>CM042840.1:37328686-38732853 GCA_023653725.1 Bungarus multicinctus
GTGCTCGGCGGCGGCGGCCCTTCCCGGCGGTCGGCTGAGCGAGGGGGCTGCGGATGGGTGTTCGGCGGCGGCGGTGGTGGCAGCCGCGGCCTCCGGACTCGTCGTGACGGCGCTCTTGGTGTCTTCTACGTCGGTGGCCCCAGTGTGGGCTCAGCGGCCTCCTTCGGGCCGCGGCGGTCATGGGCGGCCCCGGCCGGCTTTGATATGGGCCGGCGGCGGTCAGGGCGGCCCTGGAGCGGACCTGGGGCATTTTCGATAGCCCCGAAGACGACGCGGCGGCTGGGAGATCCACGGAAGGGCTCGGCTGGGGAGCGATGGTGCCGATGCCCCCGTGGGCCGCTTAGGTGGAGCTGTGGTGTCCCTTCCTTCCCTGGGGCCCCCACCGGTGGCAGAGGTGGTGGGCCTGGGGGGGGGACCGGCTCTGCCTGTGACTCTTTCCCCCCCGGGGGTCTCACCGGTGGCAGAGGTGGGACGACCGGGGGGAGGCAGAATATATCCCAGCTGGACTGGATTCCATCTTCCATGGCCGGAGGACGGCAGACGTCGCGGACACTCTGGGACTGCCGAGATGGGGCGGCCGGGTCCACGGAAGTACCCGAGGACAGAGCTTTGGGCCTTGAGGGATGCCCCCCTCTCCCTTAGGTGGCCCTCGAAGCTCTCTAAGACCTTCCGCAATGAGGGATCCTGGGATCCGGAGCGATGGTGGGGTCGGGGAAACCGGGGAGGGCGTGGTAAATTCGGGCTTGAAAAATTTTTAATGGGATTTTTTAAGGGGGAAAAGTCCAGGGCGGGCGGGGGAGACAGCCCGCATGGAATTGGGGGCAGCCGGGCCGGCGAGCGCGCCTGTGGGGCCTCGGGGGTCCCCGTGTCGGGGTGGCAGACAGGGGGTGGGCAGCCGGGGGCCAGTTTTATCGGCACGGTAACTGGGAGAGGTAGGTATGCTAGGGGTGGAGGGCCATATCCGGTTAGGGGATCGCGCTCCCGATGTTTACAAGCGGTAGCGCGCTCCGACCCTCCCTACCCATCCTGCAGTCCTGGTTGTCCGGAATCTCAGGCCCTGAATACCCGGCTGCTGTTGTGCAATGCCAGGTCCGTGGTTAATAAGGCTCCCCTGATCTGGGAGTTGGCTCAGGAGGAGGCCGCGGACCTGGTAGGTGTCACCGAAACCTGGTTGGGCCCAGAGGGAGGTGTCCCTCTGGTTGAGATGTGCCCACCAGGTTTCCTTGCATTTCACCAGCCTAGGGCTCAGGGAAGGGGCAGTGGGGTGGCGGTGCTTATAAAGGAAGTCCTTTGTCCTAGGGAGGCCACTGTCCCTCAGACGGCTGGCTGTGAATCTCTTTTTGTGAAGTGGGGGCAAGGGGTTCAGATGGGTCTTTTGTTGACGTACCTGGCTCCCTGCCACGTCTCATCGGCCCTACCCGGACTCCTAGAGGTAATAGCCGGGCTGGCGGTTGAGACCCCAAGGCTCTTAGTCATGGGGGATTTCAACCTGCCATCGCTCGGTGAAACCTCGGGGTTGGTCCGGGAGTTCTTGGCTTCCATGACGGCCATGGACCTGACCCAGTTAGTTTCTGCCCCCACTCACATGGGAGGTCACATGCTGGACCTGATTTTTGTCTCTGGGCAGTGGTTGAATGACTGTAATTGGGGGGATTTAGTTATTACGCCCTTGTCATGGACAGATCATTCCCTCCTTAGGCTGGATTTCTGTTCCGCTACCCCCCACCGCAGGGAGGCGGAGCCACTTAGATGGTTCCGCCCCAGGCGCCTAATGGATCCGGATCGGTTCCAGAGGGAGCTTGGGCCATTTCCTGAATCTCTGGCTCTCAGCTCGCCTGGAGACCTGGTGGCCACCTGGGAGGGGTCGGCCGCCGGGGCCCTAGAGCGAGTTGTGCCTATGCGACCTCTGACTCGGCACAGATCCCATTTGGCTCCGTGGTATACGGAGGAGCTACGGGAGATGAAGTGCCGAAAAAGACGTCTTGAGGGCATTTGGAGGGCGAGCCGTTCTGAGTCTGACCGAACACAGGTGAGATCTCATATTAAGACTTACCTTGTGGCGATAGGGGCGGCGAAATCTTCGTATTTCTCCGCCCTTATTGCATCAGCAGAAAATCGGCCTGCCGCCCTGTTTAGAGTGACCCGCTCTCTACTTGAACCGAGAGCGCGGGATGACCTCTTGCAGGGTAGAGCGGAGGAGTTTTCCCGATTTCTGCATGATAAAATCGCTCAGATTCGGGAAGGGCTCGACTCCAATTGGGTGGTCCCGGGGGAGGTGTCCGGGGCAGGTCTTGAGAGTGTTATCTGGGGGGAGTTCGATCCTGTGACCGCTGAGGGTGTGGACAGGTTGCTGGGGGGTCTGAATGCCACCACCTGTTTATTGGACCCGTGTCCTTCCTGGTTGGTTTCGGCCGCCAGGGAGACGACACGAGGCTGGCTCCAGGGGATTGTCAACGCTTCTTTGAGAGAGGGGTTGCTCCCTACCGCCCTGAAGGCGGCGGTGGTGCGCCCCCTCCTCAAGAAGCCTTCCCTGGACCCAGCTATTTTAAACAACTATCGTCCAGTCTCCAACCTTCCCTTTGTGGCGAAGGTTGTTGAGAGTGTGGTGGCACGTCAGCTCCCCCAGTACCTGGAGGAAGCAACTTACCTCGATCCGTTCCAATCGGGCTTCAGGCCTGGACATAGCACTGAGACGGCATTGGTCGCGTTGGTTGATGATCTCTGGAGGGCTCGTGACAGAGGGTTCTCCTCTGTCCTGGTCCTATTAGATCTCTCGGCGGCTTTTGATACTATCGACCATAGTATCTTATTGCGACGGTTGGAGGGGTTGGGGATTGGTGGAACCGTCCTCCGATGGTTCTCCTCCTTCCTCTCTGACCGTTCGCAATTCGTGTTGGCGGGGGGGGAGAGGTCCACCTCTAGGCCCCTGGTTTGTGGGGTGCCTCAGGGGTCGGTCCTTTCTCCCCTCCTGTTCAACATTTATATGAAGCCGCTGGGCGAGATCATCCGTGGTCTTGGAGTGAGGTGTCATCTGTATGCAGATGACACCCAGCTGTACATCTCCACTCCGGACCACCCCAACGATGCTGTGGGGACTATGTCTAGGTGCCTGGAGGCCGTGCGGGACTGGATGGGCGGGAACAGGCTTCGGCTCAACCCATCCAAGACCGAGTGGCTGTGGTTTCCGGCGCCCCGATATAGCCAGCTGACACCTTCGCTGGCTATTGGGGGGGAGGTTCTGCCCCCCACAGAGAGGGCTCGCAGCCTGGGAGTCCTCCTGGATGTACGGCTGTCGCTTGAACATCACATTGCGGCCGTCTCCAGGGGGGCGTTTCATCAGATCCGTCGGATCTACCGGTTGCGGCCCTTCCTGGATCGGGACGCCTTGCGCACGGTCACTCAGGCCCTTGTCACCTCTCGCCTGGACTATTGTAATGCCCTCTACATGGGGCTCCCTGCGGGGAGCATCCGGAGACTCCAGTTGGTGCAAAATGCAGCCGCGAGGGTGATTATGGGGGCGTCGCGTAGCGCCCATGTGACGCCTCTCCTGCGCGAGCTGCATTGGTTGCCGATGGCTCTCCGGGTTCGCTTTAAGGTTCTAGTTTTGACCTTTAGGGCGACCCATGGCATGGGACCAGGTTACCTTCAGGACCGCATTCTGCCAACGTTCTCCAACAGGCCGGTGCGTTCCCACAGGGAGGGTCTGCTCCGGGTGCCGTCGGCCGCTATGTGTCGTCTGGCGGCGCCAAGGGGTAGGGCCTTCTCTGTGGGTGCCCCCGCCCTCTGGAATACTCTGCCACCGGAACTTCGTACCGGCACGGACCTGAGGGCCTTCAGGCGCGCGTTAAAGACTTGGCTCTTTGAGCAGGCCGGCCTGGGCTGAGATAATGATTTTAAATTTGATCTCCATTTTTAACTTTAAATTGGGTTTTAAGGGTAGGGGGGGGGTTTCCTAATTTTAGTCTGCAGCTGATTCAAATATTTAATTACTTTTTAACTTTTGTATTTGTGGGGTTTTTAGACGAGCTGTTCACCGCCCTGAGTCCCTAGGGAGAAGGGCGGTATATAAATGTAATTAATAAATAAATAAATAATAATAAATTCCAGGCCATGTGGCTTTGTCCCAGAAGTGGGCACCATTTTTCAGAATGGACACAATTCATTGTGGCTGCTTCAAAAATGGCACCCACTTCTGAGATGGAGCCATACGGCCCAGGGATGCTGAGGAGTAGGAGAGCAGCCTGCTTGCCTTTTCCAATGTGAGCCTGGAGATTTTCCAAAAATAAGTATATTTTTGAGGGTGGGGAGAAGAGTGGAACTCAGTGAGTGGGAAAAGGAGCCTAGGATAGGGAGGCCTTAGGAGGATAAAGAGAGATGGTCCTGGCTCTGCACTAGTCTCCCAGAATCTCCTCCATCATTCAGGCACCCTGTGTTCCACCTAACAACTTGCTTAATGACCACATTGGAGAGAGCAGGGGTAGGGGTTGTTAAGCAAGGCAATCATCTGGTCACTTTGGTTAACAACTGTTATGACTTGCAACTGTAATGGTTTACAGGAGGAAGTAAGGTTTTGAATGTATTTTATTACGAATTGCAGAAGTGATTTATTCCAAACAACAAGATACTGACAACTTGATATAATAGAATTCCAGACTCAGAGTGTTTAAAGAAAGGGAGGGTTATTTTCATATATGTAGTGTACCAAACGGAGATCAAAATGGCTTTCGGAAAGACTATTTTGTAGGAATGCTCCTTTGTAGCTCTTTTCTAAATGAATAAGGTGTACTTTTCAGTAACACGTTTTTAAGGAAAAAAAAACACTAGAATATGGGATTTTAAGGAAACACAAGCTATATTAATGAGTAATAGAAGCATTTTTTTTCTAGAAAGCAAACCAGGATTGTTCAGTTTTGTTAGAATTGCCATTAGAAATTTCAGAGCCATTGAGGGTAAAAAGACAAACCATTGCCAGCCATACCCCCACTATTTCTGATTGAAGAAGTGATCTCTGCATAGGCTATGAACTCCATCAGTGAGAGGAAGAATACTGTATTATTACAGCAAAAGGAATTGGGAAATGGATTAGAGGAAATACAATACTGTTTCCAGCAATCAGCTGATACTGTTATTGCAATTAACCACGTGGGGCAATTAATTACTTGACCACGCTCGTGCTTTTTTCCCTACTTCTTTTCAAAAAATTTTCCGGGCTTAGGAGGTTCTATATTTTAATACTATATCATCTTCAGATAGTACTCAAGTTAATTGCAGCTGCCTTTGATAAAGTTAGTCCTGTCAAAATCAAACTTGGCTCCTGTCATTCTCTAAAGCACACACTTCTTTAAACAAGAAAAAAGTTGAGTTGGATTAGTTGATTTCTATGGTCTGAGTAGTATTTAAGTTGCAAAGGAATGGACATTTCTGACTTTAAGTCTTAAACCCGTCTTCTCCAATCTGATGCCATACAGCTGCGTTAGTCCAATGATGTCTAAAACCACATTGTCTGGTGTCTGGGAATTAGGGGAGTTGAATCTAGAATATCCAGTAGTAAGGGGTTACTTTAGATTTCACTTTTTGAGTAAATTGTCTAGATTACTGGGTGCCAGTACATAGTTTTGCTATAAAGCTAGGGCGACATGTGGTAATATACCTTAATCTGTAAACATAGATCTCAAGATAACATATTTTGGTTGAAATTAGCAGCTCTTTACACTTCAGATACTTCTGGATAATCTGTATCTAGGCAGATGATCCATCTCTCTCTAACCTATAACACACTCATCAGAGATTAAAATCCGAGAAAAACTTCCTTAGGTCAATGGAAGACTTCAAAGAATTTGATAGCAGAATGGACCAAGAACCAATCCTAGATAAACCCAACAGAGGAACTGGCATCTGGGTGAAATTTGGAAGGTATGGAAATACGGTAGTTGAGCAGAATGTGCATGGGTACAGCAAAAATCCAGAGACACTCTGAACAAATGAGGCTATCTGGTGGCTTGCCCTTTGCGGTTCTGATGTCATGTAGACAATCACTCCTGATCAGTGGACACTTCAGGAATTCATGACAGCATGACAGACCACAGTGTTACTAGTTTCTGAGAAAAATCTACTTGTATATACTTTAATCTCGTATTTTATATTTTAAATTTTATATCTATAATAAAATAAGGCATAGTATTCCTTATTTTAATTGTGATGCTTCTGACATATTTTGGCTTCTTTCCTTGTATGCCTACTGACTTATCAAGTGTCATGGCATTAGTTGTCAAGGCATTAGTCATTTCTACATGATAAGAGAGGACCATCTAGTGCAGTGGTCGCCAACTGGTGGGACGCGGCAAAATTTTGGTGGGCTATAGAGAAATCTCACCCCCAGAGCTCCCCCACAAAGCAGTTAATCCAGGCTGCACAGAAACACAAGGCTGCTCAGCCCACATGGCCCGCAGGAACCCTCCCCACCCACTCACTCCTTACCCGGTAAATGTGCCTGCTAAATTGCTATTTTTCCTTTTTCCGACCATCATCTGTTCTGCTGTGCCGGGAGATTTAGATTAGCTAGGAAGCAGGAAATGGTTGGATTTCTTGTTTTCTAGCTAAACTTTAGATCTTCAGCTCAGCACAGTCGAACCTCCCTTAGGACTTAAGATTTGTTTGCAAGCAAATTCAGCGCAGACTCACGGCAAGCAAATTTGAGAGACTGAGCTAGCCGATGGCAGAATAGATAGATCACTGAATGATTCTGTGAGCAACTCAATCTGCCTGCTTTGCCTGATTTTGAGTAATAGTTGCTCTTTTTTATATAAAAAATTCAATATTTACATGCATGGTGTGTTGTGAGTTAATTTTGTGAGTTTGCTTGCTAGCAAATGTTATGAGTTTGCTTGCAAGCAAATTTTATGTGACAGACTGATCTAGCCAATGGCAGATGGATAGATCTCTGAATGAATCTGTGATTCTGTGAGCAACTCAATCTGCCTGCTTTGCCTGATTTTGGGTAAAAGTTGCTCTTTTTTTATAAAAAATTCAATATTTATATAAATATTTATTATACTAACATACAAGCCATGTCCAGCCAATCACATGACCACCAAGTCACACTCACAAATTAGGCCATGCCCACAGAACCAGTTTGTGATCCCTGGGATCTAAAATTATGACTTTAGTGGTCCCTGAGGTCCAAAAGGTTGGCGATCCCTTATCTAGTTTCAACACAAAATCTCCTAGATTGTAATAATGCTGTTCACGTTTTATCGCCCATATGCACAGCAAAGAGCTGTGTACAATTACCAAATAAGGAAAGCTGGGATCTAATGTTATATTGTTTTAAATTCCATTCTGCTATATTTTATTATGGATTGTTGCTGTTGCAGCTTATTTTGGGAGGCCTATAAGAAAAAGTGGAAATGACAAATTGAGTTCATTTCTATTAAGTGGTTGTATGAGACAGAATTGGACAATATTCTTTTAAAGAGAAGATATAGCTCAGTGACAGTATATATCCTAGGCAGCATATGTTGAAATGTAAGTTCTCTCTTAGAATTTGAGGTGAGAAATCTATACTTCTGGTGATTTTGATTACTTGCAATTTCTGAGTTCACTATTGGCCAAGCTGGTGTGAACTTGTAATTGAACAACTTCTGGAAGGCCATAGATCCTCCACCTCAGCATAGAGTTTCTGCAACCTGGGAGCTTTAAGAAGTCTGTAATCCACCTACTACCAGCACAGCTAACCATTGGCCATAGAGGCTGGAGGTGATGAACCTTTTAATTCATACCAACAGGAGGCCATAAGGTTGGAAAAGCTATGCAGAGTTCTGAATATATAAAGCTACATTTCTAGCTAACACTTCATCGCTCATCGTATTTTCTACCCCTTTTCTACCTATCATAAACATGCTTAGGGGCATGCTTAGGGGCATTTATCTCAGTATTCCATTCCTGCTCTAGCCACAAAAACACCCTGGGCTTTGTTCTTTCTGTAGTTGCTTTGACAATTCTCCTATGTTTGCATAATTTTTAAGGCAAACTATCGAAGGTAGTTTTAAGGCAAACTATCGAAGATGCAACCACTCCATATTTTTTTCATTAATAGGTATTCTTTGTCATCTTATTTTTCTTTTCTTCTGGGAAGATAGGCACCCAATCTGAAAATGCCTCAGATCATTGTGAGTCTAATATTTTTGCAAATAAAAAATATACCACAAGTTTCTGTTTTGTTTTACAACACATTAACTTTCCACTTTTTAAAATTAAAAGTGCCTTATCAAATAAACCTGTTACATGTGTATATGTTACAAGCGAATATGGTATGTTTTTGTTCTTACCTCTTTACAGTGGATATAGAAAGTCTACACATCCATTTTAAAATGCCAGATTTTTTTAATTGAAAAAAAATCAGACCAAGATAAATCACTTCAGAATTCTTCCCACCTTTAATTTAATATAATATATAAGCTATACAATTCAGTTGAAAAAAAAATGAAATCTTTTTAGGGGACAAATAACAATAAAAACTTACAATGCGGTTGTATAAAGATGCATATCTTTAACCTAATACTTTGTTGAAGCACTTTTGAATTAATGACAGCAATTAATCTTTTGGGGTAGGAGCCTATGAGCAAGCATATCTTGCCTTGAGAATCTTTGCCCATTTTTCCTTGCAAAAGTGATCCAAATTTGCCAGACTTTGTGGGCATCACATCAAGGTAACAAGTGGTCCATTCATGGAGAAAAATGGCAATAAGATTATCAGCAGCAGGGAGAAAGCAGAACTGCTTAACTCATTTTTTGCATCTGTCTTTACACAAAAGGAAAAAAAACTGTCCAACCTATTTAAACAAAATACTATAAAGAGCATGTTAGTAATGCAAAATAAGGAAGAAAATGGTAAGAGAACACCTATTCACACTAGATGAGTTCAAATTACCTGGACCAGATGGATTATCCCCCAAATTCTGAAAGAATTTGCAGATGTGATCTCAGAACCACTGAACCATATCTTTCAAACTTCCTAGAGCACCTGGAAACTATTAGATGAATGGAAAAGTGTGGGATACAGTTCTCATCTTAAACAAGGGGGGAAAATGGATTCAGACTGATATAAATACCTGGAATGATTCTGGAAAAGATAAACAGCAAATCTGCCAACACCTAGAGGCAAAGTCATAATGCCAACATGGGTTTGTCAAAAACAGATCATGCCAGAGAAATATTATTGCATTCTTTGACAAAGTGACAAAATTAGTGGACCAGCAAAATGCTGTGGATATAATTTATTTGGACTTCAGTAAGGCATTTGATAAAACAAACCACAGCCTACTATTTAATAAGATTAAAAAATGTGGGTTAGACATAACCACCAAATGGATTTGTAACTGGCTGCCCATCCACACTCAATGGGTAAATCCTCAATGGAACTGCATCTACATGGAGAGAAGTATGCAGCACTAGGTACTCCATGGCTCTGTCTTATGCCCAGTACTCTTTATATCTTCATCAATTATTTAGATGAAGAGATAGAAGGAAAATTCAAATTTACAGATAAAACTCAAATTTACAGATGAAACTAAGCTGGTAGGAATAGCCAAAACTCCAGAAAATACGGTCAAGATACAGAAAGGTCTTGACAGACTTGAATACTAGGCCGCATCTAATAAAATGAAAATCAATGGTGAGAAAAGTAAAGTTCCACATTTAAGCAAGAAAAACCAAATGCACAGGTATAGAATAGGTGGTACTGTCTCAATAGTACTAACTGTGAGAGGAATTTTGGAGTCCTACTGGAAAATCACTTAAATACTGCAGCTGCCAAAACAGCCAGTTTTATGTTCTAGGCTGCATTAACAAAGGGATAGAATCAAGATCACATGAAGTATTAAAACCATTTTATATTGCTTTGATAAGACCAGAATTGAATATTGCATCTGGCTTTGGCTGATACGATATTAAAAAAGATGCTGAAACTCTAGTAAGAATGTAGAGAAGAACAACAAAAATGATTAGTGGAATGGAGGCTAAAACAAAAAATGGTGGCAGGAATTGATATGTTTAGCTTAATGAAAAGAATTCAGAATGAAAAGAATCGGGGTGACTTATAGCAGTGTTCCAATAGCTAAGGGGCTGCTTAAAGAAGATGGAATCAACTTGATCTCCAAAGCACCTGAAGGCAGGACAAGAAGCAATGGATAGAAACTAATCAAGGACAGAAGCAATCTAGAACTGAGGAGAAATTTCCTGACAGTTAAAACAGTCAATGGAATGACTTGCCTCCAGAGATTGTGGTTGCTCCAGCACTAGATGTTTTTAAGAAGGGATTGGATAACAATTTGTCTGAAATGGTGTAGGGCAAGGGTGTCAAACTCAAGGTCTCTTAGATCTAGCCTGCAGGGCCAGCCTGGAAACAGCAAAGGACTGGCCCGCAATGTCTCTGCCTGCAAAAATGGAGCTCAAGGGATCACATGCGGCTCCCTGCAGCCTGCTTTTGGCTGCAACAGCCTCCTGCAGCCCTCTGCCAGTAAAAACAGTTGCTCTCCTGGACCCCATTTTCACTGGCAGAGGACTATCAAAACAATTTTTTTTTTAAAAGAGAGAAAAATGCTTCCCCTTTTGCATTTGAGCATGCAAGAAGGGACAGAAAAGGAGAAAGAAAAAGAAGAAAGACAAAGAAAAAGAAGGAAAGGTGGGAAGAGAGCAAAGAAGGAAAAATAAGGAAAGGGGAAGGAAGAAGAAAGAGAATGAAGAGGGAAGGAAAAAGAAGAAAAGGAAGGAAGGAAGGAAGGAAGGAAGGAAGGAAGGAAGGAAGGAAGGAAGGAAGGAAGGAAGGTTGGAAGGTTATAATGGGAGGGTCTCAGAGGAGTCCTGTATTAGCACTTGGCCACCACAGTTTCCCCCAACATGAGACCCATGTCATGCCCACCATGGCCATGCCCACTCCCAGCCATGCCCGTCATGGCCTTCTGAGGTCAAACACAACCCTGATGCATCCCTCAATGAAATAGAGTTTGACCCCCTAGTATAGGGTCTCCTACTTGAGTACGAGATTGCAAGAGAAGATTTCCAAGGTTCCTTCCAACTCTGTTATTCTGTGTACAGCCCTCTTCAGGTCACCTCACAAATTTTCAATTGAATTCAAGTTCAGGTTCTGATTGAGCCATTCCAAAACTTAGTTCTTTCTGTGGTAAAATAATTCTTTTGTTGATTTGGAGGTATGCTTTACAATGTTGTTTTTGTACCAAATGTATTTTTTGGAATTATGGCCAAAATGTTCAGTCTTGGTCTCATCAGACTATAACACATTTTCTCAAGTGCTTTTGTCAGATTTGATACAGATTTTGGAAAATGTAGCCAGGCTTGGATGTTTTTTTTGTAAGAAATGCCTTCCATCTTGCAGAAGAAGATAGCAGTACTACATCATGTCTTATTAGGGTAGGAAACCCCCCCCCCACCCTTAAAACCCAATTTAAAGTTAAAAATGGAGATCAAATTTAAAATCATTATCTCAGCCCAGGCCGGCCTGCTCAAAGAGCCAAGTCTTTAACGCGCGCCTGAAGGCCCTCAGGTCCGTGCCGGTACGAAGTTCCGGTGGCAGAGTATTCCAGAGGGCGGGGGCACCCACAGAGAAGGCCCTACCCCTTGGCGCCGCCAGACGACACATAGCGGCCGACGGCACCCGGAGCAGACCCTCCCTGTGGGAACGCACCGGCCTGTTGGAGAACGTTGGCAGAATGCGGTCCTGAAGGTAACCTGGTCCCATGCCATGGGTCGCCCTAAAGGTCAAAACTAGAACCTTAAAGCGAACCCGGAGAGCCATCGGCAACCAATGCAGCTCGCGCAGGAGAGGCGTCACATGGGCGCTACGCGACGCCCCCATAATCACCCTCGCGGCTGCATTTTGCACCAACTGGAGTCTCCGGATGCTCCCCGCAGGGAGCCCCATGTAGAGGGCATTACAATAGTCCAGGCGAGAGGTGACAAGGGCCTGAGTGACCGTGCGCAAGGCGTCCCGATCCAGGAAGGGCCGCAACCGGTAGATCCGACGGATCTGATGAAACGCCCCCCTGGAGACGGCCGCGATGTGATGTTCAAGCGACAGCCGTACATCCAGGAGGACTCCCAGGTTGCGAGCCCTCTCTGTGGGGGGCAGAACCTCCCCCCCAATAGCCAGCGAAGGTGTCAGCTGGCTATATCGGGGCGCCGGAAACCACAGCCACTCGGTCTTGGATGGGTTGAGCCGAAGCCTGTTCCCGCCCATCCAGTCCCGCACGGCCTCCAGGCACCTAGACATAGTCCCCACAGCATCGTTGGGGTGGTCCGGAGTGGAGATGTACAGCTGGGTGTCATCTGCATACAGATGACACCTCACTCCAAGACCACGGATGATCTCGCCCAGCGGCTTCATATAAATGTTGAACAGGAGGGGAGAAAGGACCGACCCCTGAGGCACCCCACAAACCAGGGGCCTAGAGGTGGACCTCTCCCCCCCCGCCAACACGAATTGCGAACGGTCAGAGAGGAAGGAGGAGAACCATCGGAGGACGGTTCCACCAATCCCCAACCCCTCCAACCGTCGCAATAAGATACTATGGTCGATAGTATCAAAAGCCGCCGAGAGATCTAATAGGACCAGGACAGAGGAGAACCCTCTGTCACGAGCCCTCCAGAGATGAATTAGCTGAGGAAAGGTCATTTGAAATAAACTTATTTCTACATGGTCACTAAGAGCTAACACCAATTTGATATCAGTCAATATCTATCCAGGAATTTCCTCAAATGCAGGTAAGGAAGGCTTTCTGAATTGAAGACTATATAATCAAAAATAGGAATAAAAATTGACATATTTTACAATGGATAAATGAGAAGTTTTAAAGAAAAGTATTTCCAGGTATTTTATTTCAAAGTAAAGAAAGTTATCAGTGAAGAGGGAAGAAACCTAATTGTTTGCCTGAGCTTTTGGTGGCAAGATGTTGTTCTTCTGGTACTAAATTTAAGTTCATTTTAAGTTGATTTTACAAATCAATTTGAACCAATTATTTAATGCTCTGTTTGATGACAGCTGAAAAGATTGAAACATTAACAATATTTTATCTCCTGGAAATGGTTATTTCATCTGTCTGGTTCTTTTTCTGACAAGAGATTGACTGTATTCTTACAATATATTGTAGCAAATGATGGCTAATGCTTGATTTGTTATTGACACAAAGTAGTTGATCACTTAGTGAACTCAGAGTTAGATGTGAACAATTAACAAAATTGATGATTTGGGCAAATCATGGGTATGAGTCTTACATTCAACTATTATGATAGAAAAGTAGCATGACAAGATTTTAAATAATTGATTAATATAATCTATCTTAACAAAATCATAGATATAACAGAAAATCAGACCTTAAAATCAAAATTAAAAATAATATTTCAATGGAAAAACAGGACGTGCCTCTTATCTGCCTCTGTTTCTCTTTTCCTCTGCCTGGCTGACTCCCTTCTTTCCTTTATGATTTTCTATCTTCCCGCTAGATATGTGTTGCAATGCATTTCACACACAGGATGTTTATAGTAAAGACCTCAGTTGGATGAAGCAGCTGCTCATATCCACTCCCCAGGCCTGTGATGGAAGGAATGTAATTGAAAACACTGGCCCTTTTTCAAATTCCAGGTCTGATGGATGTAGAAACAATGTCAAGTGGAAAACTTTCAATGGTGGTGTGGCAAATATATCATCAGTGATTCAATTAAAAAGTGGAGCACAATTTTCCATTCAAAAGAATGAAGCTGAAAAAGATATATAACAGCCAATATCATACAATTGTTACGAACATGTTTCTGATATCCCATTTCTTGCAATATAGTGGCAAAGAAGATGGTTTTATTGTCTCCATTCCCACCAATAGCCCTAGTGTCATTCCCTAGTTGTTTCAGAACCCTACAAGGTTCTAAATATGCCTTTGCTTATCTAGAACCCTTTGGAATACCCTGAAATAACTTGGGGGAGCACTTAAGAGCAGAGGATGTAAGTGCTAGGAAAAGGTAACATGTAACTCCCGTCATACTTCTCTTAAAACATTTCTCTCTGAATGCTGATTTTGTTGAAAAAGAAGAAAAGGGGAAATGGGGGAGGAGGAAGAGGAAGAGGAATTACTTGATTTTCTTAGACATAATAATTTAGTCCTTAAATAAATTAATGGTATAGGCTTTATACAAATTATTTGTCATCAGAACTTTTTAAAGATTAACATTGACATATTTTTCATTGGTCTCACTTTACTCCTCATCACATCCTATTAAAATAGGGTTTTCTTTTTCTTCATTGCATTGCCTTTTGTCTGCTGACTTCAATGATCTAGAAAATATAAAATGCAAAATATTGAACTCTCAGGATTGAGTTTATCAGTTTTACTACCATAAATAAAACTATTTCTCCAGCTTTTCATTTTAAATACTGAACACATTTCAGATAAAACTTCTCACTATGTGCAGCCCAAGGGAATACAAATTATTATACAAGTTAACAAACAATTTCTCTACTGTCCAATTCTAAATCCATCTTGAGCAGAAATCCATAAAGTAATGAACTATCCATTTCATCACCAATGAATAGCTTTAATCTATTTCACAAAACATATTCAATCCAAGCAGTTAATTAACAGGTATGCAGCAATATTCATTCTGTCCTGTATGATTCTTTACACTCATAGGTGGTTTACCTAAGATGTAACATGTTGCTTAAACCTAAAACACCTGCCATTTCTACTTAGTTGTAAATAGATTTTGAAATCAAGATTAGTTATTGATTTCCCATTCTACATAGCAATAGATGGAAATGATAAGCTCTCCAGATTCAGCCAACATACTGAATGTCAACTGAACTACTTGTGATGGTGGGAAAGGTTCACAGGATGAGGTTACAATAACAGCAACATATTTTCTGTTAACTAAGTAACATAGTTAAGAATGTCTACGGAGATTCTCTATTATCCAGATCATGGTTGTCCCATGATTTTTAAAATGCAACTGGACTTCCTTGTTTTTCTTTGAAGACATTTCTCTTCTCATCCAAGAAGCTTTTTCAACTCAGTGACAGTTGCTTCTTGAAAAAGTACCTTTGGAACATAGTTAAGAATGTTGCATAAAACACCTTCTGAACCCAATTCAATTAAACTATAGCTTTTGTTTTCATAGTTTACCAGCTGGCTTCATACATGCTATGATTTATCTATGATCAGCTAGATTTGTAACACACTGAGTCATGATTTACAAACCACAATGGCTAATCATACTAAATTAAAATTAAACCAACTACATTGCAGCTGCATGTAGTTTGTGACAGTTATATTCTTATGTTCCTCTTATTAATTGTTGACATCTGGAATGGTGTACCCTGGGAAAACCAAAATACATGCCTTCTGAGTCATGGAAAGTTAAAAAACAAAGTTAAGTTTATGGTTGCCAAGGCTACATTATGCTGAGCAGGGCGCAGAGCACAGCCTTAGCTATAAAGGAATCCCTTTAGTTACCAAAGTAAAAACATATGTTTTCTATCATCATAAATCAAGCTAACAATCACAACCCTGTTTTTAATTGTACATTCAATATTAACCGTTTCATAACATTTTAAATGAAACCATAAAGCATAGAAAACACTATAGGAATTTTAATACAAACTTAAGAGCCAATATTTTGAATGATCAGTTTTGGGAAAACTTCTTTGCTTATTGTCTTATCATTCTGATTATGTTACTTTATTTTATATTTTTCTGACAATGTATACCTTGTTTTATTTTATGGATTAAAACATTTTAAATCCAATTTTCATCTTTGTGGCTAATAGAACAGCAACTATGTCCTCTGGAAAAGAGAAGTAAAAAACTTCAGGATTGCAGTCATGACCATACAATTAAACCCTGTCGCTTTTCTTATTTGTGCATTATGGTCATGTAATGTACACATACAAAAAATGGCAGAGCTTGAATTACCGCCAGCATCTTAACTTTTTTTCCCCAGACATCCCTTCAATTGTGGTCCTGCAAATCAAAACATGCCTACTATAATAAAAAAAAAAAAACTCAAAATACTCAAAATAATAAAACTATTATCATCAACTTCAAATCAAGAAAGAAAATCAATCAAAATTGACAGATCAAATGTTCAGATTAAACAATTTTAGCTGAAACAATTTCACTGTTATTTCCTCTTGGTGCCAAAACTGAGGTGTTTTTTCTTTTTGATATCTAAACAGGCTCTAGATATTTATAGGCTTTGTTACGTTAATTGTATGTATATTCAGTGTTGTTGGCACTTGCCTCTGTTTTTTTATGGCAGAATTTATAGTCTCCAATATTTCTAAAAACTTTTTTCTCATTTGAATTTGTCATAGTTTCTTTTAATATGATAAAATATATGCTGCATTCAACCATCTTTTTTTCTCCTGCTAATTATTTTTAAGTTTCATTTCAGTATATTTCAAAGAAATTATAGTCTGAAAAGCAGAAGCTAAAACAAAAACAAAACTGGTTGTGAGTTTGGCAGTTAATATAATGCCATAGGAGGAAAACAATCAAATCCACAAAACTATATATTGTCTCTTTTAATATGACATACTTAATATGATAGGCAAGGCAGATAGGGGAGCAAAATAAGCAAGATGGCAGGCATGATGTCCTGATGCAATGCCCATGTTTTTTGCCCGCCTGAGGGGAGGCAAGGGTGAAGTCAGAATGATGCATACAATATCACAATGTCACAACACAAGTCGTGCATCTTTCCTACGTTCATTGCAAGCTTGCATGGATTCCCCAAAGGGGCAGAGCTTGTTGCACAATATTCCTTTTATTTTTCTAATAAAATCAGCAGGATGCTGATGCCAGTGACCTAGCAAGTTAAGATATAGATGCCAGTGACCCACCTAAGTTAAGTATCTGGCAAGTCTCAATAAACAAAGATGTGTTTAATCATATATTGTATGCATTGATTGATTACATTTGTTTGCCATCTATGTTGTTGCAAGTCAACTCTGGATGGTTTACATCATCACATTACAAGTATTATATTTAATATCCTTCCTTTCGTTCAGGAATTCAAGGTACTTTCAAATACAGCACCTCTGGCTTGATCCAGAATGAAAATTAAATATGTGTTCTGTTAATGTTAAGAGCTATGATAGAAGTATATTACCAGAAAGTATATCAGAAGGCTCTCCTAAGCCAGACAGGTCTCAGCTAAGGAGTTGGACTAAAAGACTAAGATAAACCCATTTACCACGATAATAATAATAATAATAAATATTTATTTATATACCGCTCCTCTCCCGAAGGACTCGGAGCGGTGCACAGCCGTACAGTTAAAACAATAAATATGTGGGAAAATAAAACTAAATTAAACCAAAACCCTGGCTGTAAACAATTTAAAACCTTTCTCTAAAACCCTAAAATTTAATAAAAAATAAAACACTCCAAAACTAAAATCAGCCCAAGCCGGCCTGGTCAAAGAGCCAGGTTTTCAAGGCATGCCTGAAGGTCCCCAGGTCCCTGGCTGTCCGTGGCAACCCATTCCAGAGGGCAAACGCCCCCACAGAGAAGGCCCTATTCCTCGGGGTCACCAGCTGGCACATAGCTGCTGACAGGACCCACAGGAGACCCTCCCTGTGGGAGCGCAGTGGACGGTGAGAGGAAAATGGCAGGATGCGGTCTTGTAAATATCCTGGTCTGATGCCATGGAGCGCTTTAAAAGTTAACACCAAAATTTTAAAGCGCACCCGAGAGGCCACTGGCAACCAATGCAGCTCGTGCAGGAACCTTGACGCCCCCATAACCACCTGCGCGGCCGCATTCTGTACCAGTTGAAGCCTCTGGATGCTCCCATTTGGGAGCCCCATGTAGAGGGCGTTACAATAGTCCAGTCGGGAGGTGACCAGGGCATGAGTGACTGTGCGTAAGGCATCCTGATCCAGAAAGGGCCGCATCTGGCGAATCAGGAGAACCTGATGAAACGCCCCCCTGGAGACGGCCGTAATATGGTCTTCCAAAGACAGCCGTACATCCAGGAGGACACCCAGATTGCGAGCCTTCTCTGCAGGGGGAAAAATCTCACCCCCAATAGCCAGCGATGGAACTATCTGGCTATATTGGGACGCCGGAAACCACAGCCACTCAGTCTTGGAAGGGTTGAGTCGGAGCCTGTTCCCGCCCATCCAGTTCCGCACGGCCTCCAGACACCGAGACATGACCTCCACGGCATCGTTGGGGTGGCTTGGAGTGGAGATGTACAGCTGGGTATCATCAGCGCACAGATGACATCTCACCCCAAAGCCACGGATGATCTCCCCCAGCGGCTTCACATAAATGTTGAACAGGAGAGGAGAGAGGACAGACCCCTGAGGCACCCCGAAATCGAGGGGCCTAGAGGTGGATCTCTCCCCCCCGGCCAACACAAATTGCAGACGGTCGGAGAGGAAGGAGGCGAACCACCACAACACGGTGCCCCCAACCCCCCCAACCGCTGCAATAGGATACTATGGTCGATAGTATCAAAAGCCGCTGATAGGTCTAATAGGACCAGGACAGAGGAATAACCCCTGTCACGGGCCCTCCAGAGATCATCAACCAACGCGACCAATGCTGTTTCAGTACTATGTCCAGGCCTGAAGCCCGATTGGAAGGGATCCAGGTAGGTGTCTTCATCCAGGTACAGGGGAAGCTGACCTGCCACCACACTCTCAACAACCATCGCCACGAAGGGAAGGTTAGAGACAGGACGATAGTTGTTCAAGGAAGTTGGGTCCAGGGAGGGCTTCTTGAGGAGGGGTTGCACCACCGCCGTTTTCAAGGCAGTGGGCAGCGAGCCCTCCATCAAAGAAGCGTTAACAATTCCCCGGAACCAACTCCGCGTCACCTCTCTGGAGGTAGAGACCAACCAGGAGGGGCAAGGGTCCAATAAACATGTGGTGGCATTCAGCCGCCCCAGCAACCTGTCTATATCCTCGACAGTCACAGGGTCAAACTCATCCCAGATAACCGTCTCAAGACTCGCCGCGGTCACTTCCCCCAGGACCTCCCAACTAGAGTCCAATCCGGCCCGAATCTGAGCGATTTTATCGTGCAGAAATCGTGAAAACTCCTCCGCTCTTCCCTGCCTCTATCGCCACTAGGTAGGTCCTAATATAGGACCTAACCTGTGTTCGTTCAGACTCGACACGACTGGCCCTCCAGACGCCCTCCAGACGTCTTTTCCGGCATTTCATCTCCCTCAGCTCCTCCATAAACCACGGAGCCAAGCGAGATCTCTGCCGGGTCAGAGGTCGCAAAGGCACAACTCAGTCCAGAGCCTCGGCAGTCAACCTATCCCAGGTGGCTACCAAGTCTGTGGCCGAGTTATGAGCCAGAGTTTCAGGTAATGGCCCAAGCTCCGTCTGGAACCATTCAGGATCCATCAGGCGTCTGGGGCGGAACCATCTCCTCGGCTCCACTTCCCTGCGGTGCGGATTGGCGGTACAGAAATCTAGTCTAAGGAGAGAATGATCAGACCATGACAAAGGTTTGACGACTATATCCCCTAACCGATCATTCAACCACTGTCCAGAAACGAAAATCAGATCCAGCGTGTGTCCTCCCATGTGAGTGGGTCCAGAAACTAATTGGGTCAGGTCCAAGGCCGTCATAGAGGCCAAGAACTCTCGGGCCACCCCAGAGGATTCACCAAGCGAAGGCAGGTTGAAGTCACCCATAACTAGCAGTTTGGTGTCTCCACCACCAGCTCGGCTATTACCCCGAGGAGCCCGGGCCCACCCTGACCCCACCTCACAAAGAGGAACTCACAGCCAGCCATCTGAGGTACAGTGGCCTCCCTAGGGCATAGATCCTCCCTAATAATTACCGCCACTCCACCACCCCTACCCTGAGTCCTCGGCCGATGAAATGCCTGGAAACCTGGTGGGCACATCGCTACCAGGGGGAAACCCCCCTCTGGGCCCAACCAGGTTTCAGTGACCCCTGCCAAGTCCACACCCTCATCCTGTATCAGGTCAAAAATCAGGGGGGCCTTATTCATAACGGAATAAGGCATTGCATAACATCAGCCGGGTGCTCAGGGCCTGAGACCCTGCACAACCAGGCCTGCAAGATGGGTCAAGAGGGTCGGAGCGTGTTACCGCTTGGAGATAGCGGGCACGCTATCCCCTAACCTGATATGACCCTCTACCCCTACCATATCTGCCCCTCCCACTTACGATGCCAATAAGGTCCACCCTCGATAGTTCTGATCCTGGTTGCCCCCCCAACCCCCGGTCCCTCGGGTCCCCCCCAGGCGTACTCACCGGCTTGGCTGACCCCAAACCCCCCACCCACTAACCCCACTAAAAATCTATCCCTCACCCTCCTCCCAACCTCCCTCCCCATACCCCTGGCACCCCTCCCTAACACCATTAAAAATCTAAAATAAAGGGAAACAATTGAGTACCCCTCCCCCTCCCCAAACATTTCATGGAATGGCCATGCCACCTCTCTGGATCCCAAGACCCGTCCTTGAGGTGGATTTTTGATAGTCCCTTCGGCCATGTCAGGGAGAGGGGCACCCTCTCAAGGGTGTAGAGCTTGGTCCGTGTGTACTGCAGCGGGCCAACTGGTCCCGACTCAGATATGCGATGTCGGGTCCAGCCGGCTCCAGATAAGACCCGCCGACCTCCCCCAGTCCCCCACCACCACTGCCACCGGTGGGGGGAACCACGGGGAACAACAAGTCGACATCACTGCTGCCCGATCCTGCCATGGCCGCCCAGCATAGATGCGGTCGCCGTCTTCACCGGCCCTGTAGTCCCGACAGCCCCTCCGACTAGTTCCTGATGACACTCGCCGGTCTCCCCCAGTCCTCCCCCACCTCTGCCACCAATGGGGGGACCCAGGGGGAATGAAGGGACCATCCATGGCCGTCATCAACGCCATGACAACAGAAAAAGAATCACATACTGGATTGGTCATCACCAGGGTTAACAAGGCCCCCTAGGCAAAAAGTGAGTTACATGAGTTGGAGAAAGACCTAGCAACCTACTCCACACAAAATTATATGGAATAGGTCTCAAACATGTCAGATAAGAGGGTGCCCAACGATGGACAATAGGAATCCCAGTTGCTAAGGCAGCCAGTGGCATAAGCAAATGTCTGTGTTGTACAGAGATTACATCTGTTAGCCACATGTTCCTTTCTCCAGAGCAAGTTCCAGTCAGTGTTCATGGGGAATGGGAGAGGGGAGTCCAGCGCCAACTCCTGCTCTGCAGGTTCCTTAGGCTCAATATTCTCTCTACACTTGTTAAACTTCCATATGAAGGCACTGGGTGAGATCGTCTGGGGACACAGGCTGAAGTATTAGGCTGACGACACACTACTTTACATCTCCCCCTTGGCTGCCCAAGTGATACCATGGAGGTTGTGTTTTTATTTATTTATTTATTTTTATTTAGTTAGTTAGTTTATATACCGCCCCCTCTCCCAAATTGTTTTCATGTCTGCAGGCTCAGTGTCTAGGATTTGGATGGGGAACATCAAATTTCAACCCAATCCTAGCAAAACTGAGTGTCTTATGATCCCCTGAGTCTGGGAATTTTCCATTGTTAATTCTGCATGAGGTTTACCACCTCAGACAGAACCAGTAGGCAATTTGCAGCGGGCGGGGGTAGTCCTCCTGGATTCACGGCTCCTATTCAGAGCTGGCAGCCATGTCCAGGTAGAGTTTGGAAAATTTGCTATGTACTAATTGCACTCATTCCTGGACCAGGAAACTCTACTGACGATCAATCACTCATGCCTTGTCTCCTCCCAAATGCAGTACTGCAATGTGCTTTAAATAGGATTGCCCATGAATAATACGTTGAAGCTATGATTGATGCAGAATGCAGTGGTGCAGGCAGTTAGGCACAGATTCATCAATCAGCACCTGAGTCTCTGCTCCACAAGCTGCATTGCTTGTCTCTATGCTCCAGTGTTCAATTCAAGATGCTGGCAGTGACCTATAAAAGTCCTCATCATAATTATGCTACCCATCCTATTATGTGTGACAGGTACAATTTGTTAATGGCCCAGGAAAATAATATTTTCTGTTGTGGTACCCACCCTTAATGTCTATGTTCTTGGATGAGAAGCAAAACATCTTCAAAGAAAATACAGAAAGTCCAGTTGCCACTTGAAAAATCACTTTTAGGACACCCACCCTTAAGGATATCACCTCCCTTCCTCCCATGAGATTTAGATTAGTAACAATCCTGCTGGCCTTTTTGTAATGCCTTAAAGATATAGTTTTGCCATTGGGCTTGGGAATCTGGAGCAGCGACCTTGCAAAGGTTATGTGGATTGATTGCTACTTGTTTTATTTTACCCCAGTTGCTGATTATGTGTGTATTGTTTTCATTGTTAAATGCTTTATGGTGTTTTAAATTATTGTTAACCATCCAAAGTTGTGAATTTGAATTGGACATTTTATAAATTGAATAATAATGGATGAATAAATAAATAAATAAGTTAGGAGCTCCTTCCTAACTAGTCAAAACTGGAGCTCAAACACCTCTCTTTTTGGGCATTAACTGTTGCTGAGAGAGGGACAGGAAATTATTCTTGTAATCATTTATTCTGCCTCCTGTTGCTGGACAGGATCTTAGTAAAAACTCCCCAATCTCTTGCTGAGATTCCCAGGTTTCCTGACTCTGCTTCCCATCATATTTCTCACAATAGGAGACAATGGGACTGAAAGTATAGTCCCACCCTCTCAATGGAACCCTAATTTGACCTTGAACCAAATGGATCTTTTTGCATCACAGGATCTTTCCATGAATTATTCCCCCTAACATCTTGTGGTAATAAATCCCATAGATAATTGCAAACCAAATCTGATACATCTGCTGCCAATGATCCCAATACTGATGAATGATTTAAGGTAGAAAAGAAAACCTCACCAACACTGTCAACCTGAACTTTGATCAATTTAAATAAGTTCAATGGCTGGGTTTATACAGGATGCTAAGCCATGGTTCATTCTAATTATAATTAAATGAAGATATAATATTTAATCCAACCACAACAATAAATCATAAAACACAATAACTAGATGGTCAATTACCCTCTAAACCAAAATTAAACAAATCATAGTATGTGTATCACACCCATATGTGAACATTTCCTGGGCTAGGAATGCAACAATGAGGAAAGTAACATCTTCTGAATTTTTGTGTCATACTTCTTTTGAGCTAGATATTTCTATTGTTTTGTAATTTCCTGGTTTCAGATTTTCTGATAGTCAGAATGACTTATCTAAAATAGTTTTAGCTCTGTGTGTGTGTGTGTGTGTGTGTGTGTGTGTGTGTGTATTCAAGTCAAACTTGACTCTTGGCAACTGCTAGACAAGTCCCCACAGTTTTCTTGGCAAGGGTTTTCAGAAATGGTTTACTGTTGCTTCTTCCCAGGGCTGAAAATGTTTGGCCTAAGGTCTCCCAGTTTCTAGTCTGTTGCATTAACTGCTTATACCAAACCGGCTTTTCTAACTGGTGTGAAAAATATCCTAACATTCTGAAATTTACTTTGAGCTGTCTTTATAACATTGTTGGTATAGAGAAATTTTTATTTAAGGAAAACTATAGTGCAAAGTGCCTATTAAGGCCAAATGTTCATTAAAGTCAGACTGAGGTAGACAAAATTTGCATGTAGTCCTGGACTTATGACCACAAATGAGCCAAAATTTCACGTTGCTAAGTGAGACATGTGTTAAGTAATTTTGCCCCATTTTATGATCTTGTCGCAGTTGTTAAATGAATCACAACATGTTAGTAACACTGTTGTTAAATGAATCTGGCTTCCCCCTTGACCTTGCTTGTCAGAAGATCGCAAAACCCTGGGACACTGATACACTTCAACCAGTGGTGGGATTCAATTTTTTTTACTACCGGTTCTGTGGGCGTTGCTTGGTGGGTTTGGCAGGGGAAGGATACTGTAAAATCTCCAGTCATAGGTTCTCCAAATTACTCAAAATTTCTGCTACCGGTTCTCCAGAGCCTGCTGAATACCACCTCTGACTTCAACCATCATAAATGTAAGTCAATTGTCAAGCCTGTGAATAGGGAGGCTGCAATAATAGTGTGAAAAATTGTAACTTCGAATGGTCATAAAATAAATTGTTGTAAGTATCTGTAACTAGCCTGCATTGATGTAATTGATTTTTTAAATATAATTTTTATCAATTTATGACATGGGAATGACTATGGATTGCTAATGTTTTATAATTACAGATATTATTACATATTTTAATTTTTCAGTATTAGATCTATTCTATGCTCCCAAATATTGGGAATTTTAACTGGATGAAGGTTATTTTGTTATAATATTTATTATAATTTATAATAAATATATTATTTATTGCAGCCAGGAACTACAATTTGTATATTGTAAAGCAGGGAATGCTTCCTAAATGAGATTCTTTCAATTTCTGATGTAAGGGTCCCAAATTATGTTCAATTTTCTCTTTGCCAATTATTCATATTATGACAATTATAAGTGGCAATTCTGCCCAGTGGGGAAAATGTTCATCATTTGGGTCACTGCAATAGGCATAAAAAAAACAAAAGATTGACTTCTTGACCTATGTTGGGGGAAGAGTAAATAAATTACTCATTCAAGTAAATTACTTGTCATTCAAGCAGAAGTAAATTCTGCTTGAATGACAAAATAGTTAAGGACAATCTTCATCTGTTTCAGGTGGGGTTGGGCTGCAGTAAAAACAAGTTGGGGAGGACATGGCAGAAACAAAGAAGTTTCTGGGGAATGGCACAATGCAAGTGGGGGATTTCTAGTTATGACCATTAGCTCCGCTAGATAGACCAGGCTAGGAAACCAAATCAACAGAAAGGCTAAAAAATGTTTTTTATTTAGATTGGCTATAATAAAAGAATCTTGCAAATTTGATTGCGCTGCACCTCCTTTTTCTTAAATTCAGTGAATTAAGGAGGCATCTGCCTGAGTCACTTCCAAATATTATCTCTTTGTTCTGGATTTTAAAAAATTCTTCAGCTCTTTTTGCTTAGATAGTACTGGTAGTTCCTGTATATCTCTGTCAAGGCATCTTCCTTACTCTCTGTGCGACTAAAGTCTGTTTAACTTACCTTTGATTATGAGAGTAAGACAACCAAATGGGAAGGTTGAGATAATCAGGACAAGCCTAGATATTAATGGATCCTTCATCATGATGTATGAATTCAGGTATCAAATCCAAAATGAGGAGGGAGATGAGATATAAAAAAAAGGCATTTGGGGCAAACAGTTTCACCTCAGACCATGTACAAAAGAATCCCAGGTTATTACAATATTTGGCAGCTGGGTGGGAAAGGACGAGGGAGTGGCTGGGGTTGGATATCTGCTTTCCTCTGCCTCTGATCAGACAGTTGCCAGGCAAGGATGCACAATGAGAATTCTTTATTTCCTATCTCTATGCCCTGTGGAAAGAGCAAAGGGAGGGTTTGGATGCCATTGTGGCTTCCATTGTTTATTAAGCTAGCTTGTCCCTTTCCTTTCCTGGCCTAAAGGTTCAGGAAGGAAGGCTTGAACCCCGTGCTTTCTCTATTCAAGCTATACTCAGGGGGACAATTTGACCGCTGGGTGTTCTTCCTTCCTTCCTTTTGGGATATACAATTGAATGGGTGTGTATCAGTGTAGGTGTGTGGCAGTTAATTTTTTTCTTTGGGCTCTTTTTCAAACATATAAGCACACACTCAAAGGAATTCAAACTACAGGGTGAAGGGATTCTTAAAACTACTGATGCTTTCATAAAGAAGAAAAGATAACCCACATTATCTGGAACCCACATTATGTATCTGATATTAACACAGTTGAGGAAATCCAGAAATATTTCACAAGAAGAGTTCCCCGCTCCTCTACTTGTTGTAGAATACCTTATGCCACCAGATTTGAAAACGTAGAACTATGCCGCCTTCAGTCCTATCTAAGTATAGTATATAAAATCATACATTGCAATGTCCTACCTGTCAATGAATAATTCAGCTTCAACCATAACAACACAAGAGCAAACAATAGATACAAACTCAAGGTTAATCGCACCAAACTTGATTGCAGGAAATATGATTTCAGCAACAGAGTGGTCAATGTCTGGAATACTCTACCTGACTCTGTGGTTTCTTCCCCAAACCCCAAAAACTTTAACCTTAAACTGTCTACTATTGACCTCACCCCTTTCTTAAGAGGTCTGTAGGGGGTGTGCATAAGCGCACCAACGTGCCTACCGTCCCTGTCCTATTGTTTCTTTTTTTATTTTTCTTATATGTATCCATGTATTCATAACTATGTTTTTACTTATACCTATTATAAGCAATTGACAAAATAAATAAATAAAATAAATAGAGCAATTAGATGGAAACATATGCACAGGCAGGCTATGTGCAGGGACAGAAAACACTATTGTTGCTAAATTTATACTCCACCATTCCTGTGACAGCCTTGTTTTTGCAGCCTCCAGAGTCACAATGTCATGCCATAACATTTGCATATCTTCAGTGGCACTTCAGTTTCAGGTGTGTCATTGTGTAATTATTACTCTGTCCTAGGAGTTCAGTGCAAGAAATGGGTGGGTAACATCCAATTTCACAGTATCCTCAGATTAGTCCTACCACATAGATTATTTTGAATGATAATGACTTCCTAGGATCTGTCAGTAGACTCTATGACTATATCATAATTTGAAATTGGTCCTTAATTACTACATATCATGAAACTTCCCATTGTAGAATGACATGGGATATCATTGTAGCATCTGATGGAATGAAAGGAGAGAGTTTGCCACAAAAGCAGGGCTCGGTGTCACTGTTGCTCCATTTTTTGGTGTGTTAAATATTTATCCTTCCTTTATTAAATAAGATAACTAACCTGCACCGGATGCATTTCAGATGTGCCAAATCACAACTCCCATTTTTCCCCAATCCAAGTATCGCACAAGTTTCTATTTTGATCTTCCATGTAACTTTTGCATCCTTTTAAAAATGTCTCAGTTTTAAATAATACAGAGGAAAGAAAACAAAATTAAAAACTATCCAGTGTATGGATGCATGTATTTTTGTGTATGGTCTGTGTGTTTTAAATAGATTTTGAAAAAAATATAGCTATACCAAAAAATAACTATAGAATATTAACAATGAAATAAAGAAAACATTTCCATTCAGTTTTAAATAGTATTCTTTTTACTCCATCTGATTCTTTTTGCCTCAGATTCTACTACCTCATCAGAAACTTCCTTCATCATTGTTCTGCTTATTACTCTCTGGATGGGTACAAAGCAGACTCCATAAAGCATCCATACAAAGTCTTTTTTATTGGTTCATCAGGCATCCTTATCAACTCACAGTTATGATGAAGTTCTTCTTAATGTCCAATCCTTTGCATATCTGCATTATGGTGTAGAAAGATAATAAACTCTCATCCCCATGATGATTGAAGCAGCTGCATAGTAATGGATTCAGGCAAGAATGAGGGACCCTCTCCCAACCCAACAAGGGTCAATTTAGTGACCAATCAGGATTTCAGATATGATCACAAGACACGGACTACATTTCCCAGGATACCTTAACTACACTTACTATGATGCATTCCCTTAAGGGGACAGCTCTCAATTCCTAACTAACTATTCCAAATCCCATTAACTCTAACTGTCTGGACAGCACACTCCCCACCTGGAATTGTAAATTCCTCTACTAAGTAAAGAGCAATTTAACTATATAGCTAAGATAAACAGTTAGCTGTATAACTAAGAAAAAACAGTAAATAATAAAGCATCAAACAAAGCAAAGCATCCAAATCTTGAGGTTCAATCTTCAAGTTCAGCCTTTCTCCACAGCAGCACAAGATCGGTGACCGGTGTAGTGTAGAGCTTCTTGGTGAAAGTCTGCTGGTCACAAGAGGAATCTACGACCTCACTATCAGGACCTTGACTCTGCAGATTAGTCCATCAGAGCTGGGCAGGGTTTGATACACAAGTCCCATAGGCTACGTGTTCCGATGCACATCCTTGTCTTTCAGCAAGACAAGGTCTCCCTCTTCAAGGTTCAGTTCTTTGGTCTTCCATTTATGGCAGTCTTGTAGGATAGACAGGTACTTTCTTCCAATGGTTCCAAAAGCTATTGGCAAGCTGTTGAACTTGTCTCCATTGTTGTTTGTACAAGTCCTTAGAATCAAAGTTCCCTAATGGCGCAGGCCAATCGCCCGTCTTCTGAGTTAGCAAGGCAGCTGGAGTGAGAATAGTCGGATTCTCAGGATCTGAAGAAACTGGAATTAAAGGTCAACCATTGATGGTGGCCGCGACTTCTGCCATAAGGGTAGATAGAGTCTCATGTGTCAGTTTAGGTACTTTTGCCAATATGGAATCTAAGATTCTACGAGCTATTCCAATCATGTGTTCCCACGTTTCTCCCATGTGATATGCATGGGGAGGATTAAATATCCATCTGCACTTGTTGGCTTTAAGGTAGCTATTGATCGGCGAGTCAGGGTGAATGCTGTCTTCTGTCTGTAGTTCTTTACAAGCGCCTACAAAGTTCATTCCACAGTCAGATCTGAATACCTTGACTGGGTCTCTGTAGGCTTGAAACCTTCTCAGGGCGTTGATGAAGCAAGAGGTGTCCATAGATTCGATGACTTCGATATGACTGTTTGAATGCTGAGGCATGTGAAAAGTACTGTCCATCATTTGCTGTTAGCTTGACCGCTCTTAGTCCATCAGGCAAACACAGACCAAGAGCTGAATACATTGAGGCCTACACTGGTGAACGGTGGTTCAGAACTCAGGCGCTCAGGTGGTAAGTCAGCCATCATCTGGTGTAGAGTCTGACCCTGTTGTTTGCGACAATGAAAGCAAGACTGCAGAACAGTTGTAATATATCTTTTGGTGCCTACAATCCAGAGTCCATTCGTTCTGATGGCACCTTCTGTAAAGTGGCAGCCTTGATGATAGATTGCTTCATGGTAGTATTGTACTAACAGTCTCATTACATGTTGGTTAGCAGGAAGGATGATGGGGTACTTGCTGTATGAATCCATTTCTGCTTTGTATAGGCGATCTCCTATTCGAAGTACCTCCTGGTTGTCGAGGTATGGGTTCAGTCGTAGAAGTGGACTAGATTGTGGTATGGGCTTCCCTGCACTCAGGCATCCTCATTCTGACGAATATGCATCTTGTTGTACACTTCTCAATATTTCTCTCTCAGCATGAGTATAGTGGTCTGGGAAGTATGACTTGAAGCCTTTCCGATGACCGAGGAGACGGACAACTGTGCAGACAAGCACAGTCATCCTTAGTACAAGAGGTTTCCATCGGGAGAAGCATTCAAAGCGAGCAGGTTTTAAGGGGCCTTCCTTCTTGCGTTTGACCATTGTTGCCAGGCAGATGACTGGAGGGATGACCGGTTCTACTATCTTGACTAGTGGTCAAATATCGCCATCATTATTTGGATCTAGGAGTTCATACAAGTCAGGTTTCCCTGGCTTCAAGGCATCTGTATGCCACAAGAACTCGGGGCCTTTGAGCCAGGTAGAAGTTGATAACTGGGATGCAGGAATAGACCTTGTTGCATGATCTGCAGAGTTCTGATCCATTGGAATATACCGCCACTTCACAGGTTTAGAGGATCTCCTGATCCACTCAATTGTTGCTCACATAGACATAGAAGCGTCTACTCTCATTGTAGATATAACCCAATACCACTCTGCTGTCTGTATAGAAGGTGGGTTCTAAGGGAAGATCTATCAACTTCGTTATTGTGTCTGCTAGTTCCGCAGCCAGCAGAGCTCCGCAAAGTTCTAGCCATGGTATAGTATGACCTTGTTGCAGTGCTAGTTTTGCCTTTCCCATAATGAATCTGACATACACGTTGCTGCCATAGACTTTGAGGTATGCCACTGGCTGCTACTGCCTTTGTTGACGCATCTGAAAAAACATGCAGTTCCTTTTTTTGTGCTATGGTGGGCGAGATGGAAACATACATGTGCTGTAGGTGAACGTCTTGGAGACAGCAGAGAGAGTTGCATCATGACTCCCATTCTTGCTTCTGCTCTGGTGGGAGCTGTTTGTCCCAATCTTTGGTGTGTTGGGAGAGCATGCGCAGTAGGATTCTACCTTGAATGGTGACAGGAGCTGCAAACCCTAGAGATCGAACAGGCTGCTAACTGTTGACAGCACTCCTCTCCTCGTGAAGCTAGTTTTTAGGGCTAGGATTTTGAAGGTGAAGAAGTCTTTTTTCAAGTTCCAACATAAGCCAAGACTGCGTTGGATGAAGGGGACATCGCTGGCGAAATCGAGGGCTTGCAATCCCTTGGCATGATCTTCGGGATTAAAGGCCTTTAGTACTTCTTCACTATTGGAAGCTATCTTGTGTAACTTGAGGTTGGCTATCCCTAGCATTTGCTGTGTATTCTTCAAAAGGCCTATGGCCTCTGCTGGGGTGGCTACCGATTTCAAGCTGTCGTCCCCGTAGAAGTCGTGTTCTACAAAGCATTTATCTTCTGCTCCTTATTTGTCTCCTCCCTCTCGAGCAGTACGTTGGAGACCATAATTCACAATTGCAGGGGAAGAGCCATTGCCAAATACACGCACCCTCATCCAGTATTCAGAAATCCGTTGGTTGTGTTGATCATCACTAAACACAGGAAACGGAGGTAGTTATGGTCAATTTAGTGATCAATCAGGATTACAGATGTGACCACAACATGGATTACATTTCCCAGGATACCTTAACTACATTTACCATGATGCATTCCCTTAAGGGGACAGCTTTCAATTCCTAACTAACTATTCCAAATCCCATTAACTCTAACTGTCTGGACAGCACAATCATACTTTACACTTTATTTAATAATTAAGCCATGAATAAGTACTGTAAACTACATTATGGGCTAGTAAATTGTATGAATGCAGCCACCAAGTAGTTGTCCCAGACCAAATAAATGTTTAATCTAATCAGATAATATTTTGCTATATTTTTCTATGATAACCATATTCCAAACTAGTTATATTGTTCTTCCAGATTTTCATATTTATTGGTTTAATTTATTTATTTTGGCAATATTTCAAATATTAATATATCATTAGATGTGACTTTCCAAATTGGTGGACTTCACATAAGTTTGATTCTACTTCCCATAATCTTTAACCAGCATAACTAGGAATTAGAAGAGAAAGTTGAATAGGTATGGAGGGCTTTGGGTTGAAAAAAGTTGGAAAAATTTAAGTCAAACTTGCAATGATTAATAACTACTTATAGACCCCAATGCGAGAATGACATTTAGAGGTATTGTAAATATGTGATAAATATATTTTCTATTTTCATATTCTTTAAAATCCAAAATAATCTTCTTAGATGGCAAATATTATTGATAATATATTTTTAGATATTATCACTGACCTTAACTATTGTAGTTCTTGTTTTATCCATATACAGAACTATGACTTGTTTTGAAAAGCTTACCAATCTTAAATATGCAATAAGCATTTAGTACATAATTGCTCCATTAGTACAGTAGCTGAATTATATTGTAATCATCAAAGAATTCTATCTCCTGCCTCTAAAATTATGCTACTATTTTGTCTCTTAACCGTTCCCTTGATTTTCTCTTTTTCCATATCACGAAGAACTGCATGACTATAAAATATTCCTTCCTGAGGATTGACCTTTGCATATCAGATGGTGAATGTGGTTAAAAATATTTACATGCCAGAAGACAGTTTCAACCTCCCTGCAAACCAAAATGCCATGCAATAGGAAGAAAACAGCACTGGTGGATATGCTGGACTTTCCATTCATAAAAGCATGCTGTCTTTATTAGCTGCATGCAAGCTAAGTCAAATCATTAGGGGAAGGGCTTGGGCCATTACAATTATGGTTCTTCCCTAAACAATAAAAGAAGAAACCTATGCTTTTGTAATGTGCCAACTACAACTGGAAGAAAGTTCATTATAACTCTTTGTCAGATAGGAAACAGTTTTCTGCAAGTGCTTACAGACTTCTGCTCACTCTTCTTTAGTAAATGGAGTCTTTGTTGCAGCATATCCTGGAGCTATCTTCATTGTTTGTCACTGTGAAATGGCAATATAAGAGATCGCCAATAATGCTCAAGGCTCATTATCTATTCCAACATATTATATACATTCATATATTAAATCTTCAGATTAACTGATTTTTTAAAAAATAACTTTATGTTAATCCAGAGTTTACTAATGAAATCAGTAACGGTTGCATTCATAACAGCTTTCAAAGCCAAACTAAAAAAAACACTATTATAATTTAGTGAAGAGAGCATCCCCAAATAGCTAATGTCAAGGATTTAGGGACTTAAAGTTCACACAGTTTGGAAGTGGCTTAATGGAAGAAGCCTGATTTTCTGTCATGTGTGAATCCAATCATGCAGCCTTGGAATTTCAGCTTCTTTGGCTCCCCACTCAATATTTAAAGCTTCAAAGACCTATTTTCAAATCTAGGATTCCCTACGGCATGTTGAAAATTGAATGTGAAGTCATTATGTGCAGAGTGCATTTCATGAAAAGCTCCACTCTTTGCCCTCTCTGCCCCAGCTATCCACCCATGGTTTAAGTCCTAATTTTGGCTAGCAGCTGGTGACTCTGGGCCAGCCCTTTGGCCACTTTGTAGTTATGAGTGATCCCTGATGAGACAGGCTTGCTTGCTTGAGCAAAGCAGAGCAACATATCTGAGAGGTGCCCAGAGCATTTGCCACAAACTGGGCAGCTGCGCTAAATATAGACTTGTTAGGGGACAGCCTGCTGAGGGAGAAAGGGATAAAAAAAGAAAAATTCTGTTTCAGTTTCTCTGATCATTGCTGCCAGGGGGGTGGCCATAGTGCAGTTAATAGATGGCTTAGTTATTCTGTGTCTTAGAAATTGTAAGTAGAGTTTGATTTATGTCAGGGCTCAGCTCTGAGTTTTGAAACCTATCAGTCAATTAATGTTTTTCTAAGAATATATAGAATGTGGGTTTTAATTTGTACTCAGGCTCAGCAATTTATTTCTACCCAAGTCACTTACTACCACACTACTTTGATTAAAGGCTTTTTTCAGTTTTCCTTCATATTATGCACAAAGCAAACAAGTGAAAAATTGGCTGCATTTTACTGCAACGAATAGACTAGTTATTAATAATTGGCATGCTGAAAAAGCTGCATATAATTTCAATTCTCTCTTTCTTCCAAAAACCCAAGGCAACTTGGATAATATTCAGAGCAATTTTATTCTTTTGAGGTAGGTGAGGTAAAAGAGAGTGGCTGCCTCGAAGTCACACAAAATTTCATGACTGTGTCTAAGTTTGGATGCGAGGCTTGCCTTTCAGAGTTCAATGCTCTAGCAATCACTTCATATTCAAACTGGTGCCAGGTTTGAATCTGTTTCTCCTTTTACTTTGGTATAGAGAAATATATTAAGTATTTAAGTAAAGCAGGAATGGCAAAGAAGATTTGTTGGCAAGACTAGTCCCAGCACTAGCCAGAAATCAACACAAAGGCACCACCTCAATATATATATATATATATGTACTGTATGTATGCATATATATATATGTATGTATTGTATTGTGTTTGTGGTGGCTTTTAGTGCAAACTATAACACATAAAAACATTATCTTAAAATAATCATCACTAAAAATGTATGATAACACCAAAATAAAAAAAATAATTTGCAACTGTTCAATTTTATTTAAACAGCACTAATTTGCAAGAGCCTATTTGGGAAATTGGCTAAAAACTGTTAATAATTTTGATGTCATTTCATTGGGAGAAGAATGCCCATATAATTTCTTAAATAGTTCCATTCTGGATGTCTCATCCCAAATTGTTGCTGACACTTTGCTCAGTTTCCTTTTGTGTGAATTGCAGGATCTGAAATGGTACAGCAATACCCAGCTGGATAGGATGTAAGTCACTAATGCAGATGTCTATGGAGATTCTCAGTCATCCAGATCATGGTTGTCTCAAAGGTGCTTTTTCAAAAGGCAACTGGATTGTTTTTTTCCCCCTTGTGGAGGAAGAAGACATTTTGCTTCTAATCCAAGAAGCTTCATCAGTTCTGGCTGGCTGATAAGATGGGATGGGAATTCAGCTCTGCTGTCTGGAATCCACACTGTATATTAGACATAAATACAATTGAGCGAGTCCAGAAGTATTTTACCAGAAAAGTACTACATTCCTCTGTTCGCAATAAAATATCCTACATCACCAGACTTGAGATTCTAGGCTTAGACAACCTTGAACTATGCCAGCTAAGATTGGACTTAAGCATAGTACATAAAATCATGTTACAATGTCTTACCAGTTGATGAATATTTCAGCTTTAACCTCAACAACACAAGAGCACCCAACAGATATATACTTAATGTAAACCACTCCAAACTTGATTGCAGGAAATATGATTTCAGCAACAGCGTGGTCAATGTCTGGAACTCACTACCTGATTCTGTTGTCGCCTGCTCAAACCCCCACTCCTTTACCCTTAAACTAACGTCTATTGACCTCACCCCATTCCTAAGAGGTTTGTAAGGGGCCTGCATAAGCGCACAATCGTGCCTACTGTCCCTGTCCTATTGTCCCCAATTATTAGTTCCTATTTCTTATATTTAAATTTATTCTTATTTCTATTGTATTGTAAGCTTTTGACAAAATAAATAAATAAAATAAAAAAATAAAAATCTTTTAGTCACTACTGTAGAATCTAAGGTTTTTCAAGGGGCACATGCAGTCCTATAAAGATAGAGAGATTTATGGTTGAATTCACACATTGCACTAAGCTATGTTTAATTCATTATACTTTATTGCTTAAGTGCCATACAGTGAGGCATACAGTATCTGAGGCATACAGTGACCAAAGTCACAATTAATGATGTACAAACCATAATGGTGGGATTTTTATAACAAGTCCAACCAACATGCCCACTAAAAACACATTTTAACTTAGCATGATATCAGTATGCCTTGTTTAAGCTGATACAAGGAAACAAAATTATGTGGGGACTGTGAGAGGTACTATTGGTTTTTTATCAAAATACAAATCTGATAAATACATATTAACAAAGATGAATTGGCTGGAAAATCTAGACAACATATGGGAGAAGGTTGAGGCAAGCTATCTCAAAACTAATCTATATGAATAGCTGATCACCATACTGTGGCAAATCTCTGAAAGTGGAGGCATTGATTTGCCTATAGCCTTGGAAAGAAAAAGATTGGCCTGGGCTTTGAATGCTTCATTAACAAAACAACACTGACAAGCTAGGAGGAGGAGCGGGAGATACTGTGACTGTTTGGGCAGCCTCAGATGATGTTAAGAGAAAAGGTGCTAAAATTTTCAGTATGGCAAGCTGGTGAATATTAGAAGACATTTATTGAGATCACACAAATACAAAGAAAGATAATTTTCTGGATGTGTGTTTGCAAAAGTAAAAATGACAAAAAAAAATCAATAACCAATTGCACTTTGCATTATTTATTATTTCTGCAACCTTTGCAAATCCCCCCCAAAAGGCAAGCTAAATAGTTCTGCAAACAAGGTTGAACAACATTTCATATTGTTAAGTGCATTATCAGGAACCAAAGTGTCACCTCATTTTTGTGCTTGTTAGGGGTTCTTTTGCAAAGAGATTTAGATGTGTTTTTCGTTGATTTTTATTGGGAATGGAGACGGGGGAGGGAGGGAAGGAAGCCTCGGAGACCGCATCCGTCTGCTCTTTGTGTCTAGAGCACTAGAGAAGTTTCAAAAAGCGGGGCCTTGTGGGGGTGGCCGGTTCGTTCTCTCAGGATCCGGCGAGGAGTCCACCATCCGCGCACGATGACATGGCCTGAGACAGGCGAGTGAGTCCAGAGGCAAAGAGTAGAAGGGAAGCAGGAGAGACGGCGAGAAGCTAGGTTGGGGGGGGGGGGGGGGAGAGATGCCACGTGGGAATAAGGGAGGCTAGAGATTTCAACTGGGTCTTTGTGGGACGGGGAGACTTCAGGAATGGGGACCCCAAACTTTGACGCCTGAGGAGGAGGAGGGGTGGAATTCTTGCTTTCGCTCTTAAAAGATAAACAGAAACGGATGAGACATTTTGAAGTTTCATTGAGGGGTAGGGGCGCTCATTTTAAAGTACTTATGAAAAGGCCGGGAAATGGCGAAGCAGAGGCAAAAGGCCTCTGCTTCGCAGAATTTCGTTCCATACAATCTCTCAGTGTCAGATTAAACAAAATGTCATGGGGCGGAGGCGATGCTAGAAGGAAATATTACTTAAGTAGTCAAAACTTAAACAACAATAACCAACAAGCGAGATTCCGTTGTTAAAATCAAGGAAAGGCAGAAGTAGGAAAAGGGCTTCTTGCTATCTGGGTTGTATTCCGCCTTTGGGCCTACGACAAGTGCCCCACCACATGATAATACTGATGCAGTAATGTTAACTATAGAACAGTAAATGTTACAAATAATAAAACAAAATCGGGAGCAGATAAGGACAACTTAGTGGGGGTGTTGTTATAGATGAAGGGAGAAGAGAAGAGTAGGATGAAGTTTCTACTCACGAGGAAGACAGAATAGAAAATAGAAAGGCGGGGTGATTCTTGGCAGTCCGAACACAGTATATTTTAAGTGGAAAGGAAGTGGAGAAGTCAAGAGAAAAAATGAATCCTTTTTGAATCAGATCCAAGTTTTTAAGTTTTGGCCACCTTTTCTCTGCAGGCATCTAGGTTTATATGGAGCCAGATTATTAGTCCAGCCAGCTCACTAATTTCTTTCATTATCCCTTGATCATTATAGCTTTAGTAATAAAAATGAGTTATGCTGCTTCAAAATGTAGAAATCTTATTTTATCTATAAACTTTTATGAATAATTTCACCCAGCTCTGACTTCATTCCTAATACACTTGGGAACCTATTTATAAGCTTTAACTTGGGCAGGCTATTATTTGGTTTTCAGATAGTGCGTTCCTTTTCTGTTAGTATTTCTGTTGCATTTGGAGGGGCAAATTAAGCAGTATATGATGAACCAGCCTTTTCTGAATAAAACCAAGGGCAATCTTTTTTATATAGGTGCAAATACATTACTCCAATGATGCTAACTATGATTATTAATATTATAATTATTACTACTGCTCTTGTATACATGCCACTTTGCAGAATAATATAATCAAGAAAAAAGTTAACAGTTTTGTGCCAGTGTTTACAGGGTTTTCAACACTGGCCAAAGAAATGTTTTTGGGAACCCCCATAGTAGAGTATAAAGAGTTTTGTTCCCTGCAATTGGTATGCTAAATAATGTTTTTAATATGGGTTTTATAATACTAATAGTTTTATCCTTTTTGAATATGGCTACTTTTCTCAAGTTGGTAGCCATTGTTATATCTATTGATACTGGATTCCATGGTTTAGTTACATGTTATGTGAAGAAGTAAGTTCTTTATTCAATCTTAAGTTTCTGATCCTTTAGTTTCCATTTTCTTGCATGATAAAAAAGAGTAGAAAAATATTTTGACAGCCCCTTTCCATCATCATGCAACATTTTTATTTTACAGATTTCTGCAGTGTTTGGCCATTTCAGTTGCCCTTTTATACATGTTCTCTATTTATAATCTTAAGGTTATATTGAAATTTGTACAAAAACTTGAAAATGATATTTTTCTTTATAATTGTCCATAAAGAAATATTGCTTTTTTCATACATCTTTTAACTTTTTCAGATCAATGCAAACATGGGGTTCAGTAATAAAGTAGCAGCCTCATTCCATTTACAGAATATTGGTCAATATTAGGATTAGTCATTGGGATTGGTCAACATTGGCAAGATGGTAAACCATCATTGCAAGCTCATTTCTTTTGATCCTGTATGCAAAATCAATACATGTATAATACTCCATCTGCCATTTTCAAATTTTGACACACCCATCTTGCAGATGATACTTAAAATATAAACAGGTTTTATTTTTAATTAATACATTAATTAAAAAATACATTTTAATTAATATTTTAATACATGTTGCATTTTCAAAGTGATCTGATTTACTGCTAAAATTATATGCAGTTAAGATATATATCCTTTTGTTGCTCAACGTGAATGAAAATGATAATGTACCAGCCTCATTTTTCCCCACAATAGCATCTTGTGCAGTTGGTTGAGGTGAGAAAGAGTGATTAACCCATTTGAATCTCCATGGTAAAGTAGACTATAACCTGTAACACCCCAGAACAAGTGCAAATTGGTAACTACTTTTATCAAGTGCTAAGCTCAGTGATTAGCATATCATGGTCAAACAAGCTAGGTTTGATTATTATTAATTTATTTATTAGATTTATGTCTCATATTTTTTCTTATGAATTCAAGGTTGCATATCTAGCCTTTTAACCACTTTTTCTTGCAGCAGCCCTGGCAGGTTAGATTAAGCTGAGAAATAATAACTCTCAAAGTTATCAAGTGAGTTTCCATGGCTCTCAATTGATGGGTATTCCTGTTTCTACATCCAACCATTGTATTGCACTGACTGACAAATAATTGTAAGTCATGATTTAAACCACTAAGAAAGATTCATTTAATGATTTAAATCACGATTTATTCACTAGTCTGGAATATTTTTCTATAAAAATGCCTTCTTATTCAATATAAGATCAGGAGTTATTTGTCAGTACTCAGAAAAAGATGTAGATTTAATTTTTAAAAAGTATATGCCATAATAATGCAATTAATTTATAAATTGTACAAATTAATTTTAATTTACAAATGGAATCATTTTTAGTACCAAATAGGGATTTGTAAAATTTACAGATTTGCAAATGAAATGTTTTGGAGAACTCATCTCCCTTCCTCCCTCCCCCTTCTCATCATGCTATTTCAAGACATAGTTCTGCAGTTTCCTGACGTAAATTGAATTGTGTTTTGGTCAGGGAGCTGTGTCTTGGACATGCCTGTTTAGGTCAGAGTGCTGTGTTTGGGACACATACTCTGTGTTCCAAAAAACATACACAAACACAGCCTCTTGGATTGGAGGGTTTATTCCAGAGACTCCTGCACTGTCCCTGGAACTGCATACTCTGAGGGGAAACAGAATGGTTCTATTCCTGAATTAGTAAGTTTTGTAAATCTTTAGCAAAGAAATGCATACTTGTAAAGTAATTTTTAAAAAAATCAGTTCAATTCAGATGTAGTTATTTACTGTTTGAGGGAATCATAGCCACTAAGAGAATGATAATCAGTTTCTCAATTGCATGACACATCTGGTTTGAATTTTATAGAGGAGATCAAGTGTCAGTTCTGTTAACCTGTCTCTACATTATTAAATGAGAAATTAGAAGTGATATTCATAATTATTTCATTGTATTATACATGCATTTTGTAGAATGTTTTAAGAAAGTTTTGTGGCTAAAACAAAGATGCTTAATTTTGATCTTTATCTAAATTGATTGGAAATAATTGTCATTTCATTCAGTGAAACTTAACAAAAAATGCTTAAGATTAAAAAATCTATTTCAGTGGAATTTCTCTCTTAATTGTGATTGTGATTCTCCTGTCTTTGACTGTTAAAGAAAATTAAATTTCCTTTAATCGTAGAGAAGAATGGAAGGGAAAAAAACATGAACAAATGTTATATGACCCAAACTATTTTAATGAAATAATCAGTTTGACCTGTAGGTTTTAGGAGGGTGCAAGTCTACATCTGCAAAGTGATTGGACTGCATATTCACATTGTTATTACTCAAAAACCATTGTGAAAACAGAACTTAATGTCCTCCTGGCAAATGATTGAGAGGCATATAATGTTCATGCACTGTAATAAGGGGAGGAGAAAGGGGTTGTGCTGTGTAGCCGGCTTAGAATGTATCTCGGTTGCTATCAAAACTTGTATTTTGATGAGCCCAGAAAGCATTTGGCCTTCCCAAGAATGTTTTCCTCGGGCAACATCCCTATGTTAAGCATCTTGTTTTGTGGGTCATTTTTTATCATATATTTATTGATGACTTCTTGGGGCTGAGTTTCTTTTCCTATCCTTCTGGAAACTGCTGGAGACTGTAAGTAGCTATAGACTGTACAGCGTGGATCTGTTTCTTTAAAGGAAAAATTAATAATTAGGCGCAATGTAAATCTTTCAAGCAAATTCTGCTTTCTTTTAAAATAACATTAAAATATATGTGATGTATTCTTAATATGAGGAATATATTGGTTGGCACATCTTTAGTTTCTTGTCTTTTGAAATAGCACAAAATTGTACAATTAACTTTTATGATTTAAATTCACTGCTTGAAAAATGTTTATTAAATCAAAGAGTTTCTGGAAGGCATATCAATAATGGAAGAAACAGCAGTTATTGAATAGAGATGACTATTACAGCAGAACATTCCTGATTTTTGGATATTCAAAAAAAGTGTCAAATTAAATCTCAGAAAAAATAAATGTATTTCACCATTTTAATTCTCTGACTGTATTTATTATTTATCACAATGAGTTGTATGCCACCAATCATTGAACACAAGGTGGCTTACACTGGGCTAAAGACCTTTTTTATGTCTTAATTAAAAAAAAAAACCACATTTAACTGGGCTTTTTAATTAGTTATTTTCAGCTTTTTAAAAAGTTATTTTAAAAAAATGAATAATATTTTTAAAATCAAAGTGTTTGAAAAAGAAGAAGCACTAATATCTGTTAAATTATTAATATTTTATATTGCTAGTTTATAAGTTTAGGATTCAAACTTCAGTTGAAACCAAAGCTGGATTTTTTTTCCAAAATATTTCTTTGTTTCCCTAACTCTTACACAGATGTAGTGTTATATCTAATCTTATTCCTTCCTTTGTGGTTATTTTTTTAAACAGATTTTTGCAAGATTTTCTTATAATTCTGAATCAAAGAAAAAAAATCAGAGTTGAAGTATCCATCTTTTATCTCTTAAAAAAGGAAGACTTGGAGAAAAAGTACACTCTAATAGCAAATTTCACATCATTTTTTTGGAATCTAAGAACCACAGGAAATACCTTTAAAGCAACCAGTGATGGGCTATGCATTTGAATTTAGAGTGCAAGGAATTTAATGTTTAGAACAATACCTAAAAATTAAGGTATTTCTCTAAACCAGGCTTTCACAAGTGAATGTCTAAATATATGTTAGCTATGTGCAAATCTTTATTTGTTTAAGATTTAATTAGCTGCTTCAATTGCCAACAAATCCAAGGTATGCAATACAAATCTGAAAAACAATCATCGCATAGCTAATGATAAGGTAAAAATCACCCACTCGAATTGAGAAATAATAATATAAAACAATATATATAGTATGGATCACAAATAACCCTGCCTTGGCTATGTTGAAAAAAAAATATTTTTTTCTAAAGCACTAGTCAATGTTTATCCCCTAAGGCAGATGCTGTTTGATAGGGGGATGAGGGACTCTGCTGCTATACCAATTAATCCATGCTGCAAGTTGTAGACCAAACTTTTAGGAGCACACTTTCTGATTTAGGTTATGTATTGTGTAGTGGATTCACACATTAACCTAAAGCATGATTTATTGGACCATAGTTTATTTAACAAATGCTATTTTATTGGTTTAGAAAGTTCACTAATTATGAATTATGAACTACAGTTACTGAATTCCCATAATTATGGTAAGTAAAAATGAAACAACATTACAATTTGGTGAGATGTAGTAAAATAATAATAGAATAATAGAGTTGGAAGGTACTTTGGAGGTCTTTTAGTCCAACTCCCTGCTGAGCCAGGAGACTCTATACCATTTCAAACAAATAGCTGTCCAGTCTCTTCTTGAAACCTTCAGTGATGGAGCGCTCATAACTTCTGCAGGCAAGTTGTTCCACTGATTAATTGTTCTAACTGTCAAGAAATTTCCTGATTAGTTTCCATCCATTGTTTCTTGTCTTGCCTTCAGCTGCTTTGGAGAATAGATTGATTCCCTCTCCTTTGTGGCAGCCCCTCAAGTATTGGAACACTGCTATCATTGTTACCTTAGTCCTTCTTTTCATTAGACTAAGCACAGCCAATTCATGCAACCATTCATATGTTTTAGCCTCCAGTCCCCTAATCAACTTTGTATTCTCCTCTGCAATCTTTCTAGAATCTTAACATCTTTTTTTTAAATTGTGATCAAAACTGGATGCACTATTCCAAGTGTGGTCTTATTATGGCCTTACAAAGGGGTACTAATACTTCATAGGATCTTGATTATATCCCTCTATTAATATAGGCTAGGACTCTGCTAGCTTTGTGTGCTGACTGCAGCGCACTACTGGCTTATATTTAAATGGTTGTCCACTAGGACTCCTAGATCCCTCTCACAGTTTCTACTATTGAGCCAGGTATAACCCATGGTACATCTGTGCATTTGGTTTTCCTTGCCGTTGGGTAAAACCTTACTTTTCTCACCATTTCATTTTATTAGATAGGGTCCAGTATTCAAATTTGTTGAGATCCTTTTGTATCTTGAGCCTCTCTTCTGGAATGTTGGCAATTTCCTCTAGTTTGGTGTTGTGTGCAAAATTTATTTATTTTTATTTATTTATTAATTCAATTTATATACCGCCCTTCTCCCGAGGGACTCAGGGCGGTGTACAGCCCATCTAAAACCCCACAAAAATACAAAAGTTAAAAAATATTAAATTAATATCAGCTGACTAATAAACTAGAAACCCTACCCCCACCCTTAAAACCCCAATTTAAAATTAAATAAGATGGAGACCAAATTAAAACCATCTCAGCCCAGGCTGGCCTGCTCAAAGAGCCAGGTCTTCAACGCGCGCCTGAAGGCCCTCAGGTCCGTGCCGGTACGGAGCTCCGGTGGCAGAGTATTCCAGAGGGCGGGGGCACCCACAGAGAAGGTCCTACTCCTCGGCGCCGCCAGACGACACACAGCGGCCGACGGCACCCGGAGCAGACCCTCTCTATGGGAACGCACCGGCCTGTTGGAGATCACTGGCAGAATGCGGTCCTGGAGATAACCTGGTCCCATGCCATGGGTCGCCCTAAAGGTCAAAACTAGAACCTTAAAGCGAACCCGGAGAGCCACCGGCAACCAATGCAGCTCGCGCAGGAGAGGCGTCACATGGGCGCTACATGACGCCCCCATGATCACCCGCGCGGCTGCATTTTGCACCAGCTGGAGTCTCCGGATGCTCCCCGCAGGGAGCCCCATGTAGAGGGCATTACAGTAGTCCAGGCGAGAGGTGACAAGGGCCTGAGTGACCGTGCGCAAGGCATCCCGATCCAGGAAGGGCCGCAACCGGTAGATCCGACGGATCTGATGAAACGCCCCCCTGGAGATGGCCGCGATGTGATGCTCAAGCGACAGCCGTGCATCCAGGAGGACTCCCAGGTTGCGAGCCCTCTCTGTGGGGGGCAGAACTTCCCCCCCAATAGCCAGCGAAGGTGTCAGCTGGCTATATTGGGGCGCCGGAAACCACAGCCACTCGGTCTTGGATGGGTTGAGCCGAAGCCTGTTCCCGCCCATCCAGTCCCGCATGGCCTCCAGGCACCTAGACATAGCCCCCACAGCATCGTTGGGGTGGTCCGGAGTGGAGATGTACAACTGGGTGTCATCTGCATACAGATGACACCTCACTCCAAGACCACAGATGATCTCACCCAGCGGCTTCATGTAAATGTTGAACAAGAGGGGAGAGAGGACCGACCCCTGAGGCACCCCACAAACCAGGGGCCTAGAGGTGGATCTCTCTCCCCCCGCCAACACGAATTGCGAACGGTCGGAGAGGAAGGAGGAGAACCATCGAAGGACGGTTCCACCAATCCCCAACCCCTCCAACCGTCGCAACAAGATACTATGGTCGATAGTATCGAAAGCCGCCGAGAGATCTAATAGGACCAGGACAGAGGAGAACCCTCTGTCACGAGCCCTCCAGAGATCATCAACCAACGCGACCAATGCCGTCTCAGTGCTATGTCCAGGCCTGAAGCCCGATTGGAACGGATCGAGGTAAGTAGCTTCCTCCAGGTACTGGGGAAGCTGACGTGCCACCACACTCTCAACAACCTTCGCCACAAAGGGAAGGTTGGAGACTGGACGATAGTTGTTTAAAATAGCTGGGTCCAGGGAAGGCTTCTTGAGGAGGGGGCGCACCACCGCCGCCTTCAGGGCGGTAGGGAGCACCCCCTCTCTCAAAGAAGCGTTGACAATCCCCTGGAGCCAGCCTCGTGTCGTCTCCCTGGCGGCCGAAACCAGCCAGGAAGGGCACGGGTCCAATAAACAGGTGGTGGCATTCAGACCCCCCAGCAAACTGTCCACACCCTCGGCGGTCACAGGGTCGAACTCCCCCCAGATAACACTCACAAGACCTGCCCCGGACACCTCCCCCGGGACCATCCAATTGGAGTCGAGCCCCTCCCGAATCTGAGCGATTTTATCATGCAGAAATCGGGAAAACTCCGCCCTACCCTGCAAGAGGTCATCCCGCGCTCTCGGTTCAAGTAGAGAGCGGGTCACTCTAAACAGGGCGGCAGGCCGATTTTCTGCTGACACAATAAGGGCGGAGAAATACGAAGATTTCGCCGCCCCTATCGCCACAAGGTATGTCTTAATATGAGATCTCACCTGTGTTCGGTCAGACTCAGAACGGCTCGCCCTCCAAATGCCCTCTAGACGTCTTTTCCGGCACTTCATCTCCCGTAGCTCCTCCGTATACCACGGAGCCACATGGGATCTGTGCCGGGTCAGAGGTCGCAGGGGCACAACTCGATCTAGAGCCCCGGCGGCCAACCCATCCCAGGTTGCCACCAGGTCTCCAGGCGAGCTGTGAGCCAGAGACTCAGGAAATGGCCCAAGCTCCCTCTGGAACCGCTCCGGGTCCATCAGGCGCCTGGGGCGGAACAATCTAAGTGGTTCCGCCTCCCTGCGGTGGGGGGTGGCGGAACAGAAGTCCAACCTAAGGAGGGAATGATCTGTCCATGACAAGGGTGTAATAACTAACTCCCCAAAATTACAGTCATTCAACCACTGCCCAGAGACAAAAATCAGGTCCAGCATGTGTCCTCCAATGTGAGTGGGGGCAGAAACTAACTGGGTCAGGTCCATGGCCGTCATGGAAGCCAAGAACTCCCGAACCAACCCCGAGGTTTCACTGGACGATGGCAGGTTGAAATCTCCCATGACCAAAAGCCTGGGGGTCTCAACCGCCAGCCCGGCTATCACCTCGAGGAGTCCGGGCAGGGCCGATGAGACATGGCAGGGAGCCAGGTACGCCATCAAAAGACCCATCTGAACCCCTTGCCCCCACTTCACAAATAGAGATTCACAGCCAGCCGTCTGAGGGACAGTGGCCTCCCTAGGATAAAGGGCTTCCTTTATAAGCACCGCCACCCCTCCTCCCCTTCCCTGAACCCTAGGCTGGTGAAATGCAAGGAAACCTGGTGGGCACATCTCAACCAGAGGGACACCGCCCTCTGGGCCCAACCAGGTTTCGATAATACCTACCAGGTCCGCGGCCTCCTCCTGAACCAAATCATGGATCAGGGGAGCCTTGTTGACCACGGACCTGGCATTGCATAACAGCCGGGTATTCAGGGCCCGAGAATCCGGACAACCAGGGCTGCAGGATGGGTACGGAGGGTCGGAGCGCGCTACCACTTGCAAACATCGGGAGCGCGATCCCCTTACCGGATACGGCCCTCTACCCCCAGCATATCTGCCTCTCCCAGTCACCGTGCTGATAAAATTAGCCCCTGGCTGCCCACCCCCGGTCTGCTACCCCGACACGGAAACCCCCGAGGCCCTCCAGGCACGCGGGCCGGCCCGGCTGCCCCCAACTCCGTGTGGGCTGTCTCCCCTGCCCACCCTGGATCCTTTTAACCCATTAAAAAACCCCATTAAAAACTACTAATTGATGAGTTCTCCTTTTATCCCCTCATCTAAATCATTTATGAAGATATTTAAGAATACTGGGCGTAAGACATGATTGTTTAAGATGTATTTGAACTCATTGTTTGTCCTATATTCTAGATAGATTTGAGGCCCAGTTGAACTTTGCTGTATTAAATAGATAGATAACTACTCCATACATAAACATGAAATAGTTTGTGAATACATTTATTAGTAGAAAAGTAAAGTACTGATAGTCTTCTGGTTATACAACTATGTATTTTTTATGGTGATCCCTATTATTAACTTATTTGCATGAGGAATTTTGCATTTTGCTTTTATAAGTCACTTATAGGGTTATTAACATTTCTGAAATGTTTTTAAATTTCTGAATTTAAAACTTGTTGAATGTCATCTGGCAAATGGATTACAGTACATCTATAATTATTAATTTCCCTGATAAAGGACTCCAATTTTTCTTTGGACAATGCAACTTTAAAATAGAATTGTCTTGACTTTATTCAGGATATAATAAAGGAGGAAGATTTTTTTTTCTACTTAAACCTTGAAGGGGAAGAATCTAAATTTAGAGTCACTTTTCTGATAATATGGTAAATGTTCTGGGATCAGTAATGGACTTGAAAGAATCAGTGTCTTTAGACCATGTTACAGATATGGCTGTACCATAATCCAGTTTTTTTATAGCTTGTTGTTTCCTGGTAATTTGAATCAATGTTTAATTTTAGCAAATAATGAATTTTTATTTTTGCATAAGTAATTATATCTGGATTTGAAATTAAATAAATGGACTATGTCTAGGCTTAGTTTGTAAGATAAATTAAGAAAGTTGAGAGACTTGATCTTTTATAATGTCTCTGAATTAAAGTATTGTATGGGAGGAAAAGTGCTTATTAGAACTGTGCAGCAGCCAGGATTCATAGGGGAGAAAGTTTACTACATGCATGGGCATTTGTCACACTTCCTTAACTCAAATGCTTTTCATGAGAGGAATATGTGAAAGCTCAAGAAAAATGACAGGTTCTTTAAGGAATGTTGACAGATGTTATGTGAACAGCCCCACGGATTCCAAATCACTTTCTTTGAATATGGATTGCTGACGAGCCTTATAGCTCATTAATCTCCCTTCCTATTTTACTCAGATACATAGTGTCATAATGATGTCAAATCATTATGAATCAATGTTTTTCAACTTTTGGAGGTTACTGAACACATTTGGAACTTGGAGAATATGTAATGATTGCCATGAAGTGTTTCACGTCTAAACCAATAACCAATTAGTATGCAAAAAGAAATGCACAAATATAAAAATAACTGAATTTGCCCTTCAAAATATTCAATTGTACCCTTAGCTCCCCCAGATATATTGCCCCAATTTATCTTGCCTGATAGGAGAAGGAGGGGAAATTGGCTTTTCTTTTAATAAAGGACTGTGTTGCAGCCACCCATCCTTTTCTAAGAATGCCTGTGGGATCTTTGTGGAGCTCAGATGCATTGAAAATACAGATAAAGCTGAAGCTGCAGTTTTGCTTTGCAGCATTCTAGTTTCCTTTTTTTAGTTCAATAAAAGCAAATAAAATCATTTTGGACAGGGAACTTGGCATACACCCAAGGAAATAGTATTAGATACATAATGCCTACATGGTTGGGCCCAGAACATTATTATTGTGGGTAGCTATTTCATTCCACAAATTCTTACAATGCTATCAGAGAAATATACTGTTAAAAATATGAAAGAACTGTTGAACTCATAATGTGTCCTTAATTATTGTAGAAAGTATTTCTTACAGCTTATATACACATATCTATAAAAAATAGTATTTGAATCTTGAAAGATAGTAACCATCAGAAGCCATTGTCATGCAAAATACAATGGTATGTAGAAATTATAGGACTACCACATAAGTCTTAAAAAATAAGTATGTGGAGAATAGATCTGGTAGAAATAAGTAGTATATACAAGGGCTTAACAACCAAGAATGGAAACCACCATTGTGCTTTGCTTGTGTTTCCTATGACCAGCTGGTTAGCCCTAATTTTAGTGTGTTGTTGATTTGATCCAGCAAAGAATAATCTGAGCCTTGTCTGTTGCTGGATCCTATGTGTCAGAAATAAATTCAGAATAGTATTGTTTCTGGATAGGAATAAGGTGGGGGTTAAGAGAAAGTGCTCATTTTTAAAAGAAATTCAGAGCTACTGTGAAAAACAGCAAGCCCATGTAAAACCTTCCTCTTCCCTTGCAACAAAATCTTCTCAGCCAGTAATACTATGTATGGATGGATAAAAATTATACCACACTTACTTATCAAAGGAGAAACCTGAATTCAGAATTTCTCGGACCTATAAAATAGACCAACTAAGAAACAGATACCATGTAAAGCTACTTGTTAAAGCAAATATAGTAACAGATACTTGCAAATCTGAATGTGCTCCCCTTCCTTCCTCTTTCATCTTCATGTGAATTGTGTGTGTGTGTGTGGGAGGGGGAACTGCCTGAGGTATTTTTGTAAACTTTTCTTGATTTGGGCTCAAGTCTTGTTTATCTGATAGTTCCCTTTGTCCTTCAAGTGACAAAGCAGTTTCAAGCAGTTTTGTGAATCTTGGATTCTGTTTGGTTTAAATCTTTCCGCAGCCACAATTTCACAAATGATCTTAGAGTAGTTGCTGCTTGATTAGCTTGAATCCCTGATCTACATTTTCAGTATATTCATTAATAATATTGAATCCTAGGGCTGTTGCATGGAAATAAAGTAGATAAATAGGTTTGAACAAAAAGCCCTCATTAATTCTAAGAATGTTGCTCATAATCTTTGGGGAAAAGGACAAAAATGCTTTATAAGTGGTGCTAATGTTGTCATTGCCCTATGCCCTGCCTTCCCCACATAGTCTGGAGACGTCAAATAAAATTGAACTACATTGAGAGCTCTGTCTTTTCACATGCGTCACAAAAGGCTAGAATGTGGTACTTGTTACTCTTGTCCTATGAATGGCCCATTATTCCAGAGTATAACTTCCTTTTTTAAACCACCCTTTTCTTCCCAGTCATGAATAAAAATATGTATTGAATTCCCATAATGATGGCTCAACTGTGATGTGTTAGTGTCTTTTTCCTACTTTTGCAAAGTTTAAAAACCTGTAAATAATCAAAATATACTACCCAGCAATGTAATCTTGGTATGATTTAAAACATAGCTTTGCTTTGACAGTTTAATTTTTTCATGACTTATTTTAAAATCCAGACTTGAATTTGAAATATTTGTATTTGACGGTTCTGGTTTACCAAGATCTAATGACATAATATAATTTAAACTTTTTAAGGAGCAGGTTTTCAAATGGTTTCAAACATACATTTGTGATAATGATTGAGGCGCAACTGTTAACAGAAAAATTTAAATATTTTGGGAGTTCTTGACTACTGATGATTTTGCAATAATGTCTATAAAGAAAGAAAAGTCCCTGGAACTAATGTGGTAGATTACAAGAACAGTTTATTGTTTCTCATAATAAAAAATAAATATAAATAATAAAAGCAAAAAAAAAATATTCTAAAGACCCACTCTGAAGTCTGACTTCTGAATGTGCACTCATCATTCACATTGCTTTGATGCCTGTTTTCAGATCCTTTCAAATAGGAAGGAAAGAAAAGGAAAGGAAGCAAGGGGGATTTCTTCATATATTCTCAATTTATCAAATAGAAAATGCTCATATTCCTGCCTACCAGACATGAGAATTAACAGACAGTTAATTAAATGGGTTGTAGACTGAAGTTGTATTATGAATTGAGCTTCTTTTTGAGCTATAAATAAAATGGGGGTGGAGTTTTGTGTATGCTTGCAAGTTTAAATTTGAATCAGGTGAATTAATCCAAGAGACATTTCCCTATGGAGTCATAAGGCAGCAAAACTGTTTTATTTGCTTATATCCAAATAGATGCTTCAAAATACTGACATAAGGAAAATGCAACACAATATATAAACCTTTACTCATGGATTATTGCTCATATCCATATCAGCCAGTGGACAGGTCATACATTCAACATTGATAATCTACTCCTTTAACTGCTGCTTCCTACCTGATGGATTTAAACATGTTTAAATATGTTTAAACGATTTGATAATGAAGAATTGATTTGAGTTAATAAAGAACACAAAAGTTATAGGAAAGGGAGCAAAATGTGCTGAAGATTTTTAAATGCAGAGATGACCTTTTCAAGAATGAGAACTCAATTCTTAAAATGTGCCTTTTAGCTTAAAAACCTGCTTATTTGAACTATATGGAATCACTTTTTTTAAATAAAATATAGCTGCAGATAAGTCTTCCAACTTACAGAGTCTTGTAAATCTGGGCAGTTAACAAGTATGAAATATTAACAAACAATAAAGTGAAAAAAGCTACTAGTGTCTGAAAGTTTTAAGGAATCTGCCAGGAAGCTGGTAATCTGTTTTTCATGCTGTTTACACAGATAGAGAAGCCTGAAGGATTTAAGTGCTACTTCTTCTGCAGTGTTATTCTTTTATTTTCCTGCTGGCAAGAGAGAACTCATGGAAGACAGGGTGGTCATGTGTGAGGAATGCAGAGTGGTATCAAGCATATTTTGAAGGAAAAGGCAAAAAAGATAGTTTGGAAGTGTTAATTGAATAGTGACTTTTGCTTTCTACCAACAATGCATGCTTTAATAGCTCTGGGGGAACAGACTTGATTTATGCATGGTGAGGGATGGAGTCTATCTGCCCATTTAACTTCCTTACATAGAATTCATAACCTGTAGCTGTTAGCAGAATTGTTACATAAAGGCAACTTTCCAATATGAGAACACAAAAACAAACAAACAAATCATAAAACCTTTTCCTCTATGTCTCTATCCAATTTATGTATCCATCCATCTCACTCCAGGCAACTCTTACTAGTACATAACAATATATAAAAAGTGAAAATATAAAAATACAATACAAATACAAATATAAAATACCATAATAATAAATACCCTTAAAAACTGGAAATATAGTTGAAGAAAATAATAATGGCCCCCTCAAATAGATAAGTGTGCGATTCTATGAGGGCCCCAAGCCTAACAGCAAAGCCAGAACTTGAGGTCTTGTTTTTTGTTATTTTGAATATCAAAAGGAATGATACCAATCTAATTTTGGGGAGAAGAATATTCCTTAAGGCAGGCCCCATAGTAGAGAAGATACATCTTCAGGAACCTGTCCTTAGGCAAAGTATTTGCAACATACCTTTTCTGTAAGATCTGCTGGGATGGACTGATGTAAACAGGGAAAAGCAGTCCCTCAGATAGCCTGAATTCATGTCATGAAGGGCTTTAAATATTAAAACCAGCATCTTGAATTGGACCTGGAAGCAGACCGGCAGCCAATACTACTTTCTCCTAGGAGCTCACATAACTGTCAGAATGATCAAACAAATGGCAACTTCAGATCTCAACAAATAAATGATCTGTCTTGCATATTGGCAAAAAAATTATCAAAAAATAAAATACAAGCTGAATAGTCAAGACCTTGTTGATGACACAATCTTTGTCAAGGAACCTTGAAGTATTCATCTCAAGTGATCTAAGCGCTAAAGCCCACTGTAACTACATAGCCAAAAAGGCATTAAGAGTTGTTAACCTAATTCTGCGTACCTTTTTCTCCAGTAATATCATTCTATTAACTAGAGCATATAAAACATTTGCTAGACCAATACTTGAATACAGCTCATCAGTCTGGAACCCTCATTACATATCTGATATTAATATAATTGAGAAAGTCCAGAAATACTTTACGAGAAGAGTCCTCCACTCCTCTACTCATAGCAGAATACCTTACGCCACCAGACTTGAAATTTTAGACCTAGACAACCTAGAACTATACTGCCTTCGGTTCGATCTAAGTATAGTACATAGATATCTTCAACATTAGACTACTATTGACCTCACCCCTTTCCTAAGAGGTCTGTAGGGGGTGTGCATAAGTGCACCAAAACATGCCTACTATCCCTGTCCTATTGTTTCTTTTGTTTTTCTTATTCATATCCATGTATTTATAACCATGTTTATACTTATACCTGTTATCTAATAATTGTTTGACAAAATAAATAAATAAATAAATAAAATAAACAGCCCACGCTACTACATTCTGTAGCAACTGAGGCTTCTAGGCAACCTCATATAGAGAGTGTTGCAGTAGTTCAATCTGGAGATGTCTAGAGCATGAGTGACTATAAACAGCTTGCATGATGCAGGAATGGCTGCAGTTGGTGCCCTACATAAACCTGTCCTAGGCACAACTGCCACCTATTTCTTGAGCAGGAGAGAATGATGATCATGTTTCCCATCCAGTTGTGTCTGACTCTTGGCAATTCTATGGGCCAGGTCTCTCCACATCTTCCAATCTTGCACCACTTCTTTGAGTTGTTCTATATTCTGGTGTCAGTTTTGATGGCATCCAGCTACAGTGTACCTTGGAGCCTGATTTTCTTTTACCACCAATTCTTCTAAACATATTTGCTTTCTCCAATGAATTCCTCGACATGACATGGCCAAAATAAGCAGTTTTGTGATTGTGTATTCAATGATATATCTAGTGTTATGTCTTCCAGTACTTATTTTTTAGTTACCTTTGCTCTCCAAGGAACATGCAGAATTCTTCTCCAGCACACAGCTCAAATGAATCGATTTTTTCCTTTCTTGGTTTTTTAAGGCTCAATTTTCACAACCATAGAGAGATATGGGGAAACAACAGAGTAGACTGCATTTGGTTGCCAGGCTGATATCTTTGTATTTCCATTTTCAGCTCATGTTTATCATTGCTGTGCAATCCAGTGCAATCTGATGTTTTATTTCTGGGCTTCATTCACTGCTTTGAGCAATCTGTGATCTGAGAAAAGTGAATTTTTCCACACATTCGAACGCTTCACCATCAGTGTCTATTTTGAGGTTTCCTTCCTTGCAGTGATCACAAGCTTGACCATTTTGACCAAAATTGTCATTTTTTTCTTTGATTTTTCTTAATTAAACGTTTCAGGTTTTCTTTTGTTTCTGAGTTGTATCGTCAGCATATTGAAGATTGTTCATATTTGTTTGTTCTTCCTATCTTTACTTTGATTTTGGATTCTTCAAGATATAGTTTCCTCATGATCACTGACATACAGGTTGAATAAGAAAGATGAGAGAATGCAACCTTAACGTGCTTCTTTTTCTATCTCAAACCAATTGGTGTCTCCATAGGACAAGGATCTTCAAACTTGGCAAGTTTAAGATTTGTGGACTTCAACTCCCAGAATTCCTGAGCTAACATGACTAGAGGAGGAATTCTGCGAGTTGAAGTCCACAAGTCTTAAAGCTGTCAAGTTTAAAGACCCGTGCCATAGGGTGTTCACATAATGGCTTCTTAATTTGTGTACAATGATGCCCAACTGACAGTGGCTGGTACTACAGATTTTTTATTTCTAAGTTTTAGAAATACCTATGCTGGATGTGAACAACGGGGTTGAAACTAAACCCATGCAAGATCGAGTGGCTCTGGGTCTGGGATTCGTTGGTTCTGGGAGAATTACCACTTTTAGTCTTGGATGGGTTGGCACTACCCCAAATAGACACTGTGTGTAATCCGGGGGTTCTTCTGGACTCACAACTCTTGTTCGAAGAGCAGGTGGTGGTCGTGGCCAGGAGGGCCTTTGCGCAACTGCGGGTTGTGCACCAGTTACGCCCTTTCCTGGATCAGCGGTCACTATTCACAGTCACTCATGTCCTGATCACTTGCTTGATTATTGCAACGTGCTCTACACGGGGCTGCCCTTGAAGAGCATCTGGAAGCTCCAGTTGGTGAAAAATGCAATGGCCCACATGGTTTTATGCAGACCTCGGTGTGCATTTGTATCACCTCTCCTGCAGGAGCTGCATTGGCTGCCAATTTGCTTCCGGGTGCAATTCAAGGTGCTGGTTGTCACCTTTAAAGCCCTTTATGGCTTGAGTCCAGGTTATCTGAGGAAACATCTCTTGCCAGTGACATCTACCCAACCCATTAGAGCGAGGGGGCAGGGATGTTGCGGGTCCCATCCCTGAGGGAAATACACCTGGTGGGACCTAGAAGGATCTTCTCTGTGGTGGCTCCATCTCTCTGGAACTTCATTCTCCCCAGAAATTAGAATGGCCCCCTCATTAATACTATTCTGAAAGGCACTGAAGACCTGGTTTTGCCAGTGGGCCTGGGGAACTCAGAGAGGGATGGAACCCATCAGATGACTAGTGTGACCCGCTGTCATCAGGGTGTGGGGGGTGGGAGTTGGTTTTTGTTTTGTTTTATTTTGTTTATTTTCCCAAATTTTGTTCTATTGTACTTTACTAATTTATTTGCTTCTTTTTGTTAGTTCTTATTGTTTTTATTTTTATTTTTTGTTTTAAATATGATTTTACATTGTGTAAGCTGCCTTGAGTCGTCATGGGCGAATAGGCGGCAATATAAATTAAATACATACATAAATAAATAAATAAATATCATTTCATGGACTGTGTGGCATCTGAGTGTCATTCATTTTGATACAAAAGTAATATTGATACAAATGAAAATTACAACATTAATCAGACTTACCTAATGTTATATATATCTGTATCAGCACATAATCTTTCATTTTTCAATTCAACATTTGCTACATCCTTCTAATAGCATTATTTTTGAGCATACCTAATAGCATCCTTTTTCAAAATCTAATCTTAACCTCTAACATTCACTTTAAATATGTTATGCATAACAATTCCCCCTATTTCTAATTTTTCAATCTATTCTAATTTTTAGTACAGCCAATTTTGTTTTTTAAGAAGAATTCTTCCTACCCATCATCTCTCATTCTCTTGAAAGTTTCACTTTTCTCTTTTTGACTTGCCTCCCATACTCCTCCCTTGGGTTTTTATCTACATTTTTCATATTCAACCCAACGATCATTTCTATCCCTACTGTTTTTTGCTGCTAGTACATGCATAAGTCATATCTTGTCTTTTTTCCAAAAATATATTTTGATTTGTTCATTTCCATTTTTCTTGCTCCTAATATATATTCTTCCAACTTTATTTCACCCAACTTTATAATCTCCTCCTTCTTTTCTCCTTGTTCTATTTGTGTTGTCTGTTCTATCTCATCCTGTAAGCTTACAACTTATTTCCTGGGTTTTATTATCTTGCTTCTTTGTTCTTTGTTGCATATTTTCAGCCTTTCCAGTTATCTCATGTAATAAGTCCTTTATCTGCCTGAAATTCCCCCTCATCGTGTCATGAAAGCTTTGGAGTAGCATCATAATTTATTTCTGTGTCTCCAGTTCTTCCTGATGAGCCATTTTGCCTTATTTTAAAAAGTGCAAGTAGTATTCAATGTTCTGTCAGTAATCTGTCACCGCTCCGAAGTCTATTCTTTTTGACTTCCCAAAGCCAGCAGATGATTTGGTCTTTATATTGTTCATCAGGAGATACAATAGTTAGGAAGCCATTGTCTTCCTAATTTGTGTACAATCATTGTACCAACCTAGCCACATGTGTTGGTAGCTCCAGATCTTGTAGGGCTCACTATAGCTTCTTATGATCAACACAATTGAAAACTGTTTTGTAATCGATTAAACATATATACAAGATGTTTTGATATTCTTGCCATCTGTTTTTGATGGCTTGATGGTTGGGACAGTTCTTTCCCTTGCTTTGTTTTTAATTATGCCTTTACAAGCAATACAGGTAGTCCTTGACTTACAACAGTTTGTTTAGTGACTGCTCAAAGTTACAAAAGCACTGAAAAAAGTGATTTCATTACCTTTTTTCACACTTATGAGTGTTGCAGCTTCCCCATAGTCATGTGATCAAAATTCGGATGCTTGGCAGCTGATTCATATTTATGACGGTTGCAGTGTCCCAAGGTCATATGGTCCCCTTTTGCAACCTTCTGATAAGCAAAGTCCATGAGGGAAGCCAGATTCACTTAACAACCATGTTACTAAACAACTGCAATGATTCACTTAACAACTGTGGCAAGAAAAGTTGTAAAATGGGGCAAAACCCACTTATCAAAAGTCTCACTTAGCAACATAATTATGGGCTCAATTGTGGTTGATCGCCTGTAAATAGTGCTCGGATCTTTTTGACTTGTATAAATGCATTCCTGGCATGAGCTTTCATGTAATCCACTTCAAGCTGTTTACATCGCTCATCCCAATAAACTTCATTGTCTTTCTTTGCTGCTCTTTGGAAAGCAGCATCCCATCTTCTTGGCTCTTCCCATTGGCCTGCTACTTTGGCAGCTTTTTTTGCTCAGATGTTTTGATGGTTTCATCTCTTGTAATTTTTCCCTGGCTTCTTGTAGGATGCAGTTCCAACAATGATCAATTGAATGTCCTACAATCAGGCATCTTTCAGCAGTGCGCAGTCTATTTTTCATCTCAATTGTATACGTATACAGGGATTTTTGTAATATTAAAAATATTTGGAAGTGCTGCCTTTTTCATGGTGCATAGTTTGACTTTAATCTTGGCCGTCAACAATTCATGATCTGAACTGCCATCAGCACTTGGATATGTCTTAACAATAAGGCCTGTACTGGTCCATTGATGATTGCATAAGACATAGTCATTCTGATTATGCTGAAGCCATTTGGCGAAGTCCAAGTGTATAAGTATCATGATGAACTCTGTATATTGATGATCCTAAATTGGTTTTCTTGGCAAAATGTAGGGGAACATAAGACTTGTCTATATGGTTGGTTACATTAGTTTCATACAATCCAGAAAGTTGGACCTTTTAATAGGTATTAATGGATATCTTAAGTTCATCTTCATGAATATTCTGTTTATAATGAATCTTAAGCATCTTAATATAGCATTTATCTATGAGGACAGTGGGTAATATTGTTTGAACAAATCCATTTTTTAAACTCTTAATTTACATTATGGCTTTTTAAAAAAAAAAAAAAAGTTATCTTGTTCCAACTAATATGATGTGCGTAAGTGATCTTTCAGTTACATACAACCATTCATTCAGCAAAAAGTATGTAAGCTGAATGAATGTTACTCCCCTAGAATGGCGGTCATGAATCAACGTTCAAGAATATGGCAGCCTGCCCAGACTTAAAACCACGGGGATGCTTCAACTGTCACTTATCTCTGCTCTTTAAGCCTCCTTACACGGGTATCCAGTGGCATCAGTACTATGGCTAAAGTAGGGAAGGCCAGAGCCCAGATAGATGCAACCATCCCTAGGCCTGCACCTCAACCCTCATCTTTTCACTGGGCCAGCCTGTCTGTGGAAAATCATTCTTGTCATCCTGCTGGTCCTGCTGGCTTTGCCAGCCTGTACTCTACTATTAGTCAGAGAGTTGCCCTGTGCTCCTCTTACACTGCCAGGGCTGATAGCGTGAGTGGAATGCAGGGTGGCAAGGCTGGCAGAGGTGGAGAGTTCAAGGTGATCAAAAAGCTAGAGATAGGAAGAGGATTATGCTTATTTTATTGAGATTTGGAAGTGGAAGGGTTAGGGTTAGGGTTAGGAAGTGGTGACTGGTGATATTTGGTTAACCAAAGTGACCAGAAGTGCCAGCATTGCTGTTAGCTAAGGATGCAGCAATGAGATGTTGCATATTACAACGAGATCACTTAATAAAAGAAATTCTGGTCCCAATTACCACCACAACTTGAGGACTATCTGTATTTGGCATGTTTTTAAGTAAAAAATAATTTTCAAATGTTGGGAGAAAATATATTAATTATTTATCTTTCATTTAATGATTTTGTATATAAAAGGCATTTAGTTTTCACATATCAAAAAATACATAACAAAATATGCCTCTATTCAGGAAATAATTTTTAATATGCCAAATGGGAATAGATGTAGGTGTTCAGCATAACCCTGAAATGCAAAACTACATTTGGGGAGATAGTTCTAATATTCATCCACACTTTTTGAAGATTGTGTTACTACATTTGGTTTTCCAACCAGAAATGCTGAAATCTGAGAAAAGGTGAGTGAAACATTAAGGAAATAAATACGCCACTGCTGCTGCTGATTTCATGTGGATATTCCATAAAACTAAATTAGACATGTATGGCTATTTAACATTACATGCATAAAACTCCCAAAGGGCATACAGGCTACCCAAACATGCCTTGAAGGAAACGGGTTTTTTATTTATCTATGTTCTTTTTAGATTACTAAATGCCTCAAATTATGTAATAGTGGGTATCAACAGATGTGCTAATAACATGATTTTGAGATGATTAAATATTTTCTGCATAGTTACAAGCTAGACATGTCAAGGATAGTGGTTAGTTGCTGAATCAGATTTTCAGAATAGTCTGGACTTATTTAGAGCCCTTGGTACATGACTTCCTGCAGGATATGTTTCATTCTGTATGTTGCCTCTGCTGCTGTCATGTCCATTATAGGTGAAAACATGCTGCTTTGTTTAATAATATGGCTCTTCTCAGTAGCTCTGAGCATAATTGGAACTCTTTGGCTGTAGTTTCACAAGAAAAAGGAAACCAAACCAATTCAAATTCAGCAAGCAAGCAATCCTCTCAAATCTAATATGTATTGTCTAACCCAAGAAATCAGATTTTAGTAGGTTTGCAATCATAAAACTTCATTTGTACTTCCCTCACTTATTTTTTCAGTAGTCTGTTCTTTTCAGAAACAAGCATAAAGTTAACAAAAGCTGTTCTGTAAGTTTTCAACATAATTTAGCATGAGCTGGAGAAATTGTTTAATGTTTATGACATCATTAGCATTGTTGCTTGAGTTTTCAGATTGGAAATACATCATAGTATCAACTTCTGATGTGAACTGGATCAAATCACTATTTACCTACTTTCAAGGTTGGAAATGAAGATCTCAGTTGAATGCACCCAGACCCAGACACTTACATTTTCAAAGGATTTATAAATTTGTTTTCCAAATGTACTCAATGGGGAAAGTAATCATAACATACTTCCAGAAAAATAAACTATTGGAAAAAAGATCCAGTGAGATAGTTGAAAATCTGGTAGGATAGAAGCATGTTCTAGGGATCTTAGCTACTAAAAATGTATGTATAATATATATTACTAGTGATCAGATAACAGATAATCAGAATTGGAAGTTATATTAATGTTGAATACAGTTGAACAAGTTATATTAATGTTTACTTGAAGAAATAGCACAGTCCAATAAACAGTCCATGTCATATACGTTTTTATCTGTCCAGAAATATTCAGTTATAAAGTCTTCTTACCGGTTTCAAGTCTTTTACAGCAGACAAATATAAAACCATAATACAACAGATAATCTTCGATATCAACAGAATATCAAAATAAACATGGTTATCAGTATCGGTCCATAGTCAGTATCAGTATCAAGAGAGATCATCAGTGAAAAAGAGAGAGAATATTAAACTATGATCTATAGCTCCCTCTTATGGCAACTTGTAGCATAATTAACCAACCAGAACACAGCATAATACATTACAGTATTTTTCCTTAAAGCTACAAACATATATATTTGTAGTTTATATATTGTCAACCCAACTACGTTATTTACATATACATAACGGGAAACCTGGTATTTTTAAATGTGTTTAATAAAATCAGTCTTTTCAATATCCAGAAATTAATTGATAAGTTGAAGAAAAAATATGTAGCATTTAGTTTATTTTTGAGGAACAGATTGGCTGAATTACCATTTGCTTTCTACAATGTAAAGAACGGAGGAGGCCAACTTCCCACAAAAAGGCCTCTGAGATGCTTTTTAAATGTTAGCGTCATTTAAAAAGTTGCAACCCTCTTTCTAGTATTTATTTTACAAATCATAAAATTTTAAAAATCATAAAAACACCTTGAATTCCTGATATGGGACGCATACATTTTTGTTTTTTTCTAATTCTATGGATAGATTTATAGAAAGAGGAAAGAGAAGAAAATTGCTTGTGAATATATAACTGCTTTTCTTCTCCCTTTTTATTTTCCTTATGTTCCAATACCTAGATTTGCCTTAAGGTGGGTCTGGAAGAGATAAGCCACGGCTTGTTAAAATAGCAAAGCAGGCTGGCAGAACAAAACTTGTGTTGAAAACTGAAAACCAGTCACTTTTTAAATCCACAGCTTTTTTTTAAATGCAACTTTTCTTTATAACATGTCACATGAGACAAGCTTGCAAGAACTAAATAACCCTTTTATTTAGAAAATGAAGTAAAATGACTAGAAAAATAATTGAACGTCATATGTTACAGAGCTGACTGCAAAAGTTGTGACATTGAGATCTTGGAAAATTTGGATGCATACTTAACTATTTTTGTATAATTTTCTATAATTCAAAATAAGAAAATAGTCAACAGAGCAGGTGTAAAAAAATGGATGTATTTCAGTCTCTACTTTGTAATGAACATTTCTCAACATTTTCTGTAACTAGGTAAGAGTCTTTCTATTTTTGCTTTTGGATTTTTTTCTCAACTTTTCCTTGTAGAATTCTTCTAGCTAAAAATTATTCCCAGGTCTCCTTGCATGATTTACATGTATGAGCTCTCTCTATAACTCAGCCAGCAATGTTCATGATAAAATGTGTTGTGACCTCATGACACAAACTCCACTTCTTATGTATTTGCATAAGACGTGCACATATAAAAGGGATAGTGTTAATGTTGCAATGTCCACTTGCTTCCTTTTCCTCTTTTGTGTGGATCCCGATTTCAGATTGTCAATAACAGTCAAGTCTGGGATTATAAAGATATTTCAAAACTCTTGTTTTCTTCTCCCATAAGTACTTCATAATTGATTTGGAAGTAGGGTTGTAACTACAAATATAAGACCACAAGAATTTAATTTTTTAAGAAAATTTATTAATCAGCAGCTCTTGTTTTTGAATAGCAAGTCTTATTCCAAAATCTTCACTTTTATATAAAAATGTTGAAACTTGACGTAGAAATTATCTGGGCTTTCTTGGAAAGTACATGTGAATTACTCCATTCTGAAAGCAAGGTACTTCCAAAAATGGTCACACCACAGAAAATCTGTTTAACTATTTATTTACTAAATTTATAAGGCTGCCCACCTCAGTAGAACTCTGGATGGCATATATACCAACAAGAAATAATAAATCAGGGGAGAACCCAGTTAACATAAAACATTGAATAAATATAAAATAAAAAATGCTGGCAAAGCACAACAATAAAAACAGTCAAAATGGAACTCTATTCAATTGGACCCAAATTACTGGAGAAGAAGCCTGGTTGGACCACCAAATAAAGTTAGGATTCTGGACCAAGTGTTAGGTTTGTTTTTTAAATTGAGATCAATTCCACCTAGCGCAGGGGTATCAAACTCTTATTGAGGGCTGCATCAGGGTTGTGTTTGACCTCAGAGGGCTGAATGGTGGTGGCGGCCATGGTGGATATGACATGGGACTCGTGTCAGGGGCATCTGTGGTGGCCAAGTTCTAATACAGGACTTCTCTGAGATCCTCACTCATTATAATCTTTCCTTCCTTCCTTTTTCCTTTCCTCTTCATTCTCCTTTCTTCTTTCTTTCCCTCATATTTTTCCTTCCTTGCTCTCTTCCCATCTTTCCTTCTTTTTCTTTGTCTTTCCTCTTTCCCTTTCTCCTTTCCTGTTCTGTTTTGCATGCTCAAATGCAAAAGAGGAAAATTTCTCTTTTTGTTTTGTTTTGCTTTGCTTTTAATTTGTTTTGCTAGCCCTCTGCCAGAAAAAAATGGGCCCCAGAAGAGCATCTGCTTTGCTGGCAAAGGGCTGTAGGAGGCCATTGTGGCCAAAAACGAGGTGCTGGGGCCCTCATGCGGCCCCCTGAGTTGCATTTTCATAGGCAGAAGCACCGCGGGCTGGTCCTTTGCTGTTTCCAGGCCTGTCCTGCGGGCTGTATTTAAGCACTCTGCAGGCCAGATCCAGCCCATGATCCTTAATTTGACACCTCTGACCTAGCGGGACAAGTGTAGGTGCACAGAGATTGAATAAATCTGCAGTAATTGAATTTTAAAAACATAAGTTTTAAAGATAAAGTTTTTTGCTGTTGAACTTACTCCCTTCTTTCTTCCTTTCCTAATAGAAATCTATGTATACTAAAAGTCTGAGAGTAGCTGATGTCACCTTGTGTGATTTGTTAATTCAAACAATGGTTACGACCCTCAATTTGCTGTTTTACTAGTTCCACAGATAGCTGACACTTTTGCTTAATTTCTTACTGCTATTTATGTGACAGATACACATCTGTTTATTTTATGTTGCTTTTAAATAGATTTCACTCTTTTGCCATAGCTTAAAGAAAATCCCAGCACTGCAGTTCTAAATACAAAACTTACAAAAGGATAATCCATTTCAAATGGATACACAAGTTGTGGTGACAAAAATATAACTTAAGCATTAGAGTTCTTTATACATACTATTTAACAAACTAAAAATCTGTTCTATTCGTTTAGAATGTAATCTGACTCGACATAAAATTCTAAACTGGGAGGGTGAGACTTAACAAATTAAGTTGATTTAAATATTTTTTCAGGGTTGCAAGCGGAATGGGATGTGTTTCAGTTATTTTTCAGATTATGAAGGGATATACAGTGTAAAGTCTGTTCTATCACATAGAATAGCTATGTATGATTAGTTCAGATCAGATAGTTTTTTAGTCCATAATCCTCATTTAAGTTATATACTCAGGTTAAGAAAATGGGATGAAAGTGCAATTTCAAACTTCAGATATAATGGAGAATTGTTTAAATTATCAATGTATGTGCTGAAGGCAAGCATGCCCTTAAACTGTTACAATGCAGTTCAGTTAGAATATGTGCTTTCTTCAAGAAATGCATCAATTAGATCAAGGTTTCTAAAACTGAATTGCCTCTCTTGGGAAGGTGCAGAGTCCAGAGGATATGTGAAGAAGTTGCATATTGTTATAATCCTTTTTCCTCAAAGTTTGACTATTCATTGTTCATTTGTATTTATTTATATTTGGATTTTTAGGGAAGTGCGTACATTAAAATTAATGTAAGGAGGCATGATGAAAGGAGGCTTGATAGCAAAAAGTTTAGGAAGCCTGAATTAGATAATGAAATGAAATAAAGTATTCTTCAGATAAAATATAAAGTTTACATAGAACTATATTTTCTTCAGGAAAATTGAACAGTGGAAACATATTTTAAAATTTTCTATTAGACTATCTGGCCTTGGTTGGAAATTGGATATTCCAAATAGTCCTCAACTTATGACCAGTGACTTAGCAACTGCTTTAAGTTACAAAGGATCCCAAAAAAGGTATTTGCAACCTAGATTTGAAGTTTTAACAGCTATCATCCATCTCCATAGTCACATGACTGAATTTGGGGCTTTTTTGATAGGACAGAACATTCATAATATGTTCTGGCTTAGGTTTGGTCTAGTTTAAATTAACAAATAAAAGTAGAAATAAATCATGTCAATATAAAATGTTAATAAATATTAAATGGAATCATTTTTAAACTTATTTTCTCATTTATTTCAGGATGCAATAGAGCAATATTTAGAAAATTGTAAAATCATGTATTGTTCAAATTCAATGCCGGCATATTTTTACTTTGTTGAAAAAAATATATTTAAAACCTACTCTGTTCCCCTCCCTTTTTGTTCTTAGGTAAATATCTTTGACCACGATGAGTTGGAGTTTCTTGACCCGTCTACTTGAGGAGATCCACAATCATTCCACATTTGTGGGGAAGATCTGGCTGACTGTGCTGATTGTATTCCGCATTGTTCTCACTGCTGTGGGAGGGGAATCCATCTATTATGATGAACAAAGCAAATTTGTTTGCAATACAGAACAGCCAGGTTGTGAAAATGTGTGCTATGATGCTTTTGCCCCCCTCTCTCATGTAAGGTTTTGGGTATTTCAAATCATCCTAGTCTCTACTCCCTCAGTAATGTACTTAGGCTATGCTGCTCACAAAATAGCTCGGATAGTGGAACATGGGGAAATGGAACGAAAGCTACGAAGCAAACCTCTTCTAATGCGTTGGAAACAACACCGAGGTCTAGAAGAAGCAGAAGATGATAATGAGGAAGATCCAATGATGTATCCAGAGATTGAGGTAGAGAGTGAACGAGAGAACAAGCAAAATCCATCCCTCGCAAAAATAAAGCATGATGGTAGGAGGCGAATCCGAGAAGATGGGCTTATGAAGATATACATCTTTCAACTGCTGAGTAGGACTATGTTTGAAATTGGCTTCCTGGTAGGCCAGTACTTGCTCTATGGATTTGAAGTCAGTCCAACGTTCCTTTGTAGCAGAAATCCATGTCCCCATACTATTGACTGTTTCATTTCAAGACCCACAGAAAAAACCATATTCCTGCTTATCATGTATGGTGTGAGTAGTCTCTGTTTACTTCTGAATATCTGGGAAATGCTTCACTTGGGATTTGGCACCATTCGGGACACATTGAATAACAAGCGGAAGGAGCTAGAAGATTCAGGAACTTATCATTATCCTTTTATTTGGAATACCCCATCAGCTCCTCCAGGGTACAATATTGCAATGAAACCTGACCAAATACAGTACACAGAGTTGTCTAATGCCAAAATAGCACATAAGCAAAATAAAGCCAATATTGCTCAAGAACAACAATATGGCAGCAATGAGGAGAACATTCCCACTGAACTGGAGAACATCCAGCGAGAAATCAAAGTAGCTCAGGAACGCTTAGATCTTGCCATCCATGCATATAATAATCAGAATAATCCATCCTGTTCCAAGGAGAAGAAGCCCAGAGGCAGCTCAAACAAAAGCAGTGGCAGTAGTAAATCAGGGGATGGAAAAACTTCAGTTTGGATTTGATGCTATTTGATTCCCTTGAGGGAATGCTACCTTTTTCTTGTAGCATATTACATCTAGCAAATTGGGTGCGAAATAATTTCCAGTAAAAAATAATTGGCTTTGCTAAAGTTCAGAGATATTTTGTGCTGCTAAATGATACTGTTCAAAAGAACAGAAGAAAAAAAGTTAAGCTCACATTCTGTTATTTCCAAAACATGTATTCATGTTTTTCCAGATCTGCAGAAGTCCCAGGGATTTTTTAATTATTTTTGTTAAAAGAGTTTATACTGTATGTACAATATTATGGTACCTTTTATTATGCACATTTTGTATTTGTATATTGGATATCTCAGTTATATATTTTATATTAAAAGGAATCAAATAGGAATTTTCAGCATTTTTCTAAAGCATTTTTCTCCTCATATTTCATAGAGATAGCTGATTTACTTTGAATTTCAGAGAGGTTTGAATTATGGAGCAGATAATTCTGGATGACTGTCATGAATAGATGTAACCCCTTATCCAGCCAAACAAATTAAACACATTAGGTTAGTGAAATATGTCTTCTGATGTAGTTAGATTTTTTTCCCTGTAATGAATATCCTTGAATATGAGTGGACAAAAAATGAATTTCAGACTGATTGTTTCTAGCATATAACCTTGTATTCAGTTTATGAGTCTTCTGAGAAAAAAGTGCCTGGAATTGAAAATGTTTTCTGAATAAAAAAGGTAATAGTTCAACCAGTGTGAAAATAAAACTTCATGTACCTGTTAATTTAAAATATATATTTGATACTGCAAAGTAGGGAAAGCGATTGGGTATCTTCCAGAATTCAGATAATTCATACTGCAGCCCCCATATTACTGACTTAAGTTGGTTGGAATTATAGTCCAAAAATCTAAATTGCTTATCTCCAATTTAGGGATGACTTCATCACCTCTTGATCTTGGAAACAATTTAAAGTTTAGAAAAAAGTTAGGCTAGTTAAATTATTGTTAAGAAAAGAAAGGCCTGCTTTCTTGAAACTTGAACCAGTATTCAAGTGGTGGGGAAAAAACATCTTGATTGTAATATTGTATAGTGTATAAAAAGAATTAAAATACTTGCCTTTATTTTGAAGTGGGAAATGTTATTTTAAAGACATGTGACATACAACATGATTCTTCAGGAAGTTCTTTATTGTGAGAAGGAGTGAGGGATTATGAATTTGAAGTGATGGAAAAATTTGTACTTTAACGAATCTATTTATTTTAGCAGTGTCCAATGTCAGTCTTCCTCCTTGATCTTTTAAATTCCTGTCCTGCTATTTATGGATTGCATGCAAAAAGCAGCAGGAAGCTACTTGGGAGCGTATATTCTAGTCTTGTGAAACTGCAGGCTGTTCTAATACATAGATCCTTTGAAGGAGAGTTTCAGCTCCATACAGCAAACTGGAAGCTTTACTTCTTTCTCAATAAGAACACAAAAGTTAGCTACCAGCTTTTGGAGCTTGCCCATTATTTGGTTCATAGATTGGATGTATTCGAATTGCTGTGGTTTTATCTGTTATAATGCTGAGTTGATAACGTTTGCAAAATTTGGCAAGTAATAGTTTGGATTTAAAGCAATATGTGCTCATTAAAAAAAGGCTTTGTGTATTTTACTTCATTCAAAATATAGTAAAGTCTGAATTAATAGCAATGGGTAACAATGACACTATCTCAAGTGCTTGTCACTTTTCCTACTGCTGTGTGATACAATCATTGAATAAACTGGCTTTGCAGAAATCTAATAGCTTTTAAGTGGAAAATGGGGTTGTGTCCAAATTTAGATGCATTTAACCCATTTTTGGTAGCAAATGGAGCTGCTTGAAATAGATACTGGAGATACTTAACAAGCAGGGTAGGCAATTTTGTGAGGAAGGACGGGTTCTTCCAAAATTGCATCTTTTTTGTGTGATGTTCAAATTATATAGGATATACCTACCTATTCTATCCACCATACACAAAGCCTGTCTCATTTAGCAGAATCTCAAGTTTTTTGTGCAATATTTTAAAAGGCCTAGATACAAATGCGTATCAACGTGCTGCTCTGCCTAAAACTTGACAAATTGCATTGAGAAATATGAATTTTGAATAAAAAGTCATGCTGCTTCTACTATTGAAAAATCTGTATTCCAAAAATTATTTAAGGAAATATTGTTTTTAAGATTACTTTAGTGTTGGTATTTAGTAGAGATGTTTTAATTAAATGATCTAAATTTCTTCCCAGTTGCTTTTCATATCACTCCAAATTTGGGGGCTACGTGCATGTTTAGTTTTTTTTTTAACTGAAAAAAAACCAGCCAAGATTTAATATTCAGCTTGTGTTTATAATTATAGAATGCAATGTTTAGTGTCTTTGGTGACATCTTATTGGCAAGGACACTAAGGACAGAGAAAAGTACACATTTGTGTACATTGATTATTAGAATTGTAGAACTGCTTCATTTTCCTTCCTGAATTCTGACAAGAAACTGCATTGATGTGAAACTATTTTGATTTCTTTTTCTCCCTAGAATTTAAGAGGACTTTTGAGAAGTTTTGACATTTTCACTTTTTTCTAATTTTTCAATATAGATTACCTTTCTTGAAGCAAGTCTGAGTTTACAATATATGAATCAGAAATGGAAAACCTGTGTTTACAATTAAATAATCCCAAGGCTTAGAAAGAGAAGGCTAGATAATTTGTACTTTCCTAAGATGGTACTGCCTTAATCCTGATCATTAATCATGCTGAATGTTACCGATACCATTTATAATCCAGTATATTTGGAGAGCATCTGATTCTGCTTGTTTTGTAGAATTTCAGCATTTTTAAAAAAATGTTTGCTGTCTTTTATCTTTAAATACACAAGACTGAGTGTAAAAATAGTAAATAGTTGGGCTAATACTTGAAGAGCACTTAGCTTCTTCAAGAAGTAGCATAATAGCTATATAAAGTTTCCCTAAAAGAGAATATTTGATGGATGAGTAGGCTTATAAAAAGATTGTTTTAAACATATAGCATTGCTTTACCATTCTAGGCCCCCACACCAGAAAAATACTGTACCAAATTTTGTAATTTTTAACAAAGATGTTTTGGATGCAGAAATACTGTGAATTTATGCCAGTAGAAAATACTTAGCTTTTCAAGGACGATTTCAATACAAAAATGACATTCAGTGAGAAGCTGAAAAAATTTACCAAGTAAATATTTTCTGGAACCTTTATTCATCTGCTTGAATTGAAATTAAAAAATAAAGTTAATAGTCAAATGTTCGGATGGTGCTATAAAAGGAAAGTTCATGAACTTTATTCTGAAGTTTGTCTTGAATAAAATGCAGCCTATGTTGGATACAAGAAGTCTACTAACAGTTGCACCCACAATTTTATGGGTATGCATGTTTCTTCTTGCACTGAAGGATGGCACACGTACAGGGTTTGGGGACATGAAAGATCATATGATAATAAAATGCATAACTAGCTGTCTGCATGACTGCAGATCCTAATATTGCCTTTCAAATGTAGGAGATGTTACTTCTTTTTTGCTTTGATAAAATAGCTGATAACAGAATTTTAATTATCTGGGATCCTTTTTAAGCAAGCAAAGTGGGTGGGTTGAGTCACATGCCAGTTCAACCCTCCATGTCCAAATAATAAAATCATGGTTGTCATGCTTTTGGAAAGCATTTTAGCATCCAAGAAGGGACAGGAAAGGAGAAATGGAAAGAGGAAGAACAAAGAAAAAAAAGGAAAAATGGGAAAAGAGCAAGGAAGAAAAAAGAAGGAAAGACAGGAAGGAAGGCTTCCCACATGGATCACGAAGGCAGGGGAAGGAAGGAGAAGGTAAAAGGAAGGAACGAAGAAATATAATGAGAAAGGAGGGTGTGAGGGAAGTCCTGTCTTAGCACTTGGCCAGTACAGGTGCCGCCATGAGTGATGATGAGCTGGCCACCACCCTGAATATCAATCACAACCTTGATGCGGCCCTCAATGAAATTAAGTTTGACACCCCTGCTATTGATGATCAAATATACAATCTCCTTATGTACTTTTAGGATATACTACTATTATATTGCAATTTGAGGGGGAATCAAGAAAACCGTTTTGTAGGATACCTATCCCTATAAGGAAGGACCAAACTTAGATCCCAAAAAGTACTGTATAAAAGAAAGATTGAATTCTTTCCCCTGCTCCCAAAGTCAAGTGAAAAAAGCCAAAATACTTTTAAAATGTCTATTGACCTGATCCATGAGTGAAAAACTATGTGAAAATCCTGTCATGTAAATTTCTGTAAATTTGTTAACAAGTAGAATTAAGCATATAAAATTGCAACATTACTTTGATCAAATTTTATTTGATTTTTCCGTACAATCATAGCATCAAGATCTGGTAACAGAAAACACCTGTCACTTTAAGTTGAAGTTCTATTAAAAAAACGAAAGGGGCAGCATCAAATGTGCTAATTCTGCGTGGGGGGAATCACAGGACAGAACACCCTGAAGTAATCAAAGACAACCATCTTCCCTAACAAACTGCTCAGGTGCCAAAATCCACGTATTCACTGAAACAAAACGAAGTATATTACTTACTTGTCTCAGAAGCAAGCTTGCATCTCCTTGCAGAAGTGCTAAGCCTTTCTAAAAAGCAGGGTTAGTGTTAGGGTTATGTATGAAGAGTAAAATTTTAACAAAAATTGCTATCGTACCTCATGAAAGGGTAGGCTGAGCAGCCCTTCTTTAAGCAAAAGTGACTCAAGACACCTGCAGTGGTTCATTTGGACAATTAGCATCTCTTTACTTTGCAAACACTATCAGAAAAAGACACTTTTGCTCTTCAGAAATCAGGTGATGCCATCCAGAGTAATACCAACTGGGAGGAGGATAGGGCGAGGTGGGACAAGGCTGGAAGGGGCAATGTGGCAAAATCATTTGCCAATCTTAATGGGTTTTTTTTCTTTTTTGGAAAATGCACTGAAACTCCTTCTCTTTCAAGGTTAAGGCAAAGAAAATGATTGCACCCATGAAATCTTCAGAGCAGAAGCTCAGGATGGCAGCTTTTTCAGATTCCAGATTATAGCCCTCATGATTTAGGACAGGGCAGTGAATCATGGATGGGAAGGAAAAAACACGTAGAAGTAAAGGGGTTGGTTTAATATAAGTGTAGATAGCCTATTTGGCCCATAGTGGTGACAGGTGTAGAATAGAAGACATCTTTTAGGATCTGAATAGCAATTTGGCAAAAATGGCCCTGGTTCATTCACCTTCTTATACCACTCTTTCTGAAACAGCTCACTCTAATTCAAGGCATCAAACAAATCCACCCAAAAGGCACTTCAGAGCAGAACATGGGCATCAATAGAATGTGGGGAGACGTTGCCAGTGTCCCAACGGAAAGGCTTCTTTCTGTAGCAGTGATATCCAAGCGGGGAACAATGGAAGCCAGAAGGACAGCAGTGGCGCTTGTCAGAACAGCAGGTTCCCTATGAAATAGAAGAGGAGATAATGAAGGACAGCAATCCTTAACTAAGAAACAAAATCTTTACATGATTCTCAATAAATCTACAAGCTAAGGAAGGATGACCTGGAAAAATATTTAGTAATTAAAGACAGAAATAGCTTTAAATAATGAATTTACAATACAATTTATGTGTAATGCAGGGGCTTATATTATTTACAGTAACAGTAGGTTCTCCAACTTTTGAGGAATTATGGTTTCTTTTTCAGTGGTCTATCTGTTACCAAACTTAATGCATTTTGGAAAAAAAATGCTTTACCCCTTGAATCTGAATGATATAATACTTAACTTCACTTGCCTTATTGGTTTTATCAATGCACATGAGAAAATTCTGAGGGACTCAAAACTTAGCATAGAAAATTTATGATGGAATTTGATAGTCTTTATTTCCAGCAAGGCTGCCCTTTTTTTTGTACAATGACAAAGACAACATTCTAGTAAAATATTGGTGTTCTTACTGTGCAGAGGAACAACGTACTGTACATTGCTTTATTGATTTGGGGAGACCCGTCCTGTCTGCCTACCCACCCATGGCCTCTATTCACCGCAACTATTCACCACAACTGAGTCTGTAAGTCTGGGCACTAACCTTTTCATATGGGCAGCAGGCCCAGCCACCACTCTTGGCCTTGCAGCAGGTCTGGCCCACGTGGCAGTAGTGCTGTTCCCCACACAAGACATCCTGACTGGAGACAGCATTTTGCGATGAAGTCAGCAGGTCCCCTGCAGCATCAGCAAGGCCAGGCCAGTGCTGTTTCTCACAAGACTGGGCTGCCACATTGCAGGTATAGCCAAAGGGGCAGCAATGTTGGTGATCCTCACAGCAAATGGCCTGTAGAAAGCAAGAGAGGAGGTATTTGTTTGGTTTGAGGTAAAAATACATCTTATGGCAGAACATTTTAAGGGAACTAAAACAATTTTTTAACAGCTCTGTTTTGCTTCAAATAAACCTTTATCCTAAAGACAGAAACACCCCTTTATTCCTTCTTTTTCCCATTTCCTTGCTAAATTTAAAATGTCTGAATTAAGATATAAAGAAGATATAAAAACAGAATAGCTGAAAGCTCTGAACAGCTCATAGATGACACTTCTCTCAAGGAGACACTCTGTGAATCTCCAGATGTAAGTGCTTGTTCTGCTAACAAGGAAAGCATTAGCCTGGCCTCCGGGCTTAATTCACAACCATAACAGGAATGTGAAAGGACATCTTTAGGACTGCAATGGATTAAATTAATGGCAAGTATGGAAGTAAGTATGGAAGCTCTTTGGGAGTCCAATGCAAATAACTTTCAAGCCTGTAAAGATCCAGCAAAGGATTGAAACTTCAACATCTCATACCTCTCTGCCTAGAAAAAGATACTGTAGGAAGTGCACAGCTAGTCTTTTCCCACAGTGTTTCTGGGATCAAAAGGCCAAGATAGTGGCTATGATCACATGACTAAAACTCCACCTCTTTTTTACTTATGGCTACCATTTTGGCTTTTTTAGAAACCACTCCCCAAAATGTCTTCATGGACCCACCCTAGGCAGATATGACTGCACTCTGCAGAAACCCAATTCTAATTGTGTAAACAACTCTTTGTTCTCTTTCTTGACAGGCTTCTGCTTTCTTTGTTCTTGATGCTGTGATAATGTTAAGATGCTGGCCTAGAATTTAGGAAACATGAATTCTAAGCCTCCCTTAGGCATGAATGCTGATTGGCTGATTGGGCCACCACTCCTTCAACCTAACCCACTTCACAGGTTATGGAAAAAACAAAAGGCATGATGTTATATTCTTCCCTCCAGCAACGCTGCTAAAGTTCACTGGGAGAACCTATAAATGTGTGTTGGAAAGATTGACCTCTGCCTGTATCTACCTTCCATATTTATACTTTTTAATTGACATCACAAAGCTCTGGTCTTGCATTAATCATGCTTTTCCACATCAAAGCTTCCTCTCACCAAGCTTTCTGAAGCCTACTTACTTTTGGAAAAGGACAACAGCCCCAGTTGCCAGAAGCCATTTTGCAGCAGGTCTCCTTATCTTTGCAGCTGCTGAAGTTATCACATTTTATTGCTGTCTCCTGCTTTGCCAGAATGGGAGTCACCGAGATCCCCTGGGAAGGGCCCCCACTTTTGATGCACAAACTGTGTTCTAAGTCACAGGTGAAACCTTGAGGACAACAGTGCACTTGGTCTTCGCAACAAACTGCCTATGGGAAAGAAATAGATATGGGGATCTAAAAATCCAAACATCATTGTTGAAATTGTTGTATGGAAGAAAACTACAGGTAGATCTCTTTTTGAAGTTATGACAGCACTGAGAAAGTAACTTTGTGGCTAGTCCTCACATTTACCACTGTTGCATGCCACAGCCATGTGACTGCTATTGTGCATTGCACAACAGGCTTCTGACAAGCAGAGCCAATGGAGAAGCTGGCAGTAAAACTGCACATCACAAACATGCAGTGCCTTGTATAAAGATCTGTGGCGACTCGCTTAATGAACACATGGCAAGTAACGTTGTATGCCTTTCAAGGTCATGTGATATTTCACTTAGCAACTGGATTCCTTAGTGACAGAGTTGACAGTCCCAACTATGGCTATTAAATGTACCAGCCTTCCTACATGTACAACATATATTGTTCTCATGATAAAAAAGTTATTTCTTGTACCATATTTGGAATGGGATTTGGGATTGGCTCCTAAGATCAACTATCAAAATCCCATTCCATCAGCAAGCTCCAATGGCTTTAGGAGTGGGGAGTGGAAGTTACCTTGCAAAACACATGGAAGGTATCAGGTTGGGGGAAGGCTGAGCTCATTGACTAATTCACCAATAAAAGGCTTTCACTTCAGCCACTCAAGGCAGATCTTCCAGTAAAATGGCCTGTTGTCAAGCTGTCCCAAATGCCCCAAAGGTAATGTATGCAAATATATTCTTCCTATAAGACTCCATTGATTGATTAAATGGCTATAAGACAGCCATTTAATCAATCACCCATCTATCAAAGAAGGAAAATTGCCTACCCTGCCTTGAAATCCTCAATTTACCTGAAAGAAGGGGCAGCACGCCCAGGCTCCTGAACGCAGGCAGCATGTTTGTCCATCTGGACAGCTATACTCGTTATCACACTTCACATCCCTACTGGAGGGGAGGTTGCCAACAATCGCTGTTGTCTTCTCCACCCAAGGCACCCGATCTCCATCTTTTAGGCAAGTGCCTGATGATAAATCACAGCTGTAACCACTGGGGCAGCAGTGAATCCGATCCTGACAGCAAGTGGCCTAGTAGGAGAGGAAGGTCACATCAACGGCTGAAAGTCATCAGTGGCATACTGGATCAGAAGGAATTTCTACCCTGAAGTAAAGTAGACAAACCAAAATCCCTCCACTTCATCTGAAAACCACTTCTGACTGGAGGCTCAAACTGATGATATCCCATTTCTTGCTCTCCAACTGCAAGAAGCTGAAGAATATGCAAAAGTGCAAGTTAACATAGACTCTTTTTTTCCTAGCGCCGTTCCTATAAAACGAAGACTGAAGAACCTGCAGCCCACGTGAAACTCCTGATTTGGCCTCCTATGAAGCCGCCATATCAAATTGCCAATGTTATAATTTCTATTTTTAAAAAAGGCCTCAAATTGGTGTATTTACTTTTGTATTAGTCCTGCTTCTGCCTCCAGATCTCAAACCACTTCAAAGAAAGGACTGAAATATGCCCCACTACTGATTTTACTGCACAACCTCAGAAACCTTTGGTTCCCAAAATGCTAGGTGTTAAATAAAAGTGTTGCTCTCAGATATGAAAAAACTGCCTTTGTAATAGATATAGGCCTCTCAGGCAAGCCATTGTAAAACCATAACTGGACAGTATTGGAGTCAATAACTCTGCTGCGGTTCTGCAGAAAAAAACAATACAGATTGTGTGACTAAATAAAAATAAACCCCCTTCTCCTTTCTAAGACCTCCCCCCTCCAACTTTTAACGCAGGAATATCCTGGAAAGCCTAGCAACTGAGATGCATATAATTTAAGAAAGAATTATAATTTTGTGCACACCTCAAAGTGTCCCAGCTATAAGCAATCTAAGTGAAAACTGAGAGGTGGACTGAATTAGCAGTGGAACCAAACAGAACCTTGGGAACCAGCATTTACCAAGATTAGTTCCCTTTTGTTCCTCATAGGCTCAATTCCACCCTTTCCTTTCTTGCATCTATTTGCGTAACTATACAAATGCTAGGAAGCTCCTGAAAGGAAATAAAGCAATTTCACATTTCCTCTGTTCCCCACAGTAGCAGTAAATAAGCTTGGGTCTCTTCTCACCTGTGTCAACAGGCAGCATCCCCAAGCACCTGTTACAAGGCGACAACAAGTCTGGCCATCCTGGCAAGCTGTGTAGGGATCACACTGGACCATTTGACCTATGGAAGATGCTGTAGAGCTTGAGTCTATTTCTGAGGCTGTTGTGGAGCTTGTGTCTATTTTTAGCACCAAAGGAATGCTTCGGCCATCTTTCAGGCAGGAGCCTTCTGACAAGTTGCACTGATAGCCCTTTGGACAACAATGGATTTGATCTGGGCAGCATACAGCCTGAGAAAGACATAAATCACAATCAGACTATCATGGAATTCTTTGTCCAAAAAGGAGGTAGGAGGCTGTTTTGTCACTGAATACCCATTTGGCTACTTGCGCTGATATTACCAGTTCCTCTAAGATCAAAAATCTCTCCCTACAACCACCCCATGTATGCCCCCCACCCCAGCTTCCGGATTAATTAATCATGTTTTCTAACAAACATAGTTGCTCTTACCTCCTCCAGTGGGCAGCACCCCCAAGAACCTGAGGTTGTCTTGCAGCAAGTATTTCCATCTGGGCATGTAAATTCTGAATCACACTGTATATCGTGAGCTGCAAGATGCGAAAAAAGTTGTTATGTTCAAGGAAGAACATGAAGACTTCAGCATCTTGTCAATCAAGATGCTGCCTTTGGGTTCTATGAATGACAGCTAGCAATTCCATCACAACATCTAGAATATATGCATATGGAAAGGAGAAGGAAGGTCACCAACAATTATGTTTACTTGTGGAACCTATGGAGGGAACTATCCTAAATGCTCAATTTGGGGAAAGAAAATGTGAAGTGAAGTTTTAACACCATCATATGCATCTGCACTCATAATCAGTTTGTAGCTATGAGTTTATCAGTCAACTAGATTTTCTACAGAATGTGAAACAAAGTACTATAAAGTGTCTCTAATATGCTTAATCTGATTTCTTTAATGCTGATGCAAAAATTATTCTCTTTCTGCTAGGAAGTGTAGAACAGAAACAAGAAATTGAGCAAGTCATAGGCATCCTAGTCTCTTGCACATTAAGTCTTAGTGAATAATGCTTCTGGTTTTCAGTATTTCTATAGACACTGCTCAGAACAGGAAACTTTTGCAATCTTTAAAGCTATTAACTTCCTCTGGAAGAAAGCATACATATTTTCTCAGAAACTAGATTCTGCCCCTCATGCCACATTTTACAGTTTTCTGCACCTGTGGAGGAAGAATCATGCCATAAAAACCTGCTTCCTGAATTAGATCCACCAGCCATCTAGTTCAGTTTCTTATTTTCCTCAGTGGCTTCCCAAAAGGACCATGAGTGCAGCCTTACCACCATAGAGTGAAATGAAGCAGCTGCTTTGAGCACTAAACTGGCAAAAATCCCTACTCACTATCCAATCTAAGATCATTTAAAATAACAATTAATCCAGCATCCAAAACATATGGGAAATATTTTTATTTTAAACAAAAGAAAAAAACTAAACCCTACCTTTCTTTCTTCTCAGTGTCTAAGGCTGACTTTCTCCTTAGTCCAAAAAGCTCATGCCTTTTCTTCCCAAAAGGCTAGCATTCAATCCTCTTTTAAAAATTGGCTTCTCTATGAAGCTTCTTCTGGCACCCTGATTTTACATAGGACACTTCCTTTTGGCTATTGACCTATCACAACATTTAATCATCTCACCTGTCTGGAGGCCTGCACTAAGGTGGGTGATGGGCCATGATCCCTTGGGTGTCTTGGTGCATATGGAATGCTTCAGGTCACACTGCGTGTTCTGTGGACAACAGTGAAGGTGGTCACTGCAGCACACCGCCTAGTGTGAAAAGAAAAGGAAAACCTGAGAGCACAAATTTCAGATACCATAAGGAACTCCTACATCTACCAAGTTTGGACAAAGGAGGGGCAAAAAGGCTCAAGACATGCTGCTATTGGCTCCCACCTGAGCCAAGCACCCCATGATCATTCTTTAGTTAAAGACAGTGTGGCTAATCTAATTAGTAGGCTAATAACAGGTATCTTCATGGTGAACAAGTTTATCTGGAGTCTGCATCTTAGACTGAAGGAGCCAGACTAATCTTAATAGCTCAAGTGAAGTCAATAGATTTGCAGTTAGCAAAAATAAATTGTATGTTATTAATTATTTTCATATAAGAACAAAATATGGTGGAGAAGACTACATAAAACTTGAAAAATGTTGGGCATTTAAAATGACCCCTAAATTTAATTGCTTGGATCCTAATGCATAAAAATATTGCAAACCACTGAAACAAATAATTTGAAACAATCAAAATATAGTAAACATAAAATTCAATATGCAAAGAAGATAGAACTAAAGAGACAACTAGATCACCAACTAAAAGTAATTCTAATGAAGCAACACAACTCATCCTAATAGCCATGAAACAAGTAATTCATGGCACACTATAGTAATTCATTTAAGATATCAGCAAAAGATATGGGAGAATAAATAAGGAAGAAAACCTTTAATGGAGTCATGATATCAAATATTCCTTAGTCAAAGGTTTACCTTCTGATGAATTTCATACCTTCCCAATCCCAATCCCAAGGAAACTCTCTGGAAGGCAATGGGCATCAAGCAAAATTACCTAGCTAACAGGCTATTCTAGTTTTCTCAAAGAAAAGTTCAGTGTTGCAGTAGATATTGTGGATGGAATTAAGGACATGGGATTCCCCAATATCACTCCCACCATAAGCAGGGACAGATGTCCTGATCGAACAATGCAGGCACTCTTAGCCATTTGCTCCAAATCTATTCTAATGTTGCAGCCTGGCATAGTTGTGTGTCACCAGAGAGGGCATTGTGATGCAAGCCCTGTCCCCTTTTGTAAGCACTCATACAAAAGGGGTTAGGGTTGCACTTAATTTATCATCTTGCTTGATATCTATCATCTTGCTTTTTTTTTTAACCACCCCAGCACTGCAAATTGATACAAATAGGAAATTTCTTCTAAAACTAGACACCAGTTTTAGATAGTTGGGTAATCCTACCCTGTACTTACGTTTTGTAAAGGACAACAACCATACTGGCCAGTTGGGAGCAGGCAGCAAGTGGCAGCATCTGGACATGAAGAGTGATTACCAGGACAGATGTTTTTTTGAGTCAAATCTGTAAAATGAGAAAAGATTATCTCAAGAGGTGAAATAAAAAGCCTCTGTGGGAAAGATAGGCAGTGTAATGGATTGCTATCACCTTTTGTGAGCATAGGATGCTGAAGAGAAAGCATCACCCAGCGCGCTCCACCTAGCATTAATAACAAATTAAAGCAGGGGTCCCCAACTCCTGGACTGCAGACCAGTCCCAGTCCATGGTGTGCTAGGAACTGGGCTGTGCAAGCAGTAGGGGAGCACGTGAAGCTTCATGTGTGCATGTGCAGAATCTAGGTTGCACATGAAACCATTCCCTCCTTAGCGGGAGGGAATTGTCTGTGGAAGACAATTTTTCTTCCAAAACCAATTCCTAACACCAGAAAGGTTGGAGACCACTGAATTAAAATACAAATCTCACCATGAACAACAAAAACATTACAATAAACCTAGTTCTATTTTTTTACTCCATACTTAACACTGGGGTCCGTTTCTTTGCTGGAAACTTCTTTGAAAGAGGCTGTTCCCCAAAAGTTTCAAGGCATCGTGCCTCAATTAGATCACAAGTTGTGCCATGGGGACAGCAGTGAATCTTGTCTGCACAGCAGGACGCCTGGGGAAAAGAAGGGGATAAGTGCACCATCATTCCCCACCATTATCTTTTCCCACAGTGCTTAATGAACAGCTCTGTACCAACACACCTCTTAAAAGTTTTATTAATCAAAACAGAACACTGGAATATTAACGCAAAATACAAATGTACTTTATGTGGAATGCAATATTGAATATGAAGAGTACTTGTTTGCTTCAGTGATTTCACACTGCAACTTGTCTTGTGTTTGTTTCTTTCATATTTTAAGAAAATATGAACTTATAGGCCAACAACAGATTCATTAAACAAAGCTATTTTTTAAAAAAATCTGGACTTTTCCAAGAAGCAAGAGAAAGCCTGTAATGTGGCAGGCTAGGTATAGAAGTCACTTTCCTGGAAAAAAACAGATACTGTTACATACCATTTTATTTGATTTTCTGTGTTATTTTACAGTTTCCCCTATTTGGTAATATGATGGGAAGGCTGATAGAAATCTTACTTCACATTTTTTTTAAAAAATATACCTAGTCTCTACAGTTGCACAGCTATATGAAAATATTTCCTTTGGTTGGACTCAGAGACAAGCTGCTCAGAACTCTGGGCGAGCAGAAATTGTGATGCAAGAATGTGATTCAATGCTTCCTCTGTTTGTTAAAATCGTAAATGTACTATGCAATTGAGAACTTTTTAAAATATTGTTGACAATTGAGCAAACTGAATAACCTAAATGTTGGCCAACACTTTTTTGTTTTAGGAAAGTCAGTGCAGAATTATGAAGACTTCAGAATTAGATGTTTTATGATGCAGTGCAAAGGTGGGCAAGTTTTGAGGGACCATAGATCTTGGGAGGTTGAGGTGTGGGAGGCCAGTCTACAGTAATTCAATGGCAGGGAGTGACTGGGATGTTTTGTTTTAGGACATATGCTTCACAGGAGAAATATCACCATTCTCCCTATCCCCAATCCTAGGAAAGCACCAAAAATTCATGTTACTGGAATTTGGTCACTGATTACCTGCCACTTTCAGCCTTATTGGTTTATAGGCTAAAAGACTCAAATGCAACAGAATGTTCCACTGACGTTTAGCCTTCACAAGATACTAAATATAATTCTAGGTAATCAAGAGTGATGCAAATCATTTGGAGTTGCTTGCTCTACAAATAATTATTTGCATCAAATAGTTTCTGACCCCAAAGAATCTCTGGACTGATAGACAAGAGAGTGAAATTCAGTGATTTCATTTAAAAAAAAAATCAAAGAGCCAGTTTTTACCTCAGTCTGCATGAAAATATATTCACTTGCCCACATCTAAGTTCCTTACCTCTGGCATTGGACAACATCCCCAGGATTCATCAGTCATCAAGCAACAGGTGGAGCCATCTGGGCATTCCCATTCGCTATCTGGGCATTGCACAGCCCTGACTATAACAGCAGAGGTTGAACCTGGAGTACAAAATAAGTAAAACTTAGAAGTGACATCTTAGGTTTGAAGTCCTAAAAATTTAAAGTCTTTCTTCTGCATAAAACAGGCACTTGATTTGTCTATGCCATGATGCTCCTCTGACAAGACAAGGTTCTCTTTTCAAATCAAAACCAACTTAAAATAAACTTCCTGGTGGAATAAACACATGAAGAGCCAATATACTGTCTAAACTAGGCCTTAAATCTAACTTAACTTATATTAAAATTAAATCTACTTGGTAGGATTATTCTGCAAACATCATTCTGTTTAATTATTCATCCACTGATAACATTTATTATAACTGGCAACAACTCTGGAGATCACATTTCTAAGGCTCTAGGGGTTGCAATATGGCTTATGTCCCAATTTATAAAAAAGCTTATTCTAAATCCTTTTGTTTAAAAAAGCAGATTTAGCCTATTTTATTTGCTTACCCTGATGAAACAAATACATCCCTCTAAGAAAGCACTGAATTGAGTTTCTTGAATTGGGAGATTATTTTTGTTACTGAAGTATTGTTATTGTTCCTATGACTCTAATTTGCCCCAATATTGTCTCCAATACCTTCATTTTCTATGCAGACTCTTCCATCAGTGCTGCAGTGGGTGCCAAGGGGACAGCAATGGTGTCCATCAACACAAGAGATGGCCTGGAGGTGAGATAAAAGAGAGGCAAAGGCCCCAAAGTATTCAGCAAATACAGCAGAAGATCTGGAAAGATCTGGAAATTCAGCAGAAAATCTGGAAACCTGAGTGTTACAAGTCCTGGAGTTTAATTTCTCTAACACATGTGCCACATATCAAATATGACTGTGAACTAGCTAGAAAGAAAGAAAGAATATGTGTGCTATTTTGGTTTGCTGTAATAAGGATAGAGAAGAAAACGAAGCCACTTTATTTATTTATTTCTTCGATTTGTATACCGCCCCCTCTCCCAAAAAGGGACTCGGGGCGGTGAACAGCCACAGTAAAAACATACAAATAGAAAAGTTTAAAAAAGTTTAAAAATTAATTAAATACATGGCTAAGACCAATAAAACCCGTAAAAAATTAAAATCGAATTAAAAACCCTACTCATAACATTATGCCAGACCGGCCTGTTGGAAAAGGTGGGTCTTAAGTGCTCGTCGGAAGGTCCGTAGGTCAGTAATGGTTCGCATCTCCGCCGGTAGCTCATTCCAAAGGGAGGGTGCTCCCACAGAGAAGGCCCGAACCCTCGGGGTCGCCAACCGACATCGGCCAGCCAACGGCACCCCGAGAAGGCCAACCCTGTGGGAGCACACCGGCCGGCGGTGGCAGCAGGCGGTCCCGCAAGTACCCGGCTCCCAAGCCATGGAGCGCTTTAAAGATGATCACTAGCACCTTGAATCGTACCTGGAAGGCCACCGGAAGCCAGTGCAGCTTGCGCAGGAGCAGTGTAATATGGGAGCTCTGAGAAGCCCCCAAGATCACCCGCGCAGCCGCACTCTGCACCAGTTGAGACCTCTGGATGCTCTTCAAGGGGAGCCCCATGTAGAGAGCATTGTAATAATCTAGGCGGGAGGTAATGAGAGCAGAAGTGACTGTGCGCAATGCACCCCAATCCAGAAAGGGCCGCAACTGGTAGATCCTATGGACCTGATAAATAGACCCTCTGGTGACGGCTGATATATGATCGTCCAATGACAGCTGCCCATCCAGGAGGACTCCCAGATTGCGCGCCCTCTCTGTGGGAGCCAAGATTTCACCTCCCAAGGTCAACAATGGAATGAGCTGACTGTATCTGGGCACAGGGAACCACAGCCACTCGGTTTTGGTCGGGTTGAGCCGAAGCCTGTTGACCCCCATCCAACTCCACACGGCTTCCAGGCACCGGGTCATCACTTCAACGGCTTCGTCGGGGTGGCCTGGGGTGGAAATGTATAGCTGAGTGTCGTCAGCATACTGATGGAACTCCACCCTGAAGCCACGGATGATCTCCCCCAGCGGCTTTACATAAATGTTGAACAGCAGGGGCGAGAGCACGGACTCCTGAGGCACCCCACAACACAAGGGCCTCGAGGTCGATCTCTGCCCCCTGCCAACACAAATTGCGAGCGGTCGGAGAGGAAGGAGGAGAACCATCATAACACGGTGCCTCTCACTCCCAACCCCCCCAACCGCCACAATAGGATACTGTGATCGACAGTATCAAAAGCCGCTGAGAGATCTAATAGGACCAGGACAGAGGAACAACCCCTGTCCCGAGCCCTCCAGAGATCATCCACCAACGTGACCAATGCCGTCTCCGTGCTGTACCCAGGCCTGAAACCTGATTGGAGGGGATTTAAGTATATCGCTTCCTCCAGATGCTGAGGGAGTTGTCGTGCCACCACACTTTCAACAACCTTCGCCACAACAAAGGTTGGAGACCGGACGATAATTTGACAATAATATTGGGTCCAGGGACGGTTTCTTGAGGAGGGGCCTCACCACCGCCTCTTTCAAGGTGGTTGGCAAAAACCCCTCACTCAAGGAAGCGTTGATAATACCCTGGAACCAACCTCGCATAACCTCCCGGGTGGCCACAACCAGCCAGGAGGGACACGGGTCCAATAAACATGTGGTGGCATTAAGCCCGCCCAGCATCCTGTCCACGTCATCCAGGGTCACAGGATCGAACTCCTCCCAAAGGACCTCACCGAAATCCGCCCCTGCCCTCCCACCCAGAATTGCCCAGTCAGAGTCCAAGCCATCCCGGATCTGAGCGATTTTGTCCTGCAGAAAAATAGAAAAATCCTTGGCCCGTCCTTGCAAGGGATCCTTCCACGCTCCCTCATCTAAAAGGGAGCGGGTCATCCTAAAAAGGGCGGCCGGGCGATTTTCTGCGGACGCAATAAGAGTGGAAAAGTACAAACGCTTTGCCACCCTTATCGCTACAAAATAGGTCCTAACAAATGACCGCAGTAGTGTTCGGTCAGATATGGAACGGCTGGCCCTCCAACCATTCTCTAGGCATCTTTTCCGGCGCTTTATCTCCCTCAGCTCCTCGGGAAACCAGGGAGCCACATGGGATCGGCACCGGGTCAGAGGCCGCAAGAGCACGAGCTGGTCAAGGGCCCGGTCGCCACCCTATCCCAGGCGGCCACCAGGTCCTCAGCCGAGTCATGTGTACGAGTCTCGGGAAGCGGCCCAAGCTCTGTCAGGAACCTATCTGGGTCCATCAGGCACGGGGCAGTACCATTTAATAGGTCCCGCCTCCCTGTGACGAGGGGGTGCGGAATGGAAGTCCAGCCTAAGGAGCGAATGATCCGACCATGACAGAGGCTCAATCAAACATCTCCAAGACCTAGATCATTCTGCCACTGACCAGAGACAAAAACCAAATCCAAGATGTGACCCCCCGTGTGAGTGGGATCCCTAATTAATTGGGTCAGGCCCAAGGCTGTCGTGGAAGCCACGAATTCCTGAGCAATCCCCGAGGTCCCACCGGCAGAGGGTAGGTTGAAATCCCCCAAGACCATAAGCCTGGGGGTCTCAACCGCCAAGCTGGCTATCACCTCAAGGAGCTCAGGCAGGGCCGATGTCACCTAGCAGGGAGCCAGGTATGTGATAAACAGGCCCATCTGAACCCCGGAACCACACTTCACAAAGAGGGATTCACATCCGGTCGTCTGAGGAACAGTGGATTCCCTAGGACACAGATCTTCCTTAATAACCACTGCAACACCCCCCTCCCCTGGGCCCTCGGTCGATGAAAAACCCAAAACCCGGGAGGGTACATCTCCACAAGGGGGACAACCCCCTCTTGGCCCAGCCAGGTTTCGGTAATCCCCGCCAGGTCCGCTCCCCCCTCACAGATCAAATAATGAATAAGGGGGGCTTTGTTAATCACGGACCTGGCGTTGCATAACATCAACCGAAAGCCCAGGGCCCAATGACTTGGACAGCCCGGGGAACGGGAAATAACTAAGGGGTCGGAGCGTGCCACCGCTTACAATAGCGAGGGCACGCTCCCCTAACATATGGCCCCCTATCCCCGCCAAATCTGCCTCTCCTGCTCACCGTGCAGATAGACCTCGACTCTCCCTCCCAGGAAGAACCCCCCCATCCTCGACCTGAGCCCACGTGATCCCAGAGCCTCCCGACCGCACTCGACCCCCGGTCTGGCCCCCGTCTCAGGCGGGTTGTCCCCCAACCCCATCCTGGTCATCTTCCCTAACTCCGATAAAACTTTAAATAAAAATTGAAACAATTTAAACCGCCCCCCTATAGCCTCTCTTCTGATGGCCATGCCACCTCTCCGGATCCCAGGAACCGTCCTTGAGGTAAGCAGGTGGTAGACTGGCGGGCCACTTCAGGGAGAGGGGGACCCTCCCCAGGGCCCGTAAGTCCGCCGAAAAATATTTAATTGGTCTCTCAAAGCGCCGAGCCAACTGCGCCGGCACCGCTGTCACTGCTGGGCCAGGCACCGCCGTCCTTAAGCCGTGGGCCGACCCCCGACCAGACCACCACCGACGCCATCGTTGTCGAGGCCGCAAAGCCACCATCATCGCCAACACCATCGGGGCTGCCCTCTTCGCCATTAGAGCTGTCTCAACTGAAGCTGCCGGCATCACTGGGCCAAGTCGCCGCCGCCACCGTTCGCTCCACCGTCCGCGTCACCTCCGAGGCCCAAGGGTGTCCCAGTCAGCGCAGATGCCGTCTCCGTAGTCACCGATGGGGTCCCCGTACCGGAGGGGCTATCCCCATATGCCACGAGGGTGACATCTTCTATGACTGGGCCCCCACCTTCCATGACAGCCGTGGCGGCCGAAACAAGGCTGCCCGACTCACTGGAGCCGCAGATGGTAATAGAGCGGTTGGTAAAGTATGGAGCTGCAAAACCCCCAGCTACAGGGCGGCCATGCCAGCAAGACCGCCGCCGCCCGCGGCCGCCACAGCACCCCTCACCACTGCCACCCACGGCTGCCATGGCGCTGTCCACGGCCGCGACAGGGCCACCTGAATTAATGTCCGAATTAACGTCCAAAGCCATGGCAAGGCCTCCAGCCGCGGGGCAGCCGCGGCAAAGCCTCCGCCGCCTTCCACAACTGCCGCGGCGCCCGCGACACCATTCACTACCGTCATCCGCGGCAGCCGCAGCGACCAAAATAGGGCCGCCCGGGTCGCCACAGCTGGAAAGGAGGCAGCCGTTCGGGTCATCAAAGCTGACGAAAAGGCAGCAGGCACCCGGTAAGGAGCCACGGCAAGGCCCCGTTCTACAGGGCGGCCGCGGCAAGGCCACCGCCGCCCGGGACAACCTGAACAGTTCGGGATGCCCGGGCGGACATTTAGCGGCTTGTCCGTCGCCCCCGGCGTCTCTGGCACCACCCCAGCACCGCCAGGGCCCCCCCCACCCCTCAGTACCCCTACCATTCATGGGGACCAAGGGGGGGAGACAGGCTCAGCTGGGGATTCGAAAACTGCGGCGGAGCTCCTCACATTCAGAGCATTTGTGGTCAGAAGGTTTTTTTTCCCATCTGCCTTTGGTAATAATTTCTCTATAGCTTTTTACTAGGTTTGCAAGTAGTTTACCTTCAGATTCTAGAACTACAGTCCTCTTTCTCTTCCCGCTGGTTCTTTTTAGTCAACACATTTCTTTCTCTTCATATCTGGTACCTTCTAAATGTGTTGGAACTATAGTTCCCAAAATTTCAATTAATATGGCCATATGCCATGGGAATTCTGGGAAGTGAAAATAAAAGCTTCCAAATACATCAGTTATCTATACAATTCTAAAACATTTCAATCTCATAGTTTTTCATTTCTATTTAACCTCCATCTAGGAACCAAATCCAAGCAGGAAAGATATGGGAAATATATGATCCTCTAGAAATGATAATGTATTGTTATTGCCTATCCTCCCCAATATAATTTGGATACAAGGAGCAGTGATTGAATGATATCTGAGGAACCAGGATTCTTGGATATCCTTGTATTAGAATATTTATCTTAGCTTCTATGATCTAATAAATCTCCAGATGTTAGGAACTTTAAATCCAATATTCCCAGATAGCTGGATCACTGGATACAGAATAGTAATTATAATCTTCTACATTGGAAGGCCACTGGAAGTTAAAAGCTGTTCATTTAATCTGTTATACTGCAGTTCAGTACAGAGCAAAGTAGGGTTGGCATGCAGATAAGAACTCAGGAGATATGGAGTAAATCAGTTAAACTCGTTCTATTAAGAAAGGTGTTCTGATGCTTGCCAGTCCTTAACTCATTTTCAGGTCCAAAGCTCACCTCCTCCCAAGGACAGCAGGCAAAGGTGGAATTCAGGCTGAGCTGGCAGGAGTGTGTCACTGGACATGTGCTAGCATCGGGACACACAACACCAGATACCTCATTCCTGCCCTCTGGGGGTAACATGCGGAGGGATGCTCCTGTGAACTATAAATGAAAAAGATAAGACAAGAAGAAGACAGGCAACTTTGATCCCATCCCCCAAGATACTAAGCAAATTGCAAGGTCTAATATAGTATATACTTTTAGGAATTGTCAGCTCCAGAGAAGCTGGATGCCCTGTAACAAAGCTAGATAATAAAACAGCAATATTCAGACTTTTTTTTAATGAAGTCCTTGGTGTTCTCAGAGAGAGCATATATATCTTTGACCTACATATAATCTTTTCTATTGGCATTTTTTCCTTATGTTGTTTTATTAAAGCTTTGCTAATGGAAATGCTTCTATCTTTTTAAGAAACCATTTTCTGCCCCATCCTTAGCAGAAGAGTAACATAACAAAACTCCTACCTGAGGCTGACCACAACAGGTATACTTATCTCCTTCAGGGAGCTTGCAACATATTGAAGATCCTTCACATTTCTGCCCATCAGGGCATTGTAAAGAAGAGGCTGTTGTGCTCAATACCAGGAAAACTACGAAGTGCACCCACATCCTAGCCATGAACCTAGATAGGAGAATAATAAAGAAATGAGGCACTTCAGGGCCCTGCACTGCTGTGAAATACTTGGCCCTCAAGGAAAAGTCTGATCAAGCCCTTCCTCATAAATTAAGAGCTGCTGCTGACTTTTATAAGTGCAGAATTCTGTCTTATAAGCTATTTAGTGACTCATCAAGGAAGATCAACTAAAAGAACCTCATGTGACAGTCATTAAAATCACGAGGGGAAGATCACATGGATGAGCTTTTGTTGTAAAGCCTAGGAAAACCTGATAACAGGAGATATATAGGGTGTATCAACAGTAAGACCAATGTTGTTGTTTTTTCAGAGAAAATGTTTCAGCTTTTACATTATTCATGTAATGTTTATGAGTCAAACAAATGAAGTGTTTAGAAGAAATCAGCATTTCATTTGAACATTTAATATAATTTATAAGCGCTCAATTTTTCATACTATACAACATTTTGGGTTCATTCCAAAAATGGTATTCTTATACATACAAATGGAACAATACAAAGCATTGCACATCTTTGTGTATGTATACACACGTCTAGGTGCACTCTTGCTCTCTCTCTCTTTCAACCATATCTCCCTAAAAATGGATAAATATCCCATGAAAGTCCATAACTGATTCCATAACCATACCCAGTCATGTCCAATTGTATGTTTCCGTCATGTAAGAGACCATAATTCTAACTATCCCCTTCCAGCAGAAGAGAGTTGTAATCCATAAATGACAACTAAAGATGTGAGACTGGGGAAGACTGGGACATCTTAACCCTACCACTAATTTTCCCTACAAAGCCTTATATAAGTATTCAAGGATCCTGCAGACTTGAAGAGTACCCAAGCCCCAGTAATTAACATTCTGAAATTATTATTGTATCCAGAATTTCTTGTATTTTATGCAGAGTTTAAGAAATTAAAATACTTCAGGGTGCCATTTATGTGAAGAATTTTAAATGAATAGATATTATGTATCTTAGGAAACAAATCATACCAACTGATATCCTAGCTATCTAGGTTTAATACTTGAATAGCATCTTACTTCTGACACCCCAAAGTGGGCTGTATCCAAGACTACAAATTCAAAGTTTTTCTGTTCCCCTCTGATTTAACTGAAGAATTTTCAATTGATGCAGAAGTCACTTAGAAAAGGACCAATTAAAACTCTGCTACAGAAGCTCACAAATTTTAGTTATTTAGTTATTTACAAAAAAACAATATCCAGGTTGATATATACACCAGATAGCATTGTACATTCTGATCTGGAAAAATGATAGAATACAATAGAATACTTTATTGGCCAAGTGTGATTGGACACACAAGGAATTTGTCTTGGTGTAAATACTCTCAGTATACATAAAAGATACATCTGTTAAGTATCAATGATCCAAGTTAATGATTCAACCCAACTTGTCTTTATCATTAATTAAGCAAGTCAAGTTGTACTACTCAATATTTATTGTGTGCTTCATAATATATTACAGCTTATGAATTGCCCCAGAGAATAATAACCAGCCACATATTATGAGAATGTCGCAGGAAACTGAAGCAAGGAGAATGCATGTGCATGCACAATGTCACAATTCAGAAATAGCTGCTTGTGACAAGGGTGAAACTGGTTACCAGTTCCTTCTTTTTCTTTCAATATTCTCTTGCACCATTTGATACTTGCGAATGAATTCCAAGGTGGTTAGTTAAAATGCATATACGGTAATTATTCCAGATCCTATGTTCACAACACTTCCCACAAGCTCTGGTCCCACAGCCAGTGGTGCTCCAGAGCAGCTACCACATAAGTGGGGAATCATTTGATCAAAAAATAAATTGACCTCAAGTAGGGAGTTGAAAACTTCTAAAAGCAAGTACTCCCCTCATTCTCATATAGGCGCTTTAAATCAAGGGTGTCAAACTCAAGGCAACATAGGGGGTGTGCATAAGCGCACCAAAACGTGCCTACTATCCCTGTCCTATTGTTTCTTTTTTTCTTATTTATATCCATTTCATGTATTTATAACCATGTTTATATTTATGCCTGTTTGACAAAATAAATGTGACATAGCATGATTTCCCCTCCTTCGCTAAACTTCTCCAATCTCAATCACATATGCCCACAAAATTCATAGCCCCTCCTCCTCAGGTAACCCATACAAATTGAGTAACCATTTTGTCTGTTCCAACAATAAGAGAACTTCCTTTTTTTCACTCCCTCAATCTCAGAGCTGCAGTTGTTCAGAAGTAAGCCCTTTTGTCTCTCAAGGCACTGAAGAGGCCCAGGGAGTTTGCCAAATGAAATGTAACAGCTTGTGAACCCATGTAGCTCTCAAATTTTTTTTAATATATACAGCTTGTAGTTACAAATAAAAGATCTGAGGTTCTGCACTGAAAAACAATTGCTGCAAGAAGAGAAATTACTCAACAGCATGTTGCATAAAATTTTAGCAAGGCTGAGAAAAGGAAAGTGATGAAGATCAGATTTTGTCAGTCTTCCAGGAAACATTAGATGAAATAAATATTTTATTATAAGGCTACATTAACAGAAACTTGCAAGTTTGAAAGTACAGATTTCCTGCCATTACATTTAACTGCTTAATCCATTAGGATGGATCCTTCCTACCCCACTAAACCACTAGGTCTTCTGCCTCTTTTGTCCAATTCTTTCCTAGGCAGCATCTTTTCCCCAAAGTCATCCACACATTCCATTACAGATTCATTGAAAATCAGATGAACTTTAGCAATGCGTTTCCCTTCTTCACTTATGCAATTCTTAACTCCAATCTGAAAACAAAAGGTATGACAAGAGCCTAACAGGAGCCTGTTCCAAACCTAGCAGCCATCTGGTATGAAACATTGGTTTGACTACCTGAAGCACTGAAGTGTACTTCTGCAAGATAGCTCCAGCAAGAAATGGAGAGAGAAATGTGTGCTCTGGAACAACTAAATCAATTGCTCCTTCCCAGCCAGACACACAATTCTCAGCAAACATCAGGTGACTGTAAAGAAAAAGAACAAGGCAGAAATTCATTTGAAAATCCAGGGGCTGTTGAAGAGTGCTAGTATCCACTCTTACGACATGCCTTACAAGGGTTTTTTTTCCTTGTCATCCCTCTGCTCTAACCCTTTTCCAGCATGTTTTGGTGAATGGAGAAGTCAGGGAGATGGCTAGTTGCCTGCTCATCAAGGGTCAGCAATATCAACATCAGAAGAATCTGTGAATTATTTACTTAGAGAAAACTGAAAATGTTTCATGTAGCAATTTGCAAGTAGAGCTGTATATTAAAGAACTACAACATTTCCAAATGCTGTTAAGTCTGAATCTATCCAACGATATACATGTGCATCTCACACCAGAGAGCCATCCAAACCCAACAAATTGCTTGACATAATCATAATCAAACCCAAACAAGGTGCTTGATTATCTCCGGTAGGAAAAGCATCTCTTAAAATCACTAAGGAGGAAATCCCATAGAAGACTCGGACCTGGCGGTTCCCATCACACGCACTTCACTCCTCACGAGGATTGTTTTATTAGGTTATATTCGGCAGTCTGGTGATTCAAGGAGGAGTTAACAGGATGGCTGTGTCGACATCTGCAAAAGTCAAATCCTGCCTCTAAGGATATCCCACAAAGAGATGACGGAGGGTTATTCCTGCCCCCCCCGCATCCTCCCGTCAACTACGGGGAGAGAGAGGCGACGCTGAACGAAGGCGAGCATGGAAAGGTAGAGCCCCATCAGATTCCCCCACCCCTCCATTTTGTCTCCCACAGAACCAAGCCGCAAAAACAGTGAGTGATCCCCCAACATTGGTTCCCCCCACAATATCGTGCAGTCCGAAGCATCCGGACACAGGCTAAGGGAGCAGTCTACAGAAAAGACGATGGAGCCTTTCCACGTCGCCAAAACGCTGCGCCAGAAAACTCACCTTCAGCACCGGCGATCTCGACGTTGGACCTAGTAAACCTCTGCAGTAGCAGCAACCTGTTACCTCGTAAAGTAAGCGAGCAAAGTAAATCTCAAGCCAAGACACGCCCCTCTAATTAGGTTTGACCCTCTCGCCCTTCCCTACTCTGTTGGGATTGGCTCTTTTTTTTCCAGGAGGGCGTGGAGGCGAAAGGGAAACACCGCAGCTCTTTGTTTTGGATTGGTGGGCTTTCTCCCTAATCCCGCCTCCCCACCCGAATGTAGAATGCAAAAATACCACGAGATCATATTGGCCGAGACTCAAACCCTCCCGAGATTCAAATAGGATTTCGGGAGCACGTGACAAGGTGGGACGAGGGACTTACCGGGGGTGGGGTGGGGATGTCGATTCAAGCACCGGAACTTCTTTATGTGATCTTGCGGCTGCCGGGGCACAGCCCGGAAGTGGTAATCAAAAAGAGCCTCTCTTTAAAGGGTGTACAACGGTATTTCGAGTCCCCGTTCCAGGCAATGTGAGGGCAATGATTTTATTGGCCGCTTTCGAAGACATGACAGAGTATTCAGCCTTTCGGGCACTTTTAGGCAAAAGCAGTAAATATTTCTGCAAAGAAAGTAGGAGGGGACGAAGGGCCCTGGGCTCTAGATTTCACAAGGCATGTGGAAGTATTTCCCTGCTATTTCAACTCAGTAGTGAAGGAAATAAAATATTAAGTTACTCTTTTATAGCATTAGACTATAAAAATTAGACTCTTTTATAGTATTATTAGGCTGTGTTGTCTTTGTTGCTGTTTCCTAACCACAAAGTATGTTCAGTTAAACAAAACGTGCTGGATAGTTGCAGGCTTCTTAGAAAATAGGAACAGAAGCTACAAGTAAACAAGATATCCGGTGCTTAGGAAGAAACGGTCAAACCGACCCTTTACCTTATAGTATGACTTAGAGATAAGAAGGGGAGTGGGGAGGTCTTCTTAGGCATGGAGTGCATTGTGTAGAGTATAAAATGTATTGTTTGGCCATTAGATCTTGCTCTTCTTGTACCCAATCCACTTTGGAAGGGACTTGAAGGCCCGTTTGCAAATGCTTATTTTCTTTAATAAATATTTGAATTGTGAACCAGACCTGTTTCTGTATTGTGAGTATTGTAGGAAGTTAGCATCCACCCCTCTCCTAGAAAATTCAAATGTCCTAGGAAATATTTTAAAAGGCAGAATATTTCCCCTAAAGAGTAGAAACTCAAGAAGCAGAAACACCCTCACCTTTGTTAATGGGTGGGCCATTAAGGCCTGGGCCAGAATATTTTATATAACAAAGGTCTCCAGGTAGAGCTATAGAAATTGCCCAAAGCCCTTTCATTACATCATCATCCAGCAAGGCTTAACCAAGCCTGGAAGTCAGATGAAGCCATGTGGTCCAGACAAAGCCTATAAAGATAGCTAAAACCCCTGCTTCTGGGAGTCTGACAGCCAATGGGATACATTTCTTGCACAGGAACAGGAAACACTAAGGTGGGGCCCAACAGAGGGTATATAAGGGTCTCTCCACATCTTGTCCGCTTTCTTTTCCTTCACCCAATATCTTGAAGCGTGTGTTCATCCTTTTCACTTCGGAGCTCCAAGCCATGTGGTCCTGTCCACCATTAAACAATCTTTCCAAACAGCCTCCATATTTCAGTGTCTTTTTCCCCACTTGGAACTGAATCCAGAAGGATATTTCTTCCAACAGTATTAAATAATTCGGGTCTTAAATCTCACAATAGTTTTGAGTCTAATTTAATGCGACATAGGGTCAGACGTGCCCTATCTTTATAAGTCTCTTGAATTACATTGTATTTTATAATATCTCGGCAAAAGACTCATGGGTAAAGAACTTGTTTCTGTTCATGAATGCTACACTGCCTGCTCCAAAAGGAAGATTTTACTTTATGTTGGAGTGGTTGGAGAGTTCTGGGAGTCAAAGTCTACACATTTTAAAATTGCTGAGGTTGAGAAATACTGCTCTCTTCTACACTTTTGCCTTTAATGTTATTATAAGATTATCTCCACTTACTGCTTGCTGATTTGTCATGTTAGTTTCCGGTAATTCCAGAACAGTTTAGCTTTTGTTTATAACATACCACTTCCAGATTGCGGTTGTGTGCGGCAAAGGCCAGCAGCTCACGTAGGGTATTTGAAATCATGTTTTTAAATTAATATATAACCATGTAATTATGAATCGCTAGAGAGTTCAGTTTGAAGTATTCCAGCATTCAGAATAGTGGGATTTTTCTCCTAAGTTTTATCCTGCAATTCAATAATTACAAGATTCCACAGCTTAACAGTGTCTTTTGATTGAGAATAGTAGACATTGCCTATCTGAGTCTCTTTTAATTCTTAGAGCAACCAGGAATATATAGCACATGGTACTTGTGTTCAGAAGTAATTCCCCCCACCATGATATCCCAAATGAAATTAATTTTTAATAGTCTTCTATATGGAAAGGTTTTTTTTCTTTAACTGAAAAAATATTCTGTTTTGTAAATGCCTCCCTCCATTTTTGTAATCTAAACTGGTATAGATCAGAAAATGTCTTACTAAAAGTGGAAAAGTATAGATGAAACAGGTATTTTTAAATAACAAACTTGAATATCCTGTCTTGCAAACCAGAGAGATTCCTTAAAATATCTGATCTTAAAATACAATTAATATAACAAATTATGTGTACTGGGCATCTCGCAGAATGCTTAGTAAAGGCAAATTATGGTTCTCGTGCTATTAGGATTTGAAGAGTTGAAATGTTAACTAGTATAGTTAATACACTAATTCTTTTTGGTGTAGATTTTTAAGATGAAAACAGTTTTGCCAGTGCAAATATATAAACTTTTATCATTCTTCCTAATTGATGAATCATGAATAATATTACAGAGCTATCCTAATTTGATTCTTTGCTGAGAGTCTTTTATCCAAAAATCTCGTTAATAAGGTATAAATTATTGCCGGAGTTCTAGGACAGAAATACACAAGTAAAATTACAAGATATTCTTTTTTATAGAATAAAATTGTTTTTATTTTTGCTATTATACTAAAATGACATGGCCTTACCCCTGGTAATTTAAATTTAAATGGATGTTTTGACAGGTGTATTGTAATGAACTGTACTAAGAATGGCATTTATGTCCTCCAAAGATGATCTTCAACAATACCTTTGACGAATACCTTTATTTCTGGAAATTAACCATAGTCAAGACATTAAGGAGGATTTTCTTCTTTAAATAAAAGCGAGACTTTGCACTGGTTGTGTTACTAAAAGTGTGAGATGATATATCATAATCTTCCTTAACCTTATATTTTTGGAATGTGTTGAATCACTGTTTCCACATCCTCAGCTAATAGTTCAATACATTTGTAAAACATCTGTAAAAGTTGGAGAAAGTTAACCATATGAACTGGTGAAGGAACTTGATGGTCTCCATTTTCCAAGTTTGTCATGCAAATTATTAAAATGCTTACCTATATGTATTGAGAGGACAATAGATTTGGGGAGTATTTTCAAGCATCAAAATATTATAGGCTATTCCCAACTTGAGAACAATACTGCTGCACTGCTTTTGCAGCAGCATCCTCACAGGTCATATAATGAGAAATCAGTTTTAATAACATGACTGGGAGATCTTTAAGGGATATTAGGGCTATGGATTAAACTCCACCCCCCCCCCAAATGTTTTAAAAAGATATTGGGGAAATCACATTTGTATGGCTGGCAAGAAAAGCTCATGGCATTAGTGGAACAATATCTGATCTGAAAGAAACTTATTTATCGCCATACAGTGCAGGACATCATTAACATACAATGTACAGTGTTCGTTTTCCTGCTTCAATATTCAGTAAACTTTAAAAAAAACCACTCATAGGTTTCTATCATCACCAAATGCAAAAGGGAGAAGACTGGAATGTTAAAAGAACAGGCAACTCAATTATGAACTAGCCCAATATGAAGCTACTTTTATCAGACAAGTTTTATTTAAAGACCTAATTATTTTCTGTATTGCCATTCTAAAGATTTATTTTCTATAAACAGCAACTATTACCTCTTATTTCTGATAAATAGAAGAAATAGTGAACCTTGAAATACATTCTAATTTTATTTACCTGTAGGCCAGCAGCCTTTCCTTGTCCATTCTTCTATTCTGCCCTATACAGATTTGAGAACTGTATAAACAGCTGCCTTAAAATCACCAGAAGTCACATGGAGGGAATCTGTTTATTTCATCTACAGACATGCTGGATGTGGGGGAGGAGAGTTTGTGTATCCTTTGTAGTATTTTTAAATACATACAGTATTTCTGTAAGCCTCTGTTTTTCCACACACTGGTACTTCTCAGCTAATTTTGGTTCCTATTTTATTACTGAAATTTGTATTCTCTAGGCTAATCAAAAGCCTCTGGACAGTTCAAACAGTGTTGGCATCAATGCAGTAATGCAATTAGGTGCCTTATGTACCAGAATTGCTTTTATGGCTCTCTGGTTTTATTCCATAAAGACGATAGCCACAATGTACGGTAGTCCTTAACTTACAACAGTTCATTTAGTGACAGTTCAAAATTACGGCACTGAAAAAAGCGAGTTATGATTGAATTTCACACTTAACGACTGTTGCAGCATCCCAAAAATCAGTGATCAAAATTTAGACCCTTGGCAACTGACTCATTTATGATGATTGCAGCATCCCTGGGTCATGTGATCATCTTTTGTGACCTTCTGACAAGAAAGTCAATGGAATCTCGATTCACCTAAAAATTGTCACTAACATTTGCATTGATTCACTTAATAACTATGGCAAGAAATGTCATGAGGCAAAATTCACTTAACAAATGTCTTGCTTAGCAACAGAAATTTTGGGTTCCATTGTGGTCGTAAATCGAAGAATACCTGTATAAGTGCTCACATTCTAACATTTTAAAGCAGTTAAACCTGTGGATCGGAACAGAAATGCCTCTTGTTATGAATGAAATAATAACTAAAGCTTTAAGTTACACAAGTCAAATTCTAGATAATAGCCAAACCTAGATTTTCTCTTATCTCACTTATTTCAGCTTTGAACTATCTGAATTTTTTTGCAGTCCAAGGACCACATAGACTAGCCATAATCTTTAAAAATATTTTATCCTTATTCACATTGTTCCACATTATTCCTAATTTTCATACAGCTCCTTTTGCCCCCTCTCCCCACCAAATTTTTATTCACCACTACAAAATGTTTGAAATTGCTGTATTTTTAAGCAGTTTAGAATAGTCAAAGACTCTAAAGCAGACAATCCGACTTTAGTCTTCTCCATCTCACTCATATAGCAGTGACTAAGACTGCATTGTTCACTTTGAAGGCTGCTACTACTTGTGCAGGCAAACATATGTCCTTCCCACACTGAATAATGTTCACTGCTTCCATGTATAAATGTTACGAGATTATCATATTGTGTCTATTCAGTCTATTCTGATGTGTATGCGAAGGGGGAGGAGGGCAGATTACTAGGACAGCTGTAGTTACTTTATTCCTTTCCCTAACAGTAACTAATTCAGGAATGAATTCCCCTCCCATTATTGTCCCTTGCACTTGTCTTCCAGGTCTTAAGTTAGTTATAGCTTTGAAAAGAGACAGTATAGATGAATAAACTACCAATAAATCAGTATTTCCCTCTCTTGTGTGAGATCTTTCTTTTGAAAAAATAACCCTTCTTGTTTCATAGGGACACCAAAGCTTAGAAGAAAAATAAATCCCCTTGGGAGAGGAAATCACCACTGTGCAATGTTGCTGTGATAAATTCAGAAGATTTATATATTAATACCATTCTAAAGAACAAATAGGAAGATTCACCAACAGTAGCCACTGCGTCCTCCGTTTTGCCAAGTTTGTCCAACTATTTTTTCTTCAGATCATTAAAAAAACCTCAAATGTTTGGCAGTTTAAGGTCACTGGAGAAAGTAGAAGATATTTAAAATAGTTAAAGATACATGTATATCAGAGGGCATACCTTGCTCTTAGCTCCTGGATGCAAGGTTTTTCTTCAGCTATAAAATTATAGAAAGCAGCATTTTGCATTGATTGGAAGTAAAACATTTCTGGTTCGGGGGTTTTGATTGTGTGGGACGACAGAATGATTAATACTTCCTTGATTTTTTAAAAACTGTCTTCAACTTTGACTAAAATCCTACTATAGCTCTCTTTGTAGAGAGCTATAATTATCAGATCATACATATTAAAACAATGTTAGGCACATCTTTCTTGAGAGAGATTAGTGATTGACTGGCTGGTCAATTTACAATGCAGAATTCTCTTGCACTACTCAGACAGTATCTATCGTTTAGTATTAATGTAATATGGAAAGACATAAAATGCTTTGAGAGAATGGTCAGCCAGTTCTTGCAGTGTCACCTGCGGTTGGAAAAAGGTTATACCTGATTTACTGAACATTAATAGTTCTCAAATGAATAGGTTGCAAAATTAATCAGACATGAACATTGCTGTAATTTTAGGCCAAGATTTCATGTAAGTAATTGGATTATTTCTGAAGTACTTTGACAAGTATTAATCTTGCATTAATCACATTAGGTACTGGGGACTTCCACAATTAGTGGTCTAATGGTGGTCTTTCAGGAAAAAAATCCTATAAACAAAAATGATTCAGTGTAATGCTATGGAAGAAGACAAAATATGGAAATTACTCAAATAATTAAAAAAAATCATCCCAACACAATTACTGAACTGAAAAATAATAATTTGAATTATAATGGAAAAAATAGTCTTTATACAAATAGGGCTCAGCCCCAGAACCTTTTTTTTCATTAATAAGGCTTACCCGTTGAGCAAGCAAATAAAAAAGCAATGTTTCTGAGCATATAGTAAGTGCTCCTCTCACACTGTATAAGTTATGTTCTATTCTGAAAATCTTAACTGAAGTTGAAATGAATAAAGTCAGACTATCCAGACCTTGGCAGAGAAAGAAGTGCCTTTCAGAAAAGACAATATCTTTTAGCAGAGTGAGAGAAATGACAATTAGGAAAAAATAAGAAAACCAGGAAATGCAGACAAATAGATCAACAGTAGGGCAAGATGTGCTCAAAGTAACCAACTTAGACCTCTAATGAGGAATCTGTCTTTTCTTTAGCAATTTGCAGGCCTGGGATGATGGGCGTGGGTTTGAAAGGAAGAGAAAAGGACAGGAGAAAACCCTACTCACTTTTAGTTTTGGCTTGGCTGTCACTAACCTGTAGCCTCCCAGTTTATTTTTAAAGAATGTTGCCCTCGAAAGAATTCCCACCTCTATTTTAAGGTCTTTAAGTCTTGGTATAAAGGAGAGTCTGAAATAAAATATTTCCCCAAATTATTTCAATCTTTACTGCCTTCTGCTATTACAAAAGGATGTGAGCCTGATTGATAAAAGCCCAACACAAAAGCAAAATGCTAAAAAATGCTCTTAGATTCCACCTTCTTATTTGTAGTCACTAAGTGCCAAATCCTATTAATTATCTTCCAATTTGACTGACCAAAAATTCAGCGGCTAATAGTTCCCCATTCCTTTCTTCAGATGAAATCATGTGCTACAATGGGCTCCAAGATCTCCACAAATGCCTTACTTGGGATTGCATCGTATCTATTGTTACTTTTGTAAAACCAAGTTATGACCTGGTTCTCTTGCTCTTTAGGATCCCAATCATCACAACTGTGTTGCTGGTTGGCTCAGTTCCCTAAGTCTGTGCTGATGGCTTAGCAAATTGGCCCCCTACGTTTACAAGCAGAGATGTGTCAGTTGGTTTTTCCTTCAGCAAACCCCCTTCTTAATCCCCCTGCCAAGGACTCACTGCAGGAAAAAAAAGGGATTATACAGAAAGGAAGATCTGAGCAGCTATGAACAGATGGTGTGCGTGTACGCCTCTACAGATATCAAGGCTTCATTCACAGCTGCCTGGTTGGGCGGAGGGAGGGAGACATTGGGGCCAGAAGGCACTTGGAAGAGACAGAGGAGTTGCAGACAAAAGGGGAAAAAAGGGGGGGCACAGAGATGACTCCAATAAGGAGTTCATTTGGCAGCGAGGTCAGACACATTTATCCACACACACGGCTCAGACTCCCACCCACCACTGACATACACGCATGCACACACATATGTATATTACCCACACTAATGCCCAAATTTCCCCAACCCCCCACCCTTTAATCTGGGCCCTGTATTGTAATCCAAGTCATTGGATCATAAAAGGATGACAGGCACAGATGGACATCAACCTAGAGCCCTGGGCACTCACCTCCTCCAAGATTTTGGCTTGGAAAATCCACAGGACTTAATTTTAAAAAAAGAACTGTACAAAGCCCTGAGGGCAAGAGGATTGTAGAGTTGAGTCATGCCTTTCCACTGCACCTCTGTTCCCAAAGTGTCAAGGGCAAGGGGACAGCACTAGGTTCTGGTTATACCAAACTGGATGGGAAATAAGGGATTCTAGGAACTGGAACCACATAGGACAGCAGTATCCTCTCCACAGATTGACAAGAGTTACAGAACAATGAAACTTCCTTCGCTGTCATTATATCCTTTGTAATTCCTGTGCCCCAGATTGCTTGGTTCACAGTGGTTGGTGGAAATAGAAAGAGGCCAAATTTTCTTAGGTAGTTTGCTGTGGCACTTCTTAACCTGCCTTGAGCAAGACAGTGGCTTTAGTGGCTGGGGAAAAAAAACACCATTAATTATTTCTTGCTCTGTTCATTCATCTCTTCTGTCAAAAAATAAGGGCTTCAGTTCGGCTGAGCACTTGATGAGATGGAGAGAATAGGAAGCCAGACAAGACTCAAAGGCAAATACTGATCTCCATAGTTCTGGTGCCTTATCCTACTCCACCCAAAGTATGCAAGGAGGGTGAACTTTCTTCCTCCTTCTGGCTACTTCACATTGAAGACCATGAGAGGTCGTTCCTCACGTTTTTGCCATGGACTCTTCTTGTCTCCCTGGTCATCAGTTCCTTCAGAAGGTTCATTGCTGTCATCTTCTGGGCTGGTCATTGAATCCCGGCGCAGTTCGCTATTGCTGTTGCTACTGCGAGAGCTGTTGCCACGGCTGCGCCCATGTCGTGGAATTGTAGCAGCACGGTGGTCAGTGTTTTCATCCAGCAGAGGGGTAAGTGAGTTGTCCTCGGGAGAACAAATTGCAGTGCGGCTTTCGCTGCTGCTTTGTTCTGTGTCAGCATCGGCAAAGACCAGTTTAGAGTATGTTGGACCCATGCGCTCCTCCTTCAGGCGCTTAGTGGGCTTGGCTTCATTGACATCCACCCCTGAGTCCAGGCTGGCATCATTGCTGCGATTCCTCTCAGGGCCCTGGAGATCAATGTAAGAATGACGGACTTGAGAGGAACGTCCATCCAGAGATACAAACCAGGCTCGTGGATGTGGCTTTACACCCAGTTCCAGCAACTTCTTCTCAGTCAGTGCCTGAAGCTCCCCATTCAGTTGGGCCATAGTGGACTCATTCAACAACACAGGTATGGTGACTGAACCACTGACAGATTGTGTGTGGGGTCCCCAACCCTTCCCCTCTGGGTCTTCCACTTGATGTTGCTGTAGTTGGAACTGTGGATGTTGCAGCTGCTGTTGGAGGAGCTGTTGCTGTCTTTGTTGTTCCTGGGGACCAAATTGATGAGGGAGTCCCATAGCAGCTGGGTCCATATCTGGTTGATTTTCAGAGCCCGTAGCAGTCTGCTCTGTTGGAGCCAGGCGCATATAGTGGGCAGGAATTACGAGGGTTGGCATAACATTTCGGTACACTGTATCCTTCATATGGTCAATAGAACCACAGAAGATTAGCTGTCCAGGTTGACTCAGAGAGGTGGGACGGGCCAGGTGGTCTACAGACTGTGACATCATGAAATCAGGAGGTTTGGCATCCACTTTATGGGCCATATAATGGTCAAAAGGAGCTGGGAGAGGTGGTGGTGATGGGGGCTCCTGCAAATAAGGCTTGCTATCATTCCGTGTTTGCTTGCGCTGTGTCTCATTGCACTTGTCTTCTACACGCTGATGTGAATAATTACGCTTGTAATCTTCCAAGAGAGGGGGTTCTAGTGTGCCAGGGGTATCCATGGACCGGGCTGCTTTCAATGAATAGCCCTCCACCATTCGGGGATAGTCATCCTTGGGACCACCTCGCTGGCTCAGTGTGTCTACTGTGGAGGCCTTGCTGGCATGACGCATTTTCTGGTTTGGCATTTGCTTGAAGAATTCCTCACGGGAGCTCTCAAACTCCCTAGAAGAGGAAAAGGCTGATTTGAGGATGGGTGTATGCACATCTATGTCTCCATTGGATGAAGCTGTCTCCATATGGCTGGTACAAATAAGATTAATCTGTGACATTGATGTAGCTTGATCTTTCTTGGATGCATCCAGAGCCCCAGAAAGTTGAAGCTTTCTATGCTGTTGACGTGGCTTGAGACATAATCTCCTAGGGAGGAAGAAGTAAAGAAAAAAATGGTTACAAAGATCTGTACAGCTAGAAAGGTATCTTAATTCAAGTTCTGACATATCACATCCTCTGCACAGAAAAGCTCTTCTATGATGCCTGAAAGTTCCCATCTTATTAATTTCAACTGGAATATCTCTGCACAAAAGTTGTTGAGAGATATTCCTCTGGAAAGATCCCGATAAGATATACCTAATGGAATGTGAGAAATATCTTCAGAACCAGAATGAAGAGATGCTGCCTAGGGAATTGTCAGATAAGAAAGAGTGGGTATAGCCAATAGCTGCATAATAGGGGAAGAATGAAATTCAGAAGGGATTCTTCCTGACCCCTTAGGCTATAAAGGAGAAAGTGGGAGATTTGTGTTTTCAGATTTGCAGATAGTCCTTAACATCTGTACATATAATTTAACAATATTCATTCAGCGACCTTTTCATGTCATGGCAGTGCTGCAAAAAATGGATTTACAACTGTACCCAGGGGTGGGATTCAAAAGTTCCAGGAACCAGTTTGCTGCCCGATTGCTGGATGGGCGTGGCCTACCAGAACTTCCTGTTTCTGCCTTCCGGTGGGCCTCCAGAGCCCAGGGGAGGCCAGTTTTGCCCTCCCAAGGATCCAGAGGCCTCCCCTAGGCCTCTGGGAAGCTGAAAACAGCCTCCCCTGGCTTCTGGAGACCCACTGGAAGCTGGAAACAGGCCCATTTCTGGATTTTCAGAAGGCCCGTTTTTTCCCCTCCCAGAGCCTCCGCATGGATGTTGCACTTACCTCCATCGAAAATCGGCTGAGTGGAGACTCCTTGGAGGGGAGGGGAGTGGGCCAGCCAGTCGGTTGAAATACTGGTTTGGTGAACCAGCTGTAAATTTAACACCCGGTTCGCCCAAACCGGTAGAATCCCACCCCTGACTGTATCCCAAAGTTTGGTGCCTGTTTGGTCATGTGATCAAAATTTAGGCAGTGAGTGTGCACTCAATGACTGCAGGGATGCTTCAGTTCCTCTCTTCCATTTCCCTCTATCTCTTCCCTTTTAATTCCCCTGAACTCCATGGCCTTACTGCCCATGCCAAGCTTACCAGAGGTCATGTGCAGTGTTGATCAAATTACATACACCCTTCTTGCAAGCAACTGTTATAGAATTGGGTTGTCATTGCCTCCTTCCTAGGTCTGAGAGACAGTAGGTAAGGTCAGTTAGCTGAGTTTGTACTTAAGCCAGGACTAGAACTCATACTCTCCTGGTTTCTAGCTTGATGCCTTAACGATAACACCAAATTGGCTCTCTTGGGCTATCAGGGAATTCTATAATTTAAATTCAGCATATTGAGTAATAGAATTTAAATGTATCCTCTGTGTGTTCATTTCTGTGTCCAGGTAAATTTTCAGGTCTAACTTAGCTGAATTGCATGAAAATGTATCAAGCCCTCTATTTGTGACACTTGTCACTCTCTAAGGTAGAGGTCTCCAAACTTGGCAACTTTAAGACTTGTGGACTTCAACTCCCAGAATTCTCCAGCCAGCATAGCTGCTTCATTACTCCAGCACAGCTGGCTGGAGAATTCTGGGAGTTGAAGTCCACAAGTCTTAAAGTTGCCAAGGTTGGAGATCCTTGCTCTAAGGAGATCAGTTTGAATAAATCTGACTTTGAATCCCAAAGAAGTACGTTGGGTGATAAAAGGAAGGTGAGTATACATCCAGACTTTGAATTGGGTTCCTTTCAGGCTCTAAGTTAGACCTTGAATTGGGTTCCTTTCAGGCTCTAAGTTTATGAAATATAGAAAAAATATTCTACTTGCTAGAAATACACACTTGTCCAGCTTATTAATTCCAGCACGTATTTCTGGACTTCTGGAAATAAAATATTTTGTTGGCTTTGAGATTTTGAGATGCAATAGTGATCATGGATAACCCTTACTATCTAATGAAAGATCCTGGGTTCAAATTTCCCTGGAAGCTTAAGATCCTGGGTTCAAATTTCCCTGGAACCTATATTACACTTCCCCTTTTTCAAACTGAATTGCAAATGTTTCTTTCAAGACTGAGGAAAAGGCACTTTTGCACACCTAGAGGCACTGTCCTCTTTATTATATGTTATACAGACATATACATATTTATAGTATGTACAGGAGTTCTACGGCCTGAGAAAGTTTAAAACCTTTTAACTTAACTAAAATATGGCAAGAAAGGCCAAAATTGAAGAAAATGGGCCTTGGAAATGAGGACAGGAAAGAAGCCGATCCATTACTTAACAGCCACAAAGACTGCCTGACATTGTCCAGTGACTAGTGTCAAAGTGTTTGGAACAGCTGTCCAAATTCCAAAGGAATCCTGCAACTCTCAGCTCAGCTGCCATGCCTACCACTCTTTCCCAGCTGATTGCATGCAGGGGGTGTTGGTTTCAAAATGCCCCCTCTGAAACTCCCAGAAGTAAACATATATGATGCTGATTTTACTAATGATGGGTAGTTGTAACTTCTGAGCTTAGGTAGAAACAGGAGATGCACATAATCTCCTGGATTCAGGATCAATTACTGCAATAATTCAAATAAAGTGAATATAACAATACCCAAATGAAATAATTTGCCACAAGCAAGCCTTTATTAAAGTACTGATGCTTAGTAGGACTATGAAAAATGGTTTTAGAAATGGGCTTGAGTTAGAAACAAGCGGTGGAGCAGAAGGAAAGATGAGAGAAAGAGTGGCACTTACCTGCAATAGTAGATAAGCAGGCACAGCAAAATGAGGACCAGCAATGCCAAGGCACCCAAGATAGTAAGTAGAAAGATAGTATGGTAGGTAGCAATATCTTTAATTCCTGCTGCTGAAGTTGCCAGCCCTGCAAAGAAGCAGCTTTTATGATTAGATAGTATGGGGTCCTTTTTCACTTGACTCGGAAATAGTATTTCTATCTATTAGGAGAATCTATATATAAATCCCTTTAAATTATTATTCTCTGAATGGCTTAGAATTGCATATTTTTTTTAAAAAAAATGCAGTTTAATTAAAATAACACAAATAACAAAAAGCACCAAAAGATTTAGAGAATAAGATCTTCCTCTTGCAATTTTGTTTGTAGAAAAGATTGGGATGGGTGGATGGATAGAGGAGAATAATAAACATAGTGTTGTGTGCTAAACTCCCAGCTCCTTTATAATGTGTCATGATATTTCATGCACTTTTGAACCAGACAGGGCATTTGTCCCAAAGTTAGAAGAAAAACATTTCACGCAAAGTGAGAGTTTGAATGAAATTACAATCCAAAAAATGCCACACCCCAAAACAATCCCCACCAGTATCAAGCTCTTGGCAATCTATTGCAACAGAAAGCAAGATTCTCTCTGGGTTTCTTCAGATTTACTGAAGAAAATGGGATAAAATTACAGAAATCTATCTCAGATAGATTTAATTTTCAGAAATCAAGTTATCCCTCGATTATTTAATTTAAAGGCATTTTTACTTCTGAGTTTACTTCTCAGAGACATTGGCAATTTTACCTGATACAGGAGACAGCATAGCGGCTGCCCAGTAGCCCAATTGTGGAGACACAAATGTCCAGTAAAGCTGATTTCCCTCCTTGCGGATGAGTCCAGTTCCATTTCGGATCCACAGCCCTAAGGAAAGAGTATATGACTGAATCTGAAGTAATTAAAAAGGCCATCTGAATAACCTGAAAGAAAGAGAACTGCTCACCAGCACTAACCCCTCAACTCCTCCCAATCAAAATTATTCATATTGTAATCGGTATCTTTGTTGTGCCACATCTAGTGTGTTTCCATGTAGACAAAAAACACAACACTGGGATAGGGAATAGGCAACCTAAAAACATGATATGGCTCTCGAAATATCTCCCCTATCTGAAATTCTAATGCCATCATTTCACTTAATAACTTCAATATTAATTCTAACCATCATTTCATTTAATACCTTCAGCACTTTAGTATTAATCCTAACCAAACCCCTAACCTGAAATAGGCTAGGAAACCTTCTACCTACCCCTATACCAAACAATGCTGTCTAGTATTGAACAGGCAGCATTTTGCCAGCATAGGGGTAAATAAAGAAAATGAGCTTAGATTTAGAGGGCATTATAGAAATAAAACATATATACCCATATCAATTCTAAATTGGAAGGCTGGGGCACAATATAAACTAAACTTTAAAAAAAAGAATAGAGAGAAAGAGTAAAAAGTACAAAAAAAGGAAATACATGAAGAAGTGACTCCCACCAGACTTGTATTATATAAGATCTGCACCAGGAGCCTATTCCTCTACACTATTAAAGTAGAACACTTCCATCAATCTCAACTTCATCTTCTTTCCGGTTCTTGCTTGCCAGCACAATTTCCTAATGTTTTTCCAGGCACACTTAAAAATTTACGATCCTGCAGAAAACTTGCTTCTACGGGTGAAGGAGAGGATGTTTGGATCCTATTAATCACTCAGTGTGCTTCCTGACAAAGCCTGTTTATCCAAGCAGTGTTGTTCCTTGCTTCACACTTTTGTAATTATTGGATAGAATAATGATCAAACTATTAAAAATTTGATTCAGAAGCATTCCACCACTCACCGCTTTTGAGGTCAAAGCGCCAGGCTGGCACACTGGTACTTGCTACAGCAGCTGTGTTGAGTGGCAGTGGGATGGAGAGGTGGACTGAGCCAGAAAGTTGGACTTCTGTGCTATTTGCAGTGAAGAGGTGAACACTGACTGCAACAATAGGCACCAACTCCAACCATGTATTACTAGCTGTACAAAGAGAATTAAGAAATAATGACTCTCACATCCCCAGAGGCTCCACAGCTACTTATACATTGGATATGCATTTTCAAGAGACAAAATCCAAAAGACAGTGTGTAGAGTAGCGTATGAATTGTAGTAGATTAAGAGGATTTTTAATTATAATCATGTATTGTTAAAATACAGACCTACTCTCTACAAAAAAACGGGAAGGGGATGGAATTCAGAGGGAGGGAAATTTTCTTTGTTCTCAGTGAGCTGGGCTTGGAGGCCTTGCAGGAATTGGGCACTTAAGAAAACAAATGTCATGTGACTGGGCTAAAGATTGAAGTCCAAACTACAGAATGCTGGCAAGGTTGGAAGATAACATTTAGTTAATTTCATGAGAGTTACTTAATTTATTGTGTTAGCTTGATGGATATGTGCTCATTCAGATTTTTTCAGATTGCTGAATGCTGTGTTTCAACCTCATGTAATTCATAGCAATTACGTTATTCTTTCAAGTCTTTACTTTGTTTCTTATACCCCCATTTGAGGCTGGTTATAGGTTACAATTTATTTAATAACTTATTCCAGAGTAAAGGGGATTTAATGTTCTGTTCCATATTTCAGATGGTAGTGGGGAATCTTCCTATTTAAGGACAGATGATGGCAGTGTAAACTACCTGCTCAGTTGGAACTCTGTAGCCGAACATCCAAAACTCAGATATAAAGGATATGAAAATGAAGAAGACTTCAACAGACTGAGGTTGATATTAGTAACAGATATATCTCCTCCTCTCATCCTCAATACAACAATAAACTAGTTAAATATATATTTCATATCTCCAAATCTGGTGTCAGAGACAAGGTGTAATATAATGGGTAGCTTTAATGCTCCACCCCTCCCTATCCCACATTCCATGATGTCCCCTTACCACTGCCATTACTTTCAGCCCCGATGAAGGACGGGAACCCTCTCATGTCTGGCCCACCACTGGCGGCAGTCAAAGTGGCTGAAAGCTGGCTGTAGGTGGAACTGCGGGACAGGCGAGCAGATTTGCGCTGGAACTGTGCCCATGGCTGGCTCTTAGCTCCTGCAATGATCAATACTTAAATCTTCTGGTCTAACTGGGCAGTATTCATAAAAGACCATAGAATCCTTAATTTTTGGTGCTGTGCCTTAATACACAAATTTGCAATGAAATAACTCAAGAAAGTATCCATAAATGTTTGGTCATTAACTACAAGATGCAGCTTTCAATAAATTCAAATTCTAGTATAATCCTTATGTGTTGGAGAAAACATAAAGAAATAGGTTATCTATATGATAATTGTATAAAATTGTTCGGCTTTTTTGAACTAAATTTGTATATGATCTTATAAAATTGTTCAGCTTTTAAAACTAAATTTGAACAAAATAGAATAGATAATGACCCAATATTAGATCCTAAGTTGACCTTACTAAGTTTTTTTTTAATAATCTAAATAACACCTTGAAACATAAAGACTTGATAGTTTTCTTATTGGTTGCAGGCAGGCAGGTAGTAGAAAGGTCCTGGAAAACAGGAAAGGCTTTGAATAGTTCCATATACTTTAATGGCAAAGATGACAAAAAGGTGGTAATATCATAATAATATAGATGACACCTGAAAGTCATCATGGATCCACTGATAGACCCCTTATACAGGCAGTCCTTGAATTACAACCACAACTGAACTCAAATTTTCTGTTGCTAGGTAAAATATGTGTTAAATGAATTTTGTCTGATTTTACGATCTTCCTTGCCACAGTTGTTAATCACTGCAGTTATTAAAACAATTGTTAAGTGGGTCTGATTTGCCCTTTGACTTTGCTTGTCATAAGGTTGCAAAAGTTAATCATGTGGCCCCAGGGCATTGCAGCCATCATCAATATACCCTGCAACCATCATAAACATGAGTCAATTGCCAAATGTCTGAATTTCGATCACATAAATTGCTGGGGATTGCACATTGCTGGGGATACAGCAATGTTATAAGTGTGAGAAACAGCACCTTTTCGGTACTATTGTAGCTTTGAATGGTCATTAAATGAACTATTGTAAGCCGAGGACTATCTATAGTTTGCTTACCAAGCAAATAGATCAGCAGAGATGCTGTCAAGAAGTAATTACACTACATTCTGCAGCATCTTGAATCTCCAGGGTCCTATGTACAGGGCCTTTTTCTGGACTTCAGTTTAGCATTCAATACCATCATTCCAGAAGTTTTATATAGAGATTCTCAGTCATCCAAGTCATGGTTATCCCAAAGGTGCTTTTTCAAGAAGCAACTGGACTTTCTTCTTTTTCTTTGAAGACATTTCACTTCTCATCCAAGAAGCTTCTCCAGAGCTCTAGAAGCACCTTTGGGATATCATTCCAGAAATTTTCTATTCTAAATTGATCCAGCTTTCTGTACCTGCTCCTAGCTGTAGGTGGATAATCAGTTTTTAACAGATAGGAAGCAACAGGTGAGGCTAGAGAAAATTGTATCTAGTATCTGGGCAATGACCAAAAGCACCCCTCAGGGCTGAGGGCTCATTCCATTGCTATTTTTTCTATATATACCAATGACTGTATCTCAAGGGAATTCTCTGTTAAAGTACTGAAATTTGCAGATGATACTATGGTCATTGGCCTTATTCAAGATGGTGACGAGTCTGCATATAGTTGGAAGATTGAATAATTCACCCTGTGATGCAGGCATAACAACCTAGAGCTGAATACATTTACAACTGTGGAAATGAGAGTGGATTACAGAAGGTGCTCTTCTATTTTACCATCTCTTACCATAATACGAGGTATACCATCTCTTACCATAAGGAGCCTCTGTGGTGCAGTGGTTAGAGTGCAGTACCATAAGGAGCCTCTGTGGTGCAGTGGTTAGAGTGGTTAGAGCAAGCTACTTCTGCAGCCAGCTGCCTACAATTTGGCAGTTCAAATCCCACCAGGCTCAAGGTTGATTCAGCCTTCCATCCTTCCGAGGTGGGTATAATGAGGACCCAAATTATTGTGGGCAATATGCTGATTCTGTAAACCGCTTAGAGAGGGCTGTAAAGCACTATAAAGCAGTATATAAGTCTAAGTGCTATTGCTATAATACTATACCATCATAGCATTAACACCAGAGTCCTTCAAATTTTGGGGTTTTATAATCTCCCAGTACTTGAAATGGGCACTTTACGTTAGAACCATCATTAAAAAGGGAAAACAAAGAATGTTCTTCCTGTGTCAACTCAGGAAGTTCAGACTGCTCCAGGAGCTGTTGATAAAGTTTTACAGAGAATTAGTGAGTCTGTCATTTGTATTTCTTTAATTGTTTGATTTGGTACAGAAACCAAACAGAAAAAGTACAGACTCCAGTGGATAGTTAAGATAGCAGAAATAATAATTGCAACCACCCTGCCTCCCATAGAAGATCTGTATCTCGCTCAGGTCGGAAGGAGGACTGGGAACATATCTCAGATCCTTGACATCCTGGACATAAACTGTTTCAACTCCTCCCCTCAGGCATTGCAGGCCAAAACAATTAGACATAGAAACATTTCCCCACCTCAGGCCATCATTCTGTTGAACACCTAATTCCCACAGTGCTGTCTAATGTCTATATTTACTCCCGTAGTATGGCTGCAGAATTATTATTTATCCTTCTTGTTATCGTCTTTACTTCCCTCTTCTATTGGTATTATGATGATGATTATCATTCTGTTGCATGTACACTGAGAGCTTCTCCATAAGAAACAAATCTTTTATGTGTTTAATCACACTTGGCCAAATAAAGTATTCTGTTTTTACTTTTCCTGCTTTAAATGTGTCAATTACATACAACAAAGGTATATTAATTGTCTACTATCCTTCTCCAGATTCCTAAATAATTTAATTAAATAAGGCTATATGTATTTTATTTGTATATATGAATAAGCCCAGCATAAAAAACTGCAGAGGTTCTCAAACTTTGTGATACTATGATTTCCTGAAATGACAAATACATTATATCTTCCCCATAAATAAAATCAATAATTGTCAGGATTAGGCAAGAAATTAGTATATCATTTTTCAATTGAAATTTGAAATTAAATTTAAAGTCATAATTTAATACAAAGGATGAGCTTGTTTATTTTTGCATAATTTCTGAAATATGGAGACTTTATATGAAAGTATGACTAAGCTGTATGTTTCAATGAACCACTAAGTGTTCAAAAAATGATACAACTTCCTTGATTTATGACCATAATGGTGCTAAGCAAGACAGTTGCTAAATGGTTTTGCCCCATTTTATGATCTTTCTTGTCACCATTGTTAACTGAATCACTGAGTTGTTATAACATGTTGTTAAGTGAAATCCATTGACTTTACTTGGTCACAAAAGATGATCACATGGCCCTGGGACACTACTACCATCATAAATATGATGTTGCCAAGTGTCCAAATTCCGATCACGTGACCATGGGGATACTGCAATAAGTCATAAGTCATCTTGTTTTCAGTGCCATTGTAACTTTGAATAGTCACTAAACTTATGCTTGTAAGTTGAAAGCTACCTGTACATGAAATGAAGTTAAACACTACATTTTTCTGCAAATTGGAACAAAAACTTATGTGCAATTGTTTACAAATTCAAAATAAGAAAACTGAATATAGCAAATGCCGAAGTTTCAGTACTCTTCCAATTGATCCATTGTTATTTACCCCTGTAAATAAAATAAAATCCATAAAAGTTATTGTCTCATTAGATCTACAATTAGCCAGAGACAGCTTCACAAATTAATCAATATGTGATTCTTCCAACCTTTAAGGTTATCACTATTGTTCTATCTACTGTACTTTTAACAACAACCATAGGGACCTTCAAAGGCCGAGCCAACAGAGCTAAATCAGTCTTACAAACTAAAACAGTATCTAAATACTTCCTGCTAACAATTTCAACTGTAAGAAATTGAAATTATTGAAAGAACTGAAGGAAATTTCAGAAGACCAGAAATTACTGCAGGAAATCAAAAAGACCAAGAGAAACTTCTACTAGAATTGCTCCCAAACTTATAAACAGAACCTGCAGATCACTGTAAATGACTTGCTGAATAGTTTAACTGAAGTAGCTGTCCACAAGTCCACACTACAACAATCTTATGCAACATGATCCACATAATAGAAAGAAAACTATTCTCTGACCTCATTCTCAAAATCGTCATATAAAGCATACAAAGAAAACCTTGTTAAGCCTGAATTGCTTACTTGAAGTGGTTTGGTCAGAGAAACAAAAACTGTTCAACCGTAACAACACAGAAAAAACATTTAAATAAATGAATACCTTGTTAAGTGTAGATGTTAATATTTTCAGATTGTGTCACAGCTAGTAGCATAGGTTGTATGGATAGACTAAAATCAGCTACCTTTGAAGTTAACGTTTCATGGTCCAGGTGGAGAAATGTTATTAAATCAATGATTCAAATTAGACATTCAAACTGTGAAGCACATACAGAAAAAAAATAAAAGTTTTGTGATAGTCTTCATAGTTACTAGATCTGAATATTATGGAAAATCTTTGCAGGAATCTTACATGTGCGATATTTGTAAGGAGATCTAAAAATATTTCTGAGTTACAAGAGTTCTGCAAAAAAGAATAGGCAAAAATTTCAAAAGAATGGGGGCTATAGGAAACATTTGGAAACTGTTACTTTTGCCAACAGATGTAAAAGAGTTGACCAAAAGGATATCTAAATTTCTCCAACTAACATTGTTTTTTTTATTTTGTATCTGTAACTGCACATAATTAGTAAACATGCATTCAAATTTGCAGAAAGAAATATTTACCTTTGCATGATGGATAGTTAATGCAAATCTGTTCATTTTATGATTAATTGAAACATACAGCTTAAACAAACTAACTTTTGCATATATTGTACCATTTTCAAAACAACCATCACATTTATTTTTGATCATTATTTGTTCTTCATAAGCAGCAACTATACAAAACTCTTACACAAATTAATTGTTGAAGATGGACTCTGTACATTGATAAGTTCTTTTTTTGTTTTGTATGTGTTCATTTTGTTCTTTGTTTCAAAATTCAAGAGAGATATCGTCAGAAATTTTATTTCAAAGTAGTATCAGAAGACACAACAATGAATGAATGGATTTACTAACACATATACTGCTACAGACCAGAGCTTTGCTACATGCCACACTGCTAGAAATGCTGGAGGCCAATGAATATGTTCAAGAAAAATCAAATGCAGTTATCTGTTACTGGTATTAATTTAATTGGAAATTCTGAAAGCACACACCACCCCTCATTTTATCACACTCGCCCAACTTACCAGTACTCTCATCATAAGGGCTCCTGTCTCTATCAGGACTTATTGAGAAATGGAAAAAGTTTCAACTCATTTGCTTATGATTTAGCAAAGGCCCATTCACTCCCCCCATGACTTAACCCAGAATAAATAACTCAAATCTTAAAGATTTCTACCCCCAAAGTCTCTGCAAAAGCACTTGAGCTGATTTTTTTTGTACAAGTTGCTATGTAGATACAGAGCTTGTAGAAATGAAGAGCCTGGATCCCATCATATTTTTTATTGTGCAGCAAGTTCTTAACATAAATATAACATTATTAAGAACTTGCTTAAAGTTTCAGTGACCTATTCTGGGGCTCAGAATCACATCTTTTACATCCCAGCAATTGTGTATTCTACTGATTGAGAACCTTTGATTTAGATCACCATTTAATAATAGGGTATAGGAATTGTAGTAGCCTATTATGCAGTCATTGGCAGAATCTATTTTCCCTGAATCTAGAAAACAGTATTTCAACTAGGTGGAATCCAGTGCAGTGACTGAATGCCCTACTTTTTTTTTTTTTTTGGACATAATGGATCTTGGGACCTACCTGGAGAACCAACAAGGATTTGTATCAAGTCATCATAAAGGATAAGTGTTGCAGGACGCTCTGGAAGCAGATAGAGACTTACAGAAGCATAGACTGCAAGGGAAAAAAAACCTGAATTAATATAAAACTCCTTTTTCCTTTGAAGGAGATAGAGGCTGATACTAACATACAACCTATCTTTTGTGGCATAGTATGAATAAGAGATTTCTCCTGGGGCAGATGGCAAAAAGAAAATCGGCCAAAAATATGGAGGAGTGTACATGCTTTTCTGGATTGTGGTTTTAATTTTTTGTAGTGGGTCAACTGAATTCTCATTATGCAAACAATGGATTGAACATCCAAATTTACAAAATATAATTTGCGGCTTCAAGCTGCTACAACTGCCTTTCATTTTCTTTGACTACAATCCTTAGGAGCAATAATTCCAAATCAGGGACATTCAGGGAGAAAAGGAAAGTCAACAATGCCATAAGATAAAGAACAAAGTGATATCCCCTCCCCACTTTTTAAGTGCACTGTACATATATGAAAAGTGGCTCAGCTTCCATCACTCTGTTGTGACTGTCATTCTGACAAGGTTGTCAAACAATGTAGCTGCCCTGTTCTAAATGTAAAGCACAATTCATTGGTTCAAATATCACAGTAAATATTAATTTTATTTCCAGTGAAATCAGGATGATATCAACCAGCTCTGATCATTCCCAGTTTTGGTTTGCTATCCACATCATATTATTAATTTCAAAATATTTAAATAAGACACCTTTTAAAACAAGGTTTGATCTGAAAGCTAACTGAAGCATTATGTTTATTCATCTCCTTTATTAGTATTTATCAGAGTAGGAAAGTTTGGGTTTTTTTCTCTTTCCTTAAATAAATTTTCTCAGTCTAATAAATTATTTATAGATCTAATTGAAAATTATTTACTGATCCAGTAATCTGATGGTAAAGGGAAAGCTTAATAGAAATATAGTGAGAGAGTAGGAATATTCATTAAATCTACAATAGGTTCTGAATATTCTACTCAAATAGAGCAATCCTATAATGAGTCAGCCTGGATTTCGATCACAATTTGCAAATGAGTTTTAAAAATCTGATTCAGACAATTTCCTCAATCATGTCTTACCGATTTTTTTCTGGTATCACTCTGGCCCTATGAATGGTTTAAAACCTACTCTCTTAGTGTTACATGACCACAATGATGATTGGATGATTCTGTAACATGCTAAAAATCACAAAGAGAGTGAAATAATTTTGGCTTAACTTAACTTTAATCTCAATGCAGATATACTATCCATGAATAGAGCTGAAGCAAAGAAGAAAAAAAATGAAACTTGAATTAGGAAAGGAGCAGAAGAAATGGGTTACCTTACAAATAAACCCTGATTTCTTATAGTTTTCTTTGTCAAGCCCAAAACTGACATATGTGTAGCCATTTTAGTTAGACTTAGTATATTTCTTTTTCTCACTTTTTCTGTGGCAGTCATGAGGGAAAGGGTTTCGGGCTTGCCACATTCCTAAGTGGGGAGGAGTGGAGATAAAGAGAGTTGTTTAGGCTAGGTGGTTCTTCTTCCTGTGGGAAACGAACTGTGCGTGCTTGGGCCCCTTGAGGCGAAGATTTATGACATTAAGCAGTGTTGAATTACTTTTATTGGAGAATGTGATTTTGGGGGGTTGTTTCTAACTTTTAATATTGTGGGGTAATTCCGGGTTGTGTCAGATCCGGAATTACCATGGACTTTGCCAATTTGATGCTTTCCTAAATAAAAGAAATTGTCTTGGAAGATGGATTTTGCTCTTTTCTTTTTAAATGGATTTCATCACTTGGAAACCTGACATTCTTTCTGTCAAATTTCACCACTGAGGACATTTAGGACCTTACCCTTGACCTTGCTATTTTGTTAAAATATGTGATCCATATTTTCATGGAAAAGAATTAAGAAGCCAAAGAATTTGATCTTGGTTTCTAAAAAAAAAAAAAGCAATGTCAGGAGTTTCAATTCACCTTTGTATAAGATAGATGTCAACTTTTAATTATTGGAATAAACCAACTAGGAGTAAACAATTTCACAATTCATTTGTGGTAAATGAGGATTCCTGCAGCATTATCCATGCAACACAGATAGAAGTAACATCATAAACAATGGCTATCAGTGCAACCTCAATTCCAATTATATTCAATTTTATCTTTACAGAAGAATATCTCTTTTCCATGCAAACCTGCATCTTTAATTGCAACTGAGATATTTCCCATTTCAATTAATCAAATCCCAAATATTAAAGACTGAACCTTTCAGCATTCTTCCAACACAAAGACCAGAATCACAATGAAAAACTGCCTCCTATGCCCAATCCAATTTCATAGTCTATAACAAGGGTCGCCAACCTTTTGGACCTCAGGGACCACCATATTCATAATGTTAAATCCCAGGGACCACTAACCAGTTCTGTGGGCGTGACCTAATTTGTGGGTGTGGCTTGATGGTCATGTGACTGGCTGGGCATGGTTTGTATGTAAATATTATAAATATTTATATAAATATTGAATTTTTTTATAAAAAAAGAGCAACTTTTACCCAAAATCAGGCAAAGCAGGCAGGCAGATTGAGTTGCTCACAGAATCACAGATTCATTCAGATATCTATCTGCCATTGGCTAGCTCAGTCTATCACATAAAACTTGCTTGCAAGCAAACTCATAAAATTTGCTAGCAAGCAAACTCACAAAATTAACTCACAACACACCATGTATGTAAATATTGAATTTTTTATTTAAAAAAGAGCAACTTTTACCCAAAATCAGGCAAAGCAGGCAGTCAGATTAAGTTGCTCACGGAATCATTCAGTGATCTATCTATCTGCCATCAGTTAGCTCAGTCTCTCAAATTTGCTTGCCGTGAGTCTGCACTGAATAATAGAACCTTCAGTCCTAAGGGAGATTTGGCTATACTTAAAAGCAGAGCCGAAGATCTAAAGACTAGCTAGAAAGCAAGAAATCCAACCATTTTCTGCTTGCTAGCCATTCTAAATCTCCTGGCACAGCAAAACAGATAATGGTCGAAAAATAATAATTTAGCAGGCATGTTTGTCGGGCAAGGAGTGAGTGGGCAGGGAGGGTTCCCGCGAGTCATGTGGGCAGCGCAGCCTTGTGTTTCTCCACAGCCTGGATTAATTGCTTTGGGGGGCGGTGCTCTGGGGATGAGATTTCTCAAGGCCCACCAAAATTTTCTCAAGGCCCACCAGTGGGCCACGGCCCACTGGTTGGTGACCGCTGGTCTATAAGATACCAAGATTAGTATTATGTTACTGAGAGATTCAAATATAGCAAAATTGCAATTTCAATATAATTAAAAGTCTAATTTATGTGGATTTAGATAATGAGAACCATCTAGACACATCTGGATTTGCAGAGCCATCATTTTCCCAATTATCTTTTCCAGAAAATGAATGTTTTAGACCACCCTTTGATTACACAGAACTCTCAGATCTTACAAAATACCTTTAATGCAATGTTAAAGGAGGCACTGATAATTATTGGACCAGTACTTCTTTCATTACATTAACAACTTTCATGTTCTACAAATTGAAAATAATTCATAATTGCAAGATTTATGATTGTTTAAATTATATATATATATATATATATATATATATGTGTGTGTGTGTAAGGTTTTTAAGCTGATAATTTTAAATAATAAATAAGGGAGACTAGTATAGATCTATTTCGAGCTAGTTAGCTCTCTTCAGCTAGCCATACCCTTACTGGGATTCGAACCAGGGAAGTATTACATGTGAGGCAGTTGTAATTGCCTCTACACCACTGGCTCTCTCCTTATCAGCTCCTATCCTCATCATTCTGGTGATGAGCCGAAAGACAGAAAAGAAAGCAGTATGCTTTCTCCCTTAATTGGGGCTTAACAGGGTGTTGTAATACAAAGTATATACTTATTCCCCTGCCTGAGCTGATAAGGAGAGAGCCAGTGGTGTAGTGGCAATTACAACTGCCTCACATGTAATACTTCCCTGGTTCGAATCCCAGTAAGGGTATGGCTAGCTGAAGAGAGCTAACTAGCTCGAAATAGATCTATACTAGTCTCCCTTATTTATTATTTAAAATTATCAGCTTAAAAACCTTACACACATGTAAACAAAAGGCAACGAAACAAATAGCTTTCTGTCGGTATGGTCTCTGGTGATGAGCCGAAAGACAGAAAAGAAAGCAGTATGCTTTCTCCCTTAATTGGGGCTTAACAGGGTGTTGTAATACAAAGTATATACTTATTCCCCTGCCTGAGCTGATAAGGAGAGAGCCAGTGGTGTAGTGGCAATTACAACTGCCTCACATGTAATACTTCCCTGGTTCGAATCCCAGTAAGGGTATGGCTAGCTGAAGAGAGCTAACTAGCTCGAAATAGATCTATACTAGTCTCCCTTATTTATTATTTAAAATTATCAGCTTAAAAACCTTACACACATGTAAACAAAAGGCAACGAAACAAATAGCTTTCTGTCGGTATGGTCTCTGGTGATGAGCCGAAAGACAGAAAAGAAAGCAGTATGCTTTCTCCCTTAATTGGGGCTTAACAGGGTGTTGTAATACAAAGTATATACTTATTCCCCTGCCTGAGCTGATAAGGAGAGAGCCAGTGGTGTAGTGGCAATTACAACTGCCTCACATGTAATACTTCCCTGGTTCGAATCCCAGTAAGGGTATGGCTAGCTGAAGAGAGCTAACTAGCTCGAAATAGATCTATACTAGTCTCCCTTATTTATTATTTAAAATTATCAGCTTAAAAACCTTACACACATGTAAACAAAAGGCAACGAAACAAATAGCTTTCTGTCGGTATGGTCTCTGGTGATGAGCCGAAAGACAGAAAAGAAAGCAGTATGCTTTCTCCCTTAATTGGGGCTTAACAGGGTGTTGTAATACAAAGTATATATATATATATATATATATATATATATATATCAGAAAAACTACTCCTAAAACTAAAATCTTATGATATCTCTGGACACCTGCATAACTGGATAGAAGCATTCCTGTCAAACAGACAACAAATGGTCAAAATTGAGTGTGTCCTATCAAATTCTGTACCTGTCAACAGTGGTATCCCCCAAGGCAATGTTCTAGGACCAATTTATCCTCTACATAAATGACCTCTGTGATCATATTAAAAACAACTGCGTTCTCTTCGCTGATGATGTAAAGCTGTTCAACACCACAGACAATACTGCTACCCTTCAAAAAGACCTTGACTATGTATCAGAATGGTCAAACAAATGGCAACTTCAAATCTCAACAAATAAATGCTCTGAATACATATTGGCAAAAAAAAAATCAGAAAATAAAATACAAGCTGAATAGTTAAGACTTTGTTGATGATCCAAACTCTGTCAAGAACCTTGGAGTTCTCATCTCAAATAATCTAAGTGCTAGAGCCCATTGTAACTACTTAGCCAAAAAGGCATTAAGAGTTATTAACCTAATCCTACGTAGCTTTTTCTCTGGTAATATCACACTACTAACGAGAGCATACAAAACATTTGCTAGACCAATACTTGAATACAGCTCATCAGTCTGGAACCCACATTACGTATCTGATATTAACACAGTTGTGAAAGTCCAGAAATATTTCACAACAAGAGTTCTCCACTCCTCTACTCATTGCAGAATACCTTATACCACTAGACTTATATCACCAGAAATTCTAGACCTAGGAAACCTAGAACCTTCGGTCCGACCTAAGTATAGTACATAAAATTATACATTGCAATGTCCTACCTGTCAATGAATACTTCAGCTTCAACCATAATGATACAAAAGCACACAATAGATACAAACTCAAGGTTAACCGCGCCAAACTTGATTGCAGGAAATATGATTTCAGCAACAGTGGTAAATGTCTGGAATACTTTACCTGACTCTGTGGTTTCTTCCCCAAAACCCCAAAAACTCTATTATTGATCTCACCCCTTTCTTAAGAGGTCTGTAGAGGGCGTACATAAGCACACCAATGTGCCTACCGTCTCTGTCCTATTGTTTCTTTTTTATTTTTCTTATATGTATCCATTTCATGTATCCATAATTATGTTTATACTTATATTTGTTATCTTATAATTGCTTGACAAAATAAATAAATAAATAATAAATAAATATATCATTCAACCTTAGAAGGAAATGATTAAATTTATCCATAATTAACAAATCCACAAAGAAATATAGTCATCTCTATATAAGAATTTAAATGGACTCTACTTCTAGGTCAGTTTGACCTGTCTCAAGAATTCCTCCATTTCTAATTCCCAAGCACCAGGGTTAAATTCTTTTAGTCAGTTTCTCATATCTTCACCTGTTTGTACCAGCCACCAATTTGAGACTAATCAGTCCATGATAAAAACCAAAAAAAGCTATGTCACATTCACTCTGCAGTATCATCTCCATACAAATAGCTAAAGTATGTAGCATGTAGTATGGCTACATGCATGGGACAGATGCCAGCTAGGACATGGTCTTCATGAAAGACATAACATCCTAAGATGCTCCTGATTGGACAAAGTGGACACTGAAATTCACTGACAAGGAGCCTAGAGCAAACCAACATCAGATCAGATTAGCTAGCTCAAGAAGGGATTACATTTGAGTATATATGATACTATAACAATATTCCTACACAATCCCAGCCACCCAAATACAGCAGCAAGCAGTTAATACTGGCAGACTATTAGATACTGCAACTATTTAATGACCCAGATGTCCAAGGATCATGACCATTTCATCCCACACCCTGGTCTAGATTACCTGGTCTCATTCATCTACAGGTAGTCCTCGATTTACAACCATTTCTTTAGTGACCATTTGAAGATACAATGGCACTAAAAAAATGTGATTTTATGACAATTTTTCACTTTTATGACCACCGCAGCATCCCCATGATCAAAGTTTAGACATTTGGTAACTTGCATGATTTCTGATGATTGCACTGTTCTGGAGTCATATTTTTGTGACCATCTGACAAGCAAAGTCAATGGGAAAGCCAGATTCATTTAACAGTGTGTTACTATTTTAACAACTGCAGTGATTCACTTAACAACTATGGCAAGAAAAGCTGTAAAATGCGCTAAAACACACTTAACAACTGTCTTGCTTAGCAATGGAAATTTTGTGCTCAATTTGGTCTTAAATCAAGGACTACCTATAATCTTAAATCCTAGATAATAAATATTGTACTGACCTATCATTGAGGAAAGGATTTAAACAAGATGATAAGGAGTTCCAGGGACCACATCAAGTACTTCAGTTAACTTTATATGGCTCACAATCTATAAGTAGTCCAACTTTTTTCCATTGAAACAGTACTATTACTGTGTTTCTCATATAATAAGGCGGGTCTTTTTTTTTTTTTTGAGCCCGAAAAAACGGCTGGGACGTCTTTTCAGGGGGGAATTAATTCCCCCCCCCCCCGCGCAGCCTGGTGGTAGTGTGTGTGCGTGTGTATTTACACCCTTATCAGTGAATGGCTGTATTCCCACGACATCCACGCAGCCAACCACTTTCCATCCAGTGCATTTGCAAACCTGCAGAGCTCCATTAAGCGCCAAATTTGGCCTGCCATGTGGACATGTTTGAGCTCGGATCAAGCTGCAGCACTCGGAACCATTTCTCAGGAGGCTGCTTTCTTAACCTGCCCTGCCTGAGAAGAACGGGAAGGTGAGACTGCTGGGTCCCTTAGACACTCCTGGCCCCAGCAATGCCCGGCTTCCTGCCACTGCACGAGAGACAAAGGCAAGTGGGCTGACTTTTTGGCACTCCTGCCACAGCTGGCGCTCCGCCAGCTCCTCTTCCCCCAGTGCGAACATCAGCCAACTGGTTTTGTTCTACCCTCCCTAACATCCTTGCTCTGCCTCCTGGGATTTTCCCAAGTCTCTCAGCCAGACCTTTCCAAAAGAATGTAGTTGCGCCATTCAGGTGCAGTGGCCACGACTAATTTGCCCCAATTTCTTCCCTCAACAAGTTCTCTTCGGAAGTCTGGGAGTTGTTTTCCAACCCATGGACTCCAAACTCGCAACATGGCATGGGACCACCAAGGGCCCAAGCAGCCCCATCAAGCTTCAGGCGCTCCCAGAGATGCACAGGATACAGACTCTCTGCTTACAGAGCTGCCGCCAAAGTATACACAATGGTGCCTGCAAGCGCTTGGAATGCCGAAAGTGCAGCCCAAGTGGGGGCTGCTCACTGTTGCCCCGGGGCCCAACAAAGCTGGAATCTGCTGCCTGCCGCGTGAACCCCAATGAGCAGCCTCACCCGTGCTTCGGGGAAAAGGAGCGGGCAGAGCGCAGCTTCTCTTCCCCCAAGCGCAGGTGAGCCTGCTCATTGGGGTTTGTGTGGTGGGCGGTGGATTCCGGCTCTGCAGGGTGCAGAGGCAAAAGCATGCAGCCCCTGTTTGAGCACTGCCTGGCTGCTCTTTCAGCCTGCAAGGTGTGGCCAGCATTAGGAGGCGCCGCTGCTGTGTAAGGTAAGAGCGCTGGTGGTAGCGCTGGAAGCCAGGCTGAGCGGGGCAAGTGAGCTTGCGGTCCCCGAGAGGAGCAGGACATGTGGGCTGGGCTAGGTTGCTGCTACGCCCGCTCATGCCCAGAGCAAAGCATTGGTCAAAGGTTGGCACGCCAGCAGCAGGCTGGGCAGCTCACTCTTCTGCAGTCCTGCTGGAGGCATCTCTGCTGAGCCCTGCTCTGGCTGCCTGAGGGGACGTGGATGGAGTCTGTTTTAAAGTCAGCTCCCGGGCCCTTGCCAGGGCTGTGGCAGGGGAGGGGGGAGCCGGTGCCCTTTGCGCAGATGGGAAAGCGGAAGCACCTGCCTCTTGGTGCGACTCGTCTTTCCTCACAAGAGCCCCCGGCAGCAAAGTAGGGAAGCTCTCCGTGCTCTGCCATGATCGGTCGTTAGGAGCGACTGGTGGCGAGGCACGGCTGCCTGCGGAGCACTCCTAATGGCAAGTTCCCCCCCGCTCTTTCCCCCCATTTCTCATGTTTTAAACTAGGTTTAAGTTTGGGGGGAGGGTCTTAATGTAACCTTATGCCTAGAAAACATGCTGGGTCTTCCTATTGGGGGGGGCTGTATTGTTGGAGAAACACGATAGAACAGTGCTATACATATTTTGTAAAACTGCAACAGAAAACTATTATTCAATGCACATTATTTTAACTTTTTTTTCTGATTTTAGTTGAAGAATATATCTACTGATGGAAGGTTTCTTTTGTTTTACAATGAAAATATTTTTCTTTGTATATTCAAATATAATTATAAATCATACTATTTTTATTTTTCCTTTATTATAACAACACAAATTAAATATAAAAATGTCTTCAATGACTTTAATGTATAACAGATTTGAAACAATGCTAAGATTGATTGGTTTTAATCTTGGTTAATTTTTGTGTGGATTAATATGTCATGAACATGGCTTGGGACCCGGGTACTTATGGGACCACTTGCTGACACCATCGGCCTCCCACCGGCCAGTGCGCTCCCATAGGGTGGGCCTCCCTCGTGGTGCCATAAGCTGGGCGATGCCGGCTGGTGGCTCTGAGGGTGCGGGCCTTCTCTGCGGGAGCACCCTCCCTCTGGAATGAATTGCCCCCGGAGATACGGGCCATTACTGACCTGCGAACCTTCCGGCGCGCATTGAAGACCCACCTTTTTCAATAGGCCAGTCTGGCCTACTATCATTGGAGGGTTTTTAATTTTTCTAACTTTTAACTTTTTACCCTTTTTATTATTCTATCGTAATTTTAACCTCAGCCACCAATTTAAATCTTTTTAAATCTATTTTAAATTTTCCTATTTGATTGTATTGTTTTTATTTAGGCTGTACACCGCCCCGAGTCCCAATTTAGGAGAGGGGGCGGTATAAAAGTTAAATAAATGAATGAATGAATGAATGAATGAATGAATGAATGAATGAATGAATGAATGAACAAACAAACAAACTCAATAACATGGTCATTCTAAGTTAGGATCAGTCCCCAAAGAAGCCCCAACTATTCTGTATTAGTTATGGGTTCCTGATCTTAAGCCAACAACTTCACTTGTACAACCTAGTTTGGTCCTGTAGAATGGCTTCTAGGCAGCTTCTTGAAATTGTTTTTTTCTTTTTTTAACCCTCCCTCCCCCCATCTTTCTCTATGATCAAAGGGAGTAGCACAGATATAGGAACAGCATGGAGGAGTTGACTGAATCACTTTCTCCACGGTGACTCAGTTCAGTTAAAATTATTGATCAGAACAACATAATAAAATTAATAATAAGAGCCATAAAATACAAGTACCAAAATGCTAAAAGTTAAATACTTAAAGCTATGTCACTAAATTATAAAATTATTTTGTGCATAATATTTTAAATAATAAATACAAGGAATACTTTATATTTTTTATTACAGTCCATTAACCTTGCTGTGGATCCTTATTTTCCTTTAAAAAAAATCCATGTAAGTATTTATGTATATCTATTTCTACCAGATAAGTTTAAAATGGTCTTCATCTTGCCTTCAACCTTCAGAATTTAAAATCTGCTGCTTGAGGCAGCAGAGGCAACTTTCTCTACCTGGTGATAGAACTCATCCTGTATAAAACAAGTTAGTCACAAAATTATTATGAATTCTAGTACAGCAAGGTTGATTAAAAACTCAATTCAATTTACAATACACACACTCCCAAATTTGATCAATTATGACCCTAAGGTTGTGTTATTTCTTCTATACCTAAAAATCCATATACAAAGCAGAGATTCTACTTGATGATCATCTCTAAAGACCATGAGTTCAACAAGGGATCAGGGGAAACCATATTTACATCCAGTTCATGGTTAACTATTACAACTGCTTCAATGTTTTAACTGTTTTGGTTATTTTTTAATTTGTTATTACATTTCATAATTTATGCTCTCTTCACTTGAGATAGATCACCATGGAAATCAAATAAATAAGTATATAAAATGTCTTACGATCATAAAAGAAAATTACTTGCAACCAGCAAAGCTGTAATAAATTATTACAATTAGCCAATTCTGCCATTTGGATTTACAGTTACTTGGCAAACCTTCCATTTAAACAAAAATGCTCATACCAGAGGCTAGTATGCATTAGAAGGACACAATGTCCCTGATAATAAGATCACTTTATTGATCCATTTTAGTATTTGGAAGCAGAAGTCATAGGTGGCTTTTAAAAGGTTATTGTCAATAGTTTCAGATTCTAGGCAGGAAGTATAGTAGGAGGAAATCAGCAATATGAATATAGACATCAGTGTTTCTATACACATTTTATAGTAAAGATATAAATACAAACTTAAGTGCAAGGATACTGTGTAAGCATAATTTAGTGAATAAAATTTTAACAAGATAAAAACAATACAAATACCAGTATTAGAAAGGAATCAAAGAGAATAAGAAAGAATAGTGAATTAGAAAGAAAATAAAAAGAAATAGAAAAGGAAAAAGACCGAAAGAAAGGATTATAAGGAAACAGCTTCTGTGCTTTTTGACAACTGTTATAAATGTGTTTTGTCTCTAAATAAATAATATAACACAATTTTCTTCTTTTCATAAGCATTAACCACACATTCATGTTTCTAATTTTTCAGCAAAAAGTCCATAACAGGCTTTCAATCACTGATAAATGTAGTTGTCAATCTTTCTCTAACCAAATTAATTTTGCCAGTTCTGCAAATTCTGTTAACATTTCATTTTTCTTTTCTTATCTTTTTTAAAGAAAATTTCTATTTTCTTTCTTTACTATTTGCTATTTTCAGTTATTGCTTTAATTTTCTATTATGGTTTTTACTTTGTTAAAAATTTCTTCAATAAAAGTATAAAAGAAATAAATCATTTAGATATTCTCAAATCCATCCACTGAAGTTGTCACTCTTGATTTCAGCCTAAATAAGAAGTAGATTGACTTTAATTTAAATTAAATTTTTAAAAAAGGTTCGAGTTTTCTCAACAGCTACTACTGTTCTCCCGCAATATGGGTTACTTGCAGGGGTGTCCATAGTAGATCGAACAATAAGGCAATCAGAGAAACCACTTTTTTAATGTGAATTACATTCATCATACATGTAAAAGGAACAAGGTTTAGATCACTTAGTTGCACCTATAATTTACATCATTTTTATCTCCCCTGCAGATGAACCCCAGGTTCGTTGCTATTACAAACTTAGTAAAAAAATGAATGTTTGCCCTTGTTCCATGTATACCAGGATTTTTTGTAACAGAGGACTGGCCTGGAAAATAAGTTATGAATATATTTCCTAATAAAGTCTTACTCAAAAATAGCTTGAAAAAGGTATTAATGTGACACTTAAAAGCCATATGAGATCTGTCTCTTCTAATATTGGAATATTATGCTTCAAACTGTATTAGCTGTGATGTATTAGGTGTCACTGTGTTTGTTTTGGTTTGTCTGGTGAGCTGCCATAGAAGTTTACAGAATAAGCCGGACTGGTTATCAAAGCTTCCATAGTAACAAGATATGAGTGTCTTGTGATGTTTGGTTTACTGCGCATGTGTGCAGGGGAGGAGTTTTACTTCTACTTCATCTTTCATTATAGCTTTCTTTTGCTTGCTTCTTAGAATGGTACTGCAGTTTCTTTTGTTTCTAGTTATTTTGTAAATAAAGTATGCTGGCAACAGAAAAACACGGTTCATTCCCTCTAATTTATAAAGCTGAATGTTTTCGCTTTGACATTAGGAGTGTTGTGTGTGCTTTCAAACCTGCTTTACTATTGAGTCCACTTTCTTTCTTCTCTTCCCTACTCATAAATAACTATTGATATTTAGACAAACCACTATCTATTTCAATCTTCTGACTCTTTGCAAGCAGCCTTTCAATAAATACTAAGTCAACAGCAATCTCAATCTAGGTCTATGCCATTTATATCTGCATCAATAACTGACGACCAATATCCAGTTGGTCATTATGAGAAGCAGAATGCAGACTAGATTAAGTTTGGCAACATCTAAATAAGCTCCTTTTTCTTATATTAAGACACTTCTCATGCAGCTTTTTGAAGACACAAACATACATGTTGATATGAAATTCATGTAACTCAGTGGAATCTAACTTTGTAATATTGAACTGGCCAAGATTCTGGGATGATGCTATTGTCTCCAAGAAAGGGCTGCTTAAAATATCTGAAAAATATTAAGTACTCTTATTTTATTGAAGACACATATATATGCTATTTTCATATATTTGCTAAATTTCATAATGTTTGGATTTTCTTGCAACACTGGAAAGTATCTTGATAAAAAAATGTAACTTTTGTTATCCACCATGAGGTGCCCCTCACACCCAAGTCTTTCAACCAATTTCCCAATCACCAGGTATTTTCAACCAATAGTTAACAACACTCACGTGGTAATTTGTTGACACGCCAAGGAACAGAGTTTGTAACAAAGCCATGCTTGGAGGCCATAACAAGGACCCAGGTGCCTAAGCGATAACTGATGGGGAGCATACTGATACCCTCTTGGTCAGTGGTGCCTGAAGCCAAAGATGTTTGGTTGCCATACACTTCCACAGCTGCCTGGGAAAGTGGGGATAAATCGCCATTTTCGTAGACTTGGACTTTGATCACCACTTCTGGAAGAAAAAGAGAGAGAGCATAGAAAAGTGCATGTTAAGATACAAATCTTCATTCTACTACTCCAGGATTTGAATATTTATGCATTTTTATTATTCTTTCTAATCATCCTTGGTAATTGTACTGCCAAATCCAATCGTGTTAGAGATACAGCAAACATACAGTTAATATGGGACAATCAACTTTCATTCCACCTCTAAAATCTTTATATTCTATTTCCTTTCTACCTACAGCATTTCATCTATTTTTTTAAAGTTCCTTCCTATTTGGTTACTCAATAGCAATATAATACATCATCTACTTCTCTAGTGTTGGACAACAATACTTCTATTGTTTCTGGGAGCAAATAGGATATATTTTCTCAGACAATACAATCTCTTGGTTCCTTCACTGACATTGCTTTTCTTTCAGCATTTTGTGCTTGACATTTGCACATTTTAATTCTTTTGGAACATCATAAAAAGTTAGGATTTGGGTTATACATTGTCAGTATTATAAACAAGCAATTTATAGTTAGAATGGACTTCCTTCTGACTCCAATTCTGAGTACCATTTTTTAGAGCACCCATGTTAAATGAGGTGTTTAAATTCAGTAAGTAAATTCCTCTGCAATCTTAAGATGTAAAAAAGTGATCACAAATCAAAAACCAGTGGATTTTTTAAGGCTACTCATTTTCCACGCTCTTAACATAATCAATAACTTACGTAAAGGAAAACTACTTTACATTCAAAACAAACAAACCATAAGCAGAACTAGTAAGAAGACATCATAATTGAAAATAAAGTACTCAATTATTCTGTTTCCTTAGTACGTGTTTTGTTTCACTGAATCTCTTGTCACTTTCTATACATCAAGCAGGGCTGGTTCACATCATTTCATTCTATGATTGAAAAATGATGATTGGTCACATGTGACAAAGATCATGTTCCAGGGTGGTTACCTCAAATACTATTCCTATCCTGTGTGCAAGTGGAAATACAGACAGGGATTCAGCTACAATTGGCTAAGAATTTCAGCTCTCTCGAAAAAGTCACTGGATTAAAAGGGATCTGAGACAATAACTGCTATACAATCAGATATAATTAGCCTCCAAAACCTTTTGATCAAGCAGTCTTGTAAGAAATGTAGACAATGTCAGAATATAAGAGGCATGTGTATTTTTGTAGTATTATATATCTAACATCTACATATCTTTCCTAATATGATAATGTTAAATGTTCTCATCATCTCCCAATCAGAATAGACCCAAAATGTCTATGAGCTAGATCCAGATAAAAAGTGCAACTCTGTAACACTTGAGAGAGAGAGAGAGAGAGAAATAACAATTTAATGTCATTAGTGAACAATGTCCATTTTCAAAAGAACAAATGAAATAACCCCCCCAGATGGTTTCAATAATGGGTAATAAATGTATTCTTGCAGATGTTGCCGAACTACAATGCCTGGTAGCTTTGTCAAACTACTGAATTATGAGACATGGAAGATACAATTCAATAACACTTGGAAAGCCACAGGTTGTCTATCCTAGGTCTACATTTTGTGACAGGAAGGGCTGAATATAGTAAAATGAAGAGAACACACACACACACACACACACACACACACACAATTTATTTTCAAATGAATTTTTCATGACACAGAAAAACCGGATTAAAACCATAAACCATTTTTTAAAGAGAAGTAATGAAGTCAAACAGTTGTCTTGCAAAATGGTTTCAGCAGTAAGAGGCAGCCAGGGAACTAGTGGATTTATTTAGGCTATATATTTAATAGAATAAGGGAAGGATAAATCATGTCCACCAGCTTCCCCAAAATCTGGTACTCTCCAGAAATATTGAACTATAATTTCCAGACAAGACAGTCAATGCTGGCAAGAGATGGTGGGAATAGTATTTGGAAAATACCAAGCTGGGGGTAATCCGTTAAATGCATTCAAAAAAGGAAGCATGGTCATTTCCAGTTATCACAATCAGGGTGAAATAAAAATCTACTTCAATCTTCTACTTCTGTATCTAGATTTTACTTTAAGACAGCGGCTTTAACACTTGAAAACCATTTATTGTTTTGATTTAGCTTGAAAATAAACCCATTACCAATGTGAGCAAATGCTATGGGTCATTGCAGGCGAAACCAACCGCCAGGGTTGTAGAATTCCATTTTGCAGTCCACCCACTGCCTTCTTCTGCCCTGGTGAAGTATTGAGGAGAAATTTCTTTTGGTCCCATACTTCTAGGAGCTAAGAGAAACTGAAGCTAGAAGGCACTATTACTCAGGGCAATGAGAGTGCTGTCAAATGGACTCCCTGCAGAGATCAAGCTTGAAAGATTTCAGCAGGTTGTTGTAATAGAATGTAGTCGGATTCCAGGAGAGGCTGCATTCCAGATGGCCGAGAGGAAGTGAAGTTTCAATAGTATAGTTGGTAGAAAGATAGCTCAGAAAGTTCCTCCCTAGCAGTTATCAGAGTATATCTTTAATGATGCAGGTAGTTTTAGTTTGGCAAGATTTCTGTGCATAAGCAAAGAAAGAGAAAGAAAATTGCTCAGAAGTAATTTTACATATCCTGATTCATGGAACCTCAGTTGTTAAACATTGAGCTTTTCAAGATAGTGTTCCAAATGTTCACTCACTATGCCGTCTCTTTTTCACTTTCTATTTTTGTTATTTTTAGGGTAATACTCTATGATTTGTTTTTGATGTTTTAATGTACTTTGAATGTTTTAATATTTTGCATACTATGAAAATCTCAAGGATCATCAGATGGAGCCAAAATACAGACTAGCAAATAAATAAAACTTTTAATCTCTTGTAAAACACCCAGGATTTCACCCTGGAATAAGGGATAGGCAGGGTATCTTGGCTGACTATATCTCTTTGAGACCTTGGCAAATTCCAAGATGATCTTTGTTAAGAACTGCAGTGCACAGCACGCACAACACCAAGTAATAAGTTGTGTCAGCATTTCTGCTCTGAGAAGAATCTGTTCTGTGCCCCCACCCCAAACACCTGGCGACTTCCCACAGCTGAAATGCTTGTGCCAGCCCAACCTCCACCATTTCTGAGGCTATGCTATGGCAACGGCCTCATTTGTCCTATAAGGTATTTGCTGCTCTTCAAGATACACTTAGATTTAGATAGCAACATAAGCATTTTTGTGTATCCGACTACTGTAGATGTGAATAATCTCTTCTTTTATTAGTGGAATTTGTTGCCATGGGAACTGCATCCAAGAACAAGGCCTAAGTCACATCTTTCAGCAGGCTCTGGAGTAACCATGGTGTAGAACAACAGTTTCCTTAGTCATAACTGCATAATTTTGTTTACTCTTTCACACTTAATTATTTTGTGTTCACAATGGGTAGAGAAGATAAAAAGGTAGACCTTTCCCTTCTCCAATATTTAGTTACAAAGAAAAATTAAAAAAAATATTTCCAGAATGTTCAATGCTATAATTTCCACAAGACTTTCTAATTAAGATTAGCCATAAAATCCAGGCAGGTCCTAGACAGCAGCAGATAGCAGTCCTAGATAAAAGCATTTTCCTCTACTGTCAGCTTCCACCTAGCATTTTCTGTAGTTTTGCATCCTGGATACAATAATTCTGTAAACCTGTGTATACCTGTGAAAGGAATACTGAAATCTTTCTACATGATCCTCTGAAATGGAATCTTTTAAGATTCACTAATCAGTCCTTACCAGTGTAAGACTCCCTTCCCTTCCTGCAGATTTTAAAAAACAAAATAAAGCCATGCTTAAAATACTCCTCTTACAGAAAAGGAAAGAGAAGAAAAGAGAAGAAATCCCAAGGGGAAGAGACTGCTGCCCAATTCCCGCCTATCTTCCTTCTAAGATGTGCAGTTGATCATATGTGTGTATACTCTACATCAAACCCATGCACACAAAATTAAGTATAAATAATAACAATAATAACAACAATACCTAGGATGCTGGCAGCAACACATATCAACTATCAGTGCCAGTCAGTAATATTTGTGATACATTTTTAAATGTTCATTTGACTGAGTTTCATGTTTAATGAATAAAAGAGATAATAATCATAATCATTATCATAATAATAAATGGAAGCATCGTGAAAGCATTAGCAAAGGATGACGGTTACAAATACCTAGGCATATAGGAAGCAGATAACATCTTGAATGGAAAAGTCAAAGAGTCAACACAAAAGGAATACATCAGGAGGGTCCGCAAAATATTAAAATCAAAGCTGAAAGCTGGAAACATAATTAAAGCCATTACTACATGGGCAGTTCCAGTGATACACTACCCAGCTGGAATAATCAGCTGGATTGTGGCTAAACTGGAAAACCTGGACCAGAAAACGCATAAACTTTTGAATATGCATCATGCTTTACATCTACGAAGTGACATCAAGAGGTTGTACCTGCCAAGAATAGGGGGAAGGGGACTATTGTAAGTCCATCAAATTGTAGAAGAAGAAAAATGAAGTTTGAATGATTATGTGAACCAAAGTACAGAAAAATTGCTGCAGGCTGTGAAAACATTATAATGAACATTATAAAAACAACAGAAACAAAGACAAAATATAAGGAAAAACAGCTGGATGACAGATTAAATGGATGGAAAACCAAAGCACTTGGTTTTCAAGTGGTTTGGATAGCACTTGAAAAATATTGAAGGAAAAAGTTGGTAACAACTTGACATGGGCATGGCTTAAGAGAGGAACCAAGAAATGGAAGGTTTAATACTTGCTGCTCAAGAACAAGCACTACAAACTAATGCCACGAAAGCAAAGATACAAAATTCCACTGACAATCCAAAGTGCTGACTTTGCAAAGATAAAATTGAAACTGTTTCACTTAATATGTGGGTGCAGTAAAATTGCACAAATTGACTATAAAGCTAGACATGATCAAGTTGCTAAATTAATCCATTGGTCATTATTTAAAAAATACACCCTATCTGTATCCAAAAAGTCATGGGAACATAAAGTGGAAAAAGTTGTCGAAAATGAGATGGTGAAGATCTTGTGGGACTTTCAAATACAGGTGGATCGTCATTTGGAACACAACATGCCAGATATTATGGTTGTTGAAGGCCAAAGCATACAATTTATTGATATTGCTGTACCAGGAGACGCCAGAGTCGAAGAAAAAGAACTGGAAAAGATCATGAAATATCATGACCTAGCCATAAAACTATGCGATTATGGATGAAACATGTAACAGTGATACCCATTGTCATCAGGGCACTTAGTACTATGTCCAAGAATTTTACAAAACACATCAAGAAATTGCAGCTTCATGCAACAATACCAGTGGAACTGCAAAAAACTGTGCTATTCAGAACATCGTATATTTTAAGAAGCTACTTGGTTGATACCTAGGACCAATGGAACTGCAAAAACTGTGCTATTTGGAACATCATATATTTTAAGAAGATATTTGGTTGATACCTAGGATACTGGCAGCAACCCGTATCAACCATTAGCACCAGTCCCTGGACTGGAGAAAAGATTGCTCAGTATTGTTCCAGAATACAGAATAAAAACAAATAAAAGGTCTAAATTATAAGGAAGTTTCCAACTGAGCATTAGGAATAACATTATTCGGTAATAGAATAAAGTGTTTTGGGAGATGGTGAACTCTTCTTTATTGAAAATATTTAAGTTAAGGCTATTGAGAATGCTGTAATAGTAGATTTCTGCAATGGGCAAAAGATTGAATTAGATTAGCTTCAAGGTATCTTCCAATCTGTATAGATTATGCTCCTATGAAAAGAAAAAAAATAAGAATTAAATACACTGGTATAGAGCAGATAGCTTATTTTGAATCAAAGTTTGATATTGAGAAATACCAATGGAAAATATGCAATGCTAATTATGAGATATAGTAAGACACAATAAGTTAGTAATATATTAAAGCTGGGCCTATATACAATTAATGACAGATCATAATTCTTAATAATGATGTTAAATAAACATGTAATTAATTTTTATCACAAGAATTTTAAAAAATCTTGTTTTAGGATTAAGAAAAAAAAACTTAGAAAGTATGGCTTCTGGTTAACATTGAGTTTCAGAGTGCTTTCCAAAATTATTAATAAAAAGACCAAGTCAGTCCATGCAAATATGTTGCTATACTCTCAAATCTTCTTTATAGACAACTCTAACAATAACAATCAAAAGAGTTTATTCAGATACTTTAACTTTCTTTCTTTAAATGATTTTTCTTCCTATATATGAAAAATGATGGAAGAATCAAAAGAAAATATGAAGTTACAGGTGAAACTCGAAAAATTAGAATATTGTGCAAAAAGTTCATTTATTTCAGTAATGCAACTTAAAAGGTGAAACTAATATATAAGATAGACTCATTACATGCAAAGCAAGGTAGTTCAAGCCGTGATTTGTCATAATTGTGTTGATTATGGCTTACAACTCAAGAAAACCCCAAATCCACAAACTCAGAAAATTAGAATATTACATGCAATCAATAAAACAAGGATTGTACATAGAATAATATTGGACCTCTGAAAGGTGTAAGCATGCATATGTACTCAGTAGTTGGTTTGGGCCCCTTTTGCAGCAATTACTGCCTCAATGCAGCACAGCATGGAAGCTATCAGCCTGTGGCACTGCTGAGGTATTACGGAAGACCGGATGTTTCAATAGCAGCCTTCAGCTTTTCTGCATTATTTGGTCTCATGTCTCTCATCTTTCTCTTGGCAATGCGAGTTTGCTGACCTGTAATGGCACAGTAATCCCACGGTCACTGAACCAGGTTTTGGTGCTTTTAGCAGTGTGGGCATGTGCCAAGTCCTGCTGGAAAATGAAGTCAGCATCCTCATAAAGCTCATCTGCGGAAGGAAGCATGAAGTGCTCCAAAATCTCCTGGTAGACAGCTGCGTTGACCCTGGACTTAATGAAGCACAATGGACCAACATCAGCAGATGACATGGCTCCCCAAATCAACATAGACTGTGGAAACTTCACACTGGACTTCAAGCATCTTGCAGTGTGTGCCTCTCCATTCTTCCTCCAGACTCTGGGTCCTTGGTTTCCAAATGAGATGCAAAAGTTGCTCTCATCCGAGAAGAAGACTTTCGACCACTGAGCACAGACCAGCTTCTGACGTTGTTTGTTGTTTAGGAGCGGCTTGACAAGAGAAATCTGACATTTGAAGCCCATGTACAGGATCCATCTGTGTGTGGTGGCTCTTGATGCACTGACTCCAGCCTCAGTCCACTCCTTGTGAAAGTCCCCAACACTTTTGAATGGCCTTTTCCTAACAATCCTCTCCAGGCTGAGGTCATCCCTGCTGCTTGTGCACCTTTTTCTTCCACACTTTTCCCTTCCACATAACTTTCCATTAATGTGCTTTGATACAGCACTTTGGGAACATCCAACTTCTTTTGCAATTACCTTTTGAGGCTTTCCCTCCTTATGGAGGGTGTCAATGATGGTTTTCTGCACAACTGTCAGGTCAGCAGTCTTTCCCATGATTGTGATTCCTACTGAACCAGACTGAGAGACCATTCAAAGGCTCAGGAACGCTTTGCAGGTGTTATGGCTTAATTGGCTGATTAGAGTGGGACACTTTGAGCCTAGAATATTGAACCTTTTCACAATATTCTAATTTTCTGAGATTGTGGATTTGGGGTTTTCATGAGCTGTAAGCCATAATCATCTCAATTATGATACATCACGGCTTGAACTATCTTGCTTTGAGTCTAACTCATATATTAGGTTTACCTTTTAAGTTGCATTACTGAAATAAATGAACTTTTGCATGATATTCCAATTTTTTGAGTTTCACCTATATATATAAGTAAGGAATACATAGACAGTACTATGACTTCTTTAATAAAGAAGATTTTGATAAATATAAAACTCATTTGAAAGCACCTTTAGAAAGTTTCCAAGAGAGCTGAAAGTAGGTAGTGATTCCCCAAAGAACAAACACTGAGTTTTTCTCCCTGAAATAAGCATTTTTGAACATTTCTATTTTTCCAAAAAATATTCAAAAGTATCGACAGAATTAAAGTATCTGTAAGTATCATTAAGTATCGACAGAATTAAAAAGGGCATTACTACAATAGCAGTAATTCCTATCTTTCATATACTTGGATCAAAAATAGCATTCTCTTTAATTTCAGTCACCAGCATCATATACCACAAACACAAGAATTCAGCTCATCCCCACCCCAGCATTCCTTCTCTATTACCTCTATGCTGTTTCCCTTGCTTCTTATCCACTGCTTCAAAATGACCTTGCTTCTTTTTACTCTCATATCCCCACCCTAACTTCACTGCATTGAAGGCCATATATTATCTCCAAATTACAGAATCACTTTCTCCCCTCTAGAACTGTCCTTTGGGCAGGCCTATATGACAATCCTGAATCAGTTAACAATCAGACTTTTCTTCTAAAAGAACTGAAAAATCTGAATGAAGATACTAGAAACAGATTTAACTCATTAACAGGATTCTATACTTTGACGTCATGAATGACTGGGGACACATATAAAAATCTGCCAGGCAATAACCAATCTTAAAAGTTGGTAGGTTAAAACTACTTGTTCAATAACTATCAGTATTCAAGTTACAATAGTGCTGAACAAGAAGGTGATTGATCCTTGAAGTTGGGGCCATCGCAACATCCCGATAGTCACATTATCGCAATTTGTCTACTAAGCAGTTGGCTCACAATTACAATAATTGCAGTGTCTGATAGTGACATGATCATTATTTGCGACCTTCCCTGTCCACTTCCCACAAGCAGTCAATGGGGAAACCAGCAGGAGGTTGCAAGTTGCTCTAACCCCTTTTTTGACTGACTGACCATGCTATATATATAGCCTGCCTACAGCACCCACTTGCCCTTCATAGTGCCTACCCACAACTCCTGCCTATTCTTTATAGCACCTATAAAGGCAATCACCATCCAGCTGCCCACACTCCTAGTATCTACCCATGTCCACCCATACTCCATATCACCTGCCGGTGCTCTGCATCACCTGTCTCCATTCTCTACCCACTGGGATGCTTACTATTCCACTTGCCTTCTGCTTCTTCTCATGTCAGTTATGCGAGGCTCTTGCTTAACACTTGGCACGGTCATGGGACTGTTAAGATAGCCTTTGCTAAATGATGAGGTCATGTGACATTGCATTTTAAACTGTGTTAATGGTGATGGGAATTCCATAAAATTAGCTCACTTTCTTTTGAAATCAGCTTTTAAAAGTACCATTAAGGAATAAATTGTTGAATTCACATCAAAAGGTTCCAAGCAATATAAGAACATCTCAACAATGAGATGTCTTCCATGCATTACAATTGCTAACTGATCATGTTATCATTTGCAATCTGTATCACACACAATTTGCATCTGCATAACCAATCTGTCTTCCTCTCTCTTTCTTCCCCCTTTCCCTAGTCTCCTTATCCCAATTTAAATCCTCCTTTAATTTAGTCATTCTATGAATCTAATGAAGTGAGCTGCACTTCCTGAAAGCTTACACCTTTTAATATAATTTGTCTTAGAGAAAGGTTCCCCTTGAAAGCTATAAAGTAATGAAAAAGTTTTAACCCAACAAACTACACCTGCAAAATTCCATTTTCACCTCTAGAATATTATGTCTTTTATATGCTTGAAATCTTCAACATGCTATGCTTTAGCTGACCCTGATAGTTCATTAGAGCTTGTTACACCATTTCTAATTTTTTCCTCTGAATGACAGACATTTTTTGTTACGCAAGTATGAAGACAATATACCTTTAGTATAATTCCAATTAGATGGGACTAATTAAGGTAGAACTAGTGAGACATAATGTATTTGTGCTGCATATTCCGAACTCTTCTTGTCTTGTCATGGGGTATATATGTGAGAGAACCAGGAGCAGAAAGAAATAAAGTACGGTTTTCTGCTGTAGTATGTTTCACCTGCTCTGCTATATTAATTTAGAGTAGTTAATTCCACAATGAAATTTGTTGTTTTTATATATAGCTTTATTATATCCATATGTAGGATAGACACATTCCAGTGAGTAGCAAAGAGAAAAGATGTGTTGTTTCCTTTCTGAAATACCCGTATAATATTTCAAATAGAGACAGAATTGTAAATTGTACAGGATACAACCTTTATTCCCTCCTATGCTTTATTCCTTTCCAGGTGCTTGAGTAGATCAATTCCTTCTTTTGTATTGTCTTTTATAAGAGACATGCAAACACATAAACTTGCTAGCCTACATTCTATGCAATCTACATGTTGTTCATTAGAGGCAACATGCAACTCTTTTTTCTTTCTTTCTATGCATTGTTCTTGCCAACTGTGGTCCAAACAACTTGTGCTATGGGAAAAGGCATGGCAGGCAGGCAGTCTGTTGGAATCCCCCCGGGACAGCTGCAGGCACTCTCTAAAACCTTCCTTCTGTCTTGCTGCCAGTTAGTAAGCCCTACAGAGTATTCCCCCAATCAGTGCCAAACCTCTTATTACATGACAGCAGCGAAGCTTGCAATTCTGGCACTTGTCAAGGATGCAAACCTGGTGATAGGCAGAATATCAGATAAAGTCAAGAAGGAGAAGACAATAGAAAGGCATCCATAACTAGAAGAAAAAATTGCATTGCACTCCAATTTACTATGAAGTGCACGAGAGAATACAGTTCCTGATATTAATCAACAAGGAATATTTAAGACAGAACTACATAGTCCCTTAATTTTGATTTCAGGACACCTGACTATCCATTCTTGAAGGACACATGCATATCTTCTCATTCCCATCATATAGTTGAGGCCAATTAAAGGATTTTCTGATCCAATATGGGGGTACTTTTTCCTTTTCTCATAACAGAAGCTAATATCCTTGTGGTTTTTCACACTTTAGAAGTGACTATGGTGAAGAAGTGGCAGGGACTGGGAAATGGCAGAAGAGGGAGGGAGGAAGGAAGGATGGATTTCTGACACTGTCTGTCAGTTTCCCATAAGGAAACTCAATAGGGAAGCGGGCAAGATGTCAGAAGTTGTTCCTTTTCCCACTGCTTTTTTACAAAACCATGTATCATTCATTCTGTTTCAGTTTAGGTAAGGAAATACCTCTGAAATGATCACCCAAAGATCACACAGGTTGCTTAGGAGATGGCTTTGTCCAAATAACAAAATCTGTCCCCTTTCCCATTCCAGCTCATATTAGTGGGAGAGACTAATAGATTTTTTAAATATCAGCTGGAAAAAGCACCCATTGCTGCCCGTTAACTTGCTCAACAATAAACTGTTAGGAAACCATCATTTGCTGCCTTAGTTTCCAAGGCAGAGTAGAGACCAATAGAACAAATTAAAGATGGCAGGGGAGAGACTTGACTTTATGCTATCTCGCAGCCTGAAACAACAGCATTAAGTTGGCTGTCTCTTTAGCTGAGCAGTAGAAGTAGCAGTTAACTGAAAAAAGACCTTGGTTTTATGGGAAATTAAAATGAAGTCTACTTAAATACAAATCCTGGATTTCAAGAAGGGGGATTTTAATAATCCTAGAGCAATGATATTTAGAATCCACGCCAGGAGAATCTAATGGGGAAATGGACTCAAAGTAGATGAGCTCAACAGTAAACAATTCTCTGAGAAGAACGGAGTACAGAAGAATGTGACTCCAAAATGCTGGTTGAAGAGCTGAAAAGAGAAAGACTACATGAAGGAAATAAAACAAGAATCTTGTCACACAGGAAAAGGAATACAGGCAGATAGTCCAGTACTGCAGAGCCAGTATCAGGAAATTAAATCTTAGGATGTAAAGACTAATTTTAAAAAATCCCCCAAAACCAACTTTTTCAGATATGCTCAAAAAGAGAGAGAGAGAAAGCAAAGATCAGTATAGGATCTTTCCTCAGTGAGGAAAACAAGATGCTAACAAGTAACCAAAAAAAGTAGAGCTAATTAAATTCTATGCTGAGTATAAAATCTCCAATAAAAACTATGTAAGTATCCCAAGTAATTGTGAAGAATGGGCTAAAAAGGAAAATTTGAAAGTGGAAATTGATTGAAACATAATTAGAGAAAACCCTTTTGAGTTTAATTCTCTCGAATCAGATGAACTGCACCCTTGTCAGTTCTCCCAGGTAAACCAGTCAGAAAACATGAGCAGAAGAACTAATTATATTTTATTGTAAAGCTAAATTAACGGAATTTTCCAAGTCTGAAAATATGAAATTCCCACCATCTCTTATTACAGACAGATCAATACAGGCAGATCCTTCCTAACTGTTCTTGTGCTGATCGTTAAGCAACTGGGGGCTCCTCCCCCTCCTGTTTGTTCCCTAACAGCATCTCATTCTCTTAGTCCAAGGTCATTCCTACATACCATTACAATCCTAGAGAAATAAAATAATCAGCTGATGGTCTGACTAAAATCTTTACATATTTATTTTTCCAAAATCCTGGAGAAGGGCCACATAACTGAAGAAAGCTATTGGTTCTATCTACAGAAAGAAGAAAAACAAACTCCAACATATTACTCAGTATGACAATGTTTTATGGAAAATCGATCAAAAAGAGATTGATTTGCAAGTACCTTTAAATCAAAGTATAAATTATAAGAAGTCACAATCAAAATGTCAAGAACAAATCAATTTTATCCCATTATTTTATATAAGCTATGAAAATTTCCTTAAAAAAATTGTGGAAATGTGGACATGATATAATTCCATATCAGTGGAGCATTTATCAAAATATCTCATGGCATAGATTAGTAAAATAGTTTTAAGGATGTCTTCAATGATTATTCCACTCTGTTAGATTAGATCGCATAGTTCATGGGTTTTCAAACTTGGCAAGTTTAGCACTTGTGGACTTCCAACTCCCAGAATTCCTGAGCTAACATGACTGGAGGAGGAATTCTGGGAATTGAAGTCCACAAGTCTTAAAGCTGTCAAGTTTGAAGAACCCTGGCATAGTTAGACCCCAACACAAATAATAGGCATATTTCTAGGCATTACACTGTAATAAGGATCCAAATAAAGTGAAACATTTTTACTGAAGGATAATGAAGAGGGCAAGAAATTAAGACCTATAAACAAGGACTGAATGAGCTATACAGGTATATATATATACATATATATATATATATATACATATATATATATATATAAAATCTATTCCTGTATTCCACAAAAGATCAAGTCTTCTGTGTTACCTATATATATATATGTATATATGTAACATCTTCAAAACACATGAAACGATGTCTGTCACACAGAAGACTTGATCTTTTGTGGACTACAAGAATAGATTCCAAAAACAGGAAGATGGATTTTGATAAAGTGTTAGGAAAAAAAATTGTAACATTGAAAGCAGTCCAACCATGAAACCAAACACATTGAAAGATGGTGGGTTCTTCTTTGACTATGTTCAATTAGCAACTAGACTATAATCTGTCAGATGGTTTAATCTGGAGTTTTGCACCTGAGTGCAAAACTATTAGCCTTGATGGCCTGAATGACCTCTTCCAACTGTGATTCTACCATGGCTTGCTAATAAGCCTTGAATCAGTAGAGACATATTTATTAACAGAGTCACTAATTTCATCAAGTGGCTGGTCTCAGAATCTTCCTTTGTTTTCCTCCCCTCCCTCCTCTCCACTTTCCTTCACCCTCCCCACCCATTCCCTCCCCTCCATTATTTGGTATGCCTAGAGTATCTTAATTTTTGGATAGGGTTCAAAACAGACAAAACAGATCACTCACAGTAGGAGTGGTGATACTGAGAACCACAAGAAAAAGTTGTGTAGCAACCACTTTAACGTTAATAAAAGAGAACAGAGGCATTGTTCAAATAGCTATTTCCAGAGTACCTTAAGAACAAAAAAAGTAGTTAAATTAGCTGCCGTTTTCTGCTATTTCTTTGTGTGAGAATAAATGGCATCTCAAAATGTGACAGTTCTAATGGGAAGGAAAATGGTAGCAAATCCAATAGCCTCACCCTTTAACAATATAGCTGGCAGACTTCTGCTGTTGAGGAATATTATTGGATTCAGATGATTCCCAGATGTTCATCTTGCTCCAGCAATCAGCAAAATTCCAAATGGCCTAATCTGCTTTTACAGGCTCCAGAGGGGCCAAAGCTTCAGTAGAATGAACAGCCTTCACACATGGGGAAGAAAGAGGACAAGAGACTGTACACAGAGGTGGTCAGCAGCAGCCAAGATCTGAATGCCACATGAAAACACTTCAGCAGCTGCTACCATGAAGTCACTGCCATGAAAGTTGAAAAGTTTTCAATTTACTATTTATTAGGTCTGTCATACTCTATGTTTGCTATCTTTTCCATAAGCCTGTTCTTTACAATTAATCATTGCTTTTAAAAACTGGGATCCCTTCCTCCAGGTAGCACAAGTTCTACCACGCAATATTTTGATATATCTCAAATACTGTATCAAAATATCTCAGGACACTCAGATTTGATTTATTGGTGTACTATGGTGGTGCTCAATGTTTGCCTACATTGGTTCATAATACCTATTCGTGATTGGCTGTTGTAAGAGACCTGTATTAGTCTAGGACAGTGGTCGCCAACCAGTGGGCCATGGTGGGCTGTGAGAAAATTTTGGTGGGCCGCAGAGAAATCTCACCCCCAGAGCACCCCCCCAAAGCAATTAATCCAGGCTGCGCAGAAACACAAGGCTGCTCAGCCCACATGGCCTGTGGGAATCCCTCCCCGCCCACTCACTCCTTACCCGGCAAACTTGTCTGTTAAGTTGCTATTTTTCCTTTTTCCAACCATCATCTGTTCTGCTGCATCGGGAGATTTAGATTAGCTAGGAAGCAGGAAATGGTTGGATTTCTTGCTTTCTAGCTAAGCACAGCCAAACCTCCCTTGGGGTTGAAAGTTTGTTTGCAAGCAAATTCAGTGCAGACTCACTGCAAGCAAATTTGAGAGACTGAGCTAGCAGATGGTAGCTAGATAGATCACTGAATGATTCTATGAGCAACTCAATCTGCCTGCTTTGCCTGATTTTGGATAAAAGTTGCTTTTTTTAAATAAAAAAATCAATATTTACATGCATGGTGTGTTGTGAGTTAATTTTGTGAGTTTGCTTGCTAGCAAATTTTATGAGTTTGCTTGCAAACAAATTTTATGTGATAGATTGAGCTAGCCAATGACAAATAGATGGATTTCTGAATGAATCTGTGATTCTGTGAGCAACTCAATCTGCCTGCCTGCTTTGCCTGATTTTGGGTAAAAGTTGTTTTTTATAAAAAAATCAATATTTATGCTCAGCCAGTCACATGACCACCAAGCCACACCCACAAATTAGGCCACACCCACAGAACCAATTAGTGGTCCCTGGAATCTAAAATTATGAGTTTGGTAGTCCCTGAGGTCCAAAAGGTTGGCGACCCCTGGTGTAGAACACACGAAAACAGGACTGTGGTAGCACCTTTTCCAACTAACAAATGGTATTAAAAGACGTAAGCTTTCGTGAGTTGCAGCTCACTTTATCAGATGGTACATGACTGAATCCTAACGGACACTATATCACTGTCTCTGAGGCAATATTACCCATTATGGAGGCACCTATGCAGCCTGCATCTGACCAAGTCTATATTGGACTCAAAGAATTTTGCTAAATACTGACTAATTTCTCTTCAAGTGACTTCAACTCTACCTTCAATCTTAATTGACATTGATTTCCATTTCATATTTATCTCATTAGTAAACTGCCCAATAAGAAAATTTATATGATAGATTCCTTTCAATTTTCTAGCCCTTCTGCAATGGAAATTAGATGTGCCTGATTTTCCCCCAAAATAAGACCCTGTCTTATATTTTTTGCCACCTGAAAAGGCAACAGGTCTTATTTTTAGGGGGGAAGTTGTCCACTGACTCACCTCACTTACACGCGTTGCCCCCCAACCCCCGGTCTTTTTGCTGTCAGAAACTTCAGCAAGGCTTTCCTGAAGGCCTCTGTACCCAATCAAAAGCTCTGTTATCGGCTACAGAGTTGTTCAGGAAAGTCTTGCTGGCTGCAGAAGAAATGGGCTGAGGTGTGTGAGGCCTGGCTGTAACTGTCTGAAGTAAGTAGTAAGGCTAGCTTAATTTTTACCTGTGCACCATGGAGTAGACGGGGTCTTAATTAAGAGTTATTTTGGGAGGTAGGGCTTATATTGGGCACACATGTAAAATCAAGCTAGGACTTAATTTTGGTGTAGGTCGTAATGTTGGGAAAACACGGTATTAAAAGAAAATTCCAGATTCTCATCAGAAGCTATACATGTAAATTAGGTATTTGTTTGAAGGCATCTGATGTATATACATAGATCTAAGCCTAAATATTATCCAAAGTGTTTTAATCTTGGATTTCAAAGAAACACTGGATGCAATAAATAAAAATATCAACAATAAAACAGATGCTAAGTGAAGATCTATCTAGGAATTCACTTGAAGTTCATGTACATGATGTTTGCATTTCCAGAGCTATGGATGTCAAAAGTAAGGTAATGAAGGCTAATAGTTACTTATAAGATCCATCAGAAGAGGCTTTAGGAGCATATGCTGGACGCAAATTAGCACTAGAGTAAAACCATTAGAAAGAGATAGTGGCAGCCAAAGCAATATTTGTCAAGTGAGGTAGTCTCCTTCCAACTCATTAGCTAAGATGCTGTATGTTCTTTACAATTACTTTTCTACATTGTATGCTTTGCTGGGATGAAAGAGCTCTTTGATGTTAAGTGTAGCATGCCTACAATCTTACAGATACTTGAATTATGGAAGAATGTGGAATACTACTACCAGTATCATTCAAAATTGCAAGAGATTTATAATGCAGTTTTTTAATGAAAAGCAACGTTGTGCAGAGCATTAATGATAAATATATACTAATAATCTTACTGGATAGTGAGATGGGCAGCATATACATTTAATAAATAAATAAGTACTGGGCTACATTATTTCGTTAAACACTTACCATGTCTTTGAAAGCTTATCTCTGAAATCTGTTTGCAATACGCTATCAGGATCAAGTTCTGGTCAATAATAAAAAAGCAAAAAATATCTAAGTGCATTTAAAAGGATTCCCTTTTGAACCAAGTAAGGCGATAAATTGCAATCATAGGGATTATAAGGAGCAGGATATCCATAATGAGGGTATCTCTCAAGTTAACTGTGTTGTATATTTGTAGAACAAAAACAAAGGGACAACTATAGAAATTTCAAACAGAGTTTAATTTGGAATGGAGACTTCCAGAGCAATCTATTGACCAAGAAAACATGGAATTAACTGAGGCAACATGGCAGTCAGCTAAAGAAACATTGCCAGGGCTGCTGCTAATGTCGACAAGAGATTTTAATAGCATGACAGTTAAACCAGCATGTCTTAAACTCATACTAAAGTACCTAAGTATTTTTTAAACATAGCACAGTAAAAACAACTGAGACATTAAAATATTCAACTATTTTATTTTGCATATTTTATAGCCTAAAAGACATTTACACAAAGCCATAACTAATGTCTAAGGATATTGGTGAATTAGCATTGTTTCTACTTTTTCTGAATTGTGAATAGTTTTGACTGTAAGTGACAAATAAATTTTAACTTAATATAATCTAAAGACAAGACACATTAAACCACATGTCTTTCCAAATATAAAATGAGAACAGGAACTGGCCCAGATACAGAGTAATAGAGTATTCCTTGTTCCATTCTTTAAACAAAGAAAACCAGAATGAGCATATCTCCTGTTTGATATAAAGAGGCACAGGTGAGGCTTCCTTTTTAAAACTAGACTTGTACCATGTTTGTCAAGATAGTATTTTTTTTGCTTTATTCTTCCTATGAAAACGCAGAATGCAAGAACAGGCTGGAGAGCCTGCGGCTTACTGCCAATCATCCACCTCTAAATGTTGCTGATATATGAATAGGTTGGTGTGGCTCTCAGAAGCAGCAGGTGCACAGGCAATCTGGAGATAAGGGAGTCGAACGAGTTCTTCCAAAATGCAATGGCAGTTTAGGGAACATGTAGATTTCTAAAAATCATAGAATTTATTATCCCCTTGTTGAGATAAAAATGAATTCATGACTTACTTGCATCGCATATTAGAAAGAGTTGCCGCATCTACCCACTCATCCTCCAGCCAGCACACACATAAAGGTTTCTTTATTTTAGTCATCCATATACAAAAATATGCAGTTCACCAGCTAGAATAAACAGCATTTCTGTCTCTGTTCTGCCATGTGAACTCAAGACATAAACAAGGACATGGAAGGCCATTGAAATTAAACGAGATGTAATTACATAAAAACAGCGTATGGTGCAGCCAGATTCTTCTGATTTTCAGACTCATTCGGTGACACTCCTCCAAGGACTTCCATTGCTGCCATTCCCCAACAGCACAAGAGGATGCATCCCTTTGGGTCCTATGCCATAAATGGTCACAGACATTCAGGGGCACATGCCATATTCAAAGTGAGATTCCCTTGCTGGATGTACATCAAGAATGACCCAGAATTAAGTTATTGTGCCACTTGGAGAAATACAAGTGGCTATCAAATTGGGGTGGATAAAGGAAACAAAACTAAAAGAGAGATAGGAAGGTGGATACGGAAAGATACAATTGTAAGATAAATAAGTAAAATTTAAATTAAACTGAGAGTTCAACCTACTGTATTTGAATGCCACAAATCAGATGTCATATTTATTTCAGACAATAAAGCTCACACGTTTGAGGACAGTTAACACAACAATGTGTGTAGATTTATAAAAACTACAGAAGATAAACAAAGAGAATGCTGGAGCGTCAACAGGTACAGCAACAGAGGTCAGGGAGGATTTATAGAGAAAGAATGGGTGTGGATCAAGTAGGAATCTAAGAGGAAGAAGGCTGGATAAGAAAAGGGGTACATCTGTTAGAGAAAAGGACAGAAAGGCAGACAAAGCCCTGGAGAAGGAAAAGACCCTGGAGGAAAAGACCCTAGATATGGCTGTGTGGGTAGGGGGAAGCAAGATTGCCATGTAAGGAGATGGACGAGTAAAGTGGGGGAGGAGAAAAGCAGGTTATGAGAGATGGAGAAGAGATGGGCAGGGGGATTGCTGCCCTGGCTGAGAGATATCTGTATCAGAGATTTACCCTACCCTTAATAGACAGTCCTCCTCTTCCCCGTCTCCCCTGCCTGGAAGGTGCAAGTTGCAGCCATGCAAGGGTACCCAATCAGACCCCTGGTAAGCAGCTGGTTATTCCTGCCCCATTTTGACTTTCTTTGTCCGGGAGGGGCGCCCTCCAAGGGGAGAAGACAATGCGGCTTCCAGTATCAGGAAAGGCGCGATACGGGGTGGAGGACGCGTGATTTAAAAAAAAAAAAAGACAACGCGTAGACCTATCCATTTTTCTTCCTCCCCCCTTTCGTGCGTCGCATCTCCTTCGTTCTGCTACACAACCTCTTCCGATCTTCCCCATCTGATTTCTTGCAGAGAAAGTCGGAACGCTCAAAGAAGGGCAAAAATAAAAGCACGTAGATCTTGCCTCCCACCCCCGGCACGACTCACCTTGATCGAAAGCTCGAAGGGGCAGGGAGGCCACAATTCAGATTCCAGACGCCCTCAATTCCGAAGCATTTTAAGGCACTGCGCCCATCTCTCCTTGCTGCCCCACCCACCCCAGCCGCGGAGAACGAGCGGGGCCTCGACAACTCCCGCAAGCTCCCTCACCCAGACGCGCCCCGCCAGTCTCGCAGCCACTCACCCTGCGGGCTGGGAGGCTCCCCCGGCTGCGTCTTGCCCAGAGCTGACCAGCCGGGGCCGACGAGCAGTGATAAGAAGATGGCGAAGCGCATCGCCACAGCCGGCGCCCGCAGCATTCTGGCCGCCCCCACCGGCTCTTGCTACCCAGCCATGGCGCGTACAGAGAACCACGGCAGCAACCGAGCTGGCTCTGCAGGATCCGGTTATGCGCCGGCGACAGCAAAGGAGGCGCTGCGATGCTGCCCCAGTCCGGCAGCCCCTCCTGTCCAGCAAGAAGATTGGGGGAACTCGAACGGCTCCACCTACTGGGCGAACGAGCACCGCGATCGCCTCGCTGTTGCAGCCGCGGCTGCCGCCTACTTCTTCTCCAACGCTCCGCCCTTGCCTTACCTCACCTAGAAACTGTGATCAATATCGACCTGGGGTCCTGAGGCACGTAAGGAGGCGCATCTCCTATCAGCAACGCTCCAAAAATGTGTCTCTGAGCATGTGCAAAACATGGCTGCTGTTCCAATTAAGTTTTGTTTAGACTAATGGTGAGCGAATTGGAGGGAGGAGAGCCACAGAAACGAACAGGCATCTTCCTGAAACAATGAGCAATGAATAACCTTTTGCTCATGTGAAATTATGTAGTAGATCGTGATGTTTCTAGTCTGATGTAGTGTGTTTGCCCTTCTGGGCCATCCTGCATGGTTATGGGGTGAAGCAGTAGTTGGTTGGTTCCAGATGCTCCTAGGGAGGGCACAAGCTTGATTAAGGCCTGTCTGGTTCCTCACCAATCTGAGCCTGCCTTGGAATCTTTCCCATAGCTTTGTCCAGAAAGGGAACAAGGAGTTGGATTCAAGCTGCAGTCAACACAAGCAAGAGGAGGAGATGCCAAACCAGCAACCTTTAAACAAGGGTCTTCTTGAATCTAACATTTGTAGACAACTACTGCCCTATCTCTATCAGCCCTATAGAAGATGATAGAGAAGCAAAAAGTCTGAAGAGATTCTCAGTTATCCAGGTCATGGTTATCCCAAAGATGCTTTTTCTGGAGACAACTGGACTGTTTTTTTCCTTTGCAGTGTTGGAAGTTTCAATTTCCCCCTGCTCTCCTAGGAAAACAGCCCCCACTTTTGTCAAGTAGGGCTATTAAAATAGCTGGTGCCAGCTTACTTTTCACAAGAAAAGGAAGGAGAAAATTACAGACATGAGATACAGGGGAAAAAAACCTCACAAACTAGCTCAGATCCTTTCCCATAGAAATCAAATAGATAGCAAGCTATAAAACTTGTGAAAAGCAAACCAAAAGGCATAACAGGAAACTCAGGAACAAACAGCTACTATAAAACAATTACTCGTATCAAGATCCCAGGAAGAGATCCCAATATCAAGAGACAGGAACTCATTACACACACACAAATCAAAGACTTCAAGAGTTCATACTTACAAAATCAAAAGATCTGAAATGTATAAAAGAGAGGGGTTCTTACTCACTTATTAGATTAATCCTAGGAACGCTGTGAGATTTCTTACCTGCCTTCCTATTAATAAACTGATTCTGACTTTCAACGCAGCTGACCAAATCATTTTGCATTTATCCCAGCCGGGAAATTTGAATCCACAAAAGGAAGAACTTTGCATATCACAAAAGGGCAAGGCTTCTTTTTCCCTTTCATCAGCAGGACAACAGTTACAAAGAACACTGGATTTATTTGGCAGTCAGGATTCAGGTTGGGCACAGGATTGAAATCATATGGGTTGCTCTCACGGATGACTTGTGACGGGATACCGTCAGCCCAATGAAAGAGATCAGAGCAAGAAATCAACTCTATAGGAAGGCGAAAATTACTTTTACTGATTATGTGACCAAAGTATTTCACAAATATGATTATATTGCACTTCTCCTCCTTTTTATATTTCTGTGAATTAAGGAGGTGTCTGAGTTACTACTAAAGAGTAAATTTATAATTGTACTGTAAAAAAGATGCTACTTCTTTGCCCCTTTTTTCTATTTTTCTTTTTCTTCCTTCCTTGCACTTTCTATCTTTGATTTCTTTTTTTTCTTCCTCATTCCATATTAATTTGTAGTAGTTTTTATTTTTGTTTTAAAAACTTTAAATACAATTATATTAAAATTATTTGTAATGTTTATAAACTGCCCAATTGTGGAATAGGGGGTTTACAATAAACTTCTTTTTAAAATGAAATTCTGAAAAGGCAAAGATAGTATGAGGATGGAGAGCTAGCAAATTAATTGAATTGAAATATGCTTTGCACTAATCTGGATTCTTGTTTTTAAAACTACATGAAGAGATGATTGGGAACAAGACCTCCTGGGTTAGAGAGAATGATTTATCCTTCCTTAGTAAAAATAACTAGAAAGAAGATTGTTGGCACTATGGAAAAAAGGAGTTAAATTACATCATCTCAATCATTGTCTTGCCAATTATCTTCCTGCTGCTTTTTGCCACTGTATTCTCATTAAGGGTTTAGACTTGATGAGACACTTTTAATATAATGGGTTGGACCCATATTTAATTATACAGTATTTAGAGCAAACCTATTGAAATCATCTTTTTTTTTATAGATCACTGTTTTTCAAACATGGAACATTAGATGTGTAGACTTCAACTCCCAGAATTCCCAAGCCAGCATGCCGAGGAATTGAACTTCATAGATCCTTAAAGCTGACAGCTTGAAAAACATTCATCCAGATGTTATCATTTTAATCCAGAACTTGTAGCTTGCTGAGTGTGCAGCATATCCTTGAGATGCTCCCTGATTCCCTAAAGGCTTTTGAGTGCTTTCAGGATGCCTTGGGGTGAGGAAAGTTGTGCATTGTACATAATCAGTATCCCAGCAGGCATGTTTTAAATAAAAAGCCTTTCTGAATGAACAGATTGTTTTCTTTTGCCTATTGTGGCTGGATGCATTTCTATACCACCATAACCACCAATAGAGTTACTTTTATTCCTGCAGCATCCCAAAATCTGTTTTCCTTGCTAATATATATCAGGAATATGGGCAAAGAGCACTTATAGAGGAAATGAAAGTGGGAAGGAAAGAATTATCAGTGGTTTATATTGTTGCTTTTTTTCAGGCAAAGCTGCTTTTCCTTTAAAAACTGCTAATTGCTGAAACCATGTCTCTGTTTTCTGTGCAGTCAGTTGAAGGCTCTTAAGTGAGAAACTGCTGTATCAAAAGGTTTTGTTAGAAAGTAAAAATCTTTCTCTTTTTCAAACAAAATCCAGGCATTCTTCAAACTATCATTTGAACAACTTTGTACTTCTGAAGAACAAGTTCAGCTCCAGTTGGCTTTGGACAGCAAACATTCTCCCTAACCTCCTCCTTTCCATTTCAAGGTGCTGGGGTCTTGAATATTAACAAATTTCAGCAGTCACATGGCTTGCCTCTTACATGATCTGAATAACAAGAAATGTGTTTTCAAAAATCCCCCAGAAAAGAAAGGAAGGGGGAGAATTGGGGGAGAGAGAGAGAGAGAGAGAGATCACTGCTAATTTGCATATAGCTTTCCCTTCAAAAGAAATGTTCCAGTTTCAATTAACTAATTGGGATGAAGAAAATAAGCTTTAGTCACAAATTAATAGCTCCCAACTGCTGCACAAAGAACTACATGGTACTGACAGAAGGCAACAAATCATAACTTTTGAAGGAGTCTCTATATCACTTATAGTTGTTATTTTTTTCCAAAACATTATGGCTGTTGTGTTACAGTACCAAAATACACCTTTAAAAAATCTAAATCGTAGCTTTTGTTGATTGAACAGCAAGATATTTTGTAAATTAGAAGAACATGTTTCATGCCATGTGTAACCAGTTGTTGAGTTCAGCAGTCCCCTGGGAAACAAGACGCCTGAGGGAAAAGATTCAGCAGCTTTCTCTTGTCTACATCTTCAGCTTTGGAACAGACCCAAAATGACTTTAATCTCTATTGGACTAGACATTGCTGGGGTGATGTTTGTAATCCCAGAAGTCAACTCTGAGCATCAACACCACCCGACTTCCCCATGGACCACAAAGAGTCAAAGAAGCCAATATTGTTAACGTAAAAAGTCTTAATGTTTACTCCTTTTTAAAAATATTGGGAAGGAATTATACCTAGGAACTAATTGGTTGTGAATTAAGAATGGTTAATAGTTTCTCAGATCAGCCCATACATTTTTTACAAGAGTGTTCATACCTTAATTATTAAGGAATATTGCAGTCTGCGACAGAGTTATATAATAAAGGGAAATGATACAAAAAGGAACAAAGAACACCACAGAAAAATATTATTTAAAAGAAAATAATAAGAGTTTTCTTAGCTGCAAGAATGTTGATGGAACATGGACAATTTTCATATGCATTTAATACATTGGGCAGTTTTTTAATACTCTTCCTTTAATAAGCAAAATGTTTACATTTAAATTTGTGAAGGATACTTTAAAGCGGGGGTGTCAAACTGGCAGCCCGTGGGCCATATGCATCATGTGCAGGCCACGCCCACCTCAGCTGCACAGAGAAAAGTATTGCAAAACATCACGTGACGGCAATGTGATGCGAAACGTCACGTGACGGCAATGTGATGTGTGATGATTTGACACCTGTACTTTAAAGCAGGGGTCTCCAATTTTAGCAACTTTAAGACTTGTGGACTTCAACTCCCAGGAGTTGAAGTCCACAGGTTTTAAAGTTGCCAAGATTGGAAACCCCTGCTTTAAAGTATTGAATTTTTATAATATTATCTTCCATTACCTGGCTGGCTGAGGAATTCTGGGAGTTGAAGTCCACAGGTCTTAAAGTTGCCAAGGTTGAAGACTCCTGCTTTAAAGTATTGAATTTTTATAACAACATCTTCCATTATCTGTTTTTCATTATTATAAACAGGTTAGTTTTTGAATCTGCACTTGGTAACCCCACTTGGGTGGGGTTATAAGAAAACTTTGCAGCCAGGACCTGATTTTTGAAATTGAGGAGCTGATGACAATATGACTTGCCCATCTAGGAAGTGAATAAATTATATTCTTTACAAATTGCCTGTTGAGAATATGAACAGGAAAGGAACTCAATAATGAGATTAGATATGGGAGGAATAGAATATCCTATTGCCCCTCTCCACCTGACTGAACTCCAGGATCATGAGTTAGCTGTTCTTCATCTTCGGTGGGTGGTCGGTTTCTCTTGAAAAAACCTGTCTGTTGAAGAAACAAATTGGAGAAAATGAGAAAATGTTCCTTCTGCGTCAACTCAGAAAGCTCAAACTGCCCAAGGAGCTGCTGATAACAGTTCTACAAAGGAATTATTGAGTCTGTCATCTGCACCTCTATAACTGTCTGGTTTGGTTCTGCAATCCAACAGGACAGACACAGACTTCAGAGGATAATTAGGACTGCAGAAAAAACAATTACTATCTACCTGCCTTCAATCGAGGACCTGTATGCTGCACAAGTCAAAAAGAGGGCTGTGAAAATATTTACAAACCCCTCACATCCCTGACACAAACTGTTTCAACTCCTTACCTCAAAACAACGCTGTAGAGCACTGCACACCAGAACAACTAGACACAAGAACAGTTTTTTCCCAAAAGCCATCACTCTGCTAAACAAATAATTCCTTCAACACTGTTCAACTATTTACAAAGTGTACACTACTATTACTGTTAATCTTCTCATCACTCCTTATCACCCATCCCCTCCCACTTGTGATTGTAGGACTGTAACTTTGTTGTTTGTATCTTACGATTTATATTGACTGTTTCCTAGTATGATTTGATTGTTGATTGTACCCTATGACTATCATTAAGTGTTGTACGTTATGACTCTTGATTCTTAACGAATGTATCTTTTCTTTATGTATACTAAGAGTATTTACACAAAGACAAATTCCTTGTGTGTCCAATCATACTTGGCCAATAAAGTATTCTATTCTATTATATTCTAGAGTGAGTAAGAAACAAGTCTCTTTAGGCAAGAAGAAATTTCTCACAGATGAATGCTTCTTAGATGGCTAAAATACACCATACAAAGCTATATGCTTATTTAGCATATTAACTGAAGAGCCAGAAACAAAGCTAGGGTGCCTTTCAACTACTATTTTAGCAATCTCATAATTTCCAACTATTTATTCATTTTAAGGAACAAAAGGAAAGTCATCTGTTTGATCCTTTGTTCAGACCCATCAAGGCCAAAACTAGATTAGAATGGGCAGTTAGAGGGGATAGTCCTAGGACAGAATCGTTTGTTACCCTCCTTAACTTTACATTGCTTTTTATTTTCTGTTGCTTATAGATAAACTTATGCAACCAGCAGAGATAAGAAATTTCATCAGCTATGTTCTCCAGATTACATGATATATCCCTGGCTACCTTGTAGATGCAGACCCTGGCTTGCTCACTCCAGGACAGCTGCAAACATGAAGAGGAATAGCTTTGGGTATTTGCATCCTGTGCTTTATAGTCAGGCTTCCCTGCCCAGGGTTTCACGTACCTTCCAAAGAACAATAATCGAGACTGCAAGGAGGAGAAGTCCTACCAACACAGCTGTTACAATCCACCATACAGGGATGTCTCTCTCAGCATCAGGGTTCACCCATTCCACCAGTGTTTTAGCCTGTGAGCAGCAGGAAAAAGATAGGAGAAAGAAAACCAGATGAATTAACAGGTTGATACTTTAGTGCAAATTGGCAGAAATATTGTAGCCTAGAAGAAAAAATAGTGATTGTCATTCCCAACCCATACTTGCAAGTCTGCTAAAAGACGGAACTGCACTTATGTTTTGGAAGGGAAGATTTTGTTAAATTGTTATTACTCTGCCAATCATATCTTGTATTAGGAAGATGAAATATCATTTTGCCTCTACAAATAATCCATTTGCTTCCCCTTTGTAAGGCCAGGAAGTCTTCAACAAGATGACTGAAACTTCAGAATAAAGGTGTTCTTCATATATCAAATCCTCAAGTTTTGGAAACATACTTGTCCAATTAAGACTAAGTGGGAAACAGACTAATCAGAGCCTTCATGGTTTGAGGTCATTAACAGAAGGACAAAGGGTTGCACATGTGAATAAAGGACCATTGATAACCTCAGGTTAGTAACCATAATATAGTCATCCATATGAGCACAATATTATTTAATTCTCCAGGGGTCAGCAACTTTCCAGAGCTATCCAGGAATGAATAAGATAGTGTTCTAGATTTCTAAAACCGAAATATTTCAGAGAAATATTCTACTAACTTTCAGTCCACTTCTAGCACTTTCAGCATTCAAGTTACAATATATTTATAGGGGAGAGAGGGAGAGAAAGAAAAGGGTCATACCAGGCAGGTTCATATTTAGCCCTGAATTTATTAAATTAATAAATGGTGTGATTAAAAAAAGTTTGCTTTTCAAAGCCAAAATTCAAAGCCTATTGAACATTTATTGATATTGATGGAAAGCTTCACATTTGCTAATAGTGCTGGTAATCCTGAAATATTGCAGTGTGGACTTACCAGGGCAGCTCCACTGGGTAGAATCTCTGGCTGAATGTTGTAAGGCATCCCTGTGGCAATGAACTGGGCTCGGGATTGGATATGAAGCTGCTTTGGAAATTGCTGTGTAAGAAGGAAGTAAGGTGTGTGTGTTTCATTAATGTATGGAGTGGGAGAAGGCAGAAAGAGGCTAAACATTTGCTGCTTCCCGGAATATCTACTGGCTTGTCACCTGCTCTACGAAATAACACACTGATTGCAGTAACCTAATCTCTCTATATAAAAGCGAAATACCACTCACGCATCATCACAAAATCTCCAGAACCATAAAGTCTACAAACTTGAAATTTGGCACATATTGTTCTTGGCTTCTAGGTGCTCACTAACAAAGGATTTTTGGAAATGACCATCAGAGCATCAATATTTCATATATTATTATTAACACGCTCTGATGCTAAGGAGTTCTACTCCCCCTCCCCACCTGAAAAGAAATGTTCCAAATGCAAAACACAAGCAGAGGAGTTTCAGTTTTAGTTTCACAGCAGCAACCAGCAACCAACAGAACAATTGAGCTAAGCCACACCCAGGCTCCTTGCTGTCTCCTTCCTGCTCACACAACAAGTACTGTTTCTGTTGCCAAACAGCCCTCAACTCTCACACACTGACAGGATGCTACCCAGATGAATACTGATGGATGCTGGTAGGCAGAGGCACAATTTTTTCCCCTTATTTTCCTCCCCCAAAACTAAGCCCAATCACATAGCTTCATAGCGAAGCATGGGTATAACGCTAGTGTGATATAAAACAACAACAATCCTATATGATAAGTTAGACTGCAAGACTCAAAATCAGTTATGGAATACCTTGATTGTGGAGTTCTGTCTAATTTATTTTTACTTCAGTCCTTTAATCACAGTGATATATTGCATTTACAACCCTCTATGTTCATCCACCAAGTACATCCTGTCCTATGATTGTTATTCTTTCAGTGCCACAGCCTTCAATGTTCTGTTTATTCATGTGATGCCGCCTCTCTTCCTCATTTGTTACCTCTTATGCTTGGATCTGCTTGCTTTTGTTTTTTGCTTCTCAGGGGCCTCTTTTCCTTAAAACCTTGGGCACAGCTCTCTAGTTCCCATGGCCTCCTAACAGGATACATGTAGAACTCAAACCATCCCATTATTTCTCCATTTACCCTGCTGTCTCTTATTTTTGTGTTGATCCTGCACTGAATGTTCTATTGTCAGTCCAAGGGGAAAAGTATCTATCCTCTTGGATGCCACGACATTTCAACATGCTGACAACACACTGAGTAAACTGTGTGTATATGGGTATAATGCAATATACCTATTGTCCCTTGATAAGCTAGTGGGATACTTCATCTTTCTTAGCAAGGCTTTGATTTAGCAGATCATATCTTTCAAGGAGGGATATAAATTGAACTATTAAAATATAATTTCTTTTACCTCCTGGAAACTGGGCAGCCACAGTACTGATTGAATAGTCACCATAGCTCCATGGTCTCTCTCCAGGGTTCCCACTTGGCAGTAAATGATATCACACGGCTGGCTGCTACAATTCTGAAGACAGAAAGGATTAAATGTTTTAAAATCAACTAAAGTTTTTTGAAAATATGAACAAATGTAGGATATATATCTGATCCAAGAATGCAGTTTATACTCTTAAGTGTATCCAAGTTGGGTGCTGTAGAATATGACAGAATTCTGGCTGTGTCAGCCTGTCTCTGTAGGCAGATGTTTATCACCATGCCCAACTCCTATGATTTTCAGAAAATCCAGACATTTTCGTCTTGTAAATTTCCCTTTCATTCCTGCTGCTTTTTCCATCTTTTCTTTTCAGGAAAAACGGTCCTTGCAATGACTTTTCATCCATAATAATAGAAAATATAAACTGGAAAAACTCTTATTGATATAAGTGAAGTAGGACTACAGCAACTTCTAAATAGGCCAGAATGGAACTCTTTAACTTGTGATAGAAAGGAGAGGCTGCAGAAAAGAAAAGAAAAGAAAAGAAAAAGTCTTGTGTGTTCCCCTACAAGAGAATCTTTGCTGCACTAGTAGAAGAGCCAGTATAGGGAGGGAGTGAAGGAAGAAAAGAAGGAATCATGAAAAGACATCAAGCCACAGAAGCAAAATTAAATCAAGCCAAGGCAAGCAACAGCCCTTCCAGACATGAACAGCTGACTGAGGGAGAGCTGATATTTTCTATTACTGTGGACCAAAAGTCATTGCAATGGACTTTTTCGGATGTGTGTGTGAAAAGTACAGTAAGATAACAATCACAATAATCACAATTGGCTCTTGCAACCCCACATCACAGTGGTGGAAAATAAAAAGCCAGGGCATCTGCAAGATAAGTTAAAATAACCAAGAATGGAGGGGAGGTGTAACCATGTAACTGAAGTACTTTCCCTTTGTGACATGCATCATACAATTCTGTGCCACTTTTTGCTCTAGGTCATGAATGAATAGAAATCAAAGATCCCTTTACACATTCCCTATGTATAGTACTCCCTACAGTAGTGAGGAAAGATGTACTGTAAAAGAAAGAAAGCAATGTTACAGAACCTTTCTCAGGCATTGTGAGTATATGACTGCAAACTTGCAGTTCAAATCTTCTCTGAACAGCACAACAACTGCAGAACAAAATTCTGAATCAGGAAAATCAGGACACTAAAAAATTATTCTAAATCAGGAAAACTGGGACATTGGAAAGACATTGGAAGACAGTAGAGAAAAAGATTGTTGCAGATGGTGAATCCACTCTATGTTTTGTTTCATATAGAAACAGGACAGCAAAAGTGTGAACATCTACCATGTAGTAATATTTTGGATTTCAGTGGTAACAATTTTTTTTCTTAGGGAAAATTATACATGGGGAAGTAGATGTGGATTAGAGATGAGATAGCTTTTGCATCACAGAATATGAAAGTTTAAGTAACCAAGGAGAGATGGGAAGCCTCACAGTTTCCACGTCTTTTTAAGAACAAGTTCCCACCTTAATATTTCAAATTGAAATAGTATGTGGTTATGTTTAATATTTATGGGATTGTGATATATAGAATACTTATGTCACTTACTTTCAGATTACCACTGCAAGATACAGACTGAGTCAGTAAGTATCTCATTTATGATCTCATAAGTCACATTTATGAAGAGCAAAGAAATGGGACTCAAGTCCAGTGTCAATTGCTTTGGATTACCCTGTGAAATTTAAATAACAAAGAGCTCTAAGACTCACCACCTCAATAGGTTCCTTAAATGTTGAAAAGTTGACATCACGCCTCTCATGCCAATGCCATAAAGGGATAGTCAGATTGCTTGGAGCAATTGTGGGGTCCTGGATTTTTAGGTATGATGAAAAAAAGACACTCAGTTATGATTTACTTCTCCCTCCTTGCTTCCTGTATGTCTGCTTTTATGACAAACAAAATGTTAATTATCTGTCCTCAATGGACAGATAATAATATGTTTATTATTAAGGAGACACGTTCTTTGTCGCATAGAACTCTCCCATGCTGAATTTGAAAATTTGAAATTGAAAATTGAAAACATGATAGAAAAATATATTATAATAGAAAAATAGCTAGCTTTCCTTACTAATGGTTGGTTCAATGTACTGTACATATAATATGCTAAATCACAACCTATTGCATATCACAGTGACTGGGTTGATACAACACGCTCAGTCAAAATCCAACATGCCCCATTATGCTTAGTTCAGGATAAAAAGTGATACCATAATTGATAATTTTGATACAAATTTTAGTAAGTTTTTCAGATAATCAGTGATCCTGCATGAGGAAGCATAATACCTTAACTTTCCTGAGCAGCTTTAATACCATACATAAAATAAATTTTAAAAATCTATCCAAAATTAGAACAAATCAAGCGAGGCTATAGTATGATCATTACAGCCTCTGCATTTTCTCTTTTCTTCATTCTCTGACTCAAATTCTGGAACTTTTGAAGACAAAATTTGCAGACTGTCAAGAAAAGAGCCATTTGTAGATTCCGAATGTTGGTAATTTGCCCAGAACCTCTCAATTTCTTCCAATCAGAATGCAGCATTAAATATTCCTGATAGCAAGCAGGTTATGCCATAGGTCAATCTCATTAAATTAAACACACTATAACTAATCCACTGTTCTCTTGATGAGCTCTTGATGACAGATGTCTTTCCATTATCAACTTTTTGAATCCTTATCCTGAATGTTCCATGGATTAATTCATGAATACAAATGAGATGTTCTAGTATTGTGCAATAAGTCTTTATTTTCTGTTGTCCCTCCAGATAATCCTACCTTTGGAGGGTTGGTCTCATTTGTAGATGAACAGATGATGTTGCCTTCTGTGTTCACTCTTGTGATGTAAAGCAAGAAGCCTTTCCAGAAGTGACTGGGGAAATGCACATGCAGATCAGCTCCAGATACTGTGCTAGGGCCTGCATTATGCAACTGGAGAATGGTCGTGGGAGGTAGACAGACATGGAGAAAGAAAAAAGAGATCTGTAATATGGAAAAGTACCAGTATTGGGTTAAAACTTCCATATTTCCAATTTATGTATCTTTCTTGATACCCGATAGATATGCTCTATTTTTGGTCCATAATCATAAACTTCATTGCTCTTGTTCTTAAAGTCCTCAAGAGTCCATGAGACCACAGCCTCAGCTGGTATAGAAATTCTGGGAACAAAAAGCACAAAATACATGAATTAAAAATCCCTCTTATCAGTCCAACTGATTAAAGAAATAATCTGCACTAAAAAAATAGTATTCTATTGGAACATATTACTCTATGGAAGAGGTTGAGCAAAATAGCTTATACTCACCCAAATAGCTCTACTTGTGCATCAACCTTGAGTGGCACCTGCAACTGTTCTATATTGCTGTTGGGGTTCAGGGTATTCTTACTGCAGAAGAAATTTGAGATTATGATGAAGATGTCAGAATGGTTCTCACTTTTGAGGCATCCCCAAGATTTCTTTACAGTATTGGAACATTCAAATCAATTTGAATAAGGGATGGAAAAGTGTTGTGATAGGAAAGCTATCTACAGAAAATGGTGGGTGAATGGATGGATAGGGGAACAACAAGACATTGAAAAAAGGCATTAAAATACTAACTCATATACACATATTCCTCATCACCATCAGCTGAATACTGATAAATATATTACAAGGATATTAGTTTCCCATCCCTTGAGAAACAGGCTCCCCAAATAACTCTATTTGCAGATTACAGTATTAACCTGTCATCTACCATGTTTCCCTGAAAACATGACCTACCCCAAATAAGCCATAGCCTGATTTTTTGGGGATGGGCGTCATATAATCCCTACCCCAAAAATAAGCCCTAGTGAAGGGGCCAGCACAGGAGGCAGTCCTTCCCTTCCCCGGTCACCTCATGGATGCTTGGCTCCATTATCATGGCCTGCAGATCAGCTGAGCCAGCAAGGGCTGGGAGCTGCCTCTCATTCTGTATGTGGAGGCCTCCCAGTGCAATGCTCTGCAAAGCAACCCTCTGCCTTCCCTGTGCAGGATTGCAAGGTTGAAGGCTTTGGAGGGAGCATTTTTGAGATGTGTGTCTGTGCAGAGCTCTCCAAGGATAGAACGATTGGCAGGAAAATGGGAGGGGAGGATTTTCCTGCTGATCAGAGCAAGGCAAAGCCTCCAACCTTGCAATCCTTTGCAGGGAAGGCGGAGGTATGCTCTAAATCTGCAGCAGAACGTTGCACCAGGAGATCTCCACAGGTATTGATAGTATTTCTGAAATGTTAACTTTTAACACTGTACTCACAGGAAAATCCCCCCTCCATCATGGTTTGATTTGCTTTTTGTGAAGCTTTGTATTCAGAAAGGTCTGTGTTTTCTCATTCCCTTCTCCCCTGCCCCTCCTCTGGCTGTCCATCTCAGCTTTTGCAAACAACTGTCTGCTAGGGGAGGTGGAAGTTTGCTCAACAGAGCATTGCACTAGGAAGCCTCCACAGAGAGACAGAATGAGAGGTAGCTCCCAGCCCTTGCTGACTCAGCTGATCTGCAGGCCATGATTATGGGGTCAAGCCTCCATGAGGTGACCAGGAAAGGGAAGGGCTGCCTCTTGTGCTGGCAGTAGTGGGCAAGGCAGCACAGACAGCATGGTTTCACTGGCAGCCACTTATGAAGGAGCCCTGGCAGGCTGGTGGCACTCAGGTTTTTGGAGGTTTTCAATTAGGGCTTGGTGGTGGACTGGGCCAGGTAGAAGTGAGGTGATTGCAGAGCCTCTGCAGGTGAGGCAGATGCCAAAGGCTGTAATGATTGGTAACACAGTTAAGTGAATAACAACAACCAAAAGCAACCATGCTTCTTGAAGGCGGCAGCCTGAGTGGCATCTCGAAATCAGTTGTTCCATGGAGTAAGTTGCTTGTAGAAAGGAGGTAAAAGGCAGAAGGGGCAGCTTGCCCCCCTGCCTCCCGGTACATGGGGAAAACAAATAAGACCTCCCTGAAAATTGGTGTCTTTTTTTGGTGGCCCAAACAAATAAGACCTGGCTTATTCTTGGGGAAACACAGTATCTATTATATTAATGACAAAATAGTTAACAGAAAGAACAATAATAAAAAAGCAAGTTTAATATTTTAAAGCCCTGTGTTAACAAACTAGTATTGTAATCAACTTGTAGAAAATTTACCATGGTTTCTTATCTATCCTAAATATCCCACAGTTAACACTAATTCATCCTGGATCAAATGTCCACATTTGTTTTTAATACCATCTCTTAACAATTGTTGTCTAGTTAAATATAATAAGGTTATTTTCCAACGTTGATTTATCTTCCCAAAGAGTCCAAATGAAATTGTTTTCTATTTAAACATTATAAATTCAGTTCATAAATTATAAACTCCATAGGTTTTCTGCTGTTGTAAAGGAATGCAGGCTTAAACTTCAAGAAGACATGTGCAATCCACTCAATTAAAAATCTGTAAGATCCATATTTCTTTCAATCTTCTTCACAGAATCTGCCACTTTTAAATAAAATTATTTTTGTGAATCTGATTTGTCTAAAGTTATTTGCATCTAAATATATTTCATAACCATTATCATTTCATCAAACATCTTAAAACTTTCAACTAGGGATTGTACATCATCAAACAGTCTTTTTTCAGCTGCCAGCCATATATGCCTGTCTGTAATTTGATCCATTGTTGCTCTGTGTAACTTAGCAACAATAGATAAGAGAACAGAGGAAATAGAAAATGTTGACGAAATATTCTTGAGTGAAAAAATAAATAGCAACAGCATTTAGATACTGCTTGACAATGCTTTACAACCCTCTATAAGCGGTTTACAGAGTCAACATATTGTCCCCAACAATTTTGGGTCCTCATTTTACCAACCTCAGAAGGATGGAAGGCTGAGTCAACCTTGAGCCTGGTGAGATTCGAACTGCCAAAGTACAGGCAGCCAGCAGTCAGCAGAAGTAGCCTGCAGTACTACATTCTAACACTGCACTGTCACAGCTCATTAAGAAGCAGGGAAAATATTTTCTAGATATTTCAATCCAAAATTAAATGAATTTAAAAAAAAAAACTCCAAACTTTTTGCAAGTTAATAAAATGCAAAATATCTGAGATGAGTGTCCAATATAGATTAAATGAAAATAGTTTCATTACCCAGAAACATGTTTTGATTTTCTTATGGAAAAGCAAAAATTATTTAAAACAACGTAACCCAATGGTAAAAGGGAAAAAAAAAACAGATAAAGTCCAGTAGGGAATTAAAATAGATCAACAACCAACCACTTAGTCAACTTTTAAAAATAAACAATGAAATGAAATAGAAGCTTCAAAAAGTGAAGTTAAAATTCAGGTAAGCTTAAGAAAAAGAACTGCTGAGAGGAAAGATGGATGACCACTGACTTCCCAATTGCTTCAACAGTGGAACCCCTGCCACAGGGAATTGCAATCTTAAAGACTCTTTTTCCATAAGGGTTCATGGCTGTCCAAAAGCCATCATGGGCCATTCCTAAATGCTCCCATTCAAATCTGGGGAGCAGTATTGCCAAATAGCCAACTTTGGCAGCAAAATCAGTATTTTGTTAACAGGCGAAAGTAGATTATCAACAGGCAAAATCAATATGTTGTCAACAGGAAAAAGAAAAATTCCTTTATCATTCAGCAGCTATCTTAAGGGAGAAATATCAATATTTAGATAGGGAGGATAATCTGTGTATATGGTTTCATGTATTTTTAATGCACTTTTTTCTATGTCTTGTTTTGTGTGTTATTTTTGTATTATTGTATTTTAACTTTTTAAAAATAAAATAAAAATAGATACAAAAAGATACCCTCTGCCTTTTGGTTGGAGAGTGCCAAAGGATGCTAGCACAATAGCAGTTCCAATCTAGCAGCACCAAATCTGCCAGGATTACAATTTTCATGGAAATGTGTTGGATGATAATGTCTTAGAATCCAGAAATTGTAGTTTATTTGGGAAGCTCCAGATTAAAAATATAAATTGTTTTCAGAGATTAAACCAGTGAGACATGGCTGAGTATTACCTCCTGAGTTGCAACACAAAGACAATGCTACTATTGGCATCTTCTAACTGGCTGATACTTAGTTCCAAATCCAATTTGATCTGCAAATAATAAAGAAAAGTGAGAATGATCACATTAAAATCAAGGAGAGTTTAAGACAGATGGGGTAAGAAAAAAACAACGGTTTGCTTTGTGCTACAATTTCTCAATAATTTACTTATCTTCCAGTAGACGCTAGGCTATGTATTTATTTGTGGTATAATATGAATCAGATAAGACATGTGAAAATAATTCTGCTTACTAAAACACATAGAATTTAGTAACTGCCTTTTTATGTGTTAATAAAAATATATTAGTAACAATTCTGTTCTCTTTATATGAAAAAAATAAAAGTGTCATGCATTGGTGGAAAAAGAATTGGTTTTGTTTACATCCCATTTGGTTCTATTTACCAAGTTAAAGGAAATGTAGTATGATTTTGTATATTACATAGAGAAAAACATTTTTCATTCCTTTCTAGATTTTTGGTACTTTTTCAGACTTCAGAGCAAACTTGAAAACAAATCCATTTTAGAAATTAATCCCCTACCTCTGTGTGAGATTTCATTGGGTTGCCCACTTCACAAGCCACCAATTTGGTTTCATTCTCCTTGCGGAAATTACAGCTCAGTTTCTGAAGGCAAAAAGGATGGAGTATGTTCAAGTATATTTAACCTTGAAAGACTGAATCAGCAGTATGACAAAATGAATGGAAGGATTTTCATACTATTCTACTCAACTGGAAAGGTTGTTTCTAGGTCGTCAGAGCCCCCTTTGAAGCAAAACTAAGTTTGTTGTATTTGGTAGCAGATTTTCTCACCCATTTTAGCACAAAACAAATCAAAATCAAAGAAAGATGGTTAAATCTCAGAAAAGCAGATTATACATTTACACGTTGTTTCCAGCTGCAAAAAATCCTAGATGGCTTTGAATTAGGATATTTGCAACAATAGTAGTATACAATAGTAGTATAACAACAGCAGTATAACTGAACGACACTTTTAGAGTATGGTCATACCCACAATCTGAGCAATGTTATAAGGCACAGTTCTTTCGTATATAGCAATTGATTTTAGACTCTTACAACCAAATGTGCTGCATATAATTTAACATATCCAAATTTATTTATTTTTATTTATTTATATTTTCTATTTCTTAACTATCTCTCAGAGGTGGGGGATGACCAACAGAATGATCAAGTTTAGTAAATCTGAGCTTTCAGCCAACTCAGGGTTGACCTGTGATCATAAGAAGCAAGAAAAGGTAAATAGTTTTAGGAAATAATGCTTAAAACACATTTTAATTTTCTAAGAGACATAAAAGATTATAAGACTGCATTCTTGGGTCAAAATTTAGCCACAGTGACAAAACCTTTTATCCATGGTGGGTAAATTGGCCTTCAGATATTCCTGAATTACAGTTCATAGCAATTTTAGCCAAAATGCCGAGTAGTGACTGACACTGGAAGCTAAAATTCAACAATCGTATCTGACCACACCTGAGAGCTGCTGTTAGCTCTTTGGAAGTAAGCCCCAAATGGCAGCTCCACTATTAACTCAGTTTCATAGGCTCCTTCTCCAGCATTTGTTGCTGTAATCTGGATGAGAACCACATTCTCAGCCCCAATAAGCAGGAAAGCTTCATTCCTGAGACATAACAACATAAAAAGGAAAGAGTACCGTATAATGGTTTTATTATGCTTTTGCATTAGGAATTAGAATATTACAATTGGCAGGGCAAAATTGTGGATTGAGGTTTGAATGTGTGCAGCAAGGTCAGTTGGAAGACTGGGTGGAAGTTGAAACATTTTGTTGTTTAGAAAGAACATATTTCTCCTTCCCACTCATTTATTCATTTAAGAAAATGAATGGCACATGATTCTTGAATTGTCTGAAGGAAAAGGAAGATGCAAAATTCAGCAACATTTTTTTTACATGTCTACATTGTACTAAAGATATGATTGTCTCACCCAGATTATTAAGAGTTACATGCACACTGATGAATATATATATGTATGTGTGTATGTATGTATGTATGTATGTATGCATGCATGCATACATACATACATACATATATCTGCAGAAATATTTGGTAAATCTGAGCTTCCATTCAACTCAATCATCAGAACATATTTTACTTGCAATGTCTTAACAGTGTTAATTGAAACTATAAGTATCATATTCACTGACAAATTTCTGGTATTGCAAAGCATTTGAGGGCATCTTAATGTTATAGTCATTATATTTCTTTTGGAGTAATGTTATACAATATGATTACAGATTGGAAAAATGTTGGTTTTTAAAGATACTCATATTGTATTAAATATATTGTAGTATGTTCCAAATAAAGATGATTTTTTGTGCACTAAGAATAGCAAAAAAGAATTAGCAGAAGGAAAAATACTATATTTATCATATCATAATACTTATGAGATGAAAAAATTCTATAATCCCAGATGTCATGGATTGGGTTCCAGCAATGTGTGATTTAGCAATCCTTGAGAAAATTATATATACTGTCAACTGGGAAAATGTCACATTATTTCTTTCTTTGAAAAAAAAAATTGGACAGGTTGAACATGAAAGCTTAGTGTCTCCTTTTAAAGACTTCAGATGAACTTGGAATATATTTGTAATTACAAATATGATTTCTTATTTCTATGGTTTTTTTTTTTTGTTGTGATTTCATTTTCATTGCTTGGGGTGAATTGTTCATTTTATATTATATATAATTTAAAAATGGACCAATAAAATTATTTTTAAGGATTATAATAAAAATTTAGAAAGACTTTGTCCTTTTCATAAACTATAGCAATAGCATTTAGACTTATATACCGCTTCACAGTGCTTTACAGCCCTCTCTAAGCAGTTTATAGCATTAGCATATTGCCTCCAACAATCTGGGTCCTCATTTTACTGAACTCGGAAGGATGGAAGGCTGAGTCAACCTTGAACCAGTGAGACCCAAACTGCAAAACTGCTGGCAGCCGCTGATCAGCAGAAGTAGCCTGCAATGCTGCACTCTAACCACTGTGCCACCACAGCTCTTAGATCATCAGTGCAATTTGGTGACATGTTGTACTATTGGAGATTTATGGAAATCTTACAAAAGATGGCTGTCCAGAATTGCTTTCTGTGAAATTGGTAGCCATGTAAATATGTTTAATAAAGTAAATAATAAAAGGCACAGAAAAATTACAAACATTATCAGCATATTACTATGCTTTTTTTCCTCAGCCCTCAGAAATTGTGGCCAACCCAGTCTAAACTACTGGTGCTTACGTGTGAGCAGAGAGTTTGAGATCTGGAATGCAGATGTTGTCTTCTCCACAATCTAGAATGATGCGGGTCTGTGAATAAGAGGAAATCTAAACAGCTATCACTGAATGAATAGCAAATATAATTTGGTGGTGAAGATGAACTGCTACATACACAACCCATGCTATTCCTAGCTAAGGAATACATAAGAAAATCCCTTCAATCTAGAGATAAGAAGATACCAGATATGAAGTAGAAAATTCAGAGCACACAGAATCTCTCACTAAGTCCAGTTAACTATATACCACTGCAATTGCTCATCTCTTAAATAAAATAATTACATGATAAATAAATAAAGCCAGAAAAAAACTAGATCTAATTTAGATCCATCTCCTTTTGAACTGAATTAACATTATATTTATCTTTACAATTAATATGAGTAGGTCATGAGTAGTAATTTCACATTAAAGAATATCATTTGGTGGCAACTTTTGGAGGGGCTCTGGAAGTTGCATTTAAATTCACCAAAGCCCTCAGTCTGCAAACCTTTTATGTACAAAACCTATTTCTTTTTCACGTGACAGATATAATCTCTAATTAAAAGCTGGTCTCCAAGTCCAGAAAGGGCTGTTTCAATCTCTCTGTAAACAGGAACTAGCTAAATGATTCAGATTTATTTATGTTAGTAATAAGCAACAAAAGTCTCATGGCACCTCAACACTCAACTGTATAATATTGTCTGTGATCTACAATTTGTAATTTGTGGGATATAGTTCTGAAGAGGAATATTCTATCTACTCAGATTTGTTCTTGGGCATGTATAGGCTATGTTCACCAAAGCCAGCTCTTTGAAAACATTTATTTTAGAGATAAATCCTATGCTCAGCAAGCATTCAGGCAAGGAAACAAACAAGCAAACCACATCTCAAAATAATAACCACAATATTAAATTATAAACCAAACTTGTAAGCAGAATGTGGCAGTTCCCAGTGCACTTTGCTTTGAGTTGAAGAAGAAAGAAGTCTCACCTGTTCCTGGACCATCAATTGGCCAGACAGAATAGGTTGCAGAATTCCAGCTCTGGAGAAGGATGCCAAACTGAAGTTGAGACTCACAACAATGGCACTCAGTTTGTCTTTGAAATCAGCTTGATCCTGGGAAGGGGTGTATGTAAAAAGCAGCTTACAGATCCCATGGGTTAAGTTTTTCCCAGTTGGGTGCCTTTCAGATATGTGGTACTACAACTCCATCACCTTCACCTGATAAATTTGGAGCTGTAATTTGACAAATCTGGAGGACATCCAATTGGAAAATATGTGTTCAAATTACATCTTTCTGGAAGGTTTGTAACTTTAACAAAGAAATGGGCAACTTTTGATTTTCTAGAAGCCACAAATTCTCATCTCTGTAAAGAGGAATTTCTAGAGATACAAAAGAGTTAAGTAGTATTTGTCAAACTGAGAGACACAAAAGTCCTGCCAAAAGAAAAAGGCGGTAACTCTGGTATCCATAACACTGTTTCTCATCTCTATAATTCTATGAGCAAAGTCTGATCAGGAAACACTCTCCCAATCTCAAATTTCCTTACACTCTCAACATCACAATGGAATGGTTAACCTCTGCGTTATAATAGGCTAGCATAATAGCCATAATGAAATTATTTTTTATTTATGCAGTGAAAAATATGCAGGAGCTTTGCCAAAAGCAAAAATACCAACCACGTTTCCCAGAAAAGAAAGAATAGAAACTGTCCAGTTTTTATTGAACTATGACTCTCAAAATCCCTTGCCATTAGTCATGCTTGCTGGCTGTGGCTCCTGGGATTTGTAAATCATTCACATCTGGAAGTTGCTCTCCTCTTCTGAAGATGTTGGGAGATTAATATAACAATAGCATAAAGAATTTTATTCCAAGACAGGAAAGTACAACAAATGGGTCAAAACTTCCAAGAACAGACTTGTAAAACAACAGATTAAAAGTTCCAGCATAAGAAGATGGCCTTGGTACTTCCCAAATTACAGAAGGGAAAATCTACTCAGCATTCTTTATTTCTCTGCAAATCTAGGACTGCAACATTCAAAGCTAAACATAATTTTCAACTACTGCTCAAGCCTTTCCTATATTCCAAAAACATGCACACAGAAACAAAGACACACTTTTGATGCCTGAAATACTTACCCGTAAGTAAGCCGTGACATTCTTACAAGTTAGAGGAATTTTTTTGGATAATTTCAGTTGGAATAACTGGCTTGGTTGGTTGGTTTGTTGCAAGAAAACCCGTCTCCCAAATTTTTGCTTCATATGGTCCAGCTGTAGCTCCGTATTTAGTTCTAGCAGATGCAAGGAAACAGGCAGAAAACAACATGAGGGTGATGAAGATTAATAGACAAATCACAATCTACAGTATACATATTGATAACTAGAATATCAAACTCTTGTCTTTTGTTGTTCAAGACAAGGATTTGGCTCAAACATCTGAAGTGTTCTAATAGTCCACACTTATTTTGTTCATTATAACTATGTGAGTATTCAGAAGATTTAGGAATGTGTAACAGAAAGAGCTGTACATTCACATAGCAATTTAAGACCACCCTCTAACTTGAGTACTGTCCAGAAGTGCTATCTGACAGCAATACTGTGCTGAACAGGATTAATGGGAATTGATCCAACATTCTATGGAGCATTAGATTAAGATCCTTTCCCAATTTACTACAACCATTAATGCCAAAATAGAATCAGTAGTTTTCATATCTAAATAAACAAATGTGGAAGGTACTCCTTGGTGGATAGGTGGGAAACACGATTTAATAACTCATTTCTTAATTTCAGTTGCTTTCTTTTTAATTTCATTTTTGAGTTAAGAAACAGATTCATTCTGGTTTTCTTCTTTCTGAAGTGCTAGGCATGGTATGTTAATAAATAACTATGTTTTTATGCACAAATTAAAAATTAAATTCCAAAAGTGCTCTGGTCATAGAAAAACATTTGGTATAAAAAGAAGCCTGTGACAATCAGAAATAGCTGTACACATTTGTTAACTGTCTAAAGAGAATTACTTCTTAACTTTCTACAAATATTGCTTATGGGACTATTGAATCTAGTTAATCCTTATCTTGTCTCTAATTAACTTTATACTGCTTAACCAGCACACTCCCTGCCTGGAATTATAAATTCCACTACCAACTAACTATTAACTAAAGTAAACATTAGATAGTAACATAGCATCAAACAATGCAATGAGGTAGATGCAAAGCATGCAAAGCTTGAGGTTCAATCTTTGAGTTCGGCAGTAGCTTTCCTCCCTGCCTTGTGTTGTGGTGCGGTGCATGTCGATATCATGAAGTGCACTTCTTCCCTTTGCACATAAAATAGGTCAAAGAATGCGGATCTGGCCAGCAAGCAATTGCCCTGAGGATCATAGTTATACATACATCTTCATGGCTTCTTCTGGGCGTCCATCGGAGTAGATGTTGGCTAAACAGGTCTGATAACATGAGCGAGGAGATAATGTGTTACTGCATACTGCCGTACAGTTGACACTCGCCACCGGCTCCAGGTATGCCTCGGTAACACACTGAGACTTCTTGGTCAAGGAAAGGGTTAGTAGTTGTCTGCTGTGGTGGCTCAGAGTCTGGGTGCAGAGCAGCTGGGTGCTTGTTGCTGTTGCATAAGTAACATTGCACCTTAGCTGTGCAGTCTTTGGCCATGTGTTCTATAGACTCGCAACACTTGAAGCAGAGTTTGTCCTCCCCTATCAAAGCTTTCCTTTGGCATAGGGGTTTCTGTGCAAATATCTTGCACCTGTTCAGTGGGTGTTGAGACTTGTGGAATGGACAAATCTGAACTTTCTTTGTTGTCGGAAGTCTATATTGGGTTGTCTCTGATGGGTTTTTGCCCATATTCGTTATGGGTAACCCTTGTTTTATGTGTAGACAGTTTGGTGCAGGATGCTGGTTGGCCACTGGGGTGCATTGCAAGCTCTGTAAGACGCTGCTGCAATACACTGGTTGACCACTGGAGTGCGTTGCAAGCTCTGGAAGACGCTGGTGCAGTACACTTGTTGGCCACTAGAGGGTGCTGCAATGGGAAGCTTGATTGCAGGCAGTTATGCTTTGAAGAGTAGTCACCAAAGGATGCTGTGATTTAAACTAATGTTTGGAGCAAACTGTGATCAGGCGATTTCCCTTTGTTGAGGAATATAGGCTGGCATCCTTAGACTTGAAATTGCCTCTAAATTTCAGTAAAGGGGAATGCCTCTTCAGTTTCGCAAACAAAGTTAAAACAACAGGCTGGGTTTGGTTACCTTTCTTCCGAGCATGTTGTCACCCCCTTACAGATGTAGATTCCCTCTTTGGGGGTGGGGTTACACGCAGAGTGGCTAAAGGTATTTATGGCTCATTTCTATGGAGATGGCTCATCTCCATGAAGATATCCTGCAATAAAACTCAACTCCTGCCAGGTGAAGGAATTTTTAAGGCACCTAACTTTTTTTTCTCCTTCTCTTTGTTTTAAGACAGTAGTAAGGATCACAGAGTCTCTTTCAATTGCTAATACATTCACTCAGTTCTTTGCAAAGCCAACCAACTCATGAAGGATGGGCCTCTTTTTATTGTCTGCTTCCTCTATAGCCTGACCAAGGAGGAATCAAACCTTCGTTTTAGCAGCTCCAGACATAGGGAATAATGCAGTTTCTTTGTTTTAGGACACAAGAAAAGATTACTTAGACTCTTTTGACTGCAGTTTGTAAAAGGTCTGAAGACAATAACTTCATTAGTACCAAACTGGAGGGCTCATAGGGAGAGACAGGGAAACAGCATGGGTGCAATCTTCTATTTACTTAGTAGTTCCTCTTCTCTCTTTTAAGATACAATTAAAATTTCTTGCTACTGATTTAAGAAGGAATCAAAAAAACCTATCTTTTTACTATCTTGTCTCTAATTTTCTGGCTGAATATAGAGACAGATAGTTAAACACTACAAAGGCTTCCATACAAAGTTTATTTATTGGATTATATCAGGCATCCTCAAGGTATAACTCACAGTTATGTTGAGATTCATCTAATGTCCAATCTTTGCATTGTTGTCTTCATAGTATGAAAAGATAGTTATCTTCATCCCATAATGATACAACAAGGGAGACTCCAGCACATTGCTGGGTCCAGGTAAGAATGAACAAAACTCCCCCAACCCAACCAGAGGTCAATTCAGTGATCAATCAGGAGTACAGATGTGACCACATGACATGAACTACATTTCCCATGAGGCATTCACTTAAGGGGACAGTTCCCATTCCCAAACTAACTATATATTGTTTAACCAGCACAATCCTGTCTCATCAGAGACTCTGAGCAATAAGAAAAATTGTGTTGTGTGTAATACTATCTGTATAGTAGTTTTTCCTCAATCTTGACAACTTTAAGATATGTGGGCTTCAACTCCCAGAAATCCCCAATCATCCTGGCTAGCTGGGGAGTTCTGGGACTTGATATCCACATACCTTAAAGTTGCTAAGCTTTATAAATACTTCTGAAGATTACTGATTCCAAGTTTCTGAAAAATCTTTCACCTGGGAGAACCTTCAAACCTCAGGATTCATATTGATCATGACCACAATGGTCTCTGTTCCTCCAAATTACTGATTCGATACTCACCAATTTCTAATGGAATCTTCTTTCCTGACATTCCCATACACATCTGTATGTTGAAGCTGTATTGATGAGGAAAGAGACAACGAGGTTCATTTCACAGATCAAACAGAGCATACCCAACTAACAAGTAACTAACCATAGAACTTGCCTTTTTAAATCCCACCTGTACAGTTGCAAATCTTATTATACATTTAAATAAATTATTTATTTCATGAACTTATTTGAGGGCGAAGTATCTTGTGTATGTATAGAGTGGGAATTTGACCTGAACATGTCCTTCCCACTCCCCTTACCAGCTGGCCTGTGCTCCTGGACATGTTTTCATCTCTGAATCAAGCACATCAGGTATGGAAAGGTGGGCTTTGAGTGTAATCATTGGCTGAGCTCTAAGAAAGACAAACATATAGCATTGTTACAGGTGCATATGCATAAATGGTGACTAAAGAATCTGCAGGAACATCAGAAATCCTCTTACTCATCATTGGTGGATGAGACAAAGGACTTTTCCAAAATTTCTAGTCATGGGTAAAATTTCTCTACAATAACATTTTCTGCCTTTCATTAGCAAATTCAACAGTATCCATACACTGGGCCAGCCTTCTTCGATTTCATGCCCTTCTGCAGTGTTTTTCTGCAGCTGATGGGAGCAGTAGATCAACCCATTAGAAGACACTGCATTAAAGAAAGAAGTTCTGGAGTCAAGAGTAGCATCACATCACTCAGACCTTCCTCTGAGTGGAGATATTTTGACCGCAGGTTCTCTTTCCTTTTCCCCTGTGCTTGAGTATATATCAACTTTTCCCAATGTGAAAGAATTGTAGAATTTCCACTGTATCTGAAAAGCCTTCAGGTTGGGGGATGCCAGCATATATGCTTTTGTAAAGTTGGACACTAAGTTATATGTAAAACTTCAATGCAATATAATAGATTTGGGTGGCCTCTAACTAGTTTTAATCCTTAGACATAAAGTCACTTTTCACTACCAAAAGAGAATAGTTTTTATAGACTTGATTTCAATCAAAAAAGAAATGATTACGATTTGAGCTCAAGATGGGGAAAAAATGCTAAGACATTTTCCAAGACATTCAAGTGGTAGATCACTATGGCTTTTAGAACTATTTGTTTGCTCAATGAGCTTTCTTTCCACAATAACCAAACTTGTCAAAGCGGAAACTCAAGAATTATATTTGTAAAGTAATAACAAACACCATAACTCTATACGTTTTTGCTAGGAAACTACCCTATTTATAATTTAATTTAGAGTTTTCTATGGCAAAATTCTAGTTTATTCATAATTACAACACCCCCACAATCAATAGAATATAACAAAACCCTATATTGTAAAGAGTTCTATATTTTAAAATTTGACTGAGTAAAACAATCAATATTAAATAAGACTTTTTAGGCACCTGTTTGCCTTTTCAATAGTTCCTTGATTTCTTTTTCTTGCTATACAATTTCATCATGTATAAATTCACAGGTATTTATTAAGTAAAAATGAAAAATAAAAAAGAGGAAGAGATTATCATTCACCTCTTCCTTTCCATCCATAAGAAAAAAGCAATATAGAATAAAACTTATGTCAAAATGACACTTCGCCATTTTCCAGACGTTTTCTAGTCCCTACACTAAACCAATTGGTACAAATTCTTTGCAACCCTTTCAGCAAGTGTCCAGTATGTTTCCCTAAAGAGTGGGAACTCTTGAGAGAATGTATGACAGTTCTTGAAAAAGAAAGATGATGCCACAAATTTTAGAAAAAAAGCATTGACAGGTAGCTGCATTTCAAATTATGAGATCTGAAGGTCTTGGCCATATTCACTCACCTGTAGACAGCTACCTTGTTGGTTCTGAAAGCACCAACTAATACATCTGGGTGTGAAGAATAAGATAAAAAACAGGGAGGGATTAAGGATGCAGCATTCCACCAATCATCATTCTGAGGCCCCAGCGCTACCCATCCCACTGAAAAGAATAGCAGTCATTCTAAGCTTTCCCTGTAAAAAGCACCCGTATCAATCATTAGCACAATCAATTGTATTTGTGATACATTTTTAAATGTTCAGTTGATTTTCAAGTTTAATGAATAAAAGAGATGATTATTACTATTATTGTTGTTGTTGTTAAACATTTTTAAATGTTCAGTTGACCAAGTTTCATGTTTAATGAATAAAAGTTTATAATTATTATTTATGGATACGTGATTATGGATGAAACATGTAACAGTAATACCCTTTGTCATCGGGGCACTTGGTACCATCGAAGTATTTTATAAAATACATTAAGAAATTGCAACTTCCTGTAATAACACCAGCGGAACTGCAAAAAACTATGCTACTTGGAAGATCGTGCATTTTAATGAATAAAAGGGGTAGTAGTAGTAGTAGTAGCAGCAGCAAAAGTAGAAGTCATCAATGGAAGTCATCATGATATGCACTTAAAAGGGCCATACTAGAGGAAAGCTGGTTGAGATCAAAGCAAAAGTTTTGGGAAATTTCAGCGTTGTTCTACTTTGCTTCAAATAGAAATAGCACCTAGACTTATATACCACTTCACAGTGCTTTACAGCCCTCTCTAAGTGGTTTACAGTGTTAGCATATTTTCCCCAACAATCTGGTTCCTCATTTTACTGATCTCAGGAGGATGGAAGCTGAGTCAACCTTGACCCTGGTGAAATTCGAACTGCCAAACCCCTGGCAGTTGGCAGTCAGCAGAATTAACCTGTACTACTGCATTCTAACCACTGTGCCACTACAGCTTTTATAGATTAGGCTAAGCACATGACATAACAAAATATTGTATTACCAGGGTAGCCATTAAGATCAATGTCAGAGGCTCCACGGATGGCAAAACCAAAACCAGCAGACTCAGAAAAGGGATTCTTGAGGATTTGGCTTGGAGATGCACTCAGACCTTCACTGTGCCCACGATAGATGTAAACCTGGCCACCTCCATCTTGGCCTGCAAAGGGTGCTCCTATGGCTATGTCTATGGAAATAAAATAAAATGGCAAATGTTTTCCATGATGAGAAACACAAGGTGAAAAAAAACAAAAGAAAAGGAGCATGGTGAAAAGCATTACAAGGGTATTTCCAAATGCTGAATTAAACTGCTGTCCTTCAATCTTTAGCCCCCCTTCCCCCCCCCCCCAAAAAAAACCTACTGTAGCAGGAAACTGGCTACTCCCATTGCCAACCCGTATCCTGCCCCATTACCTCTGGTTTGACTGATTGACAAATGGTGCTGTCTTGATTATGCACATCCAGAACCTTTGGTGCCCCTTTTCATACATTCCTTTTTATCATAACCCAAGTTAAATAAAGTGAAACCAATAACAGATTGGTGTCACAAAGGTAGCCTAATCTTATTTTACTCAGGACTTTCCTTCTTTTCTTTTTGTTTCTTTTCATTGCAGGCAATTAATACTGCCTGTCAGGATTCCAGCAGTTACCCCAATTTTTAGATTCCTCATTGTTTTCCGGAAGCAAAGAGGATCTTTGCACTAAGTCAGCAAAGAATATAAAGTTAAAGCGTTCATAGAACAACCATCTGAACAGCTGATGCCATTACACAATTCTGATATTTCATTAGTACATCTAGTGTGTCTAACCCTTTAGGGAGATACAGCAGAATAGCAACAGATGGACTGGGCAGAGATCAGAACACACCTTTCTGATCTCACCCACCAATTGAGTTTACTTCAGAAATGGCAAAGCTTAGCAGGTTTTACACAGTTGTAGCTGTTATTGGACACTCTAATTTAAGGAGAAAACATTATTTTAACCCTAGCACAGTGAATGATGCCTTAAGTCTACCTCACCTAAGGACTAGGAAGGACTAAATGAAAACAAAACCATAAGGATATGGCAAAGCAACAACTACCACCACATTGCCAGGATAGGTTTTTGCATTTTGTATTTGTATTATTTGTAACAATAAATGAATGTTTGTGCCATGGACAGGTGCAGTCAGGTGATGACATGACCAACTTCAAGCATTAGGAAGATAGAAGGTTAAACTGATGACTCTTTCTGTATCCTCCAAATTAAGGTTTCAAGAGATCAATAGATATGAATACTAATAGGTTGGGGAAAAGATACTGCAGATGACTAAGGTTACTTTCAGGTGGATCTTTTTAAAAAGATCTCACCATTGACAGCAGGTTCACTGTAATGAAGAATGCATCTCCTTTATAATCTCAAATGCTTGCTTATTACCATCTATTCTAAGACCAGGGACCAATGTTTGTTTGTTTGTTTGTGTATAAAATTTATAGGCTGCTCATCTTACTTCTGGGCACTATTTAAATATTTAAAACTAAACGTAGTCATCCATAGAAATCTAGACTCAGCCACAATGAATCCTGAATCGTGTGATGAAATACTGATCTCTCTTTCAACAGTAGGAGGTAGCTGAGCAGAGATACAACACCGGGATTTTTCAGATTGTTTTCCTCCCTATTTCTCATCCACGCCTTCTTACCAATGTAGCCATCCTGATCTATATCACCCAAAGGAGCAATAGCCATGCCAAAACGACCATAGATATCTGTGCCAGTCAACTTCTGCCAAGGAGTTCTGTAAGGCCGTGAGCTCCTCCGCTGCAGGTATAAGTAAACTCTTCCCACTTCATAGAGTTTCCCATCTGAGCGGCGCTCCATGAAAAGAGGGGCACCCACTAAAATGTCGTCTTTCCTGAGACACAGAAAAACAATCTGTAAGAGGTTATACATGGCACAATCTCCAGCTCAGCCAAAGCAAATACAAATAACAATGGTAAGAGTAACCTGCCTAACACTGAGACCTTAAGTTACAGTGGATTTGTAGAAGACTAACTATGGGCTTTTCAAGAGGCATCTGCCTAGTCATAATAGGAATTGGCATATTGGTTCAGGCAGGCCTTATGGTTGCTCCAGCAGGGCTTCCTATATACTCTAGCAGGTTCCATCATGGTTCCTTCCACCACCACCACTGAGAGATCATTTGAATTCCTTCAAAAAAAGAAATAAACAATTCACAGACCCCACATACCACTGAAACATACTTAAGAAGTGTATTGCTAATTCCTAGATGGTGCATCTATGTAAAGGAGTTTAGGAGAACAGGACCAAGAATAAATATGTACTTTGAATTTGTAAGGGAAGCTGCAAGCGGATTGTTACTTCTCCACTAATGCCTATTCTGCTGTTTCTTTTTTAGACCATTTCCCAGGACTGGCCTCATTCTCTTAGGTGGGTAGTCCTGAGAATCCAGGCAATGATTCTTTTCTAGCATTATGGCCTGGATTACAATGAGAACCCACATACCTTCCCTTTCCTCTTCTCTGAAAAGACGGATTTGTTTTGAGATCAGGGTAGGGAATCTTGCTTTGAAGGAGATTGTGGCAATAATCAATACCTGTAAGATGGTGGTGTCAAACTCAGGTTGACACAGTAGTGTCATGTGACATATCAGGACTTCCCCCCCTTCGCTAAATCGGGAGTGGGCGTGGCCAGCGCATGATACATCCAGCCCACAGGCCAGGAGTTTGACAGCTCTGCTGTAAGACCTGGCATAATAATGTTGTTTTGTAGTCAGTAAAGAGCAAGCAGGAGGATCAATGGCAGGCGTGTTCTTACAGATGCTTCTGCCTATCACCTCAATAGAATAGAATAGAATACTTTATTGGCCAAGTGTGATTGGTTACACAAGGAATTTATCTTGGTATAAATATTCTCAGTATACATAAAAGAAAAGATACATTCGTCAAGAGTCGAGAATCATAAGATACGACACTTAATGATAGTCATAGGGTACAATAAGCAATCAAATTATACCAGGAAACAGTCAATATTAATTGTAAGGATACAAGCAATCCTTACATTACCATTCTCAATTTAGGCAACTTCTGTTTCCATTTTAAATTAAATTAATACTTCCTATACAAGATGATAAAGAAGTATGTTTCTTCTGTGTTTAGGAGTAGTGTTTGTGTGTATGCCTGTGTACTTTAGAGCTAGTCTTGACTGCTGAAAATTAACAAGCCTTGCGATTTTCTTAGCAACCTTTTCAGGAAGGGTTTCCCATTGTCTTCTTTCTAGGGCTGAGAGAGCATGGCTAGCCCAAGGCTACCTACCTGCCTTTGTGCCTAAGTCATTGCGAATACACTCCTCAATTTCTAATTCGGTGCCTTTAACCACTATACCAAACTGACTCTCTATGAATATATTAAGGCAACACAAATTAATGGGATATGATATATAATGTTGTACTATAAATTGTATCATTTACCTGGAATAGAGGATGATAAAAGATATAAGATATAGCACTGCCAGAGGTTATAAAATGATTCACTATTTTTATGACTTTAATTGATCTTTAATTTCATAGGAGAGGATATTTTAAAAATTATTATTAAAGTATGTTCAAACAAAATTGAATCCAAATCACAAATATTTTACAATATGAAATATGAAAAATAAATGATTGTAACATTGTTGGGTTCAGGGTTAATCATGAATGTAATTGATTTCAAAGAGCTTGATTAAATCAGTTCTGCCACTCTTTTGCACTTGTGCTTTATTTTTTTCATTAATTGTTGCAGAATCACACAGCATGGCATGTACATTTGAGTAAAAAAATATAATAAGCACTATTATTATTATTTTTTTTATTTGCATTTATATGCCGCCCTTCTCCGGAGACTCAGGGCGGCTTACAGTCTATGGAGCACCAAGCTAAGTTCTCGGCAATAGCTTTCATTCCATTGTATATGCCTGCTTATTACTAGGGCTATTTCCCCCCCCCCCCCCAGCGGCATTTTTACAAAGTCAGCTTATTGCCCCCAACAATCTTGGGTCCTCAGTTTACCTACCCCGAGAGGATGGAAGGCTGAGTCAACCTTGAGCCTGGTGGGATTCGAGCCTGCACTAATTGCAGGCAGCTTGCACTAAGTGCTAGATGATTAACAGCCTGCACCACCAAGGCCCATATTACAATCCACTTCTAATGTGTTGGATATGGCCATGAATGGAAATAGTTGGTAACGGTATGAGAGTGTTAAGAGTATTTATTAGAGTATTCCATATGTATGTAGATAGGTAGGTAGGTAGGCATGCATGCATGCATGTATGCATGTAAAGGGGGCAGAATTGTTGCTGCATAATGTCTTTTTATTGGTGATATCAGGATTCCCTTTGCCAAAATTTCAACCCTCTGACAACAGAGGGCAGCAGATTTCCAAAATGGGCACATAAATCTCTTTGGATGCAAAAGGAAATCCTAGAAGGAAAACTGGAGGAAGCAAGTCAATTGATAGGTAACTTCAGCATGTAAACTTTTGAGTTAACTTAGCATTTGTAGCTGCACTTTAGGAATAAATTACAAAGACCTGCATTCAGTGCTCGTCCAACTATCCACTCAGAGAGAGGGGGATAGATGAAGGAGGCAGTGGCAATGGGCTCACTGGTTTGTATTAGCACACCAGGACACAGAGAAAACAGGAGCAGTTGGCTAAGTTTATGGTGGCTATTAAGAATTTGAGAGTAGCTTCAGGGGCCCTGAAGTAAATTCTATTTTATTCATATAATCAAGAGGATTTTATGATTTAAATGCTCTTAAAACCAAAACACATCACATTCTCAAAAGTTTCTTTGTAATCACAACAAACACATTTGGTAGGTTGTTTTTCTAGTTTAGCAGGACTGTAGATGCAATTGTTCATAATGGAATTGTGGATGATTGGAACAAAAGGGATCCTTTGGGATGTCTATGATAATGGAAATAACTACTTCTTACCACATGAACCATTAAGATCAATGTCCAGAATTATTTAGCTATCAAATTGACTGTTTAAGTTAAAAATAAGCGCACCAAAACGTGGTGCGTCCCTGTCCTATTGTTTCTTTTTTTTCTTATTCGTATCCATTTCATGTATTTATAGCCATGTTTATACTTATACCTGTTATCTAATAATTGTTTGACAAAATAAATAAAATAAAATAAATAAAAGAGAGAGAATTTCAAAAATTTAGGACCTTTTGTTTCTATCCATAGCAGACATTTTTTTGGCTATGACTATCAAATGGTGTGGCACTGAGAAAGATTGAGAGACAGGAAATAAGGGCACTGGCTGGAAACAAGGGCATGCAACAGAGGTGATTTGAATTGGTAATGGGGACAGGAAACTCTATGATGGTGATTCATCTGCTGCTAACAGCTAATCAAGCTGTAGAAGAAAAAGTGCTTTGGATAGTTTGCCTTTGTCTTTTAAGATGGTAAACTAAGCACATGGTCCACACAGAACAGAACTTAATTGCTGTTACAATCTAGAAAATTATCTTTATCCACTTTTGTTTTTTCTTTTTCTTTCTTTTTCTTATCTTTTTTTTAATATACTCTTATTGTATTTACAAATTCTAACTTTAAAAAAAAGAAACTGTTTCTCTTCTCATTACACTAAATCATAAACTGGCAGACTTAACATACCCTAGCATTTAATGTTGAATTCTGGTTGGCCTCTTTTAAAGCATTTGAATAAAATTTCTATTATGGCTGTCCAGATGTTCTATTATGACTGTTTAAGAGAGTTAGTGGAAGGAATGAGATGTTTGGAGGGCATCAGACCAGACTAATATTAGGACTGTAACTCTTCAAAGACTTGGATAAAATTGGGATGAAGCAATGTTTCCTGGAAAATCTCACACTCTTGCAATTCCTCTTCTTGTACTCATGGGTTGAATGATAAACTTGGGACTATATGGTCTTATCTACCCTTTTTAGACAGCGATAGGATTTGTCAGTAGGTGTTTTTTGGTGTTTATTTAAAAGTAGAAATAATAAAATCAGCATCTAAGACTATGCAACTAACTCCTTGGCTAAAATTTAAAAAATAATAAAAATGAGAAAAAAATAAAGAGTGCTGTTTTCAAGCAGCAACAACCCTTGTTAGCTAAGCTTGCCCATATTCACCAAAACATTAATACTTTGTGGACTTGTCTAGGACCCCCATTATCTATGATCCCTGGATTTCTATTCTAGCATCTAGCTTAAAGCGCACTGATGTTTTTGAATCTACTCATTGAATCCCTGCTTTTACAACAATCTTTGTATTAAGCCTTCAAAATGCAGGATGATGAAGTTTCTAATTTCAGACCAAAGTTTGGTGGATTTAATAGCTGTTTACCCCCCCCCCCCCCCCACACACACAAATCAGCATCAGATCCAATTTAAATTTAGGCTACTTTGACCCCTTCTTTGGCCTTACCCATCTCCATTGATATCAGCAACTGCCAGTGTATGCCCAAAATATGATGCCACCTGCAAAAGGAAAGAAGTGAAGTTAAAACCATCCTGGGAACTTATGCATTTGATACAATGATAGCTTGCCTTCCCATCAAAGAAACGGCCACATGAGAATTACTTTACGTTGGGAAGCACTGGCTAATTTTCAATTCTACTAGCCCAGTGACCTTCTGAAAAGTTTTAGAACAATGACAAATAAGGACTCAGGTTTACTTATTCAGGAATCCCATTTGTATTTTTAGGCTTTATGAAAAAAGCTAAATTTACAATGAACCAAGTGAGTAGAACCAGCAATAGTGCAACATTTAAGCAATATTAAAAATAGCAATAGCTATTATATAGACTTATATATCACTTCCCAGTGCTTTCTAGCCCTCTCTAAGCAGTTTACAGTGTTAGCATATTGTACCCAATAATCTGGGTCCTCATTTTACTGACAGGGAAGGATGGACGGTTGAGTCAACCTTTTTTTTAAAAAAAAGTTTTTAATTTTTTAATTTTTACACATCTCTTCACGTGTGCAACGTGGTTCCAGATTATAACACTTGTACATAATCATACTTTCATTTCCACCAATCTTATATAATATCACCTCATATCATTATCTATTTCACTCATCTTTAAATAAATTTCTATTTCATATTTCAATTCATTAATTCAATATCAATATCATTTCATCCACATATAGATTCCCAGTTCTTTATCCCCTATTATTTCCATTTTCAGCTTACCACCTATTTTATTCAACATTACACATCATTATTATCCTAAAGTTTCCTTAGACCAATTATGTAATCAACAATCTAGAAAGAATAAAAATAAAAACCAATATATTTAGGATCCACTTGGTATATTCCCTCAATCTATCTGATTTAATAATTCATTCCCCAGCTTTAAACATATTAACATTAAATAATTAACTGTATATTTTAAAACATATATATTTTAAAGTATTTCCCCCTGAAGTTGCTAAAATAACTTCTTAATATATCTCATTTTTAATCCTCCAATATGGGTTCATAACAGCATAATTCACATACAATTATATATATATATGTATGTATGTATGCATGTATGTATGTATGTATGTGTATGTATGCGTATGTGTATGCATACGTATATGTATATGTATATATATAATTTGTTTTTGTAGATTTTCACGGGTACAAGTATGCAGGTCTTGGCCTGTTCAGGTCTTTTCCCGTGTAAGATTGAGACTATCTTGGCAACATTTCAATGAGATCCCACTCGCCATCTTCAGGCTGGTGCTTTCGATGTAAGATTGAGACTATCTTGGCAATGTTTCGACGAGATCTCACTTACCATCCTCAGATTGGTGTTTTCAGCTTTGTGCTTGTGCGAGCAAAGTGTGATCTGAGATGCTGTCTCCCTATATAAACTGGTGGGGAGGTTGGCTGTGTTGTCATTTCTTGATTGGTTGATGGAGTTGATGTTTGCAGACTGGCTGGCTTTTTCTTAAAAACATGTGTGGCTGAGGTATTGGCTCTGTGTCTATCAGCCTTCAGTGTTGTAATGACTAATGGGTAATGGGCTGTGTGATGACCTTCTGAGTTCTATTGTTTTGACCTTCTGGGTCTTGTGCTGTAATCTCCTGGGTCGTAATGACCTGGGTAATGGGCTGTGTGATGACATTCTGAGTTCTATTGTTTTGACAATAGTAGGTTGGGTTTGAGTTTGGTGAGGGAGATTGATGGTGGTGTCATGTATTGTTTTGGGTCCAGTTTTGGTTTTTATGGCTGGGACTCATTTGTTGATAAGGGCTAGTTTCCAAATGTCTGGTAGCGGGAGGCATCGTTCCATTTATTCATCTTATGGGGGTGTTTTTCTATTTTGATTATTATCTTGTTGAAGTGTTCAGTATTGGAGATTAATTTGGTTCCCTCAAAATTAATTTCATGTCCTGTGGCTTTAAGGTGCTGGAAAAGGGAGGAAGCCCTTATCAACAAATGAGTCCCAGCCACGAAAACCAACACTGGACCCAAAACAACACAACACCACCACCAATCTCCCTCACCAGACTCAAACCCAACCCACCCCATAGACAAAAGGCAACCACCATCCAGAAACCAGACCACAGCTGCATCACCAGCTGCCACACACCCCGACCCCCAAACTAAGCAAACTGACACATGCCATGAACACAGTGCCAGGCCTCAAACTCAGAGCCAAACCAAAACCTGGAATGTCACATCACAGCCACCCACTCAAGATATCACATCACAGAACTCAGGAAGCTACACCACAAAACCTCAGGATGTTGCAACACAGACAACAACCCAGGAAATTACAATACAAGACCCAGGATGCTACAAGATTAGAACTCAGAAGGTCATCACACAGCCTATTACCCAGGTCATTATGACCTAGGAGATTACAACACAAGACCCAGGAGGTCAAAACATTAGAACTCAGAAGATCATCACATAGCCCATTACCCAGGTCATTACGACCTAGGAGATTACAGCACAAGACCCAGGATGTCAAAACAATAGAACTCAGAAGGTCATCACACAGCCCATTACCCAAATCGTTACAACACCGAAGGCTGATAGATACACAAACAATCTGCAAACATTAACTCCATCAACCAATCAAGAAATGACAACACAGCCAACCTCCCCACCTAGTATATATAGAGAGACAGTATCTCAGATCACGTTTTGCTCGCACAAGCACAAAGCCAAAAACACCAGCCTGAAGATGGCAAGTGAGATCTCGTCGAAATGTTGCCAAGATAGTCTCAATCTTACATGGGAAAAGAGCCGAACACACCAAGACCTGCATACCTGAACCCATGAAAATCTATGAAAACATTATATATATATATATATATATATATACTTTGTATTACAACACCCTGTTAAGCCCCAATTAAGGGAGAAAGCATACTGCTTTCTTTTCTGTCTTTCGGCTCATCACCAGAGACCATACTGACAGAAAGCTATTTGTTTCGTTGCCTTTTGTTTACATGTGTGTAAGGTTTTTAAGCTGATAATTTTAAATAATAAATAAGGGAGACTAGTATAGATCTATTTCGAGCTAGTTAGCTCTCTTCAGCTAGCCATACCCTTACTGGGATTCGAACCAGGGAAGTATTACATGTGAGGCAGTTGTAATTGCCACTACACCACTGGCTCTCTCCTTATCAGCTCAGGCAGGGGAATAAGTATATACTTTGTATTACAACACCCTGTTAAGCCCCAATTAAGGGAGAAAGCATACTGCTTTCTTTTCTGTCTTTCGGCTCATCACCAGAATGATGAGGATAGGAGCTGATAAGGAGAGAGCCAGTGGTGTAGAGGCAATTACAACTGCCTCACATGTAATACTTCCCTGGTTCGAATCCCAGTAAGGGTATGGCTAGCTGAAGAGAGCTAACTAGCTCGAAATAGATCTATACTAGTCTCCCTTATTTATTATTTAAAATTATCAGCTTAAAAACCTTACACACATGTAAACAAAAGGCAACGAAACAAATAGCTTTCTGTCAGTATGGTCTCTGGTGATGAGCCGAAAGACAGAAAAGAAAGCAGTATGCTTTCTCCCTTAATTGGGGCTTAACAGGGTGTTGTAATACAAAGTATATACTTATTCCCCTGCCTGAGCTGATAAGGAGAGAGCCAGTGGTGTAGAGGCAATTACAACTGCCTCACATGTAATACTTCCCTGGTTCGAATCCCAGTAAGGGTATGGCTAGCTGAAGAGAGCTAACTAGCTCGAAATAGATCTATACTAGTCTCCCTTATTTATTATTTAAAATTATCAGCTTAAAAACCTTACACACATGTAAACAAAAGGCAACGAAACAAATAGCTTTCTGTCAGTATGGTCTCTGGTGATGAGCCGAAAGACAGAAAAGAAAGCAGTATGCTTTCTCCCTTAATTGGGGCTTAACAGGGTGTTGTAATACAAAGTATATACTTATTCCCCTGCCTGAGCTGATAAGGAGAGAGCCAGTGGTGTAGAGGCAATTACAACTGCCTCACATGTAATACTTCCCTGGTTCGAATCCCAGTAAGGGTATGGCTAGCTGAAGAGAGCTAACTAGCTCGAAATAGATCTATACTAGTCTCCCTTATTTATTATTTAAAATTATCAGCTTAAAAACCTTACACACATATATATATATATATATATATATAGATAGATAGATAGATAGATAGATAGATAGATAGATAGATAGATAGATATAGATATAGATATAGATATAGATATATAGATATAGATATAGATATATAGATATAGATATAGATATATAGATATATATAGATATATATAGATATAGATATATATAGATATATATAGATATAGATAGATAGATAGATAGATAGATAGATAGATAGATAGATAGATAGATAGATGTAGATGTAGATGTAGATATAGATATAATCCTAAAATAATTTCCAGCAATTTTAAACTAAGTGCCAGTATACATTCCCCTGTAGAATCCCCCTTATACAATCCCTAGCCCTTATCTCTAAATCTTGTAACTTTATCATTCCTTTTAATTTTGGCTAGGTTTCCCTTTACTAAGTTTCCCCAATCTTCTTTCTTTTTCCCTTCTAATTTTGTTTTTATTTCCCTCTGCCTGTCAGCCATGTTTCCCCCTCCCCTTTTCAGTTCTCTTTTTTTGGGTTTCTTATTACATATTTCCTTCTTCTTAATCTTAAGTGTCTTATCTCTTTTGTTTATTGTCTCTAATGTCAATGTCTCTGTTTTAAGTCCTTTTATATCCTTTGACAATGGTCCTTGTTCTTCATGCTGATCAAGGCTGTTATTTTCAGCCTCAGATCGTTTCTGAGCTTCCTTTGTTCTTCCGCGAGCTGTGATGCCTTTACTTTACTCAGCATTAACTGGTTGAGTCAGCCTTGAGCTGGTGAGACTCAAGCTGAAAAACTGCTGACAGACAGCAGTCAGCTGAAGTAGCCTGCAGTTTAGGTTTAGGTTTTAGGTTTAGGTTTTATTTAATTTATATACTGCCCTCTCTTCCAATTCCTGGGACTCAGGGTGGTGTACAGCCAGAATTAAAACAATACAAAAATACAAAATTTAAAAACAGATTAAATCAATGGCTGGAAATCAAAACAATACAATAATAAAAACAAGCTAAGAAAAATAACAAATTTAAAACCCTCCAATATTACTAGGCCAGACCGGCTTGTTGAAAAAGATGAGTCTTCAATGCGCGCCTGAAGGTTTGCAGGTCAGGGATAGTCTGTATCTCTAGGGGTAATTCATTCCAAAGGGAGGGTGCTCCCACAGAGAAGGCCCGTACCCTCGGGGTTGCCAGCTGACATCGTCCAGCTGACAGCACCCCAAGGATGCCCACCCTGTGAGAGCACACAGGCCGACAGGAGGCCGATGGTGGCAGAAGGTGGTCCCGTAAGTACCTGGGTCCCAAGCCGTGGAGCGCTTTATAGATGACCACCAACATCTTGAATTGCACCCGGAAGGCCACCGTAAGCCAATGAAGCTCACGCAGGAGTAGTGTAACATGGGAGTTACGAGAAGCCCCCAGAATCACCCGCGCGGCCGCATTCTGCACCAACTGGAGCCTCCGGATGCTCTTCGAGGGGAGCTCCATGTAGAGAGCATTGCAATAATCTAGACGGGAAATGACAAGGGCAGAGGTGACCGTGCGAAGTGCGTCCAGATCCAGAAAGGGCTGCAACTGGCAGATCCGTTGGACCTGATAAAAAGCCCCCCTGGTGACGGCTGTGATATGATCTTCCAACAACAGCCATACATCCAGGAGGACACCAAGATTACGCGTCCTCTCCGTGGGGTTCAAAGTTTCTCCCCCCACAGCCAGCGATGGAGTAAGCTAGCTGTATCTGGGCGCAGGAAACCACAGCCACTCGGTCTTAGTAGGGTTGAATCGGAGCCTGTTTAAACCCATCCAACTCTGCATGGCCTCCAGGCACCAGGTCATCACTTCAACGGCTTTGTTGGGGTGGCCTGGGATAGAAATGTATAACTGAGTATCATCAGCATACTGATGGAACTCTATCCCAAAACCACGGATGATCTCGCCCAGCGGCTTCACATAAATGTTGAACAACAGGGGTGAGAGAACAGACCTCTGAGGCACCCCACAAATCAAGGGCCTCGGGGTTGACCTCTGCCCCCCTGCCAACACAAATTGCAAACGGTCAGAGAAGAAGGAGGAGAACCACCGTAACATGGTGCCCCCCACTCCCAAATCCCCAACCGCTGCAATAAGATACTATGGTCGATAGTATCAAAAGCCGCTGAGAGATCTAACAGGATCAGGACAGAGGAGTAACCCCTGTCACGGGCTCTCCAGAGATCATCCACCAACACAACCAATGCCGTCTCTGTGCTATACCTGGGCCTGAAGCCTGATTGAAGCGGATCTAAATAGATAGCTTCATCCAGGTGCTGAGGGAATTGTTGTGCTACCACACTCTCAACAACCTTTGCCACAAAGCGATGGTTGGAGATTGGACGATAGTTCGATAATAATGTTGGGTCCAGGGATGGTTTCTTGAGGAGGGGCCTCACCACCGCCTCTTTCAAGGCAGCAGGCAAAAAACCCTCACTCAAGGAAGCGTTAATAATACCCTGGAACCAATCTTGTGTCACCTCCCGGGTGGCCAGAACCAGCCAGGAGGGGCACGGATCCAGTAAACATGTGGTGGCATTAAGCCCATCCAGTATCCTGTCCATGTCTTCCAGGGTCACAGGATCAAACTTGCCCCAGATGACCTCCCCAAGATCCGCCCCAGTCATCCCATCCAGAATTGCCCAGTCAGAGTCCAGCCCGTCCCGAATCTGAGCGATTTTGTCCTGCAGATACCTCGAAAAATCCTTAGCCCATCCCTGCAAAGGATCCTCCCGTACTCTCACATCTAAAAGGGAGTAGGTCACCCTAAAAAGGGCGGCTGGGCGATTTTATGCAAACGCAGTAAGGGCGGAAAAGTAAGAACGCTTTGCCACCCTTATCGCCACTAAATAGGCCCTAATATGGGACCTAATAGTGTTCGGTCAGATCCGGAGCGGCTGGTCCTCCAACCACTCTCTAGCTGTCTTTTCTGGCGCTTCATCTCCCTCAGCTCCTTGGAAAACCAAGGAGCTAATTGGGATAGGCACTGAGTCAGAGGCCACAAGGGTACGACCCGGTCAAGGGCCTTGGCCATCACCCTATCCCAGATAGCCACCAAGTCCCCAACCGAGTCATGTGTGCGAGCCTCGGGAAAAGGCCCAAACTCCATCAGGAACCTATCTGGGTCCATCAGGTGCCTGGGGCGGAACCATTTTATCGGCTCCACCTCCCCGCGGCGAGGGGGTGCGGAATGGAAGTCCAGCCTAAGGAGCAAATGATCTGACCATGACAGGGGCTCTATAACAATGTGCCCCATACCTAGATCATCTTGCCACTGGCCAGAGACAAAAACCAAATCTAGGATGTGACCCCCCGATGTGTGTGGGGTCCTGAATTAATTGGGTCAGGCCTATGGCTGTCATGGAAGCCATGAACTCCTAGGCAATCCCAGAGGTCCCGCCGGCAGAAGGTAGGTTGAAATCCCCCATGAAAATAAGCCTAGGGGTCTCAACTACCAAGCCGGCTATAATCTCCAGGACCTCAGGCAGGGCTGATGCCACATAGCAGGGAGCCAGGTACGTGATCAGTAGGCCCATCTGAACCCGGAACCATACTTCACAAAAAGGGATTCACAACCGGTCGTCTGAGGAACAGTGAATTCCCTAGGACATAGATCTTCCTTAATAACCACCGCAACCCCTCCCCCCCTCCCCTGTGCCCTCGGTCGATGAAAAACCCGAAACCCGGGTGGGCACATCTCCACCAGAGGAACACCCCCCTCCTGGCCCAACCAGTCTCGGTAATACCCACCAGGTCCACTCCCCCCTCCCGAATAAATCATAAATGAGGGGGGCTTTATTTACTACGGACCTGGCATTACACAATATCAATCGAAGGCCCAGGGCCCGATGATTCGGACAACCTGGGGAACAGGAAATGCTTTGAGAGTCGGAGCGTGCCACCGCCCACAAACAGTGGGGGCACGCTCCCAGAACATGATATGGCCCCCCACAACCACCATATCTGCCTCTCCCGCTTACCGTGCAGATAAAATTAATCTCTCCCTCTCGGAAATAACCCCCCTCCCTGACCCCAAATCCTCCCGGCTGCGCTCAGCCTCCGGTCTGGCCCCCGTCTCAAGTGAGTTGTCCCCCAAACCCAACCTGGTCACCCTCCCTAACCCAGATAAAAATTTAAATAAAAACGAATACAACTGGGTTCTACCCCTCAAAAGTTTCTTCTGGCCATGCCACCTCTTGGGATCCCAGGATCTGTCCTTAAGGTAGGCCGCTGACAATCCAGTGGGCCACTTCAGGAAAATGGATACATTTCCCAGAGCCCGTACGTCCGTAGCTGAGTACATAATCGGCTTAGTCTTATGCTGCCCGGCCGACCGCACCGCCAAGGGAGCTGGAGAAGGTCCCAGAAGATTTCCACAAATGGAATCTGGTGCAGGCGGCCTATGGTGTCGGGGGCGGAGAAGCTGGGCAAGCTGAGCCCGGCCCGCATGGCGCCGGGTGGCCTGTCCAGCAAGTTCTCCACCATGGCCTCCGCCGCCCCCCACCACTGCTGCCCCAGTCCTCCCCACGGCTCCATGCCTCGCCGGCCACAGTCTCCTCCGCCGTCGTTGTCGCTGCTGAGGCCGAGGCCAAGACAGCCAGGCCGTCCATCCAGCGGCTACTCCCATCAACTCGGGCGGCCTGTCCGGTGGATTCCTATAAATGGAATCTGGCACAGGTGGTCTAAAATATTGGGGGCAGAGAAGCCCAGCAAACTGAGCCTGGCTTGCTTGACATTGGGCGGCCCATCCAACAAGTTCTCCACCATGATCTCCGCCGCCCACCACCGATGTAGCCCCGGTCCTCACCGCCACCGTAGCCCTGGTCCTCCCCGCAACTCTGCACCCTGCCGGCCACGGCCTCCTCCGCCGTCGCCGTCGCTGCTGAGGCAGCCAGGCCATCCATCCAGCTGTCGCTCCCGGCAACTCAGACGGCCCGTCCACCACAGCCCTGGTCCTCCCTGCGGCTGCCTTCTAACCACTGTATCACCATCAGGGAGGCTGTATTTATTATCTAAATCTTCTGGTTATTCTCCACTCTGTCCAATTGGGAAAGGAGTATAAGAAAATCCTCCCAAGCCTCTTGCTTTTTTTTGCAAGAATTCCCAGCTAGCATGCATTTCAAACATATCTGGAAGTAACTACTAGAACATTATTGATGGATCAGAAGAAGCAAAGAAAACCATGTGAGTGAAATATATATATAAATATATATATTACCTGCTCACTGGAGATAGTCCAGAGAATGTGGAATTCATCGGTTCTGGTAAGAATTTCCACCTAAGATAAGAAATGGGGGCAAAGTATCAAGTAGATTAAAGCTCTGTTCTCTCAAAGAGATCCAGCTACCAGTATTTGTTTTTCAGGATACCAGAATATATAGTATTTTCATAGCCAAAGATATGAAAACCTGATATTACTTGGCTAAGATTTCCTTATTTATTTATTTATTTATTTATTTTATTTGTCAATTTGTCAATTGCTTACAAGCTAATAGGTATAAGTAAAAACATAATTATGAATACATGGATACATATAAGAAAAATAAAAAAAATAAAAGAAACAATAGGACAGGGACAGTAGGCATGTTGGTGCGCTTATGCACATCCCCTATCTTTGCCCATTGGTCATGCTGGCTTGGCAGATGGGAACTGGAGTCCAAGATGTTATCTACCCTGACCATCAAAAAGGTTGCATTTATCCCCCAGAAGTAAGAAAAAAAACAGATAGAATTCCAGATCAAGAGGGCATTTGGGGACTCAAAAAACCTATATTCCAAATAGACAAGTATCCTCTGTGACAGCCATTCTGAACAAATCCCCTTAGAAAAGTTCCTAACATGCTCACTGGCCCAAAACAAGTGGGAATCTTGCTATGTGACTGTCACTTTTTCTCATGAACCCAGATTTGTTTTCAATACAGTGGAGGTAAAAAATTATAAACTATTGTTCAATCCTAGAATAAATGCAATAGGAACATATATAAAATGCTTCTCTGCATATGTGGAAGGAGACCATAATCTGTGTCATTGTTCAGGCATGCAACCCAATATAGACTTGATATTGGGTCTGTGGAGATTCTTGGTTATCCAGATCATGGCTGTCCCAAAGGTACTTTTCAAGAGGCAACTGGACTGTCTGTTTTTTCTTAGATGTTTCTCTTCTCATCCATGAAGCTTCTTCAGCTCTGACTAGATGGTGGGGAATGGAAGGATTTATATTCCTGGCAGACACCTGGTCATTTGCATTCTTTTAGTGACATTAAGCTCACGTGGGGATTTATCTGTGTCATCAGAATTCAAATGTCCAGCTGTCTGCAAGGAGTATAAATCCTTCCATTCCCCACCATTCAGTCAGAGCTGAAGAAGATTCTTGGATGAGAAGCGAAACAAAGAAAAAACAGACAGTCCGGTTGCCTCTTGAAAAAGCACCTTTGGGACAACAATATCAAGTCCAGATTCAGAGTACGTAAACTGAGCCTCAGGGGGCTTCTAAAAAGGCTGCTGAGTAGTCCTTTATATACAGTAAATAAGCTGTTTTTGTTTGGTTTGCACTTTTTTCTCTGGAAGAGATAAAATAGATGCATCACTCTTTCTTCATAGTTCTCCTGCTTCTGTCTTATACTTACCGCTCCTTGTGTCAGTCTCATGTTAGGAATGCCCACTACATATTCTGCAAACAGAAGAATATCTCAGTAGTTGTAAAATGCCTGGCAAGCTAAGTCATCCATGAGCTAGGCATTCATATTCATATTCAGGCTGAATCCTGGTGCCTATTAAATTGCTGAATTTTAGGTAGGGAGTACTAAGATTAGAGAGGCTTAAACATCTTAATCAGATATTAAACAGATACTCCTGAAACCCCAGATGTTCTTGACTGTTTTTGAAGCAACTGATGTAAACATTAAAACTTTCGTTTTAAATTCTTGCCAAAAAGATCATAAAGTTCACTAAACGACAAACTAGCCAGGAAACAGTTCTCTTCCTAACTCTGTTGATCCCAAACTACTCCATTCCAGAGGAAAAATAAACTTCTTTTACCTTGTGTTGTTGAGTCTTCATTAAACTCCCCCAAAGCCACAGAGTAACCTACATGGAAGGAAGGATTGGGCAATTTGTTGACAACTCACTTGGACATGAAGTACCTGTTTCCTGAATCCTATTTATTTTATTTTATTTAGTTTGTCAAGCATGTATGACAAAAGAAGTCTAAGTATGAACATAACATATAAACATATAAGTATAAACTGGTATAAGTATATACATAAAAAATGAGTACAAATAAATGGGAACAGTAGGACAGGGATTGTATGCATGCTGGTGCACTTATGCACGCCCCCTTACAGACCTCTTAGGAATGGAGTGAGATCCACAGTAGACAGTTTAAGGTTAAAGTTTTGGGAGTTTGAGGATGTAACAACAGAGTCAGGTAATGAGTTCCAGGCATTGACAACTCTGTTGCTGAAGTCATATTTTCTGCAATCAAGTTTGGAGTGGTTTACTTTGAGTTTGTATCTATTGTTTGCTCATGTATTATTGTGGTTGAAGCTGAAGTAGTCATTGACAGGTAGGAAATTGTAGCAGACAATTTTGTGTACTAAGCTTGGGTCAGACGGTAGGCATAATTCTAAGTTGTCTAGGTCCAAAATATCAAGCCTGGTGGCATAGGTAATTCTATTGTGATCTGAAGAGTGGAGTATTTTTTTCATGAAATACCTCTGGACTTGTTCAATTAATGTCCATTATACAGTGTGGATTCCAGGCAAATGAGTGTATTTGAGAATTGGTCTGGTGAAGGCTTTGTGTGCCCTGGTTTGCAGTTCAATGTTACCGGAGAAGATGTTGCGCAAAATTAGGGCAAGGCAACCAAAATAATCCCTAGAGAATTGAGCAGGATGACAGTGCTCCTATCAGCAAGCATTGTAAGTCATTTTGGACAGGTTTGACCATCTAGGTATCAGATAATTTTTATTCTGTGCACCTCAGTAGGTGTTTCTACATAGCTTTTGCCTGAAAACATCTGGGCTCCACGTTCCACAATTTTAACATGACAGAACCACAACTTCAACGGCTCCAACTGAGAACTGTCTTTTGCTTAAGGCAGGGGCCCAACCCCTATGTCATGGCCCATGATCAGACCGCTGCTCATTTGGAACCAGGCTGCAGAAGTGGCAGGTGAGCATGCATGCACATCTCCATTTGCACAAGTGGCAGGTACTGATGCTCATGCATGCAGCTCCATTTGTGTGAATGACGGGCACAGGCATCCGCTGCTTGCACATATGAAGTTGCACACACTCACATACGTGCTTGCCACTCACACAAAACCATCTCCTGCCCTGATCCCCACCAGTCCACTAAGCTTGAAAAGTTGGGGACCACTGGCTTAAGGTTAAGCTTAAGGCTATAACAGATTTTTTCTTCAGTTCTGTTGTGTCAAATTATTGGAGACTGCCTGGATTAATCCCTACAATTTTCTTGGCTAGGTTTTTCATAAGTGGTTTGTCATTGCCTCCTTTCTGGAGCTGAGAGAAGGTAACTATCCCAAGGTTACCCAACTTGCTTTATGCCCAACACAGGACTAGAATCTCAAGGCTTCCTGATTTCTAGCTGATGCCTTAACCAAATTGCCTCTCACCTACAACATGCATTCATCCAAACAATCAACCATACATCAACAATGTGAACTTTTGTCATTAGATAAACAAAAGAAAAGAGGGGTAGTGTTATACATAAAAGTTTGGATCTCGGCTAAAGAAATTTTTAAAGATAAAGATGATAGGATATTGATGGTAGAGATAGAGTTAGAGAATAAAAAGATGGTTTTGATAGAAATTTATGCTCCGAATGGTCCATAAGAACACTTCTTTCAAAAATTATATAATAATATTAAGGAAGTACATTATAAAGAAATTTGTATCTTAGGTGATTTTAATGAAATTATAGATAAAACAATGGACTATAAAGCTGAAATAAGAAAATAATAAGGAAAAAGGTATTACCGAAAAATTTTCATGATTTGGCAAAAGAGGCTAAGATTTATGATGCATGGAGATAACACTATCCAAGTAAGAAATAATTTACATTTTATTCTAACAGACATCAGTCTTGGTCGAGACTGGATATGGTATGGATGCCGAAGAAGCTTATCTCAGAAATAACTGAAATAGAAATTGAACCGAGATTGTGGGCAGATCATAGCTGTATCAAGTTTAGTTGGAAAGGGCGATCCAAGACATCAAGATGGAATTTACAAAGAGCGATCCCAAAAGAGGAGGAATTTAAAATTAAACTGGGAAAGGAAATGAAACTCTTCTTTAAGGAGAACAAAGAAGAAGACACATCCATACAAAACACTAAAGCTTTTATGAGAGACGTGGCAATAAATTATATGGCAAATAAAAACAAGAATAAGAAGCTACAACAAAAAGCATTAGAAATGGAATATAGAAACTTGGAGATGAAGTTGGAAGAAGAATCAAAACAGAAAGAGATAAAAATGTGAATGGATTTAATAAAACATGAAAAAGAAAAAGAAGACCTAGTCCAAAAACTGAAAAGAATAAAACAAAATGTATTTGAGAATGCCAATAAACCAGGAAGATGGCTAGCCTGGAAATTGAAGAAACAAGTGGAAAAAAGATGGATCACTAAGCTGCAAAACGAACAGGGAGAAATATGTTATCAAGAAGAAACGAAAAGGAATATAGTTCAGAAATTTTTTGAGGATTTGTATAAAGAAGAAGAATGCATAACAGAAGAAAAAGTGGTAAACTGTTTAAAAGAAAGCGAACCTTCCGAGAATATCAGAAGAAGAAAAAAGCTTATTGAATAGAAGAATAAATCTTGAAGAAGTGACTTGGGCAATAAATAAATAAAAAAACAATAAGGCAGCTGGCCCAGATGCACTCCCTCCTTCCCAACAAGAAATATTAGGTGACAGTTTACTCAAATTATTTAATGAAGTCATGGATAAGACAAGATCATTCCAAAAGAAAAAATGACCAAACAAAGATAGGAAACTACAGGCCAATATCTCTATTAAATGCGGACTATAAAATTTTTGTAACTATAATAGCCGAAAGATTCAAGAAAATATTAAACAAATTTATACACACAGATCAAAATGGCTTCCTTCCACATAGGCACCTTAGGAATAATATCAGGACAATTTTAGACATCATAAAGCATTATGAAGATCATAGTGGAGAACAGGTAGCACTATTATTCTTGGATGCTAAAAAGGCCTTTGATAATGTAGAATGGAGTTTCGTTCTGCAACAAATTAAGTATCTGGATTTTGGGCAAAAATTCCTAAATGTGGTATTAGCAATATATCACAAACAAGAAGCTAGCATATTGATAAATGACCACACAACAAATAAATTTGAGATACAAAAAGGAAAGAGACAGGGATGTCCATTATCACCATTATTATTTATTTAGAAGTAACAAGAATAATTAGGAAAGAACTGGAAATAAAAGAGCTAAAAATAAAGAAAGAAGAATATAAATTACAAGCCTTCGCTGATAACTTGGTTTAGAAGATCTGCAATATTCTGGACCAAAATTGTTAGAGCAATTAGAAGAATTTGGAGAAGTTGTGGGGCTAAAAATTAATAAGGAAAAAATTAAAATACTTACAAAAAATATGACAAATGCACAAAAGAAAAATTTAACGAGGATAATGGACATCCAGATGACAAATAAAATTAAATATTTGGGAATTGTAATTTCAGCAAAATGTATAACCCTCAAAGAGGATCATTATACTCCACTAATTAAAAAAAATAACCAAAGATTTTAGGAAATGGAGCAACTTAAGACTTTTTCTTTATGGGGAGAATTGCGTCTATAAAAATGAACGTATTACCAAAATTATTATTTTTATTCCAAAACACTCTGGTAAAATTAGAGAAAAATTTCTTTCATCATTTATATGGCAGGGAAAAAAGCTCAGAATTAGACTGAAATTGTTGCAGGACACTACTGAAAGAGGAGGATTTGGCCTATCGGATTGGGAAATATATCATAGAGTGGCTACTCTGATCTGGGTTAAAGATTGGATAAATGTTAAAAATAAAAGAATATTAACATTAACAAAGATATAACCTACTGGCAGGATGGCATGTCTTTTTGTGACAGGACAAACATCTAATTCATGGTTACCTTCAAAGGCATAAAATTAGACAGACATTACTAAATGCATGGAATAAAACTAAATGGCAAATCTAAATTGAAATACCAACTTGGCTATCTACTTTAGAAGCGTTAATTTACCCACATTTATTGTGTCAAGGCCAGGTCAGTGGTGGTATTCAGCCAGTTCGCAACGGATCGGGCGAACCTGTAGCAAGAATTTGGCGTGGGTCACCGAACTAGTAGTAAGTTCTGGCTGGCCATGCCCCCCACCCGGTTGCCCTCCCGCCCACCTGCCTGCCATTCGCCTAAGGTATTTTTTTCTTTTTTTCTCCTCCCAATAATCAGCTGTAGATAAGGTCAGCTCTGCCGGGATTCCCCTTGCTGAGGCCCCAGAAGGCAAAAAATTGAGGGAAGAGTTCAGCCCCCCCCTCCATTTTTTGCCTTCCAGAGCCCCAGAGGAGCCTTAGGGGAGCAAAAGCACCCCCCAGAGGCTTCTTTAAGGCTAGGAAGCTCCCAAAACAGAGCTTGGAGGGGTGCTGCATGCTCCTACCATGTTCTGTTCCTTTTCTTCCAGAGCCCCAGAGGAGCCTTGGGGGGAGCAAAAACACTCCCTCCAGAGGCTTCTCTGAGGCTAGGAAGCTCCCAAAATGGAGCTTGGAGGGGTGCTGCATGCTCCTACCATGTTCTGTTCCTTTTCTTCCAGAGCTCCAGAGGAGCCTTGGGGGGAGCAAAAACACCCCCTCCAGAGGCTTCTCTGAGGCTAGGAAGCTCCCAAAATGGAGCTTGGAGGGGTGCTGCATGCCCCTACCATGCTCTGTTCCTTTTCTTCCTGAGCCCCAGAAGAGCCTTGGGGGAGCAAACCCCCCCCCCAGAGGCTTCTCTGAGGATAGGAAGCTCCCAAAACAGAGCTTGGAGGAGTGCTGTGTGCCCCTCTCATGCTCTGTTCCTTTTCTTCCTGAACCCCAGAGGAGCCTTAGGGGAGCAAAAACGGCCCCCAGAAGCTCCTCTGTGGTTAAGAAGCTCCCAAAAACAGATGGGGCCTGCAAAAAAAGGCCCACCCAGTCACATGGCCAGGCCCACAGAACTGGGCCAGGTCATTACATATGAGGACATATTAGATGATATATTATATTAGATATATATACATATTAGATGAATAAAAACAAGACAGGAGTTGAAAGATTTGGGATTTGAGATAGAATGGTGGGCCTATTTACAATTACAGTCGAGGTATAGTAAAGATATGAAAGAATGGGGTATTAGTAGATGGAAAACAGAATTAGATAAAATGTTACTAGGAACAGATGAGAAATTGACTAAAAAAAACTTACGAAGTATTATTAGAAGGCAAACTGGAAGAGGAAAAGGTGAAAGAAATGATATTGGCCTGGATGAAAGATTTTGGATATGGCATAAATTTGGATGATTGGCAAATTTTATGGGACAGGAATAGAAAAATAACCTTGGCAGCATCATATAAAGAAAACTTACACAAAATGTTTTATCGATGGCACATTCCACCATCAAAATTGGCAAGAATGTATCTGAAATTATCCGCTAAATGTTGGAAATGCAACAAAGAAATTGGAACATACTACCATGTATGGTGGAAATGTGAAAAAGCTCATAATTAGAAATTGGTTAGAAGAGATGTGTAAAATTAAAATAGAATTTAGACCTGAAATTTTTCTAATGGGAATCAATGTGTGAAAATATAATAAAGAGATAATATACTTAATAGTCCATGTTACCACTGCTGTGAGATTAGCCATTGCCCTAAGATGGAAAGGTAATGATATGCCAGATGAGATGGAAATAATTAGAAAAAATTGGACGTGCGTTGAAATGGATAGAGTAACCCAAGAATTAAAAGATAAAACTGAATTTGATTACTACAAAATTTGGGAGAAGTTTTACCACTGGTTTAAAAAAGAAAGGAGTGAATGTATTAATGATGATTAATATTTATGTATATATGTAAATTTGTATTTTTTGTTATATGTATTATACAAGGATGTAAGACAAATAGGTGTGTTGGGATGTATGCACCACGTTCATTGTTTTCAAATGTTTTTCATTAATAAAATTTATTTTTTTAAAAAACAATGTGAATTTGAGCATAGAATTCTCCATCTAGAGCATTTTAGTTTTCATATTAAACTTCCCTAGACCATGCCACAAAATGGGGAGAATGGTCTATAAAGATCCTTATTTGTTTATTTATAAAATTTATTAGTTGCCCATCTTACCATAGGGTAACTCTGGGAAACTTACAGTTACATCTAAGCTAAAACATAAAAAGTTAAAACCAAAACCACATGGGGGAGGGTGGGGGCAGGGGGGACAGGTGGGATCTATTATTACTCAATCAAACACCTCCATTATGCTTTTCCCTCACTGGGGTCCCAAGCCAACTGGCAAAGCCACATCTTTAGGCCCTTATGAAAAGATAGGAGGGTTGGGGCCAACCTCATATCAAGGGTATGGGGAGGGGCAAGGTGTTCCAGAAGCTGAAAATAATATGCAGGCAGCATATGATACATTTCTGAAACTAAAGAGAGATAATTTCTCAGGAGGGAATAATAGTTGAAAAATTAGGCCTAAGAAAAGCAGAATTTAAGACATTATTTTGAGAAGGAACAGTAATTGCTGTTCACTAAAAAATTAAGCTCATTTAACAACAGTTGTGGTATGTCAAGGAAAGCCAGGGTCAAAATTAGATAGGTAGGCAGGCTTCTCACTCTTTTGCTCCCTCATTTGACTCTTTTTCTTTTTTCAGCCAGCCAGGGTGTTGCAAGGAGTTGGATTTGACACATAGTTGAGCTGATGGTAGAAGCCATTTGAACAGAAACGTCCGCGGCAGTCAATTGACTATGCTACCCTTTTGTGTAAATGCCTCTGCAGGCCTTCAGTTGCACTCATGCTTATCATCTTGACTTTTTTAAACCCTTCCTCTATATAGACACCCCTGGTTTAAAATTAGCTTAAGGGTCAATTTTAGTATGAAAGATGGTTGATGGTTCACTTTTGGCATATCAGCACGAGCAAGAAGAAGTGGTATAGTTAGTTTTAGCCAGAGAAACCGCATTTTGTTGAAAACCTTTCATGTTTCTATCTTTGGGGGTTCTCATTCTTGGGCCTCACACTCTTATCTGGGAGGCTACCTGATAGCTTGATCAAGTAACTCAAAGCATCAATTTGGTTCAGGGCTAAAGTCAGGGGTGGGATTCTACTGGTTCAGACTGGTTCGAGTGAACCGGATGTTAAAGTTAAAGTTATTTCAATGACCGGCTGGCCCCGCCCACCTGCCACTGCCCCTCCCAGGAGTCTCCATGCAATGCAGATAAGTGCAGGGTCCAAGTGGAGGCTCTGGGAGGGGAAATGGGCCTTCCGGAAGTCCAGAAATGGGCCTGTTCCCAGCTTCCGGTGGGCCTCCAGAGCCTGGGAGAGGCTGTTTCCACACTCTCCCAGAGGCCCAGAGGAGGCCTCTGGACCCTTGAGAGGGTGATAACAGCCTCCCCTGGGCTCTGGAGACCCACCGGAAGCCAGAAACAGGAAGTTCCTGTAGGCCATGCCCTCCATGGCCATACTCACCCAACAACTAGGCAGCAAACTGGTTGTTGGGATTTTTGAATCCTAACCCTGGCTAAAGTCCATTTCCTGTTGCAGATAAATTAGCTAGAAAGTTTTGCATACTTCATAATCAGTCTTATCAGTTAGGGACAAACACTGAGGGCTGTAATGTTTTACTAAGGAACCCATCTTCTGGGAGGATCATCCTCCACCATATTTTGTTGTTTGCTGCCCATGGTTTGCTAATGAGCATGTGCATTTGTTTTCCAAAAGTGTATAAAAACTATTATAATTTGTGTATGGAGGCTCTCTCGATCTGTGATATAGTCCTAAAAGCGCACTTTCTTGTGCTGTACAGAACAAACAGGTTGCAATTTCCTGCATGGTGTGATAATTGGCTACATTGCACCAGAGAAAAACAAATCCAGCATTTGACTGGATCAATTCATGGTTTGGCCATCAAGCACAAAGAAAAAAGAGGTACCTCAAAAAAAGAGAAACATTTGCTAAATACTTTGGGCCCAACTCCTAACCTCCTCTGGTACATGCCACCTTGACCTTCTGTATGCACCCAGAGTCTGCTGAAGGAAAAAAATGCCAACTCACCCCGGTATCCATCCTGATATTTCTTCAGTCTATAATCTTCTGTTACCAGTTCTGAGCTCATGTACCACAGCAAAGTAGAAGATGAACGAGGATATTTTGCTTCAATCTCTGACAGGGCAACTGAATAGAACAAACCTAAAAGAAGACAAGAGACACTTCTCTATAATGGCAGCAGGACTTTAATTGGACAAGCTACTATATGGGAGACTACAGGTCCAGAACATCTACATAAGTATTTCTCAACCTTAGCAGCTTTAAAATGCATGGACTTCAACTCCCAGAAATTCCCAGCCATATATATTTCTTTTCCTGTTTCTGACCTTATTACATCAATAGCAATAGGACTTACACTTATATACCACTTCACAATCCTCTCTAAGTGGTTTACCAGAGTCAGCATATTTCCCCCAAAAATCTGGGTCTCCATTTTACTGACCTCAGAAGGATAGAGTCAACCTTGAGCTTCCCAGAATTGAACTCCTGGGTTGAGCATCCCAAAGGTGCTTTTTCAACTGGACTTTCTGGTTTTTGGGAGAAGACGTTTCATTTCTCATCCAAGAAGCTTCTTCAGAAAGTCAACCATGACAACCATGACCTGGATAACTGAGAATCTTTACAGACACATGGAGTGACCAGTGAATTAACCTGCACTACTGTTTTCTAACCACTGTGCCACCATGGCTCTTATACCATGATGGATCTGAACAAAAGCATTTTAGGCTAGCATTTTATTCCCACATTTTATTCCCACGATAACCATAAGATACCTGCAGATATTCACAAACACAATTAGTACAATGGGTCTAATTGAGTAAAGGTAAGGTAAAGGTTCCCCTCGCACGTATGTACTACTTGTTTCTGGCTCTAGGGGCGGTGCTCATCTCGTTACAAAGCTGAAAAGCCAGCACTATCCGAAGACATCTCTGTGGTCATGTGGCTAGGTGAAGGTGCACGGAATGTTGTTACCTTCCCACCAAAGTGGTCCCTATTTTTCTACTTGCATTTTTACATGCTTTCGAACTGCTAGGTTGGCAGAATCTTGGACAACTAATGGGAATTCACTCCGTTACACGGTGCTAGGGATTTGAACTGCCAAATTGCCAATCTTTCTGATCGACAAGCTCCTCAGTGCCTTAGCCACTGAGCTACCGCATCCCCTGTAATTGAGTAGTTGTACTTAATGGGAAAGTACAATTAGAGCCATCTTCCTCCAGAAACTAAGTGATAGGTAGTCTTCAACTTATGACTACAGTTGAGAGCAAAATTTCCATTACTAAGTGAGGCAGTTGTTAAGTGAGTTTAGTTTTATAACCTTTTTTCCCCAATGAATCATGTGGCCGTTAAACAAATCTGATACTGGGCTAATAATAATAATATAGCTACTATGGTATCATCATGCATGAATGCTGTCCAAATCAGATATCTGTTCAGCTCCTCTCCGATAAAGCACGAAGCAGTTCTTCTTTCTATCTGTCCTTCCCATTTACTAATTTAATAGGTTTAGCTTTATGTCTACAGTAAGATTGTGAGGCTGAGAAAAAAAAATATCACACTGTATATTGTATTTGTATTTCTTTTTCCCCTTAAGTTAATGTACAACTTTTCCTCACAGAGGGTGCTGCTTCAATTCATTATCTATCTTTATTACTCTTTTTGGCAACTTCTCAAGACCTGCAATAAATGATTAAAATGATTGACAAGAACAGGACATAGTATTTTGAGGACAACAGATTTCTTAGTGTTTGTAACAGTTGATACATTTACCTGTGAAATAATATCCACCTGGTGCACCAAGCATCAGCGTCCCAGACTGTGGGAAGAAGACAAAAAAAGTAGGAAAAAGTAAAGTCCAAGTTAGCTAGAGAGTACTAGAAATATGTAAGAATTCAGAATATGTGTTAGGTCTATTTTACAATCAGTTTTTGCTGATTATCTTCCTGAATTGTGTATATAAACCATGGCATAATGCCTGAGTGTAAGAACAGGATCCATGTTGGGACAGTCTAGAGGACTAGAGATTTATCAAATCTGTGGTCCCAGTGACTGCCCGCCCCAGATTGGACTGTAACATTATTCAGGGACACATAAGTTTGCCTTCATTCCTGAATGCAAGAACTATTATGGTTTAAACAACAACAAAATGTATGTTACCACAGTGAGCTAACCTTGCCTTTATATGCTGTTTCTTTCTGCCTGCCTGTTCAGGTCTTTGCAAGAAAGATTCATGTCCACCACCAGTGTTTTCAGCTTTTAGTGGGTACATGTTTGGTGTAAGCTGGCTATATGGCACTGGAGAAATACCTGCTATGTTGTCTCTTTTGAGATAGCTTTCTTCAGAACCACCTTGAATCTGCTAATGATAACAAAACTAGTATTGTAGAATCTTCCCTTGTCTGGCAAGCTTGTTCACATGACCACTGAGTCATATGGCAGCCAACGCTAAAAGCCATTGAACACTGTAGATACATATTGTTGAGTTATATATCCTTTTGGGACACATATATCCGTAACAAGCAATAATAATGCCAAAATGATTCAAGAATCATGATGCCATTGTCAAATGATGTAATTACATACTTATACCAACTGTTCTGACCCAAATGGGTTCCCAAAGAGCAAACACAGACAAAGGCAGCAGCCCCCTTTTTAAGGTTTAATAACGAATTCTGTTCTGAAGGCTGCTTTCCACTGATTAGCTCCAACAAGAAAGAGCCTTGCCAAGTTGTTTGTCAATGATGTCAAAAACTCAGAGATAAGAACTAATTTACAAGATTCTCCAAATATGAATTACAAGTTGAGCTTCAGAACTTCTTTGCTGTCTGCAAAGAACGCTTTTCCAAACCTGGCTTTTATCCTCTTGAGGGAGGGGTCATTACCTTGCAATCTTACTCCCGAGTCACCTGTGCTGAACTGTTCTCTCCTACAATCAATCCTGCACACACACGCACTTGGCACAGGCTCCTTGGGAACCTCCTATCACTGCTGCCAGCCCCCACAATCTCTGAAGGCAGTAGTCCACTCCCTGATGGTCCTGGCCCCTCATCAGAGTCCTTGCTCTCCTCAGCCATCTGCACCTGCTGCCGGCTAACCACAACACCAACTAAGTTACATTGTTTGTGTGATGGCACACATGCTCCCAATTTCCATTTCCTCAACCATCAAGAAGACCAAAGGGTATACATCTCATTGCTAGGAAAATCAATTTTCATTTGTCGTTGCCCTATCAACGCCTTCATATATATAAGAGCATTTTTACTTTACAATCAGCTGGATCATTGTCTTGCCTCCCTAGATTACCAGAAGCACAAGAAGCATTTGTACAAAGTTATAGACAATTCCATCAGTATTTTCTCCTGGAGTGTTTTCTAGAGTCAGCCACTTGGAGTTTGCAGATTGGCTGTCTCCTGACCATTGCATTTCCCCCCTGCAAAGCTCACCGGAGAGATGGTGCAGCTGAATCCAATTTCACAGTAACGGATGTCACTTCCTGATGAAATAAACAGAGGAGAAGTTCAAAAATCATGTGACATTAGAAAGCTGCCCTAAGGGGTTTTCCTAAGGAGGGATCCTGAAGCTCTTCCCTAACCCATTTTTTAAGCTTACCCATTCTGTTGGCAGCCTAAGCAATTGGTGCATCAACCACCAAGGACAGATTTAATTTTTTTTCTTCTCAGAATATTAGTGTTTTAATTATCTTAGGGCCTTAACCTTAACCCTGCTTCATTTATATATGTTGGGATCTTTTGATAATCTCAGTAAACATTGATAATCTTCCTGTAACAGATAGGCCATTTCTGAGGGCAGAATTGTAGTCTTCATGGCAGCGGGTCAAAACAGACAAAGGACAGTATTGTCCTGGATAAATCCCTATTTTGTAGTACAGATAGTCTTCAACTTATAATAATTCATTATAAATAATAATAATACTTCATTTGATGACTGTTCAAAGTTGCAACAACACTGAAAAAATTGACATGACCATTTTTCATGCATACCACCAGGGTTAGGATTCTACAGGCTCGCACCTATTCACTAGAACTGGTTGTTAATATTCTAAGCAGTTCAGAGAACCGGTTGTTGGAAGAAATTATTGGCCTAATCCTGTAAGGAAAGCAGGAAGGAAACATTCTGGTGTTGCTTACAGAAACTGCCTCTTTGTAAAACCTTATTATATTCTTGGCAGGACTAGACTTCCTGTCTCAGGAACTTCTCTGGAATTTTTTTCCCTTTCTTTGCTGGTACTTTGCTTGTGTGGAATGACCATTCAAACTTACAATGGCTCTGAAAAAAGTTACTTATGACCATTTTTCACACTTATGACTGTTGCAGCATCCCCACAGTCACGAGAGGCCAGGCAAGGAGATGCGTGCCTCAATGTGAGTGATGTTGAATTGGCCACGCCCAGCCAGTCACATTACCACCAAGCTGCCAATTAGACCACGCCCACAGAACCGGTTGTTAAAAAAATTGAATATCTGATCTGCGTATAATTTTTACAGCATCACATAAACATTTTTCACATGAACAAAATTTGGATGCTTGGCAATCAGCATATATTAATGACGGTTGCAATGTCCTGTGATCATGTGATCATTTTTTAATGAATTTCTGACAAGCAAAGTCACTGCAGAAGCCAGATTCACTTAACAACCATGTTACTAATTTAGGAATTGCAGTGATTCACTTAACAACTATGGCAAGAAAGTTGCCTCATAAAATGGGGTAAAACTCACTTAATAACTCTCTTGCTTAGCAACAGAAATTTTGGATTCAGTTATGGTTGTAAGACAAAGGCTACCTGTATTGTGATGTCCACATAATCATTTAATGCATGTTTTAATAAAGAAATAATTAAACATTTTACTTCTATATTCTATATTATTTAGCTATTCTTTAGTCTTGCTTTGCTTTTGACAAATATAATTGACAATAATTTTTTTTAATTATTCAAAGGGAATCAAAGGACTTAGTGATGGCATTTTATATTGTTTAATTAGTGGTTTTCTGAAGGAATATGGTATATATTCAAAAATATTATCTCATTCAACTGAATTTTTTTTCCTCCCTCCCTCCCTTCCTTCCACCACATACTTCAACTTAACAGGAAGATTTTCCCTTCCCCAAGTCTTCTTTTTAGTAAAAACATACTAAAAATGATATAACTCAAAATTTGTTTTATTTATCATAAAAATAGCTACATGAGCTGGGCCTCTTTAGAATGAGGTAGCACTATTCAGTTATTTGGGGGAAGAATAAAGCCTGCTGCTATCACAGTTTTGCTATCCCAATGATGAATGATACCACCAAGAGAAGTATGTATTTTCCCTGCCTCAAGATTCTATCCCTACTTGGTCTTAAATATTATGTCTCCCCCTCCTGGGATTTTTTTCCTTGCTTTCCCAACCCAAGTGGGACTTTCCTATTCTGAAGATCAGGATGCAATTCTCAAGCATGTAAAGGTGCCACTTGACATGTGCAGTATGCATTTTTCCTCTTATGTTTGAGTGGTCATAGTTGTAAGCACCTCCGCACATCAACAGATAAGAGCCATAGACTTCAAAGCAAGGCTTACCACTATTGTATTTCCTTCAGAAAATACGCACTAAAAATGAATTATAAGTTTTTAAACTAAAATGTTATGAGAAATGCATTTTCTGCGGATGGTGATTTTTCATGCTATTTTGATTAAAATTTGGAGAGTCTGCTTCTCAGGAGATGGGTTTATCTGCAAATACTGGGTATTGTATCTACTGTACATAATAACTATGTACTTTGTAAAATGTAAAATGCTGAGAGAAAAACCTACCGTATATACTCACAGACAAGCTCCTCCCTGGGTAATCCAAACCCAATTTGGAGATGTATTTTGGGACTTAAAATTCTCATTTTGTCCATGAGTATATACATTTATACAATAACTATCAGTCTCTCTAAAAAGATTTATGGATCAAACAGCCCATTTGTGAATTATTTATTTATATAGCACAGCACTACTGGGTCAATTTGCATAACCAGTCATGAAGTAATTTGGGGGCCAAAAAGCCAACTTTCCTTTAGGCATCTTCACAATCTGTTGTTTGGCTATAGTCCCAACAGGCCATGGAAGGTTTTAGGCATGGCATCTTCCTTTAGATAGTCCACCTTCCTCTTTTCCTCACCATATGCATGCAATACTTACCACTTAACCCTGACTTGTAAGCAGAGTGCATATGGATTTGACGGCATGGAGAGTATTCAGAGAAATTCTGTTGGTCTCCTGTGGCCAAGAAACAGCTGCCCACTGGGGTTTTGGTGGCCTCTTCCTTACTGTCCATGGCATTCCAGTGTTGCAATGGGGCACAGGCCTGACAGTTTGAAAGAAAGGAAGGGATGTTGTAGCACTAACAATCAGTGAGACACAATGAGCCTGTTGTGGAATAAATGTGTCCAAACAAAATATTTTCAACTAAATCAGAAAAAGGGTCAAGCTAACAACTGAGCATTTTGTCAAGTCAAATCAGACTTGTCATTTGGTATTCACGAAAAGAACCATCATTTGTAAAAGAGGGATAGAAGAACCCACCTAAGTTTAAGATTCTATTATTTGCACACACAGAGCTATATGGACCTCTTATTCTAAAAGCTAGATTATGTATGGTTTCCTGTAGCAATCAAGGAAGTTAAACAAGACTGTTTATCTAATGTTCTTTCCCTTCATTCTTCTTTAATATTAGGAGCTTTGTTGTAGTAGATATCACTCCAGATTTTCACTTCAACTCCTGTCATCTCTCATTGTTAGCTGAAGCATTTGGAATTCAAAAATATCCAGAGGACCACACCTTGCCCGTCTTTCTGTAGATCAGAGGCAAATAATTTCTCACCTCTGTTAGAAAACTAGGAATGCACAAATGAATGTAGGTCATAACTAGTATGTGGAGCCAACAGCATTCATATAAAACTTCACTGGAGAATTTCTCTCAGCATGCCTCTTGAAAATGAACCAGAGATGCAGAAATTATATAAATACAGCCTGAATGTAATAATAATCACTAGAGAAGCAAAGTAATTCCAATGAACAATTCTTGGTTCTTTATCAAACTCCCAAATGTCTCTGTGGGAATCTTATTATAATTTGTTATTAGCAACTTTTTTCTATTTTTAATTGAATTTTTGACCCTTATAAGGCACCTCATATTTAAAAAATGGCTGTATTTCTTTAAATTGAAGTATAATAACTGAGGGGCAATATTTATAAAGTGGCCTGTCAAAATTAAATTTGAAATCATTTGGCTAAATGTTCATCTTATGCTATATAGTATTTCATCAACTTCGGAGTTTCTAGGAGAGAATCAGAAACCAGTACCCACCATAATACTTTGTTTCCAGGTGTTTACAGATGCTCCAAACCACTGTTTAGACTTGAAAGTTTTTATAGTAATGACACCAAGTTTTCTCACTTGATCACCTGGGTAGCGATAGTGGCATGGACAAAATACAAACAATTAAAGAAGATAAATGCAGTTAACATTAGCCTGCCCCCCAAATAACTCCTAAACTATGCTTCTATGGTCTTATATTACTGTATCTAAAATTACATTTCCTAATCCAAGGATCTCCAATCTTAGCAACTTTACACCTGGCAGACTTGCAACTCCCAGAATTGAGAGTTGGGAGTTGAAGTCTGCCAGGCTTAAAGTTGCCAAGATTGGAGACCCCTGTCCTAATCTCTTGCAGATCAGAATGCTGGCACTTGGCATAATCAATACTAATGACAAATGAGTAGGACTCTGCCTTTTCTCTAGTTTCTTCTGCAACTTCCCTATCCTGTCCCCATTACCTCCTTCTCTCTTCTCTTTCCCCAACATACTTTCTTACACTTCTTCTTGCTCCCTTTTGGACATAAAGATAGTGAAGCTACAGGTGAACTGAACATTTGGACATAGTTTTTTAAAATTAGAGCAAAGGCCATATAGGATCTCAGGCCACATGAGTACAAAAAGATAGGATGGTTTTCATTCATTCCTCATATTAGTTAGCTACTCCCAAAAGCTTTCAAATGATTTCCTCCTCCACCTTCTCATTTCTGATGATAGTAGCAACTGCTCATAACAGCTTTATGACCAGATTATGGGAATCCACTCACCTTCAGTATCAAACTCAATAGGGATGCAGATACTACCATTAGGTTTCCAAGGGCACAAATACACAGCACCTGCTTCTATCACACCAGGCTGCGATGTGTTGGCCCGAGGGGCCCCCACGACTACATTCATGCTAGAGAAGAAAAAAAGAGGTGGTTGTATCTAGATAGAAAAGACCTCTATTATGAGAGGACCAAAAATCTAAATGGATTTTTGTGACATCTGGAGGAATTCTATTATACTTTGGATATTATACTACATTGAACATTTGCTAAGTTTGCAATGACTTTTCCTGAAGAAAAACAAAACTAATCGAGGATGTATATCATTCATTTAAAAGATTCTATTGTTAAGATGTATTCAGACCTGAAGTTATAATGCATGCAAGATGAGTTGAAATAAGAATTTGGTAGATATGGCTCTCCTTTTAAACTAAAGTGTATATGCTTTTACCACACAGACAATAGCATTAAAATCAATGCTTCCAATCTGTCTGCTGCATCAGTCTCCTTATAGGTTCCAAACTAGACTCAGGATATTTGGTTCTGTGAATTGCACAGAATGATGGACAATGGATAATGAATCATCAAGACCAGGGGTCCCCAATCCCTGGACCAGTTCTGGTCTGTGGCCTGTTAAGGACCAGGCTGCAGAGCTAGAGATGAGCAGCAGGTGAACAAGTGAAACCAACCCCCCTCCCCAGTCCGTGGAAAAATTGTCTCCCATGAAATCAGTCCCTGGTGCCAAAAAAGTTGGGGGATCGTTGATCTAGGCTCTGGAGACACTCATTGGCATTGTTTGCATTTTACACCAATGTGATGATCAGTGACAAGGAAGTTTTAGGAGGCCAGTAGATGGAGTAAGTGTCCAAAGAATGCAGAATCTTGCCATACAAGATCTTGCCATTCTACTCTCCCATTAGGATTTAGCATGGGTCATGATTAATATTAAAACATTATGGTTACAGTTCTCAAGTGTTTCCAGTTTTCAGCCTTTGTACCACCAATATTTAATAGAATAGTTGGAAGGTATTTTTGGAATGCAGTAATTGTGGTAGAAGAAGTGCAATGAATGTCACTTGACTCCTGTATTGGATATGATTTATTGAATAAAATACAAATGGCAGGTTTCCTCAATAGGATTTACAAAACGAAGTGGCTACATTCTCAATAGATTCTTATATCATTCTATAGTAGACAACAAGTTATATTACAAGCTAACTCATTGTGGAAATGCAGTCTTATCTTTAGTTTCACAAAGGGATATTCTCTGTTTGAAGGTCTATCTAGTAAAAATCCTCCTTAAAAATCAAGAATTTTCAAAGGACATCATGTGTACAATAAAGTATGAAGTTCCATCTCATTAGAAATATATCTTTCATCTAGTAGTCATGCCTTTGAAAAGTTGGAAACAATATATTATAGCTCAATCTTTCATACTGCATATTTATTTTGTTTTGTGATATTTCTTTCAAGACATGATGCCACAAGACTAAAGCTATGCTTTTTGATTAAGTATTCATTTTTAGTATCATGGCATGCATAAATGCCTTCCCTAAAAATAACTACATTGTATTCTGTGTGACAAAAATATGTAAACTGCAAAGTCAAATGTTTTGGATTGTACTGTTAGATTAATGCTTCTTTAGTTTCAGATCTAAATCTGTTGTAATTTTTAGAATTAGAATGAGCCATGGTTGTACTGCATAAATCATTTTGCAAGAAACATACAATTCCTATATGCATCTTTTAGAACAATATAAAAACTGGAAAAAGGTGAACTTTGCTATGCCATCTAGTTAGTTACAATTATCCTAACAATGTTGTCAGCATGTTTAGATAAATGTGGTCATATGATACTGGATGATCTATCCTGAATTTCCAAGGATTTGATTTTTGGATTTCTTCTATGTCAGTTAGATCTAATAATTTTGATTTTTGCTTTCTCTCTTTCCTCTAGGAAGGTCAGCTGCATCATAAAAACAAATCATAAATGATGATGGGCTAATATGGATCATCTTTTTCTGCTCTAGATAAGTGGGGAGAACAAGAGGAGTATGCATTGCATGTGTAATGCTGGAAGCAGTTTAAATTAAACAAAAAATCTAAATTAAACAAAAAAATCTCTACTGAAGAGTCTGAAGCAGAAAGAGTTCTCTTCCACCTTTAATAATATTTTGAAGAGTGGATACCTCACACAATTCTTAAGTTGTATGTCTGTATAAATGATAGATACATAGATTTATCAGATATTACAAATCTACATTTATCAGCATGTCCTGCTTTAGGCTGTGCTGACTGGAGTTGCTTGGTGTCTACTGATCAGAAAGTAGGTTGCATGGACATAATCATAAAAAGTGTAACATAAAGATCAGTTTTTTGGAACAGTTAACAGGAATGAACTTCCCAGTCACTTCTAGGAAACAATGTATATGCACCAAAGGATCTGTGTCGTAATTGAGTGGGCTCCTCCTGCCCATCCATTAAACTCAAGTCAAGAGCCACCTTCAATCTTTGAATAATGCTGGAAAGAAGGAACTGGCAGAGGATTGAAAAGCTAGCTTGGCCTCTCCAAACTTGGCAAGCGCCAGCTATAGTGCCCCTATAATTTCCAAATCTAATACATCTAAAGAACCCTATAGATTGTAAAAATATTAGGAGATGTACTTTAGCTAACAGATCTATCAGCCAGCAAAGGAGATGTTAACAGAGAACACTAAGCCATAATGTAGCATTATAGGTTGTTACGGTTAAAATTTATACCTTGGCTTGGTTGGTGAATTAGACCAGGTATTTTCAAAATTGTCCCATGAATTTGTTAATTTAACACCCCTCCCCCCAATCTCCACTCTAGTGATGAAAACACCAGCTGTTTTTTTCTTTTCTCTCCCTTAATCTTTCATGGATTCTTATCAAGTTCTCATGAAATCTTGGGGTTCTGTGGAACAATTAAAAATATCCTGAAGTAGGTGCTTTGGCCACTGTAGCAGCACTTGGTGCTCCATTTCAGTGTGTAATTGTACTACCAGTAATCCTGAATTTACAATCACATTTGAGACCAAAATTTTCATTCTTAAGCAAGGCAGTTAAGTGAGTCATATCTGGTTTTATTATCTTTTTTGCCATGGTTGTTAAATGAATCACTGCAGTTATTAAGTGAATCATGATGTCATTAAGCAAAACCTGCTTCCCCCATTGACCTTACTTGTCAGAAGCCAGCTGGTAAGGTCAGTTTGCTGCAGTTTTGTTAAATACATACCAATTGCTGCAATAGTTACGTGAGGACTGATAGAATAGTTATGTAAGCCATTATTTTCAGTGTTGTTTTAATTTTGGTTACTAAGTCAATGGTTTAAGTCAAATACGATCTGTGTATTAACAAAACACATTTATTTTCTTTTTTTTTTTACTTTGGCATGTTGTAATAAACTTTACTCAGTTGCTATTTTAAGAATGAATAATCATTTGCTTTTCATTCTTCCGAATGAAATTTTTGATCTTGAAAAGTATATTTAAAAGAAACAAATTATATATAGTTATTGGATGTTGAGATTTAGGAAGAGATAATTATGTTGTATTCCAACGGAATTATTGAGCTCCTATTTTTTGTAAATATTGTCCAGTTTTAATGATTTTTTCCAGATTCATTAGATCAGTATTGTCTTGGAATTTATGTAAATTATTTTAATAATCTTTAAAAAAAAATGCTAGATTTTAAACCCATATTCAAGATTTCACAAAACATAATATAATTAAAGTTCTCTGCTTGGGAATATAGTTCTAGTATTTATAAAAAATAAATTGTGCTAACCTGTCCCAAGACACTGATTCCTTGTATTCCCCAATTCCTGTTATGTTAATAATGCCAGAGTCTACTATTCCCTGATCAATATGGTCCTACCTTCCTTTACTGTCCTGGAAGAAGTCCAAGGCAAATCCAAAATAGCTTCCAGTAGGGCCAGAATATACAGTGGGGGCATCTGCATGCAAATTGAGGGTCCATCCTCTTTGGCAAAGGAATAGAAGTCTCATCAGGAAGGGCCAGACCATGACAAGCAAATCCAAGGACCTGTGGCCTTTAACCATCTTCTTCATATTCTTTCTTTCCAGGACTATGCTGTTCATGCTATAACACTAATTCTATCTACTCTTAATAACGACAACCATAACACATTTCCTAAACTGCTTCCTCCCCACAAAGCCATCATGAGTGAAAGATACCAATTTATCAGACATCCTGCAGAAGTTTCACAGCAGGAACTGGGGAATATTAACAATAAAACATGAGAATGATGGAGTGCTTGAAACAAGCTGAAGCAAACTTCTATTAGGATAAGAACTGTTGCAAAGAAGCATTATTAACACCCTTCCCCCCCTCCCCCCCCCATGGCCATTTTTTGGATTTTCATACATTGAATGGGTTGGATGGGGACTTGTTAAAATAGATAACTGCTGAAGTATCCTGTGAGATTTGGGGATGGAGGGGCAGCAGATGTTTCAAGTCGGCCCTGACTCCTAATGACTGCCTGAACAAGTCCCTGCAGTTTTCTTGGCAAGAATTTTGCCAATGCCTTCTTCCCAGGCTGAGAAAATAACTGGCTTAAGGTAACCCAATTTTTTATCTTAGTGTCTAAGGAGGACTGGTTTCCCAGTTTCTAGCATGATGCCTCATCACTATATCAAATCAGTTTTTATATACACATTATTCACCTTATAAATTAGCAAGGACAATAATGTACAGCCATTCTCAGGAAAAGAAACTTCAATAAATGACAAAGGGCATTGGTACTTATCTGACACACCTGTACTCTTTGAGCTGTGAAGAGCATCCAGTAGTGGGGGGTTGCTTCAGTCTCTACAAGTATAGGCTGGGCTTATTTTCTGGAATATTCCTCCTCCTCCACAGGATTCCTCCCCAGCGTTCCCCAGTTTTGGCAAAAATGAGAGAATAAACATCCTTGCCCCATACACCCTAACAATTCATTGGCCAGAATAGGACCCCACCAGATGGAAAATGGGTAGGGCTGGATGCTCTTCACAGCTCAAAGAGAATGGGAGTGTCAGGTAAGTACCAACACCCTTTCTCCCATGAGATGTTCAGAGCATCCAGTAGTGGGGCATACCAAAGCTTGGCCTGTCCTACAGGAGGGACTCCATCTGGCTTGGAATCCTCTCCTGGTCCCTGTGGACCCATTGTAAAACTCTTCTGCCAAAGGAAGCCTCACCTGATGCAAACACATCTATTTTATAATGCCTAATAAAGGGTGATGGAGAGGCCTAGGTTGCCGATCGACAAATTTCAGTTATTAACGCCTGCGTGGCCCACATTGCCGATGTTGCAGCACTCCTGGTTGAATGAGCTGTTATGTCCCTGGGCACTTGTAGTGATTGAATCTGATACATTTTCACTGTCGCAGCCCATAGCCTATTGTGGAAGATGAGTCTTTGCAGCCTTGAGTGTTTGGCTGAAATGACACAAATAAAACTTCTGTTTTTCTGAAAGGTGCTGTGTGGTGAATATATATTTGCAATGCTCGCCTCACATCAAGCCGATGCCATTGTAATTCCAACCCTTAATTTGGTCTGGGACAAAAATTAGGGAGTATCAGTTCTTGTGCCCTGTGAAAATTGTGTCGAATTGATTTTGGGTATAAATGTAGGATCTGGACAAAGGACCATCTTGCCTGAATGGAAGACACAAAGATCATGCCTGATCGACAAAGCTGCCAGTTCTGAAATACAACGAGCGGAAGTTATCGCTACTAGAAAAACTACCTTGTACATCAGAAATTGGAGACTCAAAGATTTCAAGGGTTTGAAGGGACACTTAATGAGTGCAACAAGGACCTTGTTAAGGTCCCAAGTTGGATAACAGTGAACCACTGGTGGATGTAAATTTGTGGCTCCTCAAAGAAAATTCTGTATGCATGGGTGATGAGAAAGAGACGATAGACCTTCACAAGTGACAACCGATGCCAAAGCAGCCACCTGTCTTTTCAACATATTTGGTGATAGACTCTTGTCAAGCCCTTCTTGTAAAAACTCCAGGATTTGAGTCATTAATGGAGAGGTGGGATCAATGGGAGACTTAGTACACCATTTGTAGAAACTGAACCACATGACATTGTAAATGTGAGTTGTTGAGGGTTGCCTGGCAGCTTGGATGGTGGTATGACTTTGTTAGATAACTGCTTGTTCTTCAGATGTCTCTGCTCAACCTCCAGATATCTAGGTGCAACCATTGGGGGTCTGGATGTAGGAGGGGTCCGTGGGTTAGCAAAATCCTGTCCAGTGGAATTCTCCATGGTTCTAATGAAGACAGACTGCGAAGATCTGTGAACCACAGCCGTCTGGGCCAGTATGGTGCTACTAGCAACAGCTCTGCCCTCTCGTCCAGCAGTTTCTGGATGAGCTTGGCAATCACTGGAAGTGGTGGGAATGCATACAGAAGGCCCAGGGGCCAACGGCAGCAGAGCATCTTGATATTTTCCATTCCTTGTGAAGGGTACCTGGAAATGAATCTCGGGAGCTGATAGTTGAGAGGGGAAGCGAACAAATCTATCACTGGCTGACCGAATCTCTGGACTGCTTCTTGAAACAGGGTCGGGTGCAGGTGCCACTCCGATTGATTGATCACAGCCCTGATTAACCAGTCTGCCGTATTCAACAGACCTGATATGTGCTCTGCTCTGATGGAGAGCAGGTTCTCCTCCACCCAACGACACAGTCGTTCTGCTTCCTGCATGAGTTGTTTCGACTACATGCCCCCTTGCTTGTTTATGTGGGCTTTTGCTGTTACGTTGTCGGTCAAGATCAGTACATGTTAATTGTATACATGTGGAAGGAACCTGCGAAGAGCCAGGTGTACTGCCCTGAACTCCAGCCAGTTTATGCTGCACGATTGTTCTTTGGAGGACCAATGGCCTTGGGCTGTGAGTGACTGATAGTGAGCTCCCCATCGAAACAGACTGGCATCTGTTGTGATGGTAAGTCTATGGGGCTCTTTGAAAAGGCAACCTTTGTTGATGACTGGTCTGGCCCACCAGTGGAGAGATATGAGAACCTTTGATGATACCAAGACCTTGTATTTGGAATTGCTTCATCCAGATCGCTGGTATGGAAGCAGGAACCACTGAAGGGATCTAGTGTGGAGACAGGTCCAGGGGGTAATAGATATGCATGAGATCATTTTGCCTAACAATTTTGATAGCTCAGCTAAGTGCACCCTCTTATGGGTTCTGATCTCATTAACCAATTGTTGCATGCTGTTTTGTCTATCTGGCGACAGGAAAACTTTGCCTTCCACCATACCTATGATTGCCCCCAGGTGGATCAATCGAGTCGATGGTGTTAAATAACTGTCCAATTAATTGAGAACCCATGTTGTTCTAGTGATTGTAATGTGGTCTGAGTATCTCTAACTGCTTGAGGAGCGGAAGATGACAAAATTAATATGTCATCAAGGTAACACTGGAGTTGTACAGGGATACCTCTGAGGTGAGCAGCCAGTGCTGCGAGGACCTTTGTAAAAGTCCTGGGGGCAGAAGCTAATCCAAAGGGAAGGGCAACATATTCAAAGTGGTGGTTATTATAACAGCATCACAAAAATTTACTGTGGGATAGTCTAATTGAAATATGTAAATATGCCTCTGTCAAATTTATTGATGTAAGGACGTCACCCTTTCTGATGCCGAGTAAGATAGATTGCAGCGTGTTCATTTTAAACTTGTGATATACCAAGAAACGGTCAAGGCATTTCAAGTCTAAAATTGCTCTCCACCCCCCCCCCCCCAAACTCTTCAGGACAACAAAAAGATGTGAGTAGAAACCTCGTCCTCATTGGTTGATAGCTACTGGTTGAGTGGCTTGTATTTCCAGTAGATGTTGGATAGCTGTTTCTATAAGATTCCGTTTAACCGGATCTCTGGAAAGAGGGCACAACATGAAGAAGTCTGGGGGGTGGTGATTTGGAACTCTAGAACTAGGCCAAATTTGATTGTGTCTCTGACCCAGGAATCAGACATTAAAGAGTCTCATTGATCCACAAATAATTTAAGGTGTCCGCCAATGGGAGCCAAATCAATTGAGTTATTTTGGGCACTGGAATGACCTGTTTCCTGCCCCTTGAAAGGGTCTCTTGGATTGGCTACCCCTCCTATTTCTGTCTCCGAAGTCGGACCTCTCTGACTGTTGCCCTGGTCTGAATGTCGGGGATCTCTGATATCCAGCTGAATATGGTCCTTCCAAAAGGACTGAGTGTTTCTAGAATCTGACTTCCGAAAAAGAGAAGGGAATAACTTCTTTTTGTTTCTGGTCTCAATTAGCAGTGGATCAAGAACAGAGCCAAACAATTTATCTCCCACAATGGAAGATGAGGCCAGCTTGCACTTAGGCTTAATGTCAGCTTTCCAATGTTTTAACCATAGGTAAGTGTCATACTGTAACATGGGAAGTAGTGGCCCTAGATGAAAACTTAAACCGCATGAAATGTTGCGTCAGCAGAGAATTCTGCGGCTGCAATAAGTTTGGCAATGTCCTGATGCACTCTAATGTTGGAATTAGGAATGTGCTCCCTTAGGTGATGGAGCCATCTAAGAGATAATCGAGTAAAGAAGGAAGTGGCTGTGGCTGCTCTTATGGCCCATGCATCAGACTGATGGGCCCTGAGTAGAGCCAACTCGGCCTGCTTTCCTCCGGCTTTAACACCTCTAGCACTTCACTGGGAATGGAGGATGAGGACGCTAATCCCACTATTGGTTCATCTACTTCAGGAGTATTCAACATTTTAGAGAAATCAGGGGCCAAATTGAAATATTTTCTGTCATATCCTATGGGGGCAGGATACACCGCTGCAGATGCCCACTGCTTCTGCACCAGGTCCAAAAACATGTGAGGAACTGGAATCACATCTGCCTTGACTACTGGTTGGTTGAAAATTAGATCCTCTGACTCCTCTTGTGAAGGAGTTGGTGTGGTAGAAGGAGCCGACTTGTCCAGGCACGCCTTGAACAATAGCGATTTAAACTATTTATTTATTTATTATTAAACTTTTATACCACCCCCTCTCCCAAATAGGGACTCGGGGCGGTGAACAGCCACAATAAAATACAATCAATATAAATTTTAAAATGAATTAAAAGAGAATTAAATGCACGGCTGTAATTAAAAATAAAACCAATAAAACCCCGTTAAAAATAAAGATTTAAAAATTAAAACCCTACTAATGGGACTAGGCCAGACCAGCCTGCTAAAAAAGGTGGGTCTTTAGTGCGCCCCAGAAGGGCCATAGGTCAGTGATGGCCCGTATCTCCATAGGAAGCTCATTCCAGAGGGAGGGTGCCCCCGCAGAGAAGGCCTGTACCCTCTGAGCCGCCAGCTGGCATCGCCCAGCCAGCAGCACCCCGAGGAGGCCCACCCTGTGGGAGCGCACTGGCCGGTGGGAGGCCGATGTTGGCAGTAGGCGGTCCCGTAATTGTGGCCAGAATAACTGTGGGCAGAATAAGCCTGTAAATGCAGGTTGATCAGGAACAAGGCCCTCATCCTCAGACATACCCCTTTCTAAGGGGTCCACCTCTGACAGGGCCGGGTTGCTGTCATGTACAGACCCTGATTCAATATGTTCCATTTGACCAATTTTACCTCTTCTGCCTCCTCCTCCTCCTATGGCCCCTGGAGGGGCATATCCCCCTGAAACTGTACCTGGGTATAATGTTGCTCCGATCTGGCCAACGACTATAATGACTGTGAATCATAATCAGTGGGTACAGGATGTTCCCTGGTCAGAACTCATGTTGCATGATTCCCTGGCATATAGCCAGCTCCATCCATACCTTCATCCTCTCTGGAACTTCATCTGGAAGAATTGCATCTTGACGAAGGCTGGCAGCCGTTGGTGGGAACATAGCTTCAGGGGCCCTTTGCATGGTCAGTATTCCAGTTAACTGGGCATGTTGACTCTGGGGAGCCAAGCTGCACCTGGATGAGAGGGAAAGATCTAGGGGAGGAGGAGGGTGGGAAGAAGTAGATGGTCCTGGACTGAGGAGCGAAGAACCTTGAGAGGTCCTGTGTGCCTCCTGTGTGCACTTATCTGTTTCTCCAATGCCTTGTGGCATCTGTTGCATCTTTTTTTGAAGCCTTAGAATTCTCTTTTGTTTGTTTAGATTTGTGCTGAGATTTAGACTTGACCTTTGAGGTTGAAGTCTGGGAGCCACTACCACATTTCGATTGGAAATTTACAGTATGCTTGTTATTCAATGCTATATTGTATAGTCAGTTGGCATACCCAGGGGCCTGACCCAAGATTGGACAGGGTGCCCTGAAATAGAATATATATATATAAAGATTGAGAGTATCTTGGTGACATTTCGATGAGGTCCCACTCGCCATCTTCAGGCTGGTGCTTTCGGATTCCTGCTTGTGCGAGCAAAGCATGATCACAGCTGCCATCTGCCTATAAATACTGCTGGGGAGGTTGGCTGTGTTGTCATTTCTTGATTGGTTGATTGAGTTGATGCTTGCCATCAACCAAACAATAAATGACAACACAGCCAACCTTTCCACCAGTATTTATAGAGAGATGGCAGTTCTGATCATGCTTTGCTCGCACAAGCACGAAGCTGAAAGCACCAGCCTGAAGATGGTGAGTGGGACCTTGTTGAAACGTCGCCAAGATACTCTCAATCTTACACAGGAAAAGACCCGAACACACCAAGACCTGCATACCTGTACCCGTGAAAATCTACGAAAACATATATATATGTGAGTCATATCTCAATAATAATAAATTATTATTATATTACTACCAATAGTTATTATTATTATTTAATGATAATCACTGTATATATGTATGCATATTTTCAATGTAACAGCTAAATTTATTGGATATCCAAATCAGCCAAATTGACAATACCTAACAGGCCAGATTAAGAGTCGCAGGCCTTCAACAGCTTCCATGCACAGGCGGACACAGGCCTTGGTGCTCGCTATTGTGCCGCTGGGAAGGTAGGACGGTGAGGGTTAAGCCAACCAACTTATGTAACAGATGGTCTCGAATATGGATTAAAAACGAGGGTGCAATAATTCCCTAGGGTTCTTGAGTAGAAACCTCTACTCAGGAAAGAAACTATCTCACACAGCCTGATGGTGATTGTCACTCAGCATGACCATGCGGTCCACCTAAAGCACAATGGTGTCTAGCGATTAACTTTTGGCATGCTACCAGCAGCAATCTCCCATGTGCAGGATTTGCTGGAGACGGTTTCTCCTTATGGCTAAATGGCGAAGGGGGGGGTTATGCCCTTCACCCCAAGGCGGCGTTCATAGGGGGAAAAAGCAATATGACTCGGCTTACAAGTGAAAAAATGCCACACCATTATTTGAAAATGGCGTGGCTATCGTTATGGCAAGGGTAGGTCTAGTGGTTGGGGAGCACGGAATGATGCCGAAGCCTCTCTCCGCTTTGGGGCGCGAACAGCACTTCCCAATACTGCAATCTCCGACGGTCAGGTGGAAAAGGACATCAGTAGATTGTTATTTGGAGCTAAGAGAGCCTTAAGGACAAATTGGCTATCTCCAAACCTGAAATACAAGTAATTCTGTTTTAGCCAAGGAAGAATGAAAAGCACTGCCTATCATCCACGAGGCTGAGCCAAAACTGGGGAATGCTGGAGTGGAGTCCCGTTCCAGAAAATAAGTCCAGCCTATACATGCAGAGACTGAAGCACCTTCCACTACTGGATGCTCTGAACAGCTCATGGGAGAAGAGGGTGGGGGGAGATTTATTAATATTCTGACCAGGAAACTTAGGTAATCTTAGATAATTAAAAAGATGAATTATAATAATTCAAAATGAATTGTAAGCCACATTGGATGATAAGCTATTTATTTCAGGAGGAACTGATTAACTCAGTGGTAATCAACCTGGTCCCTACCGCCCACTAGTGGGCATTCCAGCTTTCATGGTGGGCGGTAGGGGTTTTGTCCGCTACTTTATAAATCACTATTACTGTGGAACTGGTGGGCAGTTAGAAAATTTTACTACTAACAGAGATAGAAAAGTGGGCGGTAGGTATAAAAAGGTTGACTACCCCTGGATTAACTGATCCAGAGGAAATTGAGGCAGAGCCAGATGGTGTCTGAAGACAGATGAACAAAAAATGGGAAATTTGGGATGAGTGGATTAGATAGAAGGCTCTATCCTGCCAGCTTTAAGTTTGTGCCAATGATGCTTAACCAAGCATATATAAATCAAATCCCCACTTTACTTTTTTACTGCTGCTTTTCAGAGGATTGCAGAACAGTTGGGGAAGTCCAACAGGGACAACTTAGTGTCTTAGGTAACATCATTTCCATTGTGAAAGCCTCCTCTCTTGTTTTCACCCAAAAAGAATTAAAAATCATTAGAAAGATTGTTAGTATGTTTTGTGGAATGATTTCCTGTGAATTTACAAAGCTCTTGTGATGTATTTCCTACTTGCTTAATACATGGTGACTCCCTGAGCAGGTAAGTTTGCTGGAAATTTTTTTTTGCCAAGATGTTAGACTTGCCCTCCCACACAGCCTCCTCCCCACCCCATAGATAAGATGTTGAGTTTCTGATACATCCTTATGTAAGATGCTAAGATGAAACCAGTGTCATCCTTATAGAATACTTTTCTCCCCAAGATTCCCATGATATATAATTCATATTACAAATTATGAGCAATTCATTAAGTTAAACAGGGCTTCTTTTTAAAAAATCGTCAGCCAGCCTCTATCCATTTCCTTCCTAAGGAAAGAGCATGGACTGTTATCAACCTTCAGGAAGCCCTGTTATCGTTAGCACCCAGCATGCTTCATAGTTATAATTAAAAATTGTTTGTAGAATTTATAAGTTGTTCCAAATTGATTGAATGTAAGGGATGTAAAACAAAATGGTGTGTGTAAAAATCATATGCAAGTAAGGAATATATGTGTGTGTGTGTGTGTGTGTGTGTATATGTGTATGTGTCTGTGTATATATATGTGTGTATATATATGTGTGTGTGTATATATGTGTGTATATATATATATATATATATACACACACACATATATATGTATATATACATATATGTACATATACATACATACATACATACGGTTAAAACTTTCTAGTCATTACAAACTTTTTTAATATTTGAAGTCTATCTACAGGAATTTCAAATTACAAATCTAGTTAACACCAAATAATGTCTTGTACTTTAGGGAAAGAATAGCCAGAATAACAATAAAGTGTCTTCAACAGAACATCAGTAGAGTCCCAAGGCATATTTATTGACAAGAACAATACATATACCATCCTGTATTTATTTTGCATTGCTGTTAAACTGCCATCTGATGAACTCATTTAATTCACTTCAACTGGGTTCTAGAAATGAGTTTATGATCAGCCTCAGGTTTCTGTTGAATATAAGAGGTATTTTAATTATCTGTATTACTTGTAATATTTAAAAATACTATATAAATACTGTTTTAAGTTACATTTTTAAAACAATGAAATCTTATTAGTACTTCCTTATGATGCAATCTTATATAGTAAGAGTGTATCACATAGAAAGACTGCATGTGGCATCAAATTTAAGAGTACATTACCTCAAGTTGAAGAGTGCCAATTGAAATGACTACAAATAGCCTTTAGTCAAAAGCAAATGTGATGAAAATAAGGAATTGAAGTGTACTTTTAAATCAGATTTGCAATATATATTAAGCCTTTAATCAGTTAATAACGTAAATAGAGTAAAAGATCTGGTATTATTATGACAGCCTTTACTAATAAGGACCAAACAGTCTAGGCTGTGTAGTTTTCAAACATTAAGGTTTTTGCTGTACAACACAGGACTTGAAAAGAACATCAAGAGTTCTGATAGGACTTTTAATTTGAACATCAATTTTCAAAATCTGTATTAACTGACAACAGTTCTTTTAAACATACAAAATAATTCTCTCCCATCTGAAACTATGGCTCAATAAAGTTTGCAGGACAAAAAGAATTGTAGAATTGACTTTGTAGCCTTATCTATTGGGATGGGAACTGTTTCTGCTTTGCATACACAACCGGGACTTGTTATCAACTTAGTGCAATTACTCTACTATGCATGGAGAAACCAGCATAGGCCTTATCAAAAAGCCATATACCGACTAGAGGATTCCCTTTAAAAGTATTATTAAAAATGAAATTCCTCTAGTGTTTTCAATCTTGACAACCCACAATTCTTTTTCCTTTATATTAGCATTAGCCCAGGTGTCACTGCTATAATTATTTTATTCTTAATGCTGGTGATGGGCCTGAAATTTCTTAATAGGCTCAGGTTGACTGCTTGTTGATATTCATTAATCCAAGTCTGACGACGCAGGCCTATGAACATGCTACTGCATGGAGTATTTTCTACAAAGCAGTATAAAGTCATAATCCCTTCTGGATACTCATAACCATTTATGAGTTCATTGTGGTAATAGCAGCTGGGGATATACACATATTTTCTTGGGGCATGTCAAATTCCACCTGCTTTTTAACATTAAGAAACATCAAAAAATTGGAGGCTACTATGCTTCAAAGCAAATTAAAAGCATTTTTATTTCAAGAATAATATCCAGATGGAAGCTATAACTTTTCTTGAAAAGTAAAAATGGCTGGTTACAGCTCAGTATTCTGCCTAGAAATATGTCCTCATGCCAAAAACAATTGTTAAGTGGATTAGGAGGTAACATATAGTATACATAACATATGGTATTAGAGGGAGTTGCCCTTCCTGACAAGATGTTGGAGGTTGAATGACAATTGTAGCAGCTTCTCCACACACTCTCCAATTCCACTCTCTCCTCCTGAGCTAATTAATAAAGAATTTGATTTTTTCTGCAGGGAAACAGAAAGTCATTTTTTCATTGCCTTAAGTTACTAATTCTTTGGATAGACCTGAGTGTTTTCTCTAGATTGAAAGTGCAAGAGATGGTAAACAAAAGCCTTCTATTGTAATCTTGTTTTCCAAGTTTATCCATGCTTTTTTTAAAGTAATGTTTGAATAGTCAGTATATTGGAACATCAGTGTGAATGGTATTTTATACCCAAGTATTTTTATAAGTTGTATTTCACATGCTTCAAAATATCAGAATGAACATTATTGCACATGCAATGTGCAGATTATACGTGGTTAGATAAGCCATATGTAATGTACTGAGCCAGGTTTATAAGACTTCTTTCTGCTAAGACCTATTTAAAAAGTGGGTGTTGACAATGCGAGAACTAGCAACTTGATTCTGCTTCTTCCTCATTTTTATAGCATGTATGATTTATATATATATATATATATATATATATATATATATATACACACACACACACACACACACACACTTTTATGTGACACTGAAATAAGAGTGTGTTCTTTGTTGGAACAGTTCTTGCAGAAATCCAGTCTCCTCTTGTGCCCCACTGGAATGCTGGATCTTGGGTCTTAATCTCAGGGAAATGAAGCATTCAGTAATTACAGAAATACTGTTTGGCTACCTCAGTTATCTAAGCAATTAGATACTGGGTCCCTTGGTCAGAAGAGCTGTATTCCCAGTGCTTTTTAAAAAAATTAGCCAAGGAAAAGATGCCTGGAGCTTGAAGTATTCAGAGAAGCAAAGAACAGTGGTTATATTGGAAGTTTTGGAGTGGAGGCCGTTTTCCATGATCAACATTAGCAGTAGTTGGACAGTTATGTTATAAATAGCCATGGCTGCACAGAAAGCTCACTTTCTTTTCTTGCCTTCTTTTCCCCCCACCAGAGTTGAAGAAAATAAGAAGAATTAAATGTAACAAAATTATTATCTCTCTCTTAAGGCAGACATTCTCTCCATTAAAAGTGACAGCTGTGAAATCAGGTAACCTATCACTTCCTTTGTTTGGAAGAAATCCAAATAAAAACACACCACTCAGAATCTTTCCAAAGCATATACAGTAAAGGCACACGTTTAAACAATAGCCTTACATAAACACACACACACACAAAAGCACACACACACAGTCACACACCTCTATATAAAAACTTTGAAATCCCTCCCAAAAGTTATTAGACTTCTGAGATTTTTCTGTGGGACACACCTTTTTTTCTGATTGGAAAGTCATTTGGACTTTCTTTTTTACCCATCCAATGGATTACTTCTCTCCAAATAGCAGCCTGGCTCCTTACAAGAGGATGCAGTAAAAACCAAAGTATCACACAGGCTTCACAGATGTTCCAAGATATGTCACTGGAATTCATTAGCTATGGTATAAAAAGTTTCGTATCATTGCTCTTACTTTATTCCAAATCTTGTCACATTTTCTCTAGTAGAAAATAATTCCTATTTTTTCCTTTCCATGGGATCCAAGAAAATAAAACTGAGCTTGAATAGACATGCTTAAATTCTTTTTATGCCTTTGCCACAATGAGCTTTGAACCTTTGTTGCAAGCTTTCTTTCCAACTACATTAAAAGTTATAGATAACCCAAACAACCTGAACAAGTACCACTCAAAGAGCAAGCTATAAAAATGTTATTGCAGTATACTATCATTATGGAACATTTGTCAGAAGAGCTACAAAAAGCAGCATTGACATGTACAGAGTTCAGTGCAATTTTTAAAAACCTTTTTTTCTGAAAAAAAATTATAAGTTAATAAGGAACCACCAAATTTTACAGAGGACAGAATACAAGTCATATTCTGGATGTTCCCAGGATTCCAGTACAACATATTGCTTCAAAGACTGATAAAGGAATTACTTTCTGTTCCTTCCCCTTGTGGCAGTGGCACAGGGAGGATAGCAGGGCCAATCTTGCTTGAGAAGAAAGCTTGCTGTTTGTAGTAATCAGCAGGTTGTTGAAAATAGTTCTTGATTGGGTAGAGAGAGGAACTGAGGAATGGGTTGGATGTCAACTATCTTTTAACTCTTTTGCTTAAAGTTTTAAGCTTTAAAGTGAACTCAAATAAATAGCAAATAAAGAAGGCAAATAATTTAGATATTATTCACTCAGAACTTCAGGGTGGAGAGGAAATGATTTAAAAACACAAGCATCAGCAATTAAGAGAGGCCTATCTGCTGAAGAACTTCACATTCATATAGATGTGAGTAAGTCACCACTCTGGGTGCAGAGGATCCTGAAAATACTGACAAGCAGAACTTCAGCAACATTTTCCCCCTTTCCATGGATATGTTACATTCACTTCCCCTTTCTACACCCAGTTCTCCCATTTCACTATTCTCAGGTGGTGTCAGTCATGGCCTTCAGACAGTCTGTACAAAACACCAATCAATGCACACAGAGATATATGCCCCTATGTTCTCCCCAAAAGAGGCCACATCTTTCTCACTTCATGTGCCGTGACTAGGAGGATGCTGCAAATCCTGCCCTGAGAAAATGGGGTGCAGAAGGGGATGGAGATGTAATGCTGTGGCAGCAGCAGTTGCTGGTCGGGGAGCTAAGAGAGTTGGGTAGAGGGCAGCATGGGGGACAGGATGAAAAGTGAAAGGACCCGGGTGGATGGCAGAAGCAGGGATGATATGGATGGGGTGACTGGCCAGGAATGTAGCAGGGTGCCCTGGGATGATTGAATGAGTTAAGTGGGATAATGAGATAGGTGTTAAATGGGGCTGGGGAATGTGATGTACTTGAGCAAGAGGCTGGGGATGTGGGTGAGGGTGGATTCCTATGGCTGCAGCTGCTGCTGCTGCATGATGCTGCAGGATGGCATGCTGAACAGTTGTAATGGAGGTGGCTGCAGCTGCCGCAGGTTGTTGGATATGAATGGGCTGCAAGGCAGGGGCTGTGGCAGGAGCTAGAGCAGCTGAGGCTGGAAAAGTCTTGACCTGCTTGGCAAGAAACTGTTGCTGAATATGCTGCTGAGCTGCTTGCTGAAGCTTGCTATATTTCTCCATCTCTTCTGGTGTGAAAGTGATGGGCTGGCTCTCTAGAGGTGCCAAGGAAGAGTCTTCAGTGCCTTCAGGCTCCCCACTGATGCTGGGCTCCCCACTTTGTGCTACGTAGCTAGGAAAATGCTCAACATCTGGAACTAAAGGTACCATTCTTCCTTCTATAGGGACAGATTGGTTTCCACTGTCAAGAGGCTCTAAAGCTTCATTTTCATTGGGATCAGGGAGGAAATTGTGTGGCACAACTAGGTCACCAGAGCCATACTGCTCTGGGAGTACTGGGGCCTCAAGAGGAACCGGAACTAGCTTTGTGGCTATTTCTGGGTTCTGATCAGATGAAACATTGTCCTCTATTCCAGTTACCAAGGTTTCCTCCACTTGAGGCTGATTTGCTGAAACAATGTCTCCACTTTCATGGGTTGTTTCATCCAACTCTGATAGTTCCAATTCTTCTCCTCTTTCTAAACCAGATTCCTCACACTGTTTGGTGCTTGGTTTCCTAATTGCAGGAAGTTTTCCAATTAATGGAAGAACGGGCTTATTGCCTAACGAGGGAGGAAGCTTTGGGCCAAAGTAGCCTTGTGGTGGATCTTTCAGTTTAATTCCTACCTTGTGAGATCCTGTAATGGAATCATCATTGCTGCTAGATTTCTTTTCTACTTTTCTGCACTGGATTTTTTCCAGAAGGAGTTTCGCTGTGGCGGAATTTTTCTCCTCAGGATTACAGATGTTCCCAAAGTTAGAGCTGCCAATATTTTGAGAGAGACTGGAAGCTCCTATAGCTTCTTCTCCTCTGACTTCGTCCTTTCTTGCCAACCCTTCACCTTGTCTGATTTTGAAATAATGAGGAGACTGTGAGCGATATATCTTTGAGCGGATGAAATCACGCCGGCCAGTTCTTCTCTCCCCAGGGCTTTCATGACCACGGGACCCTTTCCGTGAGAGAGATCTTTGTGAAAGGCTTCTTGTGCTCCGACTACGTTCTCGGCTGTAACTTCTACTCCGTTTCCAATTATGTACTGTTCGGCTCCTGCTCCGCCGTTTACTTCGATTGTGGCTACAGCTACTGCTGCGTGTCCTTCCTCGACTTCTAGTCCTTGACCGCCCTCTGGTGTGAGTTCGACTTCCGCTCCTGCTACGGGACCTGCTTCTGCTTAGGCTGTAGTCATCTTCTGAAGAAGAGTACTTGCGCCTCTTTGACCTGCGTTTGGAACTGGTATAATCTGAATCATCCTCAGAGTCATGGGAGTGCTTAGTACGACTTTGTGATCGGTCACTGTAATCACTATAGCTGTCTTCCGTGTAGCTATGGTGCCGACTGTACCGACTATTGTCTGAGGAAGCATATGAAGTTGATGAATAGGATCTCTGAGATGATCTTCTTGAGGAGTGCCTATGTCCTGACCGTGAGCGGCTTCGTGAACAGTCACTGCCAGAGTCATAATCATCGCTATATTGTGATGCTGATTTCTGCCTGAAGTGCTTGTGGCAGGAGGAATCTCCATCACTCTCATAGCCACCACTGCTCTGTTGGCCTCGATGACTGGGGTAAACTGAAGTGGAGGTTGAAGGTCGCTTTTTGCTTGCAAACAAAGACTGCTGCAATTCCCCCTTGGTTTTTTTGTTGCCATGATCTTGGGAAGAAGTATCACCATCCTCTTTCTTATTGCTTTCTTCAATAGAAAGAGACTTCCTTTGAGAGTCTTGTATACACCACTTTCTTTTTTTAGAATAGCCAGTATCCTCAGTCTTTTGTATCCGTTCAGCCTCAGTGAGAAAAGATGATTTGTTCTTTTTGTGCTTGTGTTTCTTCTGCTTCTTGGATTTATCTTCTGCTAAGTCCCCTTCTCTGCTTTTCTCCTCTGCCTCACATTTGCGCCTGTGTTTACGTTTGGTGGATTTTTTGTGCTTCTTCTTTTTTTTGTGTTTGTGAGATTTTCCCATCTTGTCTTTGCGACTAGTAAGATTGCCTCTACTGCTCTCTTCCAGATTTTCACTTTTGCCAGTTCTTATAGGGCTGACTTCCTGCTTGCCACACATTACCAAGGTCTTGCTTTCTGGCACTGCAGTTGAACTGCCAGTTAGTATATCCTTCTCTTTGCTTTTGCTTGCATCACTACCTTCAGCAGCCTGCATTTTCTCCTTTGAAAGGTTTATTGAACCTTTCTGTTTTTCCGTTCCTTTCATTTTAGTGTCTTTGTTACGAGACCGCTTAAAGTCAAAATATAAGGGATTGCAGCTATACGACACAGAGGGTTCTGCTCTGGTGAAGATCAGCAGTTCTGAAGGCCACTGAAGGGTGGTGCTCTCATCCTTACTCAGAACAGGGAAGAACGGCCCTGTTAAATGTTTAGGCCCTTCTGTGGTTTCTTTACTAGTTCCTGGAGCCTGGGGAATCTCTTTAATGACATCTGAATCTAGAGAATTGTTTCCCTTAAGTTGTTTTTCTTCTTGCTTGACTGTTTCCCTCAAAATGTCCTTATCTTCCATTTTGTTGATTTGGTTGGCAGGACTCTGTTCCTTCTGAGGGGTCACACATTCTGCTGCTGTCTCCTTCTCATCACTTTTTGCCACTTTGAGTTTAGGGGAATTGTTTTGTTTCCTTTCATAAGCTATTTTTTTGCTTGCTGCTTCTGCTTCTACCTGGTCCGTTGCTTTCATAAACAGCAAAAACTGAAAGTTGGGCTTCACTTTACAATGTGCAGGGGGAATATAGTGATAATATTCTGGTTCTACTGCCACTGGTCCATCATCCCGTTTCATTTTTTTTAGCTTTGATAATGTAGCATCTTTCTCCTGTGATTGCTCGTCTTCTTCTCCTTTGCTGTCAGAGCTGTTTGTTCCTTCAATTTCTCCAATTTTTCCCAAAGTTCCAGAATCTGAATGGGTTTTTTCATCACTTTTAACTTCATCATCAGGAGAACTGGATTCATCCACATGGTCTTTGAATACTGAAGCAATTGATTCTAGCTTTACAGGGGCCTTTTTGGCAAATGAGAAAGACACACCTGTCTTGTTAATTCCCAGACCAACAGCTTGTGATATCTGGGCAGGAACTTGAGCAAGTCCAGGACTACTACTGATTTGCCCACTGCTGTAAGTTATATTTTTATCCATGGTCATGTTGCTAGCTTGCCCAGAAGCTGGTGAGGAGGAGGAACAACTACCAGGAAATGTTGAATCCACATCATCTTCTCCTCCTTCTTCATCTACTGCCACAGTAGTGGTTCTAAACATCGGGCCACTTCCTGGAGCACTGGAAGACAGGGAGGGAGAAAAAACAGACCAAAAAAGAGAATAAAATACATGATTACTAATATTTTCACCTTAGTGTTACACTCAAAATTTTATGCATTTGCAATCTTTTTACCTTTTATACAATTGCTCTGCAAAGAATGAATATATTCAGTAACTATTGTTTTGAAATTTCCCTTTCCTTACAGAATTTGTTTGACAAGTTACTCTTAAAAACAATATGGAAACATTACTCTGTTCTACAACATGCACTTGTCAGAAAATGAATTAACTCAGCATAAGATTTAAAATTAAATGTATACAACTCGAGACTTCAAAATCAAGGGAAAAAAACCTCAAAATTACTGGGAACAAAGTTTACACAGTTTGGATACATACAAGGAACTTAATATGAATAGATGGCACACTTGTTTTTGGCTTAGGTCTTTTTCCATATAAAATACCAGAACTATTGGCATCAGTAATTCCATTAATAATCATTTCAGCTCATTTTTGTAGTCATATCAGAACCTGCATTTTAAAAAAAATCATCCCAGATAAGTTGGAGAGAGTAGGTGGGCATTTCTGTTTTGAGGAAATGGCAGATTAAAATTTTGGTTTACAAAGATTTAAGCAGCCATAGTAGCACTCCATTCTATCTCTAGTGTATGACTTGAAATAATTGTGTATTTAGTTACAAGTCAGTCAAACCTGCATGTTGAAACAAAACTGTTTTTTTTTTTACCAGCACTGTGCAAATTCTATCAGCTCAAATATCACATCAGGCTTTGCAAGGGATATTGAGGACTAAGAAAAAAAACTGAAAGGGACCAGGAACTATAGCAGGCAGCTTGTGTATTTTTAAGGAACAAAATGGCCAAAAGCTCCATTTAAACACCCCCGCCCGACTTTAGCTTTAAATATTCTGCATCCTTGTAGTAGGTCATAATTCACCATTCAGGTTGTTTCCTCTGTTCAGCCAGCTCATGTAGACGGCGAAGGGCTTTCTCCTGCTTTCTCTCATCTTTCCGGGATCTTGACGAAACATTGCGAGCAAATTCTCTTTGCTTGAGATCTTTTAATCTCTGTGCAAAATAGGAGAAGAAAATGATAATACAATTTATGGAGATAAAAACAAAATATTATTTAAAACACATTAGATATAACTGTAAGTGGATATAGTTTCAATGACCTCAAGAGAAAAAAAGATTAAAAAGCAAAATTCATTCCTTATTGAAAAAACGATTGACTAATCACCCTAATTTCCAAACACTTTAATGATTTAGCCTTCACAATCTCTGTTTTCATTATCACATTATGATATATGTAAATGTATTACATATCAATTCAAGGAGGAAATAGCAAAAGCATGCACAAATATATATCATTTATGAATGTAAAGGTTCAGCATGCCTATATACTCATTTCTATGCAGCCTATTGCAATAAATTACTCTAGATGGTTTGTCCATAATTCACAACATTCCCAGCAAATTTGGGCATGTTGGTCAGGGAAGGATGGAAATGGAGTCCAACTTGGATAGTAATCAAATATCAGAAACTGGATTCAGTATGCAAGAAGAAAAATAAGAAAGAACAAGATTAATTTGGAAGAGGAATGCTGTTTTATTATGGTAAGCAGTAATTTTATATTCAAACTGTGTAAAGCTGGAAAAAAGAGGCTATTATTCTTGTAATATAATCAATAAATACATTTCTTAGGAATGTTGTAAGAGAGTTCTGGAAGGGTAATTTAGAGGTCACTTGAAAAGACAAAGTTGGGTGGATAAATATACACTTCTAAAATTGTACAATTGTTTTCTTAGGAATTATTTTTGCCATAATATTTGGGAGATATGTACAAAACTATATTTGTAATAGGAATTTGTAATAGGAATTCTAAAGAAAGCTTGGCTCTTTCACTCTAAGAGCTATATGGGCATTTTTGTTTGAAGGACAATATATAAATCAAATAAATGCATAAAATTTAATTAGAAAAAGCTGCAGAACTCTCTTATCTTAATTCTGTAATGTATAAATGTTCCAAGTGGATAGTTTACTTTGCTCAAATTAAAATAGACATATATATTGATGTAGGAAACTCAGATTTCATGTAAAAGATCAAGACAATAACCAAACTGGCAAACTGTGCAGCAATAAGGCCTTGAGGAGCCCCCAAATGCACAGCTATTAAAGAAAATTATACTCTGGTTTTAATGATGGGTCATGAGAATGTCTTTTGTGTAGTACTTTAACAAATTGGGAATGAAGAGCACTGTGAGTTATGCACATCTGGGAGGGTTGACATGATTATATGGTTGTATTTTGTACTGGATGTCATGAAATGGTTTTAAAGGAGCTTGTTTTAAGTGGTAAACTTAGATTGTCTTTAGTTTACTGAAATCCTTTTCTGTGCACTAAAGAGACAGCTATTGTTACTAAGGATGTGAGCATTCTTAATTCTAAATCCTCTATTTTGCACCGAAATCACAATTCCAATCCAAGAAAATCCTGTTTCATCAACTGGTGCTCATTCTGTGCAAGGTTCTTCTAAAAGAAGAACATGTATTGGTAAACATTACCTCTTGATTCTTTGGACTATTATTGGATGTTGCTACTGCTATTTTTATCTTTAACTTAAGGTCTCCATATATTGAATTTTATTCCCACCAATTTTTACACTTAGATATAAATAACCGAATGTGGCTGAAGGTTCACATATAGCCACCCAACTAACCTCAGTTAAACTTGTCATCCATGGATTTATCTATGCAGAATAAGGAAAACCATCACTCTTTTTACTTTTCTGCATGGAGCAAAGAGTTTTATATACAATGGGCTTTCTCCACTAGGTAGGATATGTGCTGGATGATTGCAGGGAAAACAAATCCTTTAGTCTTCAACAGCAACAGTGAAAGAGTTGGACTAAATCAAATAGAACTCATGCCACTACTGATTCCGTAGAAGCACATGTTTAAGTATTTCTTCCAGTTTTAGTGTGAACATATACAATCGGGACACTATCTTATCCAAAGAGAAGAGATAAGTACAGATAAAATAATAATTCTGGAAATGATAAAGATTCACTCAAAGACTGATGAGTTATCAGACTGATAGTCTGACTTAGCCTCAGTAGTTCCCCATCCCTAAAGATTAGAAAAACACTTAGTTTTGGTGATGACCCATTTCAGTGATGTACAACTTTATCAGGACCAAGGGCCACACTTGACTTTTGAGTGGTATACTACAGAATACATTTCAACAGTAATTGGTGAACCCAAACAAACACTATGTTTAGTATAATGTACATTCAGATATAATTAAAATACAGTTAAAATGATTACTTAGTGATCAGGTATTTAATAATTTCTTATTCCTGTCCTTACTACTGTGTAAAAGACCACAATGTCATCCAATGAACTATAAGTATCACAGTTGCCTTAGTGCAGGGATGTCAAACTTGCGTCGTCACAGCATTGTCATATGACGTATTGCGACTTTCCCCCCTTTGCTAAACTGGGTGTGGGTGTGGCCAGCACTTGACGCATCTGACCTGCGAGTTTGATAGCCCTGCTTTAGTGTATTCCTCTACTTCATAGTAACTAAAATGGTAAAATGCTAGAATTTCTTTTGCTCTGTCAGATAACATTAGAATGATCTATTCACATCTACTTTATACTCACAGAAGATTGACATTTTTAAAAAAGAATATGAATAATTCCAAAATAAGAAGGTATTCTTTTATCTATGTACATATCTTCAATTATGCATTTTGTTTTCATTGACTAATATGAATCAAAAATCCAAGTAGCTGTAAGTATGAAGAGAATTGGTGAATAGCAGTGAAATCTGCTATATAGTTATGTGTGATAGCTATAGGACAAGGGTATCATATTTCAGTTGAAAATAACCATCATTACCCGACAGTTAAGAGATACGGACAATATAGCTTGTTAGCAGCTACCACACTTAATGACCATTAGCAAATACGAGGCTAATGATTAAAACATCATTTTTAAAATAAAATTTATTAATTTTCTATTAATTACATTTCTTAGTGCTTAATAAGCATTGTGTTGTCTGGGTATTTAATACACATAGCTATACTGATTCCATTCTTACTCTCCACCCCTTTTTTCCAACCACTGGTAAAACAAGTTCTATGTTTGATAATATTCTGTGTCTTCTTTCTGTTTAATTTTAAATGTAAGTCTATCCATTTCTGCACAATCTAGTATCTTCTTAATTATCTCTTTGTCTTGCGGTGTTTCTTCATTTTTCCAAAACATCATTTTCTGACGAATGCATACACTTATAGACAAATTTTGTGCATCTGACAACAATGCATGCCAGAGTGAATGTTTGCTGCTCAAGAGAATTTTAGCTGAAGAAATCCGCGATCGTGCATGGTTTCGATCCATGCTCGCTGCCGGAGTGCCCTGAGCTGGTTGGATTCGGGGCTAAGCCAACCCATAGAGGTGGTGAAGAGGGGGGAGATCGCCAGCAGGGTCGAGGAGAGCCACATCTCTCCTCCCCAGCTGGCCATTTCTCCCTTTCCCGAAGGCGGTTGCAGAGATGGTCAGAAATGGCCACCTCAAAGAAGAACTCGACCGGAAAAGAATGTGCAGGAGGAAGATAAGAAGAGAAAGTTTTAGTTGACCAGGCTGAACTGAAAAAGCAATAACATAAGGTACCCTGGAATTTGAACTATTAAGAATAACATTGTTCCCAAAGAAGATTTTGAAGCAGCAAAGGAGAGAAGGAAGGGAAAGGATTTGGCTTTTTTTTCTTTCCTTCCTCACATTGACAGCTAAGAGATTTAAGTAAGAAACTGACAAAAATCCACTTTGACATCAATAGGCATTCAAGCTGAAAATAAAATGTCAAAGGGATAACAAAGATTTTTGGATATTCAAAAACCTTTAAAAGAAGGAGAGAAAAGGAAAAAATAAAAGGGCGGGATCTGGAAAAATGGAGGAGACTGCCTGGAAGTAAAAGGAATTTACAGCAAAACTTTAACAAGATTCCTAGAAGATACATTCTAACTGAAACTTTGTAACAAGATAATAGGACAAAATCGCTCAGATCTGGGATGGGCTGGACTCTGACTGGGCAACTCTGGGCGGGAGGGCGGGGGCGGATTCCGGTGAGATCATTTGGGGAAAGTTCGATCCTGTGACCCTAGAGGACGTGGTCAGGATTCTGGGTGGGCTTAATGCCACCACGTTTACTGGATCCGTGTCCCTCCTGGTTGGTTTTGGCCACCCGGGAGGTCACACGAGGTTGGTTCCAGGGTATTATTAACGCTTCCTTGAGTGAGGGGTTTTTGCCCGCCGCCTTGAAAGAGGCGGTGAAGTCCCTCCTCAAGAAACCGTCCCTGGACCCAACATTATTATCAAACTATCGTCCGGTCTCCAACCTTCGCTTTGTGGTGAAGGTTTATTTTTTTATTTATTATTAAAATTTATATACCGCCCTTCTCCCAAAGGACTCAGGGCGGTGCACAGCCTACTAAAACCACATATATATAAAAGTTAAAATAGAATTAAATAAGGGCTGTAACTGAATCTAAAATCCCAACCTTAAAATTCAATACTTAAACCCTATTAAAATTAATTTAGGATCAGCCCTAAATTGTTGAGGTTGTTGAGAGTGTGGTAGCACAACAGCTCCTTCAGCACCTGGATGAAGCGGTATATCTAGATCCTCTCCAATTGGGTTTCAGGCCCGGGCACAGCACGGAGACGGCGTTCGTCGCGTTGGTGGATGATCTCTGGAGGGCCCGGGACAGGGGTTATTCCTCTGTTTTGGTCCTGTTAGATCTCTCAGCGGCTTTTGATACTGTCGACCACAGTATCTTATTGCGGCGGTTGGGGGGGCTGGGAGTGGGAGGCACCGTGTTTCAATGGTTCTCCTCCTTCCTCTCCGACTTCTTGCAATTTGTGTTGGCAGGGGGGCAGAGATCGACCCCGAGGCCCCTGTTTTGTGGGGTACCTCAGGGGTCTGTGCTCTCGCCCCTGCTGTTCAACATTTATGTGAAGCCACTGGGTGAGATCATCCATGATTTTGGGGTAGAGTTCCATCAGTATGCTGATGACACTCAGTTATACATTTCTATCCCAAGCCACCCCAACGAAGCCATTGAAGTGATGACCCGGTGCCTGGAAGCCATGCGGAGTTGGATGGGTCTTAACAGGCTTCTACTCAACCCGACCAAAACCGAGTGGCTGTGGTTTCCTGCGCCCAGGTACAGCCAGCTTATTCCATCGCTGGCTGTGGGGGGAGAAACTTTGACCCCCATGGAGAGGGTGCGCAATCTGGGTGTCCTCCTGGATGTACAGCTGTCGTTAGAAGACCATATAGCGGCTGTCGCCAGGGGGGCTTTTTGTCAGGTCCGTCGGATCTACCAGTTGCGGTCTTTCTGGATCGGGGTGCACTGCACATGGTCACTTCTGCCCTCATCATCTCCTGCCTAGACTACTGCAAATGCTCTCTACATGGGGCTCCCCTTGAAGAACATCCAGAGGCTTCAGTTGGTGCAGAGTGCAGCCGCGTGGGTGATCTTGGGGGCTTCTCGGAGCTCCCATGTTACACCGCTCCTGCGCGAGCTGCATTGGCTTCCGGTGGCCTTCCGGATGCAATTCAAGGTGTTGGTGGTCACCTTTAAAGCGCTCCATGGCTTGGGACCTGGGTACTTACGGGACCGCCTGCTGCCACCATCAGCCTCCCGCCGGCCAGTGCGCTCCCACAGGGTGGGCCTCCTCAGGGTGCCGCCGACTGGGCGATGCTGGCTGGTGGCTCCGAGGGTGCGGACCTTCTTTGCGGGAGCACCCTCCCTCTGGAATGAGCTACCCACGGAGATACCAGCCATCACTGACCTGCGAACCTTCCGGCACGCACTGAAGACCCACCTTTTCCAGCAGGCTGGTCTGGCCTAGTGTGATTAGAAGAGTTTTAATCTTTTAAATTTTTATCTGGTTTTTATTGGTCTTTTGTATTCTTAAGTCAGCCATTCATTTAATAATTTTTAATCTATTTTAAATTTTTTATGGATTGTATTGTTTTATCAAGACTGTTCACTGCCCCGAGTCCCTATTTGGGAGAGGGGGCGGTATAAAAGTTTAATAAATAATAATAATAATAATAGAATCCCTGGTAGAGAAAGTGGAAAAAAGAAGCAAGAAGAAACAGCTTTGGATTATTTGGATTACTTGGTGATTTTTGGATTTTTGGTTATTAGATTTAAATGACTAAAATCAATCGGGTGGTTGTTTAAGTGTTTAAAATGGCATCGCTCTTGGAAGAACTGAAAATGGAACTTAAAAAATAGAAAGAAGATGCACAAGAAGGAAGAGGCTTTTTTGGCTTCGTATTTCAATTTTTAGAAATGGAGATCTGGAACCATGAGAAACAACAAGAAATGCTTGTAGAACAAGAAGGGCGGGACAAAGAAGAAGCTATCTTTAATGACCAAGTAATTTTAAGTGGGGGAAAAAAAGGAAAGGGGGGAAAGAGAGTGAAAAGTTTAAGATTTGAAAAAACAATAAAAAAAGAATAGTTTGAAAAGTAATTACAATAGTAGGAAGAAGCAGAAGAGTGGATTTTAGAAGAGAGAATTAGAATTAGAGAGACAAGGGGTCAAAAAGGGGAGAGAGAAGAAGAGGGGGAAGAAGGAAAGGAAAAGAAATTATAAAGGACAGAAACAAGATATAGAGAAACAGGGAAAACGTACAAGGATTAAAGGTACAAGCCTATTTAGAAGACATAGAAATAATGGGTGAAATTTAACTGAAAGAGGGATTCTGCAAAGGTACATAAGATAGTATTGTTATATTAGAAATAAAAATAAACTTAGAAAATATGAAACAAGTGTGATTAAAATGATAGATAAAATACTTACTGTAATGTAATGTTTGTTAATAAATAAGAAAGAGAGAATGAAATTGAAAGGATGGGAACATTTTAATTATTATTAATGATTTATAAAAACTTAAATGAAGAGAAATATGAAAGAAATATGGGGAAAATTTTATGGAAATATTATAAGTGTTCCTAAGGAAGTATGATATTCAATTGAAAAGAAATATTAAAGATTGTAACTAACATTAATGATAGAGCTGAACTGGAATAGAATAAGTGTTTTATTTACTATTGTTATATATATATATATATATATATATATATATATATATATATATATATATATATATATATATATATATATTCTCTTTAAGAACATAGTGTGTATTTTAAGAATGTACAAAGCAAAATTCGATTGGAAGTTATGTGTTATATTGAATGTTATAAATTGTAAAGGCATAAATTGAAGTTTAAATAAGAGTTGAATGGACAAAATTAAAAGATACAAAGGTGTCATACTCCAATTAGTAACTACAGGAGAAAACTTGTTTAATGAGAAAAGAAAATATGAAATTGAAATAGGACAGACAAAGTATAAATATGATGATTAGAAAGACATTGAAACTTAGAAAAAGATATAATTGAATTTAGATAGATATGAGATAATTAAAAACAAAGTTGAGAAAACTAAGGGAAGGGAAAAATTATGGAGAAAATGTTAAAATATTAATAAGATATGGAATGGAAGACAAAGACGAATATGAAATTGAGTTTGTGTCTGTATGGAGAAGTGATAACCTGGGATCATACTATTCCCAAAAAAAGTTGTTTTATTTATATTATGTTTTGTGAAAACCCAAATATTTTTTTTTAATTTTTTTTTTTTAAAAAGAGAATTTTAAATAAATATGAACAACCAGTGATCTTTGTAGCATCTTTTTCTTTCTCTCTTTCTCCCCCTCAGAATACATTAGATCTGTGTTGGAAGGGACTCTTTCTAAGTTTTATTGTGTTTCATTTACTTCTTCTGATGAGCTTCTTTTACATGATGTACCTGATGGATTCTGAGTATATTCCAGAAAGAGGCATATGGGCAAAATTAAGGGCATTTTTTGGCTTGCAGAACTCCTTTAAAACAATTGAAAATAGAACATATTAGAAATGCCAGTGTTTTAAATGCAAATGTATATAGACATTCTTCTGATAAGTATTGTGATTTTCATTGAATATTCCTACTTTCTAACACACACAGATAAAGAATTGCAAAATCAAAAAAAACAACAACCCACAAATCTATTGCCACAATGAGATCAGGGAAATATTTTCATGTTACTCAACTGTTCAGTTCTCAAGAACAAAAATCAGTGTTTTTTCTCATTTTTTCCAGCCTTGGAACTTATGGTAGTACAAAAGAGACTAAGGTAAACAGAGGTCAGGAAGTAGACCTCTTGTATAAATTAACTAGCATATATTTTTGTAAAGGAAAACAAAGCAAAGCAAAGGAAAAAAATAGTTGAAGAAAAAGTAATGAATCCATAACAGATATGAATCCTTGAGAAAACTGAAACTTTCAACAAGCCAGTAAAAAGAGAATTAAAAGGAAACTAGTAGGAAAGTTCAGCAAAGGAAGCCCCTATCAAACATTCCGTCTAAATAAAAAGTAGACAATTTACTTACCTGAGAGCCAAGAAAAGAACAATAAATACTTTCCATTGGTAATACCTTAATTCTGTGATCTTCACCTGCTGCATTACAACATTGTATTCTTGCCTGAAAACAACCTTGCTTGCTTGTAAGAATTGCAAGCTTGTAAAAGTGTTTACAAAAAAATCAGACTGAAGTTGCAAAAGACCACATTTCAGCTACTAAGATTTATATATCAAACATGCAATGTACTACAACAGGAGTGATATAGGAAATAACTTACTGTAAGGAAAAGAATCAGAGAGTGCTCTCTTTCTCTCCCTCTCTCTGCTCAGAAATGTGAAGTACTATACTAGAAAAATTAGAAATGGCGACGCAAATCAAAGAAGAACAAAGAGAGCCAGAGGGGAAGGCGTTAAGCAAAGAAGAAATCAGCTTTAAAAAACAAGTGGAACAATGAACATTAAAACAGGATAAAAAAGGAGTTAAAATTAAAAAATTAAGATCTGATGTGATAAACAAAGGGGGAATTATTTGGAAGGTTAAACAAAGGAAGAGGAAACAACAGAAGAGGGAATTACAGAGGAAAGATCAAAAGAGGGAGGGGGATAAAATAAATAATTGGAGTAAGAAACTGAAGGAAATAACAGGGAAAAAAGGGGAAATTAAGAGAAAGGACCAAAAAATGATAGAAAATAGAAAGCAAGCTAAAATGATAAGAAATTATATAGTCAGCAGGGTGAGAGGCGATGGGTAGATTATTAAGAAAAGGGATTCTGCATGGAAATGTATTGTGGTATTTAAGGATATAGGTATAAAAATGGAAAAGACTGGAATTGACATTTTATTAAGAATTATTGTTAAATTAGATATAAATTTAACTGAAATAGAAATGGAAATAAGAATTTATTATAAGAATATTAATTAATATTTAATGTGATGAATAAAATAAAACTGGAGTATGAGAATTGAAATGGACTATTATCAGATTATTATTATTTGAATGGATTAAAATAGGAAAAATAAATTTGTCATGTAAATGTCTTTGGAATAAGTATATGATTTAGAATGTAATAGAGAAAAGGGAATACCATGTAGAATCTGATTTTATACATATGTGTGTGTGTGTATACTATACAGTATATGCTATACTGTATATGTATACAGTAGTTAAGGTATCATTGTCACTAATATAGAATGTGGTAATTAAAAAATGACTATATTATTATAAATTTTATAATGAATTAAAGAGAGTAAAATGGGAAAAATGTATAAGGTAAAGGGGTGGCAAGCTTGAATTAACAATGAAAGGGGTAACTTTAAGAATTAGGATGAACTTTAATGAACAATGAATGGAATAATAGTATGTGATAACATTTGCAAATATGACGGATATAAGGAAATGTATGTAACGAGTATAGAAATTGAATAAGAATTTAGATAATATTGTAAATGCATGAGAATATTTAAAGAAAATGAAATAAGCTACAATATAAAATGAAATTGGATAAAATGAGTGTAATGAATATAACAATGCATGAGAATATTTAAAGAAAAATTGAATAAGTAATAATATGATATGAAATTGGATATGAAAGCTGAATATGTAATCACGGTCATGTTTGTATTGAAATGTAAAAACCTGGAACCACATTGTTTACCTTAAGATATGTTTTTTAAAATATAAAAATAAAAAAAAATATTGTAAAAAGAAAATAATGCAATCGGAACAGATTTTACATTCTTAAATTTTGCTGGCACCAACTGCAACTTTTGGATTTTTTTTATGGGTAACCCCAGTGCATATTTCAGATTGGGACCAAAGCATAAATTACCTCACCAATTCTAACCTGCTCTGAAATTATCCCTAAATATCAGGCTACAAGTAATCAGCATTTGAGGTTCTAGCACTCTATCCTCTGGGGTAACTCAGAAAAAACATCCAAATATCCAAATGTCAGGAACCCAATTTCAATTTCCTAGTCAACAAAAGAACTTCCTCGTAAAGAAAAAAACTACCGTATTTTCCGGCGTATAAGACGACCGGGCGTATAAGACGACCCCCGATTTTTGGTTGACTTTTTTCAAAGTCATCTTATACACCAGAAAATACGGGTATTCAAAATTAAGCTGCAAGGATTTGTAAACTAAGATGCTTCTCCTTCCTTCGCGCTCGCATCAGCCGACCGTACAACCTTCTTCCTCCGGCCCCAGGGCGGCTCTCTCGGTCTCTCTCCCCCACACACGGAAGACGACCCGGCCTCCCGCGGAGCATGATGGGCCGGCAGAGCGGCCGCCATCTTGTTCTGTTCGGGAAGGAGAGAAGTGTCTCCCGGCGACGCCGCCGGTGTGGTGGGCAAGTGGCTCCGTTTTGGTTTCGCTCCTGCTTGTTAACCAGCCCCTCGAAGTGCTCAAGCTTCACTCCTGATGTACCCGTATTTTCCGGCGTATAAGACGACCGGGCGTATAAGACGACCCCCGATTTTCGGTTGACTTTTTTTCCTTTCAAAAGTTGTCTTATACGCCAGAAAATACGGTAAACAGATGCTGCTTTGACTTGCTGAGCTTCCCTTGATGTTTTGGTTAAAGTATAAAACCAAGAAACATCAAGATGTAGTTGCTATAAGTGGGAGTGCTAAAGGAAGAAGACAAACCTTAAACAGATTGAAGGAAGTTATCACAGTGTCAGAAACTGAGATTCACACAGCACAAACAATGTAAGGGAAAAAATCTGCTTTTTACCTGTTTGTGAGCATGGTCATAGGAGTTTATGTGGTTGTCAAACTCCTGGTGTTTCTGATACTGCTTATCACATAGCTCACAGTAAAAATTGGCTCGAAGGTCTTCAAGAGCCTTGGCAATTGCCTTTTCTTTGTCCACGTAATCCTGCAATAGCAAAAGGAATAAGCCTTAAATACTCAGAAGAAACTAGTATCAAACAAAAATGTCAATGGAAAGCTTTCATTACATCATTTAGCCTCCTAGTACAGGGCCTATAGAATAATTTTTACCATGTTTTCAAAGTTCAATGGTGCAATTACAGAAATTTGATGAAGAAATTTCCCATTGTTTCAAGAAAAAAATTACCAAAAATTGGTTTTGTACGTTTTAAGAAGTATGGTTTGACCTCTCTCACTTTACTTCATTGATCTCACCCACTAAAGATTACTATTTACACAAAAATATTAAGTGTAATTCCCAGTTGCCAGTCTATTTAACTCACTGCTGAGATAACAAATATTAAACACTTAAAATTATTTGATACTAGTTCTGAGTACTTACAACCTATAATAGGTCATCAACAAAGTAAGCATTTTGGAAAGAGGAAAATACAGTAGATTTTTATTAGCAATCAGACTTGTTCAGATGAGGATGGAGAAGAAAGTAACTAGATAAAATGCTTCTTAGAAGATTCAAAGGAATGTCACTTGAGATTTGCTAGAGAGTACAAAAAATGTCCCAAAAGAAGATGCATACAAACAAAGGATAATTTGATTTGTTACTTTCTTTTTTGCTTCTTACATAAAAGAACGTAATTTCCCCCCAGAAATCATGTTTTCAAAATCTGGCATCAGACTACCAAAGATACAATTTCAAACTATTTGGGAAGGAAGACATCAATGATAAAATGTGTAAATGATTTCTATTAGACCTTAACATACCTAAAGCTGAACTATGGCAACCCCCTTCAAGAAATTATATCCATCCTTCTGATAATGCCACGTTATCAACCAAACAAAATTTAAATGTTATATCCCATGTTGCAAATTTGCCTATTTCTACATTAGATGGTGGTACAGGTATCTAATCATATGTTTTAAATAATGATATACTACCATGCAATGGAAAATTCTCCATGATTCTTTAACTAGTTCAGCAGAAAGTACCTTATATTTTTGTCTGAGTTCTTCAGTATCTTCCTTCTCCACTTCCAAGACCCGCCTCCTTTCTGTGGCATCTTCAGCATAATCAAGCTATCAAAGCAAAGACAAATCAAGTAGTATACACACTGGGCATTAAAATTCAGTGAGCAGGAAATATTAATAAATAGTAACATATCTTATTATCTCAAACAGTCTATTTCATCTGCAAGCTAAATAAAAAAATGCAATGTACTAATCTCATGCTGAAAATCTCTAGAGGAGACATTTTATTTCAAGAAATTCTGATCTATATTGGAGTTCAAAAAAGGACTGACTTTTTTGTAGAAATCTTCTCCCCTCCACAAAGAAAAATTGTGCAAAGTACATGCCCGCTCACTGCCAATTAAAACTATAGTCTATTTTTTCTTTCTTATGACTAGATGAAAAAAAATCCTTTCTCTCACATTGAAATATATTTTCAAGGCCTGTGCAATAACAGAAAGCAGAGGCAGGAGTAGATTCCAAAACCACCATCACCATCGAAATTCTGCCCAACCTTTTTCAAAGTTTACCAACAACTTCAATCAATTTATGTTTTAAGAAACAATCTTGCCTTCTATAAATAAATTATGATTTGATAAATTTCTTGTACCCTCCTTCATCATTTCTCTGTATTTTAAAAAATAGGGCTGTACAAATTATTCAGAGAGGAGTTGAAGGGTCAAAGTTAAATGTCCTTTCAAAGACCTTCTGTAGTCATTTCAACAGCTATCTAGCTCATTATGAGTTTCTTGGGGTGCTTTCTGCACATATACAAACATGCAGGTAGTCCTCAACTCACAACCAGAATTGAGTCCAAACTTTATGTTGCCAAGTGAAACATATTAAGCGAGTATAGTCCCATTTTACAATCTTTCTTGTCACAGCTGTTAAGTGAATTATTGTTATTAAGTTAGTTACACCGCTTTAAATGAATCTGGCTTTTCCATTGACTTTGCTTGTCAGAAGTTCGCAAAATTGATCACATGACCCCCAGACTCTGCAACCATCATAAATATGAACTAGCTCTAAGTATCTGAATTTTCATCACATGATCATGAGGATTCTGCAATGGTGGTAAGTGTGAAAAATGTTCATAAGTCAGTTTTTCACTGCCATTGTATCTTTGAATAGTCACTAAACAAACTGTTGTAAGTCAAAGACTACCTGCATTGAGATAGCATGAAGTCTTGCAAGGTGACATCAACCCTTTCAGAGAACACAACCTTTTGAGCCGTAGTTCAGAGATCCTCCATCTCCTTCATGAAATGTTCTTTCAAATGTTTTGTAGTCTATTTAAAAAGCTCTACCACTATCTATGGATATAGGAGCTTCAATTTTTGGATGATTTATGTTACAAGTAATTTAGTAGATTCTTTAATATGTGTATCTATTACAGGCTGTGTCAAATCTCTGACGGTTAGCTAAAGACAGAGATTCTTTGTGTGGGAATCAGAAGAACTCTTTTCTGACCTTATGGTAGGATATCTGGTTCCATATCTGAAAAACAGAAAGTACTGTTCCAGTGTATCTAATTAATAAAACCTGCTGCATTCTTCAGGCATTAAGTTACATATATTATTTCTGAGTGTGTCTTGATAGTAATGAGCTGAGCAAACTTGTTTTGGCAAAAACACATACTAATTGAAGCACATTTATTTCCTTGACCAAAAGATCCTTCCTCAATAACCTCTGTGCATTCGATTATAACACTCATAATTCTTGGGGTGGGTGGATACAATGTTTCATAATTTTAAAACATATGTACAGATCTTAATCCTGCCTGATACAAAGTGTATGTTGCACTTACCTCCATTTCCATCCGACCCATGCCCATGACATCATATTTGACAACAATAGGGATGGGATCTGTTCTACCTGCAAGAGAATCAAATCTATCAGTTGAGTGAATAGGACAGAATGATTATCCTCTGGTAAGTCGCTCTGTACACATTGGTTTGGGGTTGGTTAGAGATCTTGCCTTTGGAGTGCAGAGACCAGAAAGCTACAGAGAACCAAACACAAGCCATTCTCACAGCTTACAATCATAAGTCTATATATCTTGATTGCCAGACCTAGTCTTGTTTTCTCTTTGTTGCCTCTAGTTTTGGCCCAAATATTTCAGCAAGTTAATGCTAAAATTAATGATCTTTACATTAGAAGATCAAAAAATTTGAGGAATGGGAAAGATGCATTATCTCAGATCATAGGACACAGATTACCAATGTCCACGAACTCCCATTTAGCATGCAATTATTTCAGAGTTTTGGAAGATTAACCTTGATGTTAAAATCTTGCTAGACTCAAAATGGGCTCTTTGGATTCTGCCATATCCTTTCCTTATAAGCTGTGAAAAGGACTAGTTGCGAAGAAAACTGACTTTGAACTAATCAAACTATGCTGAAGATTCCATATGTATTTTAATTCACTCATAACCAGCCAAACAAAGCGAAATGGGGCAGACGAGCACTTTGACTATCACAGCCTTTGGGGTGTTTATTTTTACATCACAACATGCGCTGTGAGTTGTGATGTAAGGGCACTGGTAAAAAGGAATTACTTACCTTATCTGGTGCATACCTTGAGTGAAAAAACAAAATGTTTACTTCCCTCATTATCAAACTTGGGGGGATTGGTGTTAACAATATTCCTTTCATTCAAAAATACAGATTATACCCTTGGTCAAAAGATGTCCAAGCTTGAATCGTGCTGAAATAAGGAAACTGGACTTCATGTGGCATAACAAATAATATTTTTGAATACTTCAATATTTGTATTTCTTTAAAAAATTGACGGTTATATTTTTGACAGTTAAGAGTAGCCCAACTGACAAATCCGAGTTCATGTCTCACTATTGTCAGAGGACTTATTAGCTTTGTTTCTATTTCTTAATTTTAACACAGGAACTGTAAGTCCTCACAATATTTAACATGAGGTTTAAATAAAGTTTTGCCCTTGATGTGCCATTAAAATAGAAGCAAACCAATCCTCAATGTAAATTTAATTTGGGAACACATTTCAACATTTTCCAGGTTGAACAACTCTTCAAGAGAGAAATTTCTGCTGTATCTCAAATTTAGAAACCTGGGTTGGGTGATCAAATTTGTAAACACTAGCCATCTGTGAAAAAGCATTTTTAAGTACAATTTTTATTTAGATATATATATATATATACATAGATAGATATATACATTTTCAGTAAGAAGGGTAGGGGACGAAGGGGATTTATGCCCAATTGTATACAAAACGATGACTGCAGTTTTGAGCAAAAGAACCACATTCATAATACTGTATTTTAAATTATATACTTTTCTTTTAATTTTTACTTATCTACAGGAGTGACATTTGTTCTGTCCAAATGAATATGACAGACTCTTTTATAATATGAAGAATACATTAGTACATTTGCTTCCTAATGCAGTCAATGTTTTCAATTTCAATTATCTACTGAATTGTCATAGTAACTACTAACAATCAATATGTGCTTGGGAAAGGTGGGGGGAGATCAAGTTTGGACAGTATTAGAGATTTGGTATTTGAAGTGAATCTCCACAAATTTTTGGCAGTTCTAACACAAACATCCCTTTTGAGCATTAAACCCTTAATGAACAAGGATCAGACACAAAAGAGTGCATGAAGAAATGGAAAGGAAAAAAAGGGAAACGAAAAGACCAAGCAGAAAAGATGAAGGCTACAACAGAGAAAAGTAAGCCTAACATATTTGGTGCTCTGATGACAAAAAGAAGTAAATTCAGTCTGAAAATTAAAAATTACCACTAAGTTTACCATCACCACAACAAGTCCCGGATCATTATGCTGTAAAAAAGAAACACCATTTGTTAGGCAGAAACTGTCAAGGGGCAGAAAATAGGCCCTATGCAGTGGGCAGGGGATATAGGGGAGGGGGAGAAATCAGACTATCACTAGGATTTCTACCCATCCTATGCCACCTTTTTTCTGGAAATGGTGTATGCGGCATAACACTATTTTCAAGATGCATTCAGCATATAACTGATACTGAACATTCATGCTAAGAGTTTTAATAAATAAGGCACTCATAATTTTTCAGATTAAATTAGTTGAGGGACACGGATGGCTGTTTTGCTAAGAAATAGCTTTTTTTGGAATATTCCCCAAACTTCTGATAATCTCATCCACATAGTAAGCATTAAATCATTGAAAGCAAACATTGAACCACATTCGAGGAAAATTAATGCTCTTTGCATGCATGCATGTATGTATGTATGAAATTTATATGCCACCTGTCTTCCCAATAAGGTAATAACTGAGTGGCTTAAAAATTAGTAAGTTGATGAGAAAATACAACAGAACCCAACTGCTAGTGCGCTGTAGTGTTTTTTTCTAAGAGCCCTCACCTAAACCAATAGTAATTCAGCTCTAAAATATATTCACTACTTCAAGAAATTGACCAAAGGGTCCAGTAATATGAATAAAATTCAATCTTCCAATGTTTTGCAGGTCTGCATTTTAAAATGGCCAAGAGATAAGTACTTGAATATCGGGCAAGTGGTACAGAGGGAGGGAATAATTATTCTCATCCCTTTTGCCAACATCCTTTCTCCAACTGTGTCAAATATAATGGGTGTAATGGCAGATGTTTTTTAAACCCAGAAAACAACTCATGGCAAAAGTAATAAGTAACTATTCTAAATGAATCTATTACTATAATTCTAGTTAACAGACTTTAAAAAAATAACAAGCTTTCTGTTATTAAATATTACAAAAATTAAGGAATATAAACAGAACTATAATTTAATACATTTATTCTGGACTTTGTGTACCTTTATCCCATTCTCTAATTATCAATATTGTCTTTTACCATTCAACATATAAAATATTAAGAGTCATGGTTACAGGCTATACAAAATTATTCTGAAATGAATTATACTAATATTATTTATTTGCATTAAAACATTCATGCCATTTTTGGTCAAGAGCCACGAGGTTTCCATGTAGTAACAGAATGTTAAAAAAAAAAAAGACTAATAGAGAATAAAATGGGAAGCAATTAAAAATAAGACAGAGGTGACATTGAGCAATGGCAACCCAAGCAAGGGAATACATTTCTGTTATACTTCTAGCATGCGTGCGCAAGCACACACGCACACACACACACACACACACATCAATTTAGCTTTATTTTATAATATAATTTCTCATCTCATTTGATGGGAAAAGCCATTTGGAGTATTTTTACATGAAACCATTTCAGACCTTGAAAGAAGTAACCAATCCTTGAAATTGAGCAGTATCTGATCAAATATTGTGCTAGCATTATTACCATAGGAGTAGCCTTCTCTTCTAGCAGTAGATGCAAATATATTTCAAAGACAGTGGCTATGAGAAATTTTAGTGTGCTAATCTGAGTGCGAAAAAATTATACTCAACAATAACCAGACGTTCCTTGCCTGTCAAGGATAAAAACTATTAAGTTAATTTGTATGTTATAATTGCAATTTGATTATACAAGTAAGAAACCCACATCCAAAAATATTTTGAAAACAGTGTTATAATGTCTTTAAAAGGCTGAAAACCCATTCCTAGATTAATTAAAGCAATTTCTATCTTAACTAAATTTTGTCTTTGTTTTGCTCCAAAGCTAAAAGATTTCTACATCCTCTTTTTATGTATGAATAGTCCTTGACTTACAATCAGTTGCTTAACAGTCATTTGAAGTTATGGCAGACTCCACCCCCCGAAAGCTACCTATAACCAGGCACCCAAGTTACTGTCGCTGCAGTGCCATAACCAGTGGTGTGACTCAAATAATTTAACAGCCGGTTTCTGCCCTAATTATTTCTTCCAACAATCAGTTCACTAAACTGCTCAGAAAGTTAATAACCGGTTCTCCTGAAGTGGTGCAAAGTGGTTGAATCTCACCACTGACCATAACTCTCCCCCCTGCCCCATATCAGGTCCCTGCAAGCATTTCCTTTCCTCTGTGGCCTTAAACCATTTTCCTACCTCACCAGGCCTTAATATCCTTCTCACATACCTTTGGAAGAGCTTTGAACCATTCCATAGCACTGGAATTGGTCACTTTGTTGCTTGGCTGTATGGTGCAATTCTAGAATCGCACTCTGCAGTCCATGGACAAACCGCCACATTTTGCGGCCTTAAAAGGATTTTGCATAGTGCTGCAGAAGCTTTCTGCAACTTCCTGCAGTGCTGTGCAAATTGGTAGAGCAGCATAACCATCCCTGAGGAATCCTATGCTGCACTTAACAATTTGCTTAGAGTGTGTCAAATTTTTCAACTTTCAATTTCCAAATATTAGGGGCATTCAAAGGTTGTGACATGCCTTAGGGTTTGTAAAGGTATTTTACTTACTTTAATATAATTTAGATATGTTTGGTAAGTAACTACATAAACATAACTTTTTATTTGTTTCATTCTGCATATTTGTTTCACAATTGTGTTATGGAGAGCTGGAGTGGGGGAACCATTAAGTGAGATGCTTCACTTAATGGCTATTGTGACATGTGACCATTATGAAGATACTCCATCCTGGTCATATTTGGAGGATTACCTGTAACTGAGTTTTGTTTTCTTTACACTCAAACCAATGACTCTGCGCTTTGTGGGATAACTTTTCCCACTGACTTCATATAATTATTAGAATGGAATAAGGCAATAATTCTCTATGGCCAGTATAAGAATGCAATTTCATCTCTTGCCCTCAAGTTAGCTTCTTACCAACCCTAATCCCCACGTCCAACATTTTACCAGTCGCTGTGTGGCATGCTACCCCGATGCCCCGCCATGTTAGCCGATCTATACTGTTGAGAACTTGGTTGAAATAGGAAGTGTTTGTCCCAGTTGAAAAGAAACTACGATTTATATCACGGCTGCGCAGAGCTGCGTGGAAGACTCTCAGCTGTTTGGCGATTCCATTTTGACAGCCTACAACTGTTTATATATAGACTTTGCGATCGGGCTAAGGGGGGGAAAAAAGGGTGGTTGTCTGTTTATTTGGACAGATAGTGACTGTAACATTTCTGATGTTAAGATTAATGATACGGTGTGGGGTGATGTTTAACTGTAAGTGGTTGCGGGGTGGAAGCCTGGGGGAAGAAGGGCGGATGTAGGTTGAAGGGGTGGGGGTTGTCCGGCAGCTATATTAAATGCTGAGAGGCAGTACCTCTAAGCGTTATCTTTACTTGGAATTGTTCCAATGTTGCTTTTTGGTAATTATTGTGAGTGTGACTAAATAAATAAACCTTGATTACTACATTCTTGAATTATGAGTACCATGATTCGTTAGTGTAAACTCTTCAACTACACAGCGAAGCTGACAGATAGTACCAAAAGCTACCAGAAAATCTAACAGAACAAGGATATAGAGCTTATTTTCAGTTTTCACTCTAATATAAATTGCCCGTCAAAGCAGCCTGCGTCTCCAACTAAACTAAAAATCAGACAAAACTGCTTTCTAATATAATTTACAAATTAGATTATCAATTCGCAATCCATTTTGAATGGTTTTCTGATGGGGGAGATGGACCTCATGAGATAATGAAGATTTTTTTGAGAGCACAGCCTTAAAAAAAGAGGCAAGACTCACAAATAAAAGGACCTTTGATGTAACAAATCTATTTTAAAGTAAGTTTTTGGAGTGATTCTGCAGATTGATTTTATTGCTGTCTATTAATCTATAAACTCCATTCAGTGCTCATTAACAATTTACAATAATTTATAAAAGAAATTTTATAATTATAAAATTAAATAAATATAAATTATAATTATAAGAAACTTAAATGCAATGAATTATTAGAGAATCAAGCAGTGTTATTAACAGAATAAAAAGCATCAAATTAATTTTAAAACTATCTTTAAAATAGTATTTAGGAAAGTATCAGAATTAGTATCAGAATGTATCCGAAATAGCACTTAAGTTATTTGGATGTGTGGGAAGAAATATCCATCTGGTTCAGTTTCAAGCTGGGAGAAAGACACTGGAAACATGGAGGCTGATTGGAAAGAAGGTTTAATGATAAACAGGGTTTTGCACTTGAACTTCCTGTTCTTGTGCAAGAACGTGTCTTCTATTGGCTGTTGTCAGACTCCCATGGGGCCATATAGGGGTTTTGTTGGGGTCAAGGCTGGTTCTATAGGCAAAGTATAAATCCTAGGTGTTTGTCTGAGCTAAGTTTAGTTTAAATTTGTACTGCTCTGAGAATGATACAATAATTCCTATTATGGCTTAATGGCTTTGTCCTGTGTTGGATCTTGAGTGATGGCTGCTTCTAATCCTATCATTCTGCCTTTGTTTCAAAATAACCTACCTTGAAAGGATACCAAATCTGCATTTCTAAAAGATGGCCTCCTCAGTTTGGTTTTTGAATAGGCTGGCACAATCTTTCTTAATGGGCACCAAAATATCTGCTGGGGTTATTAAGAAAGACTTGGAGACTACTTTCTTTCTTCAGGAAAGAAAGTTCAAGTCGCTCCATTTCTCCGTTAGGGAACTATAATATTCTGCTTTTTTAATATTTCCCAAAGTATTCTTCTAGGAGAGGTGTAGGTGCTAACTTTCTACATATTTTTTTCTGATTATAAAAATGCCTTTAACAAAAGAAATTTAATTTTCTATTGCCTCAGAATCTCTACTTACAATTTAGTCTACAGTTCTATTTATGTTGTTAGCAAACACTAGCAAAATGGAATACACTATCCATATATCGATGTCTGCTATGCTATCATTACTGATCTGTAAACCAAACAAAAAAGCTAACAATTGTGTAAATTATGGATGTCAATTTAAGGTTAGAAAAACAAAAAACCAATGTACTTTCTAAGAAGAACTCTTGAAAAAAATACATATATTTTATATTTTTTGATACATTAAAAGTGCCATGGAGTGAAGGAGGGGAGAGAAGGAAAATTTTCCTCTAACATTAATCTTTGCTGCAGCTCATTGCACTTGTTTAAAGTAAAGGAAATAATAATATACTTAGGATATATGTGATAAGGGAAAGCAGGCAGGCAACATTACTGTGTGGGTGTTTTTAAAAGAAAAAAAAATCAACCCACAGATAAAATGCAAGATTTGCAAAACTCACATTTCAGTTTAATATGGACTTTTTGAATTTCCATCTTTTCCATGAGAGATTATTATTATAAGCTACCATATAAATTGATCTCGTTATTCAGATAACCAGATCAATTCACACGCAGAACGTACATCATTACTTTTCCTCAATCAAGACTAAGCAAGAACTTTAAATTACTGTACATAATGCACAGTGTTAAAGAAAATCAGACTATTGTTTTAAGAAACTACACTCAAAGGATCAGTTGCATAATCACTTGTATACAAGAAAGGGGGCAGAAGAGGAAAAAAACACTCTGCAGAACTCTCAAATACCACATATTTCCTACTACTAAGATATAATATGAAACATTCCTGTTTTGCAATCCAATAATAATGCTATTGAAATCTCTCAACACAACACTTGCTAATTCCAACTTTCCATGATAATATGAAAAATGATTTGGCCAAATTAAAGGTCTCGTAGCATTACAGAAACCTAAGGGCTTGTACGTATTCATTTCCACATATGTTATGTGTTCTAAAACATTGTGTCCTCCTCAAGCCTATTTTAAAATGTAAATATAACAGCATTTGGCCAATTCTAAAATATCAAAGATGCAAGATATGAGTAGTCAATATTTCCATTCCTTTTGCTATCTTATATTTGCTCTATCAGAACTATACTGTATATATGGAGGTGTTAGGCAATCCACATTTTTTCTAGGAAGCCTTAGAGATATTAATTCAATATGAGTAAATTTAAGCTTCCCAAATAATTAATTCAAGCAATGTTGAAAGGTGACACATAATTTTGTATTAAGTTACATATTAATTTTCACAGAAGCAAAAAGAATAAAGAAAAATGGTTTAACCCAGGGGTGTCAAACTCAAGGCCCGCAGGCCACATCTGTCCTGCATGGCTGTTCTGGAAATTATAAGGGGATGGCCCACATCACTTTGCCATAGCCCATGCCATTCCGGTGGGCACACATGTGCATAGGAGGCAATGGGGGCACATACACAAAGGTCCAACCCACCACATTCCAGCATGCTTGCATGCTCACAGAACGCGGCAGGCCAGCATTGCCTCATCCATCGGTCGTCCCTTGGCTGCCAGTCTCCTCACGGATCAGGGGGACATAGCCACTGGTGTCGTCAGCGGCCCGTTTCCCCAGGAGGTGGCAACCCCGCAGTCTCCCCCTCCTTGCTCCCCCACCATGCCAGACTTCCACCTGGGTGGCCAGCTCTCTCCTCCAGCCGCTGCCCTGCAATCCTCACACTCTGTTTGCTCTGTACTCAACAGCAGCAGCAGCAGCCCCTCGCTTGGGGAAAGGACAAGGTGGATGGAGAACTCCAAGGCTGCAGCTGAAGTAGCCATGCTTGGCCTGGCCAGAGAATGAGGGGCAGTGGGCTTTGGAGGAGCTACATGCTCTCCCTCCTCATCTGTTCTGCCTTTCCCAATGGAAGCTCTGGGCTCTGCATACCGCGCCTCTGGAATTGCATAGATCCCGCCCTCTGGTGCTCCCTCCCTATGAGGCAGGCCAACCCACAGTGACAGATCCTGCCCACCGGGTCTCTTCTGTTGAGACTTTCACTGACAAACCTAGAGGTTGAGGTGAAGGGGGCAGCAGTGGAAACTTCACCCAGCGAGCCTTCATTGCTCTATGAGGTGCCCATGCACAGATGGGGACATCCCAGCCCCATGGAGGAGCCTATTAAGTGTGGGGTGGCTCGGCAATAGTAGAGTGCTGCCCAAACTGGTGCCCGGGGCTCAAAGGCCTACTTCCCGTGGAAAGGCCCACTTCCTCCAGCCTTGGGATGGACGAGCTTCCTACCCTGCCCATCCCCCATAGGCACCAACCACATGAGTGATGTCAAACTGGCCATGCCCCTGGCCCATGCCTAGTAGGCTGCGACCATCTCAGCTACACCCCTCTTTTCCCCCTTCAGCTCTCGGAGGACAACCATAATGCTGATCCAGCCCTCAATGAAATTGGGCTGGTGTAACTTAAACTTAAAAACACCACTCACTATTCTAATCTGAGCTATAATAGTTATTGCTTGTTAAATTCTTATGGTCTTCCTTATAAAATATTAGTACCAAACTCACCATCTATGTTCTGTTTGCACCTGCAACAGCTCAGCCTTCAAAAGTCTTTCATATATCTTGCTTGTCTGAACTTGTCTTAAGCTGTTTGGATTTTTTTCTGATAATAAAAATGCCTTTGAAAAGAGAAGCTTTATTTTCTATTGCTTAAAAAACTATTAACAATCTAATCTACAATTCTATTTATGCTGTTAACAAACAATAGCAAAATGAAATAGACAATCCATATATAGATATCTGCAGCATTATCATCATTGCTAAGTAACAACCATTGATAACATCTGAAGGAATAGCTACCTGCCCCTAAAAATGATTCAATAATGCATGAAGTATTTGGTAGAAGATCGCCAGGGAGACTGGCCAGTCTTGTAAGTCTTTTATGTTCAACAGATTCAACAGGATATAACAGGACATAATATAAATGATAAGAAGGAAAAAATGTACAATAGATTAAAAACTCTTGATGGCCTGTGATTTACAGAAATTGGATTAATGTGCACATGACATCACATATATAGCTCTACCTATTCAAATAGATAAACTTATTTTTAATGCTAATCTTGCCAGGATTTCAAGCTGTGTTGACAAATTGTATAATCAGAAACCAAGAAAAGCTTTCAGCACAAAAAACACAAGTTTATGAGTCCAACTGAAACAGTCACTGGCATGGAGTATATGTGACTAATATCATATCCATTTTCACTATCTTTTATAAAAATCCTAATGTTATCCATAGCTTCAAATATGCATGTTTTGTCTTACTGAATATAAAGGGCAATTTTAACACTGCAAGAAGTTCTTTGGTAATAGCCACCAAGAGAAAGAAATGGAGGAACTAAACTAATAATCATCAGATTAAAAAGCATAGTGTACAAAAGTTGTTATGTCCCTGCTTCCAAGTTTCAGGAGAAGTATCTCTACTACACAATATTATTTAAAAGACAGAATTCTAGGCTATATTTATATACCTGTTTTAAGATTTGCAAATATCTGAAAGAGAAGTTATAGAAACAAAAGGAGGAAGAGAAGAGGTGGCCTTTTGAGTCAGTGCTGGCAGCTGTGAGTTCCTCTGAAGTTTTCCTATTTCTTTTACATGAATGGGGATTTAAAAAAGCAGAATGTGCTTGCTGAATGATATACATAAAGGAACTAGCATTTTGGAGAATTAGAAACATATTACAGGAGACACATAGAAACTGCCATACATAAAAATATCCATTTAAAACAAACACAAAAAATATTCTAAAATATATTTTAGAAAAATGCCATAAAAGCAGTGCTAACTATTTTAAGGCAAAATAAAAAAAAATAAAAATCACACTGAGCAGCAGATAATGCAGATAAACATTAAAAGGGCATGTAAGTTAAAATTTTAAGTTTTAATAATAAAATATTTTTGGCACAAAAAGGACATTATACTACTGATATACTTGTTCTGACAAATATACCAAGGTTACCACCAGAGTGAAGAAATGTTCTACAAAAGCCCCAATAGGCAGAGCATCTCAACTTGTTCAATATAACATTAATGACACAATACAGATGTGAATCCAAGGATAGATGTGGATTTGCCTTATAATAGTAGGAGAATCAACTAGAAGGTTTGTGGAAACCAGGAGGCACTGATTCTTCACAGTATTTTTCCACATTAGATTTGGAAGCAGGAAAAGTTTTAAATTAAGAATAAAGAGATAGATGCCAATTTCAAAGACAGTTGCTCAGCTTGACCAAATTGCACCTCTCTGTTTATATTATCAAAGAAAAATAAAACACCTTGGTCCCCAAAACTGAAGAAAATGTCTTAACATCTAGTAACATCTGCACCAGTTGAAGACTGAATTCTCATTCAGTAGCTGGATGAATCCAGCTAGTATGTTAATGCAGTGTGTGCTAACTGATAAGCTGTGTTACAACTTCTTTACATTGGATTTGGCATGATGTATGAATTCAATAGTATAATTTCACATAATCAAACAAGTAATATTGTGATTTGGCCCAAAATATAAACTAATCCATTAGCTTTGCTTCAGATGATGTTACATCATGATTTAGTAATATAGGCTAACATAAGTCTTTCTGATCTCCCATAGACTTCCATTGTTCTTAGTTACAGTTACATTAATAGTTTAATCCATTCATCTTAATTTGAGGCAATACATAAAACCAAGATTACCAAGACCTTTCCTATTAAATCTAAAGACAACAATTGATTCTTAACAAGTCTATTATCCTTTATCTATAAAATTAACAAACCAGTTTAATAATTAGTATAAAAGCTGATTAAAATTGTAATTCTACTTAAAAAGAAACAATACATATAAGCTCAAGATTTTATCCAAAACCAAAAGTTCTCTTTCCATCTTGACCATGGCTCAAAAAAGAACAACAAACTGTGTGTCGATATTCATCCATCCATCCATCCAGCCACTAATCTTCCATACATAATTCTGGCTGTCTCACAAATAAAAAAGAATAAAAACAATAAAAAAATAACCAGGATTAAAAACAAAGGACATAAAATAGCAGCCCAAAAGACTCACGAACACTCAAACAAGCAATGACATAGGCTTACACCCTGTCCCCAAGGCTCAATAGCAAAGTTAAGTTTTTAGTGTCCTGCAAAAAGTCAGAAGGCTCCAGTAAATATAATTTATAGAGATATACTGGATGATCATGAGTTCGAATCATTCCTACCTACTGGTAGCAATCTAAATCTTCAAGTGGATCAAGATCATAGAGTAAGGTTTCAGTTTAAAAAAATTTAAGACAAATACTTTATTACTTAAACTCTTAACTCTTGGCTGAAAAAGGAAAAATGAATTGATGATTTTTGGATTTTCTAATTAAAAAGAATTGCAAATGGGAAGAAGAAAAACATGAGGCAATTAAAGAGGGAGGTGCGAAGATTTATTTGCATGTAATTATTGTAAAACGGATCAGGAACTGTTTCTTTAGAGATTTTGCTTATTTCTAATGATAATTTCTCTACATTTCCTATTTTCTTTTTCTTTTCCTTTCTCTAATTTCACTTTGTATTGCCTTATGTTATTTTTATATCTGAGAAAAAATTTAAGAAAAAAATTAGAAAAGGATTGTGTTCAGAAATTTAAATCACTTGTTGATGTTTTGTAAATAATAAAAATGAAGCCAAGTGGGAGCACCCATTACTACCTCTTTCTTCATGAGAGAGTAGAACAAAAGGAGCATTGCTAATGTCTCCACCCACAGCATCTCAATTAGAATTAGTAGTAGTAGGCCTTCAACACACTCCACTATTTCTTCTACAAAAAGAAATGTAGAGACAAGTATTTAACTAGCCCATGAGTAAGATGCATATTTTAAATCTAAAGAACATTAATGATAACCTGTGGAAATAATTCAGACCTCCTAATTCAGATTATTTCAAACTTTGTGCTCATGGATAATGTATCCACCAAATATCCTCTAATATTGCTCTACCAGAGATTTTCTAACACAAGATAATGGTTATTAGTTCTGATTAGGTATTATCTCATCATCAATCAGAGGCAATAAGCAGTATTTTAATACCAGTTGCAAGCAAAAAAAAAAAAAGGATACTACTGTTGATGCTATTAAATTGATTATGGGCTTTTCCCATTCTTGTAAGGAAGTAAGAATAAAGAAATTTTTACATTTCCAATCAGAATTCTTTTATTGCCACAAGAGATTATACAAGCTTTGCTACATTGTATACTGAGAATTCTAGATCCTCAAATTATTCAACAGAAGCAGTAACTGGACCCAAATGAAGACAGATTTGAATGGTAGAGGGAAAAAATCTATTTATACAATAGAAAAAGCTTCTGTTAACTTCTGTTGTGGTAAAAAGGCAGCCATAAGTACAGATTGATAAGACAAATTGTAAACAGGGTAGCTGATGTCATTAATTACTTTAAATGGACTACGATTCCAGTAGAGTTTTTAGTCACTTTCAGACAAGCCAATACAATTATTTTATCCAGGGGCTAGTAATGAGCACCTATTTCTTTGATGATCCAATTTCAGGAGTTAAAACATGATACACAATTGATGGAAATGTAATATGTATTTTACACAGGGCCTTGGATATATCTTGTTTTATGCCATAGATATTTCCTGAGATGAGATAGTTGAGCAGAAATCCAGTAACATAACCTATGGAATTCAAATGTATCTTGGTTGTGAAGCAAAAATTTGTCCTTAAATTTGTCTCTATCTTGGTCAATAAGCTAACAACAAATTATTGATACTGCACCTAGTTTCTCTAGTTTCTTCACTGAGTCTAGAAATATCACCCTTCAAGTCAAAATTTTAACTGGTTTGAATGGTGTGATATTAGTGCCTAGTAAACTACCATTTTAAATTAAGTAAAATTATGTTGTTGATAGAAAGAAAACATTTGCCTAAGAATAACATATTTGTTGATTGTTAAAAAGAAACAGCTCAGTACTTTACCTCCATAATACACTGGACACCAACCTACTTTCCAGTCCTTGCTGAAGGAATCTGAAGATTCAATTTCTATTTGCTGTTTCCTGCACCATCTGTAAAATGCCTGTCAGAGATCACTGTTGTATCTGAGTGTCTCAAGGAATGGAAATTTTTGACCCCATTATTAAGACACTCATCTGGTTAATCTATTAGGGAGACATATTCAGAGTCAGCCTAAGCATCGATGATGGATATGTCTCTAGAATAGGTGTCTGGGTGCCATGTGTGTTCTTTGTTCGTATTCATCAGATCTCAAAACTATGCCCTCTGTAGCCAAGCAAAGAACAATGAAAAGATCTAGCACTTCAAAAAATATATATATTATGAGATATTCTGGAGAATACTGGTATGGGATGGGAATAGATAGAAAGTCCCAGAGGCCAAAAGGGTTAATGTATTGACCACTTTTTCATTGCTATTCTGGAAAAGGTATTTTTGTTTGCATTTGAAAAAAATGCTGAGGCCTGATTCTCCTTGAGATTGGATAGGTACTATGTGATATTTCCTGACACCTTTATGTATTCTGCTGGTATCAAAAGAAGATACCTTTCTGCTAAAATGACCACTTTCTGGTGCTTCAAAAATCTTGATTCTTCTTTGTAATTTACCTGGCCCTTATTGAGCTGCCTTTCTATCATGATTTGACACTCTTTTTACTATGGGCATCAGGGCAATTTAAGTCAGATGCATAGCTCTGAATTTCAGTTGACTGACAGAAAATAAGTGCTCATGGGATGATCACATCCTCTATTTTCAAAAGGGGTGTCCCACTTGGTGTTCTGGTTGGTTTCCTGAGCAGAGCTTCTTGAAAACACTGACTAGGATGAGTCACCAATGTAGGAATTGGGTTGCTTTCTCTGGTAAACTCATCAAAAAGTACACCCAATTTTTGACAATTTGTTTCTCAAAATAACAACAACCCACCACTTTGTAGACACCGTTTGTATATGATGGTATAAAAATCAGGAATCTGGTAGCTTCTTTCCTAAAAATTAAAGGCTTAAGTTTTGTGAGTTGCAGGTCATTTCATCAAATATGGTGACTAAACTAGGTGGAAGTAAAGGCATATAGCTGGATTGAATCCAGTCAAAGGGAAATCCCATTGATTTTGAACATTGTAAACAAAGGTAATAAATCTTGACTGGGCTGATAGAAACATGGAGATAGGCTTTTGATAAATTTGCTGAAGCCAATAAATTTCCTCATAATCTTTTCTGAGGTGAATTCATGACAATATATATAGTACTATTTTTTTTTCTTGTGAGGTAAATTGGATGGGAGAATGTAACTGGAACGAAACAATGCAAAGAATGTCCATGGCTGAGTGTTCCAAGTCTTTAAGCAACAGATTTGCCACTACACTATATTACACTGACTTTCTTGACTGATCTCTGGATCTCCAGCTTGAATGTTCTCTGTTTGATGAATTTTTTTAAAGTCTAGAATTGCTTTCCAACCACCAATTTGGGGAATTATGAAAAAGATAGAAAACAGCCCTGGCACAGGCATACACTCTATGGCATCTAATTTTAGAAGGCAACCGACAGCATCCAGTATTCTGCAAAATATATCTTTTATTTAGATGGAAGAATTTTTATCTTTAAAAAAAAAGTTCAAGGCATATCCAGATTTTGCCATCTCTAGTATTATTCTATTAATACAAATAGATTTCTTGGTATGCTAACATACCAAGACTAGCAATATCCAGTGCATCTGTTCCCTTGATGAAAGTAAAAAGGGGTCTCAACAACAACAATTGCAGCAGTTGCAAAAGATCTTTTTTGCTGTGTTATGATCTATTTATGAGCTGCGGAAAAGTGCTTTTGACCTTGTGTCTTAACTAGTACTAGTGCTAGGGGCGTGCTAATAATTTGCCTCTCAGGAAAAAAGTGCTTTGGCATGATCATCTACCTCCTAACTTTTATGCTACAGACTCTGATGAAGACCCACTTGATACTACAGTTCTGGTTGAGAATAGAATTGTGTCTATGGATGAAAAACATAAATAAAGCTGCCATTAATTACTACCTTATCCAAATCTACCTTATGTATCTTACATCTACTGACTCCTCTGGAAAGAGAGAACATGCCCCAATACTGAGCCTTAATAATTACCAAAGTATTCTTTGCTGCTTGAATGGAAACCTCATGAAATCTTCTCTATGATCTAATTGTATAGATCCTTGAGAGAGTTCCATTTAATCTACAAATACTAGAGTCATGACTGGATCATCTATGACTAGGATATTCAATATGTCTATTTTCTATGGCAAGATGATTTGTTGGTTAGGACTGGGGAAGGATGAAAGTTTGACTCTCTCTTCATGTCTTTGAGCACTAAGTTAATGAGAAAGGTGAAAATCAATTCTGTTTCCAAAAATTTATCTGGGAAGATTTCTGAAGCCATCTGATTACGAGGCACAAACTAAACGTACTTTGACATTTGCCTATTACTATCTTGAAAATCCTCATCATCTTGCCAAGCTTGAAATATAGTTTTGATCTGAACAGTTTGTAAAAGATGGATAGGCAAGCTTCATCTTTAGAATATTCACCATTTTCCCATGCTTCCATTTCATTTGGCAAGAGAACTGAGCTTGAGACTGCTGTTAAACTATGGAACCTAAATACTTCTGAAAAATTCTGAGTGAGCTGCTGCTGGTGATGGTTGACATCCTTCCCACATCTATCCTTCCTCTTCCTCATGTTTTTGAATTTCTTTCTTGTCTCCTCCATCTGTTCTTGTTTGATTAAAAGGAGAGAGAGGAGGAAGAAGGAGATGTAGAGAATGAGTAAGATTAAATAACATGGATTAGTTATGGAACTTTTTAACTGAGATGATGGTACCTTCAATGTTGTCCTCTAAATGTGTGCATTATGAATATTTCCAATCTGACCAACTTTTCAGCTCAGAACTGGAAATTTTGTATGTTCATAGAAAGAGAAAGCAGTGATGTTCTCTGTTTCTCAGATAAGCATGTCCACAAACTATTTTACCTTTCCCCTCAGGGAAAAAATAACGGGAAATCAAACAGAGTTTTGCATATCTGCATTCCCCATAATGGTTCTTCTTCCCCTCCAGAAATGTAACTGTGGCTGATCCTTCTCCTCACTGCATTTCTGAGAGCAGGAGTAGCAGAATTAAGCATTGCATCCAAGTCAATCAGGAGAAACCACCTCACATTCTTAATGCTGTGGGAGAAACAGCGCTTATCTGTGATGTTTGGGAGATCACTATAAGGAATGTCCAGCTATACTTCTGTGCTTGGTGAATCTTCTATTTCTCAGTTAATAGGTGAATAGGACTGTCTACTTTTTTTACATACTGGTACTGTAAGGCAGCATGCTGGTAGATACAGCAATCCACATTCCTTAAATGTTTTTAGGATTCTACTACAATATTCTATATACAATCTACTCTCAGTGCTTCATGACTGTAACAAAGTCAGGATAAATATCTTGTGAGATTTTCCTGTGATCTTGACTTATTTATGTTCTTCTCCAGAAGTGGAAGCTGACCACAAGTTATTGTTCTTTTTAAGAAGGTATAACCAAAAACGGAAGGAACTTTACTCTTGAAGAGGAATTTTTTTTTGACCCTGCTTTTTCACTAGAAGAATTCTCTTTCCAGTTGACTTCATCATTCTGGTGACAGAGAATATATTAGTTATCCCAACATATGGTATACAGTCTGTTTGTACTCTCTAAAATATAATTTCATAAATTGCACTAAATATGAGGAATAAACAGCCTCCAAAAAAGTAGAGAAGGGAATTAGGCAGTCAGGCTTATTGGACTTAATTCTCACTAACTGAAATGAAATGATAGAAAGTGTTGAAAGTGTTACAAGACCCTTGGGGGAGAGTGATCATGCAATAATGGAATTCAACATTATGCAAACAAAGCAAAAAAACAAAATCAAACTAGAGTCTTGGATTTAAGACAGCTGATTTTAATACACTTAAAGAGAGCTTGGGCAAGATTCTATGAATGAGAATCCTCAAAGGAAAAGCAATCCAAGAAGCTCGGGAAATTTTGAAAAGTGAGATTATAAAAGCACAATTCCAATGAAGAAACAGCTCTCAAAAGAAACCAGCATGGTTGCGCAAAGAACTCTCAGATAACAAATTTGCAGATAACATCAAGTTGGCAGGAATAGCCAACATTTCAGAAGGTAGGCTTAAGATACAGAAGGATCTTGACAGACTTGAGCATTGGTCCCTATTTAACAAATGAAATTCAATGGTAAAAAAATAAAATTGTACTTCTAGGCAAGTGCACAATAGGGACCATCTTGCCTAGCAAGTTGATTGCATTCTGAGCCTGCATTCTGAGCCCTGACGTCAGTGCCTCCTATGTGCATGCCCAGAGGGTGGGGCTGAGGCGACAGGGTGGTCTCTTGCTGGTTCTAGGGCACCACATGAGTTGGATCTAAGTCTGATCATGTTCTGGCCCAAATGACTGCACCAAGTTGTAGATCAGCGCCACACCCACTCCTGCATCAGCACCTCCATGCCCCACTCGCTAGCCTGGACTCTCAGCTCCTTTCACTGGGACTGCCCCATACCCATGTGGGAAAGCTGTGGTCAGCAGAAGCACTGCCAATCTCTCCTTCTGCCCTCATCTCTTCCTGAGTGCAGAGAAAGATTGGGATGGCATGAAAAGCATTTGTAAACTGTTGAGACTATGGGGCAGTGAAATTGCCATGTTTGAAACCTATGCTTGTAAAAGCTCTTCTTGCCAAGATTGGAACGGTGTGAAAGGCATTTTCAAGCCAATGGGCAATTTCACTGCCCCAAAATCATCTTGCAAATGCTCTTCAGCTGGACCTGGTACAAGGTTCAGAGAATAGAGAACAGAGGCCTAAATTACTATAGTGCGAGATCAGCTGCACAAGATCTCGTGCTGCTGATTTTGTGTGATCTTGCATTACAGTACTGTACAAAATGCAGGGCATTGGTGCTTATGTGCAGCTGAGGAAAGTGTCTGCGGGGTCGAACAGTACTGCATGAACTGCAACGGGGAGGGGAGGTGAAAATGGGAAACCACTGGGCAATGGGCAGGCAGCAATGGGCAGGGGTTTCCCATTTTGATATATTCCCACTGCCGTTGTCTCTGTACTTGGACTTCAGGCTAAAATTGAAGGGCAGTTCAGGTGCCCCCCACCACTGTTGACCCCCAGACATCCTCCCCAGCTGCACACAAGCACTGATGCTGATTACCCCAGGCTTTGACGCTCACCCTGGATCACCCCTCCCAGCCTTGTCTGGCCCATCACAGGTGCCCCTCGATGTAAATAACGTCAAACAGGCCAGGTTGAGTTGACATGCCCACCAAGTCACGTGACCAGCCAGCCAGGCACACCTGGCCCTTTGAGGGCAACCATAATGCTGATCCAGACCTCAATGAAATTGAGTTTGACACCCCTGTGCTGTAGGGTTTTCTGCCAGAGCAGGGGGTTGAACTCCAAGATCCCTTTCATCAAGAGTTAAATCTTGCTTGTACATAGAACAAACAAGAAATATTGAATGTAAATGGTTCATTTGTTCATGTGTTCTGGGGGAGCAGCCAACATAAGAGTTTTTTGTGACTGGGTTCTTCCTAACCATCTTGCTTCCAAATATTTAGGACTTTGAACAAAAGTACTAAGCATTATTCTTCACAGAATAATTATTTCCTTGTTAAATATAAGGCCACAGGAATAATTATTGCAGCTTTCTTAGAAATTCCCATGGTCAATAGCCAAATGAAGAACAGCAAGGCAGAAAACAGAAAAAAGGTGACTTCCAATTCTAATATAAGTGACCGTTCATGATTAAAGCTGTATCTTGACAATGCTGCAATATTACAATCTTCCATGTCTTAACCCTTCTGCAACCATTTTACTGAAATTTTCCTGTTCCATGTTGTTATACCATCTTGTTTTACTGTCAATCACTTTATCAAACAAGCTGTTATAAATTATTTATTATCCTTTCTTTTTATATGACACCATGGGATATTTCAGAAAGAAGGTAAAATAAAAACACTTTCTTGCTGGTTGTTACCTGAACAAATTCATATTTTTGGCAATAACATAGAAGCATTTTGCCCATTTAATCTACCATTTTCAACTACCTGGCCTTCAATCATAAGATTTCCTGTAATCTCCAGGTGTCCTACCTACTTTGCATTCCTAGAGATCAGCCATGGCTGTCTGTGGGCTATTGCCTCCATTTAGGAAACCACTTAATTTTCAGTTTTGATCCTTCAGTTTCTCAATGAAAAAATCCCTATGTAGTTTCAACATAATTTCCTGCTCTCACATCCATAGACACTCCCCAATTTAGAGACATAAGAAGTGAATGGATATCACAATGTATTGTATAGTACTTCAAATATGAATGTAATGATTACTGTTCTGAGTTTTAAGATATATTTTAATAAATAGTTTTCATTACCAGAGAAGAGACTTGCCAGTTTATTAGTTCATAGAAAGCCAGTATAAAAGAAAATGAGGAATATTATTATGGTTTGTTTACCAGGAAGCTTGATTACATTGCATTATTGCTTATTTATTTATGTATTATTAAGTAGCACTTCTTGACCAAATTAAGATGGGTGACCATATAAATTCCTTTTTAGAGAATCAAGATCATTTAACAGAGGAGGGCGTTAACTAGAGATTCCAAATAGAATTTTGCAAAAAATTAGCATGAAAAATAGAATATGACTGTATTAGCTAATTAAATGCTTACAAGAGAGAGAGAGAGAGAGAGAGAGAGAGACAGAGACAAAGACAAAGACAAAGAGAAAGAGAAAGAGAGAGGATGCATCAGATTGAAATGAGGGCCTTTTCCACACAGAAACATCTTTGGCTTCTATTAAAGATTTTGTGGACGAAACATGGTAAGACTATCAGGAAGTTTTCACATTTTGTTGAGGCTTTAAACAGGAGTGAATGGGCGGGGAGGGTTCCTGCGGGCCATGTGGGTGGCGCAGCCTTGTGTTCCCTCACAGCCTAGATTAATTGCTTTGGGGGGGGTGCTCTGGGGGGTGACATTTCTTTGCAGACCACCAAAATTTTCTTGGGCCATGGCCCACTGGTTGGTGACCACTGTTTAGATAGAGCTCCTATGCAAGAGGTCAGTTAATTGTAATACTTTGATTCATGTCACCAGGGCCATATAAATGATGAAAGCTAATAGATAATAGCTTTCAAAAGAAGTTCTTCATAGTTGCTGCAGTATCTATGAAGAACTTTTTAAATCATAATAGCAACCATAGATTTTTCAGATTCACATGGCTGCTTTAGAAATTGTTCCTGCTTACTGCATGTTTGGCATACATAGCTATTTTGCTTTTGTAACACATAATGAAACAAAGTTCACTATATACTAATGACTGCATCATTTGTTTCATCATAATGAAACAAAGTTCACTATATACTAATGACTGCATCTGAAACGATCCATCTGTTAAACTACTGAAGTTTGCAGATGATACAACAGTGATTCGTCTCATTTGAGACAACAATGAATCCGCATACAGACAGGAGGTTGAACAACTTGTCTCATGGTGCAACCTGAACAATCTGGAACTGAACACACTCAAAACCATAGAAATAGCGAAACCCTTCCATACTATCACCTCTTACAATACTAGACAACACAGTATCAACAGTAGAGATCTTCAAATTTCTAGGTTCTATCATATCTCAAGATCTAAAATGGACACCTAACATCAAAAACGTCATCAAAAAATGTTCTTTCTGTGGAAACTCAAAAATCTCAAACTGCCCAAGGAGCTGCTGATACAGTTCTACAGAGGAATTATTGAGTCTGTCATCTGCACCTCTATAACTCTCTCACACAGACTTCAGAGGATAATTAGAACTGCAGAAAAACTGACTGCCTTCCATTAAGGACCTGTATACTGCACGAGTTAAAAAGAGGGCTATGAAAATATTTACAGACCCCTCACATCCTGGACATAAACTGTTTCAACTCCTACCCTCAAAATGATGCTATAAAGCACTGCATACCAGAACAACTAAGCACAAGAACAGTTTTCCCCCAAATACCCTCACTCTGCTAAACAAATAATTCCCTCAACACTGTCCAAGTCTGCATTACTATTACTATTAATCTTCTCATTGTTCCTATCACCCATCTCATCCCACTTGTGACTGTATGACTTTAACTCTGTTGCTTGTATCCTTATGATTTATTGACTGTTTCCTAGTATGATTTGATTGCTTATTTGTACCCTATGACATTAAGTGTTGTACCTTATGATTCTTGACGAATATATCTTTCTTTTCACGTACACTGACTGCATATGCATCAAGACCAATTCCTTGTGTGTCTAATCATACTTGGCCAATAAAGAATTCATTCATTCATTCAAAGCAATTATGCATGTATACAAATGCAATGACAGAAGGAAGCATTGCAAACCAGAGAAGACAGATTTTAATAATTTTTTAAAAATACTAAAAACATGTCTGCATGCATTCCAGAGCACTTTTCTAAAGTATTTCCACAATATTTTAGGTTTAAATTGAAACTTGGTAAATATAGAATATGTTAAAAGTACATGATGAAGTAGAAATACCATAGAAAGTAGAAATACCATACAGGGAGATGCAGATGTGTGAGAGTTTTTAATCTTAAATTGAACTAATTTTCAGTTCCGCAAATAAACATCAGACAATGTAGTTTGGGACTTCATGTTCTCATTATAACTTTCTGCAATCAATTTTGTTCTTTGAAAAGAACAGTCTTTCCAATTCAGGATAGGAACCATATGAAACCACTTCTATACGTTAATCAATTAACTGGAGAGCTTTCTTATTCAAATATATATAACTTAACTTACTAGGCAGCACTTAATTATTCTCGATTATTCATACAGTACAAAAAAATCTCACCACTTTCATTAAGGGTAAGCTTCACTGGAGCATAATAGGAATGAAACATATTGCGCTCCTGTGCCAAAAATTGTGTGCGCACTTGCACACTCGCATTCGAGTGCCAACACCGAGAAGGCAATGCGTGCCCCCATGCCCCCTACGCACGCATGTAATCCCCATCCATCCACACTGCCCTCTTACCTGCACTGCGCCTCACAGCTGATTTTTGGCTGGTTTGAGGCCTTTTTCGGCCTCCCAAAGGCTTGAGGAAGGCTTCTGCAGGCCGAAAACTAGCCCCGTTTCATCACTTTCGGTATTTTCAGAAAAAACAGGAAGTGACAAAACGGGGCTAGTTTTTGGCCTGCAAAGCCTGCAGAAGCCTTCCTCAAGCCTTTGGGAGGCCGAAAAAGGCCTCAAATCGGCCGAAAATCAGCTATGAGGTACACACATGCCCAGTGAGATAAGTTTGCCTGTAGCTCACGTGCATGGATTCTACTTGCAGAAAGACCTTGCTATTTTACCCATCCTGTTGTCTAAATGACTTTGCGCTACTCACTAACTTTGTATTGGTTATCAAAAAACCTAGTTACATAACTGAAGTGTCCCACAGCTTAAAAACCGTAACATTCAATATATATACATATAATATATCTAGGCTATATGGGCTGATGTGAGATAGGATGGGAATCAAACTAGGAAGAAAAAATCAGAAGTTTGTATTGGGTTAATGCTCATTATAGTAAATATTCTACTAAGCAAAATATATAACCTCTCAGAAACAACTTCAAATGAATAAATTACAGCAACAAATAATTTGTATAAATCAGATTTCTGTAGTTTTGAAACTAACTATTTAGATTAACATTACTGTGATAGTTTCAAGTCTTACATCTGTAATGCAGACAATATTCAATTTTTGACTAATGCAATATAGACAATATTCAATTTTAGCCTAAAATCTAAGTGTCTAACTACCCCCTAAGTTAAAAAATATCTATTTTCTGGAAGGGAGATTTATTGCATTTTTTCTAATATTTCATCCACCAAAGGTGATGATAAAATCATGGTGACACAATGACTAAACAATTTGTGTCAACAACAGAATGATGCATTGGTTTCCTATCCATACTATAATCCTGCTGCAATATCCAGCTTTCAATTTCCCTTAAATAAAACTTGATATACATATATAATTTAGAATACAGACCACATACTTGACTAATATATATGAAGAAAAACTGATTGTAATAATGATAAATGTAAAACTTAATAAGTACAAGGGCAAGAAGGGAGGGAAAGAATCTAAACTGGAAATTTGATTTGAAGGATATTGAATATTTTAATGGTTACATTTTTTTTACTTACCTTGAAGAGATTTCCCCAAGCCTTGTCCCAGCTTCCAACCATGCTTCTGTAGCAAACGGTGTCCAATATTATCCTGACAGACAGAAGAGAGAAACAAACCAAAAATATTCCAATAATATATTCTTCTTTTACAATGACATGTCAACACATGGCGAACAAGGTAATTGTCTACATGTATGCATGCAAAATAAATGAAATAAGAACTACTTAAGGGCAACAATTGCCCCATAAAAGGGAAAAGATATTTACATAAAAACAAAACAAAAAAACTAGAACACCTGCTGGTAAGATTTTTCCACAGGAACAGAGTTCAGGAAGGATCATCATACTTTCTGATGGTGTGCTGGGTAACTTTTGTGCATAACAGGAAAAAAAAAAGCAATGGGGAAAAATAAAGAAATTGACATTTAAAAAGTATTAAATCAATCTAATTATATAATCATATCCATCACCTAAAAAGTGCCACTTGGTTTTTGTAAAAAAACAAAACAAAACAAAAAACAAAAAAACTAATGTGTTTAGTTTATTTTTTACTTGTTTGTGTGTCAGACTTTGAAGAGATCACATTAAGTTGTTAAATGTCAGACTTGCCCCACCACTAGAAACCAAAACACAATCAGAGCAAAATCCATGTTAGATTTGATTGGCTTTTTACAAATTAAAAAAAAACATACATCCAAATATCTATATATGTAGTATATATATATATATATATATTTATATGCACATACATATATATGCATATATATACATATATATACATATATACAAGCACACACACACACATATATATATATATATATACACACCCATATATATGAAAATTAAAACATGCAGCCATTATTGAACTGAAAAAATATAGCAAAGTTAGTAAAAATACAAAAGTTCAAATTTGAAATATTAACAAATTAGAAATAATTAAAGTATATATAAATAAAATAAGCTCAAGCGTAGACTATACGATGCATTACATGTGTAAACTAACAGAAACACTAATATGTTAGGATGAACAGGCCTAGCAACATGTTAAAACAGCAAGGAACCATTAGTGCTTGTAGGGACAAAACACAACAAGCATAATGTCTCATCTTTTAAAAAGAAAATCAAAATGGACTAAAATTAATAAGAGGTGAATGTAGCAATTCAATGTTAGCTTTTGATGTCAAGATAAAGCAAGAAACTAGCATATACATAGCTAGGATGAAATTAATTTCAAGAAAAACACTGGATTCCCATGTTTGTGTAGTATTAACAGGAAGGAAAAAGATTACAGGGAACCATATATGGTAATTAGTCCTTTCCTGGTGAATCTTCCTTAAATGCTCTCCCTAAAATTATTTTCTTCATCTGGAATATAAATTGAAGAAATTAAATATAAATTAGCTCCCTCTTTTCTTAACACTCTCTCATGTGTTTTCTTCCAGAATCTCTTTCCCTTATTTCAGCAATGGATCTGATTTTAATGCTATTAGACAGAAGAGCTTTAAACACCACAGCTCTTTCAATGTACTTCTCCTGAAGTTCAATTACTTCAATTTAATATTCTGTTTCATCTATTTCAGGGATGAACCCTAATTTAAATCCAGCCCTTCAGGCAGCCTTGTAGAAATAGGTCACCTCTATATCTGTTGATCTATAACTTCTATCACTCACTAGGCCAGACATGGACAATATGAGACTTATTATTAAGACAATTCTGACAATTGTTATCACTTTAATTGTATGTAAAAATATCTCTGAAATTTGGGTATCATGTAATGATAATGCAGTTATAAAATCCCCAGGATAAGCCAGGAGTTTGATTCAATGGACAGCAACTTTGTGTGTGTGTGTGTGTGTGTGTGTGTGTGTGTGTGTGTGTGTGTGTGTGTGTGTACACGCATGCGTGCACATGCAGGTGATAGCTGATACACACATACATAGATTTATGTATATGTGTATTTATGTTGTAATTCTACACATATCTACCTAGGCATAAATCCTATTAAAATCAGCGGGACTTTATTTTTAAATAAATACATATCAGTTTTCCTTTAGGACTACTAGTAACTAGAGGTACTGAAAATAATAGTGGGACCATATTATGAAAAAATAAGAAGCTCCTCAAGCCCCCATCCACTCCCCCCCTTATTTATCTCACCCTCCCCCATGTTCACTGATATTTATTGTTTTTTGCTTCTGTTCTTCATGCTTAGTGTTTGTTTTATTGATTTCTAGTGTCTGAATTAGACTGGGAGATTGTCTCTTTGGCTGATATTTTCAGTTTAAAATTTTTCTAAATCTTTTTAAATACTGACTTTTCTAAATATAGAAAAATGCAGCCATTTTGGATAGTTATTAACTGAATAGTGTTAGTATCAGACTAGTAAGTTCTGACAAAAAGAACTGTGTTGTACTTCCATTCCTGCAAAAGGAACTATTATTGCTCAGATGAGACATTGTGCTAAACATGTTGTGTGATGAATGCGCTAAAAAGTAACAGACAAATGAAGCCATTATGCTATTTCCAAAAGCAGTGCAGGTGGAGTGAAAGCATTTCCATACGAACCTGGCTTTAAAAACTGGGCTGTCAAAAGAACAGTTAAATGTAACACAAAGTAAGAAACTGTCCAACCAACTAGTGGTAATTTGTTGTTTTTAATGTATTTGTCTTGTTTTTATTCACTGCTTGCGAATAATGTTTTTAAAAAGAATGAACGCATAAAATAAACACAAGACTAGCTGGGAGTTTTAACAGCATTGTGACTGACATTGTGAAAGAGGAGCAGGAAGAGAAACAAACATTAAAACTGAACATAGGGAAAGAGAATAAAACAGGATGGTTGTACACATTAGCACCACACTTGCCAAGCCGCTCAAGAGACTGTGTATACTTCAACATACAAGTTGAAGTTTCTAGTCTATAAAACTCTTATGATTCATGGAGATGTGTAAATTTTCACATTGTTCTTCGGTGGCTAAAACACTCAAATAAAAATATTTCTTTTTAAAAAGTAATAGATAAGGATACTTTACTAGATATCTTCAGCAATTAACTGTCTCCCATTAAATTGTTATACATTTGAGGAGCTTAGAGAGATATAAAGGCTTATGAATACAAAGTTCAATTAAATTAGCTCAGAAATGTTTTTGTTTAATGCAATAGAATATTGTTACTATCACCTCCTGAGTGGCTCCAAAAGGGATGCTGACTGTGCATCAAAGAATTTAAAAGCAGGAACAGCTAAGTGCTATAAAGGGTGCTTCCATGCAAAGTAGGAGAGGAAAAAAAGAATAAAAGCCCCAAATAAAAACTTAGAGCTTACTGCATAACATAGTGAAGGCAAGAGAGAAAAAGCCCAAGAGTAGTGCTACATCATTCAGCATCTGCAGAAAGCACAATATTTAGAGTGCTTGGCAATATACAGGCTGCTGCTAAATATCAAATTGGCAGTCCTATACAGATACCATTTTGGATTCAGTGGAGTCCACAGATCAGTGTAGATGTGCAATGTGACAAAAGCTAAATCCACAAAATTACTACAATATTCTTCTTTTTGCATTCCACAAAGGGGCTAAGAAATCATTTTGACCATCTTGCATACAATATTTGATGGTCATAAACACCAATAATATATGACAAGGGTAGAGCAAGAAAGAGAAAATATAAAACTAAACTATTGGTCTCAATAAAATGTTAAAATATCCTTGCTAATATGAAGCACAATAAATTGATACAGATGAAAAAAGGGGGGAAGACTGGGTTGTTTGTTAAATATTTTCTGAAACTGCTGCCCTTTCTCAATATAAATGGTTAAAACAGGAATAATTACAAGATAAAGAGCTAACCTGTGGGGAAAATCTATTATCTAGTCAGGGTCTGCATGGCTGAGGATAAAAAAAGACAGCTTGAAGCAAATAGCTCTTATTTTTAATATGGAAAGGTATAAAATATTTTCTCCATATTTCTTCCCTAATAGAACTGAAATTGGCAGTGTCAGACAAGAATTCAGGTTCAGTCCCACCCCTTAGCCCTTGTTAAAAGAGGATTTTACAAGGAAATCAACCTACCCCAAAGTATAATACTTCGTCATTAAGCAGCTTTCAAATAGGTTACTTTTGAGCCAAAAGTAGATGCTAGAACTACAGGGTTGTATAATAAATAATCTTCATTTTGCTTCTGTCACTCAGAATAATACAGGGATTGGAATGTTTCTTTTCCTATTTCCTGAATACTATCTATATTTGTAATCATCAATTTTTAAGAAAGCCTAAGGGTTATACTGCACTGCATCAATTAACCAAAAAAAAAATGGACACAACTGGCTGTTCAGTTTTTCTTTGCCTCACATAGCTACCAATATTCTCTTAAACCTTCAGTTTTGGTAAATGCAAGGAATAGATTTGCTATTCACAAGGGTAGATGGTAAACTGGTGTCCATATGGGTTGAATATTATTATATTTATTAGCAAAGTAGTACCACCAGATTTAACCCTGTCACTTAAAAACTTATAAGACAGGTTACTAAAATAAGAAAAAAATGAAGATAAGCCTAATTCTATAAAATCTGATTCTAAAAAATGTTCCAACTTAAAGGGATTCATTCTATCCTTGAAATAACTGGGATTGTTGGATTAAAAGATTGATAATCTGAAATCTCTTCAATTACTTAGTTACTGACTTAACTTCTTTTCTCAGTATTAAGCAACAAATTCTCTCAATATAATAGTGTCACAAAGGAGATGGGCCTAAAACATAAACTTACTTGTGTCTATAGCAAAGTAGTGCAACAGTAAGTTCAGTTTTCTATTTTCATTACTAAATGATGAATACTAATTTCAGTGTATTATTCTTAATCAATGCAGTGATCTGCAGACTCCCAAATAATTTTTTTACAGCTACCATTCAGTTCTGTTCTGTAGCAATACAAATCAGGATCACCTCAAACGATAATGCTGCAGAGCCACATATAAATGTAACTGTTTCCAAGCAAAGCCATTCCCCAGATTTTTCTAAAATTATTTGTGTTTTTCCTTGGACTTTGCTGCCAGATTCAACTGGTCTCAAGTGGTTTTGAGCAAGTTAAACCCATTTATACTTTAGAAGATTTTACCTGCTATTGTTCAGTGCTGTGTAAAACTATTTTTAGTTCCAATTGAAAAAAAGTATTTTATTTACTAGAAATATGTTTTCACCACAAATAAATATTACTGTATTACTATCTGAACTTGAGCAAATATGTTTGTGAAATAAAATCTTAATTTTTGCACTAAATATAATACAAGCACGTGAACTCAATATGTGATGCAGCATAATATTCAGTACTTTCATTACTAGGCAAAAAAAGGAACAAAAGAGTTGACAAAAAATAAGTCATTCACTTAGAACCAACCCATAGTTGGTTCCTCTTGCTTTTTGCAAGAACTATGCCTCTCTATGAACTGGCTGCTGACTCTGACATTCACCTGCAAAAACAATCAGAGCTGAAAAAATAAAGGCAGCCATTGAAATTGCAAGTCACAAGACATTTTTTCTAAACAAGGCTGTCAAATAAATGGCATTGTGTGGCCAGTGCGTGAGGCATGTGGGCCATGAGTTTGACACCCCTGCTCTAAACGATGGGTTTAAATTATGGTGAACCTGAAAAAATATTTTTCTCCTGTTAATGATTAAACTATCTTAATTATTTTGTTAATAATCTAAAAGTCAATAGTTTTGGTCTTTTCAGTTCTCTACTCTATCCTCATATATTTAATTCATCTCTGAAATTTTCTGAAATATTTCTGTAAAGGCAGAATTAACATATCCCATTAAGCTATAACTTTTGCTTACAAGACACAGTGGGCTTTATTTTATCAGAATAAAGCAAACTTTCTGCTTTAACAAAATATATTAGTATAGCCAAAAAAATACTTTTCAAGAAATGTTGTTAACAACAATTACCTACTTTAATAATCAAAAGAAGTTTTGATTGAGATCACACCAGCTTTAAGTTTCTAAAAATCAGAAACAGACACTGAATTCCAAAAATCTACACCAAATGTGAACAATCTATTTTTGAGATAAATTGTGATGAATGAAAATAGGTTGACTCAAATCTGAGTTCTATAAATTCATATCTAGTTTCCACTAAAATCAATGAAATTTAAACAATAATAAATTTGTCCAATTCCACAATTTAAAAAATACCAAAAGCAAAAATAATCATTTGCATAAAGTTAAGAAAATATATACCATGGAACACTTTAGCAGCACTTGCAGATTCTAGAATCTACTCCTGAGAAAGAGTGTGAACTGAAAGCATGTTTTTAGACTTTTGGGAAAGTTGGTTTTTAAGATTATAGATTTAATTCATTATGCAGATCTGTGGATCAGAATCAAATATTTGGGCACTTATGATCCTTTGAATGTTGCAATGTATCTTGATGCACTGATGCACTGCAGTGAAATAGCACTGGGCTTTCCTATTATATTTTTTTTAGGATGATCAGCAATATGTATATTGTGAGCATTATGATTATGGATCAGAGGCATATACCTTGTAATAACATCTCCAATACGCCATACAATATTGCTCCAATACTAACTATTTCATGACATTTACAGAGGGAAACTGGCTTTGCATTTCAATTGATGTGTGTGCTTATGCATGCAAACAAAGCTGAATTATTCAACAGAATCAAATGCAGCTGCATTACCACCATCCTTCCCACCCTCTCTGCAGCATTATTTCATGTGTAACCAATGACTATCATGCCTAATTCTAGCATCATGCCAGCACAATGAATAGATACTGAATGCAGTGTTTGTTGGACAGAAAAACAGAATAAGAAATGGGAAGAGGGGCGGAGAAGGGGGAAGGAAGAAAGGAAACCCTAGAAAAGAAATTAAAAATGCAGACCGTGCAAATACAAACCAGGTCATGGCTGCTTAGCTAATTTGGACCAACTGCTGTGAAAGAAAAAATTTCGAACACCCCAAGTTGTGTAAATTTCTGTGAACATCTCAACACACACACTACACACACACAAACATCAATCTATTAAACAGGATAATCTGTATATATATTTTAATCTGTGTATGTATAGATATATACACAGATTAAAAAATATATAGAATATATAGCTTCCTAATACTGTAGATTTTTAAGCATTCATGAATGCAGTGAAATAAGAGTTAGTAGCCTTTAGATAAAATTTTAACTGAGTTGCCTTAAATTCTATATGCATTAATGATCCAAAGAAAATATGACCAGAGAGGCTACATTGGGATATGGTAGGAATTGACTTAGTATGGGGTAAAGAATAAATACTGTGATTTGAGAAATAATTGACCAGAAAAGTTGAGGAAAGCAACCACTGCTAATAGTGGTGGCTAGGTTACTCTGCTATTCCAATATAGGCAGTCCTCGACTTATGATCACAGTTGTGTCCAAAATGTCTGTTGCTAAGCAACACAGCTATTAAGTGAATTTTGCCCCATTTCTTGCCACACTTGTTGAGTGAATCACTGTAGTTGTTAAGTTAGTAACACAGTTATTACGTGAATCTGGCTTCCCCATTGACTTTGCTTGTCAGAAAATTGCAAAAGACGATCAGATGACCCTGGGACCCTGCAACCCTCATAAATATGCAACAGTTGTCAAGTTTTTGAATTTTGAACATGTAACTATGGGACTGGGGCAATGGTCATAAGTGTGAAAAATGGTCATAATGGTTACTTTTTCCAGTAGTGTTGTAACTTCGTAAAGTCACTAAATGAATTCTTTAAGCTGAGGATTACCTGTACTGGACTCAGACAAAGGTCCATCTGGTCTTGTTCTCTTCCCTACTTTTACATAATCTATCTTTGAAATAATAAAAAAATGAGATAAAATAATAGTATTCGTGGGGCTTCATGGATTCCAAGATGCCTAAGAAAGATTCCAGGATCTCATGGAATTTATAAATAAGCCTTTATTACTTATTTCTTAGTTTTTTTATTATAGAATTGCCTTACAGATTTTGCTAAGAACTGATCAGGCCATGTGTCTACCCATACTGCAAAATTCAAAGGACAATTACAATTTGTCACGAGAGGGAGTAAAGTAATACAGGTGGTCCTTGTTCAACAGTTAGTCTAGCAATTGTTTGAACTTATGACAGAACTGAATAAGTAGTGGTCATGACTAGTCTCACATGCATACCACTGGAACTTTGCCATCATCATTGTCATATGATCGTGATTTCCTTGTCAATTTCTGACAAGCAAAGTCAATGGGAAGCCATCAGGAAGTCACATGTCACAGTGACATGAGGTTATCATTTAATAATGGCATCCAGGACCGCCAGAACACACATGGTCATGTGACCTTTTTTAAATTTACAAACATATTGCTTAACATCAGACTTTCCTGTCCAAATTAGCATTGTTAAGCAACTACTAACTGTAATGCAAATCTGTTCTGGGACTAACAGGTGATGACAAGATTAGGATGCTTGGGGACTTCTAAGCTATAAAATACTGTACATCCAAAAATCTAAAGGGATGGACAAGAGCAAGATGGTTAATGGATTGGATATTCTTTATTTCAGTTCTGAAAATATTGGGAGGGGGGAAGTTACTTTGTCTTTATTTTTAGTTTCATCCAAATCCTTTAAACTGCTGAACTTCAAATAAATATTTATGCAGTAGAAACTATAACTATTTTATTTCAGAAGAACAAAGCAATACAGAAGTGTGATATGAGGTGAAAATTCAAAAATGAAAGATGTATAAAAGAAAAAACAAGTGGAGAAGCAAACAAGATTTCATTTTTCCTTGTCTGTAGCTTGTCTTTAATAAATCTTTTAAAATACAAAAAAGCTGTGACAGTAATATTATTTTATAATTGCCACTTATTTATGCTAATGTTGCTGTTTTTATTCTGTAATCTCCTTCCCTGGGCCAAACTAAATATATGACTTCTCAATGTTCATCAATCTGGAAATTAAAGTAGTTACTTTGTTATCTGTTAGGCTTTTGATTTATTAATGTGATTTAAACACTTTTCAAAAGAACAACATTTAATGATGTATCATATTTTTTACATTAATGTAATGCAAATATACTAGTATCTATCTCTTCTAATAAGAATGTGACTGCATTTAAGACAAACAATATGTGAGCACTTCCTAGCTTTGTCAGGGGCTTGAAAATAAAAAATTAGGTCTTACCGATTCTATAGGCTTGTCTAATGATGCCTGCTCAATCTCCAGGTGGCCTTCTTCATACTGATCAAAGTGATTACCCTGCAAGAGAAGAATCATATATTAGTCCCTCATTGTGACATTAAAAACTGTGTTTGAGTTACTGTTAAAATGATCACTAACAATTACTGGCCTTTAGTTTCTCAGCACTACTTCATCTGTTAATTATATTATAAGTTTTGTAATAAGCTCAGCACTATCAGTTTATTGTGTCTTAAAAGACATTGAATTCTAATCTAGTTTCCAGTATCCACATAATGCAACAATTGCATGGCGTATTTTACTAGACTTTAAATATCTTGGGATTACTTACTGACCTACCAAGTCATCCAAGTATAGTCATTGCTCTGCAGAGCAACAGTTAACTGAACGTTAGATGAAGGTACATCACAATTTCACAGCAATTCAGTTCTCATATTTTTCTGCAAATCTCATATAAAGCAAGCACATTAAGCAGTTATTAAAATAGATTTGATAAATATCACAATAGCATAGTATGACCATAAGCATTTACGCTGCCACAAATAAATTTCCGCAAAAGGCAAACATAGCTTAGAATAATAATTTTTGAATTTTTCCATGTATCTCTAACCTCAAATATTTTTTGATTTTGAGTCTGTTTATTAATATTCACAATTTTGAAAAACTAGATTATATTAAAGAGAATAATTCCAAAGAATTAAAATCCACAATTTTTGTTTCCATTTCTCCAGAGTAAACTCTTGCTGGCCAAAAACAGAAACCAGGATCACTACTTTTATTTTACCTTCATGTACACCCTGAGATTTTCAGATCCTTTCCCCCTTCTCTAAGATTATATTTTTATTGTTGTCCTGTCCCTACTAAAACTAGCACCTCTTTAAGAATTATTGCAAAAGTAACAACTGTACTTACAAGCAATATTTGCAGAATTGAAGCTGCTAAAAATTTGCCCAAATGCAAACTTTCTCTATAGAGAACACACTATCTTTTCCTTCAGTACAAGGGATGTTCTATCTGGATGTTCAGATAGAATTCTGATTCATTGCCTGTATAGTTAGCTAAATGAGGATTCTTTCAATCAAAATCTTGTTCTAACAGGTGACCTTTAAAATCCTAAATGGCTTATATTCTGACAATCTCAGAGACAAGATTCTCCTGCTATGACTCTGCCCAATTAACTAGATCAGATCCTAATGCTTTCACCCACTCCCCCACCAGCAGCTCCTCTAACCCAGAGGTCGCCAACCTTTTGGACTTCAGGGACCACCAGACTCATTTTAGATCCCAGGGACCACTAACTGGTTCTGTGGAAGTGGCCTGATTTGTGGGTGTGGCTTGGTGGTCATGTGACTGGCTGGGCTATGGCTTGTATGTAAATATTATAAATATTTATATAAATATTGAATGTTTTATAAAAAAGAGCAACTTTTACCAAAATCAGACAAAGCAGGCAGGCAGATTGAGTTGCTCACAGAATCACAGATTCATTCAGACATCTATCTATCTGCCATTGGCTAGCTCAGTCTGCCACATAAAATTTGCTTGCAAGCAAACTCATAAAATTTGCTAGCAAGCAAAGTCACAAAATTAACTCACAACACACCATCTATGTAAATATTGAATTTTTTATTTAAAAAAAGTAACTTTTATCCAAAACCAGGCAAAGCAAGCAGACTGAGTTGCTCACAGAATCATTCAGTGATTTATCTATCTGCCATTGGCTAACTCCGTCTCTCAAATTTGCTTGCTGTGAGTCTGCACTGAATTTGCTTGCAAGCAAACCTTCAGTTCTAAGGGAGGTTCGGCTATGCTGAGCCAAAGATCTAAAGACTAGCTAGAAAGCAAGAAATCCAACCATTTCCTGCTTCCTAGCTAATCTAAATCTCCGGGTACAGCAGAACAGATGATGGTTGGAAAAAGGAAAAATAGCAATTTAGCAGACAAGTTTGCCGGGTAAGGATTGAGTGGGTGGGGAGGGTTCCCGCGGGCCATGTGGACTGAACAGCCTTGTGTTTCTGCGCAGCCTGGATTAATTGCTTTGAGGATAAGATTTCTATGTGGCCCACCAAAATTTTCTCACGGCCCACCAATGGACCACGGGCCCACCGGTTGGTGACCGCTGCTCTAACTTGATCAGCTCCAGGAAGTACATTTGGTTTCCCACTCACCCAATATATTGTAAACTGTCAAAAACCCACATCCTTCATTAAGATTTATTTCTACCAATACTATCTTTTCTGTTTCTCTTGTTTTTAATTATCTTGCTATTATTTTTAAATTTTATAATTTGTATTTTTAACAGTTGTAGTGTAAAATATGGAGATAATATTGAAGAAGGAATGCAATTAATATTAAATAAGCAACAATATACTCTTGGGAAAGACAAAGGAGTAAGAAACTCAAAACAATCCCATCCAGCTTCTATTTGGTATAAGAGGGAGAAGAGAAATATTCTGGCAGGTTTTCAATTTTCTATTATTATATCCTACTAAAATCCCATGCTCTATTGGGTTATCATATCAGAAGTGTTTCCTTACCTAAACAAGAGGAACATAGCAATCAAAGGCAGGCAAAAAACTAATGGAATCAAAACGACTTCTGACTTCCTGCTGTTTCTTTGCAAGAATTTGGTGGGCAGCATTAGGAACCTACCTACCCTACCCTACTCAGTAGGCATGTAAGAGGCTGCTGCTGGGTACGAGAGGGAATGAGTGATTGCAAAACAAGGAAACTATCGAAAAACCTGTTTACAGCAACAGCCAATAGCACTGAAACATTATTTCTCCAAATTTTATTCCCTCAGGAGTCATGTACCTGGATTTGGGGCACATTTTGTAAATTAGCCCATTTAAGGTACAAAAATTGGATTAAAAATTGTTGCACTTAGATGCACCATTTCACTCAGAAAGGTCATAAAAATTTAGGATTATATAGGTAAGAATTAAGAGTTCACTACTCCTTGCGCTATCTATTCCCTGATCTGCCCTAGTCAAAGAATTATCAGATTCTTTGAGTAAAAATCAGGTAGATGGATGTATATATACAGTAAATAATTATATCATCTGTTTTGGGGGAAAACTTGTCTTCCATTATTGCATATTAATTGTTCTATTTAAGTTCTATATTAATTTAATCATTGATCTTTAATTTGCTCAGTCTACATCATATTTCAGCAACAATATGTATATACTCTAGATGTTTTGTACTATGTGTTATCAGTATTTGAAATTCAATCAAACTGAATTTGAGTTTCTCACCTTGTCTTTGTAATTTCTTCTAGGTTATTGCTATTATTGCTCATTTGGAGATACTGAAACCACAATCACACTGTTGAAATTCTAAGTAAAACATTTGAATGATTCCATTTTTGTTGTTAATGACTGATTTTAGCAAACATTTCTTCATGAAAATATATTTTTAACATTGGACAGAAAAAATAAGTCCATACTATATTTTTATAGAATGATTTTTTGTACTTTTCATATTTATATAGACTCTCCTAAGTTCTGCTTTTTTGAAAGAGGCAATGTAGCTCATATGGTGCTAAAATCCAGTCTGTATTCCAGATCATATGGTTGATCTGACAATATATTTTCAGATTTGATATATCCAGTTCCGCTTTCTTTTATATCTTGTAAAACCTTAAATTTAATTTTTAATTGTTTAATATCTGCTGCTACATCCAGCTTAGGGAAAATCATTCTCCCCAAAGTCAGGTGGCCTTCAGGAAGGGTCTGAAAATCTGGCTTGCCATCTGTCCCAGAGATCAGAGAGAGCAGTTGTGAAACCCAGAAATTTCTGATGCTACACATAAGATGCATGTTTTAAAGCTTTCCCCAGTTATAACTATCCATCCCATCAGGCCCAGAAAGAGAGGTATTTTGTGGGTCCTGCCTGCGAGGGAATGTCATTGGTTGGAACCTAAGAAGAAACCTTTTCTGCCAAAGCCTCCAGCATGAGAAGTATCACTTCCCCAAATGTTGGCCTTCCAGAAGACCTTTAAAACATGGGCTTGTCAATTAGCTTGGGGATCACGTAGTAGATGGAAGCTGTTAGATGAATGTAATGTATGACAATTAATGGAATAGCAATAGCACATATGCACAGAATTACTGTTTCACAGTGCTTTATAGTTCTAAGTAGTTTACAGTAGGGATGTCGAACTTGATTTCATTGAGGGCTGCATCAGGGTTGTTTGACCTCTGAGGGCCTGGGTAGGTGTGGCCAGGATGGGCACGGCCAGGATGTTCACTCGTATTGGGCACACTATGGCGGCCTGATGCCTTGCCAGCAAAAACTGGCTCCTGAGCTCCGTTTTCAGCTGCAATAGCCCTGCAACCCTCTGCCAGTGAAAACAGAGCTGGCAGTGGCACCATGGCCCAGCCCTTCACTACTTCCATGGCAGCCCCACAGGCCTTAGGTTTGACACCCCTGGTTTACAGAGTTAGCATATTGCCCCCAACTATCTGGCTCCTCATTTTACCCATCTCAGAAATAGGGAAGGTTGAGTCAACCCTGGCCTGGTGAAATCTAAACTGCCAAATTGCAGGCAGTCAGCAGAAGTAGCCTGCAGTTCTACATTCTAACCACTGTGGCACCCATTGTACTTTTTTGTTTTCATGTTTTTATACATTCTTGATTATTACTATGTACACTGACCAGAGGTACTATGTGAAATGGGTGGCAATGCACTATGTGAAATGGGTGGCAATGCATTAAGTGAATGATTAAATAAATAAAAACAAATGTTGCTTAAAATGCCATAGCATTTTCAGCTATTGCAAATTTTTGAATGTTTGATTTAGCATCTCTGACTCAGTGAATAATGCTAAGTCTAATATACCAATGCACATGTTGAATTTAGGCTTTTTCCCTAGAAACAAATTATTTAAAAATCCTAATTAGAATCATTTTCAATCAGAATGTGATTCTATTTAGAATTAAAGTTTTAGATTTGATTTAATTGTCTAATGTTATTTGGGTTCATGATGATAATTTTATGAACTAACTGATTTCTAAAAGTGGAAAAATTTCTTCAGAATCAAGTTGAAAGAAAAATATCAGTTCCAACATATATGGAGCAATGATGGGAATTTACTAAGCATAAATACTGTAAGAATCCCTAATGCATTATATTTAGGAAAAAAAATCAATTTAGATTGAAGCCAGCACTTGCATATAGCTTTTTAATTATTGTTTTAAATCATAACTTTTTCCATTATGATTTAAGTTCTGATGTTCTCTCTTATTTTTCTAATCTCTCAGGCATGTCAGAGTGCTATCTGAGCTTTATGGCAGGTGTCAGTTTTCTGGAAGATTTGGAATGCTTTCAGAAAAAAAAGAGTAAGCTTTTGACCTTGAAACAATGCAGAGCATTCATACTACCGTAGCTTGTTTTAATGTCTTCTTCTCCTCAGCATTGCTCTAAAGAAGATGCTGCATCATTCTCTTTGGGGAACAAAGTCCAGCCAGTAAATTGCAATCTTTTGCCCTATTCATTTTATCTCAGCACTAGTTTCACTCTCTTTTTAATCAATAGACCAGGTAAATCTGTTGACTATATTCTTATTTCTGCAGATCTGAAATTATCATTCATCTGATAATGTGGCAAAGATCCAACCTTTTGTTAATTCACATTCTTTTCAATATATGGGACATCTGATCCCAGCAACTATGCAGTGGATTTTTTTGGCAATGACTGGAGACACCAAAATTTGAATGACAACTTTACACATTATTCCAAATGCTGGTCCCTGGCTGGTCAGAATTAAATTAACTTTCCCAGTTGCAGTGACTTACCGAAACAAGTCTTTAGACTTTAGCTTACTTAGCCTTTTTGGTCTTTTAAAGAACTTATAGGTTGAAGTAGCACATAATTTTTTGCCTCCTTTCAGAATTTCTTGGACATATTGGGAATTTTGTGTGTACCTAAGATTATTCCTTACATAAATAAAGTTATGGAACAAAACTCTAGGTTAGGCTCCAAACTGTGCTCTACGCAAGTTTATTGCTAGGCATGAAGCCAAAACCCACAGATCGGGGTGTGGGAATATAAAAACAGAAAAGGGGTGAAATGCTATCCTTCTCCCCTAACCCTTCAGTGATATTTGTAACAATATTACAAAGAAACATATTGTTGCAGACATGTAGTCTAAAACTGACAAAGTACTTTAAGAACTAGGTAAATGCAGGATTTCTTAATCACAAGAAAGAAAAAAAACTGCAAGTTGTTAAAATTTCTCAGAATACACAAAACATTTGCTGTCCCTCAACTCCAGATATACCAAACACCTAGACAAAGGAATAAAGGTTATCACCCTGCAGGGAGAGAAAAGTGGCATTTCCTCTCCACCAAAATTTGCACAACTCCTGAAACAAAAACCCCAAACAACACGTCCACATATTCTAGACAATTAGACAATTTTTTTTTCAAACAACTAGACAATTTTTCTATAACTATTACTGCCCTAAGCTCTTTTTCCTGTGGCCTTCAAGAACTGTACCACATGTTACCCTATTGAATAAACCATCCACATTTCAAGCCCTTGTCCAGTATGCTCATTTATGGCCTGGCTCAGATTCAAATGCAGAACTTTATCTTCTAACAGGGTTCTTGGTTCTTGCCTGTCATTGTTGAAGTTGCCAGATATCATTTTCCATTTCCTCATCCAATAACCAATATGTCTCCTGTTTATTCTCTGGATTGGCTTTTCTTTTTCTAGACTGAGTTTCGTTGATATTCATTCAACAATTGTTCAAAGTTAAGATGGCACTGAATGAATGGTGGTTATGACCTTGGATTTCTGGACAATCCAACACCTTCACAATCATATAATTGTGGTCTGGATGCTTGATGGCCTATTTGCACTTATCAAACATCCTACAATCACACAATTGCCACTTGCAACTCTCCATGCTGGCTTCCTCAGAAAGTCAGATGGGAAACCAGCAAGGAAATTTCCAAGTTGCTCTCACATCCACTCACCCTCCTCCAATCCCTCTATGCTTGTAGCCTCAGAAAGCTACATTCAAAACTACAGGCTTCAAAGTAGACCCTAAGTATGTCACAGTAGCCATATGGTGTGTGGATAATTCCCAGGGATTCGATAATAACTATATAAGTATTAGTTCACTTTAAAATATTACAGTAATTTTCATGTTACATGATTAAAAATATAACATGTTTAAATTAAATATTTCAATTCTGCACATTTCTTAAAAAATAGAAAACTAGTTTGGGGTAATGGTTAAAATGCTGGCCTAAAAACTAGGAGACTATGAGTTCTAGTCCTTCTTTAAGCATGAAATCAGACTGGGTGATCTGGGCTAGGCACTCTCAGCTCAACCAATCTTAAAGGGTTGTTGTGGAGAAAATAAGAGGCAGGAGTATTAGTTATGTTTACCAACTTGAGTTATACATAAAAAGCAGGATAAAATAGCAATAATAATTCCCTCCATGAATATTCCCTTGTTGTGGGGGGTGGGTGTTAAGGTATTGAAGATTTAATAGCTAACCAGTTGCTGTAAGGCTGCTGATACAATGAGGATGAGTCAGCAGGGTTATTGCCGCTTTAAGAAGCTGTCTATATAAGGGAGGCCATGAGAAGAGGACTCTCTCTCCTTGTGTTCTATCTCCATTGTAGTTCTCCATGTAGAGTTGAAAATTGATTGATTGCCTGGTATATGCCTAACACATGTATGTATGTAAACACATGTATGTATGTGTCTTGTATAAAAACCACTGTTAAAAGATAAAGCATCTGTGTCCTGTGTTTTGCTCCTGAGTTGTCTCACAATAGTAGTAATACTGCAAACACTTTGACAGGAGAGGCTTCTGATGCTCAGTGAGAGTTCTGCTAGTGACAGTGTATTACCATGCCAGACATCTAACAGAACAAAGAATGTACGTCCACCATATGGTTCAGTGAAATGATTGCTAGTAGTAAGAATGAAATTAAAGTACAAAGGGTCACCTTGTGATAAGATGGGTAACAAACAGATTTGATAAATAAAATAATAATACAGAGGTATCTTGGTACTCATCATTAATTGGTTCCAGGAGGTGTGATGTATACCAAAAATTATGAGTAACACACTTTTCCTATAAGGAATAATATAGTGGGTCACAAGGCAGCTGATTTTAACAAGCAGTTGAGTACAAAGGTACTGCTGTAATAAATATGCAAGAAAGCAGGACAAAAAGGAAAGAAAGAAATAAAGAGATGGCATGAATGTGTAAGAGTGATAACTATGCTACCAACTTCTAATTATTTATTTTTCTTACTCTATAATTATTTTGGCTTTCAGTTTTAACAATATTTTCTTTAATGTAGCTTATTTTACTTTTTTTGAAGCTCAAAATACTGGAATGGTGTATTCATTGTACCCCTCCTTTGTAATCAGATTCTTGATCAAATTATTTGCAAGTTATCCTTGGCCTTGCATGCTATCAGTTGCTCCTTTCTTAATCACTGTTCAGAAAGTTCTGAGAACTTCTTCAAAAAAATAAAGTTGTTTATTGTCACTTCGTGATCAGCGTGAATGAGTAATTTATAGATTAAGTACTATGTGCTGTAATTTACATTCAGCATTTGTTCCTGCAATACAAAATATCCAACAGAAAAATTTATTTTTACAATATTCTCACAAAATACAAATACTACACTGTAAAATATGTGGACAATGAATGTTCAGAAATATCAAATTTAAGATTGCATAGAGACATGTACTTTACTTTTATCATATCAGTTTTCCAAGGATCTCATGGCAATGAATATAGAATTATTTTGTTTATTTCATATTTCTGATGAGAATGAGGGAAAATTCATAAACTGTAGTTTGTTACTGAGATGTAAGTTACAATTAGAAGATTCATATATCAGCTAAGAACATATCTTGTTCATAATCCAAAATGGGCGTTGGTATAATTACCTGAGAACACCCTTTCTATCTACGCTGCAAGAGAGCTCAGGATGGGTTAGACTCCTCGCTATTACATCATAGAGCTGAGTCTGCCATATATAGAAAGCTAGCCTCTAGCCAGATCCCCAGCTTTAGGCGAAGATACTTGACTCGGAGTGTCTAAGGAAGCAAGAAACAAACATGTCAGAAATAACTCCACACTCTGCCTACAACGGACATAACCAAGGTGGGGCTGGACTCTCTTGCAGTGTAGATAGAAAGGGCATTCTCAGGTAATTATAGCAATGCCCATTCTCATCCATGCTGCGCCAAGAGTCCAGGATGGGACATACCAAAGCCAAGATGTGCACAGGAGGGCCGATGTCCTGTCTTTTTACTCTGTTTGAGGGACAACCCTCTGAAGTATCCTTCATCCAAAGGCCACATCCGCCGAAGCTACGGAATCAAGATGGTAATGCCTAATGAAGGGTGACGGAGATGCCCAAGTAGCTACTCTACAGATCTCCTCCAGCGAACCTTGAGTAGTCCAGGTGGCCAAACCCTAGTGGAGTGTGCTGTAAGTCTGATAGGCACCGGAAGGGACAAAGTCTGGTAGGCTTTGGCAATACATGATCTGATCCATCTGCTTAAGGTAGGAGGGGAGGCCTTATAGCCCATCGATTTGTGGGAGAAAGGCACAAACAAGGGCTCAATTTTCCGAAATGTGGCCATTCGTTTGATGTATACATAAAACCCTCTTCACATCCAGCCTATGCCACTTATGTTCTAGATCATGACTAGGATGAGGGCAAAAATCTGGGTGCACAATTTCTTGGGCCCTATGAAACAAAGTATTAATTTTGGGGACAAAGGTAGGATCTAAGTGAAGGACCACCCTGTTGTCATGGAAGGAACAGAGATCCTACCTGACTGAGAGAGCCACAAGCTCTGATACCCTCCTAGCCAAAGTAATGGCCACTAGAAAAACCACCTTAAAGGTCAAGAACTGAAGAGACACCGATCTAAGGGGTTTAAAGCCTGCAGCACCTTGGGAACTAGAACATATCTGTTGTGGTCTGTTCCCACCTCTGCCAGAACAGTCCCAGACGGCCCCCAATGGGAAAGGTAGCTCAGGCATCACTTGTTGCGTCTGAAAGGTCTGCTGGAACCCCAAAAGGACCTTCTGCCCTCTTGCCTCTGATGCCCTCTGGTGGCAAAGGCCGGTCTATCGGCCTGAGACAAAGATCTTTGGAAGAAGGCCTACTTTGATGGGAAAAGCCTGTCCCAGCTTCCCCGTTTAAAGGAGGGCTTCCTGTAGCAGGGCAGAGACCTGTAATCAAAGCGCCTCCCCTGGGAGGGCAGGATCTTTCGCTTGTCCTGGTCTCCATCAAAAAGGGATCTAGGGCTTCCCCAAAAAGCCTCTCTCCCTTAAAGGGAGCTAACGCCAGCTTCCATTTGTTTCTGGCGTCCATCTGCCAATTTCTTAGCCAGAGGAGTCTATATGCTGTTACCGATGAGGCCATGGCTCTGGAAGAAAATTTGGCTGACGTGAGGGTGGCATCAGCTGCCAATTGAGCTGCGGCTAAATTATTCAGATCCTAATGCACCCTGAGGTCCTCAGGTGGGATTCTGCTCTGCAACTGCCTCAGCCACTGCAAAGAGGTCTGTGTGAAGAAAGACACAGTCGTCGATGCCCTGATGGCCTAGGCATCGGCTTGATGAGCTCTGCGGAGCGCCATCTTCTAGTCCTTCGCCTTTAAAATGTCCTCCGTGTCAGGTGGGATGACTGATGAGGATGCTAGGGCTACCACTGGGCCATCTACCTTTGGCACTTCAATAATGTCCATAAGGTCTTTGTCCACATTAATTAAGGTAGACTCTGACACACTGGGGATTCCCACTGCTTTTAAATCACAGGGGATTCCCACTGCTTTTAAATCACATTCAAAAACATCTGGGGCACAGGTACAGCATTCACCACTGATGCTTTCTCAATGAATAGTTAATCTTCCTGATCCTCTCCCTCTGGGGGAAGATCCTGGGTGACCGTGTCCTTTTTAAGATGAGCCGTGCTCTTAGCCTTAACCAGCAGAGTCTTGAAGAGAGCTGGCTAAAAAAGGTCCTTAAAGGAGGGGGGACTTGCTACCTCCGACTCCTCATCCGAAAAATCCCTCTCTGGAACATAAGCCTGTTCTCCATCATGCTGCTCTAGAGTTCAGCATTGGGTATAACTCCACCCTCTTATGACATGAGCTGAGTCTGCCACTATAAAAAGTTCATCGCTGCAGAGAGCCCCAGCTTTTCGACTCAGCTCTTGGACATATGAGCTATTGTCTCTGAGTTTATTAGCATTCCTCAAAACAAAAGCATTGAGAAAAAGAAAAAAAGAATCATCAAGATCGAGAGAAACTCTCAGTGTTGTGGTAGAGCTTCGTTCACGAGGAGAGTGGTGATCCGCTCCTCAGACTTGCTAGAAGGCTAATTAACATCACAACAGCCTCCTACGCAGCTTTTCTCTGGGCTGCATGGCTTGTAAAAACCTCCCGAGGCTGCACAAGTCTTCCGGAAAATTTATTAGGCCATAAACTATCAAAGTTTTGCAACAGCTGCCCTCGAGGTCTCTGCAGCGATTAGGCCCGATCCCAACCAACCTCCCTTCTACTGCTGCATCAGTTGGAGGGGCAATCTTCTTTCTGTGAAGATATAAATTCGGCCATTATAAATTGCCAAACAAAGGCCACAGCACGAAGCCCCAGGGATTCAAAGCTGCACTAGGGATCATTGAAGGCCTCAAGGCCCCTGGCCTCGTGGCTGGTGGCCATTTTGTGATTGGGTTCCTCCGGGTGCCATTTTTTAGTGGGCCCTGAGGCAGTGATCCTATCTCTCTCCTGGCTATTCAGTTCGGAAAACTGAAGGAGGAGGAGAGAGGAGGAGCTGACAGCACCTCCAGTGTTTCTTCCTTGAGCAATGGAAATAGATTGGGCCCAGCCAGGACCATCAGGCATGCAGAGCATTCAGACCTCTCAAGCCCCCAAAAGGGTTATGAAAAGAAAACGACCACGAGGCCATTCAGCCAACAGGGAGGCCGCAGCAAAGATCAAGGTCAGGGCCCTAGCCCCCAAGAAGGCCTCCAAGTCTGAATTTAGGGCAGAAAAGAGAAGACATGAGACTTTAGAGAAACAATTCACAAAAAATGCTCAACAATTACAAGAACAAACTGCAGGCACAGAGGGCAGATGGAAGTCTGGCTAGCTATCCACGGAATTTGTCACCTGAAAGGCAGGATGAGGCCCTTCCCCAGGACCTGAGTTTGTCAGGCCCTTCTTACAGGCCACCTACTTGGAACATAGCTACACCTAACCCTCAGCAGGCTTTGCCCCTAGTTTACAGGTTTAGGGAGCAAGCTAACCTTATCCTTTATGTGACTGGGCCCCAGATGATAGTTCCTCCCCAGGAGAACAGGCCCCAAGACATGCAGGAAATAGTTTCGGTGGCAGTCAGACAAGGCATTGCTGAAGGTCTCAAACACCTCCTCCACCTCCCGGGCAGAAGCTCAGGTATCCTTTTCTCCTTCTATCAGGTAACCCTCCCCCACGGAGGGAGGTTCCCACTTCGGAACCCATGTATGCTCCTCATCATTTTTATAGCTGGGAGGGACAGGATGACAGGGGATCCTCTTACCAATCTGAATAGGGTAGTTCCTCAGAGGAGGAAGAGGGGGAAATTTCTGGATCAGGAATTTCTGGATTGGGATGTGCTTCGCACGGTCACTTCCGCTCTCGTAATCTCCCACTATGCCAACGCTCTCTACATGGGGCTTCCCTTGAAGAGTACCCGGAGGCTCCAGCTGGTGCAGAATGCGGCCGCACGGGTGGTGTTGTGGGCTCTTCAGGGCTCCCATGTTACACCGCTCTTGCGTGAGCTGCATTGGCTCCCAGTGGTCCTCCGGGTGCGCTTCAAGGTCTTTAAAGCGCTCCATGGCTTGGGACCAGGATATCTGCGGGACCGCCTCCTGCCGTTATCGTCCTCCCGCCAACCAATATGCTCCCACAGAGTCGGCCTCCTCGAGGTGCTGCTGGCTGGACGGCTGGCGACCCCGAGGGTGCAGATCTTCTTGTTGGGGGCACCCTCCCTCTGGAACGAACTACCCCCGGAGATGAGGACCATCCCTGATCTCCTGACCTTCCGGCGCGTATTGAAAACCTATTTATTTCAGCAAGCTGGTCTGGCCTAGGGATTTTAGAGTTTTTAATCCAGTTTTAGCTTTCTTAATTCTCTAATCTTTTTAATCTTTTGATAATGGCCATTTATTTAATTCTTTTAATTCATTTTAAGTATTATATGTGTATCTTATATGTATATTTTATTTGGCTGTGCACCGCCCCGAGTCCCTCTGGGAGAGGGGGGCGGTATACAAATTTAAATAAATAAAATAAATCAATAAATAAATTAAAGACCCCTTCCTCTCTGACGAAGAGGAAACACCTAGAACAACCATCCACAACTGCTGTCTTTAAGCCCTTCTTGTTTCGGCCCTTACTACAGAAGGCTCTGGTTACAGCCCAGTTAAGCTCAGAAGAGGTGGCCCCGGAACCACAGGCTGGCCCCTTGAGACAGGAAGACGTACTATTCTCCAAACCGATGGTCCGAAATGAGATTTTCCCATCTCCCTTATTGTTCTTGGATGTAGTAAAAGACCAGTATGAGAACCCCGTCAGGGCCTCGCCCTTCTTCCCAGGACAAGAGGTTCTTTAATGTAGGTTCCACCTTGGCTAACGCATTAATTCTCCCAGCAGTAGATTCCCCGTTGTTAGCCACCTTCGCTTTCTCAGGTACCCATACAGAACCGGAGGATGTTTTACGATCGGAGGTCAAAAAGTCAGAACAAACTCTGAAGCACACATATCAGGCCGCAGCTTGGGCTGTGAAAGCTTCCACCGCAGCCTTGTTTTTTACCAGGTCGTCTATTCGCTGGTTCGTCAACTTCAGGATAGAATTCCCATTGCTGATATTAGATCCCACCAAGATCTCAATAAAATAATAGTGGCAGCCGAGTTTACTTTAAGCTCCGCCAAATTCGCTACAAAGGCAATGGCCTCTTCCGTGTCTGCCAGGCGCCTGCTATGGATGCGCAACTGGCAGACCGACTCCAAGTGTAAGTGTAAGTTGGCGGCGGCCTCTTGCTCAGGAGAAAACCTCTTTGGAGCAGCCTTAAGAGCCATAGTGGTGGAAACACAAGACAAGAGAAAGGTACTGTCTACTTCCTCCAAAGGGCCAGATTTTCGACGCACCATGTACCCCAGAATGCAAACCTTCAGGCCAGTCAACGCCCATCGCTTCAATCGCAACAAGACAATGTATCCCCCTCGTCGGGAACAACAGCAGGACTACCAACCCAAAGAACAATTATTCTCGGGTAAGCGGCCCTTTTGAGGGGGAGGAGGTCGTTCATTCAGGCGCTCTAAGTAACTGCATCCCCTCCCCTCCCATCGGAGGTCGTTTGACTTTTAAAATCCAGATGGGAGGAATCAACTAACGATGCCTGGGTCATCAGTACAATATCATTGGGCCTTCGACTCAAATTTCTCTCCCCCTCTCCATTGCTTTTTGTCAGCTGTCCTACCTCTCGTGACACATCTAAACGGGCCCTGATGGACTCAGCTATCCATCATCTGATGGACATCAGAGCCATAGAAAGAGTTCTATGGGATCAGCGGGGATCGGGCTTCTACTCCCGCCTCTTTGTTATCCCGAAGGCCTCGGGAGGGGGGGAAGCAATCCTCGATCTCAAGCTCCTGAACAAATTCATCCCATACAGGCGTTTTAAGATGCAGACCCTACATTCTATTCTTCAGAGCACCCAAGAGGGCGATCTCCTCTCTTCCATAGACCTCACAGAGGCTTACTTCTATATCCCAATTTGGCCTCCCCATTGCCAGTTCCTCCATTTTTCTTATTGCAGTGAGCACTACCAATACTGGGCCCTACCATTTAGCTTTTCATCGGCACCAAGGGTTTTTACTAAGGTCCTGGCAGCATTGGCAGCCCTCATATGAGCCTTACCTGTGAGGGTCCAATGCTACCTGGATGCCATTTTGATTCAATCTACCTCCGTCCAGGCAGCTGAACGAGATCTTCAAATCACAATGCAGGTGTTGCAGGAACATGGTTTCTCCATCAACCTGATCAAGAGCCATCTTTCTCCAATGACCCGACTGTTGCATCTCGGGGTCATCATCGACACAGTCAGCTGCAAAGTCTTCCTTTCACAGGACCGACAGGACAGCATCAGAGTTGATCAACAGAATTTGACTAAGTCATTCCGTTCCACTCTCCCGCCTGTTCCAGTTGCTTGGGAAGTTGTGCCATGGATACGCCTACATGCAGGCACCTTGCAGTGGTTCCTCCTCCCCTTCCAAAGAGAGGGGATCAGTCATTCTGCCCACAGGGTGCTGCTTTCTCCACAGATGTTTTGGTCCTTTCGATGGTGGCATCCCAGGCAATCACAAAGGGTCATCCCTTTATGGTGAGAGACAGAATTGTAGTGACCATGGACTCCAGCCTTCTCGGCTGGGGAGCACATATCCAGGGCCAGATGGCCCAAGCACACTGGCCGACTTTAGACAGGTCCCTTCCCATCAATCTCCTGGAGCTCAGGGCTATTTTTCCTGCCCTGAGAAGTTTCCGGAACCTAGTATCAGGGTCCCATGTGCTAGTCATGACAGACATTATAGCAGCCAAGGCTCCTGTCAACAGGCAAAGAAGGACCAGATCGCTTGGCTGTTGAGGGGAAGTTGTTGAAGGAGACCAACCTTTCAGATAGTGTAATTAATACAATACAAGCTTCATGTAAAAAGTCTACAACCCAACTTTTCGATGCCACCTGGAAGAAATTCAGTGACTGGTGCTTGGAGAGAGCCCAGAGCCCCTCTTCAGCATCTGTTCCAGAGATCCTTCAGTTTCTCCAGGATGGGCTGGACAAGGGCCTCGTGCCTAACACCCTCCACAGACAGGTGGCGGCCTTAGCTTCAGTAATTTCATGGGACAGGTACACATCCCTCTCCCACCATCCTTCCATCTGCAGATTTCTGAGGGGAACCTCAAATCTGTGACCACCCATTGTGCATAGGTATCCCACTTGGGACTTGCCTAAGGTTTTCCAAGCTCTCTCGGGCCCTCCTTTTGAGCCTTTACGAATGGTAGGCCTAGGCCTCTGTATTTTAACTTTGAAGATATCCTTCTTGGTGGCTATTATGTCAGCCAGGAGGATGTCGGAATTAGCTGCTCTTTTAGTAAGGTCAGATTTCTGTATGTTTCATGACAACCGGGTGGTTTTGCGCCTGGACTCTTCATTTGTACCAAAAATTAACTCTTGGTTTCAACAGAGCTCAAGACACTGTCCTCCCTGACTTTTGTCCCAAACCCCAACATGTATTGGAACATCAGTAGCACACATTGAACGTGAAAAGGGCACTCAGGATTTATATCAAATGAACTGCACCTTTTCACAAAACTGAGTCAAAGTTTGTGTCTTTTCAACCTGTCTCCTTGGAGTTTAAAGCCTCATCTCCCATGTTGAGTAGGTGGATCAGAGCATACATTTCTACTGCATATAAAACTCTTGGCTTGCCAACTCCCAAGAAACCGACTGCACACTCTACCTGGAGCGCAGCGACTTTGGCAGCTTGAGCCATGCAGGCTCCGATCGAAGAAATTTGTAGAGCTGCTATACGACCTCGCTTTCCCCATTCATCCAACATTACCGGCTGGACTCCTTTGCATCTGCACAGGCTGCATTTGGACAAAGGGTACTCCAGCAGGTGGTTCCTGGGTCGGATTTAGAGGACCAGCCAACTCCCTCCCTTGCGCATGCAGGCTTTGGTATGTCCCAATGCTGGACTCTAGAGCAGCATGACGGAGAAGGGGTGTTGGTAGACTTACTAGTGAACACCCTTTCTAGACATGCTGTGAGAGAATCCAGCCCCACACTATGGCCATCTGGTCTAGTATTCTCGGGTAAGGGGTTGTATGCTCATTCTATTTGTTTATATTCCAGAGACAATCCTAGTCTGTCAAGATACTTCACCAGAAAAGCTGGGGCTCTCAGCAGAGGTGAACTTTTTATAGTGGCAGACTCAGCTCACATCATAAGAGGGCGGAGTTATACCCAATGATGGACTCTATCGCAGCGTATCTAGAAAGGGCGTTCACTGGTAAGTCTACCAACGTCCCGCTTCTTTCCGATGGGGATGCAGAATGATCTCTGTAGTAGATCAGCTGCTCTGCAAAAGCTTGGCCATGCCCCTGAAGAACACCTCTGTTAGCATCCAAACAAGACAGCTGGCACAGCTGGTTGACTTCTGCCTGAAATTCTTGTCTAATTGTTTGGGAGATCCAGGCTCTCATGAAGGATGGCATCTCTTGCATGTGGGTCTCCTCAAGCTGCAACTCAGCCGCTGTAAAGGTGGCTTCAGGCGCAGCTCTAGTTCCACTGGAGGCTTGGCTTCCCAGTGCAGCAATCAAAAATCCTTGTGATGGCTCAGAAACATTATGAGCTGCTTCAGCTCTGATTTGGAGATTTCTCTGCAAATCCTGAGTACTTGAGCACCAGGAGACCAGGCAGTCAAATATTGCTTATCTGCCAGTTGGTCTTGATGCCTGCCATCTTGTGGGATCAGAGGAGAGATGGCCCTGTTTTCAGCCATCTTGGAGTCTCTCAATGCCTTATCAAACTCTTTATCCAGGGCTTTCTGTCTACACCTGGCCTGCCTATCCTCTGCCCTAGATGGTCTTTTAGGGGCTAGGGCCCTAGCTGTGATCCTTGCTGCTGCCTCTAATCCAGCAGACCTGGGCTTAGTTGATCTCCTTGCAGCCCATTCTCTACTCTGCTGAGGAGCTGATAATTCCTGATCAGCTCCCCTGGCCACCATTTTGAGACCACAAAAAATAACTGTCACCGACAGAGGAAAAAAAAAGAAAAAGGTGCAAGAGGAAAATAAACATAAAATTTATTTGGTTTATAGCTGTCTGCTTTGGCCACAGCAGCTGTCCACCACTTCAGGAGGCTAGTGCGACCCAGAAGTGGTGAGCTCGACACAGCTCCACAATTTAAAGCAAGAGTCAGAAAAAAAAAAGGGGGGTGGGGGAGGCTGACTCTTTAAATTGCTACAAGCCTTGACAGATCAGAGGCTTGTGAGCCAGTCTTGGCTGCACCGTAATCAATCTGGCAGGCTCAAGCGTCTCACAGCTGCCACAGTGCTCTGGTGACTGCTCAGGGGATCAGGATTCAATCCAGATGGCCAATACGCCCCCCAAGGGACAATCCTGGAGAATTTCTGCAAAATTGTCCCAAAACGTCTGAAATGGCCACCGACACCGAAAAGGGGCAAAAGCGCCTCGTGGTTGTTGCAACTAGCACAAATAAATGAATTAAATAAGACACCGACTTCCGCCCCCCCCCCCCAGCCCAGGCCACACAGACTCTCAGGGACACCTCCAAAATTCCAACAACTACAAAAAAACCAGTCCACCAGGAAATAAAATTTAAAAAGTAATCAAAAAACGCGAACGGAAAAAAGGCGCAAAAAAACAAAAGTGCTAAACTGGCAAGCCGGCTAGCTGTCAAACCTGTTCTAAGCCACTCTAAGAAAAAAAGCTCCATCCAGAGGGTGAAGATTCTTCTACAATCTTAACTATTCAGAGTCCTTAAAGGGTGGTCTGAACACGCTGAGACTGAGTGAAGAACTGGCGACCGTTACCAGGGGGGGTGTCCTCAGTTTTTCAACTCGGTCTGCAAAGCTATGAGACTAGAGACTACTCATCCTGGATTCTCCCTTCGGCTCAGTGGAGAACTGAGACAGGTTAATTTAGCTAACATAGGAGTTCATTGTTCGATAAAATTATACCGCACAATTAATATAAAGTTTAAAAGGATAGCTACTAAGATTTATCCTTGTTTCACATACACATAAACCCTTTTAAATAGGAATTGAGAGAGAGAGAGAAATTGATAGAGGGCCACAATTCACTTGCACTAAATTGTTTTAATGTAATTTCATAATCAAAACAGAAGGCCATTTCTCCATTCTTCAATAGAAAAAGTAGCCAATTTCTCCCAAAGATTGTAACTGGAGATTGAATCAAAAGTTTATTAAGATTGATGAAGGCAACACAAACTTTTCACTGAGGATGAAAGATATTTGTCAGATAGATGATGGAGAAAGAGGCAGTGATCAATTGACCATCCTTCCCTGAAACAGGCTTGCGCTATTCCTAAGATACAAGCTTGAACTATTCAATCTACTAATAGTGCACTATTCTTAATAATAATAATAATAATAATAATAATAATCTCATTCACCTTCACCCCTTTGGCTTTCAGGAATGGATGTTTATTTCAAATGTTAGTAAGTTTTATTTTATTTTAAATGGATTGTTTTAAGTGGTCTGAGAAGACCAAAACATCTGCTAGCATGGTGTAGTGCAAAGCACATGTTGGTGACATTTGGGTGAGGGAGAATCCTTCAATTCAAGAGTTGTTTCCTAGTAACTTCCTGGACTAGTCCTTATTTATACAAAGTTCCATATTTGTATAATGACACAATTTTTATAAGCTGTGCTGTCCTAACCACCAATAGAAGACTGTATTGAAATTTTATAATATTTTTAGTTTGCAAGAAAATAGCCTTTATTTCTTATCTTACAAATACTGTACAAAGTAAGCCATGAATTTAGGATTTAATGTTGAAATAGAAGATGACTCTCTTATTCACCATTATATTCTGTTTAGCAAAGGAATAGAACAGATTTAAGCCTGACACTGTAGCACTTCAAATAAATGAATATCCCTTTTAACTTTTTATGCATAAAGCCTGCAAATACAGATACAGTGAAATCCAACAAAACAATCTTGGTATGTTATCTGCAGTATTCATGTTATTTAGGTTTGCATAGTCAAAAATATATTGTGTTCTGTCTCCCCAAATTTAAGTCTAGGCAGAAAAATAGTTAACCTGAACAGAATCATTTAAAGGAATATAAACATAGGGTAGTAGTTACATTACTTATATTAATGTACTTTGTGTCATCATAGTACAAAAAGAGAGTAGTTAAATTGTGAAACTCTCGTCAAAAAAAGCTTACTTGATGTAAGCCATAAAACTGCTCAACCTGTAAAATATCTGAAGGCGGGAAAGAAGCTATTGTTTAAGTTAGGAAGAAGATGATGTAGTGGCAATTGGCAAACTGAATTGGATTTAGGCAGTAACTATTAATACCTGCACATTTTATACTAATGTTCAAAAAAGTTATGCAGGTTCCTAGGAGAAGGGAAGGACACCAAAAATATAGGAATGTGCTTCTAGGGATCAATTTACTCTTTGGAAAATTCCTGAAGTAGAAAATCTAAACATAAACTGTCAGTTGATCTGAAGCCTTTGATTAAGAGAAGTATATAATGTGTCCACCTTTAGCTGACCTCAATGGATGGGTAAAGATGTACAAAGGCAAACATTTCTCAAGTGGCCAGACCCACAGCTATGACAGCTGGGTTATCATCTCTCAATCTGAATCATTAGATGTTCATGGAAAATTGTCATTGCCTCTTAACAGGTGTCAATATTTATATTCATAATAATCTTACTTTGTACTTATTCACAAAACAAAACAGAATTTAGGTCAGTAGGCTATAAAATTAAAGGATTTGTAAATACTACTACATTTACACATTCGATCAATAACCCTGTTTAAGGATATATTACAAGTACAAAATAAACTATGAATATTAATCTGGTCACATGAGAGAAGCCAAAGTTTCCTTAGGATCCAACCAAGAAAACCTACTTTCAAAAGAAATTTGTCCTATTTTATCTTTTAGACTTCTATTAGCAGTTGGGTTAGGACATTTTGTCATTGTATCATAATAGTACACAGGTGATCCTTGACATATGAACATAATGGAACCTGGAATTTTCATAGCAAGTTATGAGTTTTATATTAACGCCCCCACATGAACAGGTTTGATTTTATGACATCTTTTGCAGCAGCCACTAAGAGAATACCATGGTCATTAAGCAGGTAAGTCGTTAGATGAATCAATGTATTCCTATTGGCATATTTTTTTGCCAGAGAACCAGCAAAAAAAAAAAATCATAAATCTCAGAACACTGCAATAGGCCATAAAGGTGAGTCATTTGCCAACCATCCTAAATGAGGCATGTGACTGCAAGTAAATGTGCAGCCACTGGAACTCCAGAACTGGGTTATAAATTGTTTTTCAGTCTGTTGTAATTTCAACTGGTCTGCTAAGTGATTGGTCATAAATCTTTTAAAGAAGAGAGTATAGATAATGGTTCCCAAAGTTTCTTGATCCACAGAGCCCGCAGTGTATTAATAATTTTTCATTATGCCCTAAAATGATGAACTACCTCGAGCAAGTAGTTGTGATCCAACAATGCCCCTACAAGTTTGCAGCATAGGGCACTACAGTACAAAGTCTGGGAATTATGGCTATAAAGTTCAATTAAAAAAAACATTTTCAAGTTATTCAAATTGATATCAATGTCTTCAAACCTCTGACATTAATAAAAATTTGTGTAGTAATATTTTCATTTGCCTATGTATCAGAAACCTGAATTTAAAGACTACTACTAGTTGTCTACTAATTAGTACATACTACATGCATTGTTAAATCATAGTGTAATATTTTACTATAAGGTAAAACAAACTATAGGAAATAGTGAGATCACATATTCATTCTTCTCCAATAAAAATTAGAGGAAGAATAAGCCAGAATTTAACAAATCAAACAAAATATTCAGTAAAATTTGTGATATATTTCTTGCAAATGAGAAAAATGTAATTTAATAGAAACTCTAGATGACTCAAAAATTATTGTTTAAACAATAAAATGTTCATTTCCAAGCATAAACATTGATACATGTGTGAAAAAAAATTCAAAAATTCAATCTGCTAAATAGGCATGGAATTCTGGTTTATTCTTCTGAACATGCAAATGATGAAGAGGAGAGTATCTATTGTGAGGTTGGACCTTTGGGATGTTAGAACTATTACTTGCTATACCAATCCCTTGCTGCTTGATACTGTGTCTAAGTTGGTGATGGTTCCTTTGGTTTATGATGCTGGGAGACTTTAACTTGCCTTCCCTGAGTGCATCTTTGAAGTTCATGCCCATCACCTGATTCAACTTATTAAGGGCCCAACTAACTACATTAAAATTGTTTTTTGTTTCAGGACACTGACAGCAAGTGCTACCTCTGGGGATATTATCACAGTTCCTTATCTTGGACACAATCATTCCCTAATAAAACTGGAATTTACTACAGGTACCCCTTACTATAGGACAAAATTTATGCAATCAATTCATCCCAGGTTGAATGAGGTCTTAGTCATCGTTTAGTTTAGTTTTATTTTTATTTAATTTATATACTGCCCCCTCTCCCAATTTTTGGGACTCAGGGTGGTGTACAGCCAGGTTAAAAATACAAAAGATATAAAATTTAAAAACGGATTAAGTCAATGGCTGACAGATTTTGAAAATGATAAAAATAATAAAAACAAGGTAAATAAAATAACAAATTTAAAACCCTCCAATATTACTAGGCCAGAAAAGATGAGTCTTCAATGTGTGCCGGAAAGTTCGTAGGTCAGGAATAGTCCGCATCTCCGGGGGTAATTCATTCCAAAGGGAGGGTGCTCCCACAGAGAAAGCCCGTACCCTTGGGGTCGCCAGCCGGCATCGTCCAGCTGACTGCACCCCAAGGAGGCCCACCCTGTGAGAGCGCACAGGCCAATGGGAGGCCGACGGTGGCAGAAGGCGGTCCCGTAAGTACCCGGGTCCCAAGCCATGGAGATGACCAACACCTTGAAACGCACCCGGAAGGCTACCAGAAGCCAATGCAGCTCACGCAGAAGCGGTGTAACATGGCAGCTACGAGAAGCCCCCAGAATCACCCGCACGGTGAATCGCTTGAAATGAAAAAATGGATAAAACTGTATCAATGTAGATTCTCTGCACGCAGACCCCAGAGGGCCTCAATTTACAAAGGACATACAGCAGATAAAGTTACAGAAGAGATACCTATAGTACTGCTTGGAAGAATATGAAGTATGATCTCACTGAACACAGATAAACCTTAATTTATGTGAATAGGAATGGCAAAATATATGTACTTCTTCTCTCTTAATGTGTCTTCCAAGTGACAGCCAGCAGCTTTGTTGAATATGACTTAATCCCATTTAACAGAAAGGATCAGGGAAACATATTCAAGGTTAAAGTGAGGATTGCTTCTTGAACCTGGTGATAAAATTGATTGGATTCATACTGAATTTGGTTCCAGTTTATGCAAATCCTTTGGAAGTGACTGAGACATGATCGTGTGTTGTTATCTTGGAAGAGATAACGGTTTTAGTTCTGAGGACGTAAAGCGACTCTTTGGAGCTGTTAGCTATTAGGATCTATATTTTAGATTTGTACCCCTTCTGTTAGAGCTGTGATAGCGAACCTATGGCACAAGTGCCAGAAGTGGCACGCAGAGCCATCTGTCCAAGCACACCAGCCATCAGCCATTGATCTTCCGAGTTCTGGAGTGTGCATACGCGCTGGTCAGCTGGTCTTCATGCATGCAGAAATGCCAGAAACCTGGTCTTACGGTTTCTGGCATGCATGTGTGTGCAAAGATCAGCTGGCCGGCATGCATACACGCCGGGGAGCTGTTCTTCCAGTTTCTGGTGCTCCCACATTGCTCCCGTTTCAGCACTCAATGCCGAAAAGGTTTATCAACACTACTCTAGGATCAATTCAATAACCTATCTCAGTGATGGCTAACCTTTTCTGTTAGCCATCACTGAGCCATCACTGAAATGATTGCTAACCGTGTGTGTGGGCAAACTGCAATGCACATGCACCCCCGCACATGTGCCCCATCTCCTATGCATGCCCCTGCACCCCCTCCAAGCATGCACATGCCTTTGTATGTCCCCGTGCATGCACCCCACACATCCCTGCATGTGTCCTCCCCCACCTGCATATGCGCCCCATTCCCGCACATGCGCAGCAGACTTGAAGATCAGCTGGTTGGAGGGAGGCGCATGGGCATGCACATGTGTGGCAGAGCTGAGCTGGCACGACGGCTCTGCGTGCCACCTCTGGCAAGCATGCTATAGGTTCATCACAGGCCTAGAGGAATGAGTCCTTTGGAATCCTTACACTTTGATTTCAGACTGAGACACAGTACAGAAAAAGTATTGGTTGCTGATGGCTTATTGACAAGTGTAAGATGGGGGAAGCCATCCATCCTGACTTATCTTGATCTCTCAATAATGTTCATTATCATTGACTATAGTTTCTGGATTGGCCCAGAGGATTGGGAGATTTGTTACAAAATTTCTCTTTCATTCATCTCCACTTCCACTCCTTATTGGTGTGCAGGGAATGGTCCATCCTAGTCTTCTGTTTTGCAGGGTTTTCTCATGGCTTTCCCCTCTCCTCATATCTACATGAAACTGTTGGAGGAGGCCATTTGTATGTATGGGATGCAATATCATCAGAACCCTGATGATACTCAGTTATGCTGCTCGTGGCTGATCCAACAATATTGTCAAAATTCTGTCCCAATTTCTAAAAGTGGGCATCTGAGTAAGAAAGAATATGTTTCAACTCAACCCTAGCAATGCTGAATGTCTATGGGTTCTTGACCCTCATGATTTCTGGACTGGAGATTTTCTCTGTTCACTTTGAGGAAGGGGGCACTCTCCAATTCAGAAGCAGAGTACAATTTGGACATTCTTTTAGAAAAACAGTTCCAGGAGACAAGGAGGACCTTTGCATAACTTGACCATCAATTGTGGTCATTCCTGAATTGGGAGGCCAAATTAGTGTCACCTCTCAAATATATCTCTACAATGTGCTCTACATGGGCAGCACCTAAAGAATATTTAGAACCTTCAATTGGTTCAGAATGCAGTAGCATGGGAAGTAGTAGTACACCCATGTAATATCATTATTTTATGAGCTGCACTAGTTCCAATATGCTTCCAGGTGCAATTCAATGTGCTGGTTATCACCTATTAAGTCTTATATGCCACAGAACTTAAGTTGTCCTTATTACCAATAATAATTATCTGTTCCACCTGTTCAAATAGGATGGGCATGCTTCAAGTGATATCAGCTGATCTGGAATGATCTCCTCAATGTATTACTGGCTTTGACTCCTTTTAGAAAGGCTCTTAAAACTTAGTTTTTTCTTTGGGCATTGGGGTGAAGGTGACTGAAGTTCCTATTGGGAACAGCGTAAAATAAAGTTAGATTCCTGACTAAAATTCTTAGGCAGCCATACAGAACTTTTAAATAAATAAAATTTTAAACCCTATATGCTATTTATGCTTCATGATTGGTGTTATGAGAAACTGGGTTCATAGTTTCATATATCATCAGATTTATCTATATTCCTAAAATAACAGAACACTTTGCATTATAAAATATGCAAAAATAATAAGATCTTTATCTAAGATGCTCAGAAACTAAATTCTAAAATAGGGATAAAGTATAAGACAAACAAAAATGAATCAGAACTAAGGCAAAGTCATAAACATGAGAAATATTGCTTACCTATAATATATAGGAGATAACCACATCCTAATACCGGCAGAGGAAGCTACTATATATAAAGAGGAAACAAACCTTACTCTCACTAACCCTGATCATGTTACCTAGTTAGGTGATGAAGAACAGTCTGCAGGCAAGCAACCAAGCTCAAAGAGCATCAGAAACTCCACAATTCAGCCCTTGGCTATGTACTGTATATTCTCTTCTACTGAATATAAATGGTGCTTGATATTTGTTACATTATATCCTCTCTATTCAATCAATATAGGTGAAATGTAGACCAAATATGCTGGGGGAAAAAAAATGTGGTATTTCCTTTTTCACATGCTTGTAGCTAGACTGTCCCCCATTTTCTTTTTCTTAGTTTATTGGAGGGTTCCCCCCACCTATTTTTTTCTCCTCCCCCCCCTTAATTTTGAAAAAAAAAAATGTTTCACTAACGATATAAAGTTAGTTTTAGGTTGTCATTTTTTTCTTGTAATGTATAAATAAAATTTGAAAAAGAAATAGTATCGTACTAAACCGGAGCTCTGTTCATTCTGACTAAACAACTGGAGAAAGAACCAGGCCTTTCTAAAGGTCTGCAGGGTCAGGAGCAACCATAAATATATTGGGTGGGAAAATTTCCAAAGGTCAGGGGCTGTCATCAAGAAGCAAGCTTTCTGGATCACACAGGATTATGTTGTTTCAGAGAAGGGACCCAGAGTTTATCCTTCTTGTTGCAGCATGTGAGATGAAGGCAGATCCCATGAATAATCTGTTTCTCTTCTATGCAGGGCTTCATAAATAGCATCTTGAATCCTGTAGGAAGGCAGTAGTTCCCTATATTTACAAGATATTGTGACATTGTATTTTAACCTTTAGAAAACAGGATTTAATCTTTGGTTTTATTGTATTTAAACTATACTGTTTTCACAGAAAAGACTAACAAAGAAATCAAAAAGGAATTTGTGTAGAGAGTAAGTATATTAAAACAGGATTAACAAAACAATGAATCATAATAGTTTTTTTCCATTTAAGCATGATTTAAGACATGGTTTGTGTTTGTAGATCTCGATGGTATGTACATACCACATTGCTGCTTAACCTTTAGTATTTTTTATTTCTGTGACTATATACATCAAAAGTCATACATTTAAAATCTTCTAAAATATAGTTAATTAATAAATTTGGCTATTTCAACTTTTTTTCATCATTACTGTTATATGAGAACTAGAAAAACCAGTCAAATGCAAATAGCTTGAGACTAGACAGGTCAACAATACACAGGTCAACCACTTCTCCAGAAAGGACCTGCTCTTCAGTCATTGGGACAAACAAACAAAGTTATCAAACTGTAAGATTTTATCCAAAGAATGTGTGTGTGTGTTTGTATGTGGGAAGTTTGAGGCTTATGGGTAGTTTTGGCTTTTTATAGCTTTCTAGTATCTTTAATGAAACTAGTTTATTAAACAGCAGTACCAATTAACCTCTTATCTGCAAATGTTTTAACAACAATCTGGTTAGTACATTATCTTTCTCACTTAGAAATAGAGGACTGCTGTTTAATCATTTTATGTAGTTGGTTCAATGAAGTTATTAATTGCTTTAATTATCCAAATAATATGTGTACAGAAGTTACATTATTTTCAGGGCTCTTGACATGATCCTGCAGCTCCTTTAAGATATTGCAGACAGGTTCTATGTTTATGTTCTTTGGAGATCTAATTTGAAGTTCTCTATACTGCCAGTTATTTTTTTCCATCATCAGAAATTGTATCCTTGCTCTCTTAGAAGAAAATTATTTTCTTACTATTGCTCACATTATGTTACACATACAAGGTAAAACAAGAAAATAAGACCCAATTACTAACATATTACATCTCATTAAAAGAATCAAAATAATAAAGATAAATGTCTTTATTTAAAAGATTTACACAGTACATTTTTAGATATGCCATATTAAAACCATATGATAATTTCAGGAGAATAAAAAGCCAACAATCAACTGAATATTTCTCTTAATGTTTAAATAGTAGTTAGCTGGGAAACTTTTATGAAATAACTGTAAATTTCATTTGGGATAAGATTTTACAATAAAACTGACATTTAACTGTTACATTTTTAAAATAGTAGTTTAAATTTTTGTTATCCCACAGAATATGTTTATATGTTCATTACTAAACATATTCCCAAAGAAATGGAAGGAGTGTACAACTATCTCCGATTCATGTATCAACATGGTTTCTTGTTTTCTAAACAATTCGGAGTTAAAGCCCTATGGCTGAAGGAAGAACCCCAGAATTATTTCTGCTGCAAACTAGAGTTCACATTTCAGTCTCCATCAGACATCTAGAAAGAAAAGCCAATATTCATCCTCTAACTCCCATTGCTATTACAGATAGGTTCAGCATAATGCAGTACTTTATTTTGAAAGTGCAAAAAGCTTTACTTTTATGCAAGGAACAGAAAAATAAATATGCCCATTATCTACTCAATAGCCAGTGTTTTGAAACACAAAGCTAGTATAATATAATAAAGATACTCATTTCTTGCAAACACTGACATTTTAAAAAATAGAAATCTGAACATAATAATAATATAACTTCTACATCTAGATGTTTACATCAGAAGGAATCAGTTGTGCAAAAAAGGAGATTCAAGAGATACTAATAATTTTTATCAATTCTCAAATGCTCAAGGCTTTTGATTTATGCAATGTGTAACCATGACTATTATTTGCCTATTACAAAATTGAAATGATTATAGATACAATCTTCAATCATCCTGACAATTTTAAACTGCTGCTGCATGCCCACAATTTCTCCTGCAAATATTGATTCCTGGCTGGGAAGAAAACGTAAGAAATAAAGAGAAATCTGCCCATACTCATTTTCAAGTGACATAAACTTATTTTAAGTAAATATGTAACTTCAAAAGCTCTTATAGTAGTGATTACCTCCCCCACATTTGAAATAAAGCACATTGCCATTACATTTTAAAGGCTCTGATCATAAAAGGCTAAATGGATGACATAAGAAACATAATTATGTAACATTATTTTAGCCTAATAGATGGAGAAAGGACAATTAATGGTATACACAGGATGGCAAAGAAGTCATATATAGCTGATCCTTGCTTTCCCATCACGATACTTCAATCTGCATTGGGCAGCGAGAGCTTTGATTTTACAAAACTACAAAAACATTGAGTGAAGGATTGTTTTCATTAGAATGCAAGATCATTAATATGGAAAAGACCATATCCTCATTAATGGGGATCAGCACTTTATTTTTCTCTAATACAGTATGTTGTTCCACATGCCAAGGACAGAAGAGAAAATACTAAACACATTTTTAACATTTCCACTTCCATCTGATTATTATCAAACATTCCCTTCACCATAAAATACTCATTTTTTTTACATTAAATTGAGATCTGATGAAAAAATCACCCTACAGCAAGAAGCCCCTTAAAAGCAATTGGAAACGCTCATTACCCAGAAATGCTACCTGAAAGTGTACATTATACTGGAAAGGAGGCCATTTCGAATCAATCTACAATATTTAAATCCTCGGCGGAAGGCAAGGAAGCTAAAATATGGCCAGTAATGCTAAAACATTTATCCTTCTCTTATCCCCCCATCAGCTAAAGGGAATAAAAGCAGAATATATACTCGACTCGGATGTATGCATGAAACAGGGGGGGGGAAATGAAGAACCTATCTTTAAGAAACTGGATTAAAGCATGCAACGGGAGAGCATCCTCTCCTTCCCAACCAAACTTCAAAAGAGGAAGATTCCATACTGTCCCCATGGGGAGCTGCGTCTCCGGTGCAAATCTGACTTGGAAAGGGGGGGGGGGATCTTGATTCCCCCTCCCCTCCTTCCTCCCCCCCAAAAGCCGCAAAAACACCTCAAACGGCTCCCCAAAGATGAACAGAGTGGGCGACGGAAACCTGAAGGAAGAGGCCTTTAACTGCATGGCATATCACTTTGAATCGGGAGTGGGCACCGCTGTTTTCCTTTGTCCCTCAAAAGGAAGAAAGGAGAAATCATCCCATATGCTATAGTCAAATACAGCCGCCATTTCTCGCCGTGGATATCGGTACCTGAAAGTCCCTGTCCTCGTTGAAGCGGGAAAACCTATCCGCCATTTTCGTTCGGTTCGCCTTTATCTTAGGAGACTGCGACGAAGAGGAGCCTTACGTACTTGACGTAAGCGCACTCAGGGCGATCGTCGTCTATAGATTAATGACAACGCTCAGCTTCCGAGCCTGTTTCGTGGTTTTTTTTTTTTTTTGAGGGTTTTCTGAAGACTGTGATTGGACAGCAGCGCCCCCACCTTCTCCCTATGGAAAGGCAACGAAAACAGAACTGCCTGTTCCTTTTAATGAGGAAAAAAAGAAAAAGAAAACTCAGACTAAGCTTCTGTTCTCTTTACCAGTGAATGCTAGATTTGGACTAGATTCCAGTTTAAGTAAATTGCTGCAATCTGAGTAATTAAGTACTGGAGATTTTTTGTTAAAAAAAAAAAAAATTTTAATTTAGGAATGTCACATATAAAAATCCGAACGAGCGATATCTAACAGCTAAGAAGAGTATATGATCGCTATATTAGCCTAACGTCTGTCAACAACCATTAGCAAAAAAAACCCACCACGCCCACTGAACGAGTAATGTCTGACATAGACATCGTTTTAAAAAAAAGTTTTAGTACTCATAAATTAATTTTTGGCTGAACTACGATTTAGAAAAAACCCGTGTAGGGTGCTCTCCTTACATTGGCCAAGCTATGATTCTGCATATTGTCTGTTTCGCTTACTGGTTCTCCGCTTGGAAAATAAAACCTATCTTTAAGTTTTACCATTTTTTCCTCTAAGGAGCAAGAACCCCAATACTAGACATTCAGAAAGCTGATTCCTGATTGGAGAGTCGGTCCCTCTCTTCTCGCCCTCTGTTAGCTCTAACTGCTACAGCTTTAACTCGGTATTATGCAGCTTACGGTGCCTTTCCCCAGCACCCGAGAACCCGAAGCAGCCTCGCCCCGTTTAATAGCTGTGGATTCCAGGCACCTTTGTTCGTACCATGCCCACTTCCTTCAGGCTAGACATCTCCTGAAGGAGGCTCAAAACTTCCTCGCCTTTTAAGTACAGCAAAACGTTTCCTCGGAGAAAATCTGAACCCATTTAGAATTGCACCCGTCTATTTCTGTCACTGATTATTTAGTGCCAAAGGCACTAAGTGACAGTGGTTTCCAGCACAGGGCCACCTCCCGCCACCCCACCCAATTTTTAGGCTGTTTATAAGCCCCACGCTGATTTTGAGGGAAAGAAATTACTAGGGAATGAATGGTAGCAAGTTTCTCCCTTATTTGATTGATTTGATGAGGCTATCTCAACCCAAATTAAGTTCACGTTGCCTTATTAATACAATGATTTAACCAAAGTTAACCACTTAAAAGCTTCAATGGGAAACATGTCAGTATTTGCCTACTTTCAAGCTGAAATTAGTAGGCTCTTAAAGGTTTGATGCCAAACTTTTGGACCTCAGGGACCACAAAACTCATAATTTTAGATCCCAGGGACCACTAACTGGTTCTGTGGGCATGGCCTAATTTGTGGGTGTGGCTTGGTGGTCATGTGACTGGCTGGGCATGGCCTGTATGTAAATATTATAAATATTTATATAAATATTGATTTTTTTATAAAAAAAGAGCAACTTTTACCCAAAATCAGGCAAAGCAGGCAGGCAGATTGAGTTGCTCCCAGAATCACAGATTAATTCAGAAATCTATCTATCTGCCATTGGCTAGCTCAGTCTGCCACATAAAATTTGCTTGCAAGCAAATTCATAAAATTTGCTAACTAGCAAACTCACAACACACCCATGTATGTAAATATTGAATTGTTTATTTTAAAAAAGCAACTTTTATCCAAAATCAGGCAAAGCAGGCAGATTGAGTTGCTGATCTAAGCCTGAGAGAGGGAAAGAGAGAGAGAAAAGAAAGAGAGAGAGAAAGAGAGGAAGAAAAGAAAGAGAAAAGGGAAAAAAAGAAAAAGGGACAGACAAAGAAGGGGGGATGGAAGGAAAGGACAGAAAGAAAAAGAAATAAAGGAGGGAAAGAGGGAGGAGAAAGATAATGAAATATCTATTCTAGTCCAGTCACCTGCTCCAGCAGGGTTAGAAGGGAGTGTGTGTGTGCATGTTCTTGTAATTTTTCAGTACATTTTGGTTTTACCTTCTTCAGAATTGGCAATGTAATACATTGGGGAAAAATAATTTTTAGGGTGGAGATCTGGTCCAATGGATCCTGTTTAAAGCCTCAACAAAATGTGGGAGCTTCCTGATAGTCTTGACCATGTTTCATCCACAAACCTTTAATAGAGGTTTCAATGTGCTGGCAAAGATGTTTCAATGTGGAAAAGGGCCTCAGACTAAACTAGGCCTCATTTAATATGATGCATCAGGTCTCTCTCTCTCTCTCCCTCCCTCCCTCCCTCCTTCCCTCCCTCTCAGATTGGCTTTGCTCTACTTTCCCGATGTGCCTGCGGGGCCGGCGCTTCGAACATGGATGGATGGATGGTTAGAGAGAGAGAGAGGCAGTCAGGCAAACAGACAGACGTTTTGGATGGATGGATGGACGGAGAGACAGACCGAATGCAACAGCAGCGGCACTTTGGGAAAGCGGTGATGGTGGCTTTTCCGAACGTTCTGCCACATTCGAGGTGATGGTTCCGGAGTGTTACTACAGTCAATGGCTGAACGTGCAGTACCCAAGAGGGGCACTAAGAGGCAGCAGGGGGGCATTCGAGGTGCTGGCCCTGCAGGTTCACCTTTGATTGTAGCACTGCTCCGGAGCCGGTGCCTCAATGGGTGAACCTGCAGGGCCAACTGGCGCCTCAAACTCCCCCCTGCCGCTTCTTAGTGTCCCCAAGGGAGCCAGTAGAGGGGCACTAAGAGGCGGCAGGGGGTTGGCGCATCGAACATGGCTGCGGCTGCACGTAACATGCCACTGTTTCCGCATTGGACGTGCCGGATCAGGAGCGGTGCTACAGTCAATGAGTGAACCTGCAGGGCTGGTGCCTCGAACACCCCCCTGCTGCCTCTTAGCATCCCCCTGCTGGCCCCCTTGCCTCTTAGCGCCCCCCTAAGGCATCCCATCGCCCCCCAGTGGGCGGTACCGCCCACTTTGGGAACCACTACTTTAAAGAGATTTTTCTCTTAGACTCCCTTTTTGAAGTAACTTTATTATATTTTCAAAGCTTGCACAATTTTAATTCTAACCAATGATTTTATAAATCCAATTAATTGGATTAGTTCAATAAAACACCAACCAGTCAGTCTGCCTTTAGAATGTCTTGCCTAGTGGTCATGCCTATTTTCTTACTTTTTCTGGCAATAGGTAAACGCATTTTTGCTTAGATTTGATTTTAACATTTATAATTTTATTTTACTTTATTATCCAGTATAAATAATATAGTATACCAAGTACTAATAAAACTTTTATTGCTTATCTGTTTGCACCATCAAGTTAGCCCAAATGATAATTCTACTGCAAGAATTTTTGAATCAAGCTTCCTAAAATCCACTAAATTAAAGAATACTAGACATTACTTCTGTGGAATTGAAATTTCCATGCTATTTAGGCCAATTTTATTCCCAAAGTTAGGCTATTGCAGAATCTTTATGACAACTTGACTATGATATTTGACACTCCCTGCCAACTTCCCATAAGCCAAGTTAACGGGAAACTGGCAGGAAGTCAGAAGTTGCTCCCATTCCAATTGCTTTTTTTTTTTTTTTTGCAAGTATGTGGTCATTCTCTTGTCGGTTTAGGTAAGTAAATATTGACTTATTGAAATTTGTCTGCCACTATAATTTTTGTTATATGTCTATGTTTATTTATCCATGTAGTATGGCTGTATTACTTATCTTCTTCCCCCTTTTATTGATACCATTATTGTGATTATCATCATTTCGTTGCTTTGTATGTACACTGACAGCTTCTGAATTGAAGACAAATTCCTTGTGTGTCTAATAACACTCAGCCAATGAAGAATTTAATTCAATTAAAATTCTATTTAGATGATTATGGAACTGTGCAGAATTGGGGTAAAAATATATGGTCATTGAAATAATTGAAAATATTATGGTCAATATTATGGTTGATATTTCATAAAATATTATGAAAAATATGGTTAGCCTAAAGTTTAATCTTCATTCTCCTGAATGAGACTGCAGTACCGTCATTAGTCCAATACTCCATAAGTGTTTTAAATATAACTAGACAACCTTGTGATCTGTTGGGTCATTTATGACCCAACAGATCACAAGATTCTCTAGTTATATTTAAAACACTTATGGAGTATTGGACTAATGATTTTATCTAATTTCTTATTATCTCATTAAATTTATATTAAATTATAAATTTATTAAATTATAAATTTATGTCACTTATTTTCACCAAATTTTATCGTGCCAGTGAGCTAACTTTGAAAAAAGTGGATTGTAGGAGAGATACATTTATAAATTATTTATTACTTACATTCAATGGGACCTAGATATAGAAACAACTTGCTCCAATTTCCTATGTTGAAGATATCTTGACATGTTGCTGCCATCTGCTGGCCTAGTATTCAGGCATACTGTACAGTTCTCGATTTACCACCACAATTGAGACCCGCAAATTCATTGTTAAATGGTGCGGTTGTGAAGCATCACATCACCACACTTTTTTTGCCTCGTCAGTTATGAGAAACATTATGCAACTATGATTTTGAGCCTTCCCTGCCAGCATTTCTTGTCTGAAGCCATCTGGAAAGGTTGCAGATCATGAACATGTGACTCTGGGATGCTGCAAATGTTGTAAATGTGAGTTGTTTGCCATGTGCAATTACATGACCCTGGAGATGCTGCAATGGATGTGTCATAAATCATTTTTTGAGCATTTTAGAGCATTGGCTAAATGAACGATCAGTATACAACAATCACCACAATCATTAACTGGAAAAAAAATCTATCATATGTCATAAAATCTCATAAAACACTACCTAAGGCTTCTAAGTATATTATTTAACTGCAGTCTTACTAGTCCTATTTTGCACAACTGCAAATGAGTTTCCTAATTTATACAAGTAGTCCTTGACATACAACAATTGAGCCCAAAATTTCTGTTGCTTAGTAAATTTTGCCCCATTTTGCAATCTTTCTTGTCAGAATTGTTAAGTGAACTGCTGCAGCTGCCCAGTTAGTAACATAGTTATTAATTGAGTCTGGCTTCAACATTGACTTTGCTTGTCAGAAGGTTGCAAAAGATGATCACAAAATCCCAGGACATTGTGTGAGAAATACACCCATCAGTCAGAAATTGGACAGAGTTATTAAGTGAAGCAGCTACCAGTTTATTGTAAAATACGCTCTTGCATGAGCAGATGGCTAGCGAAGTAGGCACAAGTCAGCTAGCCTGACTTTGGAGCTGCAAACATTTCCTACCTTTTTCTTATAATTCTAAGCCTTAAGCATTTCTTGGTGTTTCCTAAAATGTATGATGCCTGCAAAAACAGCTATTATTGCTTTTCTTAAAATTGCAACTGTGATAAATATATGCAATTTGCCAGGTATCCAAAATTTGATCATGGGACCATAGAGATGCTTCAGTGTTTGTGTGAAAAATGGCCACTTATTTTAGTGCTGTTGTAACTTCAGTCACTAAATGAACTTTGTAAGTTAAGGACTACCTGTACTGATGAAGAGCATGATCACTACCCTTTGGGGATTCAGGCATTCGAAAATTCAGAATTGTCTAATTCCTTTCTAATTGTGAAATAAGAAATAGCGGGGTTACATTCATATAATACGTTAATCTATGGTTTGACCAACTGCCTGTGTTTGACTACATATTGAGCTGTGAGCTAACCATATGGAGTAGATTTGTGCAACATACTAAGCCACAAACAGTATCTAAGAACAACATCTTGCCATGTGTTGCATATGACCCCTTAACTGACCTAATTAAGTTATTGTGTGACTAACCAAATTTTACCCTACATATTATTCAGACCCAGCCTGAAGCTCTGTTGCATACAAACTTTACCTGGAGTTTGAAGCTTGATCAAAAATCAAAGGAATTCCATCTTGGTGAAAGAAAGATACACCCTTGGATTACCTATTACATGAACAAGCCATAGTTAAATCATAATGCTAACATAGGAACAATGGTTTACAAACTACAACCGCAACTGACACACTACACTATGCCAAAATTAAATAAGTCATATGATAAGGGATGCGGTGGCTCAGTGGCTAAGACGCTGAGCCTGTCGATCAAAAAGGTCGGCAGTTTGGCAGTTTGAATCCCTAGCGCCGTGTAACTGAGTGAGCTCCCATTACTTGTCCCAGTTTCTGCCAACCTAGCAGTACAAAAGTATATAAAAATGCAAGTAGAAAAATAGGGACCACTTTGGTGGGAAGGTAACAGCGTTCCATGCGCCTTCAGCATTTAGTCATGCAAGTCACATGACCACGGAAACATCTTCGGACAATGCTGGCTCTTCGGCTTTGTAACGGAGATGAGCACTGCCCCCTAGAGCCGGAAACAAGTAGCATAAATGTGCGAGGGGAACCTTTACCTTTATGATATGCACAATGTGAAACCCCAACTTTTTAAAAAATAACTTATTTTCGAAAGGTAGTGGCTAAATTCACAAAATATACTGGACTAATTTGTGGCACAATATATTTATAGACCATGCTTAAGCAGGTTACTGAGTTAATTCATTTCTGGTTCAATAAATGAACCATAAACCAAGCAAAAATCAAGATTTGCAGGACATAAAATTAATCATAATTAGTTATGCAAACTCAAATGTTAACTATTTTGCAAATCCAACAATATGGGTAGTTTACAGTTCAGTATCTTGTACAACCTAGTAATTAGGTTAATTCAGGCAACCACAGTTAAATAAACCAGAGATAAAATGTGACCTAGCCACTGGTTGGGCTCATACAACATAGTAACTGTCCTTAAGTTTGGCACATAATTCTTACATTCAGATGTCATGCTATGGTCAAATACATGTTGTGGTTTAATGTGATAGCCTGATTCGTAGATTATGTTAAGACAACAATTGCTTTTTTACTACATACTGAATCACCAATTATAGCAGGCTGTCAAACTCATGGCCCGCAGGCCAGATGCACCATGCACTGGCCATACCCATGCCCAATTTAATGAAAGGGGGAAAAAGTCACGATATGTCACGTAATGACACTGTGACCACGAATTGTAGTAATTCAAAATATTTTTTGCAACCCATCCCATATATTAGTCCCATTCTTGTTTTTTATTCCTTCACCATTGACCACCAGGGGGCGGCATTTAACCACATTCAAAATGTGCCCAATTCAGTAATATAGTTGGTTTTCAAACTGTCTCAGAAGATGGAGTTGTATGATAAGATGGTGGGCTTCTTGGAATTTGCAGATACCAGGTGAAGTTCTGAGAAACACAGATCTGATCTTTCACATACAGTGATCATGTTTAAGCAACATTCCAGGCCAGAAACCATGGCTTAAAATGCTATATTGGCTATGTTCAAGTTAACAATGCTTAATTGAGTAAACAACATGATGGTTTAATATGATGGTTTGATTTAAGTATTTGTTTGATTTGGACTTCCCTAGCATTTATAGATGTAAACTAAGGTTGTTTATGTGTTGTGATTTTTTTGGGCCAATTAATTCCTGTTTTTCTGTATAAACTATTACAATGTTTATTTAGCATACAAACTAAACAAATTTTTAAAGTTAATGAGTGGTGCCTCTAAATGTCAGACTGTTTGGGTTTTCCAGTATAGTGGTACCCCGATACTCGCCTGTTTTAAAACTCACTAAATTTGGTATTCATTGCATTTTGATACAAAAATGTTGTCCCAGTAATTTTAACAGATTTAACAGACTCGGAAGGGACCTTGTAGGTCATCTAGTCCAACCCCACCAAGAGATCCTACACCATTTCTGATAAATGGCAGTCCAATCTCTTCTTGAAAGCCTCCAGCGATGAAGGTCCTACAACATCTGAAGGCAAGCTGTTCTGTTGGTTGATTGTTCTCACTGTCAGAAAATTTCTCCTTATTTCTAGTTTGAATCTCTCCTTGATCAGTTTCCATCTGTTATTCCTTGTTCAGGTGTCTTGGAAGATAGCTTGATGCCTTCCTCTCTATGGCACCCCCTCAAACATTGTAACATTGCTATCATTTCTCCCCTGGTCCTTCTCTTCACTAGACTAACCATGTTCCTTTAACCATTCTTCATATGTTTTAGTCTCCAGTCTCCTAATCATCCTGATTGCTCTTCTCTGCACTTTTTCTAGAGTTTCCACATCTTTTTATAGTGTGGTGTCCAAAACTGGATGCCGTATTCTAGGTGTGGTCTAACTAAGGCTTTATAGAGTGGTATTAGTACATCACTTGGTCTTGATTGTATGCCTCTGTTAATGCAATTTAGGATTGCATTGGCTTTTTTGGCTGCCATTGCACACTGTTGGCTCATATTTAACTGGTTGTTCACTAAGATTACAAGATCCCTCTCACAATTACTGCTATTGAGCCTGGTTTCACTCAGTCGATATGTGCACTTTTGGTTTTTCTTGCCTAAGTGGAAGACTCATCTAGGGTATTAGCTATTCCAGCTAGCTTAATATCATCCACAAATTTGTTAAGTTCCCCTTCTATTCCCTCATCTAAATCGTTTATGAAGATATTGAAGAGTACTGGGCCTAAAGCAGAACCTTGTGGTATCCCACTGCTTACTTCCCTTCCCTGAAGTATATGAACTTCATTTGCAAAAGTAGTAAGAGTTGCAGATCAGTGCATCCAGAAGATACCAGACAGCAGAAAGACAATTCTGATGATATATTTTTTTTATTTCCCCTTCACTGTGGATCCAATTCCATTTCATACCAGCAACTATGAGCAACTAACTGGTCTTTGCTTGATTTGTCCACTTGTTGGAGTCAGAGTATTAACCAGGCTGAGTAGAAAAAGAATACTACCAGTTGAAGAGAATAATATGGCAATGAGAATGGGAAAAATTACATATTGGATTAGTTTGTCTGTTTCACTGCACAGCAGCACTGACAAAAATTCATAACCAATTCAGTCATTGCTATGTGGGGGGAGTCGTAGTTATAATTTCCTTCTGATGGAGATTCTTCAACCTCATTCCCTGACTGACAAACTAACTCAGTATCAACAAGAACCAAAAACAGGGATTTCATAACTTTATCCTAAGATCAGGAACAATAAGGAATTTTTAATGGTTGTTGGAATCTATACAGTGGGAAAAAGCATTTGACTCACTATTCCAGCAAACAATAATTAATGCATTGCTCAACCAAGGCGTAATACTGCTTATGTAAACTTACTGCAATCAATATATGAAAAAACAAAGGCAACAATCTGCCTTAACTATCTTAAAGTGGAAATCAACATAGAACAAGGTGTAGGACAAGGCAATACAATCTATCATCTATCCTTTTCTCAGCCTGCCTTGAAGTATTTCACAAACTAGACAAAAGATGGAATAAAAATCAATGGCATCTATTTAAGTCACTTAAGATTTACGGCTGATGTTCCCTTCTCATAAGACCTAGAAGAGCTACAAAGACACATGCAGGAGCTGCACAAAGCAGGAGACCCATTTGGCTTAAAAATAAGTCTGGTTATTTTTAATAAATTCACCCAATGAAAAGTTTTTATATTTGGGGAAGAACTAGATGTAATAAACCATTATATATACCTTGGCCAATGGATCTCAATGGAAGGTGATACAATAAAGGAAATTGAATGGCATGTAAATGTAACTGGCAGGCATTTGGCAAGCTAAGCATAATTTTCAAAAACAACTTCTCCCAATGCATGAAAAGTTTTCTATCAATGTGTACTAAGAGCCATAGAAAGATACATGCTCGGCATTACATGACAAGATAGAAAGACCTACACATGGATTAGAGAACAAACAAAAGTATATGATATCATCAAGAACAGCAACCACCGCTGGTGGTCCGCAAGAAAATTTTGGTGGTCTGCAGTGCACCTGGATGGAAGAGCTGCTCTGGGATGACCAATGGGTCAGTCCTGTGACAGTCCTGTCATTATTTAATTGACAGGGACCAAAGCATGCTTACCACAAAGGCCATATCTATTTTCTCCACCTCCTCACTTCATGTTGTCCTTCCTGTCCTCTGGGAAGTCACTGATTCACACACACACACACACACACACACATACACTGTAGAATGAGAATTTTCTTAATCTGGTGTCTTCCAGTTGGATTGGCTTATTTTTAATATTCTCAGTCAAGATCAGTGATGGGATACAGCCAGTTTTCACCGGTTCAATCAAACCAATTGTTAACTTTCTGAGCAGTTCGGCGAACCAGCTGTTGGAAGAAATCTCTTTCCAACAGCCTTTTGTTTTCCCCATCTTACGGGGTTAAACTTGTCAGGAAGGCAGGAAGGAGGCATTCTGGTGTACCTGTGTGTGTTATTTCTAGCCTGCTTAAGTGTTTTCCAAAACTGCCTCTGGGTTAAGCCTTGTGACATTGTAACACTGGTCCTAATGGTTCTTGGCAGTATGCCCAGACTTTCTATAGCCTGAGTGGCTTCTTTGGAGATTTTTTCCCCCTTTGCTGGTACTTTTATTCCCGAGCTTGGGAGGAGGGACTGGTTGGATTAAGAGCTACTTACATAAGGGTTAGCATAGCCACAGAAGAAATGGCTGAGAGACAGGATGCAAGCTTGGCACTCTGTCTGATATTTTTTACTGCCTTTCTGGCGGCATGTGATGTTTCCTTAAATCTGGATGATTTCCTTAGAATATCTTATGAGGTGAGTGAGACTAGTTGGTATTTTTAAGTGGTGCAAATGGATCCAATGATTGTTTCTTCTGGGTGGGAAAGGGTTCTTTGTCAGTTCACTGAGCACAGAAGTCTATGGGGATTCTTCAATCATCCAGGTCATGGTTGTCCCAAAGGTGCTTTTTTCAAGAGGCAACTGGATCTCTTGGTTTCCAGAAAGTCTAGTTGCCTCTTGAAAAAGCACCTTTGGGACAAGAGTCTCTTACATTGCTTCAGAGTGACCAAGGTACATGATTGCTCACTGATAGTAAGTGGATCCTCCTTCCAATTCATTTTAGTTTTCTCTCATGATAATAAGCTTAGTAACATGGCACCAATTGTAGAAAGTTAGCGCCCAAGCCTCTTCTAGAAAAATGAAAAAGAAGAATATATTTCCCTGGATGAGAAATGGAGAAACATGTTTTCTTAGCAGGAGAAAGCAGTCCCACCTCCTTAATAGCCCACAGCAGATGTCAGCACTTAAGAGGTAAAGAGATAGATAGTTCTATTCATAGGCAAAAATTCCCTGCAGCAAGGTCTGAACAAAGGCAGAATGGATTAGCCTTCACTCAAGATCCAAAACAAGAGGAAAGCTATTAAAACACAATAGGAATTGCCCAACATCCTTTCAGGACACAAGCTTCTTTCATTACATCATCTCAGAGTGTCCAAACTTCAACCAAACTCATGTGGTTCTGCTTCATCATTAAGCCATCTTTCCAATCAGCCTCCATGTTTCCAGTGTCTTTCTCCCAGCTTGGAACTGAATCAGATAGATACTTCTTCCAACAGAGACTTGAAGTTTATTTAGATATCTGTGGCATGTACTAATTTTATTGTGAACCTGACAAGCTTGGGAGGGCAGAGACTTGGATCTGGGTCCCCTATATATTTTGTTAATTTGTCTCTTTAGCTTAGCCCAAGTATGCCCACCCACTTTCTGGAGAGTTTAAATGACCTCTTTGCTAAAAAGTTTTCACTTTATGAGCAAGAGCTGGCTGCTGATAGTTATTGTTGCATTTTAACCATTTAATTCCTCAAGGTGCTCTGGATCCCTGCCTGATTTGTAACTCTGGGTTACAGATATTGCTGATGAAAAGGAAAGTATTCACAGAGAATGGTTTAGGTTTCCATGATGGCTGTGTCTGTCATTGATCTTCAGTGTGTATTCCCCCATTTCTAATCTAATGATTGGTATTTAGGGCAGCTTTTTGCAAGCAAAGAAGCTTTTAGTATTTTTGTGCAGGTAATCCTTGATTTACAACAGTTCATTTAGTGACCATTCAAAGTTACAATGGCACTGAAAAAAGTGACTTATGACCATTTTTCATACTTATGACTGTTGCAGTATTCCCATGGTCATGAGAGGCCGGGCGAGGCGAAGCGCCCCTCAACGTAGTGACATTGAGTTGACTGCGCCTATCAAGTCACATAACCAACCAGTCACACCTATCCATTAGGGCAGAGAACTGGTTGTTAACTTATTTGAATCTCACCACTGGTCAACATACTGTATGGGAATTGCAGATTAACAAAGACAGTTGGTGAACAGGGGACTGCAGCTCCTGGGGAGAGAAGGCAGTTTAGATACGTAATTATATTGGCAGGCAGGATTCATACAACATTGGGCATCATATATGATCATGTCAATTTAGTCAATACTCAAAACATAAAAGCAATGTTCCCTCTAATTTCTGACATACTACATGCAGAGAAAAAGATGTTTTCTGCAGCTTTTCCCAAATCAAAAACAGTTTATACACCACAGTACAAACAAATAAGTATATTGTAAGTAAATGTAATAGCCATATGTAAATGTAATAGCCATATGTAAATGTAATAGCCACATGTTTACATGTTTTATAATTATAGATTTTTGATTAGCCCAGAATCTTGGATTGCTCTTGATTGTTGAGTGAAACAGTTATTAAACGAGACTTATATGATTGCTTTGCTCAAAACCTACAATCCTGACATTCCTGGTTACAGTCATGAAACAATCACGTTGGTCCTTAAATGGATGGAGTCCCAGGTGAGGAGTATGAGGTACTTTGGTGAGCAGGGAAGATCCTGGGAAGTTTTATTCAGGAGCTGAAACTCCTTTCTGCTGAAATCCAAGCAGGATTTTTAGCCCTTAAAGCAAATCTGTTAAACTGGTGGCCCAAGGGCTGGATGCGTCACATGCAGGCCACACCCACTCCATCTCCACAAAAGCAACAACATTGTGATAGGTGATGTATAACACCCATTAAATGTGTTTGACACCCTTAAAGGGATAGACACTCATGCAGGGCCTCTGCGGGACCTCCCAGGGCCTCTACCACCAAACTGCAGCACCCCACACTATTTAATTTATTGTGCTGTTTCTCCATTCTTTGCTTGGGTTTCAGCTCCCTCTCATCTCTACAGGCTGGCTGAAAGAGCTGCCTGCCAAATGATGTCATGTCTCCATGTGTGGAAGGAAACTCCTTCCATTTGAGCTAAAATTATCAAAATAGTCATTCCTCTTTCATTATTTTCCCATATTTTCCTTTTTCTGGATGTGTTCTGAACATATTTAGCCTTAATCATTAATTTTAAAAATGAATTGCTTATTAACAACAGTCATGGAGTTTGTGCACAGATATTCCTGAATCACATTTTTCATCAAGTTTTATTGGATTTTTAAGTATACATCAATATCAATACACGAACAGTGTGGCCTCTGGGTATAATTCATTTTGATACAAACAGCAATAATGATAATCATAATAGTTGTATTAATCAAACTTATATAATCCTAGTATTAATATACATGGTTTTTAGAATAGTTATTCAATATTTCAATGTTCCATTTTAATGCCAATGATATTATAAGCATACATGTTAATACCATTTTTCAACCTCTGATCTTTTCCATCAAATTATTATTTATATTCTGTTATATAAAAATGATGTCTACTAATATTCCTCCTATTTCTTGTTTCTACCTCTATTCTAATTTCTAATCAGGTCACCACTGCTAATCCTAATGTTAATACACATGTTTATATTAAGACATAGTCCTTCATTAATTGGTTGTTCAACGTCACAATATGCCATTCAAGTACCAGTCTTCCTATTATTCAAACATACCTAATAATACTATTTTTCAACCTCCAATATTTCCATCTAACTATTGCTTCAAATAAAGATGTGTATTCTTATTTCTATCTCTATTTAAATTTCTAATCAGGCCATCATTATATTGGAAACAAAAGCGTGTGTGTGTGTGTGTGTGTGTGTTTTCATAGATTTTCACGGGTGCAGGTATGCAGGTCCTGGTGTGTTTGGGTCTTTTCCCATGTAAGATTGAGACTATCTTGGCAACGTTTTGATGAGATCTCACTCGCCATCTTCAGGTTGGTGTTTTCGGCTTTGTGCTTGTGTGAGCAAAGCATGATCTGATCTGCTGTCTCCCTATATACACTGGTGGGGAGGATGGCTGTGTTGTCATTTCTTGATTGGTTGATGGAGTTGATGTTTGCAGATTGGCTGGCTTTTTCTTAAGAACATGTGTGGCTGAGGTATTGGCTATGTGTCTATCAGCCTCCTGTGTTGTAACGACTTGGCTAATGGACTGTGTGATGACCTTCTGAGTTCTATTGTTTTGACATCCTGGGTCTTGTGCTATAATTTCCTGGGTTGTAATGACCTGGGTAATGGGCTGTGTGATGACTTGCTGAGTTCTATTGTTTTGACATCCTGGGTCTTGTGCTGTAACCCAGGAGATTACAGCACAAGACCCAAGATGTCAAAACAATAGAACTCAGAAGGTCATCACACAGCCCATTACCCAGGTCATTATGACCCAGGAGATTACAGCACAACACCCAGAAGGTCAAAATTACCCAAGTCGTTACAACATAGGAGGCTGATAGACACATAGCCAATACCTCAGCCACACATGTTCTTAAGAAAAAGCCAGCCAATCTGCAAACATCAACTCCATCAACCAATCAAGAAATGACAACACAGCCAACTTCCCCACCAGTATATATAGGGAGACAGCAGCTCAGATCATGCTTTGCTTGCACAAGCACAAAGCCGAAAACACCAGCCTGAAGATGGCAAGTGAGATCTCATCGAAATGTTGCCAAGATAGTCTCAATCTTACATGGGAAAAGACCCGAATACTCCAGGACCTGCAAATACATACATACATACATATGTGTGTGTGTGTGTGTGTGTGTGTGTGTAAGGTTTTTAAGCTGATAATTTAAATAATAAATAAGGGAGACTAGGATAGATCTATTTCGAGCTAGTTTATTTTTTATTTTTTTATTTATCGTATTTTTATACCGCTCCCTCTCCCAAAAGGGACTCGGTTTTCGCGGGTATTTGTAGGTGGATCTTTGGTTCTTTGGGTTTTCTCCCGCGTAGAATTGGAAATATTGCTGTTACAGTTAGGCCCAAAGCAGCGGCCTTGTGCAATTTAATGATGCCTAGATTATTTTGGAAGAACTTAATTTTGTGCCCATTCAATATTTATCTTGTATATGATTTTTACAAATAATGTGGGAGGAACATAACATGGGAGACTCAATATTAGTGTAAAATAATACCAAAGCAACTGTGAATCAACATCTCTTTCCTCCATACGTCATGTCCTATAAAAATTTGTGGGACAATGTTCACACAGCCCCCCACAAGTCCTTTAGAACAAAAGAAGTTGGACTTGTAGAAATTCTGGAAAGCACACTGCTCTATTATATGACCCACTGCTAAAGGTTGGTGTCCTCAGATCAAGACTGTCAAACAATTCCCAGCCCACATCATTCTTAGCCATCTAACTAATGAAAAGGAGAACCTTGCTATATTGATGTCTCCCCACCACTGTCTGGCTATCAATCAAGATTGGAGGAAGTTATGTGAGGCCTCTTCCTTTACAAAGTGACCTAGTTATAAGTATTTCATTACTCATTGTTAACTGATTTTGAGAAGCACAATGAATACAAAAATGATCAGTACTAAACAGTTTTTCCCATAAGGAATAATGTAGCGAGTCACAAGGCAGCTGATATTGACAAGTTCTAGATTGTGTGTTGAGTACCAAACAAACTATGAACACTGGGACAAAAATTTTGCATCAAAATGCATTGAGTACCAAATTCAATGCATTTCAAAGCACTTGACTACCAAGGTATATGAGTATATGATCTGTGCTTCAGATCTAAAATCTTATGGTATCTCTGGACACCTGCATAACTGAATGGAAGTATTCCTATCAAATAGACAACAAATGGTCAGAATTGGGAGCGTCCTATCAAATTCTATACCTGTCAACAGTGGTGTCCCCCAAGGCAGTGTTCTAGGACCAACTCTCTTCACACTCTACATAAATGACCTCTGTGATCATATTAAGAGCAACTGCATTCTCTTTGCTGATGATGTAAAGCTATATAACACCACCGACATAATAATAAACTGGACTATACAACACAGAAAACAAAAAGAAAGATTCTCCCTAGATCCTTTTTTAAAATGATAGATGAAATAAATCTAAAAGATGCATGGAGAGAAAAAAATGCTAAGACCAAACATATCTTCTATTCAAACAGACATTCATCATGGTCTAGAATAGATATGATATGAATGTCAACAGAATTGATTGCTAATCTTCAAGAAATCGATATAGAAACAAGTACCTGGGCTGATCATAATCCAATGACAATTAAATGGAAAGGACAAAGAAGAAGATCTAGGTGGACGTTAAATAACACTATATTAAAAGAAAAAAAACTTTACACAGAGAATAGAGAAAGAACTGGCTTTTTTCTTCAAAGAAAATAAAAAAGAAGACACTTCAATGCAGAATGTATGGGATACAATGAAGGCCAGAGGCTTGATAATAGACTATACAAGGAAAAGAAATATTATGAAAAGACAAGTCTCTAAGACATTAGAGGATGAGTATAAAAGACTTGAAAAAGAGTTACAGAAACTGCCACAGAAAAAGGATATTGTTAAAAATGGATACAATTAAACATAAAATGGGATTAATGGAAAAAGAAGAACTAGCATAGAAAATCAGAGGTGCGAAACAGAACTATTTCGAAGATGCAAATAAACCAGGTAGATGGTTAGCATATAAACTGAGAAAGGAGAGAGAATCAAGGAAAATATTGCAATTAATAGATTATCAAGGCCAAGTTTGCTATGGAAGAGAAGAAAAAAATCATACGAGATTATTATGGGAAATTATATGAACAAGAGAATATCGATGATGAAAGAGTTAAACAGTACTTACAGAATGCTAATTTACCCCCGATACCTAAATACACTGAAATAATGTTAGAAAGTAACATAACGGAAGCACTTAAAAAGCAAAAAATGGAAAGGCACCAGGTCCAGATGGACTTCCAGCAGAATTTTATAAGACATTACAAGAATCGTTGAGCCCTCCGTTGTTAGAAGTTATGAATGAAGTTATGTCAAAGAGGATACCCCAATCATGATCAGAAGCTTATATTACACTTGTCCCAAAAGAGGACGCCGACCCATAACAAATCAAGAACTATAGACCTATTTCCCTACTAAACTCAGACTATAAATTTTTGCTTCAATATTGGCAAAAAGACTTAAAAATGTCTAAATAATTTTATTCATCCGGATCAAAATGGATTTCTGCCAAAGAGACAAATTAGAGATAATATGAGAATAATTGTGGACACTTTGGAATATTATGAGGCACATCCTGAAAAACAAATGGCTTTGATATTTTTAGATGCACAGAAGGCCTTTGATAATGTGAATTAGCAATTTATGTTATCACAGTTGGAACAGATGGGCTTTGGTAAAAAAAAATATTCATGCAATTAGAAGCTATATATCATAAACAAACAGCAAAGGTAATGATAGAGGGAGAATTGACGGATTTTATTGATATAAGAAAAGGAACAAGACAAGGCTGCCCTCTGTCACCTCTGTTGTTTGTGTTAACCTTGGTAGTGCTAAACAGAAACATTAGAGAAGAAAAGGATATAAAAGGGATGAAAATTAAAAAGGAAGAATTTAAATTGCAAGCATTCGCAGATGATCTGGTTTTCATTTTAAAAGACCCATTAGAAACAGTATTTAAACTGATAGAAAAGATAGAGGTATATGGAAAGGTAGCTGGTCTGAAAATAAATAAAGATAAAACAAAGATTTTGACAAAGAATATGCTATTAAGACAAAAAGAAGAATTGGCGGATCTTTTAAAAATTCAGGTCACAAATAAGATCAAATATTTGGGGATACATTTCACAGCAAGTTGTAGCACACTTAAAGAGAGCAATTATACTAAACTCAAGCAACAGATAGCGACAGAGTTGGCAAAATGGGAAAACTTATAATTATCATTAATAGGGAGAATATCAACAATCAAGATGAATTTTATATCTGTTTCAAACAATCCCAATTAGACTAGGGAAAGATTACTTTGAAGATTTAAATAAAATTGTGTTGAAATATATATGGCAGGGAAAGAAAGCGAGAATAAAATTAAAACTGTTATAAGAAGCTAGAATAAGAGGAGGATTTGGCCTGCCTAATTGGGAATTGTACTACCAAGCTACAAATTTGATGTGGGTTAAGGAATGGATAACATACTAGATGGTTGACATTAGAAGGACATGATTTGTTGTTGGGGTGGCATGCCTTTTTATGGTACAAGGGAACTAAAACACATAGAAGACATTATAGTGGGGCAAAAAAGTATTTAGTCAGCCACCAATTGTGCAAGTTCTCCCACATAAAAAGATGAGAGAGGCCTGTAATTGTCATCATAGGTATACCTCACCTGTGAGAGACAAAATGTGAAAACAAATCCAAACAATCACATTGTCTGATTTGGAAAGAATTTATTTGCAAATTATGGTGGAAAATAAGTATTTGGTCACCTACAAACAAGCAAGATTGCAGGCTCTCACAGACCTGTAACTTCTTCTTTTAAGAGGCTCCTCTGTCCTCCACTCATTACCTATGGTGTCCTCTGTCCTCCACTCATCACCTGTGGTGCAGGCTGTTAATCATCTAGCACTTAGTGCAAGCTGCCTGAAATTAATGCAGGATCGAATCCCAGCAGGCTCAAGGTTGACTCAGCCTTCCATCCCTCAGGTTAGGTAAATTGAGGACCCAAGATTGTTGGGGGCAATAAGCTGACTTTGTAAAAATGCCGCTTGGGGGGGCCAAAAGCCCTAGTAATAAGCAGGCATATACAATGGAATGAAGGCTATTGCCAAGCACTTAGCATGGTGCTCCATAGACTGTAAGCCGCCCTGAGTCTCCGGAGAAAGACGGCATATAAATGTAATAATAAATAAATAATTACCTGTATTAATGACACCTGTTTGAACTTGTTATCAGTATAAAAGACACCTGTCCACAACCTCAAACAGTCACACTCCAAGCTCCACTATGGTAAAGACCAAAGAGCTGTCGAAGAACACCAGAAACAAAATTGTAGACCTGCACCAGGCTGGGAAGACTGAATCTGCAATAGGCAAGCAGCTTGGTATGAAGAAATCAACTGTGGGAGCAATAATTAGAAAATGGAAGACATACAAGACCACTGATAATCTCCCTCGATCTGGGGCTCCACGCAAGATCTCACCCCGTGGGGTCAAAATGATCACAAGAATGGTGAGCAAAAATCCCAGAACTACACGGGGGGACCTAGTGAATGATCTGCGGAGAGCTGGGACCAACGTAACAAAGGCTACCATCAGTAACACACTATGCTGCCAGGGACTCAGATCCTGCAGTGCCAGATGTGTCTCCCTGCTTAAGCCAGTACATGTCCGGGCCCGTCTGAAGTTTGCTAGAGAGCATTTGGATGATCCAGAAGAGGATTGGGAGAATGTCATATGGTCAGATGAAACCAAAGTGGAATTGTTTAGTAGAAACACAACTCGTCATGTTTGGAGGAGAGAGAATGCTGAGTTGCAACCAAAGAACACCATGCCTACTGTGAAGCATGGGGGTGGCAACATCATGCTTTGGGGCTGTTTCTCTGCAAAGGGAACAGGACGACTGATCCGTGTACAGGAAAGAATGAATGGGGCCATGTATTGTGAAATTTTGAGTGCAAACCTCCTTCCATCAGCAAGGGCATTGAAGATGAAATGTGGCTGGGTCTTTCAGCATGATAATGATCCCAAACACACCGCCCGGGCAACGAAGGAGTGGCTTCGTAAGAAGCATTTCAAGGTCCTGGAGTGACCTAGCCAATCTCCAGATCTCAACCACATAGAAAACCTTTGGAGGGTGTTGAAAATCCATGTTGCCCAGCGACAGCCCCAAAACATCACTGCTCTAGAGGAGATCTGCATGGAGGAATGGGCCAACATACCAGCAACAGTGTGTGACAACCTTGTGAAGACTTACAGAAAACGTTTGACCTCTGTCATTGCCAACAAAGGATATATAACAAAGTATTGAGATGAACTTTTGATATTGACCAAATACTTATTTTCTACCATAATTTGCAAATAAATTATTTCCAAATCAGACAATGTGATTGTCTGGATTTGTTTTCACATTTTTTCTCTCATAGGTGAGGTATACCTATGATAACAATTACAGGCCTCTCTCATTTTTTTAAGTGGGAGAACTTGCACAATTGGTGGCTGACTAAATACTTTTTTGCCCCACTGTATATACGGGAGGCTTTGTGATTAAATTGGGAGAAGACTAAAAGGCAAATGCTATTTGAAAATTCCAGTCTGGCTATCAACTATTGAAGCATTTTCTTATCCTGTAACATATAAAAAGGAACAAACTGTTAGATATGGTGAAATATTGAATGAAAAGGATGAACTTAAATCTATGCAAAAACTAGAGGAACAAGGTATAAAGATGAATTGGTTTTCATATGCGCAAATTTGTTCTAGATATGATAAAGATTCCAAAACAGAAGGTTTTTATGATAAATTGACTGATTTAGATAAGATTTTGACAGGTACTGATGAAAAGGTGATTAAAAAATTGTATGGATATTTACTAGAAATTAAGCTAGAAGAAGAACAAGTTAAAAAAACAATGATTGCTTGGGGGGAAAATTTTGGATATGGGATTGATTTAGAGAAATGGCAAAAATTGTGGTCTCAAAATTATAAAATGACAATGTCAACAGCATATAAAGAAAATTTGTATGTTTTATAGGTGGCATCTACCCCCAACAAGAATAGCAATAATGACAAAAAAACACACAGACTTGAAACCAGAGATTTTTTTATTGGGAATCTTACCTGAAATATACAGTAAGGAATTGAAACACTTGACTGTAAATGTATTAACAGCGGCTAGGATTGTATTTGCTAAAAACTGGAAAAATGAGAAAATACCAACGCAGGAGGAAGTTATTAAGAAAATCATGGACTGTGCTGAAATGAGTAGATTGACATTTGAAATCAGAGAACAAGAAGATAAACAATTTTATAAGATTTGGGATTTATTTTCTCAATGGTTAGACAATAAAATATGGTAATGAAATATGTAGAATTTTAGAATATAAAGAATATATAAAGATGTATTATCATAATATAACTATAGGATAGATTTGGGATGATAACATGAATTGTCATAAAATAAATCAATTAAAATATGGATTATTTTGCATAACATGAACAAATAACAGTATAGTCAAATGGTTGAATAACAATGGTATTAATGTATTTAGGAATATTTGATAGATAATATGAGAACATATACAAGTAATTGTAAGTGATCACTATAAAATGGATGCACAAAACAATTTGTAAACCAAATGATACACTGTATGTACGTAAGTGGAAGATGGCTTGATGTTTTTATGTTGTGTTTATGTATGTTTGTTTAAAAAATAATAAAATTTGGATTAAAAAAAAACCCACCACCGACAATACTGCTACCCTTCAAAAAGACTTCGACTATATATCAAAATGATCAAATAAATGGCAACTTCAAATCTCAACAAATAAATGCTCTGTCTTACATATTGGCAAAAAAAATCAGAAAATAAAATACAAGCTGAATAGTCAAGACCTTATTGATGATCCAAACTCTGTCAAGGACCTTGGAGTACTCATCTTGAATGATTTAAGTGCTAGAGCCTACTGTAACTACATAACCAAAAAGGCATTAAGAGTTGTTAACCTAATCCTGTGTAGCTTTTTCTCTGGTAATATCACACTACTAACTAGAGCATACAAAACATTTTCTAAACCAATACTTGAATGCAACTCAGTCTGGAACCCACATTACGTATCTGATATTAACACAGTTGAGAAAGTCCAGAAATATTTCACAAGAAGAGTTCTCCGCTCCTCTACTCGTTGCAGAATACCTTATGCCACCAGACTCGAAATTCTAGACCTAGAAAATCTAGAATTACGCCGCCTTGGTCCAATCTAACTATAGTATATAAAATCATACATTGCAATGTCCTACCTGTCAATGAATACTTCAGCTTCAACCATAACAACACAAGAGCACACAATAGATACAAACTCAAGGTTAACCGCACCAAACTTGACTGCAGGAAATACGACTTCAGTAACAGTGGTCAATATTTGGAATACTCTACCTGACTCCCTGGTTTCTTCCCCAAACCCCAAAAACTTTAACCTTAGACTGTCTATTATTGACCTCACCCCTTTCCTAAGAGGTCTGTAGGGGGTATGCATAAGCACACCAACGTACCTACCGTCCCTGTCCTATTGTTTCTTTTTATTTTTCTTATATGTATCCATTTCATGTATTCATAGCTATGTTTATACTTATACCTGTTATCTTACAATCGCTTGACTAAGTAAATAAATAAATATATCTGACAGACAGGAGAATGTATGACAGTTAAAGGTTCATTGAGTCATGTGTGTTGCACAATCCAGACCAGTCAGCAGCAAAACATCCTCAAATAACCAATTATATACTTTAATATTATACATACATTTGGATCTACATTTATTCATATTTAAAATAGACCCATTATAATCAATAAGACATATTTTAGTTTTTAACTAAGTTAAGTCTTTTTAAGTTCAAAAGATCTATTTTATGTTTGAATTTGTATAAAAAAACCTCTAGCATGGTGTGCCAATTAAAACCAAGCATTAGCAACCAGACCCAAATTATGTTACTGTTAATTTAAAAAGTAAAAAAAATAGTTAATCTTGTTTTATGCACTTTCCTAGATTTATGTTCTACAGTTATGATACATGTAAATTTTACTATATATTTTTTTTATTTTAAAGTAATACAGTGGTACCTCTACTTATGAAATTAATTCGTTCCGGAAGCCGTTTTGTAACCTGAAAATTTTGTAAGTAGAGGCACATTTTACCTGTAAATATCCTAATCCATTCCAAGCCCCCGAACTGTACTTCTTCGTTCTTATTTCCTGTTTTGCTGGATTGCTAGCGCGAGACTGAGAACGCGGCACGGTGCGTGCGCACAGATCCCTCCTAGCCAGGAAGACATGTCAGGAAGATAACCAATGGCAGCGCAGCTTGAACGTGCCATTTTCCAGGAAAGCCTTTCGTATCTTGAAACATATTCGTAGGTAGAGACGATATTTCCTCGAAGACGCGTTTCGTAACCTGAAACTTTCGTAGGTAGAGGTTTCGTAAGTAGAGGTACCACTGTATAGTCAAAATGTTTTAAAAAGCAATTCCAGTCAAACTTCAGTGACTGGTTTTAGTTGGTATTAAAGACTTATTGTATAGATATTTTAAACAAAATTTTAAACAAAATGGTTGCACCAATTTTGTTGCTCTACTTAGAGCATTTGAAAGGCATATAAATCAACTTGTTTAGGTTAAAAGTATCAGGCTAAAAATTAACTGACACTGATTTCTAATCCTGGTTTAGGCAAGACATGGCTGAATGATTTTGGTAAATCATTATCTCAGCTCTTAGGAAAAAAGCAGTGGCAAGCCACTTTAGAATAAATATTGCCATGAAAACTATGTGAATTAATCCAGTTAATTGTGGGTAGTCAACACTGACTTGTACACATATACACACACACAATGTGAAATTGGGAGTATCTCTGCACAAATTCAACAGGCATCTCAAGCTCAAAGCTTAGGGTAGAACTGCATTAGTCTAAACATCAAAGCCCACTTGAACTGGTATAGTATACTGGTATACTATATACTGGTATACTGGTCGTTATACTACTCTACTGGTAGACCCCTAACAATGCAGGATACCTTCAACCATTCTATGTGGCTGAATGACTAAACTACTTCCAGCAATTTTACCATTTGTATTCATAATCTGGCTCAGGAAATTGGACAAGAAAATTCTTCTAATAGTTTGGCAGATTAAGGGCAAGCATTCCCTCCATTAATTCCATCAAAAACATCTTCTGATTGTTTCACGATAATCCTATGTTTAGCGGCTATTTTACTGTTTAAGTTACCTTTAGGAAGGAAGGAAGAATACAACGTTTTGAGCAAACCCACAATTTGCCAGATGGCAAGGGAATATACACTACCAATAGTTAAGAGGATCACATATTTTTCTCCCAAGTGGGGCGGCCAGCTGCTTTCTATCCCGCTCCCCTCCGTATCGGAGCAACTCGCTAATGTTTCCCCTCCCCCCACCCCAAATCGCCTGACTTATAAGGGTCGGATGTTTGTCCTCTCTCCTTTCCTCGGATGTGATCCTTACGTAATTGCAAGAGAATTCCGCCAGAGGACGGTGTGCCTGGGCCTCCGCAGCGCGAGGGGTTACAGCAACTATTCCTGGGGTAAATCCAGCCTGTACCTCCGCCTTAGCAGGACTCTTCCTGCCTCCCTCCCCACTTGCCAGTCTACCTCTTTCCCCAAAGCCCCTCCCCCCTCTAATCTTTCGCTCCTCGCCACGGGAGGCCCTAAGCTGTCTTTTCAGGCCCTTTCCTCAACGCGCTCTGGCTCTCCGCTCTTTCAATGCCGCTCCCTGGCAGGAGACGTGTTGGACAAGTGGAGGGATCCGTCCCCTGCCAGCAAGGTCAAGGTGCGCTTAAAGGCAGCTTCTTCTCTCGACTGGGCGCCGGGCGCCGATGGGCCAGCTTTGAAGAAGTGCAGGAACAATACTAAAGTTTGTTCCCATCGCCACTATCAGCTTTTCTTCACTCTCACCCTCAACTTACCCGGGAAAGGAGACCAGCCTCCTGGCCCCCAGATGGACCACCAAGTTTTCTCCCCAGGATTTTGTGCTGATTTTTTTGCCCCTAGTTTTTTTTTTAATCAAGTGAGTACTGGTGGCTACCACCAGCCTTTTGTTCTTTGCACATTTAACAGCTGGCTAAAATCTCCTGACTTGGAAATAAGGTGATGAGAAAACCTTATGGTGCTGGGAGAGCTCCTAAGTTTGCAGTATAGGAAAAAGGTGCAGCTTTAGGAGAGAGGTGTCATTTTTTATGACAGCCTCAAAGTCTTGGAAATCCTCTATCCCATATCTAAGTTAATGCTCTGCATACTATGACTGAACCAGACAACAGCTGAAAAGAACCATCCCCCAAACTAACAATCCATGGTGGGTTTACTGTTTAATAAGAACAACAATCACAACAACAATACAATCAAACTGTCTGCAACTCCCTCTCCCCTCCCCCAATCCCATAATAACAAAAGGCTTCAGGAGTCATCTTTGTTCTGTAGCCACCTATTAAGTCTATTACAACAATCAGAAAAGTTGGTGGCACATTAAATTTGACACATGTCTAAAAGCATTCCCAATGTTTTTGTGACATAATTCAAGTGTGAAAGGCTTCTCAAATAGCAATCCATGTGCAACCAACTTGTTAAGCAGATTGCTATTTTCTGTGCCACAGTTTGGGGCAAATGAGTTAGCCTGAATGAGAGAGTGAGATCTCTTGTAATCATCTTGTTTCCACTTGCAATTCTCTAAGATGGGAGGGAAATAAATTGTCACCCTCACACTGTCATATCAACAGGACAAGAATTTGCATTGTTGCTGATCATTCAACAAATGGTAATATTTAAGAATGACTTAAACATGCAAAGTCAATAACTTATTTCCTTGTAAATACAAATTCTGCAGCCTTAAAAGAAAGACTGTAAAACGAAAGCAGGTGTTAGAGAAAATTTGATTTTGAAGTAAGATAATAAAAATAGGTATGGTTACAATTTAAATATTATAGTGCAGTAGTAATAATAATTACATCTAAATAACAAGAAAATGTGAATATTCATTGTTTTAGCTTCTTTCATTTCCAGAGTTTCCATGCAGATCAGAGTTCAAAGGCTGCAAAAGCTTTAGCTATGGCTACCAAAACCACCCCAAAAATTACTGTATCACTATATGATTCTTTTGATATGATGGGAAAATATTAAATACATGGAGAGAAGCTGTTTAATTAAAATTAAAATTAACTTTTGCCTTGGTTTCAGAATTTTTTGGAGTAATTCCTTTCTATATGCCATTTAAGTGCAACCCTCCTTCCCATGTTTTACTCTCCTCCTTATACAAATAGTCCTTGACTTATGACCTCATTTGGGATTGGAACTTCTGTCATTAAGCAATGCAGTTGCAAAGTAAGTCTCACCTGATTTTAAAACCAATTTATCCTCTGTTGTCAGGCAAATCACATGGTTTGTTAATAAATTTGGATTCCCCTATTGCCATTTGCCATTGCTTGTCAAAAGCCCACTTTGTTTGCAAATAGTGATCATGTGACCTCCAGAATACTGCAACTGTTGTAAGTGCACGCCAGTTTCCAAGCCCTGAATTTTGATCACATGATCGCAGGGATGATGTGATTGTCTAATGGTCATTAAACAAATGGTTGTAAGTCATGGACTATCTGCACTGTGAGTCTTTTTAAGAACAAAATGTATATTTAGTCTAATTAAACCCATGATAGATAAAATCATACTGGCTGGTAGAACCAGTCAGTTGGATACTAGTGGATAGGTATGAAATGATTGGAGAACTTGTTCATTTTGAATACAGTCAGCTTGGAGAGTAATTCACCTTTTCTTCAACTGTATGTGCAATTAAACAAAAAGAAGCAATTAAAACACAGCTGGATCCATAATAAAGTAGGTAACTTTATTAAGAGATTGGCTCCTTTGACCCTTCTTTCCTAGGCCATTCCTTCAGTTCCATCGTCTCTTGCTAAATGAAGTAAGGTGGGAGGAAAATCCACTTCAGCCAACAGGAGCATTAAATAGTTGAAAGTTGCAAGCATCTTATTATTCAGCATGTTTATGAATACCTGGTGTGATGTGGTAGATCTATTATATTGTGGGAATGTATATCCTGTTTGGCTCCACTTATGTTCCACCAATTTATAAATGAAGCAGAACGAAAAGCAAATTCAGATGTCTATCCTTGCCTTGGACTTTATTACCACTTAGAGGATGAAGTGAACACATGACACTATAAACACAGAGGTGCCTGGTGAATTCTAGCAGCTGTAATTTCAAAAAAGCTAGAGAACACAAGATTAGGAAGGCTGTATTGGGTTAATATCTCTTCTGGTTGCCTAAGCCTCTTCTATAAATCTACAAAGGACATTTGAGCTCATATGAGTTTCTTAAATTCAAATAATATTGAGTTGGATTAGGATATCTTATGGATCCCTATTTTCTATGATTAGGGCAAGCCCAATCTATGAATTGTGAGAACTCTTGCTGTTGGTAAGATACAGACTGTGATGACCCGTACTGTCCCAAAAATAACACAAAAACTAAAACATGAATCAAGGTCTTGCAATGCCTTCTACTTAACTTCGTGGTTTTGTTAGTCACAGTTTAAATTCCAAAAGTAAATAATAAATCAAAAGGAAACCAGAAACAAACCAACTGTATTGAGGAGAGTTCCAAGGCAAACCAAGATAATTAATCATGCATTCCAGGAAGATAATCGGGGAGAGTCCATGGGAAGAACGCCAACAAAGATAAAGCTCATCCAAGGAAAACGCTAATTTGACTTCAGCGTCTGTGAACACGCAGTTTCAAACTCTTATATCGAGCTCACTACTGCAACCCATGAGGAGGATCAAGGCCCTCTCCTCCCGAGTAGACCACGCTTTTCCCTGATCCTCTCCTCCCTGCGTGCCCTAGGATGGATAGGGGATGGGCCTGGATCCTCCTCTGATTGCTCAGCTGGCTAGGGGCATGACTCAGACTACAAATGTGAAATAAATTAGATACTTCACATTTCTTATGTGATTTTCTACCCCAGCCCAGCTTTGCTGGATTGATGATGCCAAGTATGTAGTGGTAGTTCAGCCTCTCCCATTGATTTCCATAGCAATGATCCTCTTTTTCTGCTTGGCGGGCAGCACTTAGTTAGGCCTTTTGTAGCTGGTTTTAATTAAAAGACTCGTGTGAGACAAAAGGAAAGCTGAAGAGGTATGTGCAGGAATAGAATATCAGGAGGAAGAGTCTTCCCTTCTCCAGGCATCAATGCTAAAGCCCTGAGCAAGAAGGAACATTCCAGGCCCATCAAGAATAGCTTTGGAGAGTGGATGCTGTGAGTAGAGAGCCTGGCTATGTAGACCTGAAAAAGAAAGTAAAGAAATTGTGCTTTGAGTATATCTTCCCCTTAACAACCTAACTCATTGCTGTATAATTGAACAGTTCTTTTATTGTGCAGGTATCTAGGCAGGAGGCCCATTCAAAATAAGTTTACCTACCATTAAAATGGCATATTGACTGGGAGCAACATTCAAAGTCACCTACATTAGTATATATTACAAATTATATACAGCCTAGGTCCAATAACAGCATAAAAATTCACTTTCACTGCATCATCTCTCTGGAAAACAAACATCAGCAATCTTCCTTTTCTCACTTCCTCTCTCTAAAAACAGAGTTCATTTCCCTATAGATTTCTTTTGTCTGGGGCATGTTTTAGCAAAGTTAAGCATACTGAAATTTGGCTAAATATGATTATGCGTAACTATTTAGTAGAATTTATATAATCCTCAAGAGACTCTTAGGATTTGCCTGCCCCTTTACAGTAAGAAGATTACAAACAAATGGAAAACAATGCAAATTATAATAACCCCAGGGCTTGAGAAATGGTTAAAAAATTAAAATTAAAAAATCCAATTAAAAGTGGGGAGGGGCTTGTATTCTACACTCAAAATTCTTTGGAAGAGACATGTTTTAAAGACTTTTCCAAAAGAATCTGGGACCCATCTAAGTTGGAGTACGCTTTTGCTAAGAAGGTGATCTCCATTAGACAATGCTTATTCTGTTATCCCATTGAAGTCGGTGAGTTTATAAAAATGACATTGTTGTAGCTTATGTCACACTTTAGTTTATGCAATAGCTTTTACTGGCTATTGATTATTCAAATGTTACCCAACTAGTTTCAAGTAATTATAATAGAACACATTTATAATATAGTAGAATATAACATAAAACTACAAAATGTAATCTTTCTTTACATGTGGTACCTATTTCTAAGTTCATGAGCCAAGCAAATTTATGGTTACAGCAAACTGGCTTTCTGCATATGCCCCTGTAACATCCATGCAATTTAGTTGGGATCTAATGCACTTCCATTATAACATTTGAAGAAAACAAAGTCCTCTACCTAGTGACAATAATGGCCCCATTCTCATCTTCCAGAAAATACCAGCAAAACCATTCATCCACCTATAATAATGCACTGATAAATCCTTTCTCCTAGCATCAAAGCACATGAGGATAGATATTTCACATCACCTACAGGATTCAAAAGAACCACAATATCTTTAGCTGTAAACAATTCATGTAGTGCAATTTGGAAGCCCACCTAAATTTGGATAATTCTCTCCCACCCACAAAAATCTCTCTTCTGCCTTGTTGTGCTGGAGAATTTATATCTTCACAAAGTTTATATCAGCACCAGAGAAATCAACTATGGAGCTTGATCTCAGCAGAATTTACTATGTATCAGGCCTCAGAATGGGTTCTAGGATGTGTTGTTAGACCAAGGAATGTCTTAACTACAGTTTTATCATTCTTTCAATATCACTCTATTCCCAACTACAGATAATTAAAAATGGTAGATATTGCCAGACAGCTCATAGGCTTAAATACATTTGAGATATATGGTAACAAGAAAAGAGCTGGAAAAGGTATTAAAGCTCAAGCTCATCTACCATAAGTGTCATGTACAGATAAAGGCTTGGAATGAAGAGATACTGATTCAAGTCTACTCTCAGCCATGAAAGCTGATTTGATGACTTTGGGCCAGTTAAAATTTCTCAACTCAATCTACTTATGGAGATTGTAAGAAGGAGAGATGAAGTAAGGTACGTTTCATTCAATGTAAGTGGCTTACTATATAAATCTAACAAAGAGTGAAATTGTATGTATGATGTACATACAGATGATGATCCCAAAGTTACGGCGTTGAACGCTCCTATCTGAGAGACTGGCTATTGCTATGCCTTCTTCCAGAGTATTCGAATTCTCTTTCCTAAGTTTCTGTACTTCAACATCCTTCAAAACAGTAAGTTGGCAGTCTTTCTTTGATGCCCTGTTTTGGGTCTTCTCTCCCATTAAATTCCTACCTTGCATCCTGTTTTAATAAATCATGAACTTCCCTCAGCAAGCAGTTATCTCCACATTCATGAGTGCATTGCTTCATCACAGATTTCAAGAGAGAAGAGAAGCATAGTGGTCAGGAGAAAAATGGTTTTTCCCTCCCAGTGTTAAGTAATCAAAGCCCAAACTTCAAATCTTGATTCTCAGGTTTGTGTCTAACAAGTTACCTAGAAAAGTGGTACAGGATGAATGAGGAAGGTAGAGATAGGGCAGAGTACAGAGAATAGGAAAGCTAGTTGGTGTTGCTGCCCTCAGGGTGGAGAATACAGTACAGCTAATTATTTCCATGTACCAAATCTCCTACACAGGATAAAAATTTGTCATAGCAGCCCAGAAGATTCTCCAACCTTATAAATAGCTGTCCCCTTTGGCATTTTGTTACATGCAAACGTGAAGGGCTGGTAGTATGTGGAAGGAAAAGGAAACAGCGCCTAGACTGGCTCAACAAGCCTAAAGCCCACCTGCAGTCTCTTTTAAACTTCTCCTTTTGTAGTATCACGTTCCTTAGGAGAGTTAAAATAGTTTCTGACTGTCCCAGCAGCTGGGCATACTTTGCCAAAATCTATAGCAGGCTGGATTTCTCGCGTATTCTGACTGACTGCGGTTCTCAGCAAACTGAATTCCTCAAACATGCACACTATACTGTCATGAGGTCCAGGCAGATTCTGATTACATGTACTTATTCATCACAGGTTTGTAAATCCAGCCCTCACCCAATCTACTTTGTGTTTAGCCAGTGTTTCCACTCCCCAAATTTGGCAACTTTAAAATGGATGGACTTCAACTCCCAGAATTTCCCAGCCAACATGCTAGGTCCCCAACATTCCTAGCATGTTGATTAGTGAGTTTGAAATTCATCCATCTTAAAGTTGACAAATTTGAGAAACTCTGGGTTAGACTGAGGGAATCATACCTCGTTCTGTCCTCAACATTCAGCTGGCATGCTGGCTAGGAAATTTTGGGATTTGAAATCTACCTGTCTTAAAGTTGCCAAAGTTAAACTGAGAAAATCATAACCAGTTCTCTGTTCTCATCATCCTGGCAACACAGCCTTACATAGTAGGAAGAGATTCACTTGGCTCAACCCCTTGTGGCTGACCCTACATGTAGGCTTCTATCTATAAGCAATCTCAAATTGTACAGTAAATACAATTTTATTTTATTATTATTTAAAACATTAATTATTGTGTGATGTGATTATTAAACTTGACTGTTGACACCAGAAAGCTACATTTCTTTGAATCTAAAAAATTCACGACACATACATTGATATAGAAAATATATATTTCCATCATATGTTGATAGAGCAGATCTTATTGTCCAGTAGAATGAGGAGGAAAAGAAGACTTCAGGTTGGTGTTATAGCGCAAACGGCTGGAAAATAGTGGGGCTCCAGCAAGTTCCATGAAAACCATGCAGCAACTGCTGTTAGGAGACCCTACGGGATCCTAGCTGTCCTGGAGGGGTGGTGAAGAAAGGAGAGATGCTTCATCGACCATGAGGAAAACCACAATTTTCTCGTTAGGTCTGAAGAAAGCTCTCCTGAATGGCAGCAGAGATGATGTCCATTTTGGCAAGTCACAAGCTGTGACAACAGAGACAATAAGTTTTGTCCTGGAGTGATACAGGGACAGAACATTGAAACTAGGTGAGACAACTTCCAACTTTTATGCTAGAGATCTACCCAGGTTAAAAAATTTCTAAAATATTCTCCAAGTAGCAAGAAAGTGGCAGCCAGACAGAGGGAGAAAGATTAAAGACCCAGAGGTGAAATAAATGTTTAATGGAAGCTTTAAAACATAGAAAGCTTGGATTACTTGAAAAGTGATAATTGGGAGAAATTGCCTTTTTAATTTTATTTTTAATCCCCCTCCATCTGTTTGATAATCAGTTGTTTTATGCTGTTTTATGCTGGAATTGGGAGTAGGGGAGCCATCTACTGGAGGAAAAAGAGCATTACAACATGGGAACCTTCGAGAAAATGATAATTGTTTAACATAAATAAATAAAAGAGAAAGTAAACAACATCTGGAAGGCCACCTGACCTTGATTCTATTTTGGTAAGTAACTTGAATGTTTGGAAACATTAGTGAATGCTTTGAAAATATCTAAGAAAATTAAACTGCAAATAAATAGATCTCTACTAAAATTGCTTATTGAATAGTGAACTTTAAAGACTGGAGGAAATTCAAGGGGCCAATTTGGATTTGAATTATCTAAGCTACCTGATAGAACATCTTATGAGATTAAAAACAAAGGAAGGTGAAAGAAGAAAACAGAAAAGAAGAAAAACTAAATAAGATTTTAAAATTTGGCAATTAGGAAAAAGAAAATTGGAAAATCACCAACAATCTTTAAGGACTATAAACTTGGGATTCTTGGAGGTATGATTCTGGGATTGACTAAATTTTAGTAATTTTGGAGTTTTCAGATATTGGGACATTGAAGCCCTACGGCGTATGGAGTAATTTTTAATATACTAATTTATTGCAAAATGACTCAACAAGGGACAATAGAAGTGTATGAAGAAATGTTATCAATGCTCAAAAGTTTATATGAAACTGTGATAAAGAATCATAAGGAAATAATGGAATTGTCCAAAGAGAAAGATGTGAGTGTAGAAGACCCTCAACAAAGGTGAGGGGGGGAATGAATATAATACTGAATATAAGCCAGAGGGAATATTTAGTTGGTATAAAAATGGTAGAAAGAGAAATAAGGTCTCAAGAGAGAAATTTAAAAGAAAAAAAAGTAAATAAATATTGAAGTCTCAAAAAGAGTAAGAGATGATGGATAGAGATAAAATAACTCTTAATACTGTGAATGTATTAGAAATTAAAAGAAGGAGAAAATATAAATAGGAAAAACAGTAGAACATAAATAAATAGATAGATAATAGAATTCACTATAATCACAAGCAAATTTGTTGCCAGAGCTAATCTGAAGAAAGGTATTTGGAAGCCAAGACTGATTATAAGAGGAAGATTGAGGATAATTTTTATAACAATAACATGAGGCAGGTGTGGCGAGGGATTCAACAAATTACCAACCATCAACCGACCTGCTGAGGGGGATGCTTCATTGGCAGAGGAACTGAATCATTTCTTTGCTTGCTTTGTAGATATCAGAGACAGCTAAAATACAACCACCAGCCAATGATAGCCCCCACCTCATTAAGGAGGAACAGGAGGTGAGGAACATTCTGAGGGCTGTGGACCCTAGAAAGACTGGTGGTCCTAACAGTATCTCTGGCTGAGTGCTTAAAGACTGTGCTGATCAATTGCCTGGAATCTTTACCAGTATCTTCAATTGGTCTTTATCCCAGTCCTCTATTCCATCTTGTTTGAAGGCTTCCACCATTGTTCCGCTGCCAAAGAAGTTCCCTATCAATAACCACAACGATTACAGACCAGTGGCACTCACTCCTATCATCATGAAGTGCTTTGAGAAATTAGTCTGCCGGCACATCATTTCTGGTCTTCCACATACATTTGATAAACACCAGTTTGCATACAGAAGAAATAGATCTACAGAGGGCATTATAGCCATCACTCTTCACGCTGCTTTGACTCATCTAGAACAGCAGGGGGGCTATGTGAGGATGCTTTTTGTAGATTTTAGTTCTGCATTTAACACAATTCTTCCATATCGACTAATGTCTAAACTTCTGGACCTTGGACTTTCTTATTCAATCTGCCTTTGGATTATGGATTTCCTGTCTGGCCGCTCACAGAGGGTCAGATTAGGAAATCATACCTCTTCAGCCCTTATTCATAACACTAGTACACCACAGGGTTGTGTGTTAAGTCCCTTACTCTATACTCTTTGTTATATTTGACCAAATATGGCCAAAGAGTGGAGTTGACTAATAGACTCCACTCATTGGCCCAGCTGCTGGTGGGAAAAATGAAATCCTGTCAGTGCCTGAAGCTTTGGACAGCACTGGCTATAAAAGCCGGCGCCTATTGCGGCTGAGCGGCTTTTTTACAAACCGACTGAAATAAAGTCTGCTTACCAGTATTGCTGTGTCCTGCCTCTCCTTTCCAGCACGGACCCATCTAACACTGGCAATGAGGATGGGATCCTGAACTGTGGAGAGAAAAGAAGACACCTCGTGGGTTTCGGACACCATTTCTACCGGGCTGCACCACCAAGATCGACCGCAACCAACAGACGACATGGCACAGTGCATGACCAGCCTGGCCCACCACCCAATGGCATCCCTTATGATCCCGCTAAGGAGAAATGGTCATCCTACATGGGCCATTTCAACCTGCACCTGGAGGTCAATGTACTCCAAGCAGCCCCTGATGCGCAGAAAAGGGCACTTTTTCTAACATAATGCGATGTTGAAATTTATGAAATGACCAATGCCCTGATCGTAGACGATCTACAGACCATGTCCTGGGATGAACTCCAGCGTGCCCTCCAGAGTCACTACGACCCGTCTCCGTCCTATGTGGTCAGCTGCTATGACTTTTACACACGGAGCCAGAGAGAGGGAGAGACAATCAATTTGTTCGTGGCAGATCTACGGAGAATCGCAAAGAACTGCAGATTTCCAGATACCGAGAGGATGATCTGGAACCAGATAATTTTAGGAACAAAGGATCCCATGCTCCAAAAGAAACTTCTGGCCCATGAGGACATCTTCTTCCAAGAAGCCATCGACAAGGCCAGAGCCGCCGAACTGTCTGACATCTCAGCGGCACAGATCTGAGGGAGCAGGAAAGTCCATGCAACCAGGACCAATCTCCTGCCATGGTCCAACAAATCCGCCTCTGATACCAGCGACAATGACAGCAGCGGAGATGTACATAAGCTGAGGTCCAGTAAGGCAGACGGGAAACTCAGAGTGTGGTGGCTGCAGCGGAAACCACCACCGATCAGCGTGCCGTTTCAGAGACACTGTATGCCAGAGATGTGAGTGTAGAGGCCACATCGTGGAGGTATGTCATGCAACACAACCAACGAGCAAACAAGGCTGACGAGCTGCGTCACCCATGAAACAATGTGGCCACCAAGGGGGGCAGAAAAACCCTGATGAGAGATTCAAAAATAGGGAAGACACCAGGGAAGAGAAAGCCCATTTCATGTTTGTGGGCTACGCGCAGACCAGAGTGAGACGCACCAATGCCTTTGAAGCAAACAAAGTAACGGTCATGGTCAGAATCGAGGGCAAGCCTTGCCGTATGGAAGTGGACTCGGGGTCCTACATATCAATGATATTGTGGGATACCCTTAAAAAACTCATACCAAGCAACAGCACTACCAATTGGAACCACAAGCCATTATTTTGAGAGACTACTAGGGTCGCCCCACATGTGGAATATGGCACCTTCAGCGGAAATCTACCACTCACAATAGTAGACCGGAGCCTACCCAGTCTGCTTGGCAGAGAATGGTTCCCGCCACTCCAAATAAGTGTCACCAGCATCCATGTGACAGACCCCCCCCAGACCGACCGGAGACATCTCAGAGTTGGAACAGGAGTTCAGCAACATTTTTGACAACAAACTGGGCAAGTACACAGGGACCCCTATATCATTTAATTTAGATCCCAATATTGCCCCGGTCCATCTCAAGCCACGGCGAGTCCCATTCACCCTCTGACCAAAAGTCGAGGAATAACTGGACAAATTAATAGTCCAAGGGGTTCTAGAACCGGTGGACCATGCTAAATTGGAAACCCCAATTGTGATTCCAGTTAAGCCAGACGGGTCGATAAGAATCTGTGCTGACTATAAAACGACCCACAATAAAGCTCTTCAGCAAAGTGCCTATCTGGTGCCCGTAGTCCAGCACCTTCTACACTCTCTGGGCCAGGGGATTATATTCGCTAAATTGGACTTGGCCCAGGCCTATCAGCAACTGCCTGTTGACGAAGTTACTACTCATCACACACAGGGGGGCATTCAAGTGCAAGAGACTCCAATTCGGGGTAAGCATAGCCTCAGGCCTGTTCCAGAGTATCATGGAATGGCTGTTGCACAACATCCCCGGAGTCATACCCTCCTTCGACGATGTAATCATCTCGCCACCAGCAGGGACCAATTGATGGAGTGGGAAGATTCCAGGAGGCAGGATTGAAATTAAAGAGAAACAAATGCCACATAGCAGTTCCACAAGTAGAATTTTTGGAGTTCCTAATTGACTCTGCAGGCATCAGACCCACAAACAGGAAGCTTAAAGCTATACGGGAAGCCCCCACGCCACAAAACAAAGTGGAAATGTAAGCGTTCCTAGAGTTGCTGAACTATTACAATGTGTTTCTGCCGCAGAAAGCAACCATCGCAGAACGCTCCATAGGCTGCTTGATAAGATGGTGAACTGGAATTGGGGACATAGCAAGGCCGAAACATTCAAAAAAATAAAAAGCATTTTAATATCAGATAGCGTTCTCATCCAATACAGCGAGATACTACCGCTAACACTAACCTGTGCCGCCTCCCCCTATGGCATCAGAGCGCTCCTCAGCTACAAATTACCCAATGGGACAGAAGCCCCCATCACCTATTTCTCAAAGACACTATCAAAAGCGCAAAGTAATTACAGCCAGATCGACAAGGAAGCTCTTGCTGTGGTCGCAGGGATAAAGCGCTTCCATGAGGCAGGCAGTTTTACTTCATCACTGACCATAAACCCTTATTGGGCATCCTCGTTGGCGACAAACCTACATCGAACATCCTGTCACCCAGGATGTTGAGATGGGCAGTATTCTTGGCGGCATACAGCTATACCTTAACCCACCGATCAGGGAAAGACTTTGCCCACGCTGATACTCTCAGCTGTTGCCCCCTCCCAGACACAGCTGAAGACCCAGCACATCCACAGCAGTGCTGCTAATAGAGAACATATGGCCCGGGATGATGACGTCCTCAAAGATCGCGAGACTCACCGCTCACAACAAAATGATGGCACGGATTTCAAACTGGGTGTGGAGGGGATGGCCGGAGGCAACACAGGGAGAGGAATACAAACCATACCAAAATAGGCAAACCAAGCTGTCAGTACTAAAAGGCTATCTACCGTGGGGGGGAGGACCGGGTAGTTATCCCCCCCATTAAGAAATAAAATATTAGAAATGCTTCACGAGGGCCACCCTGGAATGGTCTGGATGAAAGCCCTAGCCAGAAGCTACGTATGCTGGCCGGGGATGGATAAGGAGATAGAAACCTGGGTCGCCACTTGCACGCCCTGCCAAGAATCCAGGCCAGCACCCCCAGCCACAAGACCCAGGAAATGGGAGACACCTACAACACCATGGGCCAAAATACATATCGACTTCGCTGGGCACTGCCAGGGAAAAACATTCTTATAGTCGTCGATGCGTACTCCAAGTGGCTGGAAGCAATTTTAATGCAATCCACCACATTGGGGGCAACAATAAAAGGCGCCTATTCGCCACCCATGGACTACCAGACGTCCTAGTCTCAGATAACAGACTTCAGTTCATCTCAAAACCGTTTGAGGCCTTCCTAGCTGAACTGGGGATCAGACACGCACTATCAGCCCCTGCTCATCTGGCCACAAATGGCCGAAGTGGAGATAATAGTTCGATCCACTAAGGAATCACTCCAGAGAATGGGCTGAGGGGACTGGCAGGAGAGGATCGACAGAATGCTCCTCGCCCAGCACATTACACCCTACACTACAACACACTGCAGCCCAGGAGAACTGTTAATGGGTCAGTGGCTGCGGACTGTACTAGACCAGGTCCAAACTAACTACAGCACAGAAATACCCACGGACTCCACGGGGAAATACAGACAATTCACCACAGGGGACCCGGTCTATGCACACAATTACACTGGGGGACCAACGTGGGTGCCAGCCAGGGTGATTGAAAGCACAGGGCCCCGGTCCTAACAGAGTAGAGACGAAGGAAGGGAAGCTTTGGGAGTGACACATCAATCAGCTATGGGGCTGGGTCCCGAATGCGGACAACCAGCCAAACACCCAACACGCAATAACTGAACAACACAGATCACAAACACCAACCTTGCAGGCACAAACCCCCAAACAACGATGACAGAGACATTTATCTTGTGAAGAGGGAGTCCTGCGGTATCCTTCTGAGGCCTCAGGCTCGACGATCCCTGCTGTGCCAGTAACAAATTTCGAGATGGTTCCACTGGCGGGGACCGAAGCAGCAGAAGACCCGTGGGCTTGGGCCACTGCCCCAGGAACCAGTGAGGTGCGCAGGTCCAGTTGCACCCATCGAAGCCCCACCTACTTACGTGAGTACAGTAGGCAAGTGATGATTGGAGGAACACTAACTAGGAGGGAAGGAATGTTATATATAACCAAATATGGCCAAAGAGTGGAGTCAGCTAATAGACTCCACTCATTGACCCAGCTGCTGGTGGGAAAAATGAAATCTTGTCAGTGTCTGAAACTTTGGACAGCACTGGCTATAAAAGCCGGCGCCTATTGTGGCTGAGCAGCTTTTTTCCGAACCGACTGAAGTCTGCTTACCAGTATTGCTGTGTCCTGCTTCTCCTTTCCCGCGCGGACCAATCTAACACTCCTCATGTGCATGACTGCATTCCCACTCACACTAATAATACTATTACTAAATTTGCAGATGATATAACAGTGGTGGGACTCATATCCGGGGGGATGATTCTGCCTACCGAGATGAGGTGGACCAGTTGCTTTCATGGTGTGGAGGCAATAACTTGGTCCTCAACACCAATAAAACCAACGAGCTTAAACTGGACTATAGAAGGAACAGATTAGACATCCAGCTCTTACTTATCAATGGAGACCGAGTGAAGTGGCCAGTTTTAAGTTTCTGAGTGTTATCATAAAAGAAAACCTGACCTGGGGTGCTCTGGTCAAAAGGCCCAGCAGAGATTATACTACCTGAGACTTCTCAGAAAACAAGAACTGAATGAAAAACTGCTGGTGACACATAGAGAGTATCTTAACTGCTGCACCATAGAGAGTATCTTAACTTACTGCACCTCTGTATAGTTTGCCAATTGGACAGTGGCAGATAGGACAGCACTCTAGAGGGTTAATGTTATTGCCCAGAAGATCATTGGTTGCCCTTTCCTCTCTTTGGAAGAACTTTATAGCTCCCGCTGCCTTAAGAAAGTTCAAAACATTCTCAAAGATCCATCTTATCCTGGGCACCCCCCCCCCCTTTTTTTTTTGAACTATTACCATCTGGCAGATGGTACAGAATAATAAAAACAAGGACAAATAGGTTGAAAAACAGCTTCTATCCCAGGGCAGTAGCTCTATTGAATTATACTGTATAGTGCAGGGTTGGTGTGGTGTCGGGGTTTTCAATTCAATGTGTGGAATGTGAAAGATGTGTGTTTGTGTTTATTTTCATGGTCATGATGTGCACTGAAAATAGTGTTTGATTTCGTATGAAGTGCAACGACAATAAAGTAAACTAATTTGTAATTTGTAAATTAAGGTTAGAAGGTAGACATTTTTGATGTGGTAACCTAATTATTAATGATGCATAAATATATAATGAAATGTATAATTTATGGAGATTGAAGATATAATATCGGGACTGATTAAATTTGGTTAATGGTTTATCCTATTGGCATTTTTAAACAGTTTTGATATTGAATTTATGGTGGAATATTGAGTAATTTTAAAAATAGTAAAATACTTGTGATTTAGAACCTTGATTCCAGTTTTTCAAGGCAGCAATTCCTTCAATTATTCCAAGAGAACACATCTGGAAAAGGGCTGAGAAATGCCTTTTACTTTTTATTTTTATTAATTTATTTATTAAATTTGTTTGCCTTTACAAAGTGCTTCTTCAAGCAAAGCAGCTATATGGTTTTTTAATGCAAATATCCCATATGAAAAATGCAACTTTTTCAGGGATCAGCATGGAAATGTAAAAGATCTCTGATTCTTTTTCTCTGCCTATCTGCAAGCTGTTTATCCTTCTCAGATTTAACAGATAATCAAAGTTAGAAGGGACCTTATAGGTCATCTAGTCCAATCCCCCCCCCCCCCCCAAGCAGGAGACCCTACACCAATTCTGACAGATGGGAATCCAATCTCTTCTTGAAAGTCTCAAATGATGGCGCTCCCACAACTTCCGAGGGCAAGCTGTTCCATTGGTTGATTGTTCTCACTGTCAGAAAGTTTCTCCTTATTTCCAGGTTAAATCTCTCCTTGTTCAGATTCTATCCATTATTCCTTGTCTGGCCTACAGGCGCTTTAGAAAATAGCTTGACCCCTTCCTCTGTGTGGCAGCCCCTCCTTCAGCCCCTCTGTGGCAGCCCCTCCTTCTTCAAAACAACTACACGACCAATGCCACAATCCCCTTCTACATGATTTAAGTATTCCAATCAGGCTGAACCTGACAAGCACAGCTGCAGGATCCCTGTTCTGGCTGCTATCTCCTTGGCTTTCCTCTGCGTAGCCCCCCATGCTGAGTCATATGAGGGCCCTCAGCTGTTCTTAGTGAGCTTGGACAACTGGGTTGGAGGCAATTGGAAGAAAGACTTAATATTCCACTAAGTATGTGGCGTTTAATCTCCCCACATGGATTTCAGTCTTGAGAAGCCAAGGCTGAAATCAGTTTAGCTCCCAGCTCCTCTCCTTCATGTAAAAGGTTTGTAAACAAGGTCAACTAAATTCTGTAGAAAGGACCATTTGCTTCCCAGTCCATCCCATTCTTATCCCCAGTATAGCCTTTTAAAACACGGATGAAAACTATATTACTTCAGTAAATTTCAGATTATTATCTTTAAATCTTCCTTATTACTTACCAGGATCCTGTAATTCGAAAACCTCCTTCTCCCAAGCAACTTTGTGAAAAACTCTTTCCTGTACTTCTCCAATTTAGGAATACAGCTTTCAGGAATCCCCCCATCCCTGGCTTAGTATGTAATTAATGAATTAAAGTGATTGTTTTGATTTTCAACATTATTCATTATTCTTATATTTAAAATGTGAATTTTTGTGACATTTTTAGCTGATGGACTGGGTTGGACCACTGGAACTGATACCTTCTACTTGTTCATTTTTACACATTTTGTTCTGACCCAGGCTTCATGAACCGTAATTATTCACAAACTTGTTTTAAAAACAAAACCTATTTTATTGTAACGCTGGGAATTGTTTTCATTCCCAACCGGAATTAAGCTCAAACAGTCTCCCAAGATAAGCACACACCTTTCAGTTCTGTGAAGTGCTGCCAAAACAGAAGTATCAAATTAACTAAAAAAGAAACCAACCAAAGTACAAGAAAAACCAACCGAAGTACAAAGAGCTTCAAGGATGACTCGGAACCGATCAAACTATTTTGCTTCCTGCAAAGGTTTTGCCATCTTGGCCTGATTTTTCTCCCTTATGGGAGGAGCAATCATCTCCCAGCCTTATTCCTTCTATTAGCTCTGCACGTACGCGCACTGGGAACAGACTACCCTGGATCCTCTCCCTCCCTGCTGCCAGACTCCGAAGGCAGCATCCCACTCCCAAATGGTCCTGGCCCCATCTCTGCATTGGACAAAGGACCCTCGTCCGAGTCCTCTCCAGACTCCCTGACTGGTCTCTGTTCTTCCCCATCGTCCGATTCCACTGCCAGCTGTACCGGCTGCCGGTGAATCACAACACATTTTCCCACAGTCCTCCCAAGAAAACTTGTCAATTTATTGCCTATCACCTACTTATAAGTACCTTTGGGCCCTGTATGATTGTTATTCTTTCTGTTTGTTTTCCTGACTGCCATTCTCCAATTTCACATGTCTTCTGCTGATTCTCCTCTTCTGTTTTCTCATATTTCCACTTTCTTCATAATCCTGGGGAACTCAGGAACACTATGAGTAGTTCTGAAACTTTTTGTGGCTGTGAAAAAGGTATGTTCATAATGTCCTATCTCACTTCCACAAGCAGAAGAGATGGGTATATATTTCCATGTGAGAATGTATTTTGGGAGGGGGAGGGTCACACATCTACAGACCATGCCAAAGTACTTCATAGACATAAAGGCTGAATTCCTTCCCTCTTTTGAATCAGTCATGTCTCCTAGCAATGATTTTTTTCTGGAAGACCTCTTTTTGAAAGAGGATTGCATCTGCCATCTTCTTAGAAAGAGAATGAGTTATTGGCTCAAAGTCACCCATTTGGTTTCATGCCTGGACTAGAACTCATGGTCTCCTGGTTTCTTGCACAAAAATAAAAGAAGGCTATTTCACTTTGACACTACATGAATATACTGGTAGAAGTGATAGGTCATCCTGCTCAGAAAATGCCAAGAAATAATAGTGATCATAATGGAGTGGTATGCAAGCGAGCTCAGTTCACTTCAGTATTAATCAGGACAAACTGTGTAAGAGATAAGCTGCTCTCCACTAGTGGTCTGGTCCCTTGCAAACATTTCACACTGTGCATGAGATCAACTGCAGGTCACACCAAATGAAAAACATTTAACCCAGTTGTTCTGCTTTGGAATATGATACAGATAAAATATTGCCCTTAATGCATAAGGAAATACCTACAGTATATATAACCAAACTATTCTTAACAAAATCTCTTCATGTTCTAAGTGTTTTTCAACCTCTGCAACTTTAAGATGCCTGGACTCCCAACTTCTAGAATTCTCTCAGCATGCATGCTCATATGAAAATGGATCTTCTTCACAACCTAGGTCCTAGGATATATTTATCAGCCTACATAATATGCATAATACTTGAACTGAATGAATTAATTCAATATATTACAGGTTGCTAACTAATTGGATTTCTGGATCAATTACAAGATCACTTAAAACATGTAAATATACAGTATTCACAAATAATAGGAGAAAGAATTTTCTAAAATTAAAGTAAGTTAATGATGAAATCTTTTGATAACCCTGCTTAAGCAATGTTCATAATTATATATACATATATACAAAATGACAGTAACTGAATATTTGGAGATATGTGTGTATCTCTCTCCCCAACCCCCAAATATTGAAAGCAAATATTCAGTTGCTGGCATTTTATTAACCATGTCAGCCTAATTATATTTAATTAAAATTTGATTATATGAGGACTTGTACTATATTGCATTTTAATTTTATTTATTGATGAGCCAATGGCTATAATAAAATGTGTTGCTGCTGTTAAACTAATATGGTGAAAGAGTTGGAGAGGTGAAGTTAGCCCACTTCCTTGTTGGTCACCTCCCTCATGCTGTTTTGACATAAGGCATCATAAGGAGCCATAGGGAGGGGTAAACCAGTAGTGGAGGGGGAGGATACCAACAATTGCTGATGATATTTAACTTTATATTGCTACCTTGGGCCTGACAGTCTTGTCCCTTTTGAATTTGCTATTTATTAACTATTAGCTCGTGTTGCTGGAGTAATAGCACTGTCCTTGAGAAAGTATCCTCATCACTTGGGGGTTCTTTTGAGTTCATAGCTGCTGTGGATGATGCCCTTTGTCAAGTTCCATTTAATAAGCCAGTGGAGTCCATCCCTTCAGTGAAAAGACCTGACTATGGTAACTCATGCCCTTATGTAATCAACTTGATTACTTCAAGGTGCTCTATATGAGCTTTGAAGACAACTTGGAAAATATAATTGGTATAATATTCAGCAGATCACTTCCTATTGACTAGTGCTACAGACATATTATACCAAGATATCTGCAGGGCTGCCTTCTCCAATTAGAATTTACCCATCTGAGAAGTCCCTCCTGGGGGGAGAAGCTCCAATTCTGTGAGGTTGTGAACTCCAGAAGTGGATGTTTTTCCGTAGTAGCAGCTATACGCTGGAATTGTCTATCCCTAGAACAGCAGTCCTGAGCCTTGCCAACATGGAGATGTGTGGATTTCAGCTTATTGTCTTCCTTACTAATGACATTTTGGAAATTATTGAAGATAAATACAAATAAAACATCAAAAACAAATAAAAATGAAAAACAATAGTTACAAAGCACAATAAGAAGTTGTTGGAAGAAATGTCCATCTGGGTTCAGTTGCAAGTAGGAAGAAAGACACTGGAAACATGGAGGCTGCTTGGAAGGATGGTTTAATGGTGGATAGGAGGACCACATGGTTTTGAGGTCCTGGATAAAAAATGAGCACATGGTTGAGAGAGGGAGAGATTTATACCCTCTGTTGGGCTTTGAACTTGCTTCTTGTTCCTGTGCAAGAAATGTATCCTGATTGGTTGTTAGACTCTCATGGGGCCATGCAGGGGTAACTTTGTAGGTTGTCTTGAGTCCCAGGCTTGGTTGAATCTTGCTGGGTGATGTAATGAAGAGGTTTTGGACAATTCCTATCACCCTGGAGCTGAAAGTCTTTATGTTGTAGATAAGATGTCTTTTGTCTTGTAGATAAAATGGCTCAGTATTTCTGGAGCTATTAACAAAGGTGGGGGCTGCTTTCCAAGAGCATGTTTCTCCTTTTCTATCCAGGGAGGTATAATATTCTGCCTTTTTAATATTTCCTGGAATATTTCATTTTTCTAGGAGAAGAGTGGGTGCTAACTTTCTACAAAGTAAAGTATTGATAACAAGCAAGCTCACAAAAAGATCTGAAGACCAGACCTTATTTTGAGTTATTTTGCCTCTGGTATTTTATTTTTTATTGTGCTTTGTAACTGTTATTTTTCATTTTTATTTGTTATGAATTTATGTTCTAAAGTTATTTGAGGTTGTGGATTTTCTTACTGTGGATGTTTCATTGTAATTTTACGTTGCAGTCATAAGCCACTGAGAGTCAAGATGATCTGGTGGCAAATAAAATTAATAAATGATAAATTTAATGAAAACATTTTGTACATTTGCAAAGACATTTTGTGTCCTTTCTTAGTTAAAACAAACCGTGACTAACAAAACATGAAAATTTCAAAAGAGACCAAGCTTTGAATCTTAATTCAGATTTCCCAAAACAATTTGCATATGTTCAAAAATTGTAGGATTATATTTTTTTGGAAGGATCCAGCCACTCTGACAATTACATCTTTCTGTGTTGTTGTTGCTGTTTTTCTTTTTATCTAAGTTAAAAAAAAACAAAAAAAAATTGAAAAAGAAACCTTCACAACCATATATCTGTGCTAAATTCCAGCTATTCCTGGTTGAATATTTTAGTTTATAGATGGAAAGCAGTAAGAAAAAAAAGTTTTGTCACAAAGCCAAAGAAGTAATTCTGCTGTTTGAATTTTTGTAACTTTTAACAGTGGCAGAAATAGATTGGGAGGGAGGGAGAGGAATAGCAGTTTGTCTATTGTGTTGGGCAGAAAAGTTGTTCTCTTTACAGTCACCTGAGATGAAATGTTCTTTAGGAATTCTCGCAGATGGTGTATGAGTAGACTATTGTATGTGTAGTGTGTGTGTGTGTGTGTTTGTGTGTGTGTTTGCCTCATTTTTACTGAAGGGGGGGGAATACTTCCTTGCTTTCCAAAGGTTGGAGTAGGAAAAGCGGACTCACTAGCTGGTGAGCAAGAGGATCATAAATCACTGTTTGTCTTGAAGGATCAAATTATGCCCTCCCCCAATCCCAGCTCCAGATCTTTGATTCTGGGATCCTATACCCCCCTCCTCCAAGGCTAGGAACAGTGCGCCGATGGTTTCAATTACACCCTGAAAGGCAGAGAGGGGCCTCTTTTTAAGGCAGACCGGCCTTCTCCTGCTCTCAACAAAAGCTTAAGTTACAGGAAAAGGAGAGGGCTGAGTGAAGGAAAGAAGTTGGGGAGGGGGAGACACACACACACACACACACACACACACAGAGGGAGCGGAGAGGGGAAGGTTTGGGTGGGGAAGAACATCCCAAAAGAAAAAAATGGGTAGAAAAGGAAGAAGAAAGAAGAATTGATGGAAAGAAAACAAGCAAGAAGGAGTGGGGGCAGTCATGAGCGAGAATGAGAGAGAAAGTTTAGGCGAGGAAAAAAACAGGGCCAGGCCATTCTTTCCTGTGGCCTTTCACTAGCACTTATCCAAAGAACTTCAAAACATGAATGATGATTTTAAGTTATTTATGACCAAATCTCAGTGCTGGCAATCTTAACCAAGCACATGAGGTAGAGTTAAATAAATCCACTAACCAGTTTCACTCATGGCTGGAATCTTCCAAACAGCTTCCTTCTGCTCTTCTTCCAGAAATAAATAAATATCAGGCAGCAAGGCAATTGAAATGCTATTCCACCAAATGCTGTCTTTTGCAATTTGTGTAAAGTATGCAAATAGCATTTATTTGCATACTTTCTTATTTACATTGTTTATTTATTTTGTTGCCACTTGTCAAGGCGAAGGCAAGGAGCTCTGGGTAGCACAGAAGCTCTGCTCCCTGAAGCTTGCTTGCTCCACTTCTCCTTCTGAGAGTTACCAGTCCCTGCCTGCTCTTTTCTTTAAATTGCCTCTTTGCCACTGGGTGATGTGAAAAGGCTTCACATTGTGAAAGCAGAATGTCACAAAATGTTGAATCCTATCTCCAGTGTTCATTTCGGTGGTCGAATAATTTTGGAATAGTGATGGAATATGCAGTCCAGAAATAAAGTTGTTAATAAACTGGAAGAGAAAAATATTAACATCTGGCACGGCCTCTTGATGAAACTAGGTGCAAAATATTGTCTTCTCAGAACCTCTGGCTCTCCAGATTTTGCCAAATTACAACTCCCATCCTATCTTATCATTGGCTATGCTAGCAAAGCTGTGAAAACGGTAGTTCAGGAAGCCTATTTCTCATCTCACAAACACAGGATCTGCCACTGTCACTATAATTCCCACTACCTTTACATATGAAAACTAAGGCATCAGATTGGGGAAAGCTGATTTGAAGTGCTTCGATATTCCATGTGTTTGTAAATCTGTCAGCAAGCAAAACCTTATAAACATGAGTTCAAGCCACCTAATATAAAGCCAGATTAGGTTTGCATTGAAGATTAAAAGAGAAAAATCTAATGTCAGCTATATAGGTAGTCCTCATTTTATGACCAAAATTGGGCCCAAAATTTTCTGTTGCTAAATGAGTCATCTGTTAAGTGAATTTTGCCCCATTTTACAACCTTTTTGCCACATTAAGGGAATTACTGCAATTGTTACAGTAAGTTAGTAACACAGTTGTTATGTGAATCTGGCTTTCCCATTGATTTTGCTTGTCAGAAGGTTGCAAAATGGGATCATGTGACCCCAGAACACTGCAATTATCATAAATATGAACCAATTTCCAAGCATCCAAAATTTGATCACGTGACCATGGGGATGTTGCACCAGTCATAAATATGAAAAAAGTAATGTCACTTTCAGTCCCATTGTAACATCAAATGGTTACTAAATGAACTGTTATAAATCAAGGCTTACCTATAATTGAAAACAAAAAGAACTGCTGAGGAAACTTGGGAATGCACCTCACTCTGGATAAGTAGAACTGGTAGATTCTCAACTGTCCTTGAATTAGGGGACAACCAGTTTTCTTTGGTGACCATCCTCTTAAATATCGTTGGAATTCCATGAGAGTTTATATGTCTAATTGATTGGGATTTAAGCCAATTGTGGATAGTAAACAATGGCTTATGATTTATAGATTGTGTGAATACAGCAAATTATCTCTTATGAATAAAGTACAGTGTATTTATGCAATGAGATGCGTCCACCTATTTTCCTTCTAGTTGGGTTTTCTCTGTCGCTTTTCTTTTGTGCCCCACAGCACAGCAATACCAATAGCAGTAGCACTTAAATTTATAGCCCTCTCTAAGCGGTTTACAGAGTCAGCATAATTGCCCCCAACAATTTGGGTCTTCATTTTACCCACCTCGGAAGGATGGAAGGCTGAGCCAACCTTGAGCCTGGTGAGATTCAAACTGCTAAATTGCAGACAGCAGAAGTAGTCTGCAGTACTATACTTTAACCATTGCACCATCATGGCTCATAATCAAGTTCCATATATACTCAAAGAGAGAGAGCTTTTTCCTCTGTGCACACAGAGAGAGAGAGAGAGAGCTTTTGGATTTACCATTCAGTGGGTTATGGGGATGGCAAAAGGAATATTTGCAGACTGCACGAGAACCCAAGTATCACTTTTTTTGCACTTCTTTCATAAGTCATAGTTTGTAAATCATAGTTGGAGTTCAAATAATAGACTTAATTCAAACCAAGCATATGACAGTTTAGCATGACATACAAATGATGTTATTTGCATGACAGATTAAATCACAAACTAGTCAAGTACAATTTAATCTTCTAGTTTCTACTAGACTACCTCTTGTGGTTAAATTATGATTCACTGTCATACAAAACTGGCATTTGGGTTGAAACTTTAGTTGGCTAATTCGTGCAAATACAGACATGGTTGGTTAAGTGCATTGTATAGGTTTCTCATATCCCTGGAGCAGCTATGTGCCTTCCTGGAAAGAGTCGTGTCTGTTTTGATGAGTCAGGAGTCGTATGGTACATTTGCTTTCTCCTATAGAGTGTTCTGAAGCTTTTATCAGCAATTAAACCCAAAATACTACACATAGTAAGGTCCTGAGGAAGGACAATAGAAGACAACCAGTTCAGGATCCTTCACTGACTAGAGAAGCAGCTGCAAAGAGTTTCATCTCACTGCCAGAGTGAAGCCTTTGAGAAAACAAAGAAAGCAATCTTGTTCCTCTCACTAACTAGGCTCAAGGACTACTGGGAACATAAGGCCTCTTGCTATTCAGCAAAATCATAAAAGCAATCTGATTACTTCCATCAGACAGAAATCGTTACAATGCTTGCTTTCCTTTTACAACTCATTCTAGTTTTTGTACAAAAAGGAAGCCAGACTGACAGTCACTATTCTGGTTTCTGATTTTGATATTTGATAGTTTCTAAAGACAATCAAGGATAGGTACATATAAACATTAAATATGTCTAAAATGAATTCAGTTAGTTGAAGCATTATGGTGTTAGGTGAAGTCAGCTATTGTTCCAGCATGTTGTGTGAATCAGGTAATGTCTTCATGTTAATAATATAGCATAAGATGCAATATTCCATTGTGATTTGTTAATCTAGGATTAGGGTTTTCTGTGTTTCATGAACCCAGCTGAGTATGTAACTATGGGTTGGTGTTGCCCCAGGGATAAAAAGAAGACGAGAATAAAAGCAGCCCAGCCCACTGCAGAGGGATGCTCAGCCAAGAAGCCTCAGTTCAGGATGGAATGGAATGCAAGAATGTTCCAGCATTATGCAAGTACATTTTTTTTCTCACCACAATAAGAATGGAGAACGCCTGAAAAGTTTCACATAAAACAGCAACATGAAGCAACATACAGTCTGTGATTCAGTTCCAAAAGTAGAATTGAACTCAAACTCTGTTTTGCAAAAGATCAATTCTTCTAATAACAATTTTTTTTCTTCTTTTGCCTAAATGAAATGCAGAAATGAAAGTTATTTACAAGAATTGCTTGCACAAAAGGATCATATTCTTTTACCATACTACAGACTCCAATATGCTCAAAGGTAGTTTTTGATTTATGACCACTATTGAGCCCAGAATTTATGTTGTTAAGTGAGTTTGGGCCCATTTTACTACTTTTTTCCCCACGGTTGTTAAATGAATCAATGCAGTTGATAAGTTAGTAACATGGTTCTTAAGTGAATCAATTTCCCCATTGACTTTGTCAGAAAGTCACAAAAGGTGATCCCATGAGCCTGGGACACAGCACCGATCATAAATATGAATCAATTGCCAAGCATCTAAATGATCAAAATGGGGCTGCTACAAAGGTCGTAAGTGTGAGAAATGGACATGTCACCTTTTTCAGTGCTATTGTAACTTTGGTCACTATATGAACAGTTGTAAGTCAAGGACTCCCTGTATTTCTATGAGTACTTTTTCTTTCTACAGAAAACCATACTGCTCAGCAAATGGGCTTGCCTATCCTCCATTTGGGATAACTCTTACTAATTGTCCTGGCTTGCCTCAGGCTTGGAATGTTGTGTGAACCTACAGTGACTGCTGTCTCTACATAGCATGCTTGAAAAGTACGTCAGTGGAAGTCTAACTTGGTGGAAGTTAGAAAAGTACATCAGTGGAAGTGAAGTACAGTAGATTAAACATGGTTGAAACCTGTCCATCCCTATGTAAAAGTGATATAACTAGTTTTAACAAAAAACAAAAACAAAACACCATTTTGTTGAATAACATTCATGTTTCTGTTCTTGGGGCCTCATGTTTTATTTTGGGCATCACATCCTTACCCTTATAATTCTTAGAAGACTACCTGATAGCCTGATCAAGGGACTCAAAACAGTCCAGAAGTTGATTCAGCTAAAGTTCAGTCCAGCTAAAGTCCCTTTCCTGTTGCAGATAAATTAGCCAGAAACTTTTGCATACTTCATTATCAGCCTTATCAGTTAGGGACAAAAGGCTGAGGGCTGTAATGTTTTTCTAAGGAACCCCTCTTCTGGAAAGACCATCCTTCACCAGGGATGTGAATATTTTATTGCTTGTTGCCTATGATTTGCTAATGAATATGTGACTTTGTTTTGTATAATAATGTATAAAAACTATTATAATTTGTATTTTTGGGGGCTCTCTCGATTTGTGATGTAGTCCAGCATTTGACTGGGCTAATTCATGGTTTGGCCATCACCTGCTCGACAAAGCACTATATTATGGCACATTATTATATAACCATACTTCAATTATTTGGGAATTTGCCTTTCAAAATATTTTATAATAAAACAGTTCCTTAAGGAGAAGGGATAGCATGATAATTAGGTTAGAGATTTCTTGCAGTTTCAGCATGCTTCTTTTATATTCAGATGTAGCCTGGTCATAGTGGACAGAAGTTTAGTCTGACAGTGGCTAGATTTATAAAACAAGCTAAGCCAAAGTGTAGTGGAAACTAGCCAACTGCAGTTTATTTAATAAACCCTATAAACTATGGTTTGCAGCAATGCAGGAACAGTGAGTGTATTAATTGCAATAAGACTGATTGATGTTCAAGATATTATTTCTCCATCTGGATTCCCATTATATGCTTGGAGATCAGGTTCTTAATTTGATCTTGGTTCATTATGTACTTTCTTACCTGAAGAAAGTGAAGACCTGGAGGTGAAAAGTAGTAATCAGAGATACAATTCAGCATTAAGGTATTGCTGCATTTAATCAGGTCAGTTTTGCAAAATAAGACATTGCTCTTACACTATTATGCTTGCAATAAAAAGACAAAAGGGTCCTCCCTTCAATCAAGAAACTGTGCAATAATGGACGAGTATTAAATATCACTAGCAAGAAAATGTGTGTGTATATGTGGGAGATGGGGGGGAGGAGAATCTGACATCATATAGAACATTTAAAGAATTCTGGTCCTATTTCCTGGTCATTTTGTATCAGAAGTAGCTGTATCTTTTATGGTGGTCATGAATGGCAATTCATTTGTCTTTAGGAATGTAGAACTGAAGAATGATTAGTTTGAATTGGATCAGGTTGCCCCAGCCTGGGTTATTTTTAATGAAAAAAAAAATCACGAACAGCTTGAAACAAAACAGGCAGCAAAGTTTCAAAGAACACAGAAGCAGCTTTACTGGGGTCAGCTACACCAGGGACAAAAGCCTAGCTTGGTGCTGGGTGTTTGGGGGCGGGGGGGGGGGGGATTTGGAAAGTGGGAGGAAAGAAAGATAGCACAAAGTGGAAGGTAATGATCAAGTTGCAGGGGAAAATGGGCCCAGATAAAGGCCTTGGTCAGGCAGGAGAGAAGTAAGAGCAGGATTTGAAATATGACAGGGGAAGAATTACAACAGCAGGAAGATAAGAGGTTGAGGGCAAGCCAAGATGGCAGGAGGGGGAAGGGAAAGGAAGAGGCTAAGTTGGCAGAGAAAGGGAGAGATAAGGGAAGAAAGGTTTAGGGTCAGTTGTTCAGAAAGAAAGGCTACAGCCTGATCCTATTACACATACCAGATTTTACCCCAGTTTAGGGTCCTAGTGGGAAGAGACTGTAGGGCAAGCAAGGGAACAGGAGTTATATGAAAACCAATTCTGATCAGAAATAAAGCTTCCACCAGACATTTGTAATAAAACAAGGCAGACATAGTGCATCTGCTGTCACATCAAGTGGCTGATTTAGAAAGTTGTGAAATTATTAATTTATTTCTGTTGCATTTTTTACTGCCATGGGAAAGGAGAAAGAGTTTTGGCATATCCTACTTCAAGGGGCTAAAATAATTGATTGTGGGATTTATCTGCTGTAGTGGAACTTATACAAGAAAATAGCCCTATGGGTAGGATCTAGGCCTGTAGAAATATCCTGACATGTTTTATTAGGAGTCAATCTGTCTCCCTACATTTTTCCCCCAAAGAGGAGACTCATTAAATTATTTATTCGTAGAAAATTAATTGGACTTAATTTTCTTGACCAATCTGTCTAGATTTCAACTGGATGTAGTTCCATATGTCTTTAGTTTGGATCTAACCCAGTCTTCATGATAATGAATAATTAATAAAATATGTATTATTCTTTTTATTTTTTAAAATTTCAAAAAGATTGAAGCGTTTCTTAAGTGTGGACTAAAACTGCTAGATGTTTAAAACTATATATCGGTATTCATCTCACTATATACAACTACAACTTAGAATATTAAACATTATTTTAATATCTAATAAATCATAATTTCATAATTATTTAATAATTGAATCACAATTACATATTTTCCAACCCGAAGTTTATCTTCTGATAATATTGGATTGCATTTCAGATCTTCATCCCAAGTCTCCAACAGGCATGAAAGATTCCAACATAACATTATCAGTAATTAAAATGCAATCAGTGTTGCTTTCAGATCTGTTTGGTAATGGCCCCTAAATTTAACATAATTATGTCCAGCCTCCTTCTTTTCCAGTCTAAATTATGTGCTTTCCAAATAAATCTTTACACCAAATAAATCTTTATACCAATGTGTGAAAGACTGTCTTTGCACAGAGGTGCCCCTGAGAAAGAAAGGAATAGTAATGGGCCTTCTTTGTTAAAGAAAAGCGGCAATTATAAGTGAGGAACAGCATCTGCATTCAAAGGGCTCTTTTAAAGAGCCAAACTCCTTCTTTCTCATTTACAAGAGATTATAGGAAGGTAAAGAGATGCAGAGGAGAGCTAGTGTGATGTAGTGGTTAAGACATCTGGCTAAAAATTGGTGACTGTGAGTTCTAATTCTGTCTTAAGCACAAACTCAGCTGGACAACTTTGGGCCAGTCACCTTCTGCTAGTCTTAGAAAAGACGTAGTTTTTCAACTTCTGAAAAACTTTGCCAAGAAGACTTCAGGGACATGTCCAGGCAGTCTCTGAAAATTTGATAACAAGAGAAGGGGGAAAGAAGAGATTTAGGTTGGCTGGGAATAAAGATTTTGAAGCAGTTCTTTGTTAGACATATGCTAATTACCACTTTAAAAATAAAAGTACGAGGATGATAGAATAAAATTCTTTATTGGCCAAATGTGATTGGACACACAAGGAATTTGTCTTTGGTGCATATAAAAGATAAAAAAGATAAGCAAGAGAAATACCTTTTACTTGATCCATCAGTTTTTATATCATGGCAATAAACTTAGGAGCTATATGGCAGATTCAACTTAGTAGCCATCAATGGGTACAGGACTTGTCTAATTCCAAGGCTTTGTGGTGCTTTCAACATTTGAGGAATTCTATGTACTTTTTTCCTGTTTCCACATTATTTTCCCTTTTGACTCACCAATATTGCAAAGATCCAAGTCTTAAGTAAGTGGCAACTAGGAGTAGATTTCACGCTGCTATGCTCTGGATTGTAAAAGAACCGTTGCAAAGCAACAGACTGTTTTATTTAATCAAGAATTGAGTCCAAATTCTTCATCTCTGATATCTATCCACAGCATCTTACAGTCAGATACTCTGAATCTGAATACATAAATTAAATTTTAAGAGATTATAAGAAGTAGGTTATTGATTTCTTAATTCTGATGATATAAGACCTATTGAGCTTTTGTTGCTGATTGCTACTTGTATATCGCTCAATTACCTATACTTTTGAGAACATACTTTGTTTGCAGCTTTCACAACATTCTTCTTCCAAAAGATAAATTGGGGTTGCATGGAAAACTATCACCTTCCCAGGACATTCAGCTAAATGAGGAATGCTGAAAATCATAGATCTACATTTGAACATTAGGCATTATACATTCCTGTTGAAAGAAGTTGGTATTGAAGAAAAATAGTTATCAACCATACTTTCTCCTATCAAAATCTTGCAACAAGGAATAATCTATATATACATCATTTTGCTTTGATCAGATAGGCTATATCATTTATAGTCACTACCACTTATATTCATAGATTGTGTCACTTTTCTGTGCACTTCTGTGAGACTCAACTCATTCACTTCAATATATCCTGGGTCTAGTAATTCCAACACCAGTTCACTGTCCTTGAGTCCTAATTTTTTCATGACTAGAAATGGCAACAAGGATAAAGAAGTCTTGTACTTTATGGAACACATGTTACATATAGTGCTATTTCTGTTCCAGAGAAAAAACTGGGTTTGGGCAGGCACTCATTGATCTTCCACACTTAGTATTAATTTGATTGTCCCCTTGATCTTGTCCCCAGTAATCGCAATAGGTTTAAGGTATCCATAATTACATGAAAATAATATTCAAGTATGTAAAAAATTATTAAGCTTCATCACCAAATATTTGAGATATAGTCCAGTAAGGAATCCTTGGTGCTCTCTGAATTTTTTTCTTGGAGACTTTTCATTATTCAAACTGGACAATATCATTAGTGCTAGCATCGTCTGCAACGAAACAACTCAGAGAGCACCCCTAATTTCGACCCTGAATTCAAAATATTTTTTATTGGTATATAGTCCAGTGACCAGTAATAGGTGGAATCAGAGCAGTTAACCATTTCATCCAATCTCTGTAATCTTCTTAAACAGCCAAACTCAACAGCAAGATTATGTGTAAATAAAGAAGGATAATATTGCTGAGAAATCAGCCAAACACTTTGCTTATCAAATCAGAAGAGATGTAATAGAGGCAGTTAATTTTAAATGGCATAGTTAGTTTTCAACTGGCTTATGGTTAGATGGTTAGTCTTAACACAGCATTGAAATACAAGTTGCTCTGCCTAACATTGCTCCTAAATAGCCACAACTTTCCTTCTCTTACTAAGGGCTATCCAATTCAGTCCTCTTTGCACTTCCAGTCCAAGATGTGCTTACTATTCCTACCCCACTCATAGTCATAGGCCATATTGCAAGGGTCACTTTTTGAACTAATTTAGCATCAGTAGTACCGCTCTGGTTAAGAATATATTTCTTTTTCCTTTTTTTTGTTTGAAATAACTTTTGAAATGTTGCCGAGCTAGATTGCACTTATACTTAGCATCGGGGCATTTGGTATTTGGATTATCTCTACAGTGTTGGAGCATTTTATTATATAGGTCTATATTAAGTCAAAATACTTGACTTTAGTCAGACTAATTATAATCTGTATTAGCAGCAGTATTGCATTCAAATCACAGGAGGAAACAGTTCCACTGTCTGCTTTGGTTAGACCACAGCTGAAGTACCATGTCCACTTCTGGGCATTGCACTTTAAAAAGGGCACAAACGAATCAGGAATTGGTTCAGGAAACAGCTGCCAAAAAAGAAAAAGAGTTGAAATGGAAAGCCATGGTCTGTCAAAAGTGAAGAAAGGAATTAGACATATGTAGTTTGCAAACCAGAAAACCAAAAAGAAATAAGCTAGCCATATATCTAGAAGGCTGTTAATGGGATGGACATTTTTTTGTTTGAAACCCAAAACAAGACAAAGACAGTAAAAGTTAAAAGAAAGAAGATGCAATATGAATGCTAAGAAACTTTCCTGATGGTGAGGAATGTTAACCCATGAAACAATAAACGTAAAACAGGGATGGATTAATGTCTTCAAACAGGAGCTGGATGGTTACCCTCACCCACCCTTCATTCTCATCACAAAGGCTAATATTTAATCTGAAGGAACTAATTTTGAAAACCTCAGGTTGTTATAAGGAAATAATACAGACAGAAAAGCCTCTAAGCCAGCCACACATGTAGTTTTGTTTATTGAAGAGCAATGATAAGAAGAATGTTCTCTCCCCTGTCTCTCCCTCATTATACCAGCCAGAAAAGATATTCGGTAGAAGAAATAAACTTTCTACCTAGATAGTAACAACTAATCTATTGTGTGAGTTGTAAACAGAGAGGCCTCCCCAAACAAAATATCAGGGAGTTCACTAGTTAACGAAACAAAAGCAACACAGGCAATAGGAGGGTGGAAAAAAAAACCTCCCGTGAAACACATTAGCGTGTGTTCCAGGCAGGTTTTGTGTGTGTGTGTGTGTATTTTGGTTGGAAATCGTTTGCAGAAGGAAGAGATGGCTGCCTTTACACGCTATTTATTAGAATTTGGGAAGGGGGAGGGAGTCGAGTTTGCCGCACAACGAAGGTAATCTGCCTACTAATAATTTAATTATGACTGGAGGTGAATAATGATAATCCAAGGTAAATTATTTCTCCTTTAAAACAGCCACAGGATACCAGGTCAGGAAGAAATCTGGCTTTCGGTTCGTGATCTCGTTATTCCTCCCCCACCCCGAGGTGGCTGACCAATCCCAGGAAGGAAGGAGGGGACGAGGGCTGGTCCCTGAATTTGAATCTGATTGGGCGACAATAAATTTTGGGAAGGGGGTTAGGCATCTCTTTGATGGAGATGCAAGCAGCCGGGCGGGAGGAGGGAAGGAGAGAAGGGGCCGGCCTGGAATTGATTAAGTTGGGAGGAGAAAGAGGAGAAGGCTGGGCGAAGCTCAACTCAGCCCGGGGGCCCTCCTTTGAAACAGACTAATTGGGGAGGGAAGACACAAAGGGAAGCGAAAGGCGCTTGGAGAGACGCGCGGCAAGGAAGAGTTCCCGCTGGGTGAGTGGAGTTTTGCCTCCGTCAGCTCTCCGAGGCTGATCCCAAAAAGTTTTGCCCAGGACTAGGGTCCCCGAAGTAAGTGACAGATCCCAGCTCGTCCTGGGGAGGAGACAAAAGCGCTCGGGTATCCGTAAGAGCTGACGGGGAGCAAACCACCATGCGCCTTGCCGACGCGTCCTTGGCCCGTTGCCTGCTGCTGCCGTTGCTCTTGGGATCCTGCTGGGCCCAGTTCCACGGAGAGAAGGGCATTTCTATCCCCGATCATGGCTTCTGCCAGCCTATCTCCATTCCGTTGTGCACTGATATTGCATACAACCAGACGATCATGCCCAATTTGCTGGGACATACCAGCCAAGAGGATGCTGGCTTAGAGGTCCACCAGTTTTACCCTCTGGTGAAGGTCCAGTGCTCCCCGGAACTCAAATTCTTCCTCTGCTCTATGTATGCTCCTGTGTGCACTGTCTTGGAGCAAGCCATTCCACCTTGCCGGTCCATTTGTGAGAGGGCACGCCAAGGCTGTGAAGCCCTCATGAACAAATTTGGCTTCCAATGGCCAGAACGACTGCGCTGTGAGAACTTTCCCCGCCATGGGGCAGAGCAGATCTGTGTAGGGCAGAATCATTCAGAGGAAGGTGGCTCTCCAGCACTGATTACAAGTGCCACTCCAATTGCTGGACAGGGTACTGCTGGGCCACCGCGTTATGCCACTCTGGACCACCCTTTCCACTGCCCACGAGTACTTAAAGTGCCCAGCTACCTCAACTACAAGTTTCTTGGAGAGAAAGATTGTGCAGCACCATGTGAACCAACCAAGAATGATGGACACATGTTCTTCAATCAAGAGGAGATTCACTTTGCACGCATCTGGATTCTCATCTGGTCTGTTCTATGTTGTGCCTCTACTTTCTTCACTGTCACTACCTATCTGGTGGACATGCAGCGCTTTCGCTACCCAGAACGACCCATCATCTTCCTCTCTGGCTGTTACACCATGGTATCTGTAGCCTATATTGCAGGATTTGTATTGGAGGAACGGGTGGTATGCAATGAACGTTTCCAAGATGATGGCTATCGGACAGTGGTACAGGGTACCAAAAAGGAAGGCTGCACCATACTTTTCATGATGCTGTACTTCTTCAGCATGGCCAGCTCCATCTGGTGGGTCATCTTGTCCCTCACTTGGTTTCTTGCAGCTGGCATGAAGTGGGGACATGAAGCCATTGAAGCCAATTCACAATACTTTCACTTGGCAGCCTGGGCTGTGCCTGCTGTCAAAACAATCACCATCTTGGCCATGGGGCAAATTGATGGTGATCTCCTCAGTGGTGTCTGTTTTGTGGGACTTAACAACATAGACCCACTTCGGGGCTTTGTTTTAGCTCCCCTCTTTGTCTACCTCTTCATAGGCACCTCATTTCTTTTGGCGGGCTTTGTGTCACTTTTCCGTATCCGTACCATCATGAAACATGGAGGCACCAAAACAGAGAAGTTGGAGCGTCTCATGGTGCGCATTGGGGTCTTCAGTGTCCTCTATACAGTACCAGCCACTATTGTTATTGCTTGCTACTTCTATGAACAGGCCTTTCGTGAGCATTGGGAGCGGAGCTGGATTAGCCAAAACTGTAAGAGTTTGGCCATTCCCTGTCCACTTCAATACACCCCACGCATGACCCCTGACTTCACTGTCTACATGATCAAGTATCTCATGACGCTGATTGTGGGCATCACTTCAGGTTTCTGGATCTGGTCTGGGAAAACCCTTCATTCCTGGAGGAAGTTTTATACCAGGCTAACTAATAGCAAACACGGGGAGACTACTGTTTGAGAAGAGAAATGGAGGAAACAGATTACCAACTCCAGAATTTCAAGAAAATATCAGATCTGCCTGCATTTCCCTCCTTGAGCTGATTCTGTTTGTATGTATGGGGAGATGTTCTTTGGAAAACTCCCTGCAATTTGGGAGTATGGCTTCTTTACTACATAAAGCTGAAAACTCCTCTGACAATCGGAAAGGAAAAAAGAAAAACAAAGGAGAAAAACCCCAAGTATTTAAAACTGTCTCATTTTAATTAAAACAAGTTCTAAACTTCTTTGCTTTAGGTTTTTAATTAACTATTAAAGGGTGTCTTTTTGTAATTAAAATTGTAAATAGCAACTGTAAATTTAATTATATATTTCTATTTAAAAACAAGAGAACAGCAGCAAGGACTTTATTTTTCAGAAAAAGTAAGGAGGGGTCATAGAAAGAAAGAAAATTTCATCTCCTTTTCTTTGAACTCTATTTTTCCCCCCTTTTTCTTTTCTTTCCTCTCTTTCTGAGCCAGGAGTGTGTGCTGTTTGGGTTGGCCCTTAATAGGCTATTTTTGCCTAAGCTTTTCACGAGAGCCAGGTTTTGTATCCAGGTTTTGTATCACTCCCAGCACCCAACCCACCTTAAACATCTTCCATCAACTCCCTTTTGCAGGTTACGGTTTTTAATATATTTCCAGGAATACTTCTTCCACCTCATTTTTTCCTTTCCAGGTTGAAAGTTTGGCAAGTAATGTTCTGTCTATGAAAATATATTTGGGGTGGGTTTGGGGAAGATGGCTGAGCCTTCTCGCCTTTGCTGAAATTTGGCTGTGCAGATTTTCTTATGTTTATTTCTTTTAGAGAATTATGACCTCCAAGAAAGTTTTTCTTGCCTTAAGCCGCAGAATTCTCTTTCTGTTACATTTGTATGTTTCTATTTTTTCCTAGATGTTTTGTATAAAAGGTAGCTTTTTAAAAATGACATTTTCTTTATTAAACAGATTTGTTCTTTGCAAATTCAGTTTGAGTATTTTTCAAACAGCCGGCCGTCTCCAAAGCTATTTCTTTGTGAGCTATCCATTTAGCTTCTAAAAAGTAACTAAAAACTGCAATTGATATTTCACAGCACAATATACATTTGTTTGAAGAGAAGGATCTTTAAAAAGAGCTTTAAAAAACAAGTACTACTATTGGAACCTGCTTGGTGGCATTTTAGAAAGTTTAAGGGGAAATTATTTATTTCAATTGAAAGATACTGTCTTTTGAGAAGCATAGGAACCTTATTTTACCAGTTTTCCCCAATATACGAGGAAAATTTAACTACATTTCTGTCTTCTACAATTTTCTTCTTTTGAGGATGTATATACTTTTCTCAACTTCTACTACAGCTCTTAAAGATGTTTGGGTAACTTCTTTAAATGTCTTTTACAAGAAAGTAACAATTTATTATTCAATAAAACAACTAATAGCAAAAAAGCAATATATTCAATGAAAAAGCATTAAATCTAAATCAATTTTTTTCTAAATCAAATGTCTCTGATTTGGAATTGATTTCCGACAACACTAAGGAACAATCTCAGTGTAAGGTTTCCATGGAAATCACTGCAGATAGATTAACTTCTTACCATATTTTATGAAAAAAGCATTAGAAACAAACATGGTAAAATTCGTCTTTTTTGAGTCCTTGTATATGATGACTGCACACGTATGCATTTTGCATCAGTTATGCAAGCTGTGAAAAGATATGGCTGCTGTAATTTTTTTCTTTTTTACTTCCAAAATGTTGAGAATTTTGGCAAACCTGTATCATTTTATTGAAAGGGTAAATCTTAACAATTGGATCCTGAGCATTTTTTAATCAGAATTAAGAATTGTTCTCTAAATTGTTATGATAGAAGAAATGTTTTCTGTTTTAAAATTTAATGTTTTCATTTGAAAAATGATTGATCAGTATTCTAAATAATATACAGTTCACGTCTTTAAATTTTTCAGAATATCTGAATAAATTTGAATTGGGGTGAAATTGGAATCAGAATTATTTATAAAGAAACTCAAAATGCCATTTCTGAGTTAAAGTTTCTAAAAGGCTTTACTGAAGCGCTATAATCCTACCTAGAAGTTAGCTAGCAAATTCCATCCATTTCTCTAGCATGATAACCACTCTTTGCAATGAGTCTAAAGATGGAACAAGATGCTAAAGGATACATGGAAGAAGTTAAGAGAAAAAAAGGAAAAGTATTGTTGCACAAATCTTTTTTAAAAACTCCCATTTTAATTTCAAATCTCCCCCCCTCACCCCTGTGGCAGACTCTGATGGCCTCTCCTCCCTCCTGCCCTTGGCAAATTGTCATTCTTAAGACTGCTTTTGTATTGCTAATAGTGTTAGTTGCTTTTTTGTGTCATTTGGTGTAAAGTTTTAAAACTTTGAAAAGAAATAAATAATTTCCTACTCCTTTTCCATCAAAAGGACCATAAAGGAAGCAATTCGGTTGGATGAGGAAACAATAATGCAAAATGGGATTTATAATACTAGGGGTAAGTGGAGGGAGGGAGGAAGTAAGTAAGAAAGGCTCCTGATTTTGAATCCTGCATTTTAAAATGAGATGGAAATGGAAACCTCTAATTTTTCTTAACACTGCTTGTATGCGCGCGTGTACACTCACACACACACATTCTCTCTCTCTTTCTCTCTCTCTTCATCAGAGAAAAGTGTGGTTTAAAGCTGCAAATCAAAGGGTGACTAAAGTGAACCAGATGGACTCTGGAATGCTTATAAACATGTGTCCCACCTATGACAAAATAAAAATAAAAAAAGAACACATTCTATCTAGTTTTATTTCTAAAAAAATTATAATGCAACAACACTGCATAGGGTTTGTACTTGAATATTGCCTACTATGCAGGGAAACATGTCAATATCTCTTATTTCCAGTTACAGTGTTTTGCCTTCTGCCATAATACCGGGTTTTCCCCAAAGCATCTGGTTGCAAGAGGTTGTAAATTAGAGGTGTTTTCCACAGATTCCAGTAGAGCTCCTGAATTCAAGAACAACATTTTGTCCAAAGCTTTCAACTACAAATGTCTCTCCCCCCATCCCTTTTTCCTCCTATTGTTATGAGACTGGGGCATTTTTCTCTCCCCATTAATTTATCAAGATCCAGTTTTGGTTTTTTTCTTTTTCCAGCTCATATTAAAATTCATATTAAAACCCAATTTAGATGGTATCAGTTGCTGTGCAAAAGGATCAAGCTCTAAGTTCTGTTATCATCCTTTTTCCATTTTTAAAAATAGCCGATTATATCTACATGGTTCTTTCCCCTCTAAGCATTTCCTATAAACCTGTCTTATGAACCCTGCAAATACATCAACAAATGGATCTCATTAGTCCCCTTTTTGGCACAGGTCTTTCAGCTGCTTGCCCCACACAAGCAGGGACTACACCCAAACTTTTAGTTAAAAAAAACCCTTTCTGTGTCCTCTGGACAGAAGATTGCAACGTGGACCAGAGGAGAGCTGAGAGTGGGCTCCCTCTGCCAAGGAATGTTGGGGCCATGGGTTTATCTCCCCCCTTTTGTTCTTAATTTAATCCTTCTGGTTTTAGAAGCCTATGGAAAAGAAAGACCATCTCATGTCAGAATGGCTTATGTCAGGCAAGCGCTTTTCCACATATGTGTGTATTTTAACAAATATCTAAAGTTCATTTCTTTCTTTCTCCCGCCCCTTCCCTCCAGCTCCTTCATGTTTACCCTCTTTCCAGGTCAATTCGACTTCTTCAACCCCATCCTCTTTTGGCTCCCGTGCCCCCTTTTTTGTTTGCAGTGCTAATTAAGAAGGGTGGGGGAGGGAAATACACTTTTGTTACTTTTTCAGAGCTAGCATGTTTTTTTTTTTAAAAAAAAATCAATTTAACTTTAAAACCACGAATCGATCTCTGACTCATATCCTTCCCTCCCCAAAGTATGTTGCATAGGACATTTTTGCATTCCCACTTAAAAGTTGACACACAAGCTTTGAAATGGAGATTTCTCCCCCAGTGAAGCAGAGGCCTGCTTAACACATTAAGAATCCCAGCTGCCAGGGAATGAGAGCAAAGAGGTTTGATCTGTGCAGGGTGGATTCCTCTCCTCTTCCCGCCCCCATTGAAAAGACGAGTGTGGGGGTTGTTCTCTGCAATAAACTGTTACAGACCTAAAGCTATTTAGGGGGGGGGGGGGCTTGGAATATGAAATTCCTTTGCGGCAGACGGGAAGGCTGTCCAGTCGTGCAGACAAAAAAGCCTTCTTTAAATGACTCACAGTTGCAAAGAGTCAACCAGTGCTGTTTAATGAAATAGCATAAAGGAGGGGTTGGTGAACAACTGGATTCCAAACCAGGCTTCAGTTCCAACTCCTATCAAGACAGGCTTCTATGAGCAGAGCAGCTGCCATGCCTGACTTTAACCTCCTCAATAAAGCCTCAGTTCTGCAAGGCTCTGACTTCATGAGGCTTCAATATGTCTTTAAGGGGCACTGCAATATTTTTCTGTAAATTCAGATAGGGGCCCAAGAGTGGTTAGTAAGAATTTTTATTTTCAAAGTCTGGGTAAGTAGAAAGTCCATCTCATCAAGCCCGCTTAGCTAACTCCTATCCAACAAGGCTGATCAGAATTTTCTGAGAAGATGAATGAAGCAAAGCTGTGACTAGTTTTCCTTGGAATATAGCAATCCATAATACAGGATGAAGGCAGACATAATGTCAACTCAAAACTGTTCACCCAACTGCTCTGTCTGGCCTTGATGGAAATGACAGGTGTGCATACCAGCATTTAAGCTCTGGCTGAATGTCCGTTCAGTCCTCTCCTTCTATGCTTCAGGTGGATCTGCCACCTTGTTAAGAACTTTTTAAAGGCTTCACATGAATTTTGCAGGTACTAACAGAAATGTATTTTAAAATGCAAAACAAAGTGTTCTCATGTTTTGATAAGTGAGGCAGAATTGCAGTAATGCTGGGAAAGTTCCAGCATTATATTTGCAGCGGCCTTCCGATTCAAACTAGCAAAACTATTTTTTCTTCTCAGGGTATAGCCCTGGTGATGAATTAATGGCTAGGACCAAATGCTTCCAAAGCAGCCTCACTACTGTACAAACATTACATCTTTCACCACTGACAGAGAAAATAACCTTTCATTTACTGCTAAGTAGTGTTGTAGCATATGTGGGATTAGGAAAAATATTTCAAGACATTATTACGTAGGATAATATGTACCTCCCCCTAATAATAAATGGCCTCATCATGGCCCATGCTCTCCATCTGCATTAAACTGCAGGTCCCATGATCCCTAGTCGGTACAACATTTAGATCCTAAAAAGCTCTACTAAACCCGAACAAAAAGACACCCCTACATTTGGTGTGTTTGATTGGTTATCAAAAATCCACTTAGTGACCCGTATTGTGGCACTAAATGGATTCTTGGTTTGATCTAATAGGACTGCTTAGATTCTTACATATTTCTAGACTTTCAGATTTATTCATTTGCTTGAACTATGTTTATTAAAAATGAAATATTTTTTTAACAAATATAGTTTAAGCAAGATAACATATGTGATTCTTTTAGAACTCCAGATATTGAAGGATCATAATGGTAAGGAAGAAATTTCATTAGAATAGTTATTATGTTGCTGTGAAAGGAAAACTATGCTACCTCACAGCATGTTTTTGGATCTCACAATAGTCACCTCTACTTGAAGTCAGTGGAGGTTCTTAGATAATTCATCTTCACCTCCATCTCCAAGCCTCAACAGAAGAATGAATTTGAATTAAATTTACAGCTACTCCCATCAAATCAACCAGTCAGAACAGCAAAGAAATAAAGGTAGCATATCATTCTTCGGTTCTTATAGTATGCATGGAAGATGGAATATGCAAATAGGCAAAGTCACTTTGCAAAAAAGAAAAGAAAAAGCTTCTGCCAAAGTTATCACTACTATAATATTTATAATCCATTCCAGTCCAATGAAGTTGGGTGGCTGATCAATCTAAATTTAAAAAAATCCACTCAGAGAAGAATCCTGGATGCACCTCTCACTAGAGTTAAAACAAGAAAAACATCTGAAGCAGGCACAAGATAGATGTCAACCAAGAAAGATGACCATGTTTCTTAGATACTATATATTCCAAAAAGTGTATCACTAAAATACTTCTTAGGGAAGGAGGAGAATGAGGTCCACCTGAAGGGGCATGCTGAGGAATTTGCGGATTTTCTGGAAGACAAAATCACTTGATTTTGTTCCCAGTTAGATGCCGGCATGGTTGCTGGTCTGGTGGAAGCTTCTGAGGTAGGTTCTTGCCCTGTTATCTGAGAACGGTTTGACCCTGTGGAAGTGGACAGGATCCTAGGGAGTATGCATGCAAGCACTTGTGTTTTAGACTCATGTCTCTCCTGGCTTGTGAAAGCTATCCAGGAGATGACAGGCGGGTGGACTCTGGCGGTAATTAATGCTTCTCTACAGGGGGGGACGGTGCCCCAGCACTTTAAGGAGGCTGTGGTCTGCCCTCTTCTTAAGAAGCCATTGCTGGACTCCACCTAGATAATTTCCAACCTGTCTCCTTTTGGGGGAAGGTTGTTGAGACGGTGGTTGCACAGCAGTTCCAGAGGTTTCTGGATGAAACCGATTATCTCAACCTCTACCAGTCAGGATTCAGCCCTGGATTTGGGACAGAAATAGCATTGGTTGTACTTTTGGGTGATCTCTGGTGGGAGTGGGATGGGGATAGTGCATCCATCTTTGCTCTACTTGACCTCTCAGTGGCTTTTGATATCATTGACCATGGGATTCTTCTGGGGTGGCTTCGGGGGATAGGAGTGGGAGGCCTTGTGCTGTCTTGGTTCACTTCCTTCTTCTGCAGCCAATCTCAGTCAGTGTTGATAGGAGGGGAGAGATCCAGCCCTCGCCCACTGCTTTATGGGTTCTGCAGGGCTCGGTACTCTCTCTGCTCCTGCTCTGTCCAACATTTATATGAAGCTGCTGGGTAAGATCATCCATCACCATGAACTGAAGTATCACTAATATGCTGATGATACTCAGCTGTATATCTCGGCCTATGGTGAGTTAAGTGTTGCTGTGTCGTCCCTCTTGCAGTGCCTGGAGGCTGTTAGGGGCTGGATGGGGAGCAATGGGTTGAAACTAAACCCTTGCAAGACTGAGTGGCTCTAGGTCTGGGGTTCGTTGGCTCAGGGAGAATTGTCATCTTTGATCTTGGATGGAGTGGCACTACCCCAAACAGACCCTGTGCGTAATCCTGGACTCACAATTTCTGCTCAAAGAGCAGGTGGTGGTCGTGGCTATGAGGGCCTTTGCATAACTGTGGGTTGTACACCAGTTATGCCCTTTCCTGGACCAATGGTCCCTATTCACAGTCACTCATGTCTTGGTCACTTTCTGTCTTGATTATTGCAACGCACTCTATATGGGGCTGTCCTTGAAGAGCATCCAGAAGCTCCAGTTGGTGCAAAATGCAGCAGCCTGCCTGGTTTTGTGCAGACCTGGGTGTACACATGTTTTACCTCTCCTGCTGGAGCTGCATTGGTTGCCGATTTGCTTCTGGGTGCAATTCAAGGTGCTGATTGTCACCTTTAAAGCCCTTCATGGCTTGGGACCAGGTTATCTGAGGGGACGTCTCTTGCCAATCACATCCACCTGACCCATTAGAGTGGTGTGTCAGGGAATGCTGTGGGTCCCATCTCTGAGGGAGATATATCTGGTGGGACCCAGAAGAAGGGCCTCCTCCATGGTGGCTCTCTCTCTCTGGAATATCATTCCCCCAGAGATTAGAATGGCCCTCTCTCTAGCATTCTTTTGAAAGGCACTGAAGACCTGGTTTTGCCAGCAGGCCTGGGGAACCCAGAGTGGGATGGAGCCCATTAAATGGCTCATGTGATCTGCTGTCATCGGAGTAGGGGGTGGGAGGTGGGGGGTGATTTTTTATTTTATTTTTTCCAGATTTTGTTCTATTGTACTTTATTAATTTATTTGATTCTTTTTGTTAGTTTTTATTGTTTTTTATTTTTATTTTTTGTTTTAAATATGGTTTTACATTGTGTAAGCCACCTCGAGTTGCCATGGGCGAATAGGCGGCAATATAAATTAAGAAATAAAATAAAATAAATGTGCACCACATCCAATATGTTTCGGGACTACTTTTCTTCAGCTGGAACTGGGGCTTAGTCAAATTGAAGGGAATTATGAACAGTTCCAAATATCAATTTTGGCACAAAACCTTTAGGCCTCGGCCAAAATGTTGAGGAGGAATTTCACTTTCAACATGACAAAAAGCATACCTCTAAATCAACAAAAGAATGGCTTGATCAGAAGAAGATCAAAGTTTTGAAATGGCCCATCCAGAGTCTAGACCTGAATCTAATTGAAACTCTGTGGTGTGATTTGAAGAGGGTTGTTCATAGGAGATGCCTTTGCAGTCTGACAGATTTTGGAGCACTTTTGCAAGGAAGAGTAGGCAAAGATTCCCAAGACAAGATGTGCCATGCTGATAGGCTCCTACTCCAAAAGACTGGAAACATCAAAAAGTGCTTCAATGAAGTATTAGTTTAAGGATGTGCATCACTATGCAACCATTGAATTTTTTAAAATTGTTTTTCCTCCCTAAAAGATTTCAGTTTGTTTTCAATTGAATTATTCAGCTTATGTGTTATATTAAAGGTGGAAGAAATTCTGAAGTGATTCATCTTGGTCTGATTTTTTTTTTACATCTCAAAAACCTGGTATTTTAACAGGGATGTATAATTTTTTTTTAATATTGCCTGTAGTATGCACCCATATATTTTCAGTCCAGTTATGGTAGATCTATCTCAAAGTTTTCTAAGGAGCCCTTTTTGACAATATAAACAATATAGTTAGGTTGGAGCAGAGGCCAAAAATGCCCAGGAACTGAGGGCTTGGTGGAAGTTCCTTTATGTGACCCTACCTTAGGCATATCGCCTTTGATTGCAGAAATCCAAACAATCCCTTTGCTGCCATCTAGTCTCATCAGAAGTTTTGCAGCCTGGATATGGATGGAATAGCTAGCCTAAGTCCAATTTTATCAGTTCCCAGCTCTATAAGTAGCCCTCAACTTACAATGATTCATTTAATGACCATTTAAGGTTACAAGAGCATTAAAAATGTGACTTAAAATGTGTCCACTTTCTTGCCACCATCAGAGCATTTCCAGGTCATATGATTAAAATTTGGGCATTTGGCTTACCAGAATGGGAGCTCTATTATCAAGCAGTGCCATTGTTCTGGATTAGAGACTGGACCTGCAGCAAGAATGGCACACATTCCTATGGTCTGATAGGACAGGCACATATCATCATTTCCAACAACATAGAATTAGGCAAGCGTTACTTAAGATTTGGAATAAAATTAAAAATCAAATGTATATAGAAATGCCAAATTGAGTATCAGTTCTAGAAGCGATAATACATCCAAATTTGTTAAAACAAGGGGAAACCGTTACCTATAAAGATGTTATAAATGAAATTGGAGAACTAAAATCTAGACAAGATTTAAAGCAACAAGGGATGAATTTAGAGTGGTGGGAATATTTACAGATCCAATAGAGGTATGGAAAGGACAAAAAAGAATGGAGAATGGGCAAGAAACGGTACTAGACAAAATTCTCTTGGGGCCAGATGACAAATTAATAAGGAAAATTTATGAATTTTGATTGGCATATAAATTGGAGGAAGAACAGGTAAAAGAGATGATGGTGATATGGGCTAGAGGTTTTGGATATAACAAAAAATTAGACCAATGGCAAATATTATGGGAAAGGAACAAAAAGATGCATGGTGGAGTTGTAAAAAAGCACAAAAGTTTTGGCACAGGATTGGGAAATGGCTGGAAGAAATGATGGGATTTAAAATAGACCAATGATGGGATTTAAAATAGACCATAGACCAGAATGTTTTTTTATTGGGAATTATATCAAAAATATAATAAGGAAGAGTTATATTTGATAATACAAGTCATCACTGTGGCAAGAATGGTATTTGCCCAGAAGTGGAAAGAGAAAGAAATTCCTAGTGAAGATGAAGTAATAAATAAAATTCTGACGTGTGCTGAAATGGATAGGCTAACACTAGAGATGAAAAATAAGGATGAATCGGAATATTATATAATTTGGAATAGATTTTACTATTGGTGGGGACAGAAAGAAGGGTTTAAGATTGAAAAGAGCTGTTAAGAGGACATCTGTGATCATGAGATGTAAATAATACCAAGAATGGAAGATGTAAGTAAGGATGAGCAAATGTAGATATGTGTATATATATTTATATATATGTACAAATGTATATAAGATTTATATTCTACTATATTTTACTAGAATGATGACAAAAAGTTATATCAAAACGACTACACCATGTTAAATGTTTTTTATATTTTATATTTAATTTAAAAAAAAAATTGGGCATTTGGCATCTGGCACATTTAGAACAGTTGAAGAGTTCTGGGATCATATGATCTCCATTTGTGACCTCTTCAGCTAAGCAAAATCAGTGGGGAAAAGTAGATTCACTTAAAAATCATGTCATTTACTTAACAGCTGCAGTGATTCATATAATAACTATGGCAAATAATGTCATAAAATCAGGTGTGACTTACTTTTCAACCACCTTGCTTGACAGTGTTCCAACCAAAGTAATAAGACAAGGATTACCTATATTATGTTTTTCCTAGTTTATTTACTTATCCTGCCTTTATTATTTTTACAAATGACTCAAGGTAGTGAACATATCAAACACACCTTCCTTGTCTTATTTTTCTCACAACAACCCTACGAGGTAAAGACATCCAGCTAAGGAAGGATTAGAACCCTGGCTTTCTAGCCTAGTGCCTTAATACTAGATCAAACTGGAAAATGTATATAGTCCATATACTTTACCTATATATTCCAAGATACCAAGAGTAACAATGCCCTACTTATTTCTTTTGGTAGACAATGAACCAAGGGGGCGGGAATGGGGGACACCACTTGAAAACAGGATTTTGATGGCTGGAGTTGAAGGAAGAAGCATTCTATTTTATTTAAAAGAGGGCCTTCCTGCTATTTGCCAGACAGGGGAATTAGGTAAAGTCTCTCTGCTTTGATGTGGATTAATTACCTCTGCTATGTTTTTCCAGATGGCTCAGTTTGGCTCAGTTAGGGAAAAGTCAATCAAAGTGCCAGAATCTAAGTGTTCCTCCCCCATTATATTCTTTACTTCTACCACTCTAAATCCAGTTGTTTCTTAATACCAATAAAGCAGCTGAAATTACCCATTTCTGTTCCTATCTGTCCCTTAGAAACTCTTTACTTATTAACAAAATTTGTATGCTATCCCACCAAATAAAATTCACTGTGACAAAAAATGATAAAACAACAGACTTAAATATTTTAAAAACATAGTAAATAAGACAATATAAAATAAAATCTATTTCTTTAAACATCAATTTTTAAAATGGTCATATTACAGAAATTAATTTAAACCCTTGGTGAACAAAAAGATTTTAATGTTCCAAAGCCACAAAGATATTCTTCCTAGGAAAAGCCCAGATGATTACCTATCTTGTATCTTAATGATTACTTATCTTACTAAGCTGATGGATCACCTTACTTGCAGGGTGTTACTTATCTTACTTACTCCAAGCAAAGTAAAAATCTGGTTAGGTCTCTATAGGTGGTTATGACAGAAACTGGTTGTTTCCAAGCTGTCTAAGCCTTCAAATTTTAACCCACATTTTAACGTTGGTCTGCAGACTGGTCATATCCTGAATCAATGTTGTTGAATTAAAAGCTACTATTTTTCAGTAAGGGGGCGCAATGGTTCCATGGTTAAAGATGCTGAGCTTGTCAACTGGAAAGCTAACAGCCAGAATCTGAGACTCGAGCACTGTGCAAGGGAGTAAGTTTTTGTTCTCGCCCTACCTAGCAGTTTGAAAGCATGCAAATGTGAGTAGCTAAATAAGTACCAATTCAGTGAGAACGTATCAGCATTCCATGAACTTCAGTGTATAGCTCTGTTGGTTACAAGATCATAGAAATGTCTTCAGACAACACTGGCTCCCTTGGCTAGGAAACAGAGATGTGCACCTCTCTCTAGAGTTTGAAATGACAGGGGAAATATTTACCTTTACCTTACTTCTCAGTAGCAAGAAAAGGAGAATGTGTCAGGTAGGTACAGTGGGAAATACCTAAAGGAGATGACAAGCACTTCAAATCTCAACAGTACAAAACTGATTCATTAGAGTACAGTGATCTGCAATAGCTCTTGAACACCATTCAGCCCCCATCTGTTTTCTCTATAGCTGAGGAGCCCCAAGGAATTCTACCCATGTTTTCTCCACTGCACAGCTGGATGATAGGGAACAAGTTATTGTTTCATCAAGCTTAATCAAGATCACTGGATGAAGATGTTAAAACCTCCTTCTGTTCTAGGAAACCTGAGCAAAATTGTTCCAACAGCAATAAGAAAACAGTGATGTTTCTTTTGTCATGATCCTTGAGAGAGATTAAAATCAAGAACACTGCTGATGCACTGAATGTGAACTAGTCCAGGGCTGTCAAACTCGCTGCCCGCAGGCTGGATGCATCACATGCTGGCCATGCCCAAGCCTGGTTTAGCAAATGAGAAAAAAGTCACAATATGTGATGTGACGACACTGTGACAATGCGAGTTTGACACCCCTGAACTAGTCTGTCAGGTAAGAACCCATCCTATATACTTAGGTGTGGTGTGTTATGAGAATCTTGAAAACTAGTGAAGCAGAATAAATCATGGTTCAGTTTGCCATGGGTATGAGCAGGCAACAGTCCAAATGTCTATGAGATAGACCTACCTACTCAGAATTCCAAATGGTATTCCTGGGCAAATGTAAGGTTAGACTAATTCCATTTGAAATAAGTTAAACATCACTCAGTAGTGATGATGATTTTCCAATTTATCTGGATTATTATTATTATTTGCTTTTTCCCCCCAACCCTTTCCCATGTTAAAGTATTGGTTGGAAAGAGGAGGAGGAGAAAGTACCTCAAACCAAATCTCTAGTTGAATCTCCGAACAGTTTTTAAAACTGATATGAAATAGAAGAAGGAACAGAATCTTAACAGCTGATTCCTAAGAGGTTAAATAATCATCTGAGGTCATCCAACATCCTTTTCTAAAAATAGAATTTAAGCAGGAGAGGAGCCATTGTCAAGATTCTTACACTTAACCTAGATAGTTTATCCAGAAAGAAACCACTGTAGATGGTACCAAAAAATAGAGAGAAGACTATCATAATTAACATTATTTTGTCTTTGGAAAAGGTCATTGCAAAGGGAAATGTGCATTTCTGCTGTGTTGAATTACAGCTCCCATAATCCCCAATTAACATGCCAGTCTGGAAGACACCCTAAATCTTCGTTTAAAAAAGTAGGCAAAAAGTAAAATCCATCTGGCCTTGACCTGACTATTTTGTTAATTTATGCTAATTGCAACCTTCGAGGGATGATTGTGGAAGAAGGGTGTAATGGAGATATTCAGTTGATTGCTGTTCTCCCCCCCCCTCTTTTCTCAAATGAAGTTGAATATGAACTCCACTATTTCACCCACTCTTTGTTGTGGACAGGAGTGGATTATTGGTTTCTCTTGAAGAAAAGCACCCTTTGCATTTAAACAGACAGATTGATTGCATAATTCTTGGGTATATCACTGTAATTCAAAGTTAGGGAAGGACTGGCTGCTAAGGCTTTCTTTCTTCCCACCCCAGCTGCTCAAATCTGATTTGCACAATTGTACAGAACAAATCTGGAGAGAAGGAACACCTAGGTGGATCATCAGTAACAAGACACTATTCAGAGCAATGTTTAAATGGATGGAATATGTAAAGCCCAAGTGTAAATCACAGGTGGTACAGCACAGAAACCTAGAGGAATGGATACTAATCTCCAACATTATTTTTTGCTATACTTTCCTGCACCTTTCTATTAACTGAAAAGTTGGCAATTTTCAATGTAGCATGTATCAGTTTAAGCCACTTACTTGCAAAGCAAAATATCACTGAAAAAGTTCCCCTTTTGCCATAAATCATTTTATGTTATCAGAGTGAATTTCTGGCTTTGGGGGGGTGGGCACACCAATTAGTTAGGCCAATTTTAGCCTTATGTGTTGGGTGAACACAGCTTACGTGGTTATTTATGGTTTAATGTGTCATGCAAAGCCAGAAAAATAAAAGATTTAATGAGGCAAAATATATGGCTAATATCATATAAGCCTATTGTACAAACAAGTATTTTGTGATATACTGAATTATCTTACAGGTGTTTTTTATGGATCACAGCAAAAAAATTCTATAAATGACTTTGTAAATTTATAAATAATAAATGCATTTTTCTTAAGTTGAAATGTGTATTAATGTTTATGGTACAACAATAGATAATCATTTTACAATCAAATTTAGTTTATAAGAAAGTAGTTCAATACTTTTGGGGAAAATGAGCTATGCCATGATTCATACCTATTGATATTTCCCCTAGAAAGGTTATGATATAAACTATGAAAGCAATTAGGTTTAGAAAAGATTAATATGCAAAATCTATAGAACAATCAGAAACTTGGTCAATGAATTTTGCTCTGCACAAACCTTAACATGTTTAAAACAATATTATTTTTAAAATAGGAATATTATTTACAATATCTTATTGAATATGAGAATGACCATAAACCAGACAGCATAGACAGAGAAAGGAAATTAACTTAAAACCAACACTAAGAGTGAATAAACTCAGCAAACCAGATGTGAGAATATGTCTCATTTTACATTTGTTCTGCATACTTGTTCTGTACATTTGAGTGTGAGAGAGATGAAGACAAAAATCAGTAAGCATACTGAGAATTAACTGTTCAGATTTGGTCAGCTTGCATTTAAATGTCATCTGTCCAATTTATTCTACCGTTTTGTTCATGATGCTATCTCTCACTGTTATATCCTGCTTTCTTCCTTTATGCATCTTAGCGTGCTTAGCATGCTTAGCGTGCTTTTATGGATTCCAGGAAGTGTCACTTGCATATATGATTCAAGACTATTAGGTGTAAGAAGTCCATATACTGAAGTTTGTAGATGATACAACAGTGATTGGTCTCATTCGAGACAACGACGAATCTGCATACAGATGGGAGATCGAACAACTATCCTTGTAGTGCGACTGGAACAATCTTGAACTAAAAACACTCAAAACCATAGAAATGATGATAGATTTTAAGAGAAACCCTCCTATACTACCATCTCTTACAATACTAGACAACACAGTACTCATTATCAGCAGTAGAGACCTTCAAGTTTCTAGGTTCTATCATATCTCAAGACTTAAAATAGACATTTAACATAAAAAATGTCATCAAAAAAACTGAACAAAGAATGTTCTTTCTGTACTAATTCAGAAAGCTCAGACTACCCAAGGAGCTGTTGATACAGTTCTACAGAGGAATTATTGAGTCTGCATCTGCACCTCTATAACTGGTTTGGCTCTGCAACCAAACAAGACAGACATAGACTTCAATGGATAATTAGAGCTGCAGAAAAAACAATTGCTACCAACCTGCCTTCCATTGAGGACTTGTATACTGCACAAGTCAAAAAGAGGGCTGTGAAAATATCTACAGACCCATCACATCCTAGATGTGTTTGACAAATTGTTTCAACTTCTACCCTCAAAACACGCTATAGGGCATTGCACACCAGAACAACTAGACATAAGGACAGTTTTCTCCCCGAATGCCAAATGCTCTGCTAAACAACTAATTCCCACAACACTGTCAAACTGTATTACTATTATTCTTCTCATCCTTCCTATTACCTATCTCCTTTTCGGCTTATGACTATATCCTTGTGCTTGTATCTTATGATTTATATTGTTTTATTTAGTTTCCTAGTATGATTTTGATTGCCTATTTAGTATGCTATGACTATCACTAAGTGTTGTATCTTATGATTCATTATGAATATATTTATGAGGACTATGACCATGATTCATCTCTTATATTTTTACGTACACTGAGAGCTTATGCACTGAAGACAAATTCCTTGTGTGTCCAACCATACTTAATCAATAAAGAATTCTATTCTATGTAATGCAGATTCATGTTACTGCATTGTAAAGAACACATATGCTCACAAAAATGGCAATAGTTAAATTAAAAGTAGAATGCAAAAGAGAAATTCCAGAGCCACCCACTTTTCTAAAATACTCATTATGGTCAATGTTGATTGTCACTTCTGGATATCAATTCTGGAAAGTAGTCCTATCCTAAGTGTTACTGGTCTTTGTTCCAAATTGTGGGCCTTTCCAGCCAATTTACATATTTTGATTCCTATGTTATTCAGAGATTTTGCTTTTTCGGTGCATTTTCAAAATAGGGCAGATTAAGGAAATAGTAGGGTGGTGTTTTATTCTTTACTCTATAGCGTGGAAATACCACTCTAATTGCCAGCATAAATACTTAGAGTAACCCTTCAGAGGAAAAGTTCATGTTAGTAACAAAAAGGCAAGAAGACAGTTCTATACTTTATCCAGCTCTCATGGAGAAAAAGGGAGACAGAAACAAGCCCACCAATCTATTACCTGAAAGTAATTTGGCTACATGTTGCTATGTCAACAAATTATCAAGCCTTCATTAGAGAAGGTAATAAAGATTGGAATAGACTAGGCACTGCAGTCTGCTTTCATAGGAAGCTTGAAATAACTTTTTCAGCTTTAGAGGATGAGATGTTTAATTAACAGACTAACTAACATACCAACTGGGTTCAGATAAGGAGCAGGTACTGTAACAGTCTTGACTAAAAGAACTGGTTCCTCCAGTTCTAGATAACTGCAAATTGCTTATGTATTTATGCCTACAATGTGACCAAGTGTCCAAAAGTTGGTCTGATGCATAGGATGAGATTTTAGATTTTGGCAAAATCCAACAAACCCAGGGCATTCATTGAGACTCATTCTGGGCTCCCTCACAGTGTCCCAAAGTAGTGTATAAATTCAAAGCAAGGAAATCATAAACTCAGATAAGGCCTTCAGATAGATTATTTGGCCTGCGGTATAGAACACAGAGATAATATTTAGAGATGAGAAAACCAATGAGAAAAAGATATTTACATGAACAGCTTGGTTTTAGAACAAGAGCAACTTACAAACATTTGCTTAACAATTTTTCTGGTTCAATATTCCAAGTCCAGGCACCAGCAGCACCTCCCAACCTGGGAAGCAAGGATCCGTATTGCAGTACAAGGTATCAACCATCTTAAATGTGTCATGTGCCTACAATATTCCCACTTCCCAACCACAATCCTACTTGTGGAAACAGGCTGCTTGATTAAAATAATTCTTTTTAGATACCCAACTTGGTATAAACTGATCAACTCTCTCCAGGCTGAGTGATTGGAATAGATGGAATCCAGGTTTTGTTTCCCCCAAAACCCTCTTCTGTGTAAGTCTACTTATACCACAGGTGTCAAACTTGCTGCGTCACATTGCCGTCACGTGAAATTTTGTGACATTTTCCCCATTCACAGAGCTGGGGTGGGCGTGGCCTGCATCCAGCCCGCAGACCGCCAATTTGACACCCCTGAGTTATACAAAGATATAATTCGTGAAAATTAAACCATGCTTTAGCAAAGATTATTAGGAAGGTGGGTTTAGATAATTAGATAATTTCTTATTGGGAGCTACTTTCAGGACATCTTATGTGGAGCATTACTCCTAATTGGGCAAAGGAACAATATCTTCAAAGAACCTGGCTTTCACTTATCCCCTATAGTCTAAAAATTGGGGATGTTCAGGGGAAAAAAGAATGAAGAACAAGGAAGACCTGCTTATAAAGTATCTAACCAGGAGGCCCAGACGACTTCTCTCCAATCAACTCCCCTGTAAGACTAACAGCTATTTCTTGGATTTCAGGATTATATTCTATATGTCTAGGCTTCTAGGAAGATCAGAAGAACCTTTGTTTCTCTTTTCCTAGAAGTGGACTATTGTATGATGAAATTAGAGCAGAAGAATAAGAACCCAGCTGGACTAATACTGGAGGAGATCAGAAGATTTAGTCTGACTGGGGACAGCAGGTTTCAACCTTTGAGTAAGGAACACTTGGAAGGGCTTAAAGTATTTCCTCCTACCATTATACATCTTCTCAAAAACACTGGACAGGCAATCCTTGGATTAATTAAAAAAAAGTAATCTATCAAAAATTAACTCAAATATTCCAATTAACTTGGAAAAGTGGAAAAACAGTTAGAAAAGGGGGGCGGGGAGATGCCTCAGAGTGCTTCACTTACTTTGCACATAATCTTTCTTTTGATTCATTTAACAAACTATTGCCATCATAGGGAGAAAAAGTTCATTCCTATACTAAAGGATGGGATCTTCATTCAGTTCATGCAGGGTCTAAAGATTTGCACTGTGTGGTCAGAACACCACCAACTATGGAGGTTCTCAATCATCCAGGTCATGATTCAGTTTTCCACAGATTTTCTAACTGATTCAGTAGGAACTGAAGAAGCTTCTTGGATAAGAAGCAAAATGTTTTAAAGGAAAAAAACCAAGAAAGTCCAGTTGCCTTTTAGAAAATCACTTTTGGGACATCACCAGCAGGAATTCATTCCACAGGGTCTCCTGCAAACTCAGTTAAATCAGTTATGCAAATGAAGTGGAACATATCATGTGACACTGTTGTTGGTCCTGCCACTGCCTAAGACATAAGAGGATTAGTTTAAATGCAACCCCATAGTTGTGTCTCTCCTTATAGAAATGGTTCTATTGTTGGTGCTCTTCTGACAAGTCTTTTACTTTATCATGGTACTGTTGAGTTTGCAGATATAATTTAACAAAGTGGCATCCCTTCCCTTCTTACCATGTGTCTGGTCAATGATAGTGAACAGGACTAAAGACCATGTTTTCCTAGGATTTATATTCAGCAATTCCTCTATTTTCTCCCATTCTGGCTCTAGAGCATCTGAAGGCACAGATATCTTAAGAATACATATGAAATGGTTATTTCTACCATGTTGAAAGAGTCAATCCCTTGGCAGAGAAAAGGAAAGAACAAATGTCCTTTGAGTCAGTTACTAACAAGATCAAACTGTGAGGCAAGGGGTATGTCAGGAGTCAATTTAAGGAATAGACACATCACTCTAAGTCATAGTTGTTCAATCTTTTGGCTTGCCTGGGCCACATTGAGTGAAGAGGAATGGTCTTGGACAGCATATAAAATATATAATGTAGTTCAAGTTTGTATATAACAAATTTCCTTTATTTTTATATTGTTATTGTATCTTATGGGGCTGCATTACCAAGTGTCCAGGGTTGCATGTGGCCATGGACCCTGTGTTGGACATGTTCTAAGTCATAATGTGATGTTATTTCTGATTGACTCAGCATCTACTTCTCTCCCCTATGCCTGCAGAGGATGACATTTATCTTGAGATTTGCATCAGGCAAAATCTGAGTATTTGTCCATTAACAAGTTCCAGCTCTTATTGTAACCAACATGATCCTAACATAGATTATTGGATCTTTAGGCCAGCAGCTGGGAATCAACAGGTGTCCATAATAATTGCTGTAAGCATTGGCTTTTGAGTATAGAGGGCAGATGTAAATGAATGGAACACTTTCCCCCTTCTTCTCTAAAATGACTGTTGCAAAAATAGCAAAAAGTCAGCAGGTTCTGGTTGCTTCTAATGTTTGCTTCAACTTACCCCTTCTGATACATCTACATTAGCCCTGATCAAAAATATTTTACAAGTAGTCACATTCCTTTGGTCACAGAATTTTAGGCTCCTCAGTTGTTGGTTTTCCTAGTTCCTCCTTTCTCTAGCTACTTGACAATGTCTCAATGATTCTAAGCTTTGTGTTAGGATAGTTAGCAAGCACTTTAGGTTTAGAAATGTACAGAGAATCCTAGTTCTTGCTGTCTGCAACCAGATGGTTTATGCACTGGAGGGCACTGTGGCTTCATTGTGCTTGGCCAGTTGTGGAAAGGCTAGGGTGATTTTATGTGGACATCTTCCTACTATCATGCGTGGATTGGGTCTTTCTTTGTTTGGCTGAGGCATTGTTGTTGTATTATCTATCCTACGATTGGAATAATTAATTGTTTGGGATGCTGGGCATGGGTCTGTAATGGGTCTAAATTGTGGTTTGAAGGATGACTTTTTTCTTCCTCTCAACTTCTAAATCTGGAATGTAAGTAGGAGCAGAATACATGACACCTGTTTTACAATGACCTAAGAAGCTTGCTGCAACTCACATCATCATGACAGCATCATGTGATATATTTGGACTTTCTCCTCCTTTGCTAAACCAGGTGTGGATGCGGCTAGCATGTGACGCATCCGACCCATGAGCCGAGGGTTTGACAGCCCTGAATTAGGATAAATTGGCCCAAATTGTACTGAAAGCACAGACACTGTACTTTCAGTAAATGTCCTCTTTAAAAAAAAAATCAGTTTCTCACATCCAGATCAGGAATCTTTGATTCTTTCAGTTCCAATCAGTGGATTGGTTGCTGGACTAGATGAGCCAGGGATTTGATCTAATAGACCACTGCTTATGTTCAGAAGCCTATAACCATATGCAGATTCTTCATTATCCCCTTCTTCAACTTTCTAACCATCCTGCCCATTAAAAACTTTAGAAAAACCTGAAAATACATCACATTTTCTGACTTTAAATTGGCCTAGTGAAAATAAAGCCTTAAAGATCAGTTTTGGAATTTTAATATAGACTATTCAGGTGGGGAAGGGAGTTAGAAGGTAACATCCCACTCCTTCTCTTTGTGGGTTTCTATCCCATCCCCAAACATTATTTGCTTCCATCAGTCTCTCCACCAATTACTTTCCCCACTTTCTGTTGTACCTCTCAGTGCCAAGCCAACTATGACAAGAACAACAGAGGAAAAGAGAAAGAGGGAGGGGGGAAGCATAGAGAACAAAGCCCATGTGGGATGGAGGGGGTTTATTTCCTCTCTTCAAACAAGTCCAGATGCTGAGACATGCACTGAGCCAACAGTTGAGGCCTCAAGATGGACAGAAGGGGAGTGTTTCTATGTGATTTGGGGGGGGGGGTGACTATATACAGGAAAATGAAATAAGAAAAATAGCACAAAATAAATGATGAGAAATAGGACTGAGAAAAGGTTAAGCAGGCAAGAAAGCAGAAAGGAAAAAGAAATGCAGCAAGAAGATCAGAGAAGAATGTTCAAGAATAAAAATAAAGAAGCAACAAACATGTGTAAGGGGCGAATGATCTAAGCAGCATTAAGGGAGTGGTGATGGGGAAGGGAGAAGGAGAAAGGAACTGTTTTATGTATAGAAAGGAGTGATTGATGAGTGCCCAGAATTGGAATATATCTCTACATTCCACAACATTTTTCCTGAGGCTAGGAGAAGCTCCAGGGAAGAAGGAAGAGGCTATGGTGTAGCTTTCTGAAAAACATTTAAATCATGAAAGACCCGGCATGTTGTACTAAGACGACACTAACTCATACAGACCCAACTACAGCACCATGCAGCATGCAGTGGAGGTCTCTAGAAGTACCAGGAAAATGGTAGAACCAAGCATCATAGGAAGACTATGTATGCCTCCCCTGGCAAATTAAACCATACTGTTGATGTCTTATTCTGGTGCCTGGAGGTTGTGGGGATCTACTTGGGGAACCCCAAGCTTCAACTGAACCTTGTTAAGAATGAGTGGATCTGGATTTGGGGAGCTGCCAGTTCTGGGATCATGCTATATTTAGCATTTATATGGTTGCACTGCCCCAAATGGACTCGGTATGCAACTTAGCAGTCTTCCTAGGCTTGCAACTCCTGGTTAAAGAGCAGATAGCTATCATAGTTAGGAGGCCTTTGCATAGCTTCGTGTTGTGCATCAGTTACAACTGTTCCTGCAACTGGAGATTCTGATCATAGCCCCTCATTGCTAGCTTGGCTACTGTCATGCAATATTCTTCAAGCTGTCCTTGAAGAATATCTAGAAGCTTCAGCTGGTACAAATGCAATAGTGTACTTCTACAACAGCAAATATTACACCATTGCTCCACATTGACTGCCAGTTTTCTTCTGGGTTTAATTGAAGATGCTGGTTTTGATCTCTAACACTTTTCATGTCATGAGCCTGGGTTATTTGAAAGACTGCTTCTTCTCAATTACATCTGCCTTTCCCATCCGGTCTGGCAGAAGAGTACGTTGCAGGTACGTTGCACCTGCCAAACAGTTGCAGCTGACAGAACTTAGGAGACAGACCTTTTCTGCTATAGGCACCTGCACTGTGGATCACCACTTCCCAAAAAGTGAGGTTATCCCCATCTCTGCCAATCTTTCAAAAGTATCTAAAAAATCTGGTTGTATCAATAGGCCTGGAAGATAGAAGATAATGGTGATCTGATGAGGTACTACAGTGGCATTATTTGACATGGAGCAGTGGAAGCAAGTCCATAAATCTAATTTCCAATTCCATCAAGCATTAGCACAATGGCTCCTGTATTCCCAAATCATATTCTTCAGAGCTTCAATAATATCTTGTTGCTATTGCTGAAAATTGTAACAATTATTTCTCATCATTTTGAAACAGAAAACAACACAAAAAACACAGTGTACTTTATAATAGAAAGAAAAAAATAGCCCCATTTACTTTGCATTGTTGAGTTCATCAATGGATTGCAACTTTCCCCAAAATTTTTAAGTGTAGCCTCTCTACCATTACTCATCAAAATGTTACCTAGACACTTTTCTGATATTCTCATCTGCCATGACTTTCCTGCTTGGTGTATGTGGCATTTAAAGACTTTTAGTAGAATCGGACTGATGGATCAGCATAGGGTTACCATACAAAAAATTTGCTCCCTAGCTGCATTACTCACATTAAATGGACTGAGAGAGCCAAGTGCTAATAACTCAAGCTGTGAGCACTTTACTGAGCCACTGAATCTATTCTCAGATCTTCAATATTTTTGCACCTCTCCATGATTGTGCTTAGTCATCACTGTTACTTTCATTCACTTCATGTTCCCTTTATCAGATTATCCTCCTAGGGTTGCTGTTTACATTGTTCATTTCCATCAAATTTGTATATTTTTAGAGCTGACAGATTAATTATAATTTAAATAGATACAAATTTCACTACAGTGAGAAACATGATAATTTTGTGACTTGTCTACATAATGATAATAGATAGCTTTAATGCTGCTGAATTTCACGTCATAAAATTCTTAATCTTTAAACTAGTCTTAGATTGGACAGTCATTCAACAGATCATATGGCCCCTTCACACCTAGTTCAGAACACTTCACTTTTTCTCTCTGCACAGCAACTTTGAACAGTATTCAAAGTATGAATTGAGTAAAGAATTTTTTCTTTTAAGAAAAATGTTCTTAGGTATGTAAGTTTCCACTAGTTTTTATTTTTTAAAGTCCTAATATCAGGAGCCAGGAAGAGGAGATCAGAATTCTTAAAAAGTTACACAAACATTTTTTTCCCTAAGAAAAACGGTTTGAAAATCATTAAGCTACTCTGTGGCATTTTCCAGAGGCATTGAGGGGGGACTACAAACTAAACCTGATGAGTAATGGATGATGGAGTTATAATATAGCAGCCTAGAGGTATGATAGCTTAAAGAAAATTGTGGTAAAGAGAATACAATGTGATCATTATTGTATTCTTCTACCCTGTAGTTACCATAGCTATGACTTGGTACAATCTCATCGCTGAAGTTTCATGATCAAATTCTCATTGGTATATGTCTAACAGTTGAGTGAAAGAGTTTGACACAATGCATCTTAGTAACAGAATATAGAATAAAAGAATTAGGAGACTAGAAGTAGAGTCTTCTAGTTCAGCTCTTGCTCATACAGGAGACACTATACCATTCCAGACAAATAAATGCCCAGTCTCTTCCAGTGATGGAGCACCCACAATTTCTGAAGGCAAGCTGTTCCACTGATTAATTTTTCCTTAATTCTAGATCAGATTTCTGTTTTTTAAATTTCCACCCTCCCACCTTGATTCTCCTGGCTAAGTTAGCATTATTTACTGCTGTGCTGTTTCAGGATTTGCTATAATGTGGTGGGTGATCCAATCCTTCAATAGATTCAAGGAATTACTATCTTCAGATTGTTTATTGTACATTTGCTGACCGAAGTGCCATAGGTTATGTTTAAATTAGCCACTCCTCTTCTATTATCACACAATCACACTGTTGACTTTAAAGTTTCTCTCTCTTTAAAGTTTATGATAGTGTATTGCTGCCCCTTCATTGGTGTAATTTCCTATATTTCAACATAAGCTGAAGTCCAAGTGTCACAGCAGCAGTCCTATCCTCTAATTGGCATAATCTGAGGATAAGATTTCTGATACTGTTTAAACCTTTTGTGGTCCCAGAATGGATCAAGAACAATGGGCACTTTGGATGCATTTCCACACAGCACTTTACCAACCTTCCCATGTAACCCTACATTCCTTTGTTCCCACATTAGTATCCTCTGTGGGCAGCCCAAACAATTTTTTTCTAGTTCAGCTATCCAAATCTCAAATAGCAAAACTTCCAATGTGCAACATTGTTAGATCAATACTCGAATACAGCTCATCAGTCTGGAACCCACATTACATACCTGATATTAACACAATTGAGAAAGTCCAGAAATATTTCACAAGAAGAGTTCTCCACTCCTCTACTCGTTGCAGAATACCTTATACCACTAGACTCGAAATTCTAGACCTAGAAAACCTAGAACTATGCCACCTTCAGTCCGATCTAAGTATAGTATATAAAATCATACATTGCAATGTCCTACCTGTCAATGAATACTTCAGCTTCAACCATAACAACACAAGAGCAAACAATAGATACAAACTCAAGGTTAATCGCACCAAACTTGATTGCAGGAAATACGACTTCAGCAACAGAGTGGTCAATGTCTGGAATACTCTACCTGACTCTGTGGTTTCTTCCCCAAACCCCAAAAACTTTAACTTTAGACTGTCAACTATTGACCTCACCCCTTCCCTAAGAGGTCTGTAGGGGGCGTGCATAAACGCACCAACGTACCTATTGTCCCTGTCCTATTGTTTCTTTTATTTTTTTTCTTATATGTATCCATGTATTCATAACTATGTTTTTACTTATACCTATTATACCTATTATAAGCAATTGACAAAAATAAATAAATAAATAAAAAAAATAAACATGAGATGCTTGAACTCTGCAGGATTTAGAGCTGAACAACTTTCCCATTGGCTAAACCTCCTGATCCACAGCTTCCTCTTGTCTCCAGAACATTACATTGGTCTAGGGCTTTTTGCTGACATTGTTTTCTTCCCCTCACATGTCTCTTATTACGGGCTGAGCAACACAAGCATTGGAAGGGTGCAGTGGCAGAGATCAATCTGAATGGTTGACTGTTAGTTTAGCTAGGCTAAATGAAGCAATGTTTGAGGATTGGGGAATATTGAGCCATAGAGGAATGCCTTTTGAATACATCTAACAAGGCAGTGAGCAGTAGAACACTATCAATTGGTCATAATGCTGGGGAAAAGCTTGCAGCTAACAAGTTACTTGCCTGGACTATGTGATACAGAGAGATGAAATATCCTGTTCATGCTTCATTTGCTCTCTATTATAACCTCCAAGTTCTCAAGATAAACTCTGAAATGAAGATGCTCTGAAAGGCCAAACAATCCCTCAATAATCACTGATATTTGGGTCATAAAAGAGGCTATTCACCTGGAATGTAGAGGCATTTTGTTGGCAGGGCTGAGTCAAGGCACTGATATTCAATTCAAGTTGAACCTATCTGACGGTATCATTTTATATTGCACTATATTGTATAGTATTTTTATAAACAACCCAAGGCAGCGAACTTATCCAATACACCTTTCTCCTATTTCCCCCACAACAACAACCCTGTGGGGGTGAATTGGATTGAGAGAGTGTGACTGGCCCAAAGTTACCAGAATTACTTTTATGGCTAATGTAGGACTTGAAGTCTCCTGCTTTCTAGCTTGATTCCCTAACCACTAGCCCAAACTGGTTTTCCATTTATACTGACTTGATTCATAAAATTATGTTTTACAAAGTACAGTAGTTAGTTTGACATATCACAAACTACATAATGATTTGGGACATTTCTAGATGGCATCATTTCCATTCTGTAAATTGTCTGCAATGGTGGTATTTGCTTCTCTTCAACTTTCATCAACTTTGAAGGAGAATTGGTATTTGGCTGCTGAACCTATCCTGAACAATTTTGTTCCCTTTTAAAGAAGGTGGTCAGGTTCTAGCACCAAAGAACTTTGAAGGAAATGGATTATCTAGACCTATTTTACTTGGGTTTCAGACCAGAGTTCAGTATATAGATAACCCTGGCCACTCTTCTCAATGATCTATGGCATAGCTGGACTGGGGGAGGGTGCATCCATTGCTTGATTTCCCAGGAGCTCATCAATTATGATATCCTTCTGGGACGGCTTGGGGTTGGGAGTGAGATGCACCATTTTGCAGCAGTTGCCCTTTCACTATAGCTAGTTTCAAATGGGATTGAGGGGGTAAGAGATCATACCTATAACTCTTCACTTGTGGGGTGTTGCAGGGCTTGACTTTCCTGTTTTAAAATTTATGTGAAACCAATGGGTGAGGTTATCATCTGTCTGGCGATCAGGAACCATCTATGATTATTGAAGTCCTGATGGGCAAGACTTAATATTGACCAGAGAATGTGACTTTATTTGCCCTCCTTCCAGTTGTGGGGATATTCCATCTTTAATCTTCAGTGGTACTATATTTCCCCACGGAAGACTGGTATGGAATCTGGAGGTCCTCTTGAACTCCCAGTTGTGGGGATATTCAGAGAGCAGGTGAGGCCAAGAGGACCTTTGCACAGATTTACCAGGTGTACTAGTTTATTTATTTATTTATTTAGATTTATATACCGCCCCCTCTCCCAAAGGGACTTGGGGTGGTGAACAGCCAAAATAAAAAGCACATATAAACACATACAATATTTAAAAATTAAAAGAATTAAATATGTTGGCTTTTACAAAGATTAAAACATGGGGATTAAGAAAAATTAAAACCAAATTAAAAATTTAAAAACCCCTAGGCCAGACCGGCTTGCTGAAATAAATAAGTTTTCAACGCACGATGGAAGGTCATGAGATCAGGAATCTCATCTTCGGGGGTAATTCATTCCAGAGAGGGGGTGCCCCCAATGAGAAGGCCCGCATCCTCGGGGTCGCCAGCCATCCAGCTGGCGGCACCCCGAGGAGGCCGACTCTATGGAAGCGTATCGGTCGGCGGGAAGCCAATAATGGCAGGAGGCGGTCTCGCAGATATCCTGGTCCCGAGCCATGGAGCACTTTAAAGATTGTAACTAAGACCTTAAAGTGCACCCAGAGGGCCACCGGGAGCCAATGCAGCTCGCGCAGAAGTGACGTAACATGGGAGCCCCAAGGAGTCCCCAACACCACCCGTGCGGCCGCATTCTGCACCAGCTGGAGCCTCTGGATGCTCTTCAAAGGCAGCCCCATGTAGAGAGCATTGGCATAGTCTAGGCGGGAGTCACCAGGGCGGAAGTGACCGTGCGAAGCGCACCCTGATCCAGAAAACTGTAGATCCTTTGGACCTGGCCAAAAGCCCCCCTGGTGACGGCTGCCACATGGTCTTCCAATGACAGCCGCACATCCAGGAGGACACCCAGATTGCGGGCCCTCTCTGTGGGGACAAGAGTTCCCCCCCCCACAGCCAGCGAAGGAACCAGCTGGGTGTACCAGGGCGCCGGGAAGCACAGCCACTCAGTCTTAGAGGGGTTGAGCTGAAGCCTGTTCCGCCCCATCCAACACCGCACGGCCTCCAGGCACCGGATCATCACTTCGACAGCTTCATCAGGGTGGCCCGGGGTAGAGATGTACAGCTGAGTATCATCAGCGTACTGACGGAACTCTACCCCAAAGCCACAGATGATCTCACCCAGCGGCTTCATATAAATGTTGAACAGAAGGGGCGAGAGCACCGACCCCTGAGGCACCCTGCAAACCAGGGGCCTCGGGGCCCACCTCTGCCCCCCTGCCAACACGAATTGCGAATGGTCAGAGAGGAAGGAGGAGAACCACCGCATAACAGTGCCCCCCACCCCCAACCCCCCCAGCCACCGCAATAAGATACTGTGGTCGACAGTATCGAAAGCTGCCGAGAGATCTAATAGGACCAGGACAGAGGAATAACCTCTGTCACGGGCCCTCCAGAGATCATCCACCAATGCGACCAATGCCATCTCTGTGCTGTGTCCGGGCCTGAAGCCTGATTGGCGTGGATCCAAATAGACAGCTTCATCCAGGTGCTGGGGAAGCTGTCGTGCCACCACACTCTCAACAACCTTTGCCACAAAACGAAGGTTGGAGACGGGACGATAATTAGATAACAAAGTTGGGTCCAGGGACGGTTTCTTGAGGAGGGGTCTCACCACCGTCTCTTTCAAAGCGGCGGGCAGATATCCCTCACTCAAGGAAGCGTTAATAATACCCTGAAACCAACATCGTGTCCCCTCCCGTGTGGCCAACACCAGCCAGGAGGGACACGGGTCCAATAAACATGTAGTAGCATTCAGCCCCCGCAGCAACCTGTCCACGTCTTCGGGGGTCACAGGATCAAACACCTCCCAAATGACTGCCTCAATTTCCACCCCCGACCCCCCACCCAGAATTGCCCATTCAGAGTCCAACCCATCCCGGATCCGAGTGATTTTATCCACCAGGAAATTCGAAAAGTCCTCAGCCCGTCCCTGCAAGGGGTCCTCCTACGCTCCCCCTTCCAGGACGGAGCGGGTCACTCTAAATAGGGTGGCCAGGTGGTTTCCTGCAGACGCAATAAGGGTGGAAAAGTAAGAACGCTTTGCCACCCTTATCATCACTAAATAGGTCTTAATATAAGACCGTAGTAGTGTTCGGTCAGGTCCGGAGCGAGTAGTCCTCCAAATATTCTCCAGGCATCTTTTCCGGCGCTTCATCTCCCTCAGCTCCTCGGAAAACCAAGGGGCCGAGTGAGAGCGGCGCCAGGTCAGAGGCTGCAAGGGCACGACCTGGTCCAGAGCCCCAGCCGCCACCTTATCCCAGGTGGCGACCAGGTCCTCAACCGAGTCGTGTGTTCGAATGTCAGGACATGGCCCGAGTTCCGTCAGGAACCTATCTGGGTCTATCAGGAGCCTGGGGCGGTACCAATGTATTTGGTCCGCCTCCCTGTGATGGGAAGGAGCGGCCTGGAAATCCAGCCTAAGGAGCGAATGATCTGACCATGACAAGGGCTCAATAAAAACGTCCCCAACACCAAGATCATCCTGCCACTGTCCGGAGACAAAAACCAGATCCAGGATGTGACCCCCGATGTGAGTGGGTTCCCTAATTAATTGGGTCAGGCCGAAGGCTGTCAAGGAAGCCAAGAACTCCTGAGCAGTCCCTGAGGCCCCATCAGCCGAAGGCAGGTTGAAATCCCCCATGATCATCAGCCTGAGGGTCTCAACCGCGAGGTCGGCTATGACCTCGAAGAGCTCAGGCAGAGCCGATGTCACATAGCAGGGAGCCAGGTATGTGATCAATAGGCCCATCTGAACCCCAGAACCACACTTTACAAAAAGGGACTCACATCCGGTCGTCTGAAGAACAGTGGATTCCCTAGGACCCAGATCTTCCCAAATAATTACCGCAACCCCCCACCCCTCCCCTGGGCCCTCAGCCAATGAAAAACCTGAAACCCGGCTGGGCACATCTCCACCAGAGGGACATCCCCCTCCTGTCCCAGCCAGGTCTTGGTAATGCCAGACAGGTCCACACACCCCTCCGTGACAAGATCGTAAACAAGGGGGGCTTTATTCACTATGGCATTGCATAGCATCAGCCGGAGGCCTGGGGCCTGATCATTCAAACAACCCAGGGAGCGAGACATGACCTGGGGATCGGAGCACACCACCGCTTGTAAACAGCGGGGGCGGGCTCCCATAACTTGATAAGACCCCCTGTCAACACCATACCTGCCTCTCCCGCCGATTATAGAGATGGCCCTTTCCTCCCTCTCCCTAGAAAAAGTCCCCATCCTCGATTCGACCACCCCCAGCCCCACAACCCCCTGATCGTGCGTGAACTCTGGTCTGGCCTTTTTTCCAGACGGGTTGTCCCTCAAACCCTGTCTGACTACCCTCCCTAACCCCTTTAAGAATTTAGAAATAAATAACCATAATTGGGCGCGTTTCCTTTGAATGTGCACCTGTTGCACCTGTTCTTGAACTGTTCTTGAACTCAGAGGCCCTACAGACAGTCACTCACCTTTTGATCACCTGTCAATTGCATTATTGTAATGTTCTTAACATGGGCCTGTCTTTAAATACATCTTAGACGCTTCAATTGATCCAGAATACAGCAGTGTGGTCAATGAAGAGCATGTCATGGTATGTGCATGCTGTAGGAGAGGAACTGGCCAAACTAGAAAGCAAGGTTAAATATATCATGAGTTTGGAGTCATTGCATTGGCATAAGAGACCCAAATGCAATTCCCTTGAACTCTGTTGATTGTTATGTAAGGCTAATTTAGTTTTGAGCATTAGTTCACTAGATTCCTGTGTATAGGTAGCAATAGTAAATTCTATGTTTTAGACTCAATGAATGCTCCTGATTATTTGTGCCTAAAAGCTGCTTTGGAGCCAAGATGGTTTCCAAGTGCAGGTATGGTTTATTATTTATAAAATCCTTCTATAAAACATAACTACTTTAGGGAATGCAACCTCTATATGTTTTCCCCATCCCATGAAATCAGCTAGACTGGGCGTGCTCTGAGTTCCATTGATTAAACTAGATTATTTTGCAGAACCAAGAAGTGTGCCTTCTCAATGATGGCTCTTGATTAATGGAATGGCATCATCCTCAGAGGCCCAACTGCTTTCACCTTAAACTTTTTACAAACTTTTTTAATTTACAAACTTAAAAGCTTGATCGGTTTCATAGACTTTGGGGTTGAAGGTGGTGGAGTCCCTTTGGGTTTTAGCATTTTTTTTTTCTCCTTATTATGGTGTTATATTCCTTTTCACTGTTATATGTCCTGAGTCATTGTGGAGTTAGGTGGCCCCAAAACTAAATAAAAACAAACTAATAAACAATGTTAAAGTTGACAATTTGACTGTCTTTATTTCTGCTAACCTTGGAATATTGAGAATAGGCAAAGGATATTATGAGCATCTCCTGGTTCAGTGTTTTTCAACCCCAGCAACTTTTTCCCCTTTATTTTTAATTAATTAGACTTGTTTGCTTTAGTATGCTTGGATTTCATGTTTCAGTGTTCTCCAGCCAGCGTGATGAAATCTACACATCCTTAAAGTTGCTGAAGTTGAGAAACACTGATCTAAAGGACCAACATAAATTATTTCATTAGCAGCTTCCCTCCTGACTTATGACACTTAGTTTTATTTCGTATTTGTCTAATTTCAAATTAGTGTCATTTCCCATTTTTCCCATTAGTCTCATCACATGCACTTCAGCAACAACTATAGGGATGATCAGGCATAGACTTAGATCTACTCACTCCTAATGACTGTTTTCAATTGCTGCAGGCATTCCTTTGCCTTTCCAGGGATTTCCCTTCTTGGCTTTTTGGTTTGGTTTGGATAGCAAGAGCGATAAGACATTAAATATTTGCCCAAATGATGCCTGACCCAGCATTTTGCAAAGTCACCAGTAAGGCATTTCATGGTATCTTTAACTATACATGTCTAGCATTCTCACACAAGATTGATAAATACTTTTAGAGACAGAGAGAGAGAAAATGTCCCAAGACAGTTTGGGTGATGGAACTGAAGTGGGAAATCCACTTGTCAAAATCTGTCAACAACCCTGATCAGCTGCTTTTAGTTGGAGTGAGAAAGACAATACAATACATATGTGTAGGCAAGTGAGGCAGTGAGGGAGCATGAGAATCAAGAGCATGCATAAGCGAGCAAGAAAGAGTACATGAGACAGAGAAAAAAGTGAGAGAGATGAGCAAGTGATAGTAAATACGAAGCATTAGAATAAGTTTGAGGAACAATCAAGACAAACAAGGCAGACAAATAAAGCAACAGAGTGAAGGATAAAGCTAGAGAGAATGCAGGAGATAGTGTGCCCAAGTAAGAGAAAGATGCAGAAGTCAGTGTGAGCAAGTAAGAGGCATTGTTTGTGGAGAGTTCTGCCAACTTACCTAGAAGATCAGAGATTGACAGACAGCTATCACCATGGCCAGTTGAGGAATTCTGGGAGTTTAAATCTGCAAGTCTTAAAGTTGCCAAGTTTGGAGACCCCTAGTGTCAAAGCTCACCTTTTTTCTAAGCCCCATCCCACATTAAGAATTATCAGAAGGAAATTGACCAAGTGATGCACCTTAACTTGCTTTCATTAGACTGTCAAGACAATGACACTTGCTGGCCTTTTCATCTAGCTTTTCATCTAGCTTTGGACAGGCAAAATTAGGCTGGCAGCTTTTAGCATCTCACAGGCTGGAGAAAAGTGCATTAACCCCTCAATTTGGTTACAGTGAGCAGAGGCAGTGATGACTCACTGGTGCTGGGAAACTGGTAGAGACAAATTCTTAATGCATCTTGTTGATATCAGGAAAAACCAGGCTAGGCCATTTTTAAGATGAGGATTATGAAACTGCCTGAAAAGATTATGATCCATTTCCCAGAGGAGATGGCCTGTGAAATCTCCTTGAGAGCTTTGGGAGGTGCGATGAGGGAAAAGGATCCAACAGAAAAAAGACTTACCCCCAATCTCCACCAGGATCCAGACTGCAAACAGCAATGTCATTTGAGCTTACAACAGCCAAGCGAGAAGAAAATCAGTTTGGCTACCCGAGTAGAACCAGGTGGTAGGCGCGTGACATTGATGTGGGAATAGTATCAGAGCCTTGTGCATAAATGCCCTCAGAATGCTAAATGCAGAGATTTGTTCACAGCAGAGGTTCAGTGGAGTCTGTGTAGCCAGCCCTGTCCTATCCCATTAGATTAAGTGTTCTCAGTTGGTAAACATGAGTCCATTTATTAGGCAGAGAAAGCATTTAACTTGTGAATGATGTTAATTAGCTAGCGTTCAGCTTTTACTGGGTTGTTGTTGTTTTGCAACTACAGTCTTCAAATTTATTTTATTTTAGTTATTTATTTGATTTGTCAATCGCTTACAAGATAATAGGTATAAGTATAAACATGAGTAAGAATACAGGAAACAAATATAAATAAATGGGGACAATAGGACAGGGGTAGGCACGCTTACAAGATAATAGGTATAAGTATAAACATGAGTAAGAATACAGGAAACAAATATAAATAAATGGGGACAATAGGACAGGGATGGTAGGCACGATCGTGCACTTATGCATTCCCTATTAGGAATGGGGTGAGGTCAATAGTGGATACTTTGAGGTTAAAGGAGTGGGGGGATAGAGGATATAACAATATAGTCAGGTAATGCATTCCAGGCATTGACCACTTTGTTGCTGAAGACATACTTTCTGCAATCAAGTTTGGAGCGGTTTACATTGAGTTTGTATCTGTTGTGTGCTCTTGTATTGTTGATTAATATACCAAATGCCTGGTCATCTTATCACTTTTCTCACATAGGAGGAAGAGGATGTTATAAGTAGATGGTCATCTTCATCCAGCTTCTATTTGGATCAGCTATAGATGAAGTGGTTGCTAACTATGAAATCTGGTGCCTAAAGCAGTTGTGTTGTTTCACGATGCAAAAAGGATTAATTACACTGTTTGAGCAGATCAGGGCATTTTATGGTTCCTGGGCACATCTGGCCCTTTGGCTGTCCCTGTCCAGCCCATGTGAGGTCAATTGGAAATTAAAAATCAAATGTAAATATTTGCAATGCAGGGGACAGGAGAAGAAGCTGAGTCGGATCTGGCTCTGTGCAACCATCATGTGCTCCTTTATCTGGCCGGCAATCACAGGAGGGCAAGGAGAGAGAACATTTTTCTGCCCCTATGCAGGCCTTACCTCTTGCTTGGAGCAGCCTGAGATGATGGGGGAGGGTACTCAGTGCATGATGCAACCTGGGCTTAGCCGCCCACCACCACTTTGGTCAAAATGTAGCCTTGCAGGCAAGTGGACGGATGAGTGGAGCACAGCTAGGAACTGTTGGCTTGGCCCTCCATATCTGTCCCAGTTCCTCATGTGTCCCTTGGGAAAATTAATTGCTTGCCCCTATGTTAGAGGATCTTCTCTCAGGGAAAAAACATGGCAAGCTATATGTCTTTTTGTTGCTGAAATATTTTTCAAGACCAGGCATTGGGGAAGAGTCATCATGCCTGAAGTGCCAGTGAGAAGTGAGAAGTTATTCAACTCTTTCTACTAGATTCATGACAAAGGTAGCCTTTCCAAAGCTTCAACGTTAATTGCAGAGGAAAATTCCTACTGAGGAATTTCAGCCTCCTTGGGGCTGAAAGATTTAAATAAAAGTGTCAAGGCTTGCAGCCATCTTTCTGTCCCTCAGTTGCCAGAAGGATTTAAATTTCATCCCCAATTATCTATCTTTGGTTACTTAATAGATCAACTCAACTTAACTCAGAGTTACTATAGAAATAATGACCAAATATGTTTGTAATCTTGCAGATCGTTATGCAACTAATAAAGAGTCAAAGGGGCAAGGAGGGTCCATTCATAATATACCATTTCCTATGATATTTAAACCTTAGCTTAGTTTGTAATCTTCTGCTAATAATCAGTTCTCTTCCTGTATTATGATAACACTTAGTTGACACTGGATAATTTGTGGCCTTCCTTTCTATTCCAGGCTTGTCACCCAGGCAGAGATCTTTTTTGTACGTCAAGAAAGACAGAGCTCCTGTGCCCATATGTTATACATTGCCCAAGCATCCTGATCATGCTGGCACTAGTAACCTCATCTCCTGCCCTTATCCCAGTAGAAGAGGCCAGAACTAGAACAGTACAAATACTTGTCCTGTCTGGTTAGGGACTTTATGCAAACTTCCTTGCCACCAATTGGGAACATTCTTCAAGACCTGAAAGAGTATAGCTATGTTTCCTTTCCAAGCCTTCCTCTAAGACAAGGTAGCCTCGAAGACAGTGGTTTGGCGAACCAGGCCCAGATTAACTTTCCCAACATGCAATTCTTCCTCCCAAGGGCTCTCACCTTCAGCAAAACAATGCCCTAATGGAAAGTGAACCTCCTCAGATTTTCAAGCTTTGGGGAGAGAAGTTCCGGAACAGCTGTCCCTGAGTTTGCAGGAGGAGGAAGATGGAATTAGCCTTGGTCTGAGAGTTGTGAAGGAAGGAGGCTGTCAGCAGTGGGGATGGCTATGAATTCTGGGAATGTTTATGCAGCTGCAATCTATTAAAGAGGGGAGATCCTTTCCTTTTATTAATCCCAGCCTTAAAGCTCAAAAGGAGCTGGAGTTTCCTACAGGCAGGCATGTGCACACTCGCTTGCTCACCCATGTGTGCAAATAGGTGCATTCAGGGTATCTCTGGGGCTTGCAGTTTAATTCTTCATATTTCCAGTTTGATCTGCAGCTGGCTGGTACTCTGTGCTAAATGCATCCTGGCTGGGCTAACCCTAAATATTTGATAAGGGAGAGAAAGCACACTAGATGTTCTCAGATCCTTTGTTATTATTTTACATATCAACGTGGATTGGAAAAAAGATTTTCTTGAATCAAATTTGAACTGAATTATAAACGAAGTTGTGACACCATTAATTTATCAGAATTAGTCAAATGATCTGGATAAGCAGCACATTTCTGAAACCCAGGGTCCCTTGTCCTAGTCATAATCACTTCCCAACATACTTACAAAAGAGTTTCAGTTATGTGAAGTTTTATATAGGTCAAACTCTCCAGAAGCAGTGCCTTTGACATGGTAGAATCCATCTTGATTGTGTTCTGCCAGGATGTCTTGTTCTCAGACCCTCTGGCAGGAACTGAATCTTGCTTATAGTTGCCTTTTTTAAAAATAAAAATTGACTTTTTAAAGATAATCAATTGCTAAACAAAACCAGTTTCTTTTTCTTTCCCCATTTAATCCTTGTGATCATAGTGTGATTTAGGAAGCAGCTGGATTACTTCATTTAAAGTGTTTTTCTAACAAATTGTCCTTATTGCTGATCCCTATTTGGTCTTAGTAAAGAGACCAACAAATCGTGCTGCCCTTGCTATTTTAATGTGAGACAAAGCAAGAAAAGCAATTTGCCATGTCAAAGTGTTCAACAAGTTGCAGAGTCAGAGGTGCTCCAAGCCTATAACCTTCAACTGCTTTGGTTTTGGACTTGGGTTGAGAGCTCTTCTGTAAGAGCATTAAGCCTCTATCCAAACTAGCATGGTTGATAGGCCATAAGCGTAGAGCAGGATGAAGCAGTAGAGAGTAAAGGATAATTGCATCTACTCTTTTTTTTTTGCACTCAGACAATGGAACTGAGGATTTGATGAGTTAATGGTGTTTTGAGGTCAACATATTTGAAAAAAAAAACCCGTTAATTTTAAATTGTTTTGTGAGGAATTGAAGAGTGGAAATGGTGGCAGTGTGAAAGTATTGATTAATGCATGCTGACTCAGTAGTAACTCTTACAGTGTTCACTGAGGCGAACCGCATGTTATTTTACTGTATACTTCTTGTGCAATCAAGATTTTCTTTGAGAATAAAATTTAAGAAGAGTTGTTATTTTTATTCCAGTGATAACTATAATTAGGCTGCAATCCTAAATATACTTATATGGAATTAAGTCCCATTTAATTCTAGATAAATATTTCATGTATTTTTTAAAATCCCTATGAAAAATTTAGCATATTCAGTGGGATTTTCTCTTGGATAATGTTAAGTTCCACTTCAGTGAACTGAACTAAATTCCATATGTATGCTTGGGACTGCAGCCTAAAATATCACAACTGATTTCAATAGGTCCCAAGAAATGTGTCCAAGTACTTGACAAACAGCAGTATGTAGATGTTGTGGCACAAGGAATGTAAAATGGTTTTGGATAAGGAACAAATCTGGTTTTAAGTGCCTTGCTGGGGCTATTTTCCAAATAGGTGGGATGATAAAAAAGGGACTGAGTTACTATGAAAATTAAATTAAATTAATATTTAGATTGAATTAAATGCATGCATCTCTTCTGTCATATTAAATTTTACAATTTGGTGACAAGTTTTAATAGGGATGGCTATGTTCAAAGTTTTGGAGGAGTGGGATGCTACCAGTTTGCACCTATTTGCTAGAACCAGTTGTTAACATTCTAAGCAGTTCGGAGAACCGGTTGTTAAAAGAAATTACTGGCCTAATCCTCTAAGGAAGGCAGGAAGGAAACATTCTGGTATTGCTTACAGAAACTGCCTCTCTGTCAATCCTTATTACATTCTTGGCAGGACTAGGCTTCCTGTCTCAGAAACTTCTCTGGAGTTTTTTCCCCCTCCTTTGCTGGTACTTTGCTTGTGTGGAGCGACCATTCAAAGTTACAGTGGCACTGAAAAAAGTGACATGACCATTTTTCACGCTTATGACTGTTGCAGAATCCTGACAGTCTTGAGAGGCCATGCGAGGAGATGCGTGCCTCATTGTGAGTGATATTGAGTTAGCCATGCCCAGCCAATAACATGACCACCAAGCCACATTCACCCAGTCACATGACTACCAAGCCACTCCCATCAACTAAGCCACGCCCACAGAACCGGTTGTTAAAAAATTTGAATCCCACCCCTGGATACATGTAACCTTAAGACTCAAAACATGGCAGTTCAAAATAGAGAAATACATTGGTACCTCAGTAAAGAACTGCATTGAAATTCATCTAATTTGGTACTCGATGCATTTTGATGACAAAATTTTGTCCTGATACTTGACTTTTGTTCGATACTCAACATGCAAACTAGAACTTGTTGGTATTAGTTACCTTGTTGGTATCAGTTACTACCCTTTGCAGCCAAAACAAAAGGTGACACATTAGTCATTTGGTAGCTTTTGTCCTGTGCACATCCTCTTGCAGTCTTATTTCAGCTTCTGTAGTCATTTTGTATATTTTTGCACTTTTTTCTCATCAATATAGGTAAGTTAAAGTTTTTATTTTATTTAAGTATTTATTAATTTTTATGTTAATTTCTCATGTAAAGTAATGATTTACAACCCTATCTTTTTACATATTGACTTTAAAAAGTGCATTGTCTTTGGTTTGGGAATGCATTAAATTTATTTACATTATTCCTTATGGGAAAATTTTTTAAGTAGGTACAACTCATCATTTTTGGTACTCATGAAGCCTCCTGGAAGCAATTAGCAACAAGTATTGTACCTGCTTTCAGTTTCAATTTGATAAGACTTTCAGATTATATGATTAGTGGATTTCCTTAAATTAAGAAAGGGAAGTCACTTTTCATATTCACCTTTAAAGCCACATTCTCTTTCCTTGCAGTTTTAAGTGGTCAATACCAACAAAGAGAAATCAACTGTGGATTTTTTCCCAATAAGCTATTGGGAAATCAAGATAAATCTGCAAACAAAAAGGGAGAAATAAAAATTCATGGAATACAGAAGTTCAGTAACTGCAGAAAGGACATACTTCTGCCACATAGAAAGCAAGATATAAAGCAGAGGACTTCAAGAGTGCACAAAAGTATTCAACCATGTAACTTTCTCTCTGCAGTCAAAAGCAAAACTCTACAACTTTAAAGTGATTTGAATGAAGACCTCCTAATGAACAGGCATTTTGCTTTGGGCAAATATAATATCCAGTCTACATGGCACTGCTTTCTCTCTCTCTCTCTGGCAGACATGCACAAGTACACAGATTAACAGACTAACACAAATACAAAAGAGCACATCATACAGAATTTGACAGTTGAAAACAATATGACATGCACATTGCACAACAACATAATTGCAGCAGGATGCTTTAGGCAGCCATTGGATGTGATGTGTCAGGATATAACATCACCTGCAGCAACAGAAATTGTGTTTGTAGCCAAAAACCACACGTAGCAACAGGAGTAATGGCACAATAGGACACCATAGACAGCAATAAGAAGAACCTGCATAATACTATAATAATAATAATAATAATAATAACAACAACAACAATAATTACAACAACACCAATAACAACAACAACAATAATAATAATAATACTGTACATAAATGACCTCTGTGATCATATCAAAAGCAACTGCGTTCTCTTCGCCGATGATGTAAAGCTATTTAACACCACCAACAATACTACTACCCTTCAAAAAGATCTTGACTATGTATCAGAATGGTCAAACAAATGCACATATTGGCAAAAAAAATCAGAAAATAAAATACAGGTTGAATAGTCAAGACTTTGTTGATGATCCAAACCCTGTCAAGGATCTTGTAGTACTCATCTCTAATGACCTAAGTGCTAGAGCCCACTGTAACTACATAGCCAAAAAAGCGTTAAGAGTTGTTAATCTAATCTTACATAGCTTTTTCTCTGGTAATATTACACTAATAATTAGAGCATACAAAACATTTGCTAGACCAGTACTCGAATACAGCTCATCAGTCTGGAACCCACATTACATATCTGATATTAACACAGTTGAGAAAGTCCAGAAATATTTCACAAGAAGAGTTCTCCACTCCTCTACTCGTTGCAGAATACCTTATGCCACCAGATTCAAAATTCTAGACCTAGAAAACCTAGAACTACGCCACCTTCGGTCCGATCTAAGTATAGTATATAAAATCATACATTGCAATGTCCTACCTGTCAATGAATACTTCAGCTTCAACCATAACAACATTAGAGTAAACAATAGATACAAACTCAAGGCTAATTGCACCAAACTTGATTGCAGGAAATACAGCTTCAGCAACAGAGTGGTCAATGTCTGGAATACTCTACCTGACTCTGTGAGTTTTTTCCCCAAACCCCAAAAACTTTAACCTTAGACTGTCTACTATTGACCTCACTCCTTTCCTAAAAGGTCTGTAGGGGGCGTGCATAAGCGCACCAATATACCTACCGTCCCTGTCCTAATGTTTCATGAACCTGTGGCCTAATGGCAATTACAACTGCCTCACATGTAATACTTCCCAGGTTCGTAATCCCAGTAAGGGTAAATTTAGCTGACGAGAGCTAAGTAGTTCAAAATAGATCTATACTAGTCTCCCTTGTTTAATTATTTATCAGCTCAAAAACCTAACACACACACACACACACACACACACACACATATATATTATTTTTCATAACTATGTTTTTACTTATACCTATTATCTTGTAAGCAATTGACAAATAAAAATAAATAAAAGTAAAATAAAATAACTCTGCGCACTCAGGCTTTATGTCCATGGTTTCTCCTATTTGTCCTTGTTAGCATTCTACATCTCACCAATGCTGGGAGTTGAAGTTCACTAGTCTTAAAATTGCCAAGTTTGGAGACCTCTGAGTTAAGCAGATATGACCATTCTCCAACTGGCTTCTCTGGAATGAACTGTGAAGGTTAGAACAAGTATATAGTAGGAATTCTTCTACATGCTACTTACAATGGGAGCCTATCCATAGTTTTAATCAGTGATATGATCAAAGTAAATAATCAGAACCCATATGGTACGGACATCACCAGGTCACAAACGCAGATGGATACAATGAGTCATCCAATCCATCAGGAAAGGCTGCTTGTTGACCCTAAAGTTAATGATTAACATAACCTTCCATTTGACTACATTGACCTCCTGTCTCCATAAGTCTCGGTCATACTGAAAATATATATTTTGAAGCAAAAGCTATTTTGACCATTTTTGAAGTCCTAATAAAATTCTGTTTCTGGTTTTAAATCCAACAATTTAAACAAAGGGAAAAAGAGCTTTTAAAAATACAACTTACTTTTTTGTCTTCTCTGAAACCTTGCAAACATACATGCCTACAAGTTTTCAAAGTTGAACTGAAAACACATACACACACACACACTTTCCTTTCTTCAGCAAGCAATGAAAAATATAAACACAACAAGCATAGTCTATTTTGAACCTTTCTGAAAAAAATAAAAGCTAGTAAGAAAACTCTATGCATAGAAGTTTAGAGTTTTCTTACCAGCTTTTATTTTTTTCAGAAAGGCTTATTCATAGAAGTTTAAAGATCTAGCTGCAGATCTGCAACTGAGTAGAGAAATATTCTTACAATGACTGCAGAGATGTGCAAAGAGTATCATGCAAGAGGAAGTAATTTACACACCTAGGCTGCTCGTAGTAACTTTTAACTTTCGCAGCAGATATTGTGCAAGTATAAATGTCTGTCACTTAGTAAAGGGGGTATTGGCTACAAATCCTGGTACACCTGGGCAGATGCATGGGCATTTTTCAAGTCAGACTGAAGCTAATTTGTTTGATGTGAAATTAACTTTTGAAGTTTCGGAGCAAAGGGTAGGAGACTTTGCATTCTTGAATCACACAGTTTTTTTTTTGTAAAGCTTTTTTATTTTTAAAAAACAGGCATCAATATCATTTTGTGAACAGCGTAGTATCTGAGTGTCATCATTTTGTTACAAAATCAATAATACTACAAAAACATTACTAAATTAGTCTAGCTTATGCAGTCTAATATTGTTATATGTAACTGTATCAGCACTTAGTCCATTTTTCAATTATTATATTTGCTACATTCTTCTAATAGTAATACTGTTTACTTTTGAGCATACTAGTAACATCCTTTTTCAAATTCTGGTCTTAACCTTTAATATTCACTCTATATGTATTGAATAAAGGTAGTGGTGGGATTCAAAAAATTTTACTACTTGTTCTGTGGGTGTGGCTTGGTGAGCGTGGCTTGGTGAGCATGGCAGAAGAAGGATACTGTAAAATCTCTATCCCCTCCCCATTCCTGGGGGAAGGTTACTGCAAAATCCCATTCCCTCCCCACCCCATTTCTTGTTTTCTAGCTGATCTAAAAGCAGAGCTGAGCCTGAAGTTTCTATTATTCAGTGCAGAATCAGGTAGCAGATGGCAGAAACACAGATCTCTAAGTGAATCTGTGATTCTGTGAGCAACTCAATCTGCCTGCCTGCTTTGCCTGATTTTGAGTAGAAGTTGCTCTTTTTTTAAATAAAAAATTCAATATTTACATACATGGTATGTTGTAAGTTAATTTTGTGAGTTTGCTTGCTAGCAAATTTTATGAGTTTGCTAGCAAACAAATTTTATGTGACAGACTTAGGTAGCTGATTACAGAAAGATAGATCTCTGAATGAATCTGTGATTCTGTGAGCAACTCAACCTACCTGCTTTGCCTGATTTTGGGAAAAAGTTGCTCTTTTTTAATAAAAAATTCAATATTTACATAAATATTTATAATATTTACATACAAGCCATGCCCAGCCAGTCACATGACCACTAAGCCACACCCACAAATTAGGCCATATCCACAGAACTGGTTGTTAAGAAATTTGAATCCTACCCCTGCCCCACAGGGTAACTTTAGCCATCTGGGGGGAGGGGGGGGCACCAAGAGGATTCAGCTTGGGGATGCGGAGCTCCACTCTCCTGCACTGATTACACTGCGACATCAACCGGAAGTCTTGAATCACACAATATTTTTGGAGGAGAATGTATAAGTTGGAGTTATGCTATCTTATTATTGTAGGCTCTGCAACATTGCAAATGATTAAGTACAAAAAGTAACAAAAATAGTACTTCAGGTTAGTTCTAATGTCCTAATTTTATTTTTTGTGTTATTTTTAGAAACAGTGAGGTCTCAGGATAATAGCATGACTCAGATTCTGAAAGCCTGTATGATTAAGAAAAAAAAAACATTTTTGTCTGAAGGCTTGTCTATGTGACTAAGATGAAGAAGTTGATGGCTGCACTGAAACAGAATTAATTAAAATGTTTTGCTGTAGCTTTACAGAGCTGAGCCTCTTTGGCTTTTTATAATAAAAATTATTTTCCTATAAAACAAGATGTTTTAACTGTTTTGGAATTGGAGACAGGAAATCCATGTTTCTATCAAATGGGTTTACCCCATCATCACTACAGCTGCCAGATAACTCTTTTCAGTTCCGTTCTGTGGATAGGCAGCACCTAGAAGCAATCTGCAGAATTGTTGTTGATGCTTCCCAAATAGCTGATTGTGCAGAGTACTTGAGCAGTCTTGTCTTCAGCATCTACATGGTTTCCTCTGCTAAGCCTTCTTCTGCTAATCTGGTTTAGGTCATATTGCTGAATCTTTAAAAAGTGCAGTTATCTACTGTCTTTAAAAACCATTTCAAAGTATGGTAAAGACAAATCCAGATAGGTTCTTCAAATTTGTGTGTGTGCCATATTATGAAGTTTCATCATGTTAATTTACCAACACATTGTCAAACACCACTCCATCAAATCCAGGTATATTAACATATCCATTGCCTGTTTTACCATAGCTTATGCATGACTGGAATTGCCACATGGGGTGGTTAAATGAGAGTTCTTTGCATCATGATACAGATATTTTTACCAGCAAGGAAGCATGGACACTAAGTAACAGTAACAGAGTTGGGAGGGACCTTGGAGGTTGTCTAGTCCAACCCCTGCTCTCGTAGGAGACTTCTACTATTTCTAATAAATGGCTGTGTAGTTTCTTCTCACTAACGTTCAGTGATAGGGCACTCACAACTTCAGAAGGCAATTGTTCCAGAGGTTAATTGTTCTTATTAGGAATTCTCTTCTTAGTTCTAGGTTGCTTCTCTCCTTGGTTATTTCCACCCATAGTTTCTTGTCCTGCTTACAAGTGCTTTGGTAAATAAGTTGAAACCCTTTTCCTTGGGACAGTCCTTCAAATCTTGAAAGACTGCTATCATGTTACCCCCTGATCCTTTTTTAAAACTAGATTAGGTATACTCAGTTCCTGCAATCATTTTTCATATATTTTAGTTTCTAAGCCCCTAATCATTTTTGTTACTCTTATCTAAACTCTTTTCAAAGTCTCAACATCTTTTTTTGCATTTGGGTGACCAAAACTGGATGCAGTATTTTATGTTTAGTCTTACCAAGACTTTATAGGGGAGTACTAATACTTCGTATAATCTTGATTCAATCTCTCCGTTATTGCAACCTAGGATTTGTGGTGTCTGCCACACACAGTTGGCTCATATTTAGATAATTGTCCACTAGGATTCCAAGAAGCTTCTTGTAGTTACTAGTGTTGAACCAGGTGTTGGATAGAGCCCAGTGAACAAATATATCAAGATCCATCTGGCTCTTGAGCCCGTCTTCTGAGGTGTTGGTTATTCCTGCCAGCTTGGTATAATCTGCAAATTATACCACATAAATCATAGTCACCAGAGGTGGTATTCAGCAGGTTCTGACCAATTCTGGAGAACTGATAGCGGAAATTTTGAGTAGTTCAGATAGCCAGCAAATACCATCTCTGACTGAAGATTTTAAACTATCCTTCCCCTGCCATGCCCACCAAGCCACGCCCACAGAACTGGTAGTAAAAAAATTTGAATCCCACCACTGATGGTCACAGTTGGATATGATGTGGACAAATGTGGAGATTGAGCGTAATATAAAAGAAGTAGAAATTGAAATGTATATATGTGCCGACCAAAATCCTATCAAAATAAGCTGGAAAGGGCTGAAAAAGAGAAGAAGATGTTAAATCAGGAGATCTCAAAAGAAAGGGAATGTGTTAAGATGATGGAGAAGGAATTGGAGTACTTTTTAAAAGAAAACTACAAACAACAAACATCAGTCCAGAACCTATGGGATACCACAAAGGCATATATTAGGGGTCTAGCAATTTCATACACTGCATATAGACGTAAAGAAAAGGAAGAAAAACAAACCAAATTACAGAGTTAGAAAAAGTACTACAAAAAACTGGAGTTGGAAAAAGTACTACAAAAAACTCCACATAATAAAGCAGCAAATGAAGAAAGAATAATGATTAAGCCCAAACTGATCATGCTGATGCAGGATGAATGGATACAAGATATGAGAAAGATGAAACAAAATTATTTCGAACATGCGAATAAGCCGGGAAGGTGGCTAGAAAAAAGATCAATCCAACAGTTGAAAGATGTCGATGGTACCCTACAATATCAAACGGAAAAGAAAAAACACATTATTAAAACCATTTTGAGGAATTATATAGGCAGGAGGATGTACCAGAGGAAAATATTCAACAGTACTTTAAAAAGAAAGGGCTAGCTACAATCCCGGAAGAAAGCAAGGAAGTGATGAATAGAGAAATAACGCAAAAAGAACTGCAAAAGGCAATCCAGAAGCAGAAAAATAATAAGACGCCAGGACCAGATGATCTCCTGGGGGAGTTGTATAAGACACTTCAAGACAAATTAGAAATTCAACTATTAGAACTTTATAATGAGGCGTGATGACAGCGAACCTACCTAAATCGTGGGACGAGACATATATAACTTTAATTCCAAAAGAAGATTTGGATCACCAATTAATCCAAAATTACAGGCCCATATCATTATTAAATGTTGATTATATTTATGACTATAATGGCAGAAAGACTGAAAGGAATATTGAACCAAATTATACATAATGATCAAAATGGATTCCTGTTGAATAGACAAATTAAAAATAACATCAGAATGGTAATGAATGTATTAGAATATTATGAGGCACACCCGGAAAGCAAATGGCACTGGTCTTTCTCGATGTGTAGAAAAGCGTTCGATATATATATATAAAAGATGATTTCGGCAACTTACTCGATCCAGACGGCTAGTGTAATATTAAATGGAGATAGAACAGAAACATTTAAGATTAACAAAGGATTAACATGTCCATTGTCACCCCTACACTTTATCCTTACACTAGAAAATTTATTGGAGAATATTAGGAAAAATAAAAGAATTAAAGGGGCTTCAATTAGAAAAGAGCATTATAAAGCACAAGCTTTTGCCAACGATATAGTATTTTTCCTGGAAGATCTAGCGAACACTGGAATGATACTGATAAAAGAAATAGAAGAATTTGGCAATGTTGTGGGACTCAAAATAAATAAAAATAAAACAAAGATTCTGACCAAAAACTTAAAGGATAAACAAACAAACAAACAAAAAGAATTAGAAGGAAAATTGGGAATGCAAATTGTTAAAAAAAAGTAAAATATCGTGGTATTTGGCTAATACCAAGGTACTCATCAATTAAAGAAGACAATTATGATAAATTAAAGATACAAATTAAAAAAGAATTGGAAATATGAGGGAAATTACAGCTATTGTTAATGGGGAAAATTGCGGCAGTCAAGATGTCCATATTACCTAAAATACTGTATCTCTTTCAAGCCATACCAGTAAAATTGGATAAAATATTTTTTGGAGAATTGGATAAAATAATAATAAATTTGTTTGGACGGGAAAAAAAGCTAGGATAAAAATGAAATTATTACAGTACAAGATGGAAAGGGGTGGCTTTGGATTCCCAGGCTTTGGATTCCCAGATTAATTTCCAAATTAATCCAGTCATTAATCCATACCATAGCTGCTTCCTAGTAGTACATTTCCCAGTCTGGGAAATGTACTACTAGGAAGCAGCTATGGTATAGATTAATGACTGGATTAATTTGGAAAACAAAAGAATATTGTTAATAGAAGGCCACAATTTGCAAAGCGGGTGGCATAGCTTTTTATGGGATGGGAAAAGCAAGCAACATTCATATTTTCAGAGACATTTGATCAGAGACTCACTAATTCAAATATGGAACAAAATTAAAAAGAATCATTATGTCAAAATACCATGCAGGCTGTCAACTATGGAAGCACAAATTTACCCAAATGCAATGGATCTGGTGAAAATGAAGAATTATAAAGATTTATTAGATGAACAAGGAAGGCTGAAAACAACACAAGAACTATAACAGCAAAATATAGACATAGACTGGTGGCCATACATACAAATACAGGCAAGATACAAGAAAGATAAAGAACAATATGGATTTTATATGGAAAAGCATCAACTAGATGGAATCCTATAAGGAACCCAGAAAAATATTATGTCAAAAATACATAATTTCCTTTTAGACTTTAAGATGGAAGAGGAGGTGGTTAAAGAAATGATGGTAGTATGGGCGAACAATATTGGACATAATATAGATTTGGAACATTGGGAAAAATGTGGGGACTAAAATTACAAATTAACTATGTCTACAGCATACAGGGAAAATGTATACAAAATGTTTTATAGGTGGCACCTACCTCCTGCTAGGCTAGCAAAAATGTTTAATCAAAATCCAAATTGTTGGAAGAAAGAAAGGTGGACCTGCCCAGAAGTAAGAAATATTGGAATACAATTCGATTGTGGTTAGAAGAAATAATAAAACAGAAAATTGAACCCCAACCAGAATTATTTTTATTAGGCATAACAACAGAGAAATGCAACAAAAAAGACAGATATATTATGTTACATATTTTAACAGCTGCTAGGATCTCTTATGCACAATTTTGGAAGCTGGAAAATGTACCATCAGAGGGTGTTGTTGTAAAAAAAAAAAGACTATGCAGAGATGGACAGTCTGACTTTGAAACTAAGATAAAGAGGATTCAATGTATTATATAGTCTGGGACACCTGGTACAAATGGTTTAAGAATAAAAAGAAACTAAAATGGTAATTAGGCAAAGAATGGAAGATTATGTATATATCTATTGTGGAGAGAAGGGATATATATAATGAAAATATATTAATTTGTAATAAGAATAAGGAAAGAAATATGCAATAGTAATATAATAAGAAAGTATATATAGAAACATGATAAGGAAATGTAAACGATGTCTTGATGCTGACATAATGATGTATATAATTTTATTTTATGTTTTTAAAATTTGAAAACTGAATAAAGTTTATTAAAAAAGAAAATGTTAAAGACTACTGGGCCTAATACAGAACATTGGGGTACCCCACTACTTCCTTTCTTCCATGTATATATAAAATTCCATTAAGGACTACACATTGAGTATGAATTGTCAGCAGTAACATATACATCTGGTAGTGATGCTGTCTATCCCACATTTTTCTACCTTACCAAGAAACAGGTTGTAATCAAGTTGTCATATGCCTTATTGAAGTCCAAATATACTATGTCCACTGCATTTTGCTGATCCACTAATGTTCACTTTGTTGAATAATGAAATAAGATTTGCTTGACATGATTTGTTTTTGACAAATCCATTTTGGCTTCTAGTAATAGCTTTGCTTGTTTCTAGGTGTTCACAGATCCGTTGTTTGATTATCTTTTCCAAAGTCTTCCCAGGTATTGATGTCAGGCCGACTGATCTATTATTTTCTGGATTGGGTTTTTTTCTTCCCTTTCTTAAAGATGGGAATCCCATTGGCTGTTTTCTTTAGTTCTGCAGAATCTTTAAAATATATGCTTTAGTGGTTCCGATATCTCTTCTGCCAGTCCTTTCAGTACTCTGGGACGTAATCAGTGGTGGTATTCAGCCGGTTCTCACTGGATCGAGTGAACCGGTAGCAAGGATTTGGTGTGGGTCACCCAACCAGTATTAAGTTCTGGCTTGCCACGACCCTGACCTGGTCACCCGGTTGCTGCTGGCTCGCTTGCCTGATGCTCGCGCCTTAAGGTATTTCTTTCTTTTTTCCCCTCCCAACAATCAGCTGTTCATACAATCAGCTGTGCTGGGATTCCCCTTGCTGAGGCCTAGGTAGACAAAAAATAGAGGGAGGGGCTCAGCCCCCCCCCCTCCAATTTTTGCCTTCCTGAGCCCCAGAGAAATCTTCTGGGAGCAAAAACTAGAGGCTCTTCTGAGGCCAGGAAGGTCCCAAAATGGAGCATGGAGGGGTGCTGCATGCCTCTCCCATGCTCTGTTTTTTTTTCTTCCTCAGCCCCAGAAGAGCCTTCTGGGAGCAAAAAATGCCCCCCATAAAGGCTCTTCTGAGGTCAGGAAGGTCCCAAGAAAGAGCATGGAGGGGTGCTGCGTGCCTCTCCCATGTTCTGTTTTTTTTCTTCCTGAGCCCCAGAGGAGCCTTCTGGGAGCACAAACACACCCTAAAGGCTCTTCTGAGGCCAGGAAGGTCCCAAAACGGAGTGTAGAGGGGTACTATATGCCGCTCCCATGCTCTGTTTTTTTCTTCCTGAGCCCCAGAGGAACCTTCTGGGAGCAAAAACGCCTCCCAGAGGCTCCTCTGAGGCCCAGAAGGCCCAAAAAACAGGTATGGGGGTGGCTGCAAAAAAGCCACGCCCACCCAGTCACATGGCCATGCCCACCAAGCCACACCCACAGAACTGGTAGTACAAAATTTTCAATCCCACTACTGGATGTAATCCATCAGACTCTGGTGATTTGAACAAGTTTAGGACAGACTGATGTTATTTTATTTTTTCCTTACCTATATTAACTTGCATGCCTAGTCTGACTTTGTTCCCAAAACTTTGCTCATTTGTATATATCTTCCATAGGCATGTTTCCTACACTTGGTGTTTGAGCTTTCCTCTTTTTTTTCATCACTCCTTACCTCATTGTTTGATTTCTTGAGGTTTATGATTGGTTTTGTGTTCTAAAGATCCCAAAGATTGGTAATCCTCCTCCCTCAGCTTTAGTTTAAAGCCCTTCTAATGAATTAAGACTTAATCATGGGAAACTGTGGCCATCCTAAATCAAGTCAAGTCCAAAAACACTAGGGAGAACCTGTTTGCAGACGTCTTGTCAAGGAAACTATAATTTGATAGTCACCGGGAAGAGTGACTATCATGCACACAATCATTTCCCCTTCCCAGCAGACAACTCAAGTCACCACCAGAAGTCAAGCCAAGCATCAGGGTGACCTCAGAGGAGATCAAATGTCAGCAGCTCTAAAGTCCTTGCTCCCAGTGGTTTGCTACAACCGGGACACCTTAACTTTAAGGGAGGGATTGGCTTGGAAGGGGTCCAAACTTTATGTCCCTGCCAGCTTGAGACTTCAAGTTTTATAGTGTAGCCATGACTCCTGGTTGGCTGGTCACTTTAGATTTCTAAAAACCCTCCACTTAACCAGAAAGCAATTTTGGTGGCCAAAGATGAAAACCGATGTGGAGGAGTATGTCAAAAAGTTGCACTATGTGTGCAACCATGAAGATGAGATTGGGGAAACTCCTGGAGTTACCCCAACAAGAGATAGACCCCAGCCAGCTCTGGGAGGAAATTGCCATGGACTTCATAATTGAACTCCTGGACAGCAGAAGGAATACAGTCATTTGGACCGTGGTTGGAACTTTATTGCCTGCTCCAGGTTGCCATTGGCCAAGAAATTGGGTAAGATGTTCATAAAACATATATATTAACTGCATGGAGTACCTAGCAGTCATGTCAGATTGAGGGGTACAGATCATAGCAAAGTTCTGGAGGGAGTTCTTGAAATCCATAAGATTGATCCAGGGGCTTAGCTCAGCTTTTCATCTGAGTACAAACGGGGCCACAGAATGTATGAATGCCATGGTAGAGCAATACCTGAGATGCTATGCGGACTATCAAGAAGACAACTGGGCAGACTTGCTGCCATTTGCAGCGGTAGCTTACAATAATGTAGTGCACAGTAGCACTGGACTGACCACTTTTCAGGTCACTAGTGGCATAGAATTTGTCTCCATGCCTGAGTTGTTGAGAGAGCCTCCTTCATCCATAACCCTGAAAGAGTGGATGGAATCACTAAAGTTGGGCTGGGAGAATATAAAATGGGCCCTGGCTGAAGTGGCAAAGGCATACAAAAAACAAGCAGATAAATGCTGGTCTCTCCAGCCTACCTTTCGAATGGGAGATCATGTGTACCTATCAACAAAATATCTTAAGCTAAAATTAGCTAGTAAAAAGCTGAGACCTACGTTTTTAGGGCCATTCCCTATAGTAAAAGTAATTAATCCAGTAACTGTAAACTTAATCTCCTACAACGATTAGGGAAAGTACATCCAGTGTTCCATAGTAGATTGTTAAAGCCAGCCATGGATTCACATATAAGACTGAGGGACAGGGCAGAGCCTAAGCCAATTGTCGTACAGAGCCCCACTCTGAGACCCACTATGAGATTAAGAAAACATTGGACTCTAGATTGCATCAGGGTCTCTTGCAATATTTAGTTCGCTGGAAGGGTTACCTCTTGTCTGAAGCTACTTGGGTAAAGAGTTGGGATGGTAAACAGATTGGTAAAGCTGTTCCATAAGAATTTCCCTTATAAATTAAAGGGACCCCTGAGGGGGAAGGGGAGGGTTAGGGATGCTACAACTAACCCCATTCTGTATTTCATTTCAGGAGGTCCTCCTGAGGAGGGGGGCAGCCTGTCAGCCCTACAGCCATCTTACATGAGAGTCTACAGGGCTGCCACAGCAATGGTTCAGCAAGCTATAGGAACGAAAGCGGGGAGATGTAGATAGTGTGGGATATATAATCCTAACAACATTCTTTCCCTTGGGAGCCAAGGATGTCTAGCCTGTACCTGGGAAGACGTAATAGAAGTTGGCTGAAGTTGGGATGCTGAACTGATGAACCATGTGATGCTGACATGGTTGCAGGGGAAGGAATTTTGGGGTTTTATTTTGGGTGGAGAAAATGTGGGAGTTTAGATTTGGGCTTTCCCCAAATATGCCAATATGCAGGGGTAGGATTCAAATTTCTTAACAACCAGTTCTGTGGGCATGGCCTAATTTGTGAGTGTGGCTTGATGGTCATGTGACTGGGTGGGTGTGGCTTGCTGACTGGGGGTAACTTGGTGGTCATGTGACTGAGTGGGTGTGGCTTATATGTAAATATTGTAAATATTTTATATTTATATATATATACATATACATATATATATATAAAAAGAGCAACTTTTTCCCAAAATCAGGCAAATCAGATTGAGTTGCTTGCAGAATCACAGATTCACTCACAGATCTACCTTTCTGCAATCTGCTGCCTAAGTTTGCACTGAAAAATAGAAGCTTTAGTCCTAAGGAAGGTTCAGCTCTGCTCTCAGGCCACTTCTCCCCCAACCCCCAACCCCCTGAATACCACCCTTGACTGGGCCTCAGGGAAGCCTCCTGGGTGAAGGCAAAGCAGTATAACAGCGATTTAGATTAGCTAGAAAACAGAAATCCGACAGGAGGGGAGGGGCCAGCCAGTGGCGCGATTTGCCGGTTCTCCGAACTGCACAGAATTGTAACAACCAGTTCGATAGAACTGGTTCAAACTGGTAGAATCACACCTCTGCCAATATGATATCTCCATTAAATTTATGCTTTGAAGAAGAAACCTGCCTTGAGGTTTTGACTCGGTTGGAGGGTGTTACTTCGAACCCTGACACTGAATCCCCAATGCATCACTACCAAAGTTTAGCCCAATAAACATACCAGTGGTGTCACTGTGTGATGAAGTAGTCTCCCATGGTAACATCTAGATGTTAAACAGTGAAACTTTGGAGTAGAGATCAAGGCCACTCATGCACCATTTCAATATCCGTACCACCAACCTTTATAATGTTGCACTACATTTTTAAGTCTGTGTAATGTTTATCAGTGATACAAAATAAAAAATAAATAAAAAATAAATAAATCCAGGGGCATTCCAAGGGAAGGGTGGATAATGGAAGGATTTCAAGATACATACCATTTTCAGATCTGGTTTGTATGAATGTCACTTGAAAAAGATCCAGCTCAGATTAAGCACATTCTTCAAGACCTCGTGGATAAAGGTCATTTTGAATTAGAATGTGTTCTGCTTGTCACAGTACTTCCTCTTCCATCAACATCTCTTCTTTGTATAGTACAGTTATTTCATGATGTTCTTTTTAACTTGGTGCATAACTCTTCCAGATTATAGCCATATCCAATTTTCTGCCCTCCCTCAACAAAATGAACTCATTCACATCTCTTACAATATTTCTGGCTGCAGAGTACATGTGCTGTTTAATAATGCTAAGCCTTACCTCAGAAAAATCCACGGAACAATCTTTCTAAATTTGGCCAATATATGATGAGAATTCCTCAGAAGCCTGCAAGATCTCCATTAGCTTATGCTCTGTTAGTAAGCAATGAAATTTGAGGACTTCCATGATACTTGATCAAAACCGTGCTTCATAATTCTTCAGCCTAAAATAAAGTTTAAAAACCATTTCTCCATGATTAAAAATGATTATTATTTTTGTTCTGGCCAGTTTTAATTTCCACAGAAAGTATATTGTTATAATGTTTGCTCCCTGCTTCTCATAAGTTATCATGATAAAAACACTATACAAGATATATAGATACACAGTAATAAGACATAGAGGTCATAACCCTACATAAACATAGAATAGAATAGAATAGAATAGAATAGAAGAGAAGAGAAGAGAAGAGAAGAGAAGAGAAGAGAAGAGAAGAGAAGAGAAGAGAAGAGAAGAGAAGAGAAGAGAAGAGAAGAGAATACTTCATTGGCCAAGTGTGATTGGACACACAAGGAACTTGTCTTGGTATAAATACTCTCAGTATACATAAAGAAGGAACATTCGTTAAGAATCAAGAATCATAATGTACAACACTTAATGATAGTCATAGGGTACAATCAACATCAAATCATACTAGGAAGCAGTCAGTATAAATCGTGAGGATACAAGCAACAAAGTTACAATCACAAGTGGGAGGGGATGGGTGATAAGGAGTGATGAGAAGATTAACAGTAATAGTAGTGTACACTTTGTAAATAGTTGAACAGTGTTGAGGGAATTATTTGTTTAGCAGAGTGATGGCTTTTGGGAAAAAACTGTTCTTGTGTCTAGTTGTTCTGGTGTGTGCAGTGCTCTATAGCGTTGTTTTGAGGGAAGGAGTTGAAACAGTTTATGTCCAGGATGTGAGGGGTCTGTAAATATTTTCACAGCCCTCTTTTTGACTCATGCAGTATATAGGTCCTCGATTGAAGGCAGGTGGGTGGTAATTGTTTTTTTCTGCAGTCCTAATTATCCTCTGAAGTCTGTGTCTGTCCTATTGGGTTGCAGAACCAAACCGACAGTTATAGAGGTGCAGATGATAGACTCAGTAATTCCTCTGTAGAATTGGATCAGTAGCTCCTTGGGCAGTTTGAGCTTTCTGAGTTGGCGTAGAAAGTAGAACCTATAAATATGAAGGTCTCTACTATTGATGCTGTGTATATAGATAGTATATATAGATAGTCTTAGCTTAAAGACCATTTGAAGTTACTACTACTCTTTCTAGAGCTGGTTATCATTTTTTTGAAATTCTGGCAGCTGCACCCCATGGTAATGTGTTTGTATTTTGGGTGCATGGCAATTGGCTCACATTATGTTTGCAGCATCCTACAGCTCTGTGACTATGATTTTCAGTGGGTTTGCCAGTTTCTGTCTAATTCCAATTTTCAGCAGTAAAATCCATTGGATAAAGTGGACTCATTTAACAACTGCCCCGGATGTTTATGATTGTTGCAAAAAGATTGTATAATTAGGAGTGGTTGTGTTGTGACTTACTTAACAACTGCCACAGTTTATGACTGTAATTCTGGGCTCAATAACTGTCATAAGTTGAGAATTACCTGCAACATGTTGAAGCCTTCAGTAATGTCTGCTGCAAATAAGAATATTTTTGAAACAGTAGCTACAAGAACAGACCTAATGCATATAAGTACAGGTAGTCCTTGACTTACAAATGAGCTGAAAAATTCCCTTGCTAAGCAAGATGTTTGTTAAGTGACTTGTGCCCCATTTTACAAGTTTCATTTCCATAGTTGTTACATGAATCACTGCAGTTATTAAGTTAGTAACATGATTGTTAAGTGAATCTGGCTTCCCCATTAACTTTGCTTGTCAGAAGATTGCAAACAGTGATCACATGACTGCAACTGTCATAAATATGAGTCAGTTGCCAAGTATCTGACTTTTGATCATGTGACTATGAGTATGCCGCAACAGTCATTAAGTGTGAAAAACTGCCATAAGTCACTTTTTTAAGTTCTGTGCTGTTGTAACTTTGAATTTTCACTAAATGAACTGTTGTAAGTTGAGGATTACCTGTATTAGTAAAATTGTTCACTAGCTAGAATGGCAATTATATAATTTCCTTTAAAATTATTTTTTGGAGCAACAGTTAATTCTGGAATGTCATTTTAGGGCCATCCTTGGCATCTAATAAAAATTGTTCATATATTCCAGCAGTGCTTTGATACTGCCCTGCTTGTGCTTGCTTCTCAAATAAAAAATCCATCTCAGTAGCATTTCAATAATAATAATAATAATAATGACTCTGGCAACCATTTTAAAGAAGGTGAACTATGGATACGAACTTGTAAAGAAAGGATTGAACATTTCACATTTGTTGTACATGGATGATTTGAAGCTGTTTGGTAAATCAAGTGAACTAAATTCACTAATTGAAAGCACAAAAGAATTTAGCCAGGACATCAGCATGCACTTTGGAATTGACAAATGTGCAACAATGGCAATCAAAACAGGCAAAGTCATGGAAGAAGATGGAATAGAACTTGACAATGAAGAAATGATAAAGGCAATGAAACCAGAAGAAGGCTACAAGTACTTAGAGATTTTAGAAGCCACTGATTTAATGCATAATAATGTCAAGAAATCAACTTCGGACAAGTATGTTAAAATAATTCGATTTTAAAGTCCAAATTGAGTGGTGGAAACATCACAAAAGTAATGAATACCTGAGCTATACCTGTGATTCAATACTCTGTAGGAATAATTGACTGGACCCAGATGGAGCTGGACAATTTGGACAGAAAAACAAGGAAGACTATGAATCATGCCTTGCATCCTAAAAGTGATATTGATCCCTTATATCTACCGAGAACAGAGGGTGGTTGAGGTCTCCTACAAGTAAAGCAGACTGTAGAAGAAGAAAGAATGGCTTGAATGACTACATCCAGAAAAATGAAGAGTCAATGATTAAGGAAGTACATAAAGGAGGCCTTTTGAAAACAATCAAGTAAAAAGCTGAATGCAAAAAAGAAGTAATTTAGAAGCAAATTGAAAATTGGAAAAGCAAAGCTATGCATGGCCAATACCTGAAAAGTATTGAAGGCAAAGCTGACCAAAAGCTTTCTTGGAATTTGCTAAAATGAAAAAAGAAACTGAAGGCTTTATTTTGGCTGCTCTAGAACAAGCCTTAGCCACAAATTGCATGAAGGCAAAGATGCAGCAAGTCACCACCAACAGCAAATGCCACCTCTGTAATGAGAAAGATGAAACAGTTGACCATTTAATCAGTGGATGCAGCAAAATTTCACAAATTGACTACTTAGAATGCCATAACCGAATTGCTAAAACCATTCACCGGAAACTATGTCAAAAATTTGGATTGGAGTATAGTAACAACTACTGGGAACATCAGGTTGAGAAGATTCTGGAGAATGAAAAAGTCAAGATCTTGTGGGACTTCAGAATTCAGACGGACAGGCACTTGGCCCACAACACACCTGACATAACAATAGTTGAAAAGAAAAAGGTTTGGTTCATTGGTATTGCAATACCTGGTGATGCATGAATTGCAGACACGCAGCAAGAAAAAAAATCACAAAGTATCAGGACTTACAAATTAAAGTTGAGCGATTTTGGAAAAATAAATTGTGTGTTATCCCAATTGTAATTGAAGCCCTTGGAGCAGTACCTAAAGGGTTACCTTGCTATTTGGAAATCCTGAATTTATCAGACTTGAATACCATGGTTCTACAAAAAACCACCCTACTTGGAACAGCTTATATCCTCTGACGCTATCCGAACAGTTCCTAGGTCCTTGGTTAGGACTTGAGTTGTTGAGCTATCAACCAGCCCCAAAGGCTGTGAATCTTACTAAAGATTTACCAATAATAATAATAATGATGATGACAAGCTGCCTGGGAAAGCCAAGGGAAATCATCAAAACCACAAAAAAGCGAAAGTTAGAATATATTGGACATGCGCTGCGACACCCAGAAAAATACAGCATACTTCATTTAATTCTTCAAGGAAAGATTATATGCAAACAAGTTCAGGCAGAAAAAAAAATATCATGGCTTCAAAATCTAAGGGACTGGTTTAGACAAAACTCAACAGTACTTTTTCATGCGGCTGTTGATAAAAATAGGATCATCAACATGATTGCCAATGTCCGATGACGGATATGGCACAAGAAGAATGACTGCGGCTAATTTCCAGACGGAGGTTGGCTTACGGACAACGTTTACCTCTCAGCCAGCAGTATCACTGTGCGGGGCCCGGACTATCGCCGTGGACAGTGAGAGACCCTGTGTCAAGGCCAAGGATCATGACCTACACCCCCAAGCAACGGGCCCCCCGCGAGGCTGGATACCATCTGCTAGCGGGATCCGATTATTCCATCCTGGTCCCGAGTCTCGCCTGGTCTGTCCTATCTCTGATCATTGGCAGTCTAGGAAATTACAGCCAAAGACAATGACCTACTCTTCAGATAATCTATGGGCCCTGAGATATGTCCCCCTGTCTCAAAGTTGGCCCTCTTGCCTCTCTAAGGCCTATCTCAAGGATGGATCTTGGGATCTGGAGAGATGGTGGGGCCGCCGGAAGCGTGGGAGGGAGGGTTACTTAAAATTTTTATTTAGATTTTTAAATAGATTAGGATTGGCCAGGCGGGAGTTGGGGGACAATCCGCCTGGGGCTAGGACCGGGCCACGGGTAGAGCGCTGCCAAGAGGATTTGGGTTCTGACGGGGCTCTATTGAGGATGGGGGGTTGTCCCAGGGAGGGTGATATTAAATCTATTAGTATGATGAGCGGGAGAGGCAGATTTGGCGTTTATAGGGGGCCACATTCTGTTTCGGGAGCGCGCCTCCGCTATCTGTCTGCTGTGACGCGCTCCGACCCCCTTGTTACATCCCGTTCCCCAGGTGGTTTGAGCGATCGGGCCCTGGGCCTTCGGCTGATGTTATGTAACGCCAGGTCCGTCATGAATAAGGCCCCCCTCATTCATGATTTGATCTGTGGGGGGGGCGGACCTGGTGGGTATTACCGAGACCTGGCTGGGCCCAGAGGGAGGGGTCCCTCTTGTAGAAATGTGCCCAGCCGGGTTTCGGGTTTTTCATCAGCCGAGGACCCAGGGGAGGGGTGGGGGTGTTGCGATGATTATTAAGGAAGATTTATGTCCGAGGGAATCCATTGTGTCTCAGACGACTGGATGTGAATCTCTTTTCGTGAAGTTCGGTTCCAAGGTACAGATGGGCTTGTTGGTCGGATACCTGGCTCCCTGCTATGCATCATCTACCCTGCTTGAGCTCCTTAAGGTTATATCCGGCGTGGCGGTTGGAACCTCCAGGCTTATGGTCATGGGGGACTTCAACCTGCCCTCTGCCGGCGGTACCTCGGGGATTGCTCAGGAGTTCATGGCTTCCATGACAGCCATGGGCCTGACCCATTTAATTCAGGACCCTACTCACATGGGAGGTCACACCCTGGATTTAGTTTTTGTCTCTGATCAGTGGCAGAGTGATCTGGGTATAGGGGATATAGCTATAGAACCCCTGTCATGGTCGGATCACTTGCTCCTAAGGCTCGACTTCCGTTCCGCACCACCTGACCACAGGGAGGCGGGGCCATTAAAATGGTACCGCCCCAGGTGCCTGATGGACCCAGATAGGTTCCTGATGGAGCTTGGGCCACTTCCCGAAGCTCAAACACACGATTCGGTTGAGGGCTTGGTTGCCACCTGGGATAGGGTGGCTGCTGGGGCCCTTGACCGGATCGTGCCCCTGCGGCCTCTGACCCGGCACCGATCCCAAGTGGCTCCTTGGTTTTCTGAGGAGCTAAGGGAGATGAAGCGCCGGAAAAGACGCCTAGAGAGTAGTTGGAAGGCCAGCCGCTCTGAGTCTGACCAAACACTATTACGTTCTTATATTAAGACGTACTTAGTGGCGATAAGGATGGCGAAGAGGACCTATCTCTCCACCCTTATTGCGTCCACAGAAAACCGCCCAGCCGCCCTGTTTAGGGTGACCCGCTCCCTCTTGGAGGTAGAGGCACGGGAAGATCCCTTACAGGGAAGAGCTGAGGAGTTTTCTAAGTTTCTGCAGGACAAAATCGCTCAGATTCGGAATGAGCTGGACTCTGACTGGGCATCTCCGAGTGGGAGGGCGGGTGTGGATATCGGTGAGATCAACTGGGTTGAGTTCGATCCTGTTACCGTGGAGGACGTGGACAGAATACTGAGGGGACTGAATGCTACCACCTGTTTGTTAGACCCATGTCCATCCTGGCTGGTCTTAGCCACCCGAGAGGTGACTCGAGGCTGGTTCCAGGGCATTATAAACGCTTCCTTGAGAGAGGGGTTTTTACCCGCCTCCTTGAAGGAGGCGGTGGTACAACCTCTCCTCAAGAAACCGTCCCTAGACCCAGCGCTGTTATCAAATTATCGTCCTGTCTCCAACCTTCGCTTTGTTGCGAAGGTTGTAGAGACTGTGGTGGCACGTCAGTTCCCGCAGTACCTGGATGAAGCAAGTTATCTCGACCCCCTCCAATCGGGCTTCAGGCCCGGGCACAGCACAGAGACGGCGTTGGTCGCGTTGACGGATGATCTCTGGAGGGCGCGAGACAGAGGTTGTTCCTCTGTCCTGGTCCTGTTAGATCTATCAGCGGCTTTTGATACTGTCGACCACAGTATCTTGTTGCAGCGATTGGAGGGGTTGGGGGTTGGAGGCACCGTGTTGCGGTGGTTCTCCTCCTTCCTCTCCGACCGTTCGCAATTTGTGTTGACAGGGGGACAGAGATCGACCCCAAGGCCCCTGCTTTGTGGGGTGCCTCAGGGGTCGGTACTCTCGCCCCTATTGTTCAACATTTATGTGAAACCGCTGGGTGAGATCATCTGTGGCTTTGGGGTGGAGTTCCATCAGTACGCTGATAATACTCAGCTGTACATCTCCACCCCAGGCCACCCCAACGAAGCCGTCGAAGTGATGACCCGATGCCTGGAGGCCGTGCGGGGTTGGATGGGTCGTAACAGACTTCGTCTCAACCCGACCAAAACCGAGTGGCTGTGGTTTCCTGCTCCCAGATACAGTCAGCTTGTTCCTTTGCTGACCGTGGGGGGAGAGGTATTGACCCCTGTGGAAAGGGCGCACAATTTGGGTGTCCTCCTGCGGCTGTCTTTGGAAGAACATATTGCAGCCATTGCCAGGGGGGCTTTTTATAAGATTCGTTTGATCTACCAGTTGCGGCCCTTTCTGGATCTGGACGCACTTCGCACAGTCACTTCCGCCCTCGTCATCTCCCGCTTGGATTATTGCAATGCTCTCTACATGGGGCTCCCCTTGAAGAGTCTCCGGAGGTTGCAATTAGTCCAGAATGCGACCGCGCGGATGATTGTGGGAGCCCCCCGGGACGCCCACGCAACGCCACTTCTCCGCAGACTGCACTGGCTTCCTGTGGCCTTCTGGATTCGATTCAAGGTGGTACTGTTAGTATTTAAAGTGCTCCATGGCTCGGGACCTGGTTACTTACGGGACCGCCTACTGCCACCAACAACCTCTCACCGCCCAGTACGCTCCCACAGGGTCGCCCTACTTGGGGTTCCGCCACCTGATCGTTGTCGGCTGGCGGCCCCGAGGTTACGTGCTTTCTCTGTGGGAGCCCCCTCCCTTTGGAATTATCTCCCCCCGGAGATACGAGCCATGTCAGACATCCTAACCTTCCGGCGTGCAGTTAAGACCTTATTTTTTAAACAGGCCGGCCTAGCCAATTAAGGGTTTTTTTGGGTTTTTTAAATTTTAAATTTTAATAAGGGTTTAATTTTTATCTGATGGGACTCAATCATATATATTTATTTTAATTCTGATTTTAATTTCTGTTTAGCTGTATCTATTTTATATGTTTAGTCTGTACACCGCCCCGAGTCCCTTTTTGGGAGAGGGAGCGGTATAGAAATACGAAAAATAAATAAATAAATAAATAAGAGCAATTTTAAAATATGCACTTGAGTGTAATGTGATCTATCTATGTGGTATCATATCACTGCTACTTCTATTTCCCATGATCCAGGGGCTGCTAACTGAATAGCAAAATTTGAATTTTTGTTGTTGGGGAAATCTCTACTAGATATAAAACCTGCTATGTCAAAGATGTTGGAACCTTAGTCTCAACTCAACTATGGACCATCTTTGGCCAGTCAACTTAATTAAGTAGAAATTGTTTGTGTTTCTCCTACCTTCTTTTTATAAGCAACATTTTAGTTCTGTGTAAATGCTGTTGGTCAGTACAGATTTTTTGGAGGGCTCTTTGGCTAAAAAAAAATCCTTTATAACTTGTCTGCATAAGGCTCTTTTATTCTATGTCCCTATTTCTTTGATAACATATATTTCATGTCTAGATTTACTAATAGCTTTTTCCTAATTACCTTTTCAGTCTGGATACTCTGATGTGATGCCTGATCTATTTATTTTATGTCGCCAATAAAATTTTACTTGTATAGTCATTCCCCCATATCCCATTCATTAACTAGGTTTACAATATCAGAAGCAGCCCAGATTTTATGGTGGTAAGTGATATTGTAGTATTGAAGAAATTTGTTAAAATGTCCATGAGCTAGTGGGCTATTTATTCCAGCTGTAAAATAGCTCCACAGTTTACTTTTCAAAGTGCAAGGAAGTGTCTTCATTACAACTACCTTAATTTCATTCTGAGTGAATAAGTGATATTGTATAAACACTGTAATATTTCTAAAAGTTTCTTCAGAGGGTTGTTTAATAATTTTAATAATTTTTAGAGTGGATGCTCTATTTGTAAGATGTTCTGATAGGCAACAGTGATCCCCCTCATCAGATAAAGAATTGGCTTAGGCATATTTAAAATAGTACATTCTATTGATGATAAGATAACACTTTTTCCATGTTTTCTTTGGAAAATTTTAAAATATTTTGACTCTTGCGGGTTTTATAAAGATATAAGCCTTTTGCCCTGAAAGGAATTCACACTCTGTAATTCTGTACATTACTAAGCATATAATAATTTGGTTTTTTTTTTTTTTTTCATATTGGAACATTTTAAAGGATCTGGAAAAATGATTACACGTCAACTTAAAATCATATTTTTATAGATGAGTTAAATATACAGAGTACAGAGATATACTTTTCTGGCTGATCCATGAATGAAATGAATGAATGCTGTAGCCACAATTAGGGTAATTTTTGCTTGAATGACAGCACTCTAGTGCAGTCATCACCAACCGGTGGACCACAGTCCACTGATGGTCTGCGAGAAAATTTTGGTGGTCTGCAGAGAAATTTACCCCCAGAGCACTCCCCAAAGCAATTAATCCAGGCTGCACAGAAATTAATTACAATTAATTAATCACAGGCTGCGTTGCCCACATGGCTCATGGGAACCCTCCTTGCCCACTTACTCCTTACCTGAACCAGTGGTTAAGAAATTTGAATCCCACTCCTGCCTCTGTGTGTTTGTGTGTGCGTGTGTATGAGGAAGGGAGAGGGAGAGGGAGCGAGGAAAAGGTTAGATCAGATCTCTCTCTCTCTCCCACCAACGTCAGCAAGCCATCTTCAGTCAAAATTCATATTAGTGGTCCCTGGGATTTAAAATTATGAGTTTGATGGTCCTTGAGGTCCAAAAGGTTGGCGACCCCTGCTCTAGTGTGGCCTTTCTACTAGAATGGGATCAGAGAGGCTTGGTGGCACAATGGTTAGAGTGCAGTACTGCAGACTACTTCTGCTGACTGCTTGCTGACTGCAATTTGGCAGATCGAATCTCACCAGGCTCAAGGTTGCTTCAGCCTTCCTTCCTTCCGAGATGGGTAAAATGAAGACCCAAACTGTTGGGGGCAATATGCTGACTCAGTAAACCACTTAGAGAGGGCTATAAAGCACTATAAAGTGGTATATAAGTCTAAGCGGTATATAAATCTAAACGGTGGGATCCGGTCACAAACTGTTTCAATTCCTCCCCTTGGGATGCCCCTATAGGGCATTGCATGACAAAAAAACTCCGGGTTTTCTAAGATGGCGGATGGGCATCTTCGCCGGAGCTCTCTCCGGCCTGGGCGGCTTCAGTTGCGGCCCCCCTTGTCCCCTAGGTCCCCCCGCCGGTGGCAGAGGCGGGGGAAGATCGGGGGAGACCGGCTAGGGCCATCAGAAGCTGGTCGGGGGTCTGCCGGAGCCGCAGGGCCGGCGAGGAGGACGGTGCTGGCGCGACGGCCCCGGCGCCTCGAAATGATCGCGGAGGCCCTGGAGGCCTCGTTCGTCGGCCGAAGGAATCGAGCGCCGATGGTCCCAGCGGTCTCTGGGGCGGAGATATCGTCGTGGCATGGCCCCAGTGGCCTCCTGAGGAGCGTGGTAATTCCGGACTTCCCGGAGCGGCGCTGACTCGGGGGAGCCGCTTGAAGAGCCCTGGACTGGCCTCGGCGGCCCTGTTAAAGCCGCGGAGGCCTCGGAACAGCTGCCGCGGCAACCCCGGAGCCCCTGAGGGCTGTGGAGAGGCCTCGATACCCCCGGTGAGGCATGGCTGTGTGGTAGGTTCGGCAGCCTCGCTCGGGCCGCGGCGGTTTTGGAGGGGCCCGGGCGGTTCCGGAGCGGATTCGTTGTGGCCATGGTGGCCCTGGATCGGACCCGGAGCGGCCCTGGTGGCCCCGAAAATGGTGCGGAGACTGGGGTGCCCATGGAGCGGCTCGGATGAGGAGTGGCGGTTCCGACGCCCTCGAAGGCCTGCTAAGGAGATCTGGCGCCGGCTGATGGTGCTCCTGGACAATCGGTGGAGCTGTGGCTGTTTCCCTCTCTTCCCTGGGGCCCCCACCGGGTGGCAGAGGTGGTGGGCCCGGGGGGGAGCGGATTAACTCTGCCCGTGACTCTTCTCCCTCTGGGGGTTCCACCGGTGGCAGAGGTGGAAGGACCGGGGGGAGGGGTTGTGTACCCCAGTTTGACTGGATTGCATCACTCGTGGCCGAGGGACGGCAAAGATTATGGAGAACATTGCAGGACCGTCGTGACGGGGTGGCCAGGGCCACTGAGATATTCGAGGGAAGAGCTTTGGGCCCTGAGGGACGTCCCCCTCCCCCTTAAGTGGCCTTCAAAGCTCTCCAGAACTTTCCGTGATGAAGGATGGTGGGGCCGGAGAAACCGGAAAAAGCACGGGAAACCCGGGGTTGTTAATTTTTTAATGGGACTTTTTAAGGGGTTAGATGTATCCAGGGCGGGTGCGGGAGACAGCCCGCATGGTTTTGGGGGCAGCCGGGCCAGCCCGCGCGCCTGGTGGGACTCGGGGGTTTCTGTGTTGGGGTGGCAGACGGGGGGAGGGATGCCGAGGGCCAATTTCATCAGCACGGTGACTGGGAGAGGTAGATATGCTGGGGGTAGAGGGCCGTATCCGGTAAGGGGATCGCGCTCCCGATGTTTGCAAGCGGTAGCGCGCTCCGACCCTCCTCACCCATCCTGCAGTCCTGGCTGTCCGGAGTCTCAGGCTCTGAATACCCGGCTGTTGCTGTGCAATGCCAGGTCCGTGGTTAATAAGGCTCCCCTGATTTATGATCTGGTCCAGGAGGAGGCCGCGGACCTGGTAGGTGTCACCGAAACCTGGTTGGGCCCAGAGGGTGGTGTCCCTCTGGTTGAGATGTGCCCACCAGGTTTCCTTGCATTCCACCAGCCTAGGTCTCAGGGAAGGGGTGGCGGGGTGGTGGTGCTTATTAAAGAGGTCCTTTGCCCTAGGGAGGCCACTGTTCCTCAGACGGCTGGCTGTGAATCTCTTTTTGTGAAGTGGGGACAAGGGGTTCAGATGGGTCTTTTGATGGCGTACCTGCCTCCCTGCCACGTCTCATCGGCCCTGCCCGGACTCCTTGAGGTAATAGCCGGGCTGGCGGTTGAGACCTCTAGGCTTTTGGTCATGGGGGATTTCAACCTGCCATCGCCCGGTGAAACCTCGGGGTTGGTCCGGGAGTTCTTGGCTTCCATGACGGCCATGGACCTGACCCAATTAGTTTCTGCTCCCACTCACATAGGAGGACACATGCTGGACCTGATTTTTGTCTCTGGGCAGTGGTTGAATGACTGTAATTTCGGGGATTTAGTAATTACACCCTTGTCATGGACAGATCATTCCCTCCTTAGACTGGACTTCTGTTCTGCCACCCCTCACCGCAGGGAGGCGGAGCCACATAGATTGTTCCGCCCCAGGCGCCTGATGGACCCGGAGCGATTCCAGAGGGAGCTTGGGCCATTTCCTGAGTCTCTGGCTCACAGCTCACCTGGAGACCTGGTGGCCACCTGGGATGGGCTGGCCGCCGGGGCTCTAGATCGAGTTGTGCCTCTGCGACCTCTGACCCGGCACAGATCCCACTTGGCTCCGTGGTATACGGAGGAGCTACGGGAGATGAAGTGCCGGAAAAGACATCTAGAGAGCACTTGGAGGGCGAGCCGTTCTGAGTCTGACTGAACACAGGTGAGATCTCATATTAAGACTTACCTTGTGGCGATAGCGGCGGCGAAATCTTCGTATTTCTCCGCCCTTATTGCATCGGCAGAAAACCGGCCTGCCACCCTGTTTAGAGTGACCCGCTCTCTACTTGAACAGAGAGCGCGGGTTGACCTCTTGCAGGGCAGGGCAGAGGAGTTTTCCTGATTTCTGCACGACAAAATCGCTCAGATTCGGGACGGGCTGGACTCCAATGGTCCCGGGGGAGGTGTCCGGGGCAGATCTTGTGAATGTTATCTGGGGGGAGTTTGACCCTGTAACTGCTGAGGATGTGGACAGACTGCTGGGGGGTCTGAATGCCACCACCTGTTTATTGGACCCGTGCCCTTCCTGGTTTCGGCCGCCAGGGAGACGACACGAGGCTGGCTCCAGGGGATTATCAACGCTTCTCTGAGAGAGGGGTCGCTTCCTACCGCCTTGAAGATGGCGGTGGTGCGGCCCCTCCTCAAGAAGCCTTCCCTGGACCCAGCTGTTTTAAACAACTATCGTCCAGTCTCCAACCTTCCCTTTATAGCGAAGGTTGTTGAGAGCGTGGTGGCACGTCAGCTCCCTCAGTATCTGGAGGAAACGACTTACCTCGATCCATTCCAATCAGGTTTCAGGCCTGGGCATAGTACCGAAACAGCATTGGTCGCGTTGGTTGATGATCTCTGGAGGGCCCGTGACAGAGGGTTCTCCTCTGTCCTGGTCCTATTAGATATCTCGGCGGCTTTTGATACTATCGACCATAGTATCCTATTGCGACGGTTGGAGGGCTTGGGGATTGGGGGAACTGTCCTTCGATGGTTCTCCTCCTTCCTCTCCGACCGTTCGCAATTTGTGTTGGCGGGAGGGGAGAGGTCCACCTCTAGGCCCCTGGTTTGTGGGGTGCCTCAGGGGTCGGTCCTCTCCCCTCTCTTGTTCAACATTTATGTGAAGCCGCTGGGCGAGATCATCCGTGGTCTTGGAGTGCGGTGTCATCTGTACGCAGATGACACCCAACTGTACATCTCCACCCCGGACCACCCCAATGATGCTGTGGAGGCTATGTTCCGGTGCCTGGAGGCCGTGCGGGATTGGATGGGCGGGAACAGGCTCCGGCTCAACCCATCCAAGACCGAGTGGCTGTGGTTCCCGGCGCCCCGATATAGCCAGCTGACACCTTCGCTGGCTATTGGGGGGGAAATTTTGCCCCCCACAGAGAGGGCTCGCAATCTGGGCGTCCTCCTGGATGTACGGCTGTCACTTGAACATCATATTGCGGCCATCTCCAGGGGGGCGTTTTATCAGATCCGTCGGATCTACCGGTTGCAGCCCTTTCTGGATCGGGGCGCCCTGCGCACGGTCACTCAGGCCCTTGTCACCTCTCGCCTGGACTATTGTAATGCTCTCTACATGGGGCTGCCTGCGGGAAGCACTCGGAGACTCCAACTGGTGCAAAATGCGGCCGCGCGGGTGATCATGGGGGCGTCACGTATCTCCCATGTGATGCCTCTCCTGCGCGAGCTGCATTGGCTGCCGGTGGCTCTCCAGGTTCGCTTTAAGGTTCTAGTTTTGACCTTTAGGGCGATCCATGGCATTGGGCCACGTTATCTGCAGGACCGCATTCTGCCGGTGATCTCCGCAGGCCAGTGCGTTCTCACAGGGAGGGCCTTCTCCGGGTGCCGTCGGCCGCTATGTGTCGTCTGGCGGCCCCGAGGAGTAGGGCCTTCTCTGTGGGGGCCCCTGCCCTCTGGAATACTCTGCCACCTGAACTTCGTACCAGCACGGACCTGAGGCCTTCAGGCGCGCGCTGAAGACCTGGCTCTTTGAGCAGGCTGGCCTGGGCTGAGGTAGTTTTAAATTGTCTCCTAAATTTGATTTTAATTGGGTTTTAAAGTTGGGGGGTGGGTCTTATTAATATAATCAGCCACTATTTAATTGTCTTTTAATTTTTGTACTGTTATTGGGGTTTGGATTTGGCTGTACATCGCCCTGAGTCCCTAGGGAGAAGGGCGGTATAGAAATCCTAATAATAAATAAATAAATAAATAACCAGACACAGAGACAATTTTTTCCCTTGTGTCATCACTTTGCTGAAGACCTAATTTCCACAGTACTATCTTAAGTCTAACTATATTTATTCTTATAGCACGGCTGTATTACTATTAATCTTCTCATCTTTTCTACCACTTTCTCTTATTGGTATTATTATTATGATTTGTATTACTCTGATGTAATCACACTTAGCGAGTGGTGGGATTCAAATTTTTTTACTACCAGTTCGTGGGCATGGCTTGGTGGGTGTGGCTATGTGGTCATGTGATTGGGTGAGTCAAAAGACAGAAACTCACTTTAATAATGCTCTTATTAAATTTTGGGCTCAATTGTTGTCATAAGTTGAGAGCTATCTTTGCCTTCCTCTGCAGGGTAGCCTTGTTAGTAAAATCCTTCCCTTTTGTGGGAATTTCTCCTCTGCATTAGAGGCACCAAAATAACCAAGATGATATAAGGTCTCCTGCTGGAGCAGGGGATTGGACTAGATGATCTCTGAGGTCCTTTCCAGCCCTGGATTGTTATGCTGTTTCAAAGCATCTTCTGAAGCGGTGTCTAGTGCCAGGTTTTGTGGTCCTTTCTCCCTCTCCTTTTTCTCTCCCTCCCTCCATCCATCCATATGTCATTCAATTTCTCTTCCCTTCCATCTTTCTCTCTTCCCTCCCTCCCTCCCTCCCTCCCTCTTTCTTTCTTTCTTTCTTTCTTTCTTTCTTTCTTTCTTTCTTTCTTTCTTTCTTTCTTTCTTTCTTTCTTTCTTTCTTTCTTTCTTTCTTTCTTTCTTTCTTTCTTTCTTTCTTTCTTTCTTTCTTTCTTTCTCCCTTTCCTTTTATAATGTCCTTTTTGTTCTACTGGATGCAAATTGTTTTCCATCAGATGATTGAATACTGAATTTGCCAGTATTCTTGTAAAAATTTTAAACATTGTTGTCAGACAAGTAATTGGGCGATAGTTGCTTGGTTCTGTGCCCTTTTCTGGATTTTTCATTATCAAGTATGTTCGACCAGCTGTTAGCTATTCTTCGCTTGTTGCATTTTGAAGCATTTCATCAAATTGAGGGGCCATGCGATGATGGAGGCTGGTCAGATGTTTTAGTCAATATCCACGCAGTTCATCCAGGCCAGGTGCACTCCAATTCTTGACCTTCTTTGCTTGTTTTGCAACCGTGTCAGTTATTATTACAATATTCTCCATTGTGTTTTGTGTTGTTTGTTGTTGAATATCTTTGATCCAGTTTTGTTGTATTCCACTGGGTTTTCCCACAGTTCTTTCCAAAAGTTCAAAGTTTTTTCTTTACATGGGTAAACATTAGTTTGGACTCGATTTTCATCAAAGGACCAATAGAAGAGGTTTGGGTTTCTTCTGAGCTGGACATTTTCGTGATGTTGTTTTATTTGTCCTTCATATCTTTCCATTTTCTTTGCTGTTGCTATTACACGTTGTTTTAGTTCTTCCATTATTTCTGTTATTGTTTTTTCCTTCTGGTTGTATTTTTTGTGTAAACTATTTTTCAGCTTTTTTTTTCTTTAGTTTTCCTTCTTTCAAATACTTTAAATTGCTGACATCCCCTCGTAGTTTTTTTATTTTATTTTCAAGTCAAATTTTCCACTTTGGTGTTCCAGTGGGTTTCTTTTTTGGCATTTTATAACCCAGTTCTGCAGTTATAATGGCAGCTGTGCTATACATTAGTTGGTTTGGTTTCAAATAGTGTGCTGGATGGGATGGAAGTTAAAATATTGTTCACGGCAGTTAACAAATCTTTCGTTTGTTTGCTATGCACTTTGCGAATGATAGGAAGTCTTTTTCGTTGTATATTTTCTTTGATGTGGTTTTCAATCTTTTATTTCAGCATTTTTGCTAGATCACTTAGCTCTATACTTTTGAATTGTTGCACAGAAGGATCTTCATCCTCTATGTTGGTTTTTTCCACTGGCTGATCAGTTTGTTCAGGTGTTGGAGCAGTTTCTTCAGCTTGTTCATCATTACTTGTTAGCTAATATTTTAGATGTTGCATCTCCACATCTGTGAAAACTTTATTATGGATGATTAAATGTCTTTTATTCCATTAATCTTTGTTCTGTTAGGTCACTTTCCGGGTGTTTTTCCTTTCACTGTTGAAATCCCCTGGCTATTGGTTCTGACTGGTAGTAATATTTGATGATTTCTAGATATTATTCGGTTGTCCAAGTTCCAGTCGCTTTGCAGTTGCATGCCCTGCAGTTGCTGGTTCTCTTGCAGTGACAACTGAGCCCTGTAGCCCCTTTTTCGACAGATGTCCAGGAGCCATAGCATCTGATGTGGTCCTTGTTGATCTGAGCAATGATCAATCCGGTGTGGAATTTTGTTGATTTCTTCTCATCATTAGTAATGGTAGGTGCCTGGATTGGTTCACAGTGGCTAATCCAAAGACGGCAATCCCATAACTGTAGGAAACATACCGGTTAGTTGTCCAGGCCCAGCCATGGCAGCCTAATTGCCTGTTTGGTGGCAGAAAGGCAGGATCAGGGATCAGGAATAATAATCAGGAATTATTATTGTTGTTGTTGTTATGATTATTATTATATTTAATCCTCAATTCAAGTCACAGACTGGGACAGGTAAAAACTTAACAGTTCAAGTTCTAACCAAGGACCTAATAGCTGTTAAGGTAATGTCTGAGTATGTAGGCAGTTCCAAGTAAGGTGATTTTTTTGCAAAGTCAGAATATTCAGATCTAATACATTTCATGTATCTAGGCAACCTTTTGGATATTGCTCCAAGGGCTCCTATTACTATTGGCACAAACATTTATTTCTTCCTCCATAATCATTCAACTTCAATTTGCAAACCACAAATTTTTGATATTTATACTATTCTTCTCTTCAATTTGTGCCACCCCTGGTATTGCAATATCAATGAACCAAACTTTTTTCTTTTCCACAATAGTGATGTCAGGTGTGTTGTGGGCCAGATGTCTGTCTGGATCCCAGAGTCCCACAGGATCTTAACTTGCTCATTTTTAAGAACTTTGTCAATTTGGTTTCCCCAGTAATTTTTTCTGCATTCGAACTCAAAACGTCTGCCAAAGCTTCCAATGTATAATTTTGGCAACTAGATCATAACGTAGATAATCAGTCTATGAGATTTTACTGCAGTCACTAATATGGTAATTCCATATTAGTGGTGGGATTCAACTGGTGTAAAAACTGATTAGGTGATTGTGCACTTTGCACATGGTGCATTCCACTACTTAATTGTTTTCACTGTTAGTTCTAGGTTGCTTCTCTTCTTGATTAGTTTCCATTAATTGTTTCTTGTCCTGTCTTATGGTGCTTTGGATAATAGGTTGACCTTCTTTGTTATAGCAGTCCCTATATTGGAACACTACTATCATGTCACCCTAGTCCTACTTTTCATTAGACTAGACATACCCAGTTCCTGCAACCGTTCTTCATGTTTTAGCCTCCAGCCTTCTAATAATCTTTGTTACTCATTTCTGCATTCTTTCCACAGCCTCAACATTTTTTTATAATATGGTGACCAAAACTGGATGCAATATTCTAAGTCTTACTAAAATTAATCACAATCAAAAGTAGATTGAAGATCTATACTCTCTTTACTTCCAGTAACTTAAGAAGGCTAAGGAGAAGGAAGAATGTGTCATTCAATTGCTGCCTGTTCTAACTATTGCAGATCCAAAACAAAAATTTCCCCTCCCTCCATTCCCTTCACACAAAAGAGTCAATTTCACCCGTGCTTGTCTTCCCTGAGTTACTGAAAGGAAGCCATGAAACTGGCAAATCAGCATTCTCTTTCAGGATTTGCAGCAGGTCATAAGCAATGAATTCTAGTAAGGCACAAATCTTCCATGGCCATAAATACAGAAAGAAATATAAAGCTAAAAGTAAATTGTCTCAGTTCCCCAACAATCAACTAAAAATAAAATAAAATGACAAAAAAAATTGTCATAAAAGACAAAGTAGGAATACAAATTAAAATAAGCAAGAAAATGGTAAGGGAATGCCCGGCCATTCTAGAAGAGTTCAAATAAATAAGTGACATGACAGATTACACCCCAGAGTTCTGAAGGAACTGGCAGACATGATCTGTGAACCACCAAAACATATTTGACAAAGATCCTGGAGTACCCAGTAATTATCTGAGAACTGGAAATAGTTGATGTGGTTCCCATCTTCAAAAAAATAAGTGGGGGAGGGTTGGTGGTGGTGGAACAGATCAAAGAAACTGTAGACCAATCAGCCTGACATCAATACCTGGGAAGATTATGGAAAAAATTATCAAGCAACAGATCTGTGTATATAATCTGTAGATATAATCTCATATATAAAGTGTGAAGTATGTGCACAGTTCTGATTACCATATTTCTAAAGAGCTATTGGAGAGCTGGGAAGTCACAAGCAACCAAATCAAGCAGTGAAATGAATGGAGTAATAGTTTTTTTAAAATAGCAATGTAGAAATTGTTCTTCTAGATTTTTCTTTTTAAATTTCCTAGTTTAACCTAAAATCTTAGTATTCCTTAGATGAATCTGAATCCTGTTTAGTTTGGGGACACAAAGCTGGCTAAATGGTGCCACCTGCTGAGACCCTAGTTTTTGGCACAATATAACAATTCTTCCCCAACTGTAACACACAATGCTCTGCCCAGAAAACCTTTTTCTGTTTTTACTTTCAATTTCTGGCTCTCCTCATTCCACCACATTTGTACTGTGTATTTCTCAATTGCAATCATCTCTTGACTCAACCATTGCAGCTAGGAGCTGATTCTGCCACTTCTATGCATAAATACCAGAAGTGGGAGGAACTGGGCAGTCCACTGAAACTACAGGAGCAATTTTGATGATGAATCATAATGATTTTGGGCTGTATGCCGAGGTACCCCAAAAGTCAATGGCAAATATTTCATAAATATAAGTGACTGAGACTTTATCTCTGTGTCACACCTAATAATGTTCAAATTAACCAAGCCTTAGATATAAGTATTTGGTGCTATCACTAATATTTTGTTCTCTCTATTTCTCCTTTCCACCCCCATTTTCCCTTGCAATAATTTTGAACAATTATCTAGCATTATCTACCACTCCACAGTCAGGCACACTACAAGATGACAAAATAAATTGGAAAGAAAAGTGATATATGCAGACCTGCACAATTACTTAATCCTAAAGTAGGTCACAAATATACAATATTCAGGTTTACAATCAAGACAAATTTATAGGCCAGTTAAAACTATAATGCTGAAAAGGGGTCTCTGGAAAAACTGAAGGAGCAAAATGCTTCAATGGAGGAATTCAGAAGGCAATCCTATTATTCTTATTTGAATGCTTTTTAGGAAGAGCAACTTTATTTGAATTAAGAAATTAACCAGGTGAATGAATCAACTTTCTTGGAGGTTTCAAGCCACTTTTGAGCAGGAGGATTTCAATGTTTTTTTTTTAAATAAATAATCTGAAATACTAACTGAAAAAAATCTATAAACGTTCCTTCATTTCTAAAATATATAGTGTTGAGCTCACAAATTATATTATACAGATTTTTTTCACTATTGTGCATAACAGGGTTAAGCCTTGGCTGAAATAGAATTCAAAACTTTGGTATAGACATTTTGCTAAACTGAAAGCAAGCAAATCATGTTATGATTCAGGGTATTACAGGTTGTCTCCTGACTTAAAGTAGTTCATCTAGTGACTGTTCAAAGTTGCAATGGAAAAAAGTGACCTATGAGCATTTTTCACGCTTACACAGTGGTGGGATTGAATTTTTTTTACTACCGGTTCTGTGGGCGTGGCTTGGTGGGCGTGGCAGGGGAAGGATACTGCATAATCTCCATTCCCTCCCCATACCTGCTTTCCAGCTCTGTTCTCCTGTGCAGGGCAACAAAAGAAGACCCAGCCGATCAGCTGGGACTCGGGAAGCAGAGAATAGATTGGGGGTGGGGCCAGTCAGAAGTGGTATTTGCTGGTTCTCTGAACTACTCAAAATTTCTACTACCGGTTCTCCAGAACTGGTCAGAACCTGCTGAATACCACCTTACTGTTGCTTCATCCCCATGGTCACATGATCAAATGTCAGATACTGGGCAACTGACCCATATTTATGATGGTTGCAGTATCCTGGGGTCATATGATCACCTTTTGTGACCTTCTGACAAGAAAAATTTGGAAGCCAGATTCCGACTTAATAATTGTGTTACTAACTTAACAACTGCAGTGATTCACTTAATGATTGTGGCAAGGAAGATCATAAAAATGGGGCAAAACTCACTTAACTGTCTTGCTTAGGAACAGAAATTGTGGGCTCAATTGTGATTCTAAGCCGGGGATTACCCAGTTCCTGTCTTTATGGTTTCCAACTATGTTTTATGATAGTCTAGTACAATATATAAATCTAAAGCTACCATTTAGTCAACCAATCATATCTTAACATGAACATATTTAACATGATGTTGGACATTAGCAAAGACAGTCTTTGATGTAGATTTGCTTAGAGTTAACACTTCTGCTGAATTTTCTCATTCCTTTAGGCTGCATTATTTGTAGAACTCTCTTCTAGTGTCATTCTGGTGAAAATAAGACCATAATACTGTGATGACAAACCTATGGCACGCATGCTAGAGATGGCACACAGAGCCCTCTCTCTGAGCATGTGAGCCATCGCCCCAGCTCAGCTCTGCTGTGCATGCATGCATGCACCTCCCACCGGCCAGATGGTTTTCGGGTCTCTGCTGTGTATGTGTGGAGGGGATGCATGCACTTGCACTTTGGGCACTTGGTGCCAAAAAAGTTAGCCAACACTGCTATAATACATAATGATACATACTGGTCACTGAAAATGCTTGAGTTTGCAAATAGCGCTGTTTATTTTATTATTTATTTTATTAAATTTATTGGTCACCCATCTTACCACAGGATAAATCTGGGTGGCTAAGTTACAGTATCTCTTAATCAAGGTTGTTGAATAAATGATAATAGATTAGTTATGTTATGTATTATATTAAGCCAAACATATACACTATGTGTATAAAAAGGACCCAGCCACAGCCCTTCCCAATATTTTTTATCTCTTCCAAAGATTTTTTTAAATAAATAAACTATTACTAGTGATAGCTGGAGACACTTTGTATATGCTCATTCACACTCATTAACAGAAATCCATGTGATTTAAAAATGAGATGTGCAACTACTTAATTACATAATTACACAATCTGGAGCTAAGTACTGATTGGAATATAGATTGAAGGGTGCTAGATGAGACCAAGGGTTTTGTCTTGTCTTGCATTTGATCTCCAACAGTTGACAGTATTCACAACACTAAACCATAAATCAATCAAATAGTTCTATAATATTAGCCACAAATGATTAGTATCACAGATTAAATTAAAGAGTAGTCATGGTTTATAAAGCATTATAGCAAAGCTCACGTACCATACTAAGTGAACTACATTACACACCTGTGTGTTTCCATCTATCAGCATAACTTGAATGCCTCTAGAAATCTCAAAAGGATAGCAAGAATGCATCATCCTTCCATTGTTTTTCATTCCTTCTATCTGCCCCTCAAAAGCATTTTGCCCCTTAACATGAAGATTCCATTAAGGAAGAGATAGACTCGGTTCTCAAAAACCAGTGCTTAACATTGTTATTGGTTAGGGTTGAAAAATATTTCTGGCCTGTTTTGCAAGATTTAGACTGGAAGGGATAGACTGATCCTTCACCTGCATATTATGTCCTACAAAAAAATCAAAATAATTTATATTTGCTTCACCTTTCTCATATATTTGTGATGTCTAGCAGCAATTAAGCAAAAGATTTAAAGGAAAATACTTATCAGAACAAATCTTTCCAGCTTGAAAGCAGAGTGCACATGTTTTAGAACAAACAAATAAAGCAAGCCAGTTATTTTGGCAGAATTTTTTTAAAAAGAAAAGAAAGCAGACATGCTAGGCATTAATCAAGCAAGCTCTGTTTACTTTCTTGATAAGAAGGGCATCCCCTTTCCCCTTTGCCTTCCTGACTTGAGAATTTCTCAGAAACTGAGATTTCAAGAAAAGCCTTTTAAAGGTACACAACAAGGATTTTCTTTCATCTGCTTGTCTCAAGGGCCTTGCCCTTACTTCCCAGTCCACAGCATGAACTGAGAGTCTTTCTTTGTTCCACCAATAGCTCTTCATAATTTCTTCTTTCTTAGTTACTCCTTTTTCCTTTATTAAGTGATGGAGGTATTATTCTAAATTTTCTCTATGCTCACACTCTGGGGGTATCAAACTTACAGTGTAAGTTCACAACTGATATAAATGATCACTTTGCAAATACAGAAGTCAATAGCAATGGCCAAAAGGCAGAGGTGCTGATAAACTGGCAGCCTGAAGTTAGCTGCAAGAAAATACACATGCTACAGTTTGATGGCCCATTACTTCCACATATAATTTCTGCTCCAAAAGAGCTTTTGATGGATACTCCTATTTTATAGCTGAGAATACTATTGAGAATTAAACAGGTTTTTGATGCCATCAATCATGCTATCATTCAATCCCTGCATATGGGGATTAATAATAGATGGTACTATATTGTGATGGTTCTCCCTTTTCAATGGTCAGAAGGAGTTGCTGTTGGCAGAGGGATAGAGATCAAGCCAGAGATTCTTGACATGGGAAATGCTCTTCAAGGCTTGACCTTCTCACCCTTCCTATTTAACATTTACATGAGACTTGGGTGATATCATCCATTAGTTAGAGGTCATATACCAGTGTTATGCTGATGATCTCCTGCGGTACATCTCAAAGCTGAGTAACTAGAAGATGCTGTCCAGGTGTTGTCCTTAGTATCTGGAAACAGCAAGACCAAGTGGGGAGGAACAGGCTCAAGCTCAACCTTGACAACATAAAGTGGTATAAGTATTTGAACCACCTGGATTTGAAAATGTTCCACCTTTAGACCTGAATGAGTCTGCACTTCTCTCTCTGGGACTATTCTGCAATTTGGAGGGTCTTTCTGGACATACAGGGTAGGTAGCAATTGTGGCCAGAAATGCCTTTGCCCAAATTCATATAGTATGCCAGTTTTACCCATACCTGAACGATATGATTATCAGTCATTCTATGTTATCCTCATATATGGACTATTATAATAGTGGCTCCCTCTCTCTGGAACAGGATTCTCCCAGAGATTAGAATGGCCTCCTCACGAATACTCTTTCAGAAGGCATTGAAGACCTGGTTCTGCCAGCGGGCCTGGGGAACCCAGAGTGGGATGAAGCCCATCAAATGGCTTGAGTGATCTGCTGTTGTTGTGGCAGAGGGGGAGTTGGGGAGTGATTTTGTATTTATTATTTATTTATGTTTTCCCCAGATTTTGTTCTATTGTACTTTATTAATTTATTTGATTCTTTTTATTAGTTTTTTATTTTAAATATGGTTTTACTTTCTGTAAGCCGCCTCAAGTTGCCATGGGTGAATAAGCGGCAATGTAAATTCAACAAATAAATAAATAAATATACTCTTTGTGTTTATGCTTGAAATCCACTTGGAACCTGTATCTGGTGCAGAATCTAGAAGCATGGGGAGTGAAGGGGATATCATAATATGGTCATATAATGTTATTGCTTCATGAGCTACAATGGTTACCAATCACCTTCTGGGTGCACTTATATATGAAGCCCTTAATAGCATATGGTTGGGTTACTTGGGAGACTTACCTCTCCATAATTTCTGTCTGTCTTATACAATCAGGAAGAATCAACTTTCTTTGGATCCCATTAATTAGACAGTGTCTTTTCTGCTACAACACCTGGATATGATGTCTTCCCAAAGATTCCTATGGTGTTCATCCTGATGCTGTTTAAATGTGTTCCTAAAACCTGACTTTCCCTCTAGGCCTTGGATTAGAGTACTTGCAAACTTCTTCTAAAATGTTTGCTTTGGTGGTTTAGGTGGTTTTTTTCTGAATATTTGTATGATATGTTTTATATTTACAAGACCACATTCTGCCATTTTCCTCCCACCATCCGGTGCGCTCCCACAGGGAAGGTCTCCTGCGGGTCCCGTCGGCTTCTATGTGCCGGCTGGTGACCGCGAGGCATAGAGCCTTCTCTGTGGGGACGTTTGCCCTCTGGAATGGGTTGCCCCCGGAATTACGGACAGCCACGGACCTGGGGACCTTCAGGCGTGCCTTGAAAACCTGGCTCTTTGACCAGGCCGGCTTGGGCTGATTTTAGTTTTGGGGTGTTTTATTTTTTATTAAATTTTAGGGTTTTAGAGAAGGGTTTTAAATTGTATACAGCCAGGGTTCGGGTTTAATTTAGTTTTATTTGTCCACATATTTATTGTTTTAACTGTACGGCTGTGCACCGCTCCGAGTCCTTCGGGAGAGGAGCGGTATATAAATATTTATTATTATTATTATTATTATTATTATTATTATTATTATTATTATTATTATTATTATTATTATTATTATTATTATTATTGTTGTTGTTGTTGTTATTATTGTTATTGTTGTTATTATTATTATTATTATTATTATTATTATTATTATTATTTCTCTGTAATATCCAATCTGGGTCTCTGTAATATTCTATTTAATTTGTCTCATGGTGTACGCTGCCCAGAATTGGAATGAAATCCAGTAGCCTATTAATAAAAACAAACAGATAAGTCCCTCTCCCCATCCTATGATCCTGAATACACATACTACCCAGGCCAGCCTAAGGCATTTAAATGTTTGTGGAAGAAGTAGCTTTAGTCTGCCTTGTGGAGAGACTATTCTTGAAAGTTCAACATTCATTTATGTTGTGCTTTCAAGATCAGTCTTCCCACAGGCAGAATGAAACTACTTCTGAATATAAAGTCTGAACAAGAACTCTTAGTCTCAAACAAAACAGATCTTCTATGCTAGAATTAATTCCTACTATTAAGGAAAAATTAAGTAGCATCAGCTCCTATGATTCCTACCCAGGAAGAACATATTTGAAGGGTAATAGGTTGTGGGTAATAGTATCAGTTTCAGGAAGGAAACAGCCAGTAACTGCATGAGTTCCTGTAGGAAGTTAACACCCACTCCTCTCCTAGATAAATGAAATATCCTAGGAAATATTTAAAAAGCAGAATATTCATAGATCTGCCACAAAAATTGTGATTTTCAAATGAATATTTTTCAAACTCTGCAATGTTAAATATGTGGATTTTAATTTCCAGAATTCCCCAGCCACCCTCATAAAGTTACTGAAGTTGAGAAACACTGCATTAGAAGTATGAGCTGTAATTTCTTATTTTACACTTAGCCAAGTATTGAATCTTTTGACCTGAATTCCCAGTTTTGTTACAATATTGTTTACATGCAGTGCTCAATAGTGGATATACAGTAAATCGAGTGATACCCTTACCCTTATGAGTATGTCAATCATCTTGGCTCTCGAATTCTCAGTCTGGTCCACAGTGATTGACATCCACTGTTGGAGGATGGGTTGAGTTTGAAATTCACTTTAACAACGCTCTTAGTTAGCAACCAAAATTTTGGATTCAATTGTGGTCGTAAGTAGAGAACTATCTCTGCCTTCCTCTGCATGGTACCAAAATAACCCAGATAATATAAGGTCTCCTGCTGGAGCAGGGGGTTGGACTAGATGACCTCTGGGGTTCCTTCCAGGCCTGTATTGCTGTGCTGTTTCAAAGCATCCTCTGAAGTAGTGTCTAGCGCCAGGGTTTTTGATCCTTCCTTTTTCTCTCCCTCCCTCTTTCATCCATCCATCCATCCATCCATCTACCCATATCTCATTCACTTTCCCTTCCCTCTTCCATCCTTCTTTCCTTCCTTCCTTCCTTTCCTTCCTGTCTTTCTCCCTTCCCTCCCTTTCTTTCTTCATTTCCCTTTTCTTTCTTTCTTTCTTTCTTTCTTTCTTTCTTTCTTTCTTTCTTTCTTTCTTTCTTTCTTTCTTTCTTTCTTTCTTTCTTTCCTTCCTTCCTTCCTTCTTTCCTTCCTTCCTTCCTTCCTTCCTTCCTTCCTTCCTTCCTTCCTTCCTTCCTTCCTTCCTTCCTTCCTTCCTTTCTTTCTTTCTTTCTTTCTTTCTTTCTTTTGTAGGAAGTTAGCATCTACCCCTCTCCTAGAAAATTGAAATAGCCTAGGAAATATTAAAAAGACAGAATATTTCTCCTAAAAAGAATAGTCATTCAAGAAGCAGAAACTCTACTCAAGAAGCAGAAACTCACCCCCCACCTTTGTTAATGGGTGGGCCATTAAGGCCTGGGCCAGAATACTTTACATAAGAAGGAACTCCAGGGTGATGGTATTAAGGATGGCCCTCAGGAAATGATAGGATTACCCATCTCACCACATGGTCTGGGAAGATTGCATTAGCCAGCATTCAGGTAAAGCCATGTGGTCCAGACCAAGCCTACAAAATTAAGACCCCCGCCCCTGGGAGTCTGACAACCAATTAGAATACAAGCTCCAATTCAAAACCAAACAGAGAGTATAAAACCCAGGTACTCTCAGCACCTCAACACTTTTTTCCTTCTTTTTTTCTTTTTCCCCTTTTCCCTTTTTCCCTTTTCTTCTTATCTTGAAGCATGTGATCATTCTTCTCTGGAGCTCCAGGCCATGTGGCCCTGTAACCATTAAACCTTCCAAGCAGCCTCCATGTTTCCAGTGTCTTTTTCCCCACTTGGAACTGAACCCAGAAGGATATTTCTTTTAACACTTTCTTTCTTTCTTTCTTTCTTTCTTTCTTTCTTTCTTTCTTTCTTTCTTTCTTTCTTTCTTTCTTTCTTTCTTTCTTTCTTTCTTTCTTTCTTTCTTTCTTTCTTTCTTCTTTCCCTTTGTTTTTCTTTCTTGTCTCCCTTCTCTTTCTCTTTCTCTCTCTTTCTCCCTTCCCTTCCTCCTTCTCTCTCTCCTTCTAAGGCAAGGATACCCACCATAAACAAAAACTCCTATGAATGAAACTGGCTTATTTACATCCCACCCCCGCTCTTCCCTTTCCGTATGGTGTCAGGGAGGCATCAGATACTGGGGAACTTTCACCCCCTTCCCTTCCTTCTCCTAACAAGCAGCTGAGACTGTTTTGCTGCAGCACCTCCCCCAAAGTCCCCAGCCCCTGCATCGATCGCACTGTGATTTCTGGTTGCCAGCATTGGCATTCAGCCGATTGGCTGGTGGCAAACTGTCCTATGAGCCCAAAAGCTGAGACAAACTGTATTTTGGCGAATGGGCCATTGCCAAAGGGAGTGGGATGGAGAGGCCGAGGCCCATTGGCCAGGGCGAAAGGATGGGGACAGGCCAGCTGAAAAGCTGGAGGTTATATATATATATATCAAAGTGAAATACCAGTCACACATCATTACAAAATATCCAGAACCATAAAGCCTACAAACTTGAAATTTGGCACATATGTTCCTCTTGACGTTTAGGTGCTCACTAAGAAAGGATTTTTTGAAATGACCACCCTAGCATTAATATTTCCTATATTATTATTAACACTCTCTGTTGCTAAGGAGTTCTACTCCCCCTCCCCACCTGAAAAGAATTCTGTTCCAAATGCAAAACACAAACAGAGGAGAGGAGTTTCAGTTTCAGTTTTAGAGCACCAAGCAGCTTTAGTACAGAACAGTTGAGTTAAGCCATGCCCGGACTCCTTGCTGTCTCCTTCTTGCTCACACAGCAAATACTGTTTCACTTTCCAAACAGCCCTCAACTCTCTCATACACTGACAGGACGCTAGCCAGATGAATACCGATGGATGCTGGTAGGCAAAGGCAGAATTCCCTCCCCCTTATTTTCCTCCCCTAAAACTAAGCCCGACCACATAGTTTTGTAGCGAAGCACGGGTATAGAGCTAGTAGTATCATAAACAAATACCAGAAAAGCAGCAAGAAGAGGATTGCTGGAACAACTTGCAGAAACCATAATAGCACTAGGTTTTGTAACAGAAAATGTGTGAGGAAAAGTAATATGTTGTCTGAACCACTTAATACTAAATTGACAGCTTTCAAAAAAAGAATGGATGAAAAAAATAGTAAAGATAACATATAACAGATAATCAAAGTTGGAAGGGATCTTGTAGGTCATCTAGTCCAACCCCCTGCCCAAGCGTCACCATTTCTGACCAATGGCAGTCAGCAATCTCTTCTTGAAAGTCTCAAGTGATGACGCTTCCACAACTTCCAAGGCAAGCTGTTCCATTGGTTGATTGTTCTCACTGTCAGAAAGTTTCTCCTTATATTCAGGTTAAATCTCTCCTTGTTCAGTTTCCATCCATTATTCCTTGTCTGGCCTACAGGTGCTTTAGAAAATAGCTTGACCCCTTCCTCTCTGTGGCAGCCCCTTAAATATTGGAAGACCGCTATCATGTCTCCCCTGGTCTTTCTCTTTACTAGACTAGCCAAGCCCAGTTCCTGCAACTATTCATTGTATATTTTAGCCTCCAGTTCCCTAATCATCCTGGTTGCTCTTCTCTGTACTTTTTCTAGAGCCTCAACGTCTTTTTTATAATGTGGTGACCAAAACTAGATGCAGTACTCTAGGTGTGGTCATACTAAGGCTTTATAGAGTGGTATTAGTACTTCCCTTGATCTTGATTGTATCCCTCTGTTAATACAATTTAGGATTGCATTAACTTTTTTGGCTGCTGCTGCACACTGCTGGCTCATATTTAGCTGGTTGTCCACTAAGACTCCAAGATCCCTCACACAGTCACTGCTATTGAACCTGGTTTCACCCAGTCTATATGTGTACTTTTGGTTTTTCTTGCCTAAGTGTAGGACTTTACTTTTCTCTACATTGAATTTCACTTTGTTAGATATGATGAAAGAGGGAATGAAAGAAGAAGATGGAAAGCTCTGTAAAACAACTGACTGGAGTTATAAAACAATTAATAGCAAAGTAAAAATTCTGGAGAGTAAGAAGTTAGGGGGAAAAGAATTAGGCCATCTACCATTACTGGAATTAAGAGAGAAGAAATTTTGTTTGAGATTCAGAGCATTTCCCCGCAGTTTCCCATCTCAGTATCAGCAGATCTTGCTTAATTTTTTAAGATCAACTGGATCAGTCAAGTATTGCCACCTACTGTGATCTTTCCCCTCCTTTCTGTTCAATTATACCCAATTCTTCAAGATTGCCTGGATAAGTCTCTGGTGTTTACTTGGTAGGTTTTTCAGGAGTGTTTTGCCACTGCTTCCATCCTAAAGCTCAGACATTCAGCCCAGGCCTCCCAACTGCTTTGTACTCAAGGTGGAACTAGACTTCACAGTCACCTGGTTTCTAGCTAGTTGCTTTAATCACCACTCCAAACTGACTTTCTTGATTTATTGACAGTTTATTTATTTATTTGGCATAGGGCAAATACATGGACTTATAGTAGTTCAAATGTTAATGTCCAGTCTACCCAGCCATTCAAGGACAGGATGATCTATGCTGAAAAAAAATCAGATATTGGGACAATGTAAGCTCTTGACGGACATTCAGACACAATGCGATGGATATTTTGTTGAGGAACACCACGGTCATACTGAGGGGTAGAGACAAGACTCCACTTAAACAATGAGTCCTGGCAGGTACCATGTTGGGTACAGATCCTGTTCAGAGTTGACCGATGCTGGTGAGAAGGTCAAAACCTGGCACCTTTTGTGTAGGGTCATCTTCGTAACTACCTGTATCTGAGCATTCAGCAGCCCATTTGGCTTTCCACTGTGAGTTGATGTCAAAGTTGTTAGACAGCTGATGAGCAAGTGCCAGAAAGGTCTTCCTGGATTTAAGGCTGCCAGTTGATAGATAAGGAAGAAGTGGGTTTCTCATAATTTTGTTGTACTACTTCACTAAGGATTCCTGTCTTTGTAGGGCTGGTGGTACTATGTGGCTCAAGAAGGGGAGAGAGCAAGTAAGAGTAGATTTTGTTTCCTAGTATGATTTGATGTTGATTGTACCCTATGACTATCATTAAGTGTTGTACATTATGATTCTTGATTCTTAACGAATGTTCCTTCTTTATGTATACTGAGAGTATTTACACCAAGACAAATTCCTTGTGTGTCCAATCACACTTGGCCAATAAAGTATTCTATTCTATTCTATTCTATTTATGCAACCGCTTATGATCCTCATTGTATCATTTAGTCTAGCATCAATCTTGCTAGTGTCAGCTATTAAGCCAGATGGGGGCGCAATTTTCAGCTGTGGAATAGACTAATCGTAGTGCTGATATTCTGAAAGTAGAGGCTGAGGCTCCCCATCTGGATCCTCTTAGTTTCTGCAGTAAGTTGTTCCTGGTATTGATTTTAGCGGACATGTTCTCTAGGTGTTTCTTATAAGAGAGAGTCTGATCCAAACTTACCCTGAGGTATTGGGGGTGAGGATCATAAGAGAGAAAGTTGTTTTTCAGGTAAATCTTTGGGGTGACATTGGCAAGTTTGTTGTTGAGTTGGAAACAGGTAGTCACTGTTTTGCTGACACTGGGTATGAGTCTCCAGGGAGCAAAGAATTTTTCTAGGGACTTTAGGTCCTCAGAGATGAGGCAGTCCAATATTTCCATTTTTTAATTTTGCGCTACTAGGGCATACCCAAATTACATCCCTTTGTTGCTGGTATATCTGAGATATAAAGATTGAACAGTCTAGGTGCCAATACAAAACCTTGTGGAAGGCCATTGTTGAGTTTTCTTAATTTGCTAACATTATCCCCATAATGAACTGAAAGGATCTATTGTTGGGCATGTTGTTTATTAGGCAATAGAGGATTTTACAGGGGATGATGTGACTGAGTTTGTAAAGCAGACTCTTCTTTCACACAGTATCGTATGCCGCAGTAAGGGTGATGAACACAGTGTGGTTTTTAAGCCTTATTGGAAACCAGCCTTGATATATCCTGTTAGGCTCAGCACCTGATCAATACAACTGCGATTATGATGAAAGCTGGCTTGTTCCATGGGCAGAAATGTATCTGTTGTGGGATCAATTCTATTTATGATAAGTTTCTCCAGAAATTTGTAACAAGAACTCAGAAGGGCAATGGGGCGGTATCTTTCTATTCTGTCTTGCGGTTCACCAGGTTTCAGAAGTGATATTACTTTGGCTTTTTTGAATTCCGGTTGGAGATGTCCACTAGAAAGTACGTTTGAAAAGAATTTGCTACTGACAGTAAAATGCCAAGACAGAAATTACTGTAATGATGAATCATTGCTATTATACATGTTTTCAATATATGGTAATTTACTTACAAACTCATGCTTATATGCAACTGATCCTAAACAATCTCAGCTTGATCCAATAAAATATATTCCTCTACATCCTAGGTTTTAAATCAGTTGCTTCCTATGCAATCACTTACTTTGCAGAGCAAGTTGGTACTCTGGACAAAATTGCTGGGAAAATAAAAATTAGAAAATTATTCCATGTAGCAGACTTGAGGGGAGGGGAATAAGATTGGGAAAAGATACAATCTATTCTTTTGTGGCCCTAAGGAAAGTACTGATCTGGAAAGTTCAACTGTATTCTTAGGAATTGTTGCTGATCAAAATTCCTACTTTTAAAATATTATTTTATAATTTATATTTTATTTATTTTTTGAATTCAAATTTTAACAAATTCTTCTGTTATAAAGTTATCTTATTGTTACATGAGTATGCTGTTTAGGTTAATTTAATTGTTCATTTGTAGGCAAAATATTCTGCAATATTCTGCACAGAAGAAACGATTTGGGGCAGTTAGCTGTGTACATAACATCGACTCACATTTAAAATCCAGCTTTAGAACTGCACAAGGTTTTTCATACAATGGCAAAAATAGATATAATAAGCCAGCTCCTAATGAAAGATTAGAAGTACTCCTTGAGAAAAAATGGACAAAAAAATTAAAAGAAAGCCTAAGGATATGTTTTTGCTTCTAGCACCATGTATGGTTCATCTGGATTCACAATGTGAATTTCTGAGTTCCCCAAAGCAAAATCAGAAATATAGCCATTTTGATGTCCATGCTTTTCAAATTTTCCTTAAAAAGTGTTTCGTCTGAAATCCTGGAAAATACGAATATTTAAACAATATTACTTCAGAATAAAGTGGAAAATCCTGTATTTTAACTTTTCATCAAAGACTTTCCTTTATTGCTATCTTTTATATTGAATATATAGCTTCTGAGCCTCAATTTTTGTCATAGTAAAAAGTTCACTCTGTATGAATCTTTGCCTTTATTCAGCACATATATTGGGAACTTCACAATATACTTGGGGGCTGGTGGAATCTTATTATTTATAGTTGCTCTCACATTCAGCCCTACTGCCCATTAGCTTAAACTCTGGTGTTTTAAATTATTGTACACAGTTAAGAGATGTAAATGCAAAGATTCAAATGATCAGTGGATGATACCAACAGTTATACAAACTTGTCACTTCCCCAGATATTTCCAGCACATAATTTTAATAGCCTTCAGTTACAAATTCTTGACAAAGCTGCCAGGTATGGGTTCACATAGCACATTAAGCCATACATTATGATTACAAACCACAGTTGTCCAAGTTCAAAAACAAAATACATAAAAACAAATGTTCTATCTAATGTAGGGACCTTCACCTTTCATTTCCCAGTTACACTTCTTTTCACAACATACCAAACAGTACAGATGAGTTAGGTTTCCACTTAATTTTAGGAATCTAGTCATTGAGTATACACACCATGGCTAAATATGTGTGAACATAGCCAAATGTTAATAAATTTTGGTTAAGCAAACCAAAATGGAATGTTTGAACCCAATGTCCCAAAGGTGCTTTTGAAAGGGGTAACTGGACTTTCTTGTCTTTCTATGAAGACATTTCATTTCTCCAATAAACACCAGCTGAGTGGATCGTGGGTAATGGAAGGATTTATAATACTTGCAGACAGCTGGTTATTTGCATTCTTTTAGTGAGTCATTAAGGTCACCTGGAGGTTTATCTGTTTAATCAGGGTCACCTCAGTAGTGCAAATGGGTGTGGAGCCATTTTGGTTAAAAGGACTGTGTTATTATAGATTGGAGATAGATGATGTTGTATTCTTTCCCCACTGTTGAGAGAGGGCTGCTCAATTTTAACATAAATGGCTTCTTTTACCCCTCTTTCAAACCAGCTGTCCTCTCAGTCCAAAATGTAGACTTTGCTGTTTTCAGAAAGAGTGGCCTGTGTCTTTTAAATGCAGGTGGACTGCTGAATCTAGTCCTGATGGGTTTGTTCTCCATTCCATGACCTGGATGACTTCAGACGTTTGAACCCAATCTTTGTACTTAAGTTGTGTCATTTTTAGACTCACTGGGACCCCACTATACTCTTAATTATAATTTGCTTTCCATGGTTCATAATTAGTATCACCTGAGACCAGGAAACTACAATAACTCCCACTATAAATTTTGGTTTATTCCCTCTTCCTCTTGATCCTTCCCCTTTCCAAAATCCCCTTCCCCCTCAGGGAAATTAAACATTCCTGGAGTGAGAGAAAATCCCCTCCCACCCCCTCGGTTTTAAATGCAACATATTAATATCTGATTTCTATTCCTTTCTAGCTTTTGCGTTTTGTTTTGGTTTAACTTGAGTTTGTGTGACAGGAAAAAGTTAACACTTATTTCAACTGCCTTGGCTTATCTCCGGGTAATTAATATCATTTACCGGCTTCTCATTGGGTAGGAATAAGTTCCTCCAACTGCGTGCCAGAAGTTCACGCCCACTAAATTAGTGGGCGGGGAGAAAGAACGGGAATACCTCTACCGAGTATAAAAACAGCGCAGTTAACAAGGGGGCCAAATTTGGGCAAAGGCGGTGCGGTGTTTGCCTGTCTGATTGGTTCTATGGAGGAGCACTGACGATAACAGCTTCCACTTACAGGCATGAGCTCAGCAGAAGAAAGGACAAAAACTTAAAGAGTTGCCCTACAATGACATCCCCGAGTTTCCTATCCCTGTGGCTATCCGCCGAGGAAGATGCGAGGAAGGAAGGATATGGGGGGGGGGGGGGGGGCGGAATGCCGCTTCTTATTGGTCGTCTTTTTATCTGCGGCATCCAATTGTGGGGGGGTCTGAGTGGGGGGGTGCTTGTGCGGACGGGGGAGGGGATCCCTTGGGAACTCACTTCCTTCTCTATCCCGCCCCCTCCCCCCAGTCTGTCAGGTGTGATAACGGTTGTTCTTCCCCCGGCTCCTGTGAGAGACGCTCTCAGCTTCCCTGGGCATGGCGGGGATTCCACGACGTCTCTTTGTCCCCAGGTTTCCCTGAAGGAAGGGAGTGAGAGGCGTTCTTAAAGCTGTGTAGGGAAAGGGATGGAGGTGAGGGGGTGGGGGAACGGGGCTAAGGAAGAATGGTATACAATAGAATGGTACGCTGAGGTATGAAGCAGAAGTGGAGGGGTCAGGCAAAGGACAGGTGGGAGAAGGGGTGGAAGGGCATATGTGGAATTGAAAGGTGCAGTATGATGAAGAGGACTTGATGGGCAAGGGGGAAAATACGGAATGGGTACAAACTCTACAGAATTTAGATGAGTGGAGACCAGCAGAAAATACTGGAAATGTAGCTAAGGAAAATAAATGGGATGTGAAAAAGTAGAAAGCAAGAGGAACCACAGGAACTTGAGGAATTGGAAGTCAGGGGTTGTAAAACTTAATAAACACCACTATGAAAAAGGGGTGCAATCAATAATTACATATCAATACAATGCATTTAGCAAAAGGAATCAAGTGTTTTTCCCAGTCATGTTTTTCCAAATTGCCCAACTATTCTCAGTGGAGGAATCTAAATTTGTCCTTTGGTTTGGCTAATTTATATTTACAGTTATGTGTGGGTATTTGAATAAAAATGTGGACTTTAGCTATTCATTTTTTTAACTAATCAAATCTGTGAGTTTTAAAACTAGGAAATCTTGACTCAGAATTCATCCAAGTTGGAGATGCAGATACTATTGTGCAATTCTTTCCAAATCTTTTGTACACGATTCTTTAATGTAAAAAAAAATACAGAGAACAATATTTTTAATAGGCTGATTCCCATAAAGTCAGCATATAGAAATGTACTTACCCATTTTTTAAAAATGTAAAACAAACAATTTAGATATGAATTAATTGTTTGTCTTTCTACTTTCATTGTTTTATACCAGCCTAAAGTAGCTTTCAGAGTGCCAGCCACTATATGAATAGTACAGAATCCAGTGGAAGACTGACGGATGTGTTCAATAACATTATGACAGGTTGCAGCTCCTTCTATGATTGCTACAAATTTCAGGTTCAATCAGTTTTTTTAAAAGATAATTTTACTTCAAAAATTTTTTAGGGAGTAACCACATTAAAGCATTGTATGATAGTATATAGTTCTATTGATTTTAAAATAAACTTTGTATTTAAAATGCATTATGAAATATTTAATGAGTGAGTTCAGTATTGGGGTGATAACAATAAATTCAAACTGTATGGGCAGCTCATCAATCAAAACTCTGGCACCCTGTTTTTGCAAGTTTTTTGATAGCAGAACAATGCCGTTTTTTCAGCAAAATGTAAATATAGTGTTCCATTTATTTTCAAGGAGAAATAAAAAGGCAAGACTTGTTAGGCTTAACATACAAATGTTTTAAAAAATCCTATCCCAAAACCTTAAGCAGTGGTAACAGTTTGAATTTTTCTACTGTACTGTTGCTAAAGATTAATTTGAAAATCCTATGATTCTTGATTAATGAACATAGATTTGCAGCCCATGCCCCAAGATGATATTTTAATACAGTTTATCAGTTGTTTACTCAACTATCCTTATCATGTTTCTGTATCAGAAAAAAGGATTATATAATCTCTTGTGAGATTCAGAAGATATAGAGAAGAATGGGTCAAATGACATGTCTTTTCTTTAATTTTCTTTCTTAATTCTATATTTTGCTCTTCTGTCTTTTTCTACTTCTATGAAAATTAAATGAGAATTCAGTGTGTAATATATTTATAAGTTATAAATAAAAAGAGTAAAAAAAGCCTTCAAATTTTCACTACTTCCAACAAGTATATTTTCACTACTTCCAACAGTAAATTTGTTTCTGCATTTGAATGGAAACTACCTTTGCATTATTTGTCCCAGGAACTCAGAGTGAAGTGTGGGGCCTTACAAAGTGATTGCTTATCTTGTTGAGGCCCTGACTAAATTGTTTTCAAACCAGTATAGTATTTAAACCAAAAGTAATAAACATTTTTAATGTTCTGTCATCTTCATAATTTAGAAATATGCTACTTTCCAATACAATGCTATAACACCAAAAATGTATTAAGGACACATTATTTTCTGTTTAGCATGATGAAGTGATCACAGGATCCAGGGGACCAGGGGTTGGCTTCAAAAATTTTAGCAAGTCGTTCTCTGCCCAGTTGGGTGGGCGTGGTCTAGTCAGCCTCCTGCATTATGGTGAGAGGGGTTTGTTTTCTTGGACTCCAGAGGCTTTCCTCAAGTCTCCGGGAGGGCGAAAACGGCATCCCCGGGCTCCAGAGGCTCTCTGGAAGTCGGAAACGGATCCATTTCCAGCTTTCTTGAACTTCTGAGAGGCCGTTTTTCACCCCCCCTGAGCCTCCACGAGTGCCCTGCACTTAACCTGCATCCAAAATAGACCGCATGGCGACTATTTTGGGAAGGACGGGGTGGGGTGGGCAGGGCCAGCCAGGAGTGGATTTGGAGGATTCTCTGAACTGCACAGAATCTTAGCTAGGGGCTCTCCCTCTGCGAACCCCCAGTAGTTCACCCCTGCAGTGGATCCATGAAAGCTATTACTCCAAACTCAGATGTTTTTGTGTAATCTTGTTGCAGTTTTTGGTTGTATTTTATGTTTTAGGTTTTTGGCTATACAATACAATGAATTTACTGTATTACAGGTAGTCCTCGATTTAGGACCATAATTGAGCCCAAAATTTCAATTACTAAGCAAGACAGTTTTTAAATGAATCCTGCAGTTGTTTAAATTAGTAACAGTTTTTAAGTAAATCTAGCTTTCCCATTGACTTTGCTTGTCAGAAGGTTGCAAATAGTGACCACATGAGCCTAGGACACTGCAACTGTCATAAATACATGCAAGTTGATCATGGGACCATGAGGATGCTGCAACAGTTGTAAATGTGAAAAATGGTCATAAGTCATTTTTTTCAGCACAGTTGTAACTTTGAATAGTCACTAAATTAATTATGTAAGTTGAGGATGGGTCTAGACAACTTACAACGGCCAACTTGCTGTGGGATAGCTCACCAAAACCAACTCGCCATGGACAACTTGCCATGGGACAAGAGTTTCACTAATATCAAAGAAATGGTGGAATAGAATAATTAAAGAAAGGATACCAAAGGAGGAACAAAATGAAATGTGAATGACAAAAATTAAATGTTAATTTTTTTAAAAAGAATAGAATTGTTGACTGATCCTGGTGAGTTGGCCATGGCGAGCAGGCTTGTTCCAGTTGAGGACTACCTAAAATGATCTATCTGTGAATGAGTATTGGTTGATCAAGAGCAAGGCAACAGTGCCAACTTGCTACTGTGAACCCTACTCATTCATTCTACTTTTCCCAGTATTTTCCTGAAAGCTAGATGATCATTAAATATAATTTGAGTCCTATGTGCCTCAAATGAAAACTCTGTTTGACATTTAAATTCAATAGCATCAGTGCCCTTTCTATCCTGCTTTTTCAAATCCGTTTTCACTTCCATAGAACATCACAGGGAAAATCATTGCCGGCACCATTTTGATTTTTATTTATTTAATTTATTTAGAAAATTTATATTGCTGTCTATTGACTCATGGTGGCTTACAAGAATATAAAAACATATATAGAAAATAAAACTAATAGAAGAAAATAATCAAATAATGTAACATAATAGCCCCCAAACTCTCTCTGGTGACAACACATCACACAAGCCATTTAATGGGCTCCATCCCACTCTCAGTTCCCCAGGCCCACTGGCAGAACCAGGTCTTCAGGGTTAGAGAGGGGGAGGCATTCTAATCTCTGGGGGAATGATATTCCAGAGAGAGGGAGCCACCATGGAGAAGGCCCTTCTGGGTCCCACCAGGTATATCTCTCTAGGAGATGGGACCTGCAACATTCCTTGCCTCTCTGCTCTAGTAGTTGGTTAGATGTAACCAGCAAGAGATGGTCCTTCAGATAACTTGATCCCAAGCCATGAAGGGCTTTAAAGATGACAACCAGCACCTTGAATTGCACCCAGAAGCAGATTGGCAACCAATGCAGCTCCTGCAGGAGAGATGATACATGTACACACAGGTCTGCACAAAACCATGCGGGCCGCTGCATTTTGCACCAATTGGAGCTTCCGGATGCTCTTCAAGGGCAGATGATTGCACATTACAATAATCAAGATGGGAAGTGACTAGGGCATGAATGACCATGAGTAAGGATTTTTGTAAGTATAGACAGTAACTTACTGTTTCTCCACCAAGTTGCTTGTCTGGGGAATATTTCTAGATTGTTAATTCTGTTACTATTGATAGTTGACCCATAAAAGACAGAATTTGTTTATTATTTATTTGCCATCTGTCATTGTTAGAGGATATTCAAGGCAGATTATAACAGGAAAAAGAAGAAATGAATATTCAGTACTTCAGAATCTTTCCAATTCTAAGGCTGTTAGCTATATTTGCTGTCATAATTTGATTTTCTTTATATATAATCTTAATCTGATTTTTTTTTTACTATGTTCTTTGACTTTCATGATTTAGATGTTGCAGGTCATTTACATTTTTTAGCTGTCACAATAGTATCACCAACCTAGCAAATTATTGATGTTTCTTCTTCCAGTTTTAAAACCATGCTCACCTTCAAACCCAGTATTCCTCAGTATATATTCAACTTAGATGCTAAATATATAAGAGGAGTATATATAGATGTTCTGTATCATCTTGACTTAATTTGTTTTACCGGCCAGGTTAATACACTTCCATAAAAGGCATAGGGCTAAAACTGTTGTCTTGTTTTATTATTTTCTATGGCAGAGCTGTCAAACTTGCGGCCTGTGGCTGGATGCACCATGTGCTGGCCATGCCTATGTCCAGTTTAGCGAAGGGGGAAAAAGTTGCAATACATCATGTGACACCACCATGACGCCGCGAGTTTGACACACCTGTTATATGGGATGCCTTTGTAGAATCTGCTGAGCCTGCAGACATAGGTGAAAATATATACTGTGCTTGGGAATGCTACCTTGCCATTTTGTTTTGATTAATAGCACATAAGTATAAAATTGGGAGGCAAGGAAGCAGAGATGTTGGTTGATATAAGATGTTTTTCTCTTGAAATTGTTGTATACATACTAATGTATGTTAACATTTCATTTGCATGACTATGTAATCACTTATTAATTAAAAACTTTAAATTTTTACCCTATTGATAGCCAGGGAAATTCACAGATACAGTGAATTTTTCTATTGTGAATTGTACATTTTGCCTTCAGTTTAAATGACATGACACTTCAGGGAAAGGATCTGGGAGAAACAAAAGAAAAAGTGCAGTAGGTCTTAACAGTTACATAAATAATGGGTGATTATACCCTTTAGGTAGTTTAATGTAATGGTTGCCACTGAAGGTAGCAATTAAAAGAAGGCTTGTATCTTGGTTCTTTACTAATCTAGGAAAATAAAAATCATGTATACATGCTTAGATTTTCAAAAATAATCCTAGGGTGTTACATATGAGGTAATCACAAAAATAATAGGTAGCTGCATCACACTGGGGCATTACTTCAGAAAGTGTTCCTTTTTAACTACCAACAATACTGTACATATTATTCCATTGTTTGATACATTACTCCTATATTAAGACACTTTGGACATCCAGTTTACTACTTGTTTGCTTGAGGATAGATTTACATTGTGTGATGATACAGAAATTATTTTAGTTGTGAGGAAATAAATTACAAAGAATGAATTATATTTTCAGTGGTTTATTGATAAGTGAAATCCAAATAAATTGCATTTTTAATTTTGTATATGCTCTGGAAATTGTACTTCACTTTCTCTTTCCTGCTTACATTAGTTAATATAATACAAGAGCAATTCTAAAAAAAAATTCTACCAATGCTTGAATTATTTTGAAAACAAGCTAATTTGATGTTATGTCATTTGTTAAACACATGAAATTATAAAATGTAAAACGTTGAGTATTGAAATGTGAACTGTTGTTATGGCTTGGTAAAATCATGAAACAATTTTGCCTTGAAATTAATTCATATATTGAATTGAGAAAACAATGTCTAGCTTCATTCATTTTCATAATCTAATTTCCTAGCATTAGGCAAAAAATCCAAATGGTTGTTTTCCTCTTTATAACCTGCTTAACCTTAATATTGGAAATTAATTATAAAATTTATGTTGTAAGTTAAGAAAAGTACTGTTTTGTATATTGTTTTGTATATTATCTTTTTTCTTCTTTAAAATTCAGAATGAAGAGAATGTAGACTTACGGCAGACTTACAGTATTTCACTTTCAACAACCTCTGAATGTTTAAATCACAATGACTCTTCTCTTTTCTATGTCCCATGGTCCACTTATGCAGATGATAATAAACAACCTCCAAATTCTCAAATTAATGTAAAGAGCAGGTATATGATTAAATAATTAAATGAACTTTGAAATTTGTTTTGCTTTCTGACATAAAACATAATATGTTGGGGCTTCTAAATTGTTTCTAATATCCAGCAATCTTTCTGCACAGAGCATTTTTATTTTTGTCCCTAATTCTTTTTTTAAAAAGAATGATGAGGAAAAAAGAAACCTGGCAAAAGAGAAACTTAAAAGGCTCAGAATAATGTTATGTCATCTTCCATTCTGTAAACATATTTGCCTTTGATCTATGCTTTCTTTTACAAAAATATAGTAATACATGTAAAAATCAAAGTCTTCAAATTTTAGTATTTCGTATTTATTTGATTTGTCAATCGCTTACAAGATACAGGTATAAGAATAAATATAGTTTTGAATACATGAGATAGATACTTATAAGAAAAATAAAAAGAAACAATAGGATAGGGACGGTAGGCATGATTGGTGCGCTTATGCACACCCCCTACAGGCCTTGTGAGTCAATAGTGGATAGTCTAAGATTAAAGTTTTTGGGGTTTGAGGAAACCACAGAGTCAGGTAGTCTCTCCTATTCTAATAGCAAGATAATAAGTTAAGAATTACCATTATCACCTTATGTTGTACTGTTTTTTGATTGATCATTTTATTAGTCTAAATGACAGAAAGTCTGATAAGTCAACTGAAGAGAAAATTGCATTTTCTATCTTTACAAAATAAGTTGGTGTAAATCTTTAGAGAATGATGGCAGCAAAAGTAATGATTTTGATGTTCTGAGTTTTATAAAATCATATGAGTTTGAATTTTGGAATTTGCTTTTGAAAAATTCTGGCATTACCAATTATATTTATAAAAAAGAATTAATACAAATAATGGTTTTGGCTTTTCTGACCCATAGAATCCTCTAGCATATATTTGAATTATGGAAGTTCTTAATTATATGGTATTAAAATGTGGATTGATATAAAATTATGTGAGATTCAGATCATGATTTGGTTGGGAAATATATTTTTATCAGCTGTTGTCTGGTAGGAAGCTAGTAGAGTAAAATACAGAGAAAATTTAGTTATGCTATGTAAGAGGGAACTTGGTGAAATAAGTTGTAGTTCTGGATAATTCATTATATTCATTATATAAGTACAGACTATACAATTAAAAAGACCAAACATAATAGAATTTGGATGGTAAGCAACAATTCACTATACTTTATTTGTCCTCAGGATTCAAACAGAAAGAAATGACTATGGCAGTGAAACAGATCTATATGGACTTGTGTCTAACATCTTGGAAGAACAAGATAAATCACAGCCCTATTTTACTGAAGGGTTAGTAATGTATTTAAAATAGAACAACGTTTTCTTATGCTTACTGTTATAAGCAGCATTTATTATATATAGCCATTTTTAATCTACTTCTAACAGTAAAAGATTGTAATTTCTGTTCCTATTTTAGCAAAGCCTTGATATATAAATATTTTAAAATTTAAAATTTCTAAGTATTTTTTTCAGCTGTTTCAGCTGTTTAGTAAGTGTCTTAAACAATATATTGGATCTATTTCAAAATACTATCTTCTTGAATTTATTCATTAAATAAGATATATGCCTGCTACTTGCAACCTCCTCATATTAGTAGCATAAAGGTAAAGGTTCCCCTCACACATATGTGCTAGTCGTTTCTGGCTCTAGAAGGCAGTGCTCATCTCTGTTATAATGCCGAAGAGCCAGCGCTGTCCGAAGATGTCTTTGTGGTCATGTAGCCGGCATGACTAAACGCCGAAGGCGCATGGAACGTTGTTACCTTCCCACCAAAGTATTCCCTAGTTTTTTACTTGCATTTTTTACATGCTTTCGAACTGCTAGGTTGGCAGAAGCTGGGACAAGTAACGGGAATTCACTCCGTTACGCGTGCTAGGGTTTTGAATCGCTGAACTGTCAATCTTTCTGATCAACAAGCTCAGCGTCTTAACCACTGAAGCACCACATCCCTTATTAGCAGCATACTATCTTTTAAATATTTATTTCTACTTTAATATATATGTTTAATATACAGGTGGCACGCAGAGCCTTTTGTGTGGATACCTGAGCCTCAGCCAAACTTACCTGCATTGTGCATGCGCGCACCTCCCTGCTGATTTTTGGCCTGTCTGAAGTCGTTTTCGGGCTCCCAGAGGCTTGAGGGAAGTCTCTGCAGCCTTGGGAGGCCGAAAAATGGGCCTTCCGGAAATACTGGAACTGCTGAAACTGGCCTGTTTTCAGCCTCCCAAGGCTCCAAAGGCTTCCCTCGAGCCTTCAGGAGGACGAAAACGGGCTCCAGAGGCCCTCCGGAGGCTGAAAACGGGCACTTCTGGTATTTCCGGAAGGCCCGTTTTTTTGCCTCTTGAAGCTGCAGAGGCTTCCCTCTAGCCTCCAGGAGGGAGAAAACGGCCTCAAACGGTCTGAAAATCAGCTGGGAGGTGCACACATGCACAATGCAGGTAAGGGGGTAGGGTGGGGGTGTTGCGCGCGCATGCACAGGGGGGCAGGCACATTGCATTGTGGGTGCCGGCACCCGTGCACATATTTTCGGCACACCACAACAAAAAGGTTTGCCATCACTGATATATGTTGTTCTAAGACTCTAATTGTAATAGCTTTTAATGGTTCTTTGGGTACATTAATTATAGGACACATCAAAACTAAAAGCATAAAATATAAAACCTAGTAAGGAATTGCCACAACTATTTATGTTTCATTCTTCTAGAGCATGTGCCACCAGTTTAAAATCTGTATGGCCTGTGAGCAGTACTCGATTTACAGATCATCCTGATTTGTTGTCTGAAACAAAAAGAGCAATAGATGGAGTCATTCCTCAACAGGCTTTTTATGGTGGAGAATCTTTACCAGTTTCTGAAAAACAGTACCTGCATACTGGTAATGTAACTTTGCAGCAGAAGGTGGATGACCTTTACCATGAGCTTACTAATATAGATCTTGATGAACAATGGCTGTTTCCTTCCAGGAATGATAATCTCAGCTGTTACAATGTTCAGTCCAATGAGAATGCAAAGGCATCACAATTTCAAGACTATTCATATGCAAAAACATGTTTTACCCCACAAACCAATCTTTTAGAAGCAATAAAAGAATCAGGAGCAGATACCTACACTTATGGAAGAGAAAAAACAGAGCCTAAGGGACATGATTCACAACATCAAAAGAAAGCTGAAATGTTTCTTTCACAATTTAATAGGTATGGTGAAAGTGCTGATTATTATAGATACCTGGATTATTCTCATCTTAATAAAGTAAAGCAAAATAAAAACATAAATTATGGTGTTCAAGAGAGTAAAAAATTACCAAGTGGAACACCTGAGTTACCAATGTTAGATACAGATAATTATAGTAATTTTTTTCAAAACAAACAAGTTGTTCCAAAGAAAATGGAAGATGTATCTTCAGAACAGCAGAGTTTTACATTTCAAAAGAGCACAGGACTCATATCAGAAAAACAGTTTGTGAATGAAAATTCATTTACTCCTGATTTTGGTTTAAAGTCGGATTTTACCCTGAAGTCTCATATAGCTGTTCCAGGAAGTGGTGATTTTACAAATGTTTCAGAAAATTCAGATTATTTCAAATCACTGAATATTTTAGCAACAAATCCAGTAACTACTTCACCAAGCACAAACCTGAGGCCAACATGGATAAATATACAAGCTAAAAACAATTCCTCTGTCCCTATTCGGAATCAAAGCACCTTGATAAAATTGAGTAATTTATCTACAGGTTCAAAAGGTTCCAATCATTCTTATGATTTTTCTCAGCTATCATCAGCCAATGTAACTTTAAATAATAATTTGTTACTTCAGAAATATCGCCAAGAAGCACCTACCGTATTTTCCAATTTTGATTTCAAAGATGGTGGTGCTGCAGAGAGAGTTTCTTCTTCCAGTCATACAGAAGGATTAAGTAAAGTAGAAGAAAGCCTTTTTGAGTCCATTATTGACAAAAAAATTAAGCCACCAAACGGTTTTTGTGATAACTATTCACAGCAATATGGGATCATTGAAAATGTGAACAAGCACAATTTTCAAGTTAAACCACAAACTGGACATTATGAAGTTGAGGAAGGCCAAAAACATTTAGATGGATTGTCTCAAAATTCTTACCAAGATATATTGGAGTCTCAAGGCCACTTAAATAGTCATAGACAAGGAGGTGGAGATAGTAATATTGTCAGTAACCGTGTAAATCGCAACCAAGTTTCTTGTTTCTCAAATAATTTTATGATGGGTGATTTGAGACATAGCCCAAATGCCCAACAGCTAAGTTCAAATAGATTTCCTTTGAAATCCAACCATGCTTTTGGACCGTCAGTTATTCCTTTGATGGATTCCTATGATTTGTTTTCCTATGAGGATTTAAGCCATTTGTACCCATATTTTAATGATATGATGTATGGAGACAATTCTTTCACCGGCTTCATTCCAACATTTGGATTTCAAAGACCCGTGAAAACTCGAAGTGGGTCAGCCAGTGAACTTCATATTAGATTGGAAGAATGTTATGAACAGTGGAGAGCTCTAGAAAAAGAAAGGAAAAAGGTAAGAAATGCATAATAGAATAGTTATTACAAATAATATTTGTCGTATTCTTAAATTTCTTCTTAAACTACTTCTGCTACAAGAAATAGAAGTTTCAAATATCTATGTTCTGTTGTACTAAATAAAACAGAATTTAAGATATAATAAAATGGAAAAAAAATAATTGTTAATACTGGAAGCTACAGTTTTCTCTAGTATTACTCAAATGAATTCAGTGGGCTCATATTTTTGGGTAGTCAAATGTAAGACTCCCCAACAGCAGTACTCCAAAATTTACCTCTTTCCCTCATAAAATGAAAGTAGCTTCATATTTTTGTATGGAAGAATAAAGTATTACTCTTGAGAACACATGTACTGCCTTCATCTAATAATTGAATATAGGTAGCTCTTGACTTGCAACCTTAATTGAGCCCAAAATTTCAGTTGCTAAATGAGATATTTGTTAAATGATTTTTGCCCTATTTAAAATTTTGTTGCCACAGTTATTAAATGAATCACTGCAGTTTATTAAGTTAGTAATACAATAGTTAAGTGAATCTGGATTTTCCATTGATCTTGCTTGTCAGATGTCGCAAAAGGTGATCAAGTGATCCAGGGATACTGCAATTGTTATAACAGTGAGTCAGTTGTCAAGCATCTGAATTTTAATCATGCCACCAGGGGGGTGCTGCAATGGTCATAAGTGTCAACAACTGTTGTAAGTCACTTTTCAGTGCCATTGTAATTATGAATGGTCACTAAATGAACTGTTGTAAGTTGAGGAGTACCTGCAGTCAGGCCATCGTTAAAGGAATTCCATAGTGCAGGAGTATCAAACTCGATTTTATTGAGGGTCACATCAGGGTTATGTTTGACCTTAAGGGGGGGACAAGGTGGTTGTCTTTCCTCTTTTTTCTGTTCCCTTCTTGGATGCTTAAATGCAAAAGGGGAAATATTTCTCCTTTTGTTTTTAATTTGTTTTGCTAGCCCCCTGCCAGCAAAAATGGAGCCTGGGGGAAGTCATGTGTAGCCCCACCCCAGGGCCTGGTTTCAGCTGTGGTGGCCTTCTGCAGCCCTCTGCCAACGAAAATGGAGTCCGCATGTGGCCCTCCTGAGCTCTGATTTCGCTGGAAGAGGCACCGTAGGCCGGTCCTTCGCTGTTTCCGGGGCAGCCCTGCAGGCTAGATCTAAGCATCTCATGGGCTGGATCCTGCCCCAGGGCCTTGAGTTTGACATCCCTGCCATGTAGGGGAACAAAAAACTCAATACAGATAGTTCTCGACTTAGAACAATTAAGCCTAAAATTTCTCTTGCTAACTGAAGCAGTTAAGTGAGTTTTGCTCCATTTTATGATCTTTCTTGTTATAGTTGTTAAGTGAATCACTGCAGTTGTTAAGTTAATAATATGATTATTAAATGAATCTGGCTTCCCCATTGACTTTGCTTGTTAGAAAGTTACAAAAGGTGATCACATGACCTTGGGACACTGCAACTTGTCAAAAATACATGGAAGTTGCCAAGCATCCAAATCATGGGATCATAGGAATGCTGCAATGGTCGTAAGTGTGAAAAATGGTCTTAAGTCATTTTTTTTTCAGTATTGCTATAACTTTGAATGGTCACTAAACAAATTGTTTTCCATTGAGGACTATCTATTATAGATGGCAAATATGTACTGTCAATTTACCCTTCTTCTACAAGTAGTCTTTAATTTACAACAATTCATTTAGTTACTGAAATTATAATGGCACTTGTTCGCTATGCGGTGATTTTGCTGAAATTCAGAAGTATATGCTGACAAAAACATAAATCACAATTGTGATAGTGGGATGCTGCAAATAGTGATAATTGTGGACCAGTTGCCGGGCACCTGAAATGTCATGTGACTGGAGGGGGGGCAGCTGTGGAACTTTAGAACCAGATCATAGGTATCTTTTGGGAACATGATGTAACTATGAACAATTTCTAACTGACAGGACATGAGGACTATCTATACAATGGTTAAAGCACCCTGCGGTCATGTAATGATTTATGGCCTTCCCAGCCGAAGTCCAACAAATAAAATAATGGGTGAAACCAGATTCATTTAATGACCATGTAATTCATGTAATTTGCTTAACAATCATGGTGATTTGATTAACAATCATGGTAAAAATGGTCATAAAATTGGATCCAGTTAATGATGATTGAATTGCTTAATGACTATATAGCCTAATGGCTCAAAATTCTGGTCCCAATTGTTGTCATAAGTCAAAGACTATCTGTATATTATGTTAAATAAATGCACCTAGTAGATGCTTCTACAACTGTTCTTTTCAAATGTATTAAATTCCAAGAAAATCTATGAAACAATAGCTTTGGCTTCATTAACATAATCTTCTAGATTTCTTTCTTGCGGGTAGAACACAAATTATGAAGATCAAGATAGAACTAAGCTCCATAATATGTTTATTTCTGTACAAACATGATCTGTTGCAGCTTCTATCATGATAGATGCTCACATTGGCCTTGCTACCTCATATCAAGATATATCTCTATGTTGATATGGACTCCAATTCTTCTCTTTCAAAAAACTGAATAATTTGCCAGTTGAATTTTAAGATAGTATTTCCAGAGCCTCTGATCTTCGTTATCTTCCAAGTCCATTCTGGATGTAAAATACATGAATGAGTTTACTATTGCAGCTTCAGGTTATAAACCCTCCAATCAAATAAGGACTTCAACTGGGAGATTAGATACTTTCCCATAGTAATGGCAAAAAATATTTCTGATGTTCTTACCAAAACAATCATTTTGAGTTCTAAGCCTTATGTTTTGATTTGCCCTGGCCTCCAAGGGTGTTTTCTATATTTTATTTATATAACTGTTTGTTTAGCTGTCCATCTCAAACCATGGGTGTTATACAAAGTTTTAAAAATATAACAAAAGTGCAAACTCATAATGTCCCAATTAAACAATAAACCCTAAAACAAAATCACATCATCAAGACCACTGTTGCTCATCTAGCTTGCTCTAAAGCCTGGAAAAAGAGCTAGGTCTTCAGATCTTTACAACATTTTAATAGAATCTGGGCCATCAGGATCTCTCAGGGGAGATCCCAGATTGAGTTCTGTATAACGCATAGTAACTAAGTCTCTAAAAGTTATACCTGGAGAATTAATTAGCAGACTTGAACTAATGTTAAATATTCCAATGTATGCTGTATATGATCTCTATTATGTCTATCATAAAAATACATTAATACTTAGAAGACATTAGTTTTTTTAATCTCTAGAGAGAATATTGACAAGGTGTCTGATCCATACCATTCACAAGCGCTTCCTGAATGAAACTGCTTATCCTCTTGTGATGCACAGACTGTATTCTGATCAGGGATTTTACAGATTGTTGTAAGCCCCCTAGAGTAGTGGTGGCTAACCTTTTTGGGCTCCTGTGCTGAAAATTGCGTGTGTGCTCAGGCGCTCGTATGCCAGCACCCAGAACACAATGCGCACGTCCCCCGCCCCCTGTGCATGCAGGCATGATCCCCCCCTCCACCTCCTTGCCTGCACTGCACATGCACACTCCTCCCAGCTGATTTTCTGCCTGTTTGAGGCCTTTTTCAGCCTCTCAGAAGCTTGAGGGAAGCCTCTGCAGCCTTTGGAAGCCGAAAAACAGATCCATTTCATCACTTCTGATATTTCCGGAAATACTAGAAGTGTCGAAACGGGCCCATTTTTTGGCCTCCGAAGACTGTAGAGGCTTCCCTCAAGCCTCTGGGAGGCAGAAAAAGGCCTCAAACAGGCTGAAAATCAACTGGGGTTTGCGTGCCCATGCAAATGGCTCTATGTGCTACCTGTGGTACGCGTGCCATAGGTTCGCCATTAGAGGCTTAAAGTATCCTAATGGCAAGATAGACAGCAAATAAATTTAACAAACAAATAAATACTATTCTCCCATCTTCTTGTCTAAATAATTTTCATTTCATAGATGTTATTACAAATTCAATGTTTGCAAGGCATTAAAATAATATTAAATATATATCTTATTTTCTCTTATTGATTCCATTTTTGTGCCATTTAATCCCAGTTCTCTGGGTAAGAAAGCAGCTAACAATTTTCTATCTAATTAGTTTAAAGATAATTTAAACTAAATTGCAAGCCCTATGATAGCAAATTTTCTAAACTTCCCCTTGTTCATGTACTATTCGCAAGGCTGTCACTGTAATCATATTTTCTTCTTATGTCTACTTATTGGAAATATGCACAGCAATTTTCTGGATATATTTTCATTAAATTTATAAGTTATTTCATAGTAACTTATTTAAAAAGCAGCTTTTAGTAGATGCAGTTTGCCATAAACCCATTCTTATTCACATGTCAGTCTGATGTCACATTTATTCTGAAGGTTCCTTCTGATTTGAGTAAAAGAATTATCTAAGATTAGCCACTGTTTTAGCTTCAACTAAGTTATCGTTTACTAATGATAATAATTTTCCCCCCTAATGCTATCCTTGTATAAATTCCTAATTTAAGTTTGGCTGTAGAAAACTAGAAGATATAGCAACAGCTATAGCAATTAGACCTATATACCACTCCAAAGTGCTCTACAACACTCTCTGGTTTACAATGTCAGCATATTGCCCCCAACAATCTGGGTCCTCATTTTATCAACCTCAGAAGGATGGAAGGCTGAGTCAACCTATGTGATTATATAATACACACACACACAATTTTTGAAAGTTAGGCTGAATAGTTGGAATCCAGCAATTTTGTTTGGAGCTTATATCACTATTTGCATCATGGAAGTGTGGAAAATCTTTCTTATCATAACTAGTTTTAATGTGACATTAGTTATTCTCCTTTTCAGACTGAATCTGCCCTTGCCAAGAATTACCCTGGGAAAAAAGTATCTAGCACTAATAACACTCCTATCCCAAGACTGACATCAAATCCATCCAGAGTTGATCGTTTAATTGTGGATCAGTTACGTGAGCAAGCCAGAGTGAGTTATTTAAATTTTGAATCTCATATTTTATCAATTTTGTTAACTTTTCCCAAATGAGCACAAACTTTCTGCCAAACAGAAAGATTGACTATTACATGCTGTGAAATGTTTATTTAATTCTTTGCTTTGCTCCTCCACCTTCTAATAGACAGGACTGCTCAAAACAATTTTATAGAATTTTATAAATTTATTTGATGTTGGATGCAGTTTGTTCCATCTTCAGTCCTGTCAATTTTAAGGAAGGAGGACTGGATGCAGTTTCTATCAATTTTTCTTGCTACAAGTTGGCATTCCTGCTCCCTCTTACTGGTTTTTCTCCTGTTTGTACTCTTGGGTTAATGATGAAAATAGAAGCAGCAGTTGGAAAGAGAAGCATCACCATGTAAAAAAAAGTGTAATACCTTCAAAAACTGAGAAAAAGTATCTGCTTGCATATTTTAATTCAACAAATATTTTCATATCCTGAATCAGAAGTTTATTAAAATTAGAACAATTCAAGGAAATAAACAAGTGAAACAAGTTATACTATATTTTTCATAGTCTAAAATATGATTTGTCTTGGCAGAGGACATAGAATAAAAAAAAATATTTTAGAACATTCCTGAGAGAATCTAAAAACCTGACAGCCATAAGTAGAAACAATAGCAATGAACACAATGTATTAACCAAAAACCACAGCAATACTATAAAAATAGACAATAAAAAAGCAAAAAAATGACAACATCAAATTGGGCAAAGGCTTCTGAATTAGCTTGGTTTTCACTGAAAGGGTAGCTAATCACTTCGTGGAAGCTATTCCACAATTTCTGTTTTGCCATAGAGAAGAGACATCTTGCTTCAGTCTGTTCTTCCCCCAACCTTGCAGAAGTGAAGAATTTGTAACAATTATTCCTAATAGATTTAACTGGTTGAGCCAATACTGGTTGGAGTAAGTGGTCCTGCAGGTATAAGTAACTATAATGATCCAATTATTGTAAAAAAAAACCCTGAAATATTGTTCTATCAATATAATTTTCAAAAACACAAAATATTTTGAAACTCTTAAATTCAGAATCTTGGAATGGCATGGGGATACTTTGACAAATACAAAAATTACAGTTGCCTTGGTCCACAGAACTGTAGTTCTTTGAAAGATTTAAAAAGCAATTTCATATTGTACTTTTATAGTAGGCCTTTAGTATAATTTTTCTTTTCAATACTTTTGAGAAACGGCTAAATTTCTTGACAGAAGTCAATTAGGATGGAATTTAAACAGTCTATTAATATTCATAGGTTGTAACTCTGCTGGGAAAGATGGAACGTCTTCGAAGTTCTCCCCTTCATGCTAATATCTGTACTGCTCTTGATAAGCACTTGGAAGCAATCCATGTTGTACAATCTCGCAGAAAGGATGAAATTGTCAATGCTTCACATCGGCAAAGACAAGGAGGCCCCCGGTGTCAAGATGACAGAGGTAATACAGAATAATAGAATTGGGAGGAGCTTTGGAGGCCATCTAGTTCAAACAGGAGGCCTTATACAGTAGTGGGATTCAATTTTTTTTACTACCGGTTCTGTGGGCATGGCTTGGTGGGCATGGCAGGGGAAGGATACTGTAAAATCTCCAGTCAGAGATTGTATTTGCTGGTTCTCCAAACTAAAAATTTCTGTTACCAGTTCTCCAGAACTGGTCAGAACCTGCTGAATGCCACCTCTGGCCTTATATCATTTTGGAGAAGTGGCTATCCAATCCATTCTTAAAAACTTATAGGGATGGAACACCTACAAGGCAAGCCGTTCCACTGGATAATTGTTCTAATTGTCAGGAAATTTCTCACTATTTTCTGGGTTGAATCTCTTTGACAAATTTCTTGTTACTTGTTGTAACTGTGCTTTGAAGAATAGAATGTACTCTTTATGACAGTCCCTCAAATATTGGAAAACTGCTATGATGTCAACCCTATCCTTCTGTTAATTAGAATAGACATGTTGAAGAGTACTAGGCCTAGGACAGTATCATGGGGTACCACTGCATATTTCCTTCTACATAGATTTAGTTCCATTAAGCACTACATGTTGAGTAAGGTTTGTCAGCCAATTACATATCTATCTGGTAATGATGCTGTCCATCCCACATTTTTTTATCTTACCAAGATGTAGGTTGTTGTCTACTTTGGCAAATACTTTACTAAAGTCCAAGTGTACTTGTCCACATCATTTCACTGGTCCACTAATTTAGTCACTTTTTCTAAGAATGCAATAAAATTTGGGCATGATCTGTTTTTGACAAAACCATATTGGCTTCTAGTAATAGCTTTGCTAGCTTCTAGGTGTTCACAGATTTGTTGTTTGATTATCATTTCCAGGATCCTCCCAAATACTGATGTCAGGCTCATACGTTTGTAGCTTCCTGGATTTGTGTCCCCACCCTTTTTTTTTTCTAAAGAAGGGAACCACATCAGTTCTTTTCCAGTCTTTGATAGTTCCCCTGTGCTCCAGAAGTTTTAAAAGATAAGGTTCAGTGGTTCTGTGATTACGTCTGCCAGCAACTTCAGAATTCTGGGATGTAATCCATCTAGTCCTGGTAGAATTTTGTCGAGGGTGGACAGGAGTTGTCTTATCATTTTCTTGTCTATTTTGACTTTGTGTCTATGGATATTTTCAATTTGGGTTGTCCCAAAGTTTCTTTTTCACTTGTTTTTCTTTGAAGATGTTTCACTTCTCATCCAAGAAGCTTCAGAGCTGAAGAAGCTTCTTGGATGAGAAACGAAATGCCTTCAAAGAAAAACAAAAAAGGCTAGTCGCCCTTTGAAAAAACAACTTTGGGATCCCTAATCTGTCTTTTATGGTTCTGCTTTTGGCAGAACAGACTTTTTTCTTTTGTGTGCAGGTAGATAGAAAGAATGAAGTTATATTTTCTCTCTGTTGTGATTATTTCCTCCTTATCCTATTGGTGAACCAATTGTTTCCTTGAGATTTTTCTTACTTGTTGCATGTTTAAAGATTTTTATTTTTATTGTTGATATTTTTGTGAGTTTTAGCTCATTCTGAGCCTTTTCTGACTTTACCTTTGCAGTTTCAGGTTATATCCTGGTATTCTGCCTTAGTTACGGGTCCCTTTTTCAATTTTTTATATTTGTCCTTTTGCCTTTCAGTTTAACAAAAAGTTCTTTATGCAACTGTGCAGGTTTCTTTTGGATCTCTTATTTTTCTTTTTCAGTGGTATTATGCTGGACTGGATTTTGATAATTTCATTTTTCTGATTTTCTCAAGCTTCTTGAATTGTTTTCTCCTTAAGATTTTTATCCATGGAATCCTTTCCAAATTCAAAGTTTGTTGAAATCAGCTCTGTTAAATTCTAAGATACTGCTTTGATTTGTTCTATTTCTTGTGTCTGTATTATATTGAATTTCAAAATGACATGGTGACTTTCCTCCAAAGTTCCTACAACATGAACCCCTTATATCATTTCAACTCTGTTAATAAGAATTAAGTCCAGTATAACTGACCTCTTGTTCCTTTCTCTAGTTCAGGGGTCCCCAAACTTGGCAACTTTAAGACTTGTGGACTTCAACTCCCAGAATTCTTCAGCCAGCATAGCTGACTGAGGAATTCTGGGAGTTGAAGTTCACAAGTCTTAAAAGTTGCCAAGTTTGGAGACCGCTATTCTAGACTTTGGGAGACCAAGTTGCCTACTAGGTTTGTCTGGAATCTATTTGATCTCTCACTAGAGACAGTATTTGTCTTCCAATTGATATTAGGATAGTTGAAGTCCCTCATTATTACTGTGGTGTGCAGGAAGCACACCTTAACTAACTGAGGGGGGAAAAAGTACTTGTTAAAGTATTCTATCTCTACATCTTTTATAACAAAAATTGTTAGCTCTTAATTGTTATTTTAGTGATCCTCAGTGAAAGAAAACATGTGTCTAAATATACTTAATACGTTTAATAATAATTTGCAACTTTCTAACTTAGCACAAAATAAGCTATTTGTTTAATATTTCCAAAAACTATACATTGATATACTGTTGATGCATTGTTACATGAAACTAAGCTCAGATGATATTTTATTGGATTTATAAAAATGTTTTAAAAGGATCAATATTAGAGTTCAAGTCACTTGCTGTAATAATAAAAAAGTGAACTATGTGCCTTTTCAAAAATAAAATTGTAATTTTTGTACTTTCCCTTCCTCTAAAACCATGGTTATCGGCATTTTGTATTAGATAAAAAAATGGAAGATGATTATTAAACAAATGAAAGCGAATATACATGTTCCCACATATTTTTCAGGATCCAATCTGGGTCGGTCGCTGGGATCATAAGATTTGTTTTCCGAGCTTTCAGACCTGTGCTGGAGCCCATCTTCAGGGAACTTCTCTACAGCCTGCATAATTATTAAACTTAGAAATGAATATGTGCAGTACTGGATTGAAAGCAGGCAAGAGTACTTCATATCTGGCATGGGCATGTTCTCTGTAACTGTTGATGCCAACAGATATAAAGAGACTGCCCGTATCAGATTTAAAGCATTCTTGCCCACTTCAGATTAGTTAATGCATACTTTAGTTAGAAAATATTCCATTAAAAGATGGGAAAACTATACAAATAATTTTTGCTGTTGTTCATTACAATAATTTTAAGCCCTAGCAATATCAGGATTTCTCAAATGGGAATTTCTTTATGTTCCTTTTGGATGGGAATAGGTATTATTTACCAGATCCGTATGATTCAGATAAAATATTTTTCTCCCACAATAATATAAAAATAATGCAGCATTGTTGAAATCAGCAGCAGATATTGGTGTGGGTTTTTGTCTTAGTAATGATTTTGAACAGTTGATAAGAATTTATATTTTCTATTTTTCTTACGTTGTAGATGTTTTTGCTCTTGCATTGGCTATTAAGGAGATGTGCATAGCAACACGTAAAGCTCGTACTACACTCTGGTGTGCTCTTCAGATGACATTGCCTAAAACAACCTATACATCTGTTCCAGCTGACATGGAAAAGGTTTTACAAGAGCTAGTAACATCTCAAGATAAATTGTATGATCAGATGAATAGTGGTAATCCTATGATTCAACGGGGAGATACAAAAAAGCACTGAAAAGCAAAGGCAAAACACTATATATATGTATGTGTATGTATATATGTATGTATATATGTATGTATGTGTGTGTGTGTGTATGTATATATATATATATATAATATATAAACACACACACACACACACACATATATATATATAAAAACATTCTGTCCAAATTAAAAGTAAATATAAGAAAGTAAAGTTGGCTTATGTGAATCCAGCAGCTAACTGATAAGTATCAGTTAACATAAGCCACAATGTCTATGTTAACTGCTGTTGGAATCAGTATATTAATGAAGTTGAACTACTGTGTTAGGTTCAATAAATCAGTATGTTTTAAACTTTTAAATCCATTCTACATTGTAAGTATGCACAATGAGAATTTGGTTGTATAATAAAAATTCTTTTAGATTACATTATTACGTTCAAATAATGAATTGAATTGCTGTCACATATCGTGTACGCAGTCTAGTAAAACAATCTTTGATTGTGAAAAGAAAAAAGGTTTCATTTAGACAGCGAGTACCTGGAAACATAAAGAAAACAAAGCTAAATACACCCAGTATGAAATTTAAAAAATGAAAATATTTAAAGGAAGATATATTTATGAATTTAAAACCTTATTCTAAGCTTAAGTACAAAATTAACCTGATTTTTCTCAAATTAGTGATGCTGTCATAAAGTTATTATCCAACCATGCATGTTAAGGGAACATAAAAAGTTCTGAAATCATTTGTACCTATTATTTTAAATATCAATAAAACATTGCCTGTTTCAAAGTATTTAAATGTAAACAAATATTACATTTATCTGACCTGTGTCCTTACAGTTGTGCTGCAACTAAAATAATGAATATTATTTTTAATACCCTTGGTTTACTTTAAGAAGGGTATCAAGAAGTTCTGAAATGCACTTTCTTTATGGTTATTACACTTTAGCCAGTTTGGTTTAAAATAGTTTAATGTATATTTTGTTTCCTTGGTTTGCTTCTGCGTACTTTAGCGCTGTTGAACAATTGCTTTTGTCTTAATATCTTTTAATATCTTTTTATTGAATGTGAGTAACTTATTAAATTAGTATGTTATTATGTGGCTCAGGAGATCTTGGGTTTTAACAATATAGCATGAACATAAACTGTATAATGTCTGGATAAAATTTATTAATCTGCCCTTGGCTAGGTACACAGATATTTTAAATATTTGTGTTCTTCCAGCGTTTAGAAATCCTGGTGTGCTAAAAAGTATAATCAAACCACATAAATTGCCTTTAGATGATGAGAGGAATTGATTGAGATTGCAAGAGAAAATATAGGGAACAATTTTGATCATTGATATGACATTCCATGCTGCCAAAATAAACTGCAGATGGCAGCAAATTCATACCACTATGCTATAGTAGCCACTCAAAAGATGGGTTCAGTTTTGACATTGATGTGTTTCAGGTTATGAAAACAAATATTGTACTGACTTCAGTCTCTCAATTAATAAACTGGATTTTGTTGCAGTAAATTGTGTTTTTCCTTGACTTTCAGAGACAAGATATTGACAAATAGGGCTTTATAAATAAAAGATCTTCAGACTCCCTTGTTTCACTTTTCCAGCATTTTTACCAGCTTTTAGCTGTACTTTCTAATAGGGGCTGAGAACTAAGGATGTACACCTTATTCAGTTTAGATGGGAGCAGTGTTTTGGACTCAGCATAGTGTGTTCATTGTATCTATCATTGGTTCCTTCGACAAACCGAACGTCCTGGAACTGGAAGTCCAGGAAAAGGAGTGACAAGTACTGTGAGCATATAAATACCAGATCGAATGCACTTTTCCCAGTTTGCACATTTGTATGGAGAACTATAGAACTACTTGTTCAGTTGATATGACAAATTTGATCTGGCCTGTATTTTGAAATAGTGTAACACAAAATGTAAGTTTCCAGTTCTTATTGGATAGATCAATACAGTATTTAAGAAATACTATTTCCTATTTAATGTTTTGGGTAATTTACTTTTCCTTGAAAATAAATGTTTTAATTATTTATATCACACCTTTATTATTTTTATAAACAACTTAAGCTGGTAAACATACCCAATACTCAATTCCCCCTCCTATTTTTCCCATAGCAAAAACTGTGTGAAATGAGTTGGGTTGAGAATGATTGGACAATGTTAACAGTATTTTTAGATACTGTGATCACTTCAAAGTCATCCCTGTACTAGAACTACTGTTGTTCTTGTTCGATGTTGCCTGGAAATAAATGAATAGTTGAACCTTTCCAATATCATAATCATATAGAACTAATCCTCGCTACACACCCTTCACCACAGTTCCCATCTTTATCCTCAGTCTCTTGACCACTGCAGACAGTAACTTTTTCTTAAAAGTTTATACTGATCAACTGGCCCCCATCGTCATCTGCATTTTTAATAATTCATTAGGGATATATTCCTTCTTGCTTCAGATTCTCTATCATCCCCAGGGCCCAAGAAACTATCAAGGAGCTGAGTGACTACAGACTGATTGCTCTGACATCTATAGTTATGAAAACCCTTGAAACATTAGTGCTGATCCATCTGAAAATCATCACAGAACTATTGCTAGACCTTGCAGTTTGCCTATCAAGCAAATAGATTGCAGATGATGCTGTTAATATGGCACCGCACTACATTTTACAATATCTTGAATTCCCAAGGACCTATGCAAAGTCCTTTTTGTAGACTTCAGCTCAGCATTCAATATCATCCCAGAAATTCAAAATTTAAATTGTCTCAGCTAGCTATGCCTATATCTTATATATTAATTATAAGCTTTTTAACAAAGTAGGTGTACCAGTAAAATCACATTGAATACCTGTTCAGTTAGTACAGGCACCCCCCACCCAAGGCTTTGTGCATTCACCATATCAATGACTACATTCTCCTAATGGTATCTTATGATTATATTACTTTGTTGTTTGTATGTACACTGAGAGCTGTTGCACTAGAGATAAATTCCTTGTGTATCCAATCACACTTGGCCAATAAAGTATTGTATCTACTCTTCAATTTTCATTGCCATTCCATTTTATTCACATCAGGTGCTAGAATGTACCTTTTTAATCATGACTCTTTGGATTCTCCCTCCCTGAACCCTCTTCCTCCACTGCTGCTTCAGAGCAATGAAACTACATAAAACTTCAAGGTGATATTTGGAAAGTTATGTGAAAGTTAATATAATTATGTTTAGTACACTAATGGCACAAATTACAAACTGGATTATAATTATGAGAGAGATTATGTATAAAGAACAAGTAATAGTGCCCTATGAGCATTGGTAAATATAGTAAGAAAATATAACTTATTTAGCACTGCAAATGTAAAGAAAACATGATATGACAGCAATCCCAACAGTATATGTCACAACAGCTATACCCTTAATAAATTTTGAACATAGAACTATTGAAATAACAGTATTAAGTAAGATCAAGTAGTCAGATCTTCTACCAAAATGTTAGAAATATTCCCTTATCTAAGAAGCAAAATGATAAAAGGTTGCAATTAATTCCTATTAAATAAAAATGGCAGATTTAATGTAGCTTTTCTTTACTTGATATTCTGTTCTTGGCCTTTAATTTTCAATAATTCATCAGTTAGTGTACTAGCAAGGAAAAGGTGATAAATCAGGGAAGTACAGCAATTACTCTAAAACATTTAGGAGTGTGACTGCAAGGGTAGTATTCATTGTATCAAGTCTGGAATCAAGTAGCCAGAATCCTGGGTACTGAAATGTTGATGCTATACTAACACTATAAAACAATAACAGGATAAGTAGCAGGATAAAAGAAGATGCTTTGGGAGCATCTATTAGAATAAAGAGGAAAGCAAAGGCAATAACTTTAGGCACCGTGTAATTAAGGAGATCATGCTTCTGCATTACAGCAGAACTTAAGCCAAGGACTTCACTGTACAAATACAATATTTCTATAAAAGGAAAATTTTTCTGTTCCAAAATATTTTCCCTCTAAAATGGAAGAATCATCTGAGATTTGCTAAAAATTATCATTATATCTTATAAACATTAAGGATCTCATTTAGTATTCTTTGTTTGCGATAAATATGGTAGATTATAAAGAATGTATGGAGTAGGAAGTCAAACTTGTAATATACTAGATAAATTCATAGAACTTTACTTAAGGTAGTCACAATACAGTTTTGCTGAAGTAATGTATACATTTATTAGGCCAATCCTGAACAAAAGAAATATGTTCTCTCACATTTAATGTCAGATGTTTACAGCATTATGCTAAATCCAACTTTATACACTCATCATGTTGTGTTATCTCTTCTTGACAAATCCATGCAGCAAACTGGATTCTTCCACAACAATTCTACCACTTATAAGTATCCTTTGGGTAGACTGAATATTATAGAAATGAAAATACTTAATAAGAGCAGAAAATGACATGAAAAACAAAAAGTCACCAGTTCTTTGGTTATAGATCTTGGCTGTGACAATTCAGCCAAATTCTTGGACAGCAAAATTGTATACAGAAAATTTTAAATCAAAGTTTTTATCATGAGAGAGAAAACATCCTCTCTCCCTGCAAACCTTGCCAAGTACATGCTGCTGCTTTGGAAAAACAAAGAAAAATTTTCAAAAAGCTTATCTGCTTGATCACTCTGAACGTGCATGCTGTGCTATCTTTTAGATAATGGAGGGGAAGAAAGTCCAGCAGCTGTTATTAGCTACCGTTTCCTCTCGCCTTTTTGTGTCCTCTTCTTCTCTTTCTCCTTGCGTTCTTGCTTAGTCAACTTGTCTTTCTCCCGCTGGACTTTGTCCCGTTCTTTCTTTCGCTGAGATTCATCCCGTAGATGTTCTCTCTCCAGTTTACGAGCATTCATAACGTCTTCCAGGTTTGTATTTTTGAACAAAGCTAACAAACAGAGAGTTGAGGAGAACAAACCTTTTGAGCACATAAAGTTCTGACTTTGTCTAAACATACTTGCAACACAGCCTTAAGCCATAGAAACAGAATATAACCTGAAGAAAGACCTATTCCCCCTGGTTCTATGGAAAATGAAATTTAGCATTCAAATATCAATTCAGACTTGCATTTCTCAGTGAAAAAATGTAACTATTTCTCAATTTACTAAGCTTATTCTGAAGTGAAATAAAGAAAAATAAAAACATTTAATAAAGTAGAAGATGCAACAGAAATTATCAAGAAAATAGCTGCTGCTGCATGATCTGTACCTAATCAATTAACCCATTAGGAAGACAGTGAAGAAAACTGGAATATTGTAAGTAAGAAAATCTTTCCTATAATAATTGAAATAATTGAAATTTCATTCTTCTTTACCCAAGATTCTCCTCTGGAGACTCAACACTTTAAAATTTTATACTATTGATACAATATGCTTCTCTATTATTATTCCAAGAATGACCAAATTTAGCTTCAAGAGACAGCCTACAAAGGATACATTTGTTAGAAGCAATAGGCATTGCTGCTGCTCCCAAATCTTCATGTACATTTACTTCAGTGTACTGAGTTAAGGATAATAAAATATTGGGACTATGAACAAATGTACTAAATGCCTATGTATTCATGACTATTGCCTACCATGAAAAAATAATTAAGAGACTAGAAATAATCTTCCATTCCCCTACTGAATAATCCGAAATATTTGCCTGTAGTTTTTCTTTCATCAAGGATGGCAATATAGGTATCTTCAACCTTCACTTATTCTTGGTATCTATTAACCAGAGATTTCCTATGAGTATAGAACATTATATACCAAACTACCATGGCTAAAATAAAGAACTTACCAACATGAGTGTGTTTGATCCATGCTAAAATCATTTAAATTATTTTGAAGTAACTTCCTGCTTACTTCAATAATACCTATCATATGGGTATACAGCCCTTATTAATTTTGACTTAATCATAAAGATAACGTATGTTAAATAGATGGTAGAATGAGAATCTTCTTTTCTGATTAAGCCACAGTTGGTTATTAATTATCCCTGTCCAATCATCATGGAGTATCTTTGCTCTGACCCATATTTAAAGTTCCTGCATATGTTCTATCCTAAATTTATAATATAGAGTAGGTTGTAACAAAAAAAATAGCTAATCAAGGAATACAATTCACCTCAGCCCCGAGTCACTGAATGAGCCAGCTAAAGAATAGACACTTTCAGGACTTGCAGCAGAGAAAGGATATTCCTCATCATCTGTCACTTCAGCATATTGTGCCAGGAGAGCAGCTTTCTGAAGTGTATCCTCCTTCAAGACCTCTTTAGGTTTCACAACAATTTGTGCTTGCTTTTCAATTATGTTCGTGATGGCTTGGATCTCATCTGGGGAGGAAAGCAAGAATAAGTAATAACAAGTCCACCAAGAAGTCCTTGTTTTTCTTGCATATGGACATGACGCTTTCCAGAAATCAATATTTCCTGCAATTTGAATGCAATATTTAAAAAGTTAAAATTATAACAATAACTTTATTTACAGCCTCAGATGAAATAAATTAAAAATTCCAGCAAGATAAAACTATTAATAAAAATAAAAACAATGAAAAATAAAATGAAATAGAGTAAAAAAAAAAAAAGAGACTGCAGTTGAATACAGAAGCCTATGTCATGAAATCAGAATTGGAAAAAACAATACAAGGGGATAAAAAGTAATTTTTGTAGTGAAAATCATGCAAAAATATCCGAATTCATGCAACACCTTGAATACCATAAAGACTGTCATTTAATACCTTCTTTCTTCTCACTGATTTTAACATATTGTGCCTCTGACCACTTTTTAATTATTTCTTTACAAACTTCTTGTAATACATCTTCATCCTGATAAAGAACAGAGAAATTACTCAGTTGAATCAAGAAAATCTTACCTAAATCAAAAATATAATTCTACATGGTCTGTAATCTGAAATCCACTAAAACGCAAATTTATGCAGTTTTTTATAATTATGTATGTAATCATTACATTACCAATAGTTGAAAGTGTGTCTTAATTGGGAAGCTCTTAATGATTGTTGATGCCAACTTTATCAGAGTCTGATCATTTCACAAAGGAATCAGTTCATAAACAGAATTATATTTTAGAGTATGGACCAATTTAAACTATTTCCTAATAAAAACTGAATCATTTGAATTATAACAGGAGAAAAACAGAATAAATATATGACTACCAGAATAAGAAAATTTTATGAGTTACAAGAAAGTATTTTTAAACAGTTGTATAAAAGTAGATGGTAGGCTATGAATGCAAGTCCCACTTATTCAATGGAAATACACTGATACAGGAGTGCAACATTGCCACAAAACAAGCTGGTGTGTTACTGGCTTTTCTTTAGTGAAAAGCAAGAGAAAACATTCTTGAATTGTAGTCCTGAAACCTAAGAGACTCAAAAAGTTTGAGGCAACCAAAAAGACTAACAGATTCTTAAAGTGAGATGGGTGGTTTCTAAAATTGATGGATAAGTAACTTCCAAACAGTTCCAATCTCAAAAAAATGAATTATTTTCTTGCAGATATGTTTCCAACTGTCAGTAGCCAAGTTACTATTTTTGTTCTCTTATCCTTTAAACATAAAAAGAAATGCATACATTCTTAGCTATAGTCTTGGCTTTATTTTCTGTGCCCTTTTTAAATCTAATACTTTTTATTACTGTTACAATCTAACTATTTTACTGCTACTGTAGTTTATGGCTCATTATATGGTATGACCTGTGGTTGTAAACAATAAACTTAGTTACATTAAGACTTTTCAAAATACAATACAATCTTTTTTTTCCAATGTAAAATAAAGTTTATTTCTATATTTTATGAAACAAAAATTATAAAACTAGAAATAGGTTTTATACATTGTATACATTGATTTCTGGAATTAACCCTTGATATGGCATCTTTGCAATGGTAGGCAAAGCTAGGGGTAAAGAAAAACTTGTACCTCTCGATTTATTCTAGACCAGTTAATGTCATAAAAAAATGCCCTAATTGCTCTAGATTTTGGCTTTTGAAAATTCTGACATGTCTTATTGTATAAATGTGTCCATCCCAGCTGCCTGAAAAGTTGTTCTATTCATGCTTGTGAGATCCTTTGCATTCGTATTTAAACAAAATGGCAGAAGATAATGACAAGTAATCGTTTCTGATTTTTCACTTGCTGTTTGATTTTCATGATATCTGGTGATACAAAACTAACAAATATTGATTGTTGCGGCTTAGGTTCACCACAAAACCTGTCAATTGACCCTTTCTGGATTCTACTTGAATTCCCCATCCACTTACTTCCAAACACTTAATACTTAATCTTAATGAAATCAAGGACAGAAGAGTAGAACCTCCCATTTGTAATGTAAGCAATGAGGATATTTAATAAGAAACAGATTGTTGCTTAAACCCGTTCAGTAAATATTAGGAATAAACAAAATTTGAACCCAGATTTGACATGTCATCTCGAAATGCTTTACGTGAGTAAGAAATAGAGATAAAAATTAAAACTACACTCGGTGCAATACCCCTATATACCTAGCTGTTCCTGGAATTCTTCATGCACACTTTGGATCTATTTTATACATACGAATAAAATATACCCCAAAAGCTAGGAAAGATACGAAATCCATTTTGATAGTGTCATATGAGGGGAGGGAGGAAGGAAAAGAGGAAGGGAAAAAAAATAGCTACGGAAGCCGGCCAGGACCAATTTGTCGTCATTCTCACCGATTCCCCCGCAGCCAAGGCCCCTGTTAGCCCTTCCAATCGCTCTGCATCGCACTCCGCTTCCCGCAATACGCCTCGTATATATCCACCGTACACATCACCATCTAATCCAAGGGCCTCAAGACGACTCTCAAGCCAAGGTTCAAAAGCGCAGAGCGCCGCCATCTTAGGTCATAACCCGTCCGAAGTCGCAGCCGCGAATACATGCGCAGTGCTCCGGAGGCGGAAGTTCGAAAAAGTGTAAGGATTGGAGATGTACTCTTCGGTGTTAAAAAAATTAGCCTTGTGAGCTGTGATAATTCTCAACAGAAAATACCGGTAATATGAGTGCAACCTTTTAATTTAGCGGTAATTGGGTTTCAAAAAATCTTGTCTCCAAAAGAAGTAGCGATAAGTGGTAGGAATTACTGCTTTTTCTCTCTTAGGAGTTTTTTACTATTGCATTCTTAGGTTTTTTTTTTTTCAATTTAACCTACTGTCAGGCTTTACACTTGGACTTAAAAATAAATCATGGATCTTCTGAGGCTTCACCGTAGCTCAAATGCTAATTTGGCTGCCAAAGTTCATAGTCACCAGTGTTCAGCTATATTGCATATACGTACCTATACATACAGAATAGAGTTGGAATGGACTTGGAGATTTTCTAGTCCAACCTCCTGCTCAAACAGGAGATCCTATAGCATTTCAGGCAAGTGGTTGTCCAGTCTCTTCTTAAAAACCTCCAGTGTTGACACACCCACAACTTCTGAAGATGAGCTGTTCCACTAGTTAAATTGTTCTCACTTAAGAAGTCTCTCCTTAATTCCAGGTTGCTTCTCTCGATTAGTTTCCACCCATTATTTTTTGTCTTGGCTTTGGGAAATAACTCCCCCCCCCCACTTTTTGTGACAGCCCCTCAAATACTGGAACACTGCTACCATGTCACCCCTAGTTCTTTGCTCTAGACTAGCCATATCCAATTCCTGCAACCATTCTTCATATGTTTCAGTCCCCAGGCATTTAAATCATCTTGGTTGCTCTCTTCTGCATTTTCCCCCAAAGTTTCAACATCTTTTTGTAATGTGATAACCAAAACTGGATACAGTATTCCAGGTGTGGTCTTACTAAGTTTTTATAAAGCGGTACTAATACTTCACATGATCTTGACTCTATGCCTCTGTTTATATAACCAGGGATTGTATTAACTTTTTTAGTTGATGCAATTGCTGGCTCATATTTAAATGATCGTCCACTAGGACTTCAAGACCCTTCCTGTTTTTCAGCCAGATTTCCCTAATCTGTACTTGTATCTTTGATTTTTCTTCCCTAAATGTAAAAACTTGCTTTTCTTCACATTAAATTTCATTTTGTTGGATAGAGCCCATTGTTCAAGTCTGTCAAGTTCTTTTTGGTTTCTGAGCTTATCAGGATCCAAAAGGCATTTGAAGTTGTACACATTAGTTTTATTTTCTCCAATAGAAAGATGTCAGGAGCGTTTATATTTTCTAAAAGGTTTAAACCTGATTCTTCTTATAACTGGTGTCTCTGTACAAGTAAAGTACTAGCAAGTATTAAACAAATTAGACTGCTTATATTTTTGCTGTCATCTAAGACTGAATAGGAATTGCCATCTAAAGGAAATCTAGAGTATATAGATATTAAAAGGCACAGTAGAATTACTAGACTCATTCAAGTCAGAGGAATATAAGGTATTTGTATACTGGTAATTCACGTCAGAATTTAAATTAGAAAGGGATTTGAGATACAGTGATTAAAGTTTTTTCCCTAAAGGTGAATATTATGTAAGATCTAGATATAGTAAAAGTCTGGTTCATTATATAGCAAAATATATTTTATTATATATCTTTGTTGCCACTTAGTATTCATCTATATATTTGCAACCCAGAATAAGTGGCTATATTTTAAGTTCCATGCGAAGCAGAACCACAAAATACCCAACTCATTTAGTCTACCATATTGTATAAATTTAGTGTATCTTGTTATTTTGTGGTCCAGTATGTTTTGCAAAGTCATTAAACTGGATTCCTTAATTAATGATTAATCACTTTTCCCAGATGCACTATGGTAATTATTTTCATAAACAATGCTATCTTTAGATGTGTGGAAATTGTTTATGGCATTTGAGTAGTACTTTAGTAGTTTAGGACTTTAATTTCCAGAATTCACACCAATTATTTGGCTAAAAATTTTGATTCTTGCAATCCAACCCATCTGGAATGCTTCTTATTAGAGAAGGCCATTTTAGTGTTTTGCTTTACAGCATGCTAGCTTCCAATTTAACTTTTTAAGGCAAGACATGGGCAAAGATATCTGGGGAAACAATGGGACCTGAGTTCTGTATTATTTACTGCTTATACAGACCAATCAGCGTAACAACAATACCTGGGAAGATACTGGAAAAAGTAATAAAAACAGATCTGTGGACATCTACAAACAAATAAAATTATAACTAGTAGCTGTTTTTTTTTTTATTAAAAACAGATCATGTCAAACCAATCTTACTTCATTCTTTGACAAAGTGACCAAATTAGTAAACCAGCAAAATGCTGTGAACATAGTATGTTTAGACTTCAGTAAGGCATTTGACAAAGTAAACCACAACCTACTTCTTGGTAAGCTAGAAAAATGTGGAATAGACAGTCCCATTACCAGATGGATTTGTAACTGGCTGACAAACTGTTTTTAAAGAATAGTCTTTAATGGTACTACATCTACATGGAAGTAAGTAAGCAGTGGAGTACCACAAGATTCCGTCTTAGGCCCAATATTCTTCACTACCTTAGATGGTAGAATAGAAGGGGATACTCATCACATCTGTAGATGACACTAAACTGGCAGAAATAGGCAATACCCCAGAAGACAAGCTCAGAATCCAAGAAGATCTTGACAGACTTGAAAAATAGACTCTACTCAACAAATGAAATTTAATGAGATAAAAGCATGGTTTTACACATGGGCAGGAAAAACCAAAGGTACAAGTATGATTAGGTGAAACCTGGCTCAAAAACAGTAACTGTGAGAGGGACCTTAGAGTCCTAGTGGATGATCACTTAAATACAAATCAGCAGTATGTGACAGCAGTCAAAAAAGCTAATAGAATTGTTGGTTGTATGAACAGAAGCATAGAATTAAAATCACATGAAGTATTAGTACCGCTTTATGAAGCCTTAGTAAGACCATACCTAGAATACTGCATCCAGTTTTGGTCACTATATTACAAAAAAGATGTTGAGACTTTGGAAATAGTGAAAAGAAGAGCAACTAAGATGATTAAAGGCCTGGAGACTAAAACATGAAGAATGGTTGCAGAATTTGGATTTGACTAGTCTAGAGAAAAAAGGACTGGGGGGACATGATAGCAGTGTTGTTGTTGTTTGTTGCAAAGTCGTATCCAACCCATCTTAACCCATGAACAACGTTCCTTCCTGTCCTCTACCATCTTCTAGAGTCCATTTAAGCTCATGCCTATTGCTTCAGTGACTCCATCCAGCCACCTCATTTTCTTGTTGTCCCCTTCTATTGTCCTCAATCATTCCCAGCATTAGGCTCTTCTTAAGTGAGTCCTTCCTTCTCATTAGGCGGCCAAAGTATTTGATCTGGCCTTCTAAAGAGCAATCAGGGTTGATCTCCTCTAGGACTGACAGGTTTGATTGCCTTGCAGTCCAAGGGACTTGCAGGAGTCTTCACCAGCACCATAGTTCAAAGGCCTCAATTCTTTGGCGCTCAACCTTTCTTATGGTCCAACTTTTATAGCCATACATTACAACTGAGAAAACCATAGCCTTGACTATATGTACTTTTGTTGGCAGGGTGATATCTCTGCTTTTTAATATGCTGTCTAAATTTGCCATAGCTTTCCTCCCCAGGAGCAAGGGTCTTTTAATTTCTTGGGTGAAGTCTGTGGTGATCTTGGAGGCCAGAAAAATAAAATCTGTCACTACCTCCATTTCTTCCCCATCTATTTGCCAGGAATTGAGAGGCTGAATGCCATGACCTTAGTTTTCTTAATGTTAAGTTTCAAGCCAACTTTTGCACTCTCCTCTTACACCCGCATCAAGAGGCTCTTTAGTTTCTCTTCACTTTCTGCCATTAGAGTGGTATTATCAGCATATATGAGGTTGTTGATATTTCTCCCAGCAATCTTAATTCCAACTTTTGATTCATCTAGCCCTGCCTTTCTCATGATGTGCTATGCATTAATTAATAGGCAGGGTGGCAGTATACAGCCTTGCCAGACTCATTTCCCAATTTTGAACCAATCAGTGGTTCTGTCCAGTTCTTACTGTTGCTTCTTGACCCACATATATGTTTCTCAAGAGACAAATAAGATGGTCTGGTACTCCCATCTCTTTAAGAACTTGCCACAATTTGTTGTGATCCACACAATCAAAGGCTTTAGCATAGTCAATGAAGCAGAAGTAGATGTTTTTCTGGAACTCCCTAGCTTTCTCCATTATCCAGTGTATCCAGAGGAGGGGGTCAATTTATTTCCCAAAGCACCAGAGGACAGGATGAGAAACAATGAATGTAAATTAAAGAGAAACTTCTTAACAGTGAGGACAATTAATTAACCAGTGGAACAGCTTGGTTTCAGACATAAGATGCTTCATCATTGGAGGTTTTTAAGAAGAGACAGGACAGTCACTTGTTTAAAATGGTATAGGATCTCCTGCTTGAGGAGCTGGAGTAGTAGACCTCCAAGGTTCCATCCAGTTGTATTCTGTTTGTTTTGTGTATTGGCTTATATCAGTGATATTCAAATAGTACCCCAGGATTTAATGAGAATCATCCAAGAGTTCCACATGACAGTTTCTCTTTATATTGTAGGAAATACATTATTACTTTGCAACAATAATAATTTTGTTCAAATGAAATGTATTACATGAAAGATTGCAAACTGATTTTTCACAATGAGAAGTGTTCATAGACATTGAAGGCCATTGGCTCATATGAAAGAATCTGTCACAAGACGCTGTCACATTGGTTATCACAGATCATTATTTGGTTTATAAATTCAGACTACAGTGATACCTCTATACTCATTGTTAATTGGTTCCATGAAGTGCAGTGAATACTAAATATATTTTTCTCATATAGAATAATATAAATAACTTTAATGCATTCTCAAACCAAAGGCAATGCACATTTTAAAGGCAATATGTCAAAAATAGAGTTGTACATCATTACTTATAAGAGAAAGAAACCTAAAAATGAATAAATACTTACATAAAATAAAAACTTCACTTTACCTATACTATTGAGAGAAAAAAGCACAAAAATATACAAAATGACCATAGAAGCAAAGAAAAAAGTGCAAGGGGATATGCACAGGATGAGAACTAATATATGACTAACACATCACCTGTATATATGTGTGTATGTAGTGTGTGTGTGTGTGTTAGGTTTTGAGCTGATAAATAATTAAATAAGGGAGACTAGGATAAATCTATTTCAAGCTTGTTAGCTCTCTTCAGCTAGCCATAACCTTACTGGGATTTGAACCAGGGAAGTATTACGAGGCAGTTGTAATTGCCATTAGACCACTGGTTCTATCCTGTTCAGCTGAGGCAGGGGAATGAGTATATACTTTGTGTTACGACACCCTGCTAAGCCCCAGTTGAGGGAGAAAGCATACTGCTTTCTTTTCTGTCTTTCGGCTCATCACCAGAGACCATATCGACAGAAAGCTATTTGTTTCGTTGTCTTTTGTTTACATGTGTGTTAGGTTTTGAGCTGATAAATAATTAAATAAGGGAGACTAGGATAGATCTATTTCGAGCTTGTTAGCTCTCTTCAGCTAGCCATACCCTTACTGGGATTCGAACCAGGGAAGTATTACACATGAGGCAGTTGTAATTGCCATTAGACCACTGGTTCTATCCTGTTCAACTGTAACACAAAGTATATACTCATTCCCCTGCCTCAGCTGAACAGGATAGAACCAGTGGCACAAGGCCGAAGACACAAGCCTGAAGGTGATAAATGAGACTTCATCGAAACGTCGCCTAGATATTTCCAATTCTACGCGGGAGAAAACCCGAAGAACCAAAAATCCATATATATATATATATAATATTATTTTCTTAAATATACATCTATATTGTATGTGAACAGAATTAGTTTTGAGTATCATTCATAATTGATCCAATTCATCATAACAATATTATTAATCTCTATCACATTTGTCAAATTTAAGTAATCATCATTATATTGTTTAAATATTAATAAGCAAAAATGTCTAACTCCTCATCTTTATCTTCATCTATATCTTTCTTGTTCAATCTAAATGTTTCTCTATTATATACAAACAAAATTAATTCTAGGTATCATATTGATCCAATTCATGTTAACAATGTTAGTAATCTCTATTACATTTATCAAATTTAAGTAATTCTCATTTTATTATCTATAAATACATAAAAAATTGCCTAACATCTGTAAACCTCTAGTCTTTCTGTGTAATATTTTTATTCATTCTATAAAAATTTATATTCTAATATTTTCCCTATCTCATTTTATTTCTGTCTCCTTTAGCTTACAATCAGGCTACTTAAATATTTAAATGTTAATTCTTTTTATCTATCATCTCTTCTTCTCCTTAGTGCTTCAATTCTTATCCATTTTTTAATTCGCCTTCCACAATCCTCATCTTTATCTCTATCTTCATCTCTATCTTACTCAATTTAAACATTTGACCCAGTACAAACTTATGCTGTCAATTCTCACAGTTGTCTGCCCATGTCCCAGTCTCCTTATCAAAAGAATATTCCTGTCTCTCCAATTGTCAATTGTCAATTTGTCTGTTTTATTTTCTTTGGTCTTTCTTCCTTTATTGGCTGATTTGTCAGTCCTATTTTTTGTTCCAGTCCTTGATTTATTTGTTGATGTGGCCACTCCCTCTGTTCTTTCCACTCCTTTTGCTTGTCATTTATCTGATCTTCCTCTTCATTGAACTGTTGCTTCATTTGTTCCATTTGCTGGTTTTTCTGATGTGTATTTTTTCCCTGTTTGGGTTCCATTTGCTAACTTAAGAAGTCCATTTCCTCCAATCTTTCTGTTGATTCCACCAGTTCGTGGGCAGTTTGATCTTTATTCATTGTTCTTTGCGAAATATTTTCCCTTTTCTCATCCATCCCACAATCAAATCCATAATATTTCAGAACAGCCAAAATGTCTCATTGAAAAGTCCTCTCATTTCCACAGCTGTTTCTTCAGCTTCAATCATAGTAGCAATAGAAATGGAATAAACAATCATGCCTCAATCTGATTCAGAGAGTCCAAAATCATAGAAATATGATTTGTTTTCCAATTGTTAGTAGATGGGACTCTCTTCTCAAATTTCCATGTTGCCTTTTTTTCAGCAGATATTTATTTCACTCAATCTCAATTTCTTTCAAAACAAAATCAATTATTTAAATGGGTCAATTCCAGCTTTTATTCCATCCAAGGTATTTTCCAAAATCTTTAAATCTGCTCTGTGATTTTATTCTTTTATTCCAGCTTCCCAGAGACTCTTTTATAAAATGTATTTCTTATTACCACCTCTGGTAAGCACGAGGCAGTAAACAGTTAAAAGTCCCAGCCACCAGCTACCATGTTTCTTAGAAAATAAGATAGGGCCTTATTGTCTTTAGATCCCCCCAAAAAACTGGCTAGGCCGTCTTTTCGAGGGGTGTCTTAATTCCCCCTCATGCGCCTCGCCTAGCCACTGGGCCACTTCTATCATGGCTGAAAGGAATGTCCCACGCGCCTTGCCTCTCCACCGGGATGCTTCTTTAGTGATCAAAAGGAGCTATTCCTCAAGCTTAGCATAGACTGAGGAAAGAATGGCAGGCGGAAAAATTCCTCCTCCCCATTTTCCTCCCGTTTTCCAAAAAGCCTCCATTCCAAAACTTCAGCGTTTGGAATGGAGGCTTTTTAGAAAATAGCAGGAAAATGGGGAGGGGAATTTTCCTGTCTGTCATCCATTCCTCAAGCTCCCTCTCCCTCCCCATTTTCCTGCCTTTCTCAAAAACGGCTCCACTCCAAGCCTTCAACATATGCCAGGACTCTGCAAGGCTTGTTGTAGTGTTGTGCATGCAAGCAGCGGCATTGCTGTGAGGTTCATCACATCGGCACAGTCTCTTCAAGCACAACCTTGCAAGGACTGCTGTGCCATTGCGCGTGCAAGCGCTGGCACCGCTACAAGTTTGGATATACTGGCACAGGTGCTCACAGCAGGATGTCAGCTGCACCAGTGTGATGAAACTCACAGAGCTGCCATTCATTAGTGCAATGCCACAACATGGTCAAGACCTTGTTGATGGCCCCAATTATGTCAAGGACCTTGGAGTATTCATCTCTAATGATCTAAGTGCCCACTGTATCTACATAGCCAAAAAGACATTAAGAGTTGTTAACCTAATCCTGTGTAGCTTTTTCTCTGGTAATATCACATTACTAACTAGAGCATACAAAACATTTGCTAGATCAATACTCGAATACAGCTCATCAGTCTGGAACCTGCATTACGTATCTGATATTAACATAGTTGAGAAAATCCAGAAATAATTCACAAGAAGAGTTATCCACTTCTCTATCATTGCAGAATACCTTATGCCACCAGACTTGAAATTCTAGACCTAGACAACCTAGAACTACTCCACCTTTGGTCCGATCTAACTATAGTACATAAAATTATCTACTGCAGTGTCCTACCTGTCAATAAATACTTCAGTTTCAACCACAACAATACAAGAGCACACAATAGATACAAACTCAAGGTTAACCGCACCACAAAGATACAAACTTGATTACAGGAAATACAACTTCAGCAACAGAGTGGTAATGTCTGGAATACTCTACCTGACTCTGTGGTTTCTTCCCCAAACCCAAAAACTTTAATCTTCGACTATCTGCTATTGACCTCACCCCCTTCCTAAGAGATCTGTAGGGTGTGTCCATAAGTGTACCAATGTACCTACCGTCCCTATCCTAATGTTTTCTTTTTTTTATTTGTATCCATTTCATGTGTTCATAATCAGGTTTATACTTATACCTGTTATCTAATACTTGCTTGACAAATAAATAAATAATAAACAAACAAGCCTTGCAGGGTCCTGTTCCAAGAGGAATGGATAACAGGTAGGAAAATTCCCTTCCCCGTTTTCCTGCCTTTCATGAAAACAGCTCCACTCCAAGTCTTCAGCATTGCAATACTGAAAGCTCCATTCCAAACCTTCAGTATTGCAATGGGATACACTGAAGGCTCAGAATGCCTCTGCTTCAGTGCAGAATGACTTTTGCCCTTCTCTGCAGATGAACAGTTGCGCCCCCTCCCTTTACCTGCACCACCACTTGTGTCAGCCATGCGCAGTGAGTTGCGAGGCAACTGACATTAACAGGTTTTAACTTGCAAATAAATTAAGAGTCCTGGGATTTTCTTGTCAAAATGCATTGAGTACCAAATTTGATGAATTTTAAAACAATTGAGTGTACTGAGGTACCACTGTAGCAGTAATTATTTAATGCTTCATACAGGGAACTGCACATTAGAACCCAATACTCTTTTTAAATTGATATTTGCAAATTTAGTACATATGTTATTACTTTTCTAAATAAAGTTTGGTTTTTAAGTTGAGTTCTCAAGCCAATATTCTCAAGCTAATATTAATAAACCATGTGTTCTTCATCAAAATCCTCAAAGAGATAAACTATAATTCTGCATATAAAGTAATCAAACACAGCCACTTGTCTGGAATGGTATGGGGCAGGGGTATCAAACTCAAGGCCTGCCACCGGGTGCCTAAATCTGGTCCACGGGGCTGGCCTGGAAATAGCAAAGGACCAGCCCATGGTGCCTCTTGCAGCCAAAACAGGGTAAGAGGGAGCCATGCGTAGTCCCTCTGCAGCCCATTTTCAATCTGGATGGATTCCTGCAGTGCTTTGCCGACCAAAACAGGACATGTGCAGCCTACTGCTCCCTGTTTTGGCTGGCAGAGCACTGCTCAGGAGGCCATCCAGGCCGAAAATGGGTCTCTCTCTCTGTCTCTTAAATTCAGTTCAATGACATGGTACCCAAAGGTTGGCATATTTCATTTTCTGGTTAAAACACATTGGTTCATTCCTGCATAGTCTCTTTACAGTTTAATAGGGCTTTTTATAATAAACACAAGAGGAGCTGGGTTTTTGTTCCTCAAGCTTCAGAAGCAGAAAGAGAGACAATTTCACAAGGGCACAAAGTACAACTATTTAAGTCTCTTAAATAGAATGAACAGCTTTCTCACAATAGTGGAACAATCTACCTACGGTAATAGTGGCTTGCCTGTCTAGAGGTTTTTAAGGGTAAGACAGTCACCTCTCAAGGACATTTTAACTGGTTTTCCTGCACATTGCAGTGTGTTGGACTAAATTATCTTTCACAATTCTATTTTATATAAAATGCATGTGTGAGAAGTTGAAACAACATTATTTGTTATTAATCACTTCAGATAAATTATTAAAGGTATGGTTCTTCCTATTAACTGTCCATTCACTTCCATCTTATCCTACTTAACTAAATGGCAATTATGTCTGGTTTCTGTTTTTTTATGTTTTTGTTTCTATCTACAATAGGTTGTTGAAAGTTTTCTCAGTAAAGAAGTGAGTTGTGTTATATAGCCAGAGCTGCAAAGCTAGACAAGAAAGAAGGCTAAAGAAGGGAATGGTTACTCTGCTGAAAGATGCTGGAAGTAAATCTTTTTCAAGACTCCCAGAGGGTCAGGGATGCCCCTTGCTCATACCAGTTGATGTGGTAAGAACTTTTGGTTGGAAAAAATGCTTACTCTTTTTTTTATACAGATTTTTAAAAGGAAGAACAAGATCTTGGCATGTTTTCAAAATTAACCTGCTGGTTTGACCCCTAGTTCTTAAATTTGTTTTTTGTGGGGTGCTAGTGAGCTTGGCATTCCTTATGAGAACTGCTAGATAAATATCAGCCAAGTAGCACAATTTTATCAGTTTAGGCAACAGCCATGCTTCAGTTAGGCTTTGATTACATGCAGGTTCAATTACTGTATTGCAATGTTTTATCTCTAGCCTTTGAAGGTAGTTTGTAAACTTCAATTGGTACAGAATGAAAAGTCATGGATATATTCACATTACATTATTCTAATTTTATATCAGAAGGATTGGTTCCTGATTTGTTTCTGGGATCAATTGAAAATGGATGTGTTGAGGATTAAGTTACTTAAAAGCCATTTTTATCTCTTATGAATAGTGTCAAAGTTGTGATTACCTTATAAGAAACTGTATCATCAAATTTGCTTATAAGTGGCAGAGCCTTTTTAGGTATGGGCCAAATTTGTAGAACTCTCTTATGTTGGAAATATAATTGACTCCTTCAATACTTGTTTTAATTAGATTTGAAAAGGTATTTTCCTCCATGCAATATATTATTAATATTTTCAGTTTTTAATGTCATAAAAAACCTTTTTGCATTGATTTACTGAAATTCCTTTATATTGTTAGGATTAAGTGTCTTATGATTTTATGATGAACGTCTTCAAATTTGGCATATTTATTGTTCAGTTTTAATCATTTTTATAGATTATTTAAAATGCCTCTTGATTTGGCTGATCTTGAAAAAGATAAGCAGAGTACTGTAGACCCAGTTAGTAGTTCCATGTTTATCAGGAAATCCCTGGTGCAGAGGCTAAACTGGAAAGTTAACAAAATATTTTTGAAACAGTGAGGGGAAAATAACTTTTACAATGGATATAAAAAGTCTATACACCCTTGTTAAAATTCCAGGTTTAGAGAAATAGAAAAACAAGACCAAAATAAATCACTTCAGATTTTTTTTACCTTTAATGTAACATATATGCTATGTAATTCAATTGAAAAACAAACTAAATCTTTTGGGGGCGGGGAAATAAGTGATTAGGAGACAAGTTTATCCAAACGGAGAATTTAGTGTACTTTGTGATATACCAATAAGTAGATAATTTTTTCTTGCATGTGAAAATAATGTAGTATTTTAATTTTGCCAGAAGATGGCAGACCAGAACAATCAAGTATTTGCCTATATTTATTTATTTTATTTATTTGTTTGTTTGTTTGTCAAACATGTAGAAGATGACAAGGGTAAGAATGAACATAAACATGAACAAAGGAAGTAAATACAGATAAATGGGGACAGTAAGACAGGGACAGTGCGCTTATGCATGCCCCCTTTATATAATGGCTTTATATTTATATTTTATATAATGGCATTATATTATGTATGTATGTATGTATGTATGTAATGGCTTTATATTTATATTTTATATAATGGATATATATAATGGCTTTATGTAATGGCTGCCTGGTTAAATGGTTAAATTCATCCATATAAAATCTCATATCTACATAGCTAGAAAATATACCTTTAATTGATTCACAAATCAACTAAGCATATAAAAGCATTTCACAAAAATATTTTTTTGTGATGGGCATAGGGAAGGCATACTATACTTACATGAAGATAAAATACATTGTACTATGCTACACTATGTTATTCAGTTCTGGGAATTGAAATCCATGGATCTTAGATTGTCAAGATTGAGAAACATTGATGTAGACCAATAATGCTGAACTCATACATAATGTTTGACATATGACAGTTTATTTAATGATGATCAGGGATTATGTCGCCTTAGAAAGGTTACTTTACAGCCTATAAAACACTTCCAACTGTTCTAAAATATTGCACCACCATTCCTGTGGTCACATGATTGTGGTCTGAGTGCTTAGCAACTTATTTGCATTTAGGACTGGTTGCCAAGTGCCCTGTGATCATGTGTTTGCATTTGTAATCTCTGTCTGCTTCCCCCAGAAAGACAGTGGGGAAGCCAGCAGGCAAATATTGCCAATTGCTGCTGTCTGCCCTGAGGATTCCCCCTTGCCTCTGAGGGCTGGTTGAAAGGGCTCTCTGCTGAGAGGAGCTGAATATCTTTGGTGGAATGTAAAAACAGAGCATAGATCTTGAATGTTTGAGTTCTGCTCCTGCCAGAGAAGTTTCCTTTCTGTGCACATAGAGGGAACTTTTTTGGGGAGGGAGCTGTTTTAGCCAGCTCCAAGACATGAGAGGGAGCTGAAATCCAAACAGATAATGGAGAGGCTGCATGATAAAATAAAGAATGTTAGGTGCCTCAGGGAGGTACAGGAGGACTGGCATAGGTTGCATGCCAAATGTCTTTCTGCTCAGGGGCCAAAAATCCTGCTTGGATTTCAGTAAGGAGGATTTTCAGCTTCTGAGTAGAGCCTTTTAGGATCTCATCCCTTCCTCTCCATTTGGGGATCCCATGATCCTAATCTGAAACAACATTTGCTTAGCAACCTGCAAGATTGCTTAATGACCCACAACTAAGAATGCCAAGTTTGTAGTTGAGCAAAACAGTCATGTAACATCTTGCTTTTCTCAATGATAGATGACAGTCCCAAACTGGGCATAAATGGAGGATTACCCATACCCTTTAAAAGGGCTCCTTCATATCTTATTTTAATCTCTGTGAAGTATATCATTATAATTGAATTATATCCAGAAGAAGACTGGCAACCATGGAGCAGTAGTGTTATAGGAGTCATTCTTGCCCCCCCCCCAAAAAAAAAACAAAAAAAAAAACCCAACTTCTTGTACTGCCATACTCTGTACCCTCTATAGTTTCTGAAAGCTCTTCAAGGCTAACCCTATGTAGAGTGGATTACAATAGTCCAGCTATGAGATGACCAAGGATTGAGCGGCTGAGCACAGGAAATCCTGATCCAGGAAGGGTCACAACTGTCACACAACACAGAATGGCTCTCCTAGCCATGACTGCTTGATGAGCAGGAGTTGTGAGTGCAGTAGAACAGGGTTTCCCAATCCTGGGCTGTGGCCTATTTGCAATCAGCTCAACTGATGCATGCATTCAGCTTAACTTGCATGAGTGGCAGTTAGAGCTCACTTGCACAGTTGTACTTATGCGAGCGGTGGGCCAACATGCATGTGCTCTCTCTCTCTCTCTGTGTGTGTGTGTGGCAGCCCACCACTTCCACAGCCTTGTTCCTCTCTTCCTCCGCCCCACTCCCCACACCAGGCTGCTAAGCTGCAAAAGTTGGGGATTGCTGCAGTAGAAGCCCCAAATTGCAAACTGGATTTTTCTGGGCCAGTGCCACTCAAAGTCAAATATGACAAAATCCCGGATCCCAGTATCCAAAGTCTTATCGGGGTTCAGTCAAAGCTGTTGTCTCCCATCCAGGCCCCCACAGCCTTCTGGCACCCTGAGAATGTGGCCATAGCATCACTTGAGTCACCAAAAATGGAAATGTCATCAGCATACTCTAGATACCTCAACTTGTGGTGACGATCTCATGATGATCTCATGCAGTAGTTTCATATAGATGTTGAAAAGGAGTGGATAAAGTATCAAGCCCTGCAGCGCACCAGAAAATAGCAGCCGAGGGCTGAACCTCTCACTTCTTGGGAATGAGAGAAAGAGAAAGGAGCTGAGCAACCACAGAACTGTGCCTCACAGTCCCAGTCCCCACAGCTGACCCAAAACTATACCATAATCAATAGTATCGAGAGCCACTGAGAGGTGAAGAAGAGCAAGGACGGTTGCATTGCCCCCATCCTGCTCTTGCCAGAGATCATCAACAAAGGTGACCAATATCAGGCCTGGATCCTGACTGAAAGGGGTCCGGAGAATCCATTTAATCGAGGACCGTCTGCAGCTGCCAGGTCACCACCTTTTCCATTTAACTAGATTGGTTTTTTATTTTAGCTTTTTCAATCCTGATGCTCCCCTGATGTATTGCATTTTGATTTATTTATTTTCTAGCCAAATAGCTACAAACAATCAGTCAACCTTTATTGTCAGAGTACAACATGTGTACAATGAGATTAGCTGACACATGTAATAATATCTGCATTTGGAGATTAAAGACATAGGATAGTTGTCTGAAAATTTGATAATCTGACAGAATTATGATTAAACCTTGTCTCAGTTCTTCCCTTTCCTTACAAAGACAAGGAATTAAGTAATAATGTTTTGCCTTTTTCACCTCAACTATCTTTGGAAAAAAATGTGATATTTGTTCCTTAATGCTCTTCTTCAAGAAATGTTATCCTACATACAAAGATTATCCAAGAAACAGCCTCTGCAAAAAAAAAGAAGTAATGCTGGAAGGACTGTTCTGAATATAGGAGTGGAGGAAGATTTATGTAATAGTATAGCAGGAGAATTGGAAAACACATTTTTTTTTAAAGATATAGATGCTTTTTTCATGGAATAAGAGAGACGTGATATACTCAGTCATGGCTAGCTGGGGAATTTTGTCCATACATCTTAAAGTTGTCAAAGTTCAGAAACATGGATATAGGCCATTCTTTCTTGTGCCAGACAAATGCCTATCAGAATATGTAGGGTTGAAATCTCATCATGAAAGCAAAAGTTAATCAAAAGACCCTTTAATTTTTCTTTCAGCTGATTGCATAATGTTAAATGATCAAATGGCAGGTAGAATTTCAAAGAAATTTCAGGATATATAAGATAGCTGATGGAAATTAGACTTGATTTGGAGAGAGCAAAGTTGAATGATTATCTCTTCCATGGCTTTGGAAACACAGGAGCATAGGCCACAGTTCAGATACTTAGTGACCTAACTGATTAAAAAGACAGGAACCAAATCAGTCCCTGTTCAATTGCATAGGATTTGCATAGCAGATTGCTTGTTTCTGAAGATGCCAGCCTCAGTTGCTGGCAAAATCTGTCATTTAGACAAGTCACTAAACCTGAAGCTCAGTACTGCCACCATCTATGAAAACCTTCAACAGTATATTGGTAGTCATTTTCTGCCACATAAGCTCTCTGTGCCCAGACTGACCCAAGGAATCATAAAGATATACTACATGGAAATGATCCTCATTATTCCCAGGTAGTACAATTTATTAATGTATTAAATTGTATACTGCCTGGCTCTCGATCACTGAGTGGCTCATAACAAACATTCATATTTCATGTATAGTTTGCATTTTTTATAAAGCTTGTTCTGGTTTAGAATCTTGCCTTATCTTAATTTGTTTTCTTGGTTTAGGAGAAAGCGCTTGCTTCTGGATCCCTACTTTTAAAAAGTGAGTAGAGAAAGTGTTCTGAATTTTCACTATGACTTGGTTGCACATCTTGATATACTCTGTGCTTAAATGAGAAAAGTGAGAAAAGGCTTCAGAAGGAAGCAATTTCATTCAAAACCAGTCCTTTTCCTCACTCCCCAGCAATGCTTTTTCCCCTTCTTTTTGAAATGGAAAGAAGACACACTGCTTCAGAAGACCATTGCTTCCAAAATGAGGTCAGGAAAGTTGGTACTCTTGCATGAGGCTGGGACAAGGAGAGTGAAGAATCACAGTCACTCTAGAGTTTTTTCCTTCTGACCACAAAGTTCTGTATCTCCTGGAATAAGAAAAGCCACCTGCTTTCTCCATATTTGCTGGAGAACTGAAATGCTGTGCCACATTTATTTTTCCTCTCTACCTACACAACTGCTGAGAGAGAGGGGGAGGTGGGGAGGGAGAGAGAGAGAGAGTGTTAAGGAACAGGCCAACTGGATCCAATCAGATTGTAATTCATGGTTAGGCTCCTTCCCTCTGCCAGTTTGTATTGTTTTTTTCTCATGGAAAACAACTTTTGGCAGATCATTTTGACCTGTCATAGTGACTGGCTGGTAATGAAATGGTAACTGTACAGTGACAATAAATCTTGAACAAAGAGCACTTTGCCTTGGCACCAGAGCAAGAAAAGTGGGTAGATGAAGTAAAAAACGCCAATTCAGTTAAGTGATAATAACCAAAGAATTTAGAAAATATTTGGTGACAACAAGCAGGAAAAATGATTGGAGAACCTTTTGTGAGAATTAATTCTGAATAGACTTACCACAGTTGATTCACCTGAGACTTAATGTTTAAGTCCATTCTTAATGCCAGTGAGAGTCTGGAATTTTCATTATTGGACATTTTAGCATTGGCTTTGTCTATCTAGCTTCTCCTTACTATGCTGGCTACCTCTTCTGGGAAATGTTTAATTGTTTCTTAATATCTGAATCTGCTGATGGATTTTTATTATATGCCTAACAAAGCTGAGGCCCATCTCCTGTTCTCTGGAGATATGCTATTGTGACTGCCAGCCCTGGATAATGTCCCGCTCCCTAACAATGCTGTATTGCCTTAGTGCTGGCACTGTGCCTACTCATGAGGCAGACTGTTGTTTTAATATAATAATCGTCTTGTTGCACAGTGTTTAAGTAACGGTCACCTGCACTAACTTGCTCAGCTGTTTCTTGCAGAATTGGCTGCTTTAGCAACAACCCCCAGCCTAAGAGAGCTCATTATTTAATTTTAAATAGAAGTGGTAGAGTTCGGATTTTCTGATTTCCCCTAATCCTTGTTCCAAACCAAAACTGAAAAAGCGATATCTATGTTGTTTCTTATATTAGCTGTCAAAAATGGTTTCTCCCTCTTCGTTCTTTATCTTTTATTTCTTGTAGTGATGCAGAGGAAATTGTGGAAATGTGTGGAAATTAAAGACTATAGCAGATAAAGGGAGCATAGTAGAATTTCATTTTCTGGCTTTCTAAATTTGAATACATAAGACTTTGGCACACCCTAACACACACAAGTTTGTCCACATTTAGGAAATGCATGGTTTGGACATCTGTGCAGGTAGAGTGCACCTAATGCTTTTCATCTGGTCTCTTGAAAGTTCAGAGAGGCCTTTGCTCCTCTCTGGAACTTCATTTCTCATAATTAACCCCCAGTCCATTTTTTGCAAGTCTAGAAGGGTAAAAAGCGAATAGTTTTTTTTTTACAGGGGTAAGAGTGGTGAAAGGTTTTTTCCAGGTTTCAGCAGATAGGGAATCGGATAGTTAATGAGCCATATCTGACTCATAGATTGAAATTGTCCACTACTTTCATCATCTTATTTTAAAATAATTATGATTATCACCTGTAATTAAAAGCACAATTCTCTTTAATGCCAGTAACTATGGAATTACAATTGGTTTTAGAGCTTTAATTTATTGACAAGTTATAGACATTTTTATCCTGACTTTTTTTCATCTAATAGGCCTTCAGACATTTGAAGAGATGGAAATCTTGTGGAAGATTTTTAAAAGTGATCTTAATGATTGGGCAGAAACTGTTGAAGGACCTTTAGTGCCAAAAACAATCCCTTGAAACAGAGAAGAAATAACTGAATAGTGAAGCTTCAGTGAAACATGATAATAAACATCCAAATCCTGTTACATATAGTCATTCTATTTCTACAGTTTTATTTAACCATAGTTTTTGATATTTTATCAAAGGCTATCCTACATGTAATGCATTATGTGTAGTAATTTAAACTAGAGATTACAGGAGATTTGTTTTTTATTAAATTTTTATCCCACCTTTATTACTTTTATAAGTAAGTCAAGGTGGTTAATATATATAATATTCCTATCTTCTCCTCCTTATCTCCATGTGAAGAACTTTGTGGGAAGGGTTGGGGTGAGAGAGAGACAGACTAAAGTTACTCAGCCATCTTTCATACTTAAGGCGAGACTAGAACTCACAATCTCCTGATTTATAGGCCAGCACCTTAACCACTACAAGCTGGCTGTAAAATATATTTTCATAATTGATGTTCAGCCAGAACAGAATGGTCATAATCATTTAGATAGATAAACTACATGTATAAAGACACTTGAGTGCCTAGAGCAGGAGTCTCCAACCTTGGCCACTTTAAGACTTGTAGACTTCAACTCCCAGAATTCCTCAGCCAGCTTTGCTGGCTGAAGAATTCTGGGATTTGAAGTCCACAAGCTTTGCTGGCTGAATAATTCTGGGATTTGAAGTCCACAAGCTTTGCTGGCTGAATAATTCTGGGATTTGAAGTCCACAAGTCTTAAAGTAGCCAAGGTTGGACACCCCTGACCTAGAGTGAATCCCAGTCATTTTGATTTCATCCAATTAATTCTGTAGCCAGAAACTAATTTAAACCATTTACTGTCTCGCCTAAATTAGCCAAAAAGTAAATGTGAGTTGGCTGTGTCCTATATATTGATGTTTCTTCATTTTAATTGATCTCACTAACTGGTTTGTACAAATCTCCATAGAGTTTCAAACAACAATTTCTTAGCTTACCTTCTGGAATTACCATCCAAATAAAATATAAAAATTATTACATGAAATATTCAAGTTCTAGCTATCTACACTAGAAATTAAACATTTCATATAATAATTTAGTTACTTAATTATTCATCTGGAAGAATACCATTTCCAGCATTTTTTGTTCTGTATAAATTTATTTTAAAACAAGAATAAATTAAATGTCTATACTTTTAAAGGATATTGTAAGCCACAAGATATTCAAGAATTTTAACAGGATTGTGCATTCTCTGAATAACCTCTGTTATTTCTTACAATCTCTTTTTTCCAATGGGAAGTCTTGTATGCTGACTGGGAGTTGGTCTAACATTTATGGAGCTCATCATGGCTGGGGGAAATGCTTCCTCAATGGCTGCTCCTAATTTTCTCCCCAAGGTTCAGTTATTTTTCTCCTCTTTATTTAGGTAATTCCAACCATTTCTTAAAGTGTTCAAGAATTTTCCTTGATTATATTTCCCATTATCAAGAACATGTAGCATATTTGAAACCAATTCAAAGTAAGTATACTTATTGGAATTGGGGAAGGAATAAAACCTATTTAGGAAAGATTTAAACACAATAAACGTAACCCAAACTTCATGTGTGGTTTAGAAGCTAGGCTGGCAAATTCCTGTAGTGTTTCACTTCACTATGTGCTCCGATGGAAAAATTTAGAAATTTTGATAAGAGGAGCTCCCTATTTTAATATTCAGAAAGTAGCTTTGGATCTAGATGAGGATCATAGGTTGTGCACAAAAAAACTTGTGAGATTGGTACATAGTTGTAATGAACAAAATCAAGGTAGAGATTTGGATTTATGTGAGGGAAAATGGAAGTTCTTATACATGACTCTTTCCATCTCTTCAGAGAATCCAAAACCAGTAAACCAAGAACTTTCTTTATCATGCTCAAAGTGCAGAAAGACAACTGTGAGTATTGTTGAGAAGATTTAACAGATTTACAGATGGTAAGAAAGCACTGTTATCTAGAATTGCCATAGACATTTCTAGGTTTTATTGAGATGCCCAGTTATGACAGCATCTGACATTCCTGGACCAGGTACATAAAAACTGAATTTCATGTAATTAAAATTGTTTCCGCTAACATCCCTTTTGACTGATACATATTAATATGTTGCAAATACTATGCAAATAATTTAATTACATTACATCATAAATCAAATATAGTAGCTAAACTAAAACATTGGATAAAAATAAAAAACATAAAAAACATTACCCAAATGTTCAGTTAATTCCTGAGGCACGGAGTTTTACTTGCCTAATAGCGCAGATGAGGTAGAACTATATTGAATGCTGTTGAGACTAGTGGGAGACTATCTCTATATTTATTACTTCAGAAATTATAAAATCTGGTACTTTCCTTTGTATCTTCTTACTTTACATTCCTCAAATAAAGAATGAGCTGCTGGACATCCTGGTAACAGAATGAAACCTGAAAACCTGGCCCATTTTGAGATGCTTTGAATGAATGCTGTTTAAATTGCATTCAATGAATGAATGAATGAATGCATGCATGCATGCAATTTAAACGGAACTTGATTAAGCTCTTGCCTTTTTAAAAAATTGCCTGTTCAGTTGTTTTGCTTTATCAGTTAAGTTCCAGTGCTCAAGATTTTCTACCTGCCTTTTCACAGGAGAATTTTCCTTGCTTTGTCTGGGTGTTAGGTCTAATGCGATGGAACAAGGTGTTTTTGCTTTGGTTTAATATTTAATATTCTTGTTTTCTTTCCCATCTACAAATTTTGCTCATTTGTTAACTTTCTGATGGCATTGTCTTCACAGCATCTTCAAAGTAGGCAACATCAGGAATTTCTCCTGGATTTCATCCACTATGCTTTCTTAGATAGCATCATCTCCCAACTGAGCAGTGACTTTGTGCCTTCTTGCACTCCATTGCTGAGTATAAGTATAATTCACAGGTAGAGAAGGAGAGTATCAAAGAATGATACAGTTTCAAAGAATGAGAATTTGTGACTTCCTTTTGCTTATTGAATATGTTGTTTCCTCCTGCTTTCTTCAGATTTCTTCTTTGCTACAACTACTAAAACATGTAGGTGGAAGAGAGATAGACAAGAGTAGAACTTCAGTGAGAAATTATGTCCAGATTTTATCCTGCTTTTGAAAGCGAATTAAGGATTCTTATTCTTCAAATCAAGATTATGCAAGATGCCTACACAATAAAGCCAAAATTCTGTGTATGTATCTGGAGTAAGCTTCTCTGTCTCTGTCTCTGTCTCTGTTTCTGTCTCTGTCTCTCTCCCTCCTTCCCTCTCTCCCTCCCTCCCTCTCCTTCTCCTTCTCCCTCCCTCCCTCTCCCTCCCTCCCCTTTTCTCTCCTGTGTTTGTTCGTGTGTTAGTAAATACAAGATTTTATGGAAAGAATAGTAAAACAGGACTAGAGGAATTTGATAATCGATTGAGTGATTGATCAATTGATTATTTGCTATCTGTCGTTTCTGATTCCTAGTGACCAAACTGCTAGGTTTATTCCTTGGTAATGCCTGGTTCGAGCCCAGTGGGAAGAAAGTCTTGCTAAATTGTGTAGAAGCTAAGTATTCTTTTTGTTGCAGTGCAGCACAATAACATAGGCAAAACTTGTGATAATATAAAGCATTACATTAGTATCTAGCTCTTTTTCTTCTTAGTGTGTGCAATGTTGTTTCTTCTGAATTTGAAATAGAGGCTGCTGAACATTTTCAGGTCTGGTAGTGGAAAGTCAGATACTTTTTTCAGGGCTCAGAAGATCATCTTGTTAGCTTGGAGAATCATTTCTTGCTTAAGGAGCAAATATTTTTTCACCTCACAGTAGCATCCATGGAGTTGACCACCACATTAATATAATTTGCCTCTGACACCCATGAAAAAGGCACAGTGTCTGCAAACACTTGCATAAAGACCCTGGTAAATGCAAATTTGATGTTTCTCCTCAGGAGAGAAAATTCCCAACAAATGTTACCTTGCAAACTCAAGCACTCTTATGGGCAGTATGGCCAGGCAAAAAAAAGACACATTAATATCAGATAAAAGCCTGCCTAATAAGAATTTGTTCCCTACAGACCAACAAGTTGAAACAACAGGACACTTATTTCCTAGTCAATTTGCCTGCAATTCCATCATACACCCCCGGCTCTTATTGTGTTCCCCCACAGTTACCTCAGAAAATCCTCCACTGTCAGTCTTGTAAGCCTGTTGCTATAGTCACGAGCTATCTCAAAAACCCAATGCAACAGCTAGACCAGAAGGAGGTGGCTGCAATCTCTCCCTATAAGGAATGGGAAATGCACAATTCTTGCAGCTTTTCCAGCATTGATAGTACATTAAGCGGCCTATCTAGATTCCATGAGGACAAACAAGTACCCCATAACTAGTGGACTGTGAGCTCGAATGCTGCTCACCTTGCATGGATATATTTGAATTAGCACAGAATATGTTGCCATAGCAACCAGGTTCAGGGCCCGGCCTTTCCTTTCTTACCCACTAACTAGTCTTTCTTCAGAAACAAAGGACTCTTCCTCCATATCTGAATTAGATGAACGACTTTGGATGCTGGCAGGTGCATCCCATCCCATCTTCAGAGAGTCCAATTGATACTACATTGCCTTGGATCTGTGTTAGCTTGAAAGATAGTAACCATGAATCCCATCTCTGTTTTGTACTCCGATAGACATCTGATCAGGGATAGCTTAAATGAGCAGAGCAACTTTCTGGAGGTAGAAAGGACTTTTTGTTGGGGTTCCAAGTAATAGACCCATAGCAAGCAAAACTCCGAGGCAGATAGATTCCCCAAAGAATAGATTTATTGGATATGTCATATTGGCACAGATCTGGTGAAAACCAACTCTGAAGGTTCCCATGGTTTTCACTTAATTAAAAGTAAAAGTTTGTCACTTTCTCAAAACAGTCACTAGTCACATGGTCCATCACGGCACTGACTGGTTGCTTGGTGACATCACTTCTCCTTCCTCTGACCAGGTATGAGAATGTCCTTGGTTCCAAGAGAAAGTATTTTGTTTTGGCTACAAAATCCTAGCTATCGCAAATCCTCCCCTCCCTATCCTTCAGCTGCAGTGTGGCAACATTGAAGCTTCCAAGATGACTTCTGTCAGGTCAGCTTCAGGGCTGACACTTCCTTTACTAGAGTTGAGAATTGCCTGAAAAATGGCCCCTAGTTAGACTTTTCTCATCAACTTTTGGCTGCCTATTTTTTATCTGTATATGAAGTTTTCATGTAAAACCCTGTTTCTGTACCTTTGTTTCAGGAAGGAGCGATCTGCCATTTGGGAGGGCTCATTTGAATGTATACTGTATTTATTCAAAGACCCCCCAAATATTTTGGTGTGTAAGAGAGAAAGGTAGAGCCTTTTCAGAAATTAAGCAAGAATATTCATCTATGTAGGTACCTCTATTAGGATTGTTACAACAGTCCTAATTGGATGTCCTGATGGGAATATTGCCTTGTTCATTTATTATGGGGAAGTAGTTACAGTAATATTTTTCCCTCTCCTCAGCTTTGATACAATTTAGTGTTAAGGAGGTAAAGCCACCACAAGGGTTTGTGAACAGCAGTAAAGGATGACAAGGATACTCGCTTTTACTTATCAACCAGGTTGGAGTAGGGCACATTTATGTTCCCTCCTGAAGACAACTATATCTCTGAGCCTTTTAATAGAAGGAAGTAGAAGTAGAAAAGCTGCTTGTACATTTTGCAATTATCTAATTTCAATTGCCCATCCTTTTCAAGTCTTACAAGCATTTTTGTGTCTGCATATCAATATGTTTTTTAATTAATGATGTTTTTCTTCTTCATCTTCTTTAAATGTAACTGAACATATCCTCTTTTATAAACTTAGTTTATGTATATCACTATACCTGATGTGTTGAAGAGATTATTAGAGTTTTTGTTCATTGCTACTTGCTTTGTGTATCTACCACAGCCAGTCTAACTCACAAGAAAGAAAATGTGTCTGCACAGGAGACTACGGTAATAAAAGTAATGTTATTAATAAAGCACCTAACATTTTTCAGAAAAACACATCTCTTGTAGTACTACTACATCAGTTATCAATGCCTAAAATATTTCTTTTTCCTTTTTTAAGCTCCATTTTTTTAAATGAGAGGTGCAGAACCATAAGTTTAGTTTAGTTTATTTTATTTATTTATTTATTTAATCGTATTTCTATACCGCTCCCTCTCCCAGAAGGGACTCGGGGCGGTGTACAGCCTAATAAATACATAAAATACAAAGTTAAATAGAATTTTAAAACCAAATTAAATACAAATTGGCTGCATCCCGTCCAACAATAATTCATTTAAAACCGGGAAATATAAAGTTTAAAAATAAGATTAAAATTTAAAACCCCTATTAACTTAAAACCCCATAGACCCTTACTGGGCCAGGCCGGCCTGTTTAAAAAATAAGGTCTTAACTGCGCGCCGGAAGATGAGGATGTCTGTCATGGCTCGTATCTCCGGGGGGAGATCATTCCACAGGGAGGGGGCTCCCACAGAGAAAGCATGCACCCTCGGGGCCGCCAGCCGCCAGCGATCAGGTGGTGGCACCCCAAGTAGGGCGACCCTGTGGGAGCGTACTGGGCGGCGGGAGGTTGTTGGTGGCAGCAGGCGGTCCCGTAGGTACCCAGGTCCCGAGCCATGGAGCACTTTAAATACCATCAGTACCACCTTGAATCGAATCCGGAAGGCCACAGGAAGCCAGTGCAGCCTGCGGAGAAGTGGTGTTACGTGCGCGCCCCGAGGGGCACCCACGATCACCCGCACGGCTGCATTCTGAACTAACTGCAACCTCCGGAGACTCTTCAAGGGGAGCCCCATGTAGAGAGCATTGCAATAATCCAAGCGGGAGATAACGAGGGCGGAAGTGACTGTGCGAATGTCATTGCATGTGAGATGTCATTGCATCTCGTACAACGAAATCATACACCATTTTCAGTGCACATCATGACCATGAAAATAAATACAAACACATATCCTTTACCCTTCACATATTGAACTGGAAACCCCCAACACCACACTAACACTGCACTATACAGCAGAAGAGCTACTGCCTTGGGATAGAAGCTGTTTTCCAGCCTAAGCATACAAAACTAGCAGTTTATATTCTGGAAACTTGATCTGCAATCAAAGACTCAGATTGTACTTGCTTCAACACAGAAGCTTTGGCATGCCAGATACATTGCTTTTTGACTCACAGTTGTATGAGAAATTAACATGGAAATTCCACGTTATATATAATGACTGGGTCCAGACATCACTTTAAAATGATAACTTGGTTTAATGAAGGAGTGTAGCAAGGTGAATTTCTTGCCCCCTCGTGTTTTTCTTTTTCAGCTTAATGATGACACCCCCCCAAACCCATTCTTTTCTGTACACAGCAAAAGCATACATTTGAGATGCATGTTACTTCTGTTTTAGTCTCTGGAAATATTCAGCAACTTTTACCTGAAGCTTCCATTTATATTGTCTGCTACTGTTTAATAATGCCACAGTAATTGCCACGGTCTGTTTTTATTCATTTTTGTTCTTCACGGTAAAAATGTTTCTCCCACAAATTTTAATTTTCTAATGAAATTGGTGGCATAAATAATAAAAACAACAAATATACAATAGTACTATTAATGAATGGAAACAACTGAAGGCTCTTTCACTCTTTTCCAAACACCAGGAATTTACATAGTGAAAGATAATTAAATCTAGTTTCTAATCTAAAACAACTACAGGGAAAATATTCTAATTAAAACTGGGAGACCTGGACATTCTCTATAACTTCTTGATTCACTTCAGACAGGCTGATACAGCAACATATAAATGGAGGAAATTATCCTAAAAGGCTTTTTAAAATGGGATGATAATACAGAAATCATTATAATGTAACATTATGATGGTCAGCGTTTGTGTCCTTTACAAAATTTGTGCTAATAAAAGAACAACTCCAGACTATAGTAGGAGCAACCATATTCTGGTTTTAACTAGAAGTGAGAGAAAAGTTATAAAAAACATGAGAGTCATGACTTAAAAAATATATGATCTCTATTTTAATTACAGTAATCAAAACAATAATATGTTTGGGTACTTAGCATTTTATGATAAAAAGGCCTGGATGTGGTTATGGAGAGAACTTAAAAAGCCAATAATAGAATGAAGAACAAAAAGTTGGTCCTTTTAGTATTTAGACAATAAGTGATTTCAAAAAATTGCATCTTGTAGATGTAAATTTGCACCTGTAAGTTGACTAAAATCCTTGGTCTTAAATGTGCCACTCATGTAACTTAAAGGTAGGGCAGGGTACTTAAAACAGTGAACAAATTACTTTATAACTTGGGTGCTATTAAAAGATTGGAGGACAGTTTGGGAACAGCCAAGTTTATTTGCCTGTATCAATTGACTACTAAAACAAATTTTATAAAAACTGAGTTGTATCAGAAAAGAAAAAAAAACAGGAACAAATTACTGGAGTTACTTCACATCCTTTCTTGCCAATTTCCTCATTGAATTTGCAGATGAGAAACTGGTAGGGAAGGTCACAAATGATGATCACATCACTATGGCTCTTTTCAACATACAGTAATCACCCGCTGGACACACAAATGCCCTGATAGTGATCATATGGCTATGGGGATACTACTACAGATGTAACTTGGAGGACCAGTTTTACGTACATTTTTTTTAGTAATACCGTAACTTTAAATCACCATTATAGTATTGTATCACTGAAAAAAATGGGCATAAAACTTGACCTACAAGTTATAGCTGAGCAAATAGATATAAACTGAGGGCTACCTATAGTGACTCAAACTTGTCAATGGAACTACATCATGGTACAGTATTCTAGGCACAATCTTCATGGTGTACCAGGTTTGCTAATCAGTTTGCTTTAGTGTTGCCTTCTATGTAGAAATGATATCTGTACAATATTGCACATTGCTGGCTGGCTTGGAATGACTTAACTAAATAAGATTTCATTTCACCTAAATAGGTCAGGCTTACTCTTCTGACCTGAGTAAAGGTCAGAATTTATAAAGGTCATAATTTATAAGCTCCTGGTAATAGTGGGAGGCATTCTGAACCTTTTGGAAGAGAAAATCTTTGACTTTAATCTCAAAGCTTCAATAAAATCAAGAATCTGGTCAATCTCCAGAAGTGGCAGCTCCTTATATAAATGATCATTGTGCCTATGATTTATTAGTACATTTTATTGTGATTTGACATTGTCAACAATCAGTTTATGTGTGCACGCAGGAGGCTGATATATATGTATACGATACCTTTCTCCTTTTGTGAGTTTTACTGCCTTCTCTCATGCTTGTCCATACAGAAAGTCTGTGTATGGAGCTGGAGAGCAAGCGAGCACCAGAGACAGCTCTTCCATGCTAAAAAGGCAGGAGGAGGGATCTTTGTAGCTCACGTGTCCCTTTTCTCCCTTACTCCTCCCCACCCACTGCAATTCTCCACAGTTCTCCCTCACATCATGTTAGGCTCTTCTATCCATCACTGCATAATCAAGAGGAAGAAAATTTTGTCTTTCTCCTGCCTGTTTCCAACTCTTTGCTGATTCTGATTTGTCTCTGCAAAAGATTCCATCGCCTTCCCTGAACTGCTTTTTCTTCCACTCCTCTTCTTCCACCCTTCTCTTTCTCAGAAATAATCCAGAAGGAAGAGCAAAGAGGAAAAGCAAGGAGAGGCAAGGCAAGGACCAGTAAGAATCCTAGACTTTCAATGCAAAGCAAAAGAAAACGAAGAAAGGGCACCACAATCTGCCTCCCTTGCATGCCACACAGCTGGTGCCAACTCTGGTTCCGATTATGAAGGCATTATGAGCTGCTCGCTCCAGAACTGGGTGTTGACAGCTTTCTGCTGCTTGCTGCTTTGTCATTCAGGTGAGGGAAAAAACTCTTTCCTTTGGCCTCCCAACTCCCCCCCCCTTCTCCCCCCTTCCCCCCTCATCTCTCTTTGTATTGCTTTGGAGTAGTGAGCACTGTACGAGGTAGGAAGCTAGGTATAGGCACTGGAGTACCAATCAAGCAGTGGGAGTTACATTGCATATATTTGTCAAAGTGACAGGAAGCACCATATTCCAGTACTGCCTCCTTTCTCCCTCCAGCAATGGCTTTCATTTCTCACCTTTTGGAATAGGGCACAGGGGGAGCGGGATGCTACAAATTGCTGTTTGTAAATATATCCCTTGTTTAAAATCCATTCTCTTCTTTATAGACACGTTTTTACATTCCATCAGCGCTGGGAACTGCAATCTTTTCTGCTGCATCGACACATTTTCTGCAGTTCCTTTCTGAGGTGGAGATGGTTAAGCAACAGCTGGGGAGGGTGGCTGAAATCGGCTGTCAGGTTTACCTGGGAATAGGGCAGGGGGTGGAGGATTCCTCTAGCATATGCCATTCAAGCTTATACGGGTAACAGCCATGCCCATAGATTTCTTGATAAACATGAATGAATTGGATGAAAGAAGCTGGGGAAATGGGAAAAAGACTGAAATGCTTAGGAATGTAGTAACCCAGGGTTCAGCCTGAGTATTTTAGATGCTGGGGCCAGCCAAACAAGTGATTGTAACAAACAAAAGGAAACACAGTCCTTGACTACACACAGAGTGCATTCCCTTCATTGTTGTCCAGTGGCCTGGAGCATATTCAGGATTGAAAGGCAGTAGATGTCAATTTTAGGAATGGTTTAACCTCAGTACCTGTCATTTTTAGAATGTAAAGTAGTGAGCATGCCCAAAAAAAAATGAATCAGACCTAAGGTTGTGTAAAAGGGCATTGAGATAGCCATTTTCATGGGTTGACTTTTCTTTATACTAGCTATGTACAAGTGTTCTTGCCATGGATTAACTTCTTTTAGTATACACCAAGGTTTGGCTTAGCTTACCTTGACTGAGAATGCATTAGAATTTAGCCCTCAGATATGTTTTGGGATTCAGCCTGCAATCTAGAGCAGCTTATCTGAGTATATTCAGATTTTTGCCTTCTGATGTCAAAATGACCTGTTTCCCTTCCGCACCAGAATTTATGCACAAGGACTTCGACTTCCAAGTAGAATAAACTCTTTAGTTGATCTTCCAGCTACTCTTTTCTCTTTGCTTTAATTGCAACTTGGACAACAATTGTTGATTTTGTTCTGTTTTTCTTCTTGGAGGTTTTGTGAAGGCAGATTCCCAGCCTGGTGATTTGCGGAGGTGGATCCCAAATTCCAGTTGGCGCAAAAGATGGGGTATTTCAGAAATCACATATCCCACTAGGCTGGTGAAACACAACTCTGGGGGAGAGATCCAGAAGTATCAGCTGGATACAAGAGTGAGAAAAGAGATTGGTGGCAGCAGAGGAGGTGACAGAAAAGAAGGAAGCCCTGTAAGTGATCCCAAGAAGCTTCTCCCACACACCATTTCATAAGCTGGTTTTCTTTTTCTTACAGCTTTGTACTGAGGTTCCTACCAGTAAGGCACAGGTGGCTGTAGGAGGAGAGAGCAGATTCCAAGCTGTTCTTTGAAGCCAGATGGTATACACATGTAATGGTTGGATGGCAAGAGTTACTTCCAACTTTTTAACTGGATACTAATATTCAGTGATGCAGCACTTTGGCCATCAATTTTAGATAATTCAAGCATTTTTCTAGGACAAGAAGTGAAATATCTCAGCTGGCATTACATCTCCTTCCTCCTGTTGCCAAAGCCAAATCTTGCCAGCATTCTGAGTTAGATATGTCCGTGGGAAGGGACTTTGGACAAGTTACTCTTGTTCAGCAAGCAAAAGATGTTTTTCACCCCAAAACATCACTTATATTTATCTTTCCTATGGAATCAGTAGCAATAATAGTTAAGTTCATATATCTTGCTAAGCTATAATTTATTGAATCATAACATTAAGCAAAGTACTATTATTTGGATTTCCATGACACAGTGTACCATAAACCAATGGTTTTCCTTTCTGCAGATCACTAAATTGTCATAAAAAAATACTAAGGACTACTACATATGCCAAGGTCTGGCAACCTACTACCTTTGAGCTCTGTGGTAAATGCATTCCCCAGATGGTACCCCTAGGAGTCCAAATTAAATAAAAAATAATCAAAGAATGAATGGCCATATCTCATGATACTTTGATGCTTTCACCTAAAACACCTTAAGAAATTTGCCAAAACTACCACACTCTTGATAATCTCTTGAGACTGATAGTATATATGTATGTGAAAGATCATGTGGGATGGTGGGCAAGTGATATACACTGCAATGTTGTGGCACAAATTCTGCCCCTTGTGTATTTGTATGCAATGCAAGTTCAAAAGCCAAAGCTTGTGTCATGATCTCACAATTCACATTTTATCATTTTGATGTCACTGCTAGTTGCAGATGCTTATGTGTACTGTATCTCTGTAGTTTATTAGAATGATTTCAATCTCTTGTTCAGGAACTACTAATGGATGATAATTAATAAACATAATAAGACTTTCGATTACTATATGCATGGCCCACCTATGGTCCCTAATTATAGACTGAGATCACTGACAATAAGTCATGGTTTAAAAAGCACACAAATTCTAAATCCAAACTAACAAAAATTTACTTGCAAGACTTGCATTGCTCTATTATAATTTGCTCAACTGATTTGATTGTGCCTGGAAAAGCAGCCGATAGTTTCCTAGTTGGGTGGGTAAATTTTTCCCATCCATCTTTTTCCACTTTGCAGAAGATGAAGATGGAATTCTTTTACGAGGGCATTTAGAACATGAGTCCACTTGACAGTTGACAATAGGTTTTTCAGTATTTTGTTTCTGTATTATTATCTATTCTGTGTTTTTTCCTTTTTGTAAACTGCCATGTATCTGTTTAGATCAGTGTTTCTCAACCTTGGTAACTTGAAGATGTGTGGACTTCAACTCCCAAAATTCCCAAGCCAGTATGGTTTAGATTGTGGTGAGATATAAATAAATAAACCACAATTGCTAAATTCCCACAACAAACTGGGTCTTCTCCAATAACTGTATCATGGTTGAAGGCAATGACTATTTTTATAACCTGCTGAAGCACAAACTTACTAACCTGTTTTAATCTAGTCTAATGTGTTATGTGAATTTAACTCTTGAGGTGATGGTGCACTGCAGCTAACCTCATCACCCCAAAAGAAAGTAATATGGTATGGATAATGGGATCCGGGATTATTTTTTCACCTTTTGGGGAAGATGATAGACGTTGTTCTAGAATCCAATCTGAAGAATTCAAATTATGACAATCATGGAGAGACATCAGAAAAATATAATATCTAAGAAAGTTAAAATTGCAACTCTCAGCTTTTATATAGAAAATAGCAGCAGTTTAGGATTACCTCCACTTTCCTATTTTCTTTACTAATCAAATTAATCTTTGTCAATGTTTCTTGAAGTAGTACTGTTGGTAACTAAAGATGAGCGTTACATACTGAGCACAATATAAAAGCAAAATATTTCACAATTCTCAATTTGCGTCCATGACAAAAAGAAATGATGAAAGGCTAAAACTGCTAGAAAATAGAACTATTGTACTTGCAAGACATCTTGGATATCCAGATTCCTTTTTAAAATCTGAGTTTCCAGATAGTTGCATTTCAAGATTCTACAAGCAGATATTACGAGGTCATCATATTAACTGAACAAAATCTTACTCAAAGCTGATCAACTTTGCAATATGACCACTACAAACTTAACAGATGTAGTTTTCGATTTAGCATTCATTAGATATTAGATCAATTCATGCTTAATATCAATGCAACCATCTTGATTGCTAGTTGTGCTTGCAGACAAACTATCCAGTTAACTGAACCATAGTTTACTGAATTCACTCAACTCTCTATGATAGCATAATGCATGGAACCAAAAGCTAGCCAAACATTTTTTAATGTGCAAATCCAATTTCTGGATTATAGAAAGAAAAAATAGTCAAAAGTAACAGAACATTTGCAGCATGAGCTGCGGTAGCGCAGTGGTTAGAGTGCAGTACTGTAGGCTATTTCTACTGTCAACTGTCTGCAATTTAGCAGTTCAACTCTCACCAGGCTCAAAGTTGACTCAGCGTTCCATCCTTTCGAGGTTGGTAAAATGAGGACCCAGATTATTGGGGGAAATATGCTGACTCTGTAAACCGCTTAGAGAGGGCGGTAAAGCACTGTGAAATGATATATAGGTCTAAGTGCTATTGCTATATAAAGCAATAATATGTTGTGTAGCAGTCTTAAGTCATTCTAGATTGTTCTCCCACTTTTGATGCTCAACTCTGAAATGAACACTTTTTTTAAAAATGGAAAATTTAATTTAATAATTACATTTACCTTCTCTCTCACGCCCATACCTTTTCTAGCATTGTTGGATTACAATTCTTATTTATTTATTTATTTATTTATTTATTTATTTATTTATTTATTTATGTATTTATTTATTTATTTATTTAATATACCTCCCCCTCTCCCAAATTGGGACTCAGGGCGGTGCACAGCCGAGCTAAAAACAATACAATTACAAATGTTGTTAAAAGTAGATTAAAATAGATTAAATTAGTGGCTGGAAGATTAAAACTATAATAAAACACTAAAACAGGGAAAAAATTAACAAAAGTTAAAACCATTCCAATGATACTAGGTCAGACTGGCTTGCTGGAAAAGATGGGTCTTCAATGCGCGCCGAAAGGTTTGCAGGTCAGGGATAGTCCGCATCTCTGGGGGTAACTCATTCCAAAGGGAGGGTGCTCCTGCAGAGAAGGCTCGCACCCTCAGGGCTGCTAGCCGGCATCACCCAGCTGACAGCACCCCGAGGAGGCCACCCTGTGAGAGCACACTGGTCGGTGGGAGGCCGATGGTGGCAGCAGGCGGTCCCGTAAGTATCCCGTAAGTATCATACCTAGCTAATTATATTGTACTTCATATCCAGAAACCAGCAAGATAGGAAAAATAGTCTGAATAGAGATGTCATTTATTTCATGATGTCAGTTCATCTTTCACCCTTTCATGTTCTGCTGTCTCTACTTTCTGTTCCTTTCTCAAAGGCTGTGTTAACATAGAACCCTGGGCCTCTGCCTGTCCACATTTTAGCTTTGCACACATACCCACCCAAGTTGGTAGTGTGTTACATGAACTCATATTGGGTACACTAAGAGAAAAAGAAAAAGTTGATAAATTGCCATGAATTTATGAATTGCCATGAATTGTGCCACGCAAACTCAGCCAGTGAGAATTATGGATGCTGTTTTTGGATTCAAAAAGTTAGGAACCTAGATAAGATGGTGATAACCTGCATTATGTTGCCATGATTCAAATGGTATGACTTACATTCTTGCATCATGAACATTTCATTTTTATGTGTTGATGTGATGATGCACAAATCAATATTCTGATGCATGGAGCCTGTTATGGACCTATATGGCTGTCAGAGATAGTTTCTTCAGGAAAGATATACCTGACCTTTGTAAGGATACTTGCATAGCTATTTACAGTGTAATAGAGTGGGAGATTTTTAAAATGTTTCCAAACATAAAGGATCACTAGTTAAATATTTGTGAGAAACTTGTCTATTCCGCTCACATTTTCATCTTTCTCTTGTTCTACTGACCTCAGTATGCCAACTTCGTAGATAAAATTAGAGATCTTAAAGCAATTGATGGAAGGTTTATTTGCAGAGCTGCCTTAGTTTTAAAAGTCTTGCCAAGCCAGGGATGAAGCTGCAGGGAGAATTGGATATTTTTGACAGTTTTTCTTCTCTCTAAAAATAAAAAATTAATTAATTTTAAAATTCCAGATAATATCTACTTCAACTTCTAGGTTCAGAAAGTTGCTATACTCTTAATAATTTCAGAAGGGAGACAAAATGTTATACACAGAGAGTTGTTTTTTTTAAGTGAGCATTCATAGTTCAGTAAAGAAATAGAAGTTCTTCTTTGTCCCCAAAGTAAGGATATGTTAATGGTTATGGTCTATTTTTAATTTAAAGGTAAATGAAAGCTGTTGCTATTATTAATTTATCCAGCCTTTTAAAAATATATATAGGCATATGTCAGATATATTGCGGTTTGGTTATAGACCATAGAAAGTGAATATTTCAATAGAGGATTTTTTTTAAAAAAAAGTTTATATATAATTATACCATTCTGTACTCTACTACTAAGTGTGCAATAGCATTATGTCTGAAAATGTACATACCTTAATTATAAATGCTTGATTGCTAAAATGCTAATCATCTGAGCTTTAGTGAGTTCTAATCTTTTTTCTGATGGAGAGTAAAGTTTTTCTGTGAAGTGCAATAAAGCAAAGCATAATATAATGAGTATGTGTATATAACTCAAGAAGCTGAACATATTTAATAGTTCTGCTCCTGTTTTTCGCACAACAACCCTGTGAAGGCTTAGAGAAAATGACTGCCCCAAAATCATCCAACTGCCTTTCATGCCTAAGGGAAACCTAAACTCACAGTCTCCTGGTTTTTAAATCTGTATCTTAACTATTACACCAAAGTTAAATGGATAGGAGAAATTCTCACTCAAATTCACACACTTTAGAAATAGATGCCTAGCCATTTTTCATCTCACAATACATATTTCCTATTTTAATTACTTCCTAGATTTAAAATATTTGCAAAATATTATTTCTATGCTATTCTAGGATCTCAGTGTCTTTTATATCATATCTTCTTCTGTGGTAGCTATTCCAAGATGATAGTTTTGTTAGATAGAGTGTAGGATTGTTCCTCAACTATAGGGTATACAAAAGCACCCATTTGCAAACTATAGATAATTTTTGTTTCCTGGAATGGCTTTGGCTCTGCCTTCCTTAAGACCCACTTAAGCAGGGAGAAATAGAAGAAAAAGTCACACAGATTATTTTGCTTTGCTGTATTTTAATTCTGATTCTAACTACTGTGGGATCCCCTGGAGTTGTAATAGGAATTAACAGTTGGTGGCATTCTGGGAATTTAATTTCAGAGAATAATATTAGAGATGGACAATGAAGTATTTTCTGGCAGGACATGCAGAACTGGCTCACTTCCCTATGCAAAAAGACCCACTTGCAAAATTAAAGTGCTTCCAGATGGACTGCTCAATGTGCTGCTAATAGAAAAATATTGTAGAGGTAGTCTATCTGTGGTAAGAATAAAAAAAGAAGGATTATAATACAAGAGACAGGATGATCGTACAATGAAAGCTTAGTCAAGAAACATTTGTGAGATTGCTGGAGAGGTAGTCTCACAGTGGAAAAGTTATTTCCTTCAAACTCATGAATGTAGTGCATTATGTTTCCCTTATTTCATTAACTTGAGGCCCTCTTTAAAAAAAATAGCATTTACCATGCTTCAGTATTAAATGCATTGTACTGAGTCCAGTTTCCAATTAATTCAGTGTAATAGATTTGCCATTTATTTTCTTGTAAAATATATTTAGCTAGCTTAATTTGTGAGCCAGTTTGGAAGAGTTGATAAAGCACCAGGCTAGAACCTAGGAGACCAGAATTCTAGTCCTTCCTAAAGCACAAAGCCAGGTGGGCGACTTTAGGCCAGTCACTTTTCTCAGACCTAGGGAGAAGGCCACAGCAAATCACTTTGAAAATTGCAGAAACTACACTAATCGCCAGGAGGCAACTGACACGAAGGCAGAAAAAAACTTACAATAAACATTTACCTTAATTTGGATCTAACACTGTCAATGTAAAAAAGCAAGAACGTCCAGGTTTCAGAACAATGATCCCCAACTTTTCATGGACCAGCAGCAGTGGCAGTGGGAGAGTTTGGAGGAGGGAAGGGATGTTTCTAATGCGAGCCCACTGCTTGTGCAAATGGAGCTCTGTGTACTCACTTGCCACTTATACAGCTTGGTCCCAATAGGCCCCTTGTTTTAGAAGGGAGACCCCTGTTTTAGAAGGTCCCCATTCTATTTCAAATCTCTCTTCTGGAATTATTTTCTGATGGCAAGAAGTATTCCCCCCCCCAAAAAAAATAAGTATTCCTATCCAAAGTCATTGTCATATATCAGCTACAAACTGAACATTCAGATCCTCTTAATGCAAAATAACTCTAAAGGAGGCAGGGTAGAATGGTAATGCAGGGTAGGGCAGAGGAGTTTTCCCGATTTCTGCATGATAAAATCGCTCAGATTCGGGAGGGGCTCGACTCCAATTGGATGGTCCCGGGGGAGGTGTCTGGGGCAGGTCTTGAGAGTGTTATCTGGGGGGAGTTCGATCCTGTGACCGCCGAGGGTGTGGACAGGTTGCTGGGGGGTCTGAATGCCACCACCTGTTTATTGGACCCGTGTCCTTCCTGGCTGGTTTCGGCCGCCAGGGAGACGACACGAGGCTGGCTCCAGGGGATTGTCAACGCTTCCTTGAGAGAGGGGGTGCTCCCTACCGCCTTGAAGGCGGCGGTGGTGCGCCCCCTCCTCAAGAAGCCTTCCCTGGACCCAGCTATTTTAAACAACTATCGTCCAGTCTCCAACCTTCCCTTCGTGGCGAAGGTTGTTGAGAGTGTGGTGGCACGTCAGCTCCCCCGGTACCTGGAGGAAGCTACTTACCTCGATCCGTTCCAATCGGGCTTCAGGCCTGGACATAGCACTGAGATGGCATTGGTCGCGTTGGTCGATGATCTCTGGAGGGCTCGTGACAGAGGGTTCTCCTCTGTCCTGGTCCTATTAGATCTCTCGGCGGCTTTTGATACTATCGACCATAGTATCTTATTGCGACGGTTGGGGGGGTTGGGGATTGGGGGAACCGTCCTTCGATGGTTCTCCTCCTTCCTCTCTGACCATTCGCAATTCGTGTTGGCGGGGGGGGGAGAGGTCCACCTCTAGGCCCCTGGTTTGTGGGGTGCCTCAGGGGTCGGTCCTTTCTCCCCTCCTGTTCAACATTTACATGAAGCCGCTGGGCGAGATCATCCGTGGTCTTGGAGTGAGGTGTCATCTGTATGCAGATGACACCCAGCTGTACATCTCCACTCCGGACCACCCCAACGATGCTGTGGGGGCTATGTCTAGGTGCCTGGAGGCCGTGCGGGACTGGATGGGCGGGAACAGGCTTCGGCTCAACCCATCCAAGACCGAGTGGCTGTGGTTTCCGGCGCCCCGATATAGCCAGCTGACACCTTCGCTGGCTATTGGGGGGGAAGCTTTGCCCCCCACAGAGAGGGCTCGCAACCTGGGAGTCCTCCTGGATGTACGGCTGTCGCTTGAACATCACATTGCGGCCGTCTCCAGGGGGGCGTTTCATCAGATCCGTCGGATCTACCGGTTGCAGCCCTTCCTGGATCGGGACGCCTTACGCACGGTCACTCAGGCCCTTGTCGCCTCTCGCCTGGACTATTGTAATGCCCTGTACATGGGGCTCCCTGCGGGGAGCATCCGGAGACTCCAGTTGGTGCAAAATGCAGCCGCGCGGGTGATTATGGGGGCGTCACGTAGCGCCCATGTGACGCCTCTCCTGCGCGAGCTGCATTGGTTGCCGGTGGCTCTCCGGGTTCGCTTTAAGGTTCTAGTTTTGACCTTTAGGGCGACCCATGGCATGGGACCAGGTTACCTTCAGGACCGCATTCTGCCAACGTTCTCCAACAGGCCGGTGCGTTCCCACAGGGAGGGTCTGCTCCGGGTGCCGTCGGCCGCTATGTGTCGTCTGGCGGCGCCAAGGAGTAGGGCCTTCTCTGTGGGTGCCCCCGCCCTCTGGAATACTCTGCCACCGGAACTTCGTACCGGCACGGACCTGAGGGCCTTCAGGCGCGCGTTAAAGACCTGGCTCTTTGAGCAGGCCGGCCTGGGCTGAGATGATGATTTTAAATTTGATCTCCATTTTTAATTTTAAATTGGGTTTTAAGGGTGGGGGGGTTTTTTCCTAATTTTAGTATGCAGCCGATTTAAATTTTACTTTTTAACTTTTGTATTTTCTGTGGGGTTTTTAGATGAGCTGTTCACCGCCCTGAGTCCCTCGGGAGAAGGGCGGTATATAAATGCAATAAATAAATAAATAAATAAATAAAAATAAATTCATACAGAGATCCTTTTTCTTTTGAGGATAAAGTTATGGCAATAATTACATGATCAGTATGTCATTGCATATTATCTGTTCCTGTGGGCATATAACTTGGCAATTACCTAGTGTCTAAGTAAGACCACAAAGATTTATTATTGCCTTTCCCAATGGTTCTGAGTATTTATTGTCTTAATTGAGACAAGAGTGGAGTAAGGTAGACTGCAACTGGAAAGCACCAAGAAAGCTGGACATATGACTTTGGACCAATTTCACAGGTTGTTCTGTGGGAAAATAGAAGGAGGGAAAGCATTGTCTTGAGCTGTTGGGATAAAAGAATGGTATGAATATTAATAATAATAGTAAAATATACTTAATTGATACTTAAGATTACCATCCTACTAAGACATTAATTTCACAAGAATAAATTAAAACAGAACAAGTAGAAGTGAAATAATACAAATTTAAAAGTCAGCTTCCCCAAACATTTAAGAGCAGGAAGATTTTGTAGAATCATTGAAAAGATGGAAAATTGACAAAAGGATGTAGTTAGAAGCAATTGGTGGGAGGCCTCTCTTCCTTCTGTCTCTATACTGTTTTGGTAAGAAAGTTCCAACTCTAATTTCTTTTTCTTTTTCCACTTTTGCCTTCTACACTTTTTCTTCACTTCTAAACCTTTTTGATAGATTCCATTAAACTCTCTGTTCTAGGTGTGTGCAAGTGTTAAACTAGATTTAATTGAAGGTGTGCAAAAGATCTCATCCATAATGAATTATATAATAGAATTGCTGCTGCTGCTGTGGCTGAACGTGGCGGAGTCATACAATCTATATAACAATCCATGCAGTATATGGCCAATGAGAGTGGATAGGTGTTTCAAACTACAGATTTACCTTTCTGTTTTGTGTTCTATCTAGTTTCTCCAGAGGATAATTTATTCCAGAACTAATCTTTCTGTTGTCTAGATAAGTAAGTGGGCAGAGGACAGATTGGGCAAGGCAGGACAGTATTAAAAATTCTTCTGCATAGTGCCCTGTTTATGATAAAACTTGATTTTCTGGCATTATTTTGTTTTACATTTTGACAGGTTTGCATTTCCAAAGTTAAGCAAATCTAGGATTGCTACCTAACATTTTTTCATTTGAGATTTTTATGAAAGTTCACATCATTTCATTGTAGAATGGTTATATTTCAAAGTGTATCTGTAGCCTTCTGATCTTTTTCAGGCCATATTTCTGCAATAAAATGTCATCCTTTGTAAAGCTTGGAAAAAAGTACTGATTGGATTCAATATCAGTAGTGTTTTAAATTAAAAACTTGTTGCATATTCCTTTGAATCAACATGGTTGGCTTGATACTGGTAGACAGTTGATTAATTAGTCAGATACTGTTTTTTACATGAACATGGATCATTAATTTCTTACAAAAGAAATAAAATGAGATCAGTAATTAAAGCCTTCATAGGAACAGGAAGAATTAAGAAGTAATTCAATGTTCTGAACAAAACAAAAAACAAAACAAAAACAGAAGAGGTGGAAACTGAAGAAAATTACTAATTTCATCAATGTAGGGAAGTGAATTTGTGATCACTAGTCATTATAGAATAAATTTAGTTATGGAAAAAGGGAATTGTATATAGTATTATATTGACTACTATATGGATCTACCATTCAATTCCAAATCAGTCAGTGAAAACTAGAACTTTGGTTTTGATAAAAGACTGGAATATAGAAGGAACAGTGTAATGTCCATCTGAGATTATTTTAATAGTTTATTATAATAAATGGTTATATTTCTGTAGGTAAATGTGAGTTTCACTTCGAAGTGGAGATTTCAAGGTTTCTAATTTTATTTCATTTTTCTTTTTCTATGGTAATAGAATAGAATACTTTATTGGCCAAGTGTGATTGGACATACAAGGAATTTGTCTTGGTGTAAATACTCTCAGTATACATGAAAGAAAAGATACATTCATCAAGAGTCAAGAATCATAAGGTACGCCACTTAATGATAGTCATAGGGTACAATAAGCAATCAAATCATACTAGGAAACAACAGTCAAGTTATATCATACAGTCACAAGTGGGAGAGGATGAGTGATAAGGAGTGATGACAAGATTAACAGTAATAGTAGTGCAGACTTTGTAATAGTTGAACAGGGTTGAGGGAATTATTTGTATAGCAGAGTGATGGCTTTCGGAAAAAAACAGTTCTTGTGTCTAGTTGTTCTGGTGTGCAATGTTCTATAGCGTCATTTTGAGGAAAGGAGTTGAAACAGTTTATGTCCGGGATGTGAGGGGTCTGTAAATATTTTCACAGCCCTCTGTTTGACTTGTGCAGTATACAGGTCCTCGATTGAAGGCAGGTGGGTAGTAATTGTTTTTTCTACAGTCCTAATTATCCTCTGAAGTCTGTGTCTGTCCTGTTGGGTTGCAGAACCAAACCAGACAGTTATAGAGGTGCAGATGATAGACTCAGTAATTCTTCTGCAGAACTGTATCAGCAGCTCCTTGGGCAGTTTGAGCTTTCTGAGTTGGCGCAGAAAGAGATGAATAGAGCAAATTAAGTGCCATGTTTAGTACATATATATATAAACATGTATTCTCCCTTCAAGTTTAAATAATTTTAATAACATCATCTCCTACTAAAATACAAGAAATATTACAGGATACTTTCTTGGTTTATTATTTATATATCTCTTTTTATTATTAAGACATCAGCCAGTTTCTTTTATGTGTCCTGTGCAGCATCTTCTTTCATTTCATTCTTGTAGCATTTTATTTTTGAATTCTTTTTCAATCAGTGTCAGACTTGTCCAGTAAACCTGTTGCATAACATCTTTGTAAACACAATTGATCTATAGAGGCAGGCACTCTTAAAATTAATTTGTATATCCATTGTTCAAAAATACCCTTCAATATGTCCAATTTTAAAATATTTTGCACCATTCTCTTTTAGTAAATCTTTAGTTCCTTCTACTTCCCTCTAGTGTCCAACCCTCAAAATATCATCCTATGTATTTTGTTAAATAATTCGAATAAGAACATTTGTCCATGGGAAGGATTATTGTAATAAATTCGAAAATCACATTTCAAATGTAGCTGGACTCTTAGTCTATTTATAGGTTTTCAAAATCAAAGTTATAATTATTCTTTTGTGTTTATTTCTTCCCCACCCTAAACAAACATGTTAATATCCTTAAGCTTGTATATTAAAATTTCTTTCTCTAAGAATTGAAGAAACTCACCTAGTGTTTTCAGACTTATTGATCCAAAGATTCCTAATAACTGAAAACCAGTTATTAAGCAATTCCACCATAAATACACTTGCTTGCAATGATCCATAACTACGATGTGGTTACACATTCATCAGATAGAGATACTTGGAGCTCTTTAAGTTTTTTTGCCTTTTTTTAAAAAATTTTAGTTTTCACTATTTTGAAATCATTTGCAAAAGTGATTGCTTCACCGTATATCTTTTTATAAATAAAATGTATATTTACTTCATTGACATCAAGAATCCCAACCTTTTCATTGTATAAAACAGGTTGGCCATTTCTGGGGTAAAAGATCTAGCCAACCACTAAAAAATGCCAAAAGAGAAATACAAAATTCTAGTTTGGGGTGTCAAACTCAAGGCCTGGGGGCCAGATCCGGCCCATGGGGTTCTTAGATCTGGCTCATGAGGCTGCCCTGGAAACAGAAGGCCCACGGTGCCTCTGCCAGCGAAAATGGAGCTCGTGAGGGCCAAGTTCCGTTTTCCCAAGTTCCGTTTTCGCTAGCAGAGAGTTGCAGGAGCCCATCGCAGCCAAAAATGGAGCTCGGGAGCCTGTTTTCACTAGCAGAGCACTCGGGCCACCAACAACAGTGATGTTGATCTGGCCACATCTACCCTGGACCCCCGAGGTCAAAAACAACCCTGATGCGGCCCTCAATGAAATTGAGTTTGACACCCGTGTTCTAGATCATATCTAGTGGTTGATGATTTTTTTTCAAGTGAGATATGATAAGCATTTGATATTTTGGAGCTTATTGTAAATGAGAAAAATGGATGTCACATATGTGTCTTACCATAGAAGATGGTTAAAAAGTTTTAAAATATTACAAGAAGAGTTTGGGATATTTTTTCTGTGGCAGTATTTTGGAACAAATTGCTATTGGACATGTGCAAAACTCAGATTATCAATTGATGGCAGAAAGAAGATAGTAAAAAGACTGGTTTTTTTGCTGACCTTGTTTATAAATGAGTAATAGAATTTATGTTTTCATTCAGGGCTTCTAGAGTTTGTTATTTTGCTGAGTATACTGTTTTAACATTTAAAATTTTGTAAGCTTCCCAGAACAATCCAAAAGTTGATAACATACCAGTTTGTGAAATCAAGTGACAAATAATTCATTAGCAAGAGAACTGTTAAATACCAATCCCTGGAGTTCTTTTGTGATCCCAACTTACCCTTATTTATTTCTTTTCTGAGCAGTAAAATCCTGGGCTATTTTATTTCATTATTTCTGTCTCATGTATGTGGGATATGCGATACACATAAAAAGTGAGGGAATGTTGCTTTGGTTGCATCTTGCAATCACCCTATTAGTATTCTCGACACTCTTCTACCCCCCAATGGATGCCATATCAGTCGGTAATCTATGCTGTCATCCCATGAATACCAAGGCTTTTCATGAGCTTTGCATGAGAGACTTTCTCCAAATATTTTTGAAAACATTGAATATGTATTTAATCATCCAATTTGTTTATTTGATTGTATTCTTTAGGGAAAAAGAAAGGGAGACGGTTTCATATTATTTTTCCTACTGTAGCTTTTAAATGAGCCCCTCACCATGACTCAATGTGAACAAAAGGAGTCACTATGTAAACTGAAATTTGGAGTAAACTTTTTCCTCTGTCTAAATACGTTGTAAATATCAATCAAAAGGAAGTGTTAAATATATTTCTTCTCTTTGCAATAGATACTGAACTTGTCTTATTCTTCTTTTGTGTTCAGCCTTCTATAATGTTTTCTTCAAAAATCATGTTTTTCAGCCTTTGAAATATTCTCACCACTTCACCACTACAATTCTCCTATCTTCTGCAGGAAAAAGAATGAATAAGACCAGAACTAACTCCCATGTTTGAATAAATTTCTTTTTCTTAGCCCTTATTTTTAGCCTTCCCTCCTCTACTATTATAAAGCCAAAAATTGTATTAGTTCAATAAGTTGCAGCAGCATTTTAGCAGGATTAAATTTGAGCCAGGATTCAGTCTCAGAAGCTTTTAGTCTGTTGTCTACATTTCTTCCAATTGTGCTGATGATCCATCTGATTTCACATTCCATTACCAAACCTCCCTCCCACTAGCACACTGTTTATGTTATGTTTATGGGTATTCTCTGATATAATTTCATATCCCAATATTGAATAAATCTTCAGAACACATACCATCAGTGCTAATACACTCTCAACTGAAGGGAAAAAAGCATGTCACAAAATACATTGTTTGCTTATGGAACTCTTTGCCGCAAGCTTTTCTTGATCACTACTGAGAGAAAGCTTTATAAAAGAGTGGACTCATTTATTGAAGACCCTCTAGCAGCAAACAACTTCCATCCATACTTGCAGGTTTTTATAAAGGAACTTTTGGCTTTATGTCATCAAATAAACTGCAACATCTTAAGACGAATGCTAATTTTAAAAGGTGAGGGAGAAAGAGGGAACAAGTAGGATGCAGCAGTTTAAACTGCCTTCTGACATGGAAGGCCATACTTTGTGAGAAACAGAACAGAATATTAAAAGCTTAAATGGTATTCCAATTTATGATTTCATGTATTTTATATTGAGCTTTGTGAAACCTTTACACTGCATATAATTGGAACTTTGGAATTTACTGCCACAACTACTGCTGGCTGTTATCTTAACTGGGTTCAAACAGGGTTGGAACAATTCACAGAATTCATGAGGCTCAATGGCTATTAGCCTTAATGGCCATCCATGTGGCAGACTAGTGGGCTTCCTTGTATAGTTGGTTGGCTGCTGGTTAGCCACTGGTTAGCAACTGTGAGAACAGACTGCTGGACTAAATGAGTTATGGGTCCAGTTCAGCAGGTCACACATGTTCCTATATTTCTGAATACAAACTTGTACAATAGGAACATAGGTGTGTTGTTAAGTAAAAGTGTAATTTGTTTGTTTCTGCCCAAATTCCTGCCAGTTTCCATTTCCTGACCAGGCTGTGTGAAACTATGTTTATGAACATCCTCAGGCAACTGTGGGAAATATATACACAAAAGTTTGAGATGTATGCAGACTCTGGAAGAAACTTAAGAAGAAGAAAAAAAACAATAAAAGCTGGAAGGAAAGCAAACATCTCCTTTGGCTAGACACTGCAATTCCAAATACTGTACTTATTTGTAAAGTGCAGTTCCCTAAGCCATTACATTGCAGTTCTAGTACATTCCAATAAGCCCATTAGATATTGATATTTTGTCTTACTAATGTTCAAGCAAAAGTGAAATCAGAGTGCTAGACTACAAAGTGGTGCAAAGATCCAGATGCCAAGTAGCTATCCCTATAGTCCAGGGTTTCAGTTGTGCTACTGCATAGAATACAATAAATACTGATTCATCCTCTGATCTGACACCAGAACTCATAATGGTTCCTGCATCTTGAAAAAATATTTTGGAAAAAAAATAATCATAATGTTGACTCTGTGTCAGCGTTGGTTTGTGACTGTTTTAATTAGTCCTTGCAGGTGGTTAGCTGCTGCAACTCAGTTCAACTTCATTCATTGAGCTTTCTCTTTCCTAAAGATCGTTGTGTTGGGGTGCCTGACAAATGGTATGTAGTTCCCTGCAGTTCCAGGGAAGGAATGAGATAGACTGGGCCTGTATATAATTTGCTTGTGGTATCCAGAAATCGCCTTCTATGTCCACCATCCTTTAATTTTTAAATGTTAATGAAATCCAGAGTTGGGCAGAAGTCTAATTATATCAATTATATCACCATATTTGTATTTTTTATAAAAATATTCTAATGAAGGAATTGCTTCATTATCTATCTACAGGTAGTCCTTGGTTAACAGCCAGTCGTTCAGCAACTGTTCAAAGTTACAATAGCATTGAACAAGTGGAGTTTATGACTGGTCCTCGAAGTTCTGACCATCCTTCCATCTCTATGGTCATGTGATCATAAACCAGCCCACATTTAAGACAATTGCAGCGTGATGAAGTCATATGGATTGCAACTTGTGACCTTCCTTGCCAGCTTCCCACAAACAAACTCTCTAGGGGAGCTGACAGAGAAGATCACAAGTTGCTTTGGTAAGTCCCCCATATTGCACCTTGAGTCTTGTTATGCTTGTGTCATGCCAACTTGGCTACTTGTGCACCCTGTCCCACCTAGCTGCTTACTTAACTACTGGTCTGCTTGCAAGTCCCCTGGGACTGCGACTTTGGCTTTTAGAAGCTGGCAGGAAGTAGTAGTAAGGAAGTGCTTACCTGATGACACATGACCCTCATTTAACTACAGCAACAGAACTGCAGAGATTGCTGTTGCTACACAAATGCAGTCATGGACATTGCGCTTTATAACCACATCACTTAGCAATGGAAATTCTGGTCCCAGTTCCAATAGGAATTCAGAAACTATCTGTTTCTTTCTCTAGTCAAAAATTGCCAAATATCCGTTTCCAAAACACATCATTCTGTTTCTCCAATACAGTTAATCCTCCTTAACAATCACATTTGGGATCAGAAAATCTGTCATTAAGTGACATGGTCATTAAACGAGACTTCATTTAACTTAAGTGCCTTATGACCTCACTTTTGCTGTGGCTATTAGGTTATTAAGTTAAGCAAATTGCTGCTGTTGTTAATCAAGAAATCACGTGACTGCAACTTGCAATTTTCCTGCTGGCTTTTCCATTGATTCTGCTTCTTGGAAGCCATCTGTGAAATGTGCAAGTGATAACCATATGACCTTGGGGCTCTGCAGTGATTGTAAGCCCCATCAGTTGTGAGATGCCCAGATCGTGGGTGCACAGATGCTGCAATGGTTAAGTGCAAGGACTGGTTGTAAAGTTATTTTTCAGCACTGTCATGACTTCAAATAGTTGCTGGATAGGGCATTTGTTAAACAGGAACTACCTGTATCTCACTTTCATTCATTTATGAATTTTTATAAGATTCAAGGGGAAAAAAACATAAGATTTACCAGGTAATGATGGGGTGATGAAGTCCTATTCTCATCTTTTAATATATGATAGGCAACTTTGAGTTGACTTTTATCCAAGCTGCTTGTAAAAACAGAATTTGAAAGCTGAAGAGTAGTGAATAGCTAGCTATTCATTGATTAGCCAAGATGGTTGAATGAAACTTTCATGCAAAAAGATGTGTACTGTATGAAGATTGGAGTCAGAATCACACTTATTTAAAACTAGCTGAAGAAGCTATGCTTGGTTCCACTAAAACATTGAGTTGAGCTCTTAAGCCAAATATAGGGTTTGGCTTTTTTTTTTTCTGCATTGTGGATAGAACTTGCCTGATTACTTAGATCAAATAAAAGACTTTATGAAGGTGATCCCATTGCAAGATGGCTAGATACCTGATAATCAAGAGAAAGTCGTATCCTGTTGGGCTCCCAGTTGTTGAATGCTTTCCTCAGGGAGGAGTGCTGGTCTTACCAAATATTTAACTGTGAATTGGTTTAATTGGATTTATTTCATTATGCTGTTTTATAATTTGACTTTATTTTTTGTTTTAAGCTATCTTGATCATTCCTATCAACAGAAAGGAATAGCTTAACAAAAAGAGAAGCAACAAACAAGACAATAATTTGGGATGTTTGGCAATGGGGTATAGTATCCTGCAAATAATAAGTCAGAATTAACAGGAGCATATTTAGCGGCATTGAATTCAATCCCACCAGCACGAAAAGCCAGTTTTTCAGAGAAGGGGTTGCTATTCTCTTAACTAATAAGAAGGAAATGTTTTATCTCACTATTCTGCTATTTCTATTTTGTCCAAACTTGTTTGAGGTTCCAAAAGCAGAACGTTTGCATCTGAGAAACCAAAGCTGTGCTTTTTGCTAATCTTTGGGGTTTTGAGGTCTCCAGATTTTTTTCATTGCAGAGATGAAACATGTGGGAATGCCTTTTTCCCAGGGTCCTGAAGTTTGAAGATCTTGGATCTGTGTGCTCTTCTGACTCTCACATGTACTCCCTGAGCCTTAATTAACCAGGGCAACATGCAGTTTCTGACTGTTCTCTCATGTCATCTTTGCCATAGGATAAGGTGTGGTCTTAACCAGGGCAAGATTAATTTTTATTTGCTCCATCATGATCCATTTTTTCCTACTGTACAGGTACCTAAGATTGACCCTTGGGACTGCAGCTATCCCAGAGCAAGTGGTTCCTTGTTCCTAGTTCATCCACAGACTGGGGTATGACAGAACTGAAAAAGTATAATGAAGGGCATATCTGAGGAAAACCTGCCCTATGGGATCCTTCTTCCTTCCCTCTCTCCCTTCAAAGTTTTTACATCACTCCCTCATATAGATTTTGGGCAGTTGACAAAGTAAAAACGTTGAGCATGAAATGTTCTCCAAACCACAGCTCTTACCCCTCAATTAAAATAACATCAGAACAAAACCATAAATGGTTCCCAATGACCCTCAGTCAGCAAATCCTGCTGAGAATGACTTTCAGTGCCTTTTCAAAGCCAGGACCAGTTATCTCTGTGGCCCAATATTGTACATCAGGGAGGCCACTCCTATAGAGACCAGCTTTTGCCCTCCTATCGCCCAACAGAACAGGAGCATAAGGATTCTTTCTTTAGATGACATCATGGGATAGGCAGAGTCATTTTGAGCAAGTAATATAGTTCCTAATAAGTATTAATTCTATATTCTTCTCTTTAATATCAGATGTATTGGGTATGGTGGTTGTGAATTCAAATTCAGTGATGAGGTATTCTGTATTTTTATAAAGACACCTGTGACTTTTGCCTTATGTATGTGATGATTGCAATAAATTAATTTCTCGCTGTATGCATATGAAGGAAATGAAAGGAGAGGAGAGGAGAGTTAAGTTTAAGAAGGAATATGTGTGATGAAACACAGTTGGTTACATAAATAAGTATTGCGGAACAACTCTTGTCACAATTAATATGCAATGGATAAGAGTTTATTTAATATTACTGCAAACGAAGGCAAAATTCAAAGAAAGCTCTGCCTTAATTTGTTTTTGTTCTTTTAGGTTATCCATTTGGCCCAAGTGAGTTTCCTCATCCCTGCCTTTGGTTCATCCTTCACTTTGGATCTTGAACTAAACCAGTAAGTATTTACTGCCAAAATGATTGTTCTTGTGTTTAAATGTAAGATTTCATTTTTTGATTGGGTGATAAAGGAAGAGGAAAGAGTGATTGTTTGGAGCCTTGCTGATAATTGGAGCCAAGAAATACATTCAGCAAAATTATATATAGAACTGTAAATCTTGAGAAAATAGAAATTACAAAGAATAAATAAGGAAATAGTAAAAGATGTCCACATTTAAAAAAGAAAGAAATCTTGTCCATGGAAAGTTGTGTATCATCTCAATGCTAAACTAGAATTCTTCTTTATGATAAACTGCTTATTACGGTATAGTGGAGAACATTTGGTGTATATTTTCAACATATGTAATAAAATGTTTTCATGTAAAAGGATGACAAATATTGAAAACCAGAGTTGTAAAAATACCTGAAATCTTACCGATTTGCTATCAGAAGACAATAAGTAATGCTGGTTAGATAGTGTATGTGTGATTTATGTTTATATGTGATAGCAGAACTTACAGTGGATAGAGCCATAGTCTTCCCAGAGTCACATAAGGAAATCTTGTCATTGCCATAATGGTTTCAACATCTTTTTTTTAAGGACTGATCACAGAGAAAATAGACTCTTAGGAACTCTGTTATGGAAAATTGAGTAACTTGGGTTAATACACCATGCTGAACTCCAAGTAATTTGTTAGGTTTGGGTTTGAAATATAGGTGGTCCCAGCTGTTATGATTTATAAATAATGGATTATAGCATAATGTGTGAACCAAGCCTTTGTGGCATATTTAGTAAATTGTTATCAAACTGTGATTTAGCATTTCACATGAGCAGTGTAACAAATAAGATAACAAAAGGTATACTGTCCGCAATTTTCATCAAACTGAAATAGTAAACAATTATCGTAAATGCTGCAGGTTATGTATTTTTTATAGTTTAATCTGGTCTATTTATATTTGTTTATTATTTTGCTGTATTTTTTTAATTCTGTAAGCCAAGAAGAATCATCTGTGAGATATTCATCTATGTGAATTGAATAAACAAAAATAAGGAATTATCATTCTGGAAAAGATAATCAAGCAGCAAATCAGTGAACACTAGAGGCAAAGTAATAACCAAAAGCCAACATGGGTTTGTCAAAAACAGATCAGGCCAGACAAATCTTATTGCATTCTTTGACAAAATGACAAAATTAGTGGACCAGAAGGATGCTGTGGATATAAATGACTTAGAGTTCAGTAAGGCATTTGATAAAGTGGACTACAATCTACTACTAGATAGAAAAATGTGGGTTAGACAGCATCATCACCAGATGGATTCGTAACTGGCTGACCAACTGCATTCAACACGTAGTCCTCAATGGAACTGCATCTATATGGAGGGAAGTATGCAGTGGAGTACCCCAAGTCTCTGTTTAGGGCCCAATATTCTTCAACATCTTCATCAATGATTTGGACAAGGGGATAGATTGGGAACTCATTGAATTTGCGGACAACATCAAGCTGGCAGGAATAGCCAATATTCCAGAAGCTAGGTTTAAGATACAGAAGGATCTTGACAGATTTGAACATTAGGAGCTATCTAATAAAATTAAATTCAATAGTGAAAAACTAAGGTTCCACATTTAGACAAGAAAAACAGAATGCACAGGTACAGTATAGGTAGTACCTTGCTTAATAGTAGTAACTGTGACAGGGATCTTAGCATCATTGTGGACAATTGTTTAAATATGAGCCAGCAGTGTGCTGCAGCTGCCAAAAAAAGCCAACACAGTTCTAGGCTGCAATAATAGAGGGATAGAATCAAGATCACGTGAAGTATTGATACCACTTTATAATGCCTTGGTAAGGCCATCCTTGGAATACTGCATCTAGTTTTCATCACCACGATGTAAAAAAGATACTGAGAGTCTAGAAAGAGTGCAGAGAAGAGCAACAAGGATGATTAGGGGACTAGAGGCTAAAACATATAAAGAATTGTTGCTGAAATTGGGTATATCTAATGAAAATAAGGACTAGGGATGGCGTGATAGCAATATTCTGATATCTCAGGGGCTGCCACAAAGAAGAGGGAGTCAAGCTATTCTCCAAAGCACCTGAGGGTAGGACAAGAAGCAATGAATGGACACTGATGAAGGGAGTGAAGCAACCTATAACTAAGGAGAAATTTCCTGACAATTAGAACAATCAATCAGTAGAACAACTTGCCTCGAAAAGCTGTGAATGTTCCAATACTGCAAGTTTTTAAGAGGAGATTGGAGAACCATTTGTCTGAAATTTGTCTAAGCAGGGTCCCTTCCAGGTCTATTATTCTATTCTATCATTGTACAAATCTAGAGTGTGATCCTATGTAAAATATTTTTTATACCATCCTTTTTTCATATACAATTCAAGGCAGCGAACATATCAATATTCCTTTCTCCTCCTCTTTTCCCTACAACAGCAATCCTGTAAAGGAAATTGGGCTGAGAGAGAATGACTGGCCCAAAGTCACTCAGGTGGCTTTCATGGCTAAGGCAGGATTAGAACTCATAGTCTCCCGGTTTCTAGGCTAGCATTACACTGAATTGATTCTCTAGTTATTCAATCACAATAGTCTTATATTAAAATTTTCATAATTTAAAGATCCAGAAAAGAAATATAAATGAATAAGGATTATTGACGGAAAAATGAATAGATTTCTCTTTAAGTATATTTTAAGACTATAAAATAAATTTGAATGATAACAAATTCAGGACAATTAAAGGAAGCATTTCTTCATACCATACAAATAAATGTGTATCATTTATTGCTGCCATATCTAATGTCCATTAATAAGTGATGCCCAATTTATGATGGATAAGTTCATCAATGATTCTTAGCTCCAATAGCAAAATATTCAGGAGAAGTATATAGTAATAGATTCTGCAGCAAATTGCAAGGGATGTGTTTCCTTCCTCAAATGTAGAAAAAGAAAGCTGAAATAGAATGGAATGGAATGGAATGGAATAGAATAGAATAGAATTCTTTATTGGCCAAGTGTGATTGGACACACAAGGACTTTGTCTTGGTGCAAATGCTCTCAGTATACGTAAAAGAGGTAGATCTTATCATGCAAAATATGTTTCATTCAAATGATCCTTCAAGTAAATAAATAAGCAGAAATGAATAAATTAACTTCTTTGATTACACAAAAAAATACCTATATTAATGACTTTCTGGAAATCTCTTAGAGACTTTTTGCATGAAACAAAAAATGTACCCATGACTTCGAGTTTTGATGACTATAAAGAACTGGATAATAGAAAAAAGTTGGCTTTTTTAATAATAGAGTAAGAGAATATTGTTATTGTATTTATATTAATTGCAGAGGAAATTGAAAGCTTCTTTTGATTTTCTCTTTATGCATTTTTCCTCTTTTTTCTTCTTTTCCACTTATCAGTTTGTGCCAGTTTTATGTTCTTTGCAAAACTTTTAATGATAGATAGATACATGATAGATAAATGGATGAGTAGATGGATGGATAGATAGGTAGACAGACAGACAGATAGTTAGACAATGGAACAATGATCATTTGGGCAAGTTTCTGAATATTTTATCCCATGATACCTTACAGAGGAATTAATATATTAAAATATAAACTTTCATCAGCTGCAAGATACCAGTCACAGATTTACACATATAAAAGTAGAGAAAATAATAGAAAAATATAATCTCTCTTTTTTTGGCAGGAGATAAAGTCTGTAATTATCTATAAATATGACAAATTATTACAGACTTTATCTCATAATGACCATTCAGAGTACAATAATAGATGATAACACAATTATCATAATTTTAATTTGTTAATTAACAGCAATAATGAGATTGAACAAAGCTGTTATCTCAGTTCACATATTTGTTTTTAAAAACTGTATGGAAGAAGCCATGGTTTAGCTTAGATCATACACCATGTTCTTTCTCCCAAAAGAAGAGACCAAGATCTCATGGATGGGTTGCGATATGGGAGGTGTGAAATTTTTAACGTGAGAGTTCTCACATATGTCAGCCTCTCCCAATGTCGTATTTTCTAGTGTGTAGATTTCCAACACTCTTTTAATTCTCAGATATCTTATGGGCATATTGGCTGGGAGTTGTTAGAACTGAAATTTAAGGCTACTTTATTGGCAAAATCTGAGGTAGTAGTAGGCAAATTCATAGGCATGGATGTGGGTGCATACTTTTTATTAACATATGGTTATAACAGTGTGTGTGATACAATGTGCAAAGGAGTTACAATGTGCTGATTTTATATTTCTGATGGCAAGCCAAGATATGTGCAGCAAATGTGTAAGAACGGGTGTTTGTCTTCCTGTTCGCTTATGTAGGTGGGTATGCATATGTTTGCGTGATAAGCCTGAATGCTTATTATGAGTGGAAAGGACCACTGCAGCTATACTAGCTTTGTCCCATCTGCTTTTATTAAACAATTATGAAACATACTTATAGCTGAATATAGCTAAAAAGAAGAAGAAATGGATATGTCTGGTTCCAAAGAATATTCTATATACATTGATTATACTGATTTATGTAATAAAGATTTAATTTCATTTATATATGTTGATAATTCTTGTGCTAATTAAAATATTGAGATATGGAAGCAGCAACCCTGTTTTTAATTTCTAAAAAGGAGTTTCAGTACCAAAGTATAAATATGCATCTCTGCATATGACTTACCCTTCATTTTTGATGAATTTAGAGATGTTATAACTACGTAATAATGAGAGAAAATCACTCTGTACTTGTTTAGTGACACTATACTTGCTATTTATAACCAGAGCTATCTTTAGTGACACTATACTTGCTATTTATTTCCAGAGCTATCTTGTCAATTTAATTGCTTATGTTCAGTCAAATTTCAGTCCCTCTATCTCTGAAACTATTTTACAGTATTACATCAGTATTTGTCAGAGGGTTTTTTTATGTGTGAATGCATGGGCACAAATGTGAAATAATGCAAGCAAACTATTGACTATGATTGACATCATATTTGCTCATTTTGTGCATGTGATTATAGTCATAATTAATCCCACTCAGATTCCAGCGTTTGTACATTTATTATTATTCGTTTAAATTTACTAACTACCTAACTTCAGGGGACTCCTGAAAGTATGATTATGTGCATAATGTATATCAATATATGAGCTTCTATGTACATATTTGCAAGTTTAAATAGTATATAAATCAGGGTATGGCTGTGAGAAACCAGAGACATTTTTCATGCAGTGATTTATTATTATGCAATATTGTAAAGATATTTGGCTTTTTTCATACTAGCTCCTAAACTTGTGTGTAAATATATATCTGGGATGAATATAGTTTGAAACACTATGCTTGAAAGGTGTGATTAAGTGAGTGCCTTTTAATATTTAATAAGGCATCTGGAAACATTTCTGTTCATCTGTTCTTCTGCTCTATCCTGCAAATTAAGTTGAAGGTTAGGCACTAGATCACTGTAAGATGAGGTTGCTGATGATGAGTCTTAGTCTGTAACTAAATATGGTGTGGTAAATGAGCAGGTCAGGTAACTGAGTTTCACCTCTGGACTGTGCCTGCTTTTACCCAGGAGCCCAGATGCTCTGAAAAATGACCTGAACAAATCTCAATGTTCATGTTCAGTCTTGGAATTGGCTTGGGGCCACAGAACTGAAGAGAAATAGGCAAGGCTATTTGCCAGAGACTAATAGTTGCTGATAATAGTGCATCCAGGAAGAAAGTTTGAGGAATACTACAGTATTGAGGAAAGGCAAGTTATTTCTCAAACTAGATTTGCCAAGCAATGAATTCTGGTTCCTGGCTCAGTTTTTTTCACTCAAGGAATCTTCTCATGCAAATCTTTGCAGAGAAGATCTGTATTCAGAAAATAAGCTGGGAGATCATAGAAGAAAGACAATGTGGGAATCATTGGACACCAACAGCAAGAGATTGTCCATGCCAGTCTAGAGAGCTCACAATGGAGTTCATGCTTTGCATGATGACAATAATGATTCAAGAAATTTCTTATGACATGTACACATACAAGTGTCATGATTGTCAACTAAAGGGTAGTTTAGACTAGTTATACTGAACAAAGGAGAGTGGGCAAACAGGGATAGGATCAATCACACAAAAGAAATGACAAAGGTTTTGGTGTCCTCACTCCTGTTAATTTTATAAGAATGGATTAGGAAAACGGAAGAATATGAGGCAGATTTTATCTCAAACATTGATGAAAGTGTTTATATAACTTTCATCTTTTTTCTTCTCCCATCAGCCATCTATTGTCCTTAAATTATGTGGAACGTCATTTTGGACAGGATGGAAATGCCAGCCACACTATGGTAAGGAATCTAAAGATCTATATCTGTATTGTTTTTTAATATTTAAAATTTGTATAGAGTGCCTTTGCATCAGGAGAGAGGGGGAAGGGAGGGAGAGAGGGAGGAGACAGGGAGGGAGGGAGAGAAGATTGTTACAGGATCTTGATCTGCATTTATTTCAAGCTGATTCACCCATCTATTAAACATAAACATAAACAAGAACTAATTGGGTGGGGCAGTGGGAAGATTGTGGATGGGAGGAGGAGTGCTGGTTGTACTTTGCAGCTGCCAGAGCAAAGATGTAGATTGCAGATGCTGAGTCTGAAAAATAATGAATGGATGATCCAGAAATAGCCCTGCTCTCCCTGCAAAAGGAAGCCTCACAAGTAGAGCATCAATAATACTAAGTGCTTGCTAAGTGGTTGGTCACACACAGCCTCCCAAGCAGCTGCAGCCAATCCTTGAGCCCCTCCACATTATTTCTCTGCTTTGCCAGGAGCGATGGCTTCCCCCGTTCTTGTCTAAGCTAACCTGAACCATGCTGTTTCTATAAATAGTCATGAGAGGGAGGTGGTAGATCGCTCGCTCATGCTGCAACAACCTTGAACACAACAGGCTGCGCAGGGACACTTGTGAACTGTTTCATAGAAAGACACAAGCAGGCAAAAGAAGGTCAACAGACAGGCATGCCTCTGCACAGAGGATACAGCTGAGTATTGGTGTGCCAATGTCATTTCAAGTATCATTTATTGTTCTTCACTGCTGCTGGTATTGTTCAAGTGCAGTATTACCCACATTGATTTTACATTTTAAATGCCATGCTTCTTGAGCTGTACGTTCAGTATCACCAAGACATACCTGGAAAATAGCACTCTGCCCCTTGTCTCTCTCCAACAGTGTTGAATTATTATTCTATTAAAATTAAGTAATGGGAAATATGATGGGAATCATAGTCCAACACATCTGGAGGGTACTGGATGGTAGAAAATTAGAACATATGAAATCCATATTTGGAGAATGGAAAGTCTGCCTGTCCGCATACATTCTGATCTATTCTGTGGTTATCGCATGTCTTGGTTCTTGTAATCTTCTCTCAGCTTTTTCACCATAATTTCAGAAGACTTTAGCCAATTCCCTTAGTCCTCTGCCTGACTTCTGTGTAGTTTGTATCTTTACATAGCCATATTATACTAATCCTCTCTTTGTTATCTCCTCAAAAGCTGAAATATCAAGATCTGAATTATGCAAGACAGGGGAAAACAACTCCCATTCAAATGAGATGGTCATGCAGTCCACCCACAGAGAACATGTGAAAATGTTTTGTTTAACAGATGTGTGGACCAGATTTTTGATACTTTAAAGGCCATGAACATAAGAAAGGAATTCAAGGGATCAGTGGACTTGACTGAGCAGATAATTATGATAATCTAGTCATAGGTTTTTCCGCTATGATGAGAAGTATTATGTTTCCAAATTTGTATTAAGCTTGTAAATTATCATATGCAAATTTTAGGCAGCTCTGAAAATTTTGTTCTCTTTTCGGCTGTGCAAAGATGTGTAAATGTAACTGTGTAACAACAAAGAAATTGAATTTCTTCTTCCACTTCACCTTACTGATTTTTTGTCATTTTTTTCATGCCTATTTACTTTTTATATTAGAGCAATAGTAGTTTTGGGTTGGTTGATTTAAAACAACAATAGCAAAATGAAACAAATTAAATTTATTTCAAAGTTTATTTAGCACATACTAAAAGACAAATCACCCATTACATTTATATTTCTACTGCTGTAATAATATTATTCCAAATAATGATAATTTTTTTAAAAAAAATACCCATTTTGTTTTAACTATATGCTTTAGAGCAAGTTCTGAAAAAAGAGCTACCTAAAATAGTAGCATGCAAAAAGCAAAGGGTATGATCTTTTAAAAATAATTAAGAAAACAAAACCTAATGCCAGAAAAATACAACTGAACACTCACACATCTTTGATGTAACAAAATGTAAGTCATTAAATTTGTTTACCTTATATGCAGGAGGAGCATTGTCCAACAGCAAAGTGTACCCATTTGCATTTGGAAGGCATCAAGTTCAGTGTATTGCTTATTTTCATAGCAATTTGATTAGAAATTACAGTAACAAAAATGCAAACTAAAAAACAGGAAAAAAAATAGAAAAAAAATCAAAACAAAAAAATAAGAATATAGTAAAGAAAAAAAGATATATAGAAAGGAATGTCTTCTTTGTTTATTACAAGCATAAATAATTTTAATAATTTGTTAAAGGTAAAGGTGAAGATTTCTTCTATCCCAGTCTTATTTCCATTTCTTAGCCGAGGAACCCAGTGTTAACTGAAGACATTTCCATGGTTCATGTAACCAGCATGACTATCACTAAAGTGCACCAAATGCTGTTACCTTTCCACCAAAGTGGTACCTATTTATCTACTGACATTTGCATTCTTTCAAATTGCTAGGTGGGCAGGAACTGGGGCAAGTAATGGGAGGTCACCCCATCCTGCAGGACTCAAGTCTTGAATTCAAGATGCATATATCCAGCGCCCCAATAACTTATTACCTTCTTTTAAATTAAATAAACGATCTCTTCTTCCCATATACCATCTGTTATTTATAAATCAATCTTTAAAACCGTATCATTTAAGAGGAGTGGTGATGCAATGGTTAGAATGCAGTACTGCAGGCTACTTCTGGTGATTGCCAGCTGCCTGCAGTTTGTCAGTTCGAATTTCACCAGAGTCAAGGTTGACTCCATCCTTCCAATATCTTTGTCAGTAAAATGAGGACCCAGATTGTTGGGGACAATATGCTGACCATGTAAACCACTTAGAGGGCTGTAAAGCCCTATGAAGCAGTATATAAGTCTGAATGCTATTACTATTTCAACTCCAATCATTAAAAGTGTACGAATCATTATAGAGGTTACAATATATGTGTTTTAATCTTGATAAAAGAAACTTAACTGTATATTTCTTAGATTTATTTCTAACTTTCTGATGTTTAGTCACTTCAAATAGTGTTCTAGAATTTTATTTCTTTTCATTTTTTTCTTTGTCCCCTCTCATAAAATTTTTCAAATCTTCATAAAATATTTATCTGGGCTTACTTTCTTGGTTTATTATTTGTATATCCCTTTTAATTATGAATATATCAACTAGGGTTTTTTTGTATATCCATGTAACATTTTGTTTCATTCTTATAGCCTGTTATTTTTAAACCCACTTTCAAATTGGTCTTAGTATTGTCTGATAAAACTTGTTCCTTTTCCATAATATCTTTTAAATAAAGTATCTATAGAGGTAGCAACTGTTAAAACTAACCTCTGGGTCCATTGTTTAAAAATATCCTTCAATATTTATTTTATTTATTTTATTTTATTTCAACATTTATATGCCACCCTTCTCTGGAGACTCAGGGCGGCTTACAGTCTATGGAACACCATGCTAAGTGCTCGGCAATAGCCTTCATTCCATTGTATATGCCTGCTTATTTGTAGGGCTTTTGGCCCCACCAAGCGGCATTTTTACAAAGTCAGCTTATTGCCCAACAATCTTGGATCCTCAATTTACCTACCCCGAGAGGATGGAAGGCTGAGTCAACCTTGAGCCTGGTGGGATTCGAACCGGCACTAATTGCAGGCAGCTTGCACTAAGTGCTAGATGATTAACAGCCTGCACCACCAAGGCTCTGTATCCAATATATCCAACATTAAAATATTTTGCTCCATTTTGTATTTGTAAGTCAAACATAAGTGTTCTTCCCTTTTAATTGTAATCTTATTTACTTCTAGTTCATTTACGGTCCAATTTTTAAAATCTTATGTTTAAAAAAAGAATTAAAAACAAAAATATTTTCCTAAGGGAAGGATTTTTTATAATTAATTCCAAATTCATATTTCAAATTTACCTGGATTTTTAGACCATTTGTAACTTTCTAAATAACACTTTGGCTCTTCGTTTCAAACAGTTTTTTAAGTCCTTAAACTTGTAGTTAAAAAGTATTTCTTTATTCCCCCCCCAAAAAAATATTCCCATTCTTCCTGCTCTGTTGGATATTCTATTTCTCTGATTTCCAATAAATCAACTGCACATACTTTATTCCACCCCTCCTTTGAGTGAGTGATGACATCAATCACTATTTTCTACATAGTGCCTTCTTGCTTCTGAAGTAGCATAGAAAATCTGAATGGTAGTGCTGTGGTAGAGAGATTTGATTTGCTAGTTGGTTGCTTATTTTTGCTCCTTGTACTGAAGAATGAACCAATTTGCATTACAAGAACTTAAATAGATAAAAGAAAACATGTTTTTTTTTTTACATCTCTTTTAGGGAACAAGTGAGCACTGTTACTATCAAGGCAATCTCCGTGGAGAAGCAAACTCTTTCGTGGCTTTATCTACTTGCCATGGCCTACAGTAAGTAAGGAATTGTGAAATGGGAAAAGAAACCATGACAAAGAAAGTTTGGTTTCCATCAAGGCAAAGTTAGTGTGGCTGTGTTATGTGTGTTTTTTTAATTCACTGTTGGATATTGTCAGATATTTTGGGATCCTTTGTAAATAGACATTTAAAAATTAATAATTCTGATAATAGACATTTAAAAATAATAATTCTGATCAATCAGAAACTAGATTAAAATTGCTTCTCCAGTGCTGAGTGGGCTTGGGGGTACAATTGTGCCTTCTATCATATTGAAAAGGCTAGTTTAGTGCCTATGAATAATATTTCCTAGTAATTCTTCAGCGTGTGTAATTTGCATATAAACATTTCTTGGTCCAGGTTCTGTTTTATTTCCCTGAATAAGAATAAGGAATGTCAGCTATGACTGCTTCATGGAAATGCTTAGCATGCAACTGTTTAGAAATGTGCAACTTTGTCCTAATGAAGTTACTGATGCCTGCCTGAATATTGTTTCTTATTTTTTTTCCCTCCTAATGTAAATGTAGCCGCGTTTGTATTTTGTGTAACCTATTCGTATTTCTTTGCACTTCTTCAGTGGTGTTTTCTCTGATGGAAAAGACGTGTACCTCCTGCAGCCTCATGATTCACTTGAAGATCAAGCGGTAAGGAAAGTCTGGCCCGGGCTGTAATTCCATCACTGCCATGGAGATACCTCACTTGTGTTTCATCCCCAGAGGTGAAAGGAAGTTCGCATTGGTTCCCTTCCCTCCTGTAAACTTTTGTAGATATTGGAAGTCTGTTCTAATACAGGATCAGTGTCAAGTGAGGTGTCTGGGCAAAATTGCTGGCATTGAGTTGCAGAGGCCCAGATTCAAATCTCTCTTCAGCCAGAAAGCGCACTTGAAGGATATCAGCAACCATTGTCCATCAGACCAACTAACATCACTAGGTTATTCGTAGGATAGAAGGTAACAATTACAAGGTGCACAGTTTTTTTAAGCAATAGTGACATATAAGAATAATACACATCAATTCTATTTAGACTTTCTAAGAGAAAGAGAAAAATGCCAGCTTTGAAACTGCGAGGTCAGATCCATGCAGGGCTAATTAACTCCAACCTTTATCAAGAAATTGTCATGTGTTTTATTTTTCTCAACACTTTTTGTTGTATACTGCAATTGATGTATTGCTTTCAAAATTGCCTTTATTTTTCTCTAAGGGATAGGAAGACTATTATGGTTGCAAATTTTCTTTAGCAGAAAATGCTAAAGAAAAATATCATATTCAGGTTCTAAAATTTCTGCTCCATTATGGAGCTATATCATATCTGGTTCCAAAGAAATTGGGATCTTTTTCAATAGTACTAAATGGCTTAGGGAGCTTCTAAATCTGCTCCCCCCCCCCCACAACTTGATCTAATGTATTTCCAGCAGCCACTCTTTTGTAAAAGTCGTGATAAGGAATTTTCCAAGGTGATTCCTTTGAATGTTGTTATCGTAGCAGCAAAGGAAGGAGATTCCATCTTTTCCCCCCCAGATAATCTGCTTCCTCTACCTTCTTACTTCTCATCTACCTCAATTTGCATACATTTTACTATTGCTTTATTCCAAGTAATCATTTTAGAGATTGCTCAATGAAAAGCACGGTAGGGGAACATTATAAATTTTTACCCCAAAAGTATTGGAGAAAAAAGAAATTGTGATAACATAAACATGAACTCCAACTTAACATAGAAGGAGGAAACTGAATTTCAACATTAGGGTTTTTTTAAATATTGTAATAGGTGAACCAGTAAGAAAGAAATGATTTTTAAGCATGAACAGGCTGTTCTTCACTCTTGAAAAACATAACACCTTGGTGCATATGGCACTTCTATAGAGAATCTTTTCTGCAGTTTAGAAACAGTTCAAAGCTGTGAAATCTCACAATATTGGCTAAGAGAGAACAGATTCTTGCTTCTTTTGGCTTTTCACCAGTTTAGCTAAAATTGGGGCAAAGCTAATGTTTTCTTTTGCAAAGTTTCAGATATCTAGAACAGCGGTCGCCAACCGGTGGGCCACGGCCCACTGGTGGGCCTTGAGAAAATTTTGTGGGCTGCAGAGAAATCTCACCCCCAGAGCACCCCCCAAAGCAATTAATCCAGGCTGCGCAGAAAGACAAGGTTGCATCGCCCACTCACTCCTTACCCGGCAAACTTGCCTGCTAAAATTGCTATTTTTCCTTTTTCTGACCATCATCTGTTCTGCTGTGCCAGGAGATTTAGATTAGCTAGGAAGCAGGAAATGGTTGGATTTCTTGCTTTCTAGCTAGTCTTTAGATCTTCGGCTCTGCCAAACCTCCCTTAGGACTGAAGGTTTGCTTGCAAGCAAATTCAATGCAGACTCACAGCAAGCAAATTTGAGAGACTGAGCTAGCTGATGGCAGATAGATAGATCACTGAATGATTCTGTGAGCAATTTAATCTGCCTGCTTTGCCTGATTTTGGGTAAAAAAATGCTCTTTTTTATATAAAAAATCCAATTTTTACATATATGGTGTGTTGTGAGTTAATTTTGTGAGTTTGCTTGCTAGCAAATTTTAATAGTTTGCTTGTAAGCAAATTTTATGTGACAGACTGAGCTAGCCAATGGCACATAGATAGATCTCTGAATGAATCTGTGATTCTGTGAGCAACTCAATCTGCCTGCCTGCTTTGCCTGATTTTGGGTAAAAGTTGCTCTTTTTTTATAAAAAAATCAATATTTATATAAATATTTATAATATTTATATACAAGCCATGCCCAGCCAGTCACAAGATCACCAAGCCACACCCACAAATTAGGCCACGCCCACAGAACCGGTTAGTGATCCCTGGGATAAAAAATTATGAGTTTGGTGGTCCCTGAGATCCAAAAGATTGGTGACCCCTGATCTAGAACATGTAAATGGTTTGATCTCTCATAGATAGAATGTTTGCTTCCACTTTGACTATTCCTATACTATAGCTGCATGCTATTAATTCTCAGGTCCTTTAAGAGAAAAGATGGCTTAGTAACTTTGTGGCTTTCATAACACATCACAAGGTTCTTTGCACACAACTGAACATTAAAATGAAAGCAACAACATGGATAGTGATACTAGCAGTTGTTTCCTTTCTCCTGTATATGGAGGTGAAATTATTCTAAATGGATCAGTCAGTAGTAGTTCAGGACAAAGCCCTGATTGACTTCTAAGAGGGTTTTTGTTGTTGTTTCTTTTTACACATACCCTGTAAAAGTTTTTAAAAGTTTTTTTAATCATTTAAGCTTTGCCAGATAATATAAAGAGGAATAATAGAAGAATAAAAATACAAAAAAGGAAAGAAGATAAAGTACTAATAAAACATAAGCAAAAATACAATAATAACCAACTTTTAGTAGTGCATTCGCTCATTCCTTTCCATTTATCTTCTCATCTTCTAACCACTACCTAGATATTTTTGCTATACTTGAATATAAAATGATGGAGGTTATTATTAGTACCTAAGAATTTTAATCATTATTTTTAATTGATCTTTTAAATTTTTTCCTAGAAAACATTCTAAATGTCTGAATTTATCTTGCTATGTAATGTGATTTTTTTGTAATGGAGCCATTCCTGCTTGAATTTATTTATTCAATTTATATAGCTGCCAATCTAACATATGTGACTCAAGGTAGCTTGGAATAAAATACAAAGTATGAAAAAAATAAGACAACAGTGGAGCCTCATACAGCTGGGAGATCATCTCTGTCACATGCGTAGGGTCCTGGATTTGAGCACAAAACTAAGTTTTCATAACCTTATGGAAGGCCAGCAGGGATGGAACCAGGAGTGGGATTCTGTCGGTTCTGCCTGGCTCTATAGAACCGGTAACTCTGAAGAGCAGCAGACACTGAACCGGTTCTGTGTCTGCTGCTGTTTGGCCCACCCGCCCGCCTGGGCTCTTACCTGACCTTTATTTCCTGCTTTTTCAACCTCAGCAGCTTTGCACAGCACAGCAGAGGTTGAAAAAGCAGGAAAAAAGTGGCTTTTTAATTGCTGCGCAGCCGCGCCCAGCGTTTATTAGCTGTCTGGGTGGCACAGCATAAGGTTTTTTTATACAACATAGTCACCGAACCGGTAGTAACATCAGTTGAATCCCACCCCTGGATGGAACCAGTCTAATCTCATGGGGAATGATATCTCAGAGGGCGAGCCCCCTTAGTAGAAAAGACTCATCTTCTGGATTCTATTAGCCAATACTTCTTAGCCGACAGTATTCAGAGCATGCCAGTAATCCAGTCCCTTTATCTGATATTAGAATTAGTACCATTTGGAATAAAACATACATCTTGGGACACCTTTAGGATCTGAACTCTGATGTAGGGTGGCTTCAAGCCACTCCCCAATAAGGAATGTAGGAGAGAGTGGAATAGTAAACATTGTAACTGGGGGACATGACATAGAAAGAAAAAAGAGCAAAAGAGAAATACAGATAGTCCTCAACTTACAGCAGTTCATTTAGTGACTGTTAAAAGTTACATCACAGAAAAAAGTGACTTCTGACTGTTCTTCACACTTACAACTATTGCAGCATCCTAATGCTACATGATCAAATCCTAATGCTACATGATCAAAATTCAGACTTTGGGCAACTGACTATATTTTTATGATGGCAATATCCTGTGGTCATGTGATCACCTTTTGTAACCTTCTGACAAGAGAAGTCAATGGGGAAACCAGATTCACTGAACAACCATATTACTAATTTAACAACTGTAGTGATTCACTTAAAAACTGTGGCAAGAAAAGTCGTAAAACATGGCAAAACTCACTTAACAAATGTCTCAGTTAGCAACATAAATTTTGGGCTCAATAATGGACCTAAATCAAAGACTACCTATAAAACTAGAAAAAGTAGAGACTGATGGATGGAAATGCACATGTACATGGACAGTTGAAAACTTGACGAGAGAGCAATCAAAGAGAGCTTTGTAGCAGTACTTCTGCTTTATATGTGGATATTTCACATTCTTTCCCTGTTATCAGTGTTAAAAGAGTTATCAATGATCAGGAACACTTAAGACCTTGAAGAGCTGTCAGGATACGTGATGGTAGTTGTAACATTATGTTACCTCTAGTATGATGCAGTTTGTTGCAAATTGACCTATGAGATTCTGAAAAATAAAATAATGTTATGTGGTATAGAAGTAATGGGGTAGCATGGCAGGCAGAGGCCAATGTAGGTGTGTGGTGGGGAGTATGAAATTAGCTAAGGGATGAAATCCTGAAAATTGAAAGCTATGCCATACATAGATGAGAAGTCTGAAAAGTGGGATTGCAAAAAATGAGGCAGTAGCAATCTTTATTGTACACAGAGAAACAGGAAAAGAAAAGCAGTTTTGCACTATGTGATTAAAAAAACAAAACAAATGCTGTCTGGTGTGGAGAAATTCAGAGAGGAGAGCTAAAAGGAGACGCCCAGAGAAAGAGGTGGTTAATTGCTAAATTGGGACCTTTCTACAACACAATGGTTCCATTCCCCAATCCTTCAAAAGCAGCTTGAAATTCATTTGCAGTAATTTTCACTTCCACCGAACTCAAAATGCTGAACACAGCATGAGCCAATCAGTTCTTCCTACCAGTTGTCCACTAGAAGGCTCGGGTTAATGGCATTCAATCAGTACAATACCAGCAGGTTGCACTCATATGGTTGCATTGGTGATGTAAAGAAAAAAAAGTTGTTGCTTTTACTCTATGAGAACCTCTGTGTGAAGCACGGACAATTTAGTTTGAATAGGACATTGGAGTCAAGGTGAGGTACATTCTCACTGATGGAAAGTGGCATGCCTATAAATTCTTCTATCAGTACAAATGGAAAATTTGCCTTTGACCAATTCTAGATGTGGTAGCAATTGAGCCAAAAATAAATCAGTTTAGCTGCTGGCCTTACAACATGATAGTATACATCTGCATACATCTTCTGAAGCAAGGCAAAGACACTGTCATTGTTCTGAGTAATGAACTCTGCCACACTTGCTTCAGATTGTTGTCTGCTAGATGGCTCTCCACCTTTTGTTTGTATTTTTGTTTTGCCATCTTAATGCCTTTTCAAAGATTTGCCCTGGCCTCTTTGTCTTTATCACTGTCCCTGCCTTAAAGGCAGAATCCCAGGCTCTCAGAAGCATCCATACTTCTGCAGTTATCCAGGTTTGCAATTCCCACAGATTCTGATGCAGTTGTCCACTGTTACGTTGTCTGTGCACATATTAATGTAAGAATACGGCATCAGTGTATTCCTGCAGTTCTTGATGTTCGAATATGCTCCACTCACTGGAGCATATTTACTTTCGAAAGAGTCCTACAGCTGACTGAGAGCACCCTCTGGTTTTAACAGGTTTTAACAGTTTTCATAACTGGCTCAGTTCTTTTCCTGAGAGGGACATACTTTGGGCATAACAGCGGAGAAAGATGGTCAGATGTAGCCAGGTGGGGAAGAGGCATCGCTCTGTAAGACTGTTTCAAGTTAGACTACATACGGTCTAAAGTGTTTTTCCCTCTGATGGGAAACTGCATATACTGCACAGACTTAGGAGAACTGTCTTTAGACAAGCTTGGTTAAAGTCCCCAGCCACGACAAGAATGGATGAGTCTGCTGCTGCCTCGAGATGACATCATTTAGCTTAGAAAGTGCCATGCTGACATTGGCATCAGGTGGAATATAAACCGCTATAATAATTATCACAGTGATTTCTCTAGGCAGATAAAAAGGCCTACATGTGACAGTCATCAGTTCAACGTCTGGGGAGCAGTACGTATATATTACGCTGCTGTTAACAGACTAGTCGCTATGTATACACTGCTGCATCAGGATGTAGCCAGGTCTCCGTGACAATCATCACACAGCTTTCACGGATAAGCCTGTTTGCTGTCATCTGCAAATCTAATTCGTTGTTTTTCTGGATGAGAGATCTGACGTTGGTCAAAAAGACACTGGGCAGCGCTGATCTGTGGGGCTGGTTTTGAAGCTGAGCCAACAGACTGGCTCTACAGCCATGCTTTTGTTTTTGCTCCTTTTGCCTCTCTCCCAACCTGATGACAATCCATGGAGATCCTGGAAGCCTCGCCATGGAGTTCAGTATATTGTGGGACTGCTGAAAATCGCTGGTAATCCTGGATTGACTTGCGAGCCCGATATTTAATATCTCTGCGTGGATGTAGGCAAGTTTTGCCCCTTACACTTCACTGTGCACACACATCCATACACACATTATTCCAAATACCACACAGTACCATACACCACACAGTACCGGGAGCTTGGGATCACTGTGTGTGAATGTGCTGCCATCTTGGGAAGAATCCCAAGAGTTCAGTCCTAGGTAGTGGCAGATGTTTGTCTCTTAAAATGCAAGAAAAAAAAGTTCATCTCCAGTCGCCCAGACTCTACCCCGAATTAATAGATTATAGGCTCATTAAAAAGGGAATTTAGTGAATGAAAACGCACAGTTCTGACATAGGAATATAAGCAGCCTGGTTTTAGTAAAAAAGTAAAAGACTTTATGTAACTAACAATACTATGGATATTTTAATTAAACTGAACTGAATGAAGTGCTGTCTGTTACCAGTGTAAATAAATACTTTTTGTGGCAATATTTTTTTTCTTTTTTTAATCCCATGCAGCAGGAGCCACTTCCTCACCAGATCTACCAGACACCAATACCTCGCATGACCCATGGTTGCACAGAACCAGGTAAAATGTCTATCTATCAAGAGGTTTTGGTACCTTTTAATTAATTGGGAATTGGGCTAAATGAGTACCTCTGCATTCCTTTAAATTTTTGGAATTCTGTTCTTACCATAATCTGAATAAATTACACACATTTATTTTTATGAAAAATAAATACAGTTAAGAATTCCTGGACATGTACACACTAAAAATGAACAGTGTGTATGGTTATGAAAAGACATGGAAAATTAGAATTAAACATGTAGCGAAATTGAAAAGAAGATCTAATTAAATAATAATTGTTGCCCTTATTTTAAAACTTAGAATATATAAAAGGCAAAGAATCTAATCCATTAACCCGAACCCTACCTATTCTCACCTCTTAGGAAAATGCTTTTCACCAATGAGCATCCAGGCAGGCAGTGTTTCATAGCCAGATTGCTTTGATCTTGACAATAAATAGGTTCAGTCTGTCATGTTTTTGAGTGTCCAGTGATAGAGATTTATCTATGGAATTTGGAAAACTTCAGGGACAGACTTCTAGAAGATAACAGAAATGAAGCTCTGCTTTGTGTACGCTCCATGAAAAGATATAGCCATTATTTGTTGCCAAGATTTTTTCTTATCAAAGAAGAAAGATGGGTTTAGATGATTATGGGTCTTAGGTACCCAGCAGGCCTGATATAGATAGCACTGACACTGAGCTGTAATTCTTAAGACATGTTTTCTGAAAGGAAGATAACTATCTCTTGTTTTTTTGCACTGAGTTTGAATATTGTTGTTAGTTGTGAAGTCATGTCTGACCCATTGCAATCCCATGGACAACATTCCTCCAGGCCTTTCTGTCCTCTATCATCTTCTGGAGTTCGTTTAAGCTCAGGTCTACTGCTACAGTGACTCCATCCAGCCACCTCACCCTTTTTCTTTTGCCTTCAATCATTCACAGCATTAGGCTCTTCTCCAGTGAATCCTTCTTTCTCATTAGGTAGCCAAAGTATTTGAGTTTCATCTTCAGGATCCGGCCTTCTAAAGAGCAGTCAGGGTTGATCTGCTCTAGGATTGACCAGTTTGATCGCCTTGCAGGAGTCTTCTCCAGCACCATCGTTCAAAGGCCTCAATTCTTTCGCGCTCAGTCTTTCTTATGGTCCAACATTCACAGCCATACATTGCAACTGGGAAAATCATAACTTTGATTATACATACTTTTGTTGGCAGGCAGGTTGCTTTTTAATATGCTGTCTAGATTTGCCATAGCTTTCCTCCCCAGGAGCAGGTATCTTTTAATTTCTTGGCTGCAGTCCGCATCTGTGGTGATCTTCGAGCCCATGGAAATAAAATCTGTCACTACCTCCATTTCTTCCCCATCTATTTGCCAGGAATTGAGAGGACCAGATGTCATGATCTTAGGTTTCTTAATGTTGAGCTTTAAGCCAACTTTTGCACTCTCCTTCTTCACCTGCATCAAGAGGCTCTTTAGTTCCTCTTCACTTTCTGCCATTAGAACGATATCATTTGCATATCTGAGGTTGTAGATATTTCTCCCGGCAATCTTAATTCCAACTTTTGATTCATCTAGCCCTGCCTTTCTCATGATGTGCTCTGCATATAAGTTAAATAGTTTGGGACTCCTTTCCCAATTTTGAACCAATCAATGATTCTGTGTCCAGTTCTCACTGTTGCTTCTTGACCCGCATATATATAGGTTTCTCAAGAGACAAATAAGATGGCCTGGTACTTCCATCTATTTAAGAACTTGGCCCAATTTGTTGTGATCCACACAAAGGTTTTAGCATAGTCAATGAAGCAGAAATATATATTTTTCTGGAACTTCCTAGCTTTATCCATGATCCAGAGTATGTTGGCAATTTGATCTCTAGTTCCTCTGCCTCTTCGAAATCCTGCCTGTATTTCCACTTACTGCTGAAGCCTAACTTGTAGGATTTTAAATATAACTTTATTAGCATGTGAAATGAGTGCAATGATATGATAGTTTGAACATTCTTTGGCATTGCCTTTCTTTGGAATTGGAATGTAAACTGACCTTTTCCAATACTGTGAAATGGGCCTCAGGAGATCTGAGCAACAACAAAGCTAGTGAAAGTGACAGTATTCCAGCTGAGCTATTCAAAATTTTAAAAGACAATGCAGTAAAAGTGCTACACTCAATTTGCCAGCAAATTTAGAAAACTCAACAGTGAGTTTGAATAGAAAACAGCAAAAATATTTCTTCCAATAGGTGGTGAGCATTTAGATGATTTCTTCTCTCGGGCATCTCTATTGGTGTTCCAACAAAGGCTTCCTGAGACAATAATTAAGCACACACCTCGCCTTGTCCAAACAACTCTTGTTTTATTTCAACGCTGGGAATTATTTTTATTCCCAGCCCATAATGAGTCCCTCAAGATAAACACTCATCTGTATCTACTTTGAATTGCTGCCAACAACTAAAATGCCAAATTAACTGTAAAAAACCAACTGAAGTACAAAGTCTACACAGAGCTTCAAGGTTTAATCTGAACAGAGCAAACGAGTTTGCTTTCTGCAACGACTTTACTTCCTCTACCTTTACATTTCCTTTATACCTTAGGGGAGGGGCAATCACCTCCAAGCCTTACTCTCGAGTCGCCCCTTTTGTCTTAGCTGCTCTTGCCTTCTAGCAGCTCTGTGCACACGTGCACTGGGAACAGGCTCCCCTTGTTCCTCTGCCTCGCTGTTGCCAGACTCTGGAGGCTCTGGAGTCAGCACACAACTCCCAGATGTCCTGGCCCCATCTTTGCATCAGATGCAGGGCCCTCATCCAACTCCCGGACTAGTCCCTGTTCTTCCTCACTGTCCGATTCTGCTGCCATCTGCACAGGCTGCCGGCAAACCACAACAACTGGCATGAATTGGAAGAAATCATATCATAAATTGGTATCAGGTAGTTATGCTAGATATTTCAGTATATCTCAGAATGGTACCATAAGATTATAAGTCAGTATATATAGGTTGCTTTACTGTCTCTTACCTGACCACATCTTTTATCCCAGTTTAAATATCTGAAAAATCTGATTACCCAGTTTTCCATATATTATATCCCTCTCCAATATCTAATATGTATTCTTTTCTCCCAGGGTGTTTATTTTCTGCATTGAACTACCACATTCCTCTTGGGCTTCCTAAACTGCGTCGACGAAGACAGGTAAATTTACCACATGACAGTAATAATCAGTTTTAAAAACAGAGGACCAAGAATATGAAGTTATCGTACCTGAAAAACAGAGCCCAATTTTTTAACGCATAAATTCCTAGCATGATCTATTATGCTGGGATGGTCCAGACCTTTTTCTACAATATTTCTTTTGCAATTGAATCAAGATCATGTGAAGTTTATAATGCTTTGGTAAGACCACACTTAGTACATCCAGTTTTGGTTGCCACAATATAAAGAAAATGTTTGTTTTTTAATAAGTTTTATTGAATAAAGTGTTAAAAACTTCGGATGTGGTATGATTGTCCTGACAATCCTGTTTTTCATACATGTTATGGTATAGAATACATGTTTTATATACATTTATACAATATTTTCTATTTCTAATCATTCATTCTGCCAACCCTGCTTTATTTTGATGCTAGATCCTTCCTTTTTCCCCACCCTCGATAACATTTATCCCATACTGTATAATATTCGGTCTCATCTTTATTTTTCATTTCCACAGTTAATTTATCCATCTCAGTGCAACTACATGTCTTTTTTATTACTTCGCTTTCATCAGGAATTTCTTATCTTTCCACTTTTGAGCAAAGGCTAACCTTGCTGCTGTGATCAGATGTATTATTAAATAAATCACTTCTTTGTTATATCTTTCTGTTCTAATTTCGAGCAAGAAAAATTCTGGTTTATATTCCACTTTATGCCCAACCATCTCCTCTAGCCACCTCTGGATCCTGTGCCAAAACTACTGTTTTTTTTCTACATTTCCACCATGTATGATAATATGACCTGTATTCCTGAGTACATTTCCAGCAGTTGAGTGATATTTTGATACATTTTGGGCAATTTTGCTGGCGGGAGGTGCCACCTATAAAACATTTTATATAGGTTTTCCTTATATGATGTGGCCAATGTTATTTTTTTATCTCTCTCCCATAAGGTTTGCCATTTATCCAAATTAACACCAGGCCTAAAAATTTTAGCCCACACCAATATTGTTTCTTTTACCTGATCTTCCTCCAATTTATAATCCAGTAAAAATCTGTACATTTTTCTTATCAATGTATCCACTGATCCAAATAGTATTTCATCTAGTGTTGTTACCTGTCCACTAATCCCCCATTCTTTCATATTTTTTCCATATCTTGATTGGACTTGTAGATAGGCCCACCATTCCAGTTCCACCCCTTGTTCTATAAAGAAAATGTTGAAACTCTGGAAAGAGCACAGAGAAGAGCAAAAAAGATAATTAGGGAGCTAAAGGCTAAAACATATGAAGAATAGTTACAAGAATTGGGTATGCCTAGTCTAATGAAAATATGTCTTCCAGTGTCTGAGGGCCTGCCACAAAGAAGAAGGGATCAACCTATACTCCAAAGCACCTGAAGGCAGGATAAGAAGCAATGGATGGAACTTAAACAAGGAGAGAAGCAACTTAGAACTAAGGAGAAATTTCCTGACAATTAGAACAATTAATCAATGCAACTGTTTGCCTCCAGAATTTGTGGGTGTCCTATTACTGAAGATTTTTAAGAAGAGATTGGACAGCCATTTGTCCAGAATGGTATAAGGTCTTCTGCTTGAGCAAGGGGTTGTACTAAAACAGTAGTCCCCAACCTTTTGATCTTGACAACCTAGTCTGGCGCAAGCAGAAGGAGCTTGTGTTCACATGCAAAGTGTGATGACCTGGGGCAAAGCACAGAGGCAACACAGTCAGCTGATAGTTCAAAACATCCTTTTATTGCTCCAACTTGCTCCAACCAAAGGGGTCTCTCTCTCTTTCTCTCTCTCTCATACACACACACACACACACACACACACACACACACACACACACACACTTCCAGCAGCCTCTGGCTGTGAATAGTCCAACAAAATGTTGTTAACACAATGGCTTCAATGCAAGAAGTCCAGCGGGGCAATGGAATAAGTCAGTGAATCTAGAAAGCAAAGGAACAATGCAATGAGTCCAGGAAGCAAAAGAACAAGGCAATTAGTCCATGAAGCAAGGAATAAAGCGAGAAGTTCAGCAAATGCCAGGCACCAGCACACAAAACTCCATGAGTTTAGTGTTTGTTCCTGACAAACGCCCCTCCCCACAGCACCTCCTTAAGCCTCAGTCCTCAAGTGTGCCTTGTGAAGAGGAGCCGGCCACTTTCCTCCCAGAGTTATTGGGTTGGATCGCATTGTTCCTGCCTCTCTGCACTCTCCTTGCTCGGGGATCAGCAGGAGGCAATTCTTGCTCATCGCCTGAGCTCCATTGCTCATCTCCCCTGCCTGCCCTCTCTCAGTTGCCCTGCCCCCATTCCTCCCTGTTGGCAAGTTCTCTCAAGCCCAAGGGGCCTGGGGCTGCCTTGTCCTGCTCCTCCCTGTGTTCCTCTGAAACCAGGCCTCCCCCTCGACCTCCGTCAAGACCCAGTTTTGGCTTGTCCTCCTCCGTGGATTCGGGCTCTGACACTAGGGGCATGACGCGTGCTTGCCCACTACTCACGCAAGTGGAGCTTCGCACATGTGCTTCCCTATTGCACGCGCAGCCTGGTTTGAAACAGGCAGCTGCCTAGTAGTTGGCTGTGGCCTGGGGATTGGGGGCCCTGGACTAGAAGACCTCCAAGACCTCTTCTAACTCTGTTATTCTGTTATCTTCATGGAATTTGCTTCCCATTCAATATAGGCCAGACATAAGCAGCATTGATACTTTACACACATATCATTCTAAAAATCTCAGAGCCCCCATACTCAATTAACTGTCTTGACTTTTTAAAAATATAGGAAGATACCATGTTGAGGAGCCTCTGTGGCGCAGTGGTTAGAGTGCAGTATTGCAAGCTACTTCTGCAGCCAGCTGCCTACAATTTGGCAGTTCAAATCCCACCAGGCTCAAGGTTGACTCAGCCTTCCATCCTTCTGAGGTGGATAAAATGAAGACCCAGATTGTTGGAGGCAATATGCTGACTCTGTAAACTACTTAGAGAGGGCTGTAAAGCACCAGAAAGCGATATATAAGTCTAAGTGCTACTGCTATTGTTCCCTTTCTCCCACTGAGGCAATATTATGCTAAGCAATCTATTACTGGCCATTTATGCTTTTCAAAAAAAGAGGAAATGTTTCATAAGAATAGAAGTTGTTTATTTGTATCCAAGTTTTATAGGTACTGGTAAACTATGCCTATTGAAACTAAGCACTGATAATTGCAACAATTTGTAAATCTTCAGTTGTCTAACTAGGACCAGTTTACTTCATTTATCTATTCGTTTAAATGGATAGCACAAAGCAGGTATACTTCTCTTCCCCTACATTTTTGTATATTTTTAAGGATGCTAGTCTAGAACCCAGAAGACTCGTAAGTTCTAGTCCTGTTTTATCCATGAAAACCCAGTTGAGTGATTACCTTGAATTACTTATAAAGTAATAAAGGCAAGATAGAAATCTAGTAAATAAAATAAACAAATCAGTTGGAACAGAGAACGGAGCTGGAAAGCAGATTAGTGGGGTGGGGAGGTAACGGAGATTTTACAGTATCCTTCCCCTGCCACACCTACCAAGTCACGCCCCTCAAGCCACACCACGCCCACAAGCCACACCCACAGACCTGGTATAAAAAAATTTGAATCCCACCACTGATATAGATGTATCTTCTTCTTCCCATTCTAGGTTCACCGAGGTCATCGGACTGTCCACAGTGAGACCAAATTCATTGAATTGATAATTGTTAATGACCACCAGCTGGTGAGTACTGATAATGGCCTAGAAAGACAAATATGGATAGGTCTGCTGTGGCAGATCCTTTAAAATTCTTCATGGAGAGAAGCAAATGAATTGCCTGTCAAGTCTGTTTGTTTTAGCAATTTGGCAAACAATGATCAGAGCGTTTTTCCTTTCAGTGTCTTAAATCTCATTTCTTTTCTTGTTTTTAAATTGCTCACTATATCCTCTGTCAGGATCTCTTCCACAATGCCATTCACAATTCAGATAAACTGTCCATCAGCTGAACTTGCTGGATCAATATAATTACATTGTCAGTATGACCAGTGTAGGTTGATAAAGTATGCTCAAAGCTTTCTAAGGCTACTGTGTCTTCCATTGGTAATTTTTGTTTTGTTTTGTTGCAATTCTTATTCTTGTTTAGTGCTGTGCATTCAGTGCAGAGTTACTAATGAATCCCTGGTAATTGTTCTTAAATAGACAATTAATTCAAAATTGTGATAGGGGCCTTTAATTTATGATTTTATTATTTTCTTCTCATTTTTAAAATGCAAAATGATGTTATTCTTTCCTATCTTGTTCAAATAACAGTGATGAAATAACATGTATAATGAAAGGTTCTTTCTCAACATTGAACAGAGAAGGGCAAATTGACCCTGTCCTTTGGAATATTCTCCTGCCAGAGTTGAGATGGGCCTTCACCCTTCTGGCCTTTTCAGAACAGCTTTAAAACCTGGCACTGCTGGAGGACCTGATAGGAATCCCAAATAGCCGGCAGGGTAGAAAGAAAATTTCCACCCCTTTTTTTGCCTGTCCACTTGATTTTTTAACCTCCATTTATTTGTTCTTAATTTTAGTCATCTAATATTATCTTTTTAACATTTTGTAAGCTTCCCAGAATTGCTGCAACAGTGAAATGCTGCAACAATCAATCAAACAAACAAACAAATAATTCAGTACAAGTTTCAGGAAATTATTTACATGAATTTATTTCTTTCTTTCTTTTTCCCCTCAACATGTGGAATTCTGTATTTTCACTGTATATAATCAGACAAGACTAGCAGTTGGAAAGAGAAAATCAAGCTAACCCAATCAAAACAGTAATTTTCTCAAACACCCACCCTAAAACACCAAGGATGTCGCCCATTAGTCAAAATGGTGAATTAAAAACGAAGGGATTTGAGCAGATTAGGCATTAATATCCTCAGCAACCCTATATAGAGACTACGATTTGTACAAGCTAGGCAAATTTCCATTTTCTTTCCTATTTGTCACTGAGGTACAAGATGATAAAATAGTTCTCCTCAAGAACTAAAAATATGCTATTATTTTTGTTACCTATTCACCAAAGCAAAATACAGGTCTCATGGCATAAATCCAGTGGGTATCTACAGTGAAAGACTAACAAGATAGATAGTGTGTGACTGGTTAACCCAACATGCTATCCCTAATCCAAATCTAAACAAATCATATGATCCCTTAGTACAATATATGAACCTCTCCTATGCTTTTAGTAATTCCTTGCCTTTAACCACATCAGCTATGGGAAAGAAACAGTTCTATCACTGGACTGATTTTTATGCAAACCTGATAAAAATTTATGCCTAAGAAGATAGGCATTTCCAAGAATGTATAGATATCTTAAGAATGGAATTGACCTTATGGCTGCTTTTTTAAGTTGGGGAAAGTCACTTCATGAATAAAGAGGTTGAGAAGGGGAAGACTTCCCACAAGACTGCTTCAGCCTCAGGTTTCATCAAATGAGGAGTGAGTTTCCTGAAACTAATTTTTCCTATATCTATTTTCTTTCAGTTTGAGCAAATGCGTCGGTCAGTCAGCCTTACCAGCAACTTTGCAAAGTCTGTGGTAAACCTTGCTGATGTGGTGAGTGTGGAATACATTGCAGTTTTCTCTCAAAAATAAGTTGAGAATGAAAGAAGGGAAAATCTAGCCCTATGCAAAGGATTCCATGATGGGTCCCTTCTACAGGCCACCGTCAGGTACAAATAAGTGACTCAATACATTGAGTTCTAGATCAGTCTCGTGTATATGCAGTCTTAAACCCTAGAATCTCATTTTCACAACACTCTGCAGCTAAATGTGTAAGCACACATAAACATTGGCTTTCAAGTATCCACAAAAAAATTTAGACAATATTTCCCTGACTCAGATGTTTTCATATTTAGTACATGCCAATATATACTTGTGAAATGTGGAACTGTACAATTGGAATGATTAAACAGTTAAATGTTTTTCAATAACACTGTTTGAGAAAAATCCTCCGTGTCTCATATTGTGACATATTTCTAATGAAGACATACTACAAAGATTAGAATTAGAACATCTATTGAGAACTGTGGATGAAGATTGAATGCAGCTTGTTGACGATGTCTTATATATATGCCTAAAGACTAGCATCCCAAAATTACACTATGTTGGATACCTCCTGGAGGAAAGTGATATTGGATAGATCGGAGACAGACTAAGGATAGATGATTATTAAACATAGAACATAGATAGAATAAGAATATAGTTATGTATAAATTATCACTATCACACAAATGACTGCTATATGAAATTTAAAGATCTTAAGTTTATATAATGTCACTAGGGATGATGCCAAAGATGGTACAAATGATTGAAAACGACTGAAATATTTGCTGCCCAATGTGTTTTGCATAGGGCATGATGAAGATGAGGATGATGACATGCCAAAGAACAACTATTTTAATTCTCATAATTAGCTTAAGAAATGCAAATTTAGTTGGTCAAACATATTGAGCAAAGTTTTTTACTTATCTTTATATTCTACACTCATTCATCTTTTTTTAAAAATCAGTAAACAGTTTAAAGAAAGAAGTACAGACAAGGAGAGATAAAATATGTATTAAATGGATTAGCGTACGTAAACAAATTACTAATAGTAAGATATAAATAACTAAAAGTGATCTAATTTGCCTTGGAGACTACAGTTCTTCCATAAAATATTAATTACTTATGAAATTACAAAATGTACCAGCTTTTAAAGGAAAAATTAAGAATAACTATTATTTAAACTAATAAAAGTAGCATAGCATAAATCAGTAATTAAAATTATAAGATATAATAGATTGAATTTAATTTCCCAAATGTAGGCACTCTCCATAGAAACCCCCCACATTTTATATGCTTTTTGTTTGAAAAGATTTTTTAATTCCTTGTATGAAAAATGGCTAGCCAAATTGTAAGAGTGTGCTTTGATGTGCTTTGAATAGATTTATATTTATTTAAAAATATTTTTATTAAATTTTATTTCTTAAATTTAAATATTCAGATTTAATTGTGAACAGTGTTTTTCAAGATTATTCTTTCTCTGTTTCCAGTGAGAAACACGTAATTTCCTTGTAATAACTAACGCATATAAAACTAATTCAGTATGCTTTGAAGGATTGTATGTATTGATAAAATTTAGAATTGTCTCAAATTGCAGCTCGGAATTCAACTTTTATAATTTCTGTAATTTTAATGGGAATTATTTCCCCAAAATGCTCAGTTATCAGTATTTCTGTCAAATATGAAACAATACTTCAACCTCATCTTATTTTCAACGTTTTAGTAAACAAGAGAGAAATAATATGTCAATAATAAAACAACTGTTATAATATTATAATATTCCACTAAAATAGATACGAAAATAAATTGTGGGAAGGAAATAAACTGCTTTAGTTTGCATTTAACTTCAAGGGTACATTTAGAAAATTATGGCTGCTTTGGAAAATGGAAAGGTTAGCAATTGCACTTAGACTAGTATACCACTTCACAGTGCTTTACAGCCCTCTCTGAGTCATTTACAGAGTCAGCATATTGCCCCCAACAATCTGGGTCCCCATTTTACCCACCTCAGAAGGATGGAAGGCTGAGTTAACCTTGAGTCTGGTGAGATTCAAACTGCCATACTGCAGGCAGCCAGTGGTCAGCAAAAGTACCCTGTAGTATTGCATTCTAACCACTGTACCACTAGGATATCACATGTATGGAAGGGGGAAAGTACCCACCTAAAAAAAATCTATGTTCTGTCACAGATTTTTAAGGAGCAGTTGAACACTCGTATCGTGTTGGTTGCCATGGAAACATGGGCATCAGGGGATAAGATCCAGACGGATGAAGATTCCCTAGAGACACTGAGAGAGTTTATGAAGTATCGCCAAGAGTCTCTTCCTGAACACAGTGATGCTGCCCATCTCTTCTCGTGAGTTTTAAATGGGAATGTGATCACTTTTATGCTAGAAAGATGCAAACTTAACTATTATAGTTCTGATAGTAAAAATAGGCTGAAGTAGAGATATTTGTAAGGGATGTTAAGAAAATCTATGCATGTAATGAATCTTTTTTTTTGCTGAACAAGTTGCCCAGAAGATTGCTTTGCTGGTAAGCACACATAATATACCTTCTGATATTATAGCAAATGCAATACAGCTGTCTATTATATGTTCACTTCTATTTATATTCCTTTTAGACCTTTAGAATAACATAGAGACATTTATCATTGGTGAAGATTATTAACTAATATATTAGAAATAAGATGTTGGCAAAAAAGAAAACTTTGCCAGATTCTTTTTATACAGATAGTCTTCATTCAGCAACTGCTGCATTTAGCAATTGTTCAAAGTTAGAATAGTACTTAGCACTTAGGCTTATATACGGCTTCATAGTGCTTTATACTTATAGCCCTCTCTAAGCGATTTACAGAGTCAGCATATTGCCCCAACAATCTGGGTCCTCATTTTACTGACCTTGGAAGGATGGAAAAATAATAATGAAAAAGTGACTTTATGACCCGTTGTTACATTGCATTACATTGCATTGCATTGCAGGTATGTAAAGCAAAGGAAAGCTGAAGTAAGATTAAAAACACAGGTGTGCTTTTATTTAATCGCTTCACTTAATGACTGAGTTGCTGGTCCCATTTGAGGTCACTAAACAAGGACTATCTGTACTAGATAATAACTGTATTACATGTTAAAATTATATAAGAGGCTCCCTGATATCTCGAATTAATATACCACTAATGTTAATGCCAGTTCTAGCAAGCATGGCTTTTAAAATAACAGTTGCTTGTGACTTGTGATTAAAATGCATAGATTCATTTGATCAGACTATCAACAAAACAACAAGAAGTTTGAATTAATGTAGATCAGCATATAAAATATGGCAAGCAATGTCCATTTGGACTTAGTGCTAAGGTCAGAGTTTCTGACTGAAATAGCCTTTATGCTAGAATGTTGCTAGGAGTGTTCATACATGAACATGCCTCTCTCTCTTCTGTAGTTAACTAGAACTAATGAACCCACATCTACCATAGTGAGGAACAAAGATAACAGGCTGATGCAAAGAAATGAATTCCCTGACCTATCCATACTCTTGCTCTAGTTTGATAGTTTTCATTTTTCTAGGTTTAGTAAGTAAATGCCAAGAGGACAAAAAATCTAGCAGGTCAAGGCTATCTAGCTTTTTCTTCACCTGTATAGTAAATCTTCCTTCTTACTCTCTCAGAGGGCACACTTTTAGAAGCAGCCGCAGTGGTACAGCTTATGTTGGAGGAATCTGCTCAGTTGCTAGAGGCGGAGGTGTGAATGAGGTGAGTTGAATTATGATGATTGGAGCTGGAGTTTAAAGATACAGAATTAAAGCCTGCATGCTCTTCCAACCGTATTAAATTTGTCTGTTCAAAAATCTCAAGCTCATTTAGATTTCTTTTCTCATCTTGCAACTCCTGAAGCCTTGAATATCACTTTCCCTTGTGAGATACTACTCTTCTACCCTTTAAAACCCTTTCAGAATCTTTTACTTTCTGTGAAGCCTTGTCTCCATACTTTAACTGAACAGATACCTGTGGTTTTTGCCACTACATTTGCTGACACACATCCCTTATGCTTCCCCCTTCTACCTTTCTTTTCCCTTCAGTCAACTAAATTTATATTATAAGACAATTGGGTTGGTGCCTCTCTTGTTTCTTTACATGATTCTACAAAGTAGCTGATGTATCTTTATATGTCAATCATAGTCAGGAATTCAGTGTTCTTTGCAGGGTGAGGAATATGTCCACAGAGAGAAAGGCAAGGTGAGGTAACTTCCATGGGACCTGTGAATAATCTGGGAAAGATCTACCCTCAAAAATTTAATATTTTTATAATAGTTGATCACGTTATACTCAGCCTGCCCAATAACTTGTTGTCCTCCTTCCCAAAGTATGGTACCGTTGGAGCGATGGCAGTAACATTAGCCCAGACCTTGGGGCAAAACATTGGCATGATGTGGAACAAGCACCGCGCTTCTGCAGGTAAGTAATTGTGTGATTAGCCAAGTGTTTTCCTTATCTCAAGAAATAATGAGAACCTGAGAATTGCTTTGACCAGTAGTTCTCAACTTTTTCTTTACCACAATGTCTTTTGTGACCACAGATCTCCAAGACTTCACTCAAGAATTAAATCATAACATTTCTTCAAGCCTTTGCGGATCCCATATGATAATATTATGGCTCCCTAGGGGTCTGCAAACCACAGATTGAGATCACTGGCTTAGTCCAGCAATAATTATGAAACTATGGTTTGCCTAAAAGACCTAATTTCAAAGAGATTGAGAGCCCAATAAGCACTTTTTTTCCAGTAGATTTAAGAACTACTCCATTCCCAAGTTTTGTCTCCTGTTCTGAAGAAACTTGAAAAAGTAATTCTTAGGTTTCTAGTTTAGTACTCCATTATTTATGTTGAGTTTAATATTTTTCATGCATCATGAACTTTTAAGAGTAAGTTGAGATTATTTTTTTCAGATCAGGGGTTACTTTATTCTGGTTTCCAATTTGGAAATCTCTACTTAAAAGATTCTGAGTGGATAAGGTGTAACTGATGTTGGGGCTTGAATTTGGGTTCACTATGGCTATGATTATGTTGTCAATCCTCCAGATCTAATTTGCTTTTCTTCCACATCCTCTTTGTCGGTGTTTTGGGTGCTTCTTAAGGTCATGATCATGATGGTAGAATGGGTAAGCAAGGGCAGTTCTTTTGAGGTTAATAAGATGAAACTGGCTAAATAATAAAATGGTGCTGCAAAAAAAATTGCAGATGATCTTTCTGGGGATTCCTAGTTAAATTTTTTCAACTAATTAACAGGTTTTGCAGATGTGCGTGATATGTGACAGATTATAATTACCTTATCAATTAATAATTTACCTTTTTGGGGACCTCCTGAGATTGCCTGAAACATTCTCTAATCTGTCTGGTATGTAACTTTCATCTGCATATTGAACCTGCTTTCCCCCGTTCTCTTCATTCCAGTTTAAAACTACATTAGACTAGCTATTAATAAATACTATTAAGTCACCTGCAGCATTTTCTTTACTGAACATTATAAGCTATTAATAATATTAGCTGGATATTGGAGGAAGTGTATTTGTTAAATAATGCATATAGACCAACAGGTAACATTCTCAAGGAGAAAATGAAGAAGAGCAATATATTAAAAATAAATGCATTAGAATTAAAATAAATGCATTATTACTTTAAAAAAGGAGAGCACTAATACTTGTACATGTAGAAAAAGCCTTTGATAAGTTGGAATGGGCTTTTTGTTAGCCTTTTTAAAACAAACTGAATCCAAGACAAGAATTTAAAAGTTGGGCAGATAACAAAACAACAACAAGCAGCAAGGATTATTGCAAATGGAACATTTTCCACAAGATTTCCCAACGAAGCTGTTGAAGTGATGACCCGGTGCCTGGAGGCCGTGCGGAGTTGGATGGGTCTTAACAGGCTTCAGCTCAACCCGACCAAAACCGAGTGGCTATGGTTTCCTGCGCCCAGATACAGCCAGCTTGTTCTGTCGCTGGCCGTGGGGGGAGAAATTTTGACCCCCATGGAAAGGGCTCGCAATCTAGGTGTCTTCCTGGACGTACGGCTGTCTTTAGAAGATCACATCATGGCCGTCGCCAGGGGGGCCTTTTGTCAGATTCGTCTGATTTACCAGTTGCAGCCCTTTCTGGATCTGGATGCACTTCGCACAGTCACCTCCGCCCTCGTCATCTCCCGCTTGGACTATTGCAACACTCTCTACATGGGGCTCCCCTTGAAGAGTGTCCGGAGGCTGCAGTTGGTTCAGAATGCGGCTGCGCGGGTGATCTTGGGATCCCCTCGGAGCTCCCATGTAACACCACTTCTCCGCAGGCTGCATTGGCTTCCTGTGGCCTTCCGGATCCGATTCAAGGTGGTATTGATTGTTTTCAAAGCGCTCCATGGCTTGGGACCTGGGTACTTACGGGACCGCCTGCTGCCATCAACAGCCTCCCGCGGCCCAGTGCGCTCCCACAGGGTTGCCTTCCTCGGGGTTCCGCCGCCTGATCGTTGCCGGTTGGCGATCCCGAGGATGCGGGCCTTCTCTGTGGGCGCCCCCTCCCTGTGGAATGATCTGCCCCCGGAGATATGGGCCATTACTGACATCCAGACCTTCTGGCGCGCAGTAAAGACCCTGTTCTTCCAACAGGCCGGCCTGGCCCAGTAAACGGTTTTTTGGGGGTTTTAAATTAACTAGGTTTTAAAATTTTAAAAATTTTAATATAATCCTTAAATTTTAAATATATTTTGTATTTAATGGGATTTCGGCTGGATTAATTTGTTTAATTTGTTTTTAATTGTACATATTGTTTGTTTTTAGTAGGCTGTACACCGCCCCGAGTCCCTTTTTGGGAGAGTGGGCGGTATAAAAATTTAATAAATAATTAAAAAAATAAAATAAATAAGATTTCCAGTAAGGAAACCACTGAGTTATGGTGTTTACTTTCTCCCTTTGTAATTGGTTTTAGAAGTTTTGGGAGACAAAAGTTCGCAAGACAAACAAGCACTTAAAAATTAAAATTCAGGGAGAGAACGCAAGTTAAAATGTTATGTAGGTGATCTACATGGCCATCTTCCAACAACATCTAGTTCAGATTTTATAGAAAAAATGTTTTTATAAAGCTTAATCTTAGAATGGGATGTTTTATTGAAGATGGAGAAAATAAATAGTACTTGATTATTTCAGCTTTAGGAATATATGATTCTGGGTTACAATTTGAAATAGGGGATTTGGACACAATAAATATGAACTAGAAATAGAGAATGTATATGTCCCATAATTCTTTGAGAAGATATCTCTATTTTTTATTGCTCCTTTTCTCTATAGGAGATTGTCGCTGTCCTGACTTATGGCTGGGTTGTATTATGGAAGATACTGGGTAAGTTGTAGAAGAAGTGAGGATAAGGCCAAGGTGTTGGGTTAATATTTGAGATCAGGATCCAAGGATTTATTAAAGTATCTCCCAAACTGTTTAGATCTTAACTTTACATCTTGCTGGCAACATAAAACTCTTAGATTGATTACTGTTAAGTTCATCTATTTCCCTCTCTAGCTGGCTTCAGAAGAAAGCAGGTAGCACTTTATGTATAGGAAAAAGAAAGTTACATTTGTTCAATTTTCTTTTTTTAGTAATCTGACAGCCACTATATCTGCTTATCTTGTCAGTTTTTAAATTCAGTTTTCTATCAGCCTTCCCCCTACCCTCCATCCCTGCTGTCTTTCTCAAAGAAAGGAAAGGGAATTGGTGTCATTAATAGACCCTCTTATGGGCCAGAGAAAATCCCAGCTTAAGCCTCTGGCATGAACTGAAAACAAATTCAAGATGCAGATGTACAGTTATATTAATGATCTTGCATCTAGCCGTATTGAGCTTACAAAACTTTTAAAATAATTTTTATTAATGATTACAATCATGCAGATAAAAAGTAATTGAAATTATAAAAATTAAGATCAAAAATAAAAAATTTAAAGTGCAAGAGAAAATAAAAAATGTAATTATAGCAGGAAAAAAAAAGAAAAATATGTATAAAGAAATAGCTCTCTTCCTTGTCACAATAAGTGTAAAAATATTTCTAACATACCATCATTTTATCTTAACAGTTACTAACTGTAAGAGGAAACTAGGATTCCTAGCGTTAAAATATAAGCCAGCATTGCTTTAGTTGCCCCCAAGCCCCAATGCATCAGCAGATCAAGATCACATGAAGTGTTAGTACAGTTTTATACTTGTTTTGCCTTGGTGAGACCACACTTGGAATAATGTATCCTGTTTTAGTCACACAATGCAAAAAAGATGTTGAGACTGTAGAGAAGAACAACAAAGATTATTAGGGGACTGGAAGCTAAATGTACAGTGAATGATTGCGAGATCTAGGTTTGAAGAGAAGGACTAAGAATGACATGCTAGCAGTCTTCCAATATTTGAGGAATTGTCACAGAGAATAGGAGGTCAACCTATTTTCCAAAGCACCTGAAAGCAGGACAGGAAGCAATGGATGAAAACTAATCAAGAAGAGATCAAACCTAGAAATAAGGGGAAATTTCCTGTCAGTGAGAACAATTCATCAGTGTAATGGCTTGCTTCTAGAAGTTATGGATGCTCCATTGCTTTTTAAGAAGAGATTGGACAGCCTTTTATCCAGAATGGTTTCACTTCATTTCTTCAAAAAGATTTTTTTTTTCTGAATCTTTTGTATTTTAAAAATATTTTGCTATGGATTGAAGGTGACTCACCCTCTGTGATGTTCCAAGGATTCTTAATATTTAAAAAACAGTAAAAAAAAAACAGTTCTAGAAATTATTCAGATATGTCTATTGAAGATTACCAGAATACCAATGTATTTATTTTAAACTTAATCCAAGAACACACTTTATAATACCCCTTTTCCTTTTGTATTTCATGCTTTATCTATAAAGAAATCCCCCAAACTCGTCATCCAATCATAATAAATGAAAACCCATTAGTTTTATTTTATCTTGATCTTACTATTTTTATCAATAACTCAAGGTGACAAACATATAATATTCTTTTCTCATATTTTCCCACAACCTGTGAGGTGAGTTGGGTTGAGAGAGAATAACTGACCCAAAGTCACGGAGCCAGCTCTCATGCTTAAGGTTGGGTTCAGGAAATTACCACATATTTAATATTAAGTTTACTTAAAATACATAAAATACAAAATAAATTATTTTTCCCATATCTCTCATCTGAGAACAGAATTTTAAAACCTCTTTATTCAGTCCTAGTTAGCAACAGTCATTTAATGATTTTCAGACAATGCAGCTATTTTACCCTTGATCAATAAACCTAATTTATATTTGTTCTGTTTTAGTTTAGCACACAAACACATGCAGGCAGTTGCTATGGAGATAAGCAGTTGATAATAGACTAGATTGTAAATCAGGGTCTGTGCAAAGAGACCTTGCCTCAATAAATTGCTTTGAAATTTAAGAAGCAATAGAGTGATCCAAATCCATTCCAGGAGTCAAGGGTACTGAGTCCTGTAGACAGCCAGTTCAAAAGTCAAAAGTTCAAGAATAAGTTACACAGGAATTATTATCACAAGCTAAAAATCCAAATGGTTGTTTCCAATAAAGACTAAAGGGAAAGCAGCTACATAAAGCTATATGCAGTTGGCTGCAATTGTTCAGGCTTTGTCCTTTACCTAGTGAAAAGCCTCATTGAATGGCTTTGGACTTGAGGATCATACCTTATCTGACTGCTCCATCTGATCAAGAGATTCCTATGATTGCTAAACCTCTTCAGATGAATCCTGGCTTGAAGGTTCTTAGGCCAACAACCCATAAGACACAGCTGGACCAATGTGGTCAGAGTCTGAATCTGAATCCTGGCCCAGGACAACGTTCCTTCCCCTTATTCTGTACAATTTTAATTTTTAGTTCCCTCAAATAATGTCTTTTCCCCTCATTTTCGTCTCCTCTCAGAAAATGTTAAAACTTTTATAGATCTCTTTCTTAAGAGTGATTTTCCCCCATTTTTGTTTTGTCCTTTATCACTGAATTTGTATGTTCATGTACATTCAGTATTTCATCTCCTTCCATATCATTCTTGTAACTATTGAATTCTACTGTATAGTGAAATATTAATGCAATATCAGGGGTCTTCAATTCAATGTATAGAATGTGAAGGATGTGTGCTTGCATTTATTTTCATAGTCATAATGTACACTAAAGATGGTATTTAATTTCATTGTTCGAGGTGCAATGACAATAAACTAAACTAAACTTGTCAATTCCAGATCCACATTTAAATCAGTTTTAGTTTTAACTAGCAAAACTTATTCTCTTCCATAATATCATTTCCAATCTATTTACCTATAATAGTCAATATTTTTAAATTAGTTTGAGTCTGTTATTCCCAAATATCTTAAATTCATTGTTAGCATTTCAAGTAATGTGCCCATTGAAAGCAGAAGTCCGAGGCAGGTAGATTCCTCTAAGGACATGTTTATTAAGTACATCATATTGGCATAGCCACTGAAAAGCAACTCAAGTTTCCCTGTGGTTTTCACCTAATTAAAAGAATAATAATATTTTGCCCCTCCTCAATGTCATTAATGACATTGTCCTATTGAATATGGCTGGCAGGCTCCTTTCCTTTACCAACCACCTATTACAATGACCCTGGTTCCCACAGGAAAACTTTTTATTTTGACTGCAAGCTAGGCTATCTACCGCACCAAACTTGACTGCAGAAAATACAACTTCAGCAACACAGTGGTCAATGTTTGGAATACTCTACCTGACTCTGTTTTCTTCCCCAAACCCCAAAAACTTTAACCTTAGACTGTCTACTATTAACCTCACCCCTTTCCTAAGAGGTCTGTAGGGGGCGTGTATAAGCGCACCAATCGTGCCTACTATCCCTGTCCTATTATTTCTTTTTATTTTTCTTATAAGTATCTATCTCATGTATTCAAAACTATATTTATTCTTATACCTATATCTTGTAAGCGATTGACAAATCAAATAAATACTAAAAAAATACTTTCCCAATGACCTTCTTTCTCAGGCAATTGTGAGGCAGGGCAAGATGGCTTCAGCCAGGTTCACTTCAGAGTTGACAGTTGGACCTCCCCCTTTAATTGGAAATAATTTCCTGAAAAATTCAATCATCCCTCCCTCCTTCCCCATGAAGTACTCTTGGGCCAGCTTGTGGGCTATCAAGAGACTGGAGCAGGCTACAAAATGAGCTTGCTTAGAGAAGAGGTCAATCACTGTCCATATGACCGTGCTCCCCCACTCTCAGGAAGCTGTATCCATGGTTATTTCTTTCCATGGCCAGGAAGATCCGGACGCTTGCTGGAGCAGCCCTGGGGATTTCTCTGGTCATTTTTTCATCATGGCACAAGTAGCACAGATCTTGACATAGACCTCAATGTCCCCTTTCATATTTGGCCACCAAAACTGTCCCTTGCCCAAGTGCAGGGTCTTCAGGAAGCCCAAGTATTTCTGTCATGGCTCCTTTGCAGTACTTGGAGGCACAATTTGGTGGGGACTTACAGTTTGGAGCCCTTCCAGGCTAATCCGCCTGTAATGGTCAATAGCTCCTTGTTGTCTCAGTACCATAGATCAGTGGGTAGCTCAATTTTCAACTGTTGAGTCAAACCTCCTCCCTCATCAGGTTTTTGCCTCTGTGCTTGTTGCCTAGTTGTAGCTTAGCTGGCTTGCTGGGAGGGGGGGGGAGGTATCATAGCGTGGACCACCTTCTCATGTTTGCTGTTATATTGTGGCATTCATGATAAAACATCTGCCAAAAGTTCCCCCCCTTCCCCGGATGTATTTTAAAGTGAAATTGAAGCAACTGAAGTATTGAGCCCATTGGACCTGCTTTGATGAGAGCTTCTGCAGGGTCCTAAGTGCCTCCAGATTTTTATGGTCTGTCCATACTTCAAATGGCACTTGGTTCCCTTCAAGGAAGTAGCACCAGGTTAGCAGAGCCCAATTGACTTATGCTTCTTTTTCCCACACGGCCCACCTCCTTTCAGTATCAGTTAGTTTTCTGGAGGTGTAACCACATTTTTCTGGAGGAGGATTGCAGCCACTGCTACGTCGCTGACATAGTTAGTGGGTCGGTGGGAGGTGGGGCAGCATATCACATTCTGTCTCACTGAAAACTTCTGTGAGGTCTTGATATTCCTTGGAAACCAGGGGAACTCCTGGGGGCTGTCAGGACATGACTTTTGTTTTATTGCTCTGCTTAGTGCCCTCCAGATGTTGGACAGTTCCTTTCTCAGGGGTGATGGGAGGGGGCAGAGAGCCTATTCCTAGCCTTAGTTTTATTTCCCTCCCTTCCCATCAGATGGTAGGAGCCCATTTGTCCAGCTAGGACAGTCCCAGGATCACCGCTTCAGTTATTTTTGGCACCACTGCAAAACAATGTTTTCCTAGTGCCTGCCCATCTCTAGCCTCACTGGTTTTATGAGTGTGGCAGGATCCTCCCATCAATGATCTGTTGACTTGTTCGAATCTTATGGGTAGGGTCAGGTTAAGGCCCTCACCCTGATTCCTAACTTCAGGACAGTTTGCAAGCATAGGCAGTGGGTGCATCCTGAGTCTATTATGGTCTTTGCGTCTCCCTGGGCTCCGGGTTTTGGTGCTATGATTTTCGAGGGGATGCTGAAGGGACAGATGGCTTCACTTACCATTCGGTCATTCTCACCCTCATTGTAGTGTCATAGGGCACCAACTGCCGGATGTTTCCTGCTGGAGTTCTCTCCCCTTCACTGGAGAGGGGAGAGGCCTCAATGGTTTGATGGGCAAATTTTCCCTCTCTCTCGACTGCCGAGGAGGCTTCTTCATCTTGGCAGGTTTTGGAGACTTCCCCCTAGGTTGGAGAGATGGGGGAGGCTGCTGGCCACAACAAAAGCATTTGATAGGTGGCTCCAAAGCTCCACTGGAAGAGCTTGTGACTTGGCTGAGGATTGATCACTTCCCCAGTTGTCACTTCTCTGGTTCGGTCTTAGGCTTTGGCTCTGTGGTTCTGCATCACTTGCATTGTTTTAGCTCGAGGTCCATCACTACTGTTATCTGGTAACCCTCATGGATCTGGTCAGGGACCCCTTGGAAAAGCATGCATTTAGCAGCTCACAGTCCAGGCTCTCTTTGAAGAAGTAGACCAGTAGTCTCTCCTGCCATTGTCGCAGCCTCCCAGCCACTTGATGGAACTCTTGGATGTATTTTTTGGTAGGTCGGCCACTCTGCTTTAATTCACGGATCTCAGCTTCAGCTTGCACGGTCTGGGAGTCGTCCTCAAGCCTGTTCCTCAGCTCATGTAGGAAGGTGTCAATGTTCCCCAGCTCTGGTGCATCCTCATCATGGAGCTGGGTCACCAATTCAGCTGCCTCCCTCTCTAGGTTAGCTGTCACAGCACAGTTCATTGTTCCATCACTCGGGTAGTCTGCCTTGTGGTCATCAGATGGTCACACCTGATTCATGAAGAATGCCAGTTTCTCTGGGTACCTGTTGAAAGTGGCCTTCATGGCAGGAGGGGCTACTGGACAAGGAGGTGGAGGTGGAGGAGCAGGAGGTTGCAGCGGTGCCCAAGCCAGGAGCCCAGCTGGCCCCAGGGGTAATATGCCCGTAGTGGAGGACCTTACCATCCTGGAGGGTGGGGCGCATGGCTGGGTGGGCTTGCTGCCCAACAGTGGTTGGTGGGGCTCTGCTGTGGGCCTAGGCTCAACTGAACTGACTGCTGTGGAGGAGGACTAACTGGCTGTATTGCTGCCATAGATGAAAGAATATTTACCCCTCCTTATTGTCATCAGTTACATTGTCCTGTGAATATGGATGGCAGGCTCTTCTCCTCCTTCACCAGCCACTTGTTATGATGATCTTGGTTCCCACAGGAAAACTTTTTATTTTGATCACAGAAACATTGGTTCCTGCTGTCTACACATCAGTAACAGCTATCTGGAGTATGTATGGGCAATCTCACAATCTCTTCTTTCTCCGAGAAATTTCAATAGCTCAGATCCAGCAGTAAGCTCCAAATTCAGCTGTAATGTTGTCCCTCTGTTTTGGAACATCCATTTCTCACTGGAAGTCTCTGGACCAAGGAAAACGTTTTACCTCTTTTGACATTTTGTTGGCTTTTAATCTTCTATTGGCTCTCTTCCTGATACACAGATACTACCTGCCACGGAAATTTTCACGCTGCAGTGTTGATGAATACAATCAATTTCTGGCTGAAGGAGGAGGAAGCTGTCTCTTTAATAAGCCTTTGAAGGTAACATTAAAACACTTTCATTTGATCACAATTGTAAATAAAAATTATTTCCAGACAACATTTTCCATCTCTTATATCTTGACAATTCCTGGAACTATAGTCAAACCAAATTCTTGTTTTGTGATCAGAATATCAGCCAGAGATTTAGGTAAGGAAGGATCATATTTTCCTTAAGATACTTTTAATAGGTATACTACGTCTCAACTGACCTCACAGAATTGTTGAAAAGATCAGTTTCAATTTTTAGAAAAAAGATAACAATTAACTCATGTTGCATTTAATAATTGTTTTCTTGTCAACAATATAAAAGTAATTTGCAATTTGGAGTATTTTTTTACTTTTCCAATCTGCTCTGCAGTTTTGTAATTTTTTTTTTGCAATCTAAGCCCCATTTATTTTTTGAAGACTTATTATCAACATGTGTTGCATAGACTTCAGCCAATGCTTTAGGCAAGCTTGAGTGACTTGTATAAAAATGCAGAATTGACTTAGATCCAGTGTAAGGCATCCTATAGAAAAGGTTCTCTTGAACATAGTTGAATTAAGTTAGCATTTTCAGTACTTTAATTGGTTTTAAGCAACTGATATATATATAAAATACTGCATGGGAAACTGAAGGTAATTGCTAAAATCCAAGCAATATATGTGCCAATAGCAATAGTCAATTCTATGAATCAGTGGTGGGATTCAAAATTTACCACCACCAGTTCTGTTGGCGTGGCCAGTGGTTGTGTGACTGAGTGGGTGTGGCCAACTCAACATCACTCATGGCATGGCACCCACTCAGTCTTATGATCAATATTGCAGAAACAGGGTGATTTCCCCTCTGCCCTTGGACTGACAAAAGTAAAGAACCACACTGGCTCATCAAAGTACCTTAGAGGGACAGACTGCGGTAGCTGCCAAGTTTGGCAAGTCTTCTTCTCCTTCTTGGGCATACACACAGATCGTGCCGTGCACAAATTTCATGGCACCGGAGGGACTCACCCACGCGCCATCTCCTCACAATAGCCCCACATGTGCACACTCTGTGTGCATGCCTGAGAAGGAGAAGAAGACTTGGCCGAACTTTTCTGCTTCCCTCTCTACTGACACAAACTGGCCAGGCAGGTGAGTAGCATCGCATAGGGCAAATGTCCTCCCAGCTAGCGCAGCCATGCAGCTTCCCAGTCAGGGGGAAGAATGCTCTCCCATTCTCCCAGCCAGTGCAGCCATGCAGCTTCCTGGCCAGGGGGGAGAATGCTCTCCCGTTCTCCTACCCAGCACAGGCAGCCATGTGACTTCCCAACTAGGGGGGAGAATGCTCTCTCGTTCTCCCAGCCAGTGCTGCATGGGGGGGTGGGGGAACAGTGCAGCAGCCTAGGCTGTTCTAGGAGTTGGCACTCAACCCAGGCTTGTGGTGGCAGAAGCAGGTAGGCTGGGTCAGGAGTCGATTCGACTGGGGCTTGCACAATCAGTCACTCACCCAGGGAGTTCAGGACCATGACGAAAGTCAGGCAACAACGGCAGGCGAAGGCAGGTTAGCAATGGTGTGGTGGGTGAGATGAGGAGTGGCTGGGCAGGGCGGGATGAGTGGGTGGGCAGGGCAAGCGGGCGGGGCGAGCAAGGCGGGACAGAGCAAGCGGTCAGATGGGGCGAGTGGCATCCGGGTGGGTGGGGGTGGGCAGCGACAGGCAAGCGGGTGGGGCCAGACAGGGCTGGTATTTTCCAATTCTATGAACCACTTTAAATTTTCCCTACTGGTTCGCCCGAACCAGTCCGAACCACTTGAATACCACCCCTGATATGAATCATAAAAGTTTAAAAGTTACAATAAATTCTATCCAAGATATTAAAAATCTATTCTGATTTAATACATGTTGTAGAATATTAAGTCTTTGCTAAAAAGAACCCTAAATTTTGAATGTTCTACAAGCCTATGTATAGAACGCTAATTCAAAAATGTTTCCAAGTAGAATTAGATTTTGTGTAAGATTTACTTCTGAGATGCAAAGTTATTTGGAATGTCAAGGCATACTTCCACCAAATAATTAGCCATTCTTTGGCTTAATTAGCTATGTTCTTTCCAGCAGGAAGTATAAAGAATCTTTGCTGCACTTATCAATATTAGTTTGATGTATTTTGTGCAAATATAAATTTAGCAATATTTAATAAGAAAATAGATTGGAAAGACATTAGTTTCATTCTAGTTTAAATAATTTTCCAGTTTCTAAATTATATAACAATGCCACCAAATATGAAAAAGAAATTGATATGGTCATTAAAATTTCTATCAAGTGTTAGACTATAAGCTTTCATTTTAGCAATCAGTATTGGAATAATATATCAACAATAAACATCTTACATCATGTGTATGATATTTGATGAAAATACAATGCTTTTCCTTAATTGAGATTTCCATTGTTACTTATTAAAAATAGTTTCATTCAAATATATCACCATTTCTTAATTGTATTAACAAAGCTTAATATAGATGATCCTTATCTATACTAACATCATGTGGTTATTTAAATTGTGCATTTTGTTGCTTTATAATTATTTGTTTTGTTTTGTTTTAATTCTATTTTTACTTTGTTTTGATGGTTAGCTTCTCAGAGTCATGTATTCATAAATTTATTAAGTTAATAAATTTTAGTAATTATCAATTTTACACTTTCTAGCATATAGAAACAAATACTGAACATATAATACATATATTCCCAAATTTGCTTTTTTATTGTAATGTTTTACAGCACAGTCTTAAAATTTCTTTCACTGTCAATTTTATACTTTTAGGGGTTCTTTATTAAGTAAGTTAAAAACTTTCAGTTTCTTATTCACAGTGCTTATTTCAATGTATAAATGATATACAATGACAATAAAAGCTTTAAACTTTGAACTTTATGTTGGGTGATGTAAACTGAATAAATGACCGGAGTTAGAAGTAATCTTAACCTTATTCAAGGCTCCTTTTTTAATATAAAAAAAGAATAAGGGATTTCCTACACATCTCTATGATCCCCGTCTCACCCAAAAGCATTAAGATTTTAAAATGGTATTCAAAGCAGGCTTATCCACTGTCTGGTAATCCACCCTGGGAAATAAGGAAACTCTTTCCATTCCAGAGAGACATAGGGTTTTTCTTCCTTCCCAAACATAATCAAAGTGTAACTCCAGTAATTTTTTGTTCCATAAATTCTTTCAATTAGAGCAGTCTTTTTTCTACAGTACTAAATGAAGGCGTGAGCTGTTTCTTGACCGATTAAAGACCCTGGAATTTAACATTATTTTTGTATCTTTTGCTGTTCCCTTAGATGCAAATAGATTGTATTATTTCAGTCAGGATAGAATAATCAAGATTTTAGGTTAAGATCAAGATTGTAGCATAACTAAATAGGTGAAATTTTGACGGTTTTATATTCCAAAGACTAAGATCCCCAACTTTTAAAACCTCATTGGTGTAATGGCTTTGCTTGAATGGTATTGTGCCTACCTTGCTCTGAATAAGCCAATAAATAGATACATCTCTGAGAAGAGAACCATCCAGCATATGTAGGAGAAGCAGTTTCTCTTAATTTCTGCTCTCCTTTAGGAAAGATATAATAATTTTAGGCATTTATGAAGTACTATGTAGCAAATTTGTTTCTCAATGGATATTTGGCAATTAAATCCCAAAATTTCTTTGTCTTGCTATTACGTCATAATTTTGAATAGCATTTTATCATAAACAGTATAGTGTCATTCTGAGTTCAGTTTGCTTAAATTATGGTCCCGTATGAGGTGACAATTGGTAAAATAATGGAGGAATTTACTTTAAATTATTGTTTACCTTTAAAAAATTGCTTTCACTTTCATTGTTGATTCCTCAAATCTACCTACTCCCAAAATGGAAACATAAAAAGGAGAAATTTCAAGAGAGTTTCTTCATCTCCATTTTCAAGCGCCACCGAGTGATGTAGATGAAAATGTTACTAAATGATGTCATGGAGCCTTCTAATGATTTCATTCCATTCACTGCTATCTCCTTAATGCAGCTCCTTGACCCTCCTGAATGTGGTAATGGATTTGTTGAAGCAGGAGAAGAATGTGACTGTGGGTCCTTTGCGGTAAGCAACAACTGAGGCTAAAAAAAGGTGCCATCTGACTCAAAATAACATTACTAGTGTGTGAGATGGAGAATGCTATTACCAGGCTTTGAATTCTGAGTTCTGTTTTATGCATGCTGAAGAATATTTGTTATTTCATCTGAACTCCCCGTTCCTTCTATTTATTTTCCCAGCCAGGGAGGGGCCATTCAGCGTCCATGTGTGCTTGGCTTCCTGAGTCAACTCCCTGACCTCCATTGTTCCCCTCTCCTAACAGCTCTGCGCATACACGCATCTGGAACAGGCCCCAGCTGTTCCTTCTCTCCACTCATATCAGTCTCCAAAGGCAGCTGTCTCTCCGGTGGCTGGGAAATATTGGACGGCCCTGGCTCTATCTCTATAGTCCTACACAGCGCATCCATCAGAGCCTTCCCCAGACTCCAGAACTGGCCCAAGTTCCTTCCCAACCTCCTCATTGTTCGATTCTGCCACCAGCTCCGCTGGCAGCTGGCAGACCACAGCAATATCATCTGTTCATAAAATATATGTCCTGATGGAGCTTGGGCCATATCCCGACATTCGAACTCACGACTCGGTGGGGGACCTGGTCGCCACCTGGGAAAGGGTGGCGGCTGGGGCCTGGACCGGATCGTGCCCTTGCGGCTTCTGACCTGGCGCCGCTCTCGCTCGGCCCCCTGGTTTTCCGGGGAGCTGAGGGAGATGAAGCGCCGGAAAAGACGCCTGGAGAGTATTTGGAGGACTACTCGCTCCGGGCCCGACCGAACACTTTTACGGTCTTATATCAAGACCTATTTAGTGGCGATAAGGGTGGCAAAGCGTCTTTACTTTTCCACCCTTATTGCGTCCGCAGGAAACCGCCCGGCCACCCTGTTTAGAGTGACCCGCTCCCTCTTGGAAGTGGGAGCGCGGGAGGACCCCTTGCAGGGACAGGCTGAGGATTTTTCAAAGTTCCTGGTGGATAAAATCGCTCGGATCCGGGATGGGTTGGACTCTGAATGGGCAGTTCTGGGTGGGGGATCGGGGGCGGAACTTGAAACAGTCATTTGGGACGAGTTTGATCCTGTGACCCCGAAGATGTGGACAGGTTGCTGCAGGGACTGAATGCGACCACATGTTTATTGGACCCGTGTCCCTCCTGGCTGGTGTTAGCCACCCGGGAGGTGACACGAGGTTGGTTTCAGGGTATTATTAACGCTTCCTTGAGTGAGGGATATCTACCGCCCGCCTTGAAAGAGGCGGTGGTGAGACCCCTCCTCAAGAAACCATCCCTGGACCCAACTCTGTTATCTAATTATCGTCCCGTCTCCAACCTTCGCTTTATGGCGAAGGTTGTTGAGAGTGTGGTGGCACAACAGTTTCCCCAGCACCTGGATGAAGCTGTCTATTTGGATCCACGCCAATCGGGCTTCAGGCCTGGGCACAGCACAGAGATGGCGTTGGTCGCATTGGTGGATGATCTCTGGAGGGCCCGTGACAGAGGTTATTCCTCTGTCCTGGTCCTCTTAGATCTTTCGGCGGCTTTTGATACTGTCGACCACAGTATCCTATTGCAGCGGCTGGAGAGGTTGGGAGTGGGAGGCACCGTTATGCGGTGGTTCTTCTCCTTCCTCTCTGACCGCTCGCAATTTGTGTTGGCAGGGGGGCAGAGGTCGGCCCCGAGGCCCCTGGCTTGCGGGGTGCCTTAGGGGTCGGTGCTCTCGCCCCTTCTGTTCAACATTTATATGAAGCCGCTAGGTGAGGTCATCCGTGGCTTTGGGGTAGAGTTCCATCAGTACGCTGATGATACTCAGCTGTACATTTCTACCCCAGGCCACCCCGATGAAGCCGTCGAAGTGATGACCCAGTGCCTGGAGGCTGTGCGGTGTTGGATGGGGCGGAACAGGCTTCAGCTCAACCCATCTAAGACTAAGTGGCTGTGCTTCCCAGCACCCCGGTACAGCCAGCTGGTTCCATCGCTGGCTGTGGGGGGGGGGAATTCTTGCCCCCACAGAGAGGGCCCGCAATCTGGGTGTCCTCCTGGATGTGCGGCTGTCATTGGAAGACCACGTGGCGGCCGTCGCCAGGGGGGCTTTTGGCCAGGTCCGTAGGATCTACCAGTTGCGGCCCTTTCTGGATCGGGATGCACTTCGCACGGTCACCTCCGCCCTGGTGACCTCCCGCCTAGACTATGCCAATGCTCTCTACATGGGGCTGCCTTTGAAGAGCATCCGGAGGCTCCAGTTGGTGCAGAATGCAGCCGCGAGGGTGGTAATGGGAGCTCCTAGGGGCTCCCATGTTATACCACTTCTGCGCACGCTGCATTGACTCCCGGTGGCCCTCCGGGTGCGCTTCAAAGTCTTGGTCACTATCTTTAAAGCACTCCATGGCTCGGGACCGGGATACTTGCGAGACCGCCTCCTGCCACCATCGGCTTCCCACCGACCGATACGCTCCCATAGAGTCGGTCTCCCTTGGGGTGCTGCCGGCTGGATGGCTGGCGACCCCGAGGGCACGGGCCTTCTCATTGGGAGCACCCCCTCTCTGGAATGAATTACCCCCGGAGGTAAGGGCCGCCCCTGATCTCATGGCCTTCCGTCGGTTACTTAAAACTCACCTATTTTGGCAGGCCGGACTGGCCTAGGGGTCTTTTAAATTTTAACCTGGTTTTAATCTCTTTTAACTCTTGTTTATATTTTTAATTAGAGCTATACTATATTCAATTTTTTAAATTTTAATATTATCATGTTGTATGCCTTATATGTGTTCTGTATGTGTATTTTATTGGCTGTTCACCGCCCCGAGTCCCTTTGGGGAGAGGGGGATGGTATATAAATCGAATAAATAAATAAATAAATAAATAAATAAATAAATAAATAAATAAATAAATAAATAAATAAATAAATAAAAGTGTTAGTAAAAACTAGCAGCAAACATTATGGAAATTGATGTTATAAACAATATAGTTATCTCAATTGGTAAAAGGAAAAAAAGAGATTTTTTTGAGAATTGATTAAATCTGCACATAAAGTAACATAAGTTAGGAAAACTGGCAAATTCAGGTTTTCATATTGGAAACTTCATATTTCTACTGTATTCAAATGGCGGGTGGTGGTGAGTTTGAAAATAAAACCCAAATCTCTAAAACAATGCTAGTTAAGATCTAAAAAAACTGAAGCTGTACTTTTCTTGTTCCAACTTTGACCTAAAATCTCAAGCAATATTAAATCAATTGTTTTTTTTTTCTCAAAGGAGTGTTCCAAAAGTGGGGGAAATTGTTGCAAGAAATGTACCCTTACGCATGATGCTATGTGCAGTGATGGGTTGTGTTGTCGAGAGTGCAAGGTAAACAAGTTGGAAGGGGACATCTGTCACTCGATACTGTGCCCATCTCTCACGAGTTTTAAGCAAAACTGTTTTTCTTGGGAGTTACATAGCAGAGCATCATCTGTGCTTGCATGTCAATGCTCCCTACAGAAAACAAATAGTAGTCAGGCCAAGCAGCAATTGGGTACTAGGTGTCAGCGCACATATTTTGAGGTGTCTCAAATGTGCATGATTTTCTATTTCTGAATAGCTCAAAGCATTATACTTTACATAAATCATGGGAATGAAGGGGTGATGGGGTTCAGCAGTCTCCCCCTTGAGTAAATCTTCACCTACTTAATTCTTGCAGCTTCACAGTGTCAGGTATTCCCAACTCATGGATGGATCCCTGTGCATGTATGTCTGTGCACGTTTAATATTTACAGCACAAATCTGTGGATGGATTTGGTTAAGTGCTGAGACATGCTTTCTTTTCTCTTTTGTTGCAAAGAGGAAGATGAAGAAACTAGGATTATATAGAGCAGTAAGCCCTGTTGCTCCTTGCATGGTACTAGGGATAATTTGGTTCTCCTCTTTTCCTGCATTGAGAGTGGGAAAAAAGAAGGAAGTTAGAGAAAGCCCTCACCCAACATATTCTTTGTTTTATTCTTCCTTTGCCAGTTTAGTATTAAACTCCACTTTTATTTTTCTCCCATTTTCTCCCATGAAGTATGAGCCACGAGGTGTAACTTGTCGAGAAGCTGTGAATGAATGTGATGTCCCAGAAACTTGTACTGGGGACTCCAGTCAAGTGAGTTGGGGGAATTATAAGGAATGTGATTTACGAGTAGATGGGGGCAGGGTGAGGGATAACACTGTAATCTACTAGTCAAAGCACCCATATTTTTGGTGGTTTCTGTGCACAACAACTGATAGTAGGTCGTCTTTATAATTGGAAAGTTCATCCAGAATTTTATTTTCTAAAAAAGAGATGTTGTGAATAAAATTGTCTTGAAGGCATATTCCTTTAAAATGGGCCCCTACCTTTCCTTCCTAACCTGATGCCCTAAATATGTGCCATGTTGATGGAGGATTACAGAATGTTAGCTATATGTCTGGAGTATACTAGGCTACAAGTTTTCCTGAGTTGTATTTATCTATATTTTGTCCTTCTTGGTATAATTCTATTTTTTTTCTCCTTGTAGTGTCCACCTAATGTACATAAGCAGGATGGCTACTTTTGTGAGAATGAGCAGGTATAGTTGGTATCTCGGTTTCATAACTAGAATTCCTGGAACTGCAGGAAATACGAGGGGAAAGGTTAATTGCAATTGGACCCATCTGTCAATCCCAGTAAAAGGAGTATCTTTGGAAAATTCTAATTAAATCAGATTGAACAAGGAACAAGTTTCTCAATGGTTATTTAAACAAACAAACAAATAAATAAAGGTTAATGTGGAATTGTAAAGCCAGATCTGGATTGTCAAATTCCATAAACTGGGTATTACACTTCTCTAAAACATGCAAGTTGAGAGGTTCTTGCGTGAGCCTCTAACAAGTCCCATTTTTTTGCTGTGTAGGGGCGGTGTTATGGAGGCCGCTGTAAAACCAGGGACCGCCAGTGCAATGCATTGTGGGGGCGAGGTAAGTAGCTATTCACTCTTAGAAAAGAATCATCAGAACTAATGATTGCAAAATCTAAATAGCCAGTATGCCATATAAAAGTTTCTTTTTAAATCTTTTCACTGCCATCTAGTGGTAATGCAAACCTAGCTGTACAATATAATGGCACTTGTATTTGAATGACATCTGTAACATCCGTGCTGGAGATTGGACTGTCCTCAGGTTAGAGAAAAACTATTAATTCTATCATCACTTGATTGAGATACAGTTTGATTCTCTTCTTTTATGCATAGCAGTTTGCTAAGCAGACTGCTTGAACTCTGTTCTGGAGGTTTTTGTTAGCAGCATTCTCTGGAAATAGTTAATTGCTTGAATCAGTGAGGGGAACAGGAGATGCCCCTATTGCCATTTCTAGGGCTGATTGTAATCACCCATTAATAGCAAACACCTGCATTTTGTTTGTTTTTCCATCACTGTTTGCAAAAAACACAAACTATTTAATCTAGAGAAAGAAGTAGCTGTGGGATGAATAAAAAAAACCAGTCTTCAAAATTTATCCAGACCTACTTTTCAGTAACACCAGGCAATTTCATTCTGAATAGTTATGTTTGGCTTTTGTTCTTTCTTGCATTCATCTTCTGATTTTTCCTGTGCCAAAGAAGAAACCAAAGGCGTGAATTTTGCATTATTTCAAGGAATTAGAAAATCATAATGGGGGAAGGGCCACTTAGGCCAACTCCCTATTTGGGGTAGGAATTCAAATTAAAACTTCTTTACCAGATGACTCACTTTCACACGAGCAGATGGAATGAATGGGAACCCTCTGGATAATTGGCTTTTCTATCAAACTGCTTCTTACTGTTAAGTTTTTTCCCCCCTAACATTTAACCAGCATCTGGTTTTCCATGACTTTAATTCTTTATTTCATGTCCTGCATTCTGAAAGAACAGAGAAAAAGTTTTCACTTACTGCTGACATACTTTCAAATATTTGAAAGGAGATATCTTATGCTGGCCCACCTCCATTTCTCAAGGTTATGTATAGATCCTTCAATTTCACTTCATAGGAGTTAATTTTAATCCCCTTTTAATCCTCTTTGTGCTTTTATGAACCTGTTTCTGTTTATCTGAAGCCTTTTTAAAATGTGGTAACCAGAACTGAACACAATATTTAAGGTGGGTAGGTCAACATTGCAGAATGAAGTGTAGCTTTGATTGTGATTATTTGGAAACTATACTTTAATAAATACAACCTAAAACTACATTTACTTTTTCCTTTTTGGTGGCCTGCACTAACATGCTGCATATTAAGGGGCGTGTATAAGTGCACCATCATGCCTACCGTCCCTGTCCTATTGTCCCCATTCATTCGTACATATTTCCTGTATTCTTACAATGTTTATACTTATATCTATTATCTTGTAAGCAATTGACAAATCAAATAAATAAATAAAATATTCATATTTGGATTACAATCAATTATCACTCCAGTAAATGCTAATACCAAGCAGGTATTCAACATTCTATAGCTATGCTTTTTAACTTAAATAAATTGTTTCCTAATTTAATATGCATGAAGTTTCATATTCTTATTTTTAGCCAGTTCATTAAACTATCAAGATTATTTTGAATTTATTTCTGTGTTTTATTTCCCAGTTTTGTGCAATTTTGATCAGCATCTCTTCATCATCCCTTAATAAATAAAAATATAATACAGAGCCCAAGATTAGTCTTACAATGTTTATCTTTCTATTTTTGTGAGATATCATTGATGAGCACTCTTCGAGCCATCTGTGTATTTAATTGCCATGTCATCCAAAGTGTGGTTTACTAGTTTGTTAATTAAATGTAGTACTTAGTCAAGTATGTTGCTGAAATAAAAGTAAATTAACTCTACAGTATTCCCAAAACCACTTATGAATTTACCCAATAAAAGTGAGAATTTCTTACTTTTATAAGAAAAATATGTAATTATCACACTGTTCTGAAAATGCTCACAGATTCATTATTTTATGGACTACTTTAAACTCTCCTGTATTAGTGTCAGAATGACTTTTATGTAATCCTTTCCCTCCTTGAAGGGAGCAAAACATGCTCTTTTCCAGCCATATAACACTTCACCTGTACTCCAGCATCTCTCAAAGATAATGGATTGGCCAGACCCTCAGTAAGTTCCTTTAATATCCTAGGATGCAATTCATCTGGTCCTGGAGATTTAATGCAAAGTAACAAATAATGCCAAATATGCTTTCATCAATCTCATACCCCGGTCCTGCCTTCTTCATTCTGCTCTTCACAATTTTCTGGGTCAAAATATGCCTTCTTGCTGGAGAAGATGGAGACAAATGAACAACTGGTCTGTTGATTATTTTTTTTCTTATCATGGCTAAAGAAACATTTTTTTTTTTTGTTCTCAGACTTCTTCATTCAGCTCAGCATGTTCTGAGTTTTAGCTTTCCTAACACACTTTCTTGAGTTCCACACTATTAGAATTGTTTGCAGTTGTGCTTTGAATACATCCTCTTTTTAGGAATATCTGTTCATTTTGTGCTTCTTTTCCCATTAATTTCTCTTACAATGGAATTCTACTTATAATTTATTTGAGTGTATTAAAATCTATTTTGTTTTTTTGTACCTAGTGGCTACAGGAAAAGAGGGTGGTCTGAAAGATACTGACTTAACTGCCTAAACCAGAATAGCTATGGTGTCCATGAATGGGGATTTTGTGCATGTCTGCATGTGTTATATGTGCATGTTCCTAAAATGACCAATAGAAGCTTGACTGATTCCATACATTAAAGATCACCTGGTTGTGCCCATAAGAGAATGATTGGTGAAGTATGGCATATGTATATGTGGCCCAAAAATATATCACGATATAATGGAAAGTACAGTTTAAATACCAGAACTGTTAAGGAAGATTGAACATTGCCTGAAATAGGAACTGAGGATCAAATGAAGACCGTGTCATGATGACCAAACAATAACAAAATTTTCAGAGCTTATTTGTATGGCAGTTACATAAGTTTAATGCATCGTATGGAAGTAATTCATTAGAAAAACAAATAAAGAAAAACTCCATAACCATGCCATAGTTGTAGATATAATGCCAATGGACTTAATTTGAAGCAAACAATTTGAGTCCCTCAATTGGGCTACTAATTGAAATTGGCACTGCTATGCACTGTTGCTTTATTCTAAATTAACACAGAAATTCCCAAATGAACTGTAATCTTGCAAGATCCTAGCCCTGTTATTTGCCTGTGCCAGAGATATTTACCATTATTCACTTTTCTTATTTCAGCTTCTGCCAAACATTTACACTACAAACAGAAATTAAATCCAATAGCCAAGAAAACAAATGAATCTGACTATTTGTGTATTTACCATATTTAACATCATGTACATATGTTGTGCTTTATAGAAAGCTGGAATTTCTATTGAAGCAGTAATCTAATTTAAAACACCCATGCATATAAGGGAAAGGATTGGAAAATGCAGTGGGAAGATTATGCGTTTATTTCAGTGACATCAACGTGCCTTGATAAGGCTTCTTTCAGAACCCAATAACTTCCAGATGAGTTGGATACCAATTCCTACAATTTATCAGGAGAGGACAGAAACTAGTTTTAACCTACAGTATCTGGAGGTTTCAGATTATAACAGATTGAATAAAATATAGCAATTAGAGATTCTGGAAATGCTGAAAATGGATTTAATCAGAAGAGGGTACATACCATGAACCCCAAAACAGCAGAAGAGAAGAACAGGAAGAAAAAGATGGGATGGGAAAAAAAGACAAAACAAAAACCATCCACATCAGTGCCAATCCTTAGGGATTACTGGATAATCTACCTTCTTATCCACCTGAATTGGTTCATGATTCCAGACAATACAGCCTCTTTTTCTGACTGTTGCTATAGTGATGTCTTCGTAGTACAAATTAGGAAAGAAGGATAGGAACTTGATTTGGCGCCATAAACATATTATTGTCCGTTATTTACTGAAGCAATTTTTACTCGTTCCTTCAAACTGAAAAAACTTAGGAAGATTTGAAGCTCAATAAAAAGCAAAATGTTTTTATCTTAGATAGCAAAATGAACCTTATAAATAATTCCAACAAAGGAATCTGGCCTTTCAGTTCTGAAAGTTTAAACCCTCAAATGTTAACACAAAGCCCCATAGATCATGTTTGCACATAGCATAGCTTGAACAGTCTTTTTTTTTTCCCCCTTGGCATTGTTTGCACATTTCCCATTTTAAGGGTGGAAATCGTGTACTCGAAAATAGTGTTTTAAAAATCGTAAGCACTTTTGAAGTTGGCCAAACATTATACAACAAAAGCTAGGTCAGTAGAAGACTTCCAGATGTACAGTAAAAAAATCGTTTAATTAATTGGGTTCCTTCCGGAGCTTCTCCATGCACCAGCATCACTGCTGACCTAGTGATAGAATTTATTCTCTTCATTGTCAAATATAGAATATTCTTCAGTATTTAATATGTGAAGTCCATGGTTATTATGCTCTTTGGCTTGCTGTTACTCTCTTTCTCACTTTTCTTCCTGAAAATCAAGCTTCAGCTGAAAGGTTTTGCTACGAGAAGCTCAATGTTGAAGGCACTGAGCGTGGGAACTGTGGGCATGAGGGAAACCGCTGGGTGCCCTGTATCAAGCAGTGAGTAATCTGAGATTTCCCCTTTTTCCATAATATCCTTTCCCATAGTGTGCTGAATCAAACCACACAGAGGGAAGTCACTAGAATGCCACAATGAATAACTCAAGGCAGAAGCCAGTCTTTTAAAAAGTATGTTACGTTTCTCTCCTCCCATTCCAATTAGGGATGTATTGTGTGGATATCTTCTCTGTGCCAATGCGACAGGATCTCCACGTATTGGTGAACTACTAGGCGAGATCACAACAATGACATTCTATCACCAGAAGAGATATATTGATTGCCGGTAAGTCTTGCACTCTAAGACCCACCTTCTTCATTCATGCCAACTTGCTGAAGAATTGGAGAGATGAAAATAGGAATGTTATGGGCTGTAGAGTGATCCCCTCCCACCATAGGATAAGTTTCCAAATAATTTTGGGGAATGTCTGCCTGCCAGCCACAATCCTGAAGGCACTGAATCATGGATTCCTTAAGGTGTATAATGTAATGCAATCTAAGGAAGAGGGCTATGAAAATGAAGTGCCTATTGTTCTTTCTTCCTCAAACTTTTCATCATTGTCAACATGAATAAAGATATTTTAAAGAGCATTGGAATATTTCTTCACTTAATGGAGTTTTTCCCCTACCCAGGGGTGGCCATGTGCAACTGGTGGATGGCACAGATCTGAGCTACGTAGAAGATGGGACACCCTGCGGGCCCAACATGTTGTGTCTTGATCACAAATGCCTTCCCATCTCTGCCTTTAACTTCAGTATCTGCCCAGGCAGCTGGGGTGGCCAGATCTGCTTTGACCATGGGGTAAACATTCTAAATAAAATAAGTTGTGTTTTCTGTTTCCATTATATAATATTGCAAAGGGAAGGAAGGAAGGAAGGAAGGGAAAGGAAGGAAGGGAAAGGAAGGAAGGAAAGAAAGAAAGAAAGAAAGAAAGAAAGAAAGAAAGAAAGAAAGAAAGAAAGAAAGAAAGAAAGAAAGAAAGAAAGAAAGAAAGAAAGGTATCATTTAGCAACTATCTTGCCAAGCATGATCTATATTAATGCCAATATTGTGCCATCTGCACTTTTTTTCTTGGCTTTATTTCCTTGCTGATTAAATACCTTGTGGCGATAGAGGCGGCGAAACGTTCGCATTTCTCCGCCCTTATTGCATCGGCAGAAAATCGGCCTGCCGCCCTGTTTAGAGTGACCCGCTCTCTGCTTGAGCCGAGAGCGCGGGATGACCTCTTGCAGGGTAGGGTGGAAGAGTTTTCCCGATTTCTGCATGACAAAATCGCTCAGATTCGGGAGGGGCTGGACTCCAATTGGGTGGTCCCGGGGGAGGTGTCCGGGGCGGGTCTTGAGAATATTATCTGGGAAGAGTTTGACCCTGTGACCGCCGAGGGTGTGGACAGCTACTGGGGGGGCTGAATGCCACCACATATTTGTTGGACCCGTGTCCCTCCTGGTTGGTTTCGGCTGCCAGAGAGATGACACGAGGCTGGCTCCAGGGGATTATCAACGCTTCTTTGAGAGAGGGGTCGCTTCCTACTGCCCTGAAAATGGCGGTGGTGCAGCCCCTCCTCAAGAAGCCTTCCCTGGACCCGGCTGTTTTAAACAATTATCGTCCAGTCTCCAACCTTCCTTTTTTAGCGAAGGTTGTTGAGAGTGTGGTGGCACGTCAGCTCCCTCAGTACCTGGAGGAAGCGACTTACCTCGATCCATTCCAATCGGGCTTCAGGCCCGGGCATAGTACCGAAACAGCATTGGTCGCGTTGGTCAATGATCTCTGGAGGGCCCGCGACAGGGGGTTTTCCTCTGTCCTGGTCCTATTAGACCTCTCGGCGGCTTTTGATACTATCAACCATAGTATCTTATTGCGGCGGCTGGGGGGGTTGGGGATTGGGGGAACTGTCTTGCGATTGTTCTCCTCCTTCCTCTCCAGCCGCTCGCAATTTGTGTTGGCGGGGGGGGAGAGGTCCACCTCTAGGCCCCTTATTTGTGGGGTGCCTCAGGGGTCGGTCCTCTCCCCTCTCTTGTTCAACATTTATGTGAAGCCACTGGGCGAGATCATCCGTGGTCTTGGAGTGCGGTGCCATCTGTACGCAGATGACACCCAGTTGTACATCTCCACCCTAGACCACCCCAACGATGCTGTGGAGGCTATGTCCCGGTGCCTGGAGGCCGTGCGGAATTGGATGGGTGAGAACAGGCTCCGACTCAACCCATCCAAGACCGAGTGGCTGTGGTTCTCGGCGCCCTGATATAGCCAGCTGACACCTTCGCTGGCTATTGGGGGAGAGATTCTGCCCCCTACAGGGAGGGCTCGCAATCTGGGTGTCCTCCTGGATGCACGGCTGTCTTTAGAACATCATATTGCGGCCGTCTCCAGGGGGGCGTTTTATCAGGTTCGCCTGATTTACCAGTTGCGGCCCTTCCTGGATCGGGACGCCCTGCGCACGGTCACTCATGCCCTTGTCACCTCTCGCCTGGATTACTGTAATGCTCTCTACATGGGGCTCCCTGTGGGGAGCACCCGGAGACTCCAACTGGTGCAAAATGCAGCCGCGCGGGTGATTATGGGGGTGTCGCGAAGCTCCCATGTGACGCCTCTCCTGCGCGAGCTGCATTGATTGCCGGTGGCTTTCCGGGTTCGCTTTAAGGTTCTAGTTTTGACCTTTAAAGCGATCCATGGCATCGGGCCAGGCTACCTGCAGGACCGCATTCTGCCGGTGACTTCCAACAGACCTGTGCGTTCCCACAGGGAGGGCCTTCTCCGGGTGCCGTCGGCCTCTATGTGTCGTCTGGGGGCCCCCAGGAATAGGGCCTTCTCTGTGGGGGCCCCTGCCCTCTGGAATAGTCTGCCACCAGAGATATGTACCAGCACGGACCTGAGAACCTTCAGACGTGTGTTAAAAACCTGGCTCTTCGAGCAGGCTGGCCTGGGCTGACATGAGATTTTAATTTGTCTCCTCTTTTAATTTGGATTTTAAATTTGGGTTTTTTTTATATATCAGTGGGGAGGGTTGATTTTTAATTTTAACAGCCCAAATTATTTAATTGCATTTTAACTTTTATATTCATGTGTTGGGGTAGATTTGGCTGTGCACCGCCCTGAGTCCTTCGGGAGAAGGGCGGTATATAAATGTTAAAATAAAAAAACATAAAAAAAATATTAAAGATAAAATAGGAACATTCAAAATAAGAGCATGTCTCTTAAATATTCCTGAAGTGTGTTTATTTATTAAATTTGTTAGCCCACCATCTTGCACAAGTTGGCAAGTAATGATGGGTCACAGAGAAAGCTGATTATGATTTAATAATTACATAATTACACATGACCTACTTACAGTGTTATGGGATGCCAACAAAAAAAAAGATTATTGCATTGAGGAACAGGCATTCTTCAGCATTATTAAATAATATAGAATTATTATTATGGGAATTTCTACTTTTCTCTTGAAAGCTCAATTTTTGTCAACTCATTGTGTAATGGTATCCACTGAAGGGGAAAAAAAACATAACTCAAGTAAACATATAGCAAATTTCTGGGAAAAGATCACTGGAAAGGATTTGAGGAGCCCCACAAAAAGCGTCTTGCTTAATTACAGGTCTGCAGCAATGAGGGCCAGTGCATCTGCTATTCAGACTGGACAGGAAAAGACTGCAGTGTCTATGATCCTATCCCAGAGCCTAAGCCTACTGGGGAAACAGAAAAATACAAGGGTAAGTTTGTAGGAAAGAACTGCTTTGCAGACAGCCCAGAACACTCACTTAAGTAAGTAATCAAAAAGGTTTCTTGCAGAAACCTTATTCTACCTGAAAGCCCTTCAGCCATTTTCCATTTTGGATCAACTCCTGCATGCACTTTATTTGTCCTGGTATTTCCTGATTTTTCTGAGAAAAGGAGTAAGGAATGCAAGAATCTTCCAGGACTGGAGAAACTTCAATATACTATATATTGCAAAGCGAATGATGTGACAATCTACTGTTCAAATAGCCTTCTTTTCTCCCTTTTTTACTTCTTGTAAACCATTCTAATATTCTCCTGTTTCTATTTAAAAACAAACCCTTTTTCTGATTTCCAGAAGTTTTATATATTATTATAATTATTGAAACATTCCTGTTATATAGCTAGGTTCTGCCCATTGTGCATGCATATCAAAAACACACATAATTGTAACACAGTTCATTTTTGTCCCCTCTTTCTCCACAGGTCCCAGTGGTACCAACATCATTATTGGTTCCATTGCTGGAGCCATCTTGGTGGCTGCTATTGTTCTTGGTGGCACTGGATGGGGATTTAAGTAAGCAGCGTCAATATGCACATATTGTGCTTCTCAAATTGTTGTGCCCTTGAGGACTTCCTCTCTATTGCATGTATTACAGGTGCCTTTTGCAGTGGCATTTATTTGGGGAACGGGGAATTGAGCCAAGGTATGGCCCATCCATCCCCAACTTAGTTTTGGGCTGAAGGGGAGGATCCTCTTCAGGGTGGAGTCATACGAGTATTCCACAGGTAGTCCTTGACTTACAATTGTTCATTTAATGACCATTTGAAGTTACAATGGGCTTTCCCAGAGCTACTTATGATCTACTTTAAAGTTACAAAGCTGCACTCATCCCCACGGTCATGTGATTGCAGTTTTTAGTGCATGATAATCAATTCACCTTTGTAATTGTTTGCACCATCCCACAATCACATGACCATGATTTCTAACAATTTTTTTTGCTGGTTTCTGGCATTTACTTCTGGTTTCCAGCAAAAAAAAAAAAGCCAGTTGAGGAAAATGGATTTGCTTAGTGATAGCCGCATTTACCTAATGACTGCAGTGTTCAGTTAATGACCAATACAAAAAGAGTAGCAAAAGTCATATCTGGTCATATAATGCCTTGAATTACTAATGCAATAACTTCTGGCTGAAATTCCAGACTCAATTATAGTTGTAAGTCAAGGACTATCTGTACTAAAGGTGTCATGCAACAAAAATGGTATTTGCAAGCTTGTTTCCATAGTGCAAAACCTTCTTATGATAGTACAGCAAAAGCATGGATATTTTTGAGCTAGCTATGTCTGACTACATGCCTGGACTGGAAACAAGGAGCAGGCTTGGATGATGGATTGAATCTTTACTGCATTTTAAGTTGAAGCTGGTATTAAGAATCACTGGAAGGAACCATCAGTGAATAGAGAGGGGTGGCAAAGGAAGATGTATGCAAATGAGATGTTGGTCATCATGCAAGTAAGATGTTGGTCAATAGTCTGAATCCATTTCAGCAAAATAAGGATTGGCTGTTGTAGAAAAATGTGACAAGTTGAGCTACAGGTCTGAAAAAGGTGAAGAAAGACAGAACGTGTAAAGTATTATGGAGACTCAAACTAATATTTAGCTCTATTTCCAGTCATGTAATGTGCTTGATAGACAAACTAAAGCCACCCCCCTCTTGTGGTGAAAGTCCATATTTAACATATCTGAGAATAGAAGTGGGGAAAATACAAAAATGGTTTTTGCTTAAATGTGGTATATCTTAGTTATTATCACAAAATGTTATATTGCAGGGATGTCAAACTCAAGGCCTATAGACCAAATCCGGCCCATGGTGTGCTTAGATCTGGCCCACAAGGCCAATCTGGAAACAGCAAAGATCAGCTCACAGTGCCTCTGCCAGAGAACATGGAGGTCAGGAGGGCCACGTGTGGCCTTCTCAGGCTCTGTTTTTGGCTATAATGGCCGCCTGCAGTCCTCTGCCAGTGAAAATGGAGCTCGTAGGGGCGCCCCTCCCCCAGTTCAACATTTGCTGGCAGAGGACTGCAGGAGGCTGTCGCAGCGGAAAACTGGGCCTCAATGAGTGACGTCGAGCTGGCCATGCCCACCATAGCCACACCCACCCCAGCCACGCCCCCAGCCCCCTGGGGTCAAACACAATCCTAATGGGGCCCTCAATGAAATCGAGTTTAACATTCCTGTTATATTGGAACAAAAGTGTGACCAGAAGTGGGATATATTAAAATTGCATTGTAGTATTTTCCACTAATATATGGTAAGTTTTAGGATACTTCCTAGTGGGATTGGAGAGAGCAGCAATAAACTGAACTGGAAGAATTTTATAGTGATCTACTCGCAAGAATTGGCTGATATTGTTGTAATTTTGTCATAAAATTTCTTATCTCTTAAGATGCTATCTTGCTGGTCCCACAACAGTTAAAGCAGAATTTCTCTTTCTTCTCATCTTGAACATAATAAGAGAAATAATAACTGGAAGGGGACTACAAAGTGTTCTCATTACTTCCCCCCAGACACACACACACACCGATTTCCTAGATATTAATGTTGCTGGTTCATGAAAGTTCAGCCAGAACCTTTTCTATTTTTTGTTGTATGTACAATTGGTTTTTGGTTTTTTGCTTTGGGTAAAAGTACCATTTGGTTTTTAGTTCATGAAGTTTGGTTAATACTGTTGGCTTAGTGAGGGGAAGAACTATTTGGCAGGAGAAATTCAGGTTGGGAAAGAAAAGCAGGGCTAAGACAGAAATCGGGGGACCTGCAGACCGACTGGGGGTAGCTATTATTCCTCTCTGATCCACACCAGGCTTCCTGTTATGTTTTGCATGGATTGACACTTGCATGGAATAAGGAGTGCCTGATCTGGGGTTGCATGAATCAGTTACGATGGTGATAGGGACATTGGCATGGAGGTGGAGTGGGGAACAACACTCCTTAAATATATATTCCATCCCCCAAAGCAGCTTTGTAAAATCCAGTCTTAAACTACACTTCCACTATTCTCAGCTTATTGGTAGGAGATGATATGAGAGTCATCCAATCCAATAGAGTCATCTAATATATCAATATATAAATGCATAAGAAGTGGGAGAAGCTGCTTTGGGTACTCTGCTCATAACAAAAGCTTGAGGTACATCCTATAAAGTTAATTGTATCCCACTTGGACCCCCTACCCAAGATCTCTTGCTTCCCTGCAGGGTTTATTGCTGATATGACATGTTGTATGGGTTCGTCTGTTTGCACTATTGCACTGGGGGTGGGGGTAAGAATATAAATTTTGCAGCACCACTGTTTGGGAGGCTGGAAGGAAGGAGATGTTTGAGGACGGAAGATGAGGAAAGCACCTTCAAACTGTAGACAGAATAATCCCTTTGGTTTCTGAGGTCTGTAACAATTCTGGAATCACAAACAACTTTTCTTGCTTCCCCAATCACATGAGCTCCAGGCATTTGGAATGTTGTTTTGATTGCAAAATTTGAGTTCTTTCATCATTGGTTTATTTTTACCATCTGTTGGGAAAGGTGATACAAGGAACAAAAAAAGTAGCAGAGGGAACTTAATGGAAGGATAAGGAAAATGGAGGACCGCTGCCCTGCAGAAAATCCCTTTTCCCTGGCAGCTTCTTCTACATTCCCTCTAGATCTACGTGTGGTATTCTTGGTGTGCAATCACAAGTAAACTTTCTTTAATTCAAGCAAACAACACTGACATGTAGTGTTTCCAGAAGAAATACAGGCTGACACAGACTAAGAAGGTGAGGCCCACTTGCCTTGGAGAATGTGCTGCAGGGGAGAGTGAAATGAAGGTGCTCTTCTTTGCGATATTTCCAGCCTCCCTTTAAGTTCTAACAGGAGCCACATGATCTAATGGAGTTCTCCAAGAATGATGGTAATTGGACCTCTGCACAAACGTCCTGGATGGTAAGAAGAAATTGCATGTTAGGCTAGTTTGCATTACCAACCATAGCATGTGGCACGAAGACTGGAGGCGGTCAGGCCAAGATGTACAGCTGAAGTTATCCGCTAATCCCTGCTCCCCCTCTCTCTTTCCTTTTCTCTCTTCGGCTTGCAAAGGAACATTCGCAGAGGAAGGTACGACCCAGCTCAGCAGGGCATGTAGCAGCTTCCCCGAGCACATCTCTCCATCACCTACTACCTCCATTCCATCCTCTTCATCGCCTTCTCCCTGCTTTTGCTACTTGCAATGATCATTGGTGCAGAAGGGGCCAGAGCTCTCATGGAGACCTGTCTCAGCAGAGAGAATTTCGTCTGTGCCATCAGTTCTCTCCATGCATCCATCCGTATCAGCCTCGTTCTCCGTTTCTTCAGTTGCTATCATGAGGGGATGTCTAAGTGAATAAGTAAATGGCCACAAATGTTCTATCCAGCATCTGATGAACCCCTGGTACTGCTCGCTGGATGATAGGGATAGGGATTAATCTTTCTCTAGTTTAAAGCCCAAATAAAAATCTTTTATTTCATGTTATGGGAAAATGAATACAGGATTTTACTATATCATTTTCACAGTGGGATTTTTTTCCTCAAATAGAAACAGTTTGCAGTGAATTATGTTGATTTTGAGATGCAAAAAATTTCCACATATCTCTGCAAGGACCTCTCCACCTATACATGTATACAATATAATTTACACTTAAATTGCCAAGGATAGGGTATGTTTTAATTGGGAAAACACACATTCTATTATAGAAGAGAGTAGATACAGTGCTGAATAATAAAGCATCAAGCTATATTATAAAACAGCCTTCTAGAACCTGAAGACTTTAGGAGTGCTTAATTTTAATTCTTAGATTTCCCAGCCAGCTGTGGAATCTATAGTTCAAAGACATCAGGAGTTTGCCACAGAGGGGAACTCTAAGACAGTTGTTGCAGTCCTGAGGTATAATTAATACTCCCAGGAATCTGAAAGGAGATATATTTGAATGAATCTACTTCTAAGTTGAAATGGATGCAATTGAACCTTCCTAGAGTGCATACATAGACTCACAAATGTTTACTTACATTTCCTGTGTTTTTAAAGTTCCAAAATATATGTTTATGTGGTGGTATTTAGAAATTAGGGGTTCTGCGCCGCCAGCAAAACACATGCTGCTCATTTGCAGTTTTGAATGGAAAAGTGGCCAGTAGGGAAAGAATTGAACAGCGTAATAATTCTATGATTACTAAAATAATAACAATAACGATTCTTTTGCATAGTTTTAGTCTGATTTCTGTAGAACAGAAAAGGCCCATTTAATGGCACTAATAGGTTTCGGCTACTTGTTTTGGTTTATGTACATTCACTGGCTGCAGTTCACCCAATGGGATCTTTATGAGGTGTGGACCAAAATATTTATATTCTTCATGTAGAAACAGAGCATATAAAAGCCTACTTAAGAAGAGAAAAACATCACTTGAATCTAGTGAAACATCACTAGAAGATTGACTAGAACCATTCTGATGTGTCTACATATAGGGTGATTATAACATTCTCATTCTAATTAATAAATGCAAATCTTGTATCTTCCCTTAGGAATATCTCCCTTTCTAAAGTCTAGGGCCTCATTCAAAACTTGGGGAAAATAGTCTGCCCCAGTATATGCTATGCAGCATACACCTGTGCTTTCCTGCTGCTCTTGGTGTATTATGCATTATTTTCTTGAATGTGATTTGGTTGCTTGCTTGCTTGGCATTTGTTCCCATTTCATGGTGTTATTCTTCTTTGAAGTTTAAAAGAGCCAGAGTATTGGGGATGCAAAAGAGATTGTCATCTATATTTAATTGCTTTAAACATTATATACTTATAAATTAAAAATTTTGTATTACTGAAATACTACCAAGTTAGTTTTGTTAGTCATGGACTGTATCATACAGTAAATAAGTGCCTTTCAGTATGGACTAAGTCTTCACAACATAATAAAAATATTCATGTATTAAACAGTATTAAAAAGTATTCATGTATCAAAGGTAGATTTTTCAAGGTTCTTTTTAGGAAATAAATATACAGTACTTCTTTTAAAAGAATAAATAATCATACTGTACATATTTGAATTTTTCCATACATACAGTACATACATGCATACATATATGCATACATACATATTATACCGTGTTTCTCACAAAATAAGGCAGGGCCTTATTAATTTCTCTCCCCCCCCCCCATCAGCAGGTGGGCGGCAACGGTGTGGATGTCAGTTTTGGCAGGGTATTTTAAATTGCAAGACCTTCGGCGCCTGCCACTGCTGCTTCCTCTGCTGCTCTTGCTTTTCCTTTGCTTATCTCCACAGTTCCCACCAGTGCTGGCGCGAGAACAGCAGCAGTGCCGGCGGGAACGTGGAAGCGTTTCTGCCGCTGCTCGGGTGTGTGCGGAAGCCTCCTGTGACAGGAGGCTTCCGCACACACCCGAGCAGCAGCAGAAATGCTTCTACGTTCCCGCCAGCACTGCTGCTGTTCTCGTGCCGGCAGGAACTGTGGAAGCCATGGAGGCAGCTCCCCCGCCCGAGAAGCAGCAAAAACACTTCTACACTTCCTGCTGGTGCGAAAACAGCGACAGCGCACTGTTAAAGGCAAATTTCCCCCCCCGCCCCCAGCATGTTTTAAACTAGGCCTAAATTTGGGGGGAGGGGCTTAATTTCATTTCATGCGTAGAAAACATACTAGGTCTTCCTATTGGTGGAGGCCATACTGTTGGAGAAACACAGTAGTATTAAAAGGACACAGCCCTATGAAATACAGAACCTAAGGCTTTCAAAGTTTAAATAAACTTTTTTAACTTTTGTGTTGGAAAGGACTGAAAACTTCCTTTAATTTTTCATGAGTTAATAAGTTTTCACTGTCTGATTCTTCAACCTCTCCCAAAGTATATTTCAATTGTTCATTCTATAATTGATACTACTAGTAACTCAAAATTAATTATTCTGCCAAAAAGTAATAAGATTCAAAGATTTAAAGATATTTATGCTAGTTATGTTGGGAGATATGGAATAAATAAATAAAAATCTGGAACCAAGACTTGGATAATTTTGTATCAAGTATATTTAAACATTAGTTTCAGAAAGTGTTTTTTTAAAATAAGCCAATTTTATTTCCAAATGTATCACCAGTCGTAACTGGCTGGTGGAACATCAGCTTAGTAATGTCTGTGGATTAATAATAATGAAAAATGTGGTGACCATAAGCTGAATTTTTTATATCCTGAGAAATATTTGGCTTTTTGAAGCAAATTTGAGTTAGAAAAAAAGTGATTATTTCTATATTATTTATAACATACAGTAGTTTTTGTTAATAATTCTGAATAAACAGCAAGTAACTTGGTAAAAATTTGGTATATTTTTTTTCTGACAAAGCTTCACTTAATCAGTGAAGATTTTAATGTATCAATGAGAAAAGCTAAAAAAAAATTAAAATCACTGATAAAATCAGTCAGGCACACTATCTGGTAAGGAATTATACTGATTAAACCCCCCCTTCAAATGGTGCAAGGCTAAATCCCAGCAAAATGTTAAAAATTGATGGTGCAATGGATACAGAGCCCCTAAGATCCAGGCAAGGGCAAAATGCAGCCTATGTGGACCCTTGCCGTCATTTAGCAATCGGCATTCAACTGAAAAGATGTGAGAACAGGTCCTGGTTCTCATTTATTAAAAATAAAGACTTAAGGTTTATGGAATTTCTATTACATTTGTTTAATTTTGCAACATTACAATTTCTAGAAACTTGAAATGGCTGCTATATGTCTGTCCTAATATCTCTGGTAGGAAGAGGAACCATGTATGTTCTTTCAAAATATAAAATAAAACATGCAGTGTCTATTTTGCTCCCACACTGGGAAAACAGTAAATTAACTATCACTCACAATATTTGTATTCATAATAAAAGACTGCTTTTGTTGGGTTGGGTTGTTATAAAGCAGTGGCACAGTTTTGAGGAAGACAACAACCAAGCTTTTAATGATGCCATGCAACTGCCAATAGTGTTCCAAAACACTATTTTTCATAATCTATAGCTGTACTTTTCTCCCCTGGAAATTTTAAGATGAATGGGCTTCAATTTCCAGAATTCATCAGTTGACCATACTGATTGGGGAACTCACAAAGTTGAAGTCCACACATGTTAAAGTCTTCGGAGCTAAAATAACAACAACAATAACACTGATCTACAGTACCAATTCCAGGTTTTGCTTCTGGATTGAGTGAGCTCACAAGGGAATAAGGAAAGAAATATTCATCTGGCTCTTTTAACCATACTAGGGAATCATCACAACAGCCATATCCTCTCCCCCATCCTCCCCCACGCACCATCTTGCATAATTCTTAGTACTCTGACCTTAAACAACCCCCTTGCTTTTGTGTTACAGGTCTGGAGGGGCTTAGCCCCAAATCATAGCTTGATCTTTGTGCTTCTGGGTCAGTATTCTCACCATAGGGTGGAAAAGAAGGTAACAGCACCTTCTTCCTTTTCCTTTTCCTGGCCAGCAAATAATCAACACCCTAATCTACCAAGTCTTCCATTGATTCCTGGATAGACAAGGGCAGAGATGAAGCCCTCCTTTGAAGGGGCACCACATTGCTCTGCTTCACTGTATGGAAAAAGATCTTCATGAAGGACCCTTGGCTCTTGCCAGATGCACCTTTTCCTCTCCGCCCAATATTGTCTGGGAAAAAAGAGACCCCCAAAACAGCATTTCTTCTACCTGTGCAGGTCTTCATATGTGCCTCACTTTACCAATCCCACCAAGGAATGTACCATGTTGGAACCACCAAAATACTACACGCAACTCAGGGGTATAACAACACTCTTCAGCTTCTGGAAGATGCCATTTGGAAGACATACAAGCCTGTTCCTTCCCATGAAGTAGTTTGAGCAAAAGTGGATATTTGGGATATGTTTGGATTCTGCTAAAATTTTGCTATGATTCCAAATTAGGAAATTGTGCATTCATGGCTAATGCTTATAAAATTACTGGGAGTGAAGAAATGACATGTATTCATCAATTAAATCCAAGCCCCTTCAGTATTTTTGTTCCTAAAAGTTTGAGCTATAAGCTTTTCTATCATGCTGACTGCATCAGCCTAAATGCAAGAGCATGCCATTCTTGATTTAAGGAAAAAATAACAGAAACATGATGATAATATGCTAAGGTAGTACTCTAAATAGACCAGACTTATTACCTTTGCCCTCTAACCCCACTTCCAAAGGTTATATTTTCTGTTTTGAATGTGATGGCTGTTTTGATTGCACTATTGCAAACCTATGTTGGGCAAACCAGTATTAGGAATAGTGACAGCTCATAACAAAATGCAACAAGTGGCTTCTTGGTCGGGGATTGAGGGCGGATCTAATATCACACGTTTCGTAAGTGTATCAGAGTCCTTCCCCAAAAGTGAGAAGGGACAGTTTTGATTTATTTATGGTTGATCTATTCCATCTCAACCCCCCCCCCCATTTTATTTCTTTTGTTTTAAACTTTTTTTTTCATCAGCATGAATGGAGAGGAATTATGCCAGCTTCTGAGTTCCAAAAACGAATCCATAGATATATTTTTTTCTTTGTAGAGATTTGCAAAAGCCATTATATAAGCTATGTACTTTTTATGTTTAGGTACACAATATACCATCCTTAGAAATGGATTGACTAATCAACCAGAAGCCAATCTTTCATAAAATTGTAATTTTAAAGACTATTTTCCCCTTCCGAAATATCCTTATTCTCTATCCCGCTGGTATACCAGGAAATTTCTGTATTCTAGGAAGCAGCTTTAAAATTCATTTTCAGTATTTCAGAGCAATTAGATGTATATATGGGAACTAACCCCATGCTAAACCAAACATGAAATAATTCAGAGAGTGGCATGAGAAGAAATGTTAAGAGCAATGGCTAAATTTTAAAAAAGAGGGTGGAGAATCCTGTCTCCCACACAACATGTACTTGGTCATTCTTCTTTTTAAGTGTTGTGTATGATAAGATTTCTTTTAGTAAATTCTCTTAATAATGCCAAGTAATGCTAGTAGTGTTTCAGTACAGTAAGAAAAATGGCTAGGAGGCCATACCTCAATAGCACAGCAGGTTTTTGTGGGCAGGTATTTTATGTTAAAGAGTTTGAGAAACAAGGAAAACCAGATGGATTATAAGAATTTTGTGGCCTTTTCCCCCTTTGTAGAAGAAAGCCCACCATACTGAATGGATGGTACAATTCATGGACCAGCTATTCAACTTAAAACCAGCCCATCTCAGAAGGTGCTAAATCTTTTTCATGTAGAGATTTTAAACCAAAAATTTGAAATCTCCTTTGGCTCATAATCTCTTATACTAGCAGAGGACAGAATCTGATGATATTTCATCTCAGGTCTAAACTTTCTCCCTAAATGAAGGCTATTCCACCATCACCATGGAAAGTTGCTAATGGCCTTATCAAAGTTTTTTTTTTCCAGGATAGGTTGCAGGAAGGTTCCCAGAAAGCAGATTCTACATAGGGAAGAGTTATATATGCATTTAGCTGCACACAGTAAACTGCGATTAAATTCAGATTGTTTAATTTCAGCTTTAAACAATGATAAGAATTACAAATCAAGAAAGAACTGCTCAACTGTCACATCTATTTTAACCCTCAGCATTTCATAAAACAACTATTGCTTGCATTCTGCTAAGGTTCACACACACACACACACACACACACACACACACACACACACACACGTCCCCAGGGCACACTTCTATGTGGAATAGCTTCTAGAGCTACACATTGCTGCTTTTTTGTGTCTTTTCAAAATGTTACATTTGAAGTAACTATTCAGCCGGCTCACACCGGTTCAGATGAACCAGTAGCAAGGATTTGGCATGGGTCACCGAACTGGTAGTAATTTCTGGCTGGCCATGCCCCTGTCCTGGTCGCCCCTCCTCTCCATGCCCAGTCAATCCTTATTGTGCATGCGCAGCATTGTGCGCGGGTCCGACATTTCTGACTGCATTCTTCCCTGCTCAGTCACTTAAGGTTTCCCCCCCCACTGATAATCAGCTGTTCCTATGATCAACTGTGCCGGGATTCCCTTCTCTGTCTTACTGGTTCACCCAGGAGGTTTCCCTGAGGCCCAGGAAGGGAAAAAATGGAGGGGGGGGCGCAGCAACCCCCTGCCCCATTTTTTCTTTTTTGGGCCCCAGGGAAGATTCCTGGGAGAAAAAAATGTCCCCATGAGGCTTCCGTGGGGCCCAGAAGGCTCCAAAACAGAACGTGTGGGGGGGTGCTGCATGCCCCCTCCAGGCTCCATTTTTTCCCTTCCTGGGCCTCAGGGAAGCCACCTGGGAGCAAAAACGCCCCCCCCCCAGGAGGCTCAAAATACAGGGGGGAGTTTGCTGGAAAAAAGCCACACCCACTCAGTCACATAGCCACACCCACCTAGCCATGCCCACCTAGCCATGCCCACAAAACTGGTAGTACAAAAATTTGAATCCCACCATTGGACTCTATCCTCTGCCCCAAGTGCTACCGAAGCAGAATTTCCACCTTCAATGAGTCCTGTCAATTGTTTGCCTTCTTCCAGTGAAGAAGCATGTTCACATTGATAATTTAAACAGTAATACAAGAGGGAGGATTCTTTGAAAATTTCATCCTTTCAGTTTCTCAGGAGCAGGTGAAACGTTATAATAAAGTGAGTCTCAGTTCTCAGAAAATTGGGAAATGACTTAAAATTTTCTCAACAGTATAACATGAATAGATACAGGTTCAGAACTGCTCACATAATGATAATGATGAAGATGATAATAATAATGATAATATGATAATCGTGATAATAATCATGATGATGATAATAACAACAGCAACAACAATAATAATCCCAGATAAGCTCTTGGAGATTTGATTATGATCACCATGCATGGTCCAAGATGTTTCCTGAGGAAAATTGTGAAGTTTTGTGCAAATTACCATTTGCAAGCATTGATCTTGCCTGAAAATGTGGGTCTTATCTAAGCATTTGATAATGCTCCAATCCAATTCTGCAAGGAAATTCTCTGCAAGCTTCTCATTTGGCAGGATCCCTAACATGATATTTATCTATTTGTTTATTCTCCTGTTTTTAATAAGGAAAGAATAAAATGGAGAAATAATGGCATATTAACATGCAAGGTATATAATATGTTGCTTTCCATTTGATAACAATAAAAAGTGAAATTCTAGTCTGGTCAAGGAATAGGATTGGTGGATGGAATTTATCCACTTCAGATTTGCATCTCTCAACTTGGAATACAAAATGGTATGCATTTTTTCCAAAAATCTGTAATAGCTTGTAAGTTGAACAATTGTGTTCATGTTAAATGTATATGTATTAGGAGAAAGAGCACATTGAGTGAAACAAGAAAAATAACTCTATTACAGAAATAAGAGACAGCAAACAACAGTGGGAAAAATAGGAAATGAATCAAATCAAAACTACTCATCCTGACTATAATGTTCATTATATTATCTTAATTGTACCATTACACGTTACTGGTAGCTATTCATATGAATGAAAACTTTTCTAGAAATAATCTTTGGATATGAGGAATTCACAGGTGCAAGATAACCCTGTTGTACTTTTTGGTGTTTCCACTGTTCTGCTCTAGCTCTTTAGAGTCTTCATTCATATGAATCCCTCTCAATGAGATGCTGGAAAATTTGATAATACACATATTTTAGGGGAATTTCAAAGGAGAGGAAAGAAATGGTGTAAATTCAAAGAACTGCTTTTTAAATTCAAAGAATTGCTTTTAAAGTTATTTTCTGTATAAAGAAATTTAAAAGTCCCCACAGTATTTGTATGTTCTTTGAGATGGGACAACTTTACATTTGGGAGACTAGATACATTAGATTGGAGAAATAATGGAAAATAAATGATCTGTTTATTCAATAATACTTTACAATTAGATTAAGGACCCCGTGAAAATGAAGAAGTTTTAATGATTTTTTACATTCTCAACTTGCTTGATTCCAATAGGAGTTCCCTTTTGTGTGGAAAGCTATCTAATGTATTACTTACCAAGTTCTCCAGTCCTAGGCAGATTAGTCCCTTATTGTTCAGTCATGTGATTTCATTACAGAGCATCTTGCGTTTGTCATGATGAATTATAGCCATCCCTTATTTTTTCCTTTCCTTTTCCTTTCCTTTTCCTTTCCTTTTCCTTTCCTTTTCCTTTCCTTTTCCTTTCCTTTCCCTTTCCCTTCCTTTCCTTTCCTTTTCCTTTCCTTTTCCTTTCCCTTTCCCTTTCCTTTCCTTTTCCTTTCCTTTTCCTTTCCTTTTCCTTTTCCTTTCCTTTCCCTTTCCCTTTCCCTTCCTTTCCTTTCCTTTTCCTTTCCTTTCCCTTTCCCTTTCCCTTCCTTTCCTTTCCTTTTCTTTTCCTTTTCCTTTCCCTTTCCTTTCCTTTCCTTTTCCTTTCCTTTTCCTTTCCTTTTCCTTTCCTTTCCCTTTCCCTTTCCCTTTCCCTTTCCCTTTCCCTTTCCCTTTCCTTTTCCTTTCCTTTTCCTCTCCTTTCCCTTTCCTTTCCCTTTCCCTTTCCTTTCCTTTCCTTTCCTTTTCCTTTCCTTTTCCTTTCCTTTTCCTTTCCCTTTCCTTTCCCTTTCCTTTCCTTTTCCTTTCCTTTTCCTTTCCTTTTCCTTTCCCTTTCCCTTTTCCTTTTCCTTTCCCTTTTCCTTTCCTTTTCCTTTTCCTTTTCCTTTTCCTTTTCCTTTCCTTTCCTTTTCCTTTCCTTGAATAGTGAACTGACACAACTAGGGTATTCCACATGAATATCATTTCATTTTTTGAAGAGGGTGGACCTTAATTAATTCTTCTTACAAATAACTTAAGATGATGAATATATTCCTAAGGGACACTAAAATTCAGTAGTACAAATCCTGTCTTAAATACATGATACAAGATTCAATTGATAAGAAATAAATTGTGTCTAGTAGTACATTTCTGTCAGCAAAATAGACACAATCATTTTCCTATCTGAGAGTAGCTGCCAAGGCATCTCTGCAAATGGAAATTGGATTGGAAATTCTTGCTCAATAAGCAGAAGTTCAGTTGCACAATGTTAGATTCATTCATTCATTCATAGCTAATAGCTGGTCATAGTGAGCAGATTCTTTTAAATGTTATTTTCAGACAAAAAAAGCAATGTATTTCATTTCATGCTTTCTCAAACCATTTGTCTGAACTGCTCTTTCTATTCCCCCTTCTTTTTATTTGAGCACCACAGTATACTAAGTCTCCTGGGCAGGTAAGAACCAAATGGAGTACGCTGCAACCTTTCTTACCTTCCTATTTTTGCTGCAAGTCTTTTCTTCCTCCCTTATCCTTAAGATTACAGCTAGAGAAATGATTTGGGGATGTGTAATTTCTTTTGGCTCCAGTGAGGACAGGCAGTTGGCAAACTGAACTTTGAAACAGGTAAGGTAATTTTTTTATGGCACCAAAGGTTGCTCATTTCAGAAAAATCAAGTTTTTACATAATCCAGAAAGTTTGGTGACTTTAACCCCATTTGAGTGATATAACTTAAGGGTGACAGTAGCTGCCTTTGCAGTATGTGCACATACTGCTGTGAATGTAACTGTGTGTCTCTGTTTGCAGTCAGTGTGATGAATGTATGCAAACTCTGCAGTCTTGGTGCAATGGGCAACCAGAATCTTTTCTTTTTCTTTTTAATATTCACACAGTAGCAAAGATCAAGGTTCCTAAGACTTCAAGGCAAATCAGTGAAGAAGAGTGAGGCAACATTGCAACAAAGAGCACGACTATAGAAGAAGCTTACATTATAACATGCTCACTTTGGACTTGGCCATCTCCTAGCACTTTGGCTTGTGGGGAACCTAGAACTCAGAATGCTATCGCTCATGGATTTTGTATGTATATATATGTATATATATATATATATATATATATACACATATATATATACAATATATATATATATACAATATATATATACAATATATATATATATATATATATACAATATATATATATATTGTATATATATATATTGTATATATATATATATATATATATATATATATATATATATATATATATATATATATATATATATATATATATATATATATATATATATATATATATATATATATACAATATATATATATAGGCTTTCTTCCCAGAGACTTGTCTATGTATTGTAATGTGCCCAAAGACTAATTCAAATGCCATTTCTGGGCATTGTTGTAGAAATATCTTGTACTTTCATTGCACCTGCTTCATGCTGAAGACTGAGCAAGGAACACTTTTTGTTCTTTGGTTTGGGCAAATAGCAACAGCTGAATGCTAGGCCTTCTTGTTTTGTGTTTCTTGCTAAGCCACACAGATATCTACCTACCGATATTTGCTAAAATGAAAATATTAATTTAGATTGTCTCCTGACCCTGGAATCCTGGTCATCAGCACAATAAGGGCCAACATTTTAAATTTCTACAAAATTCTACAAATCCTTGTGTCTGCTATAAGAAAAAAATAGTGAAACACATCCAACTGCCATGTTTTAAGAATAAACAATAAAGATTCACCTTTATTTGAAACTTATTGTCACTGTCTGCAACTGTTGTCTTGCAAAGCATAAAATATTTTATCCTACTCCATTGGTGAATTGAAAGACTTTCACCTGTCTTTCGGTATATGGTGCTGCTGTAAAAGTTATTGTGCTTATTTGCCAGTCCCTATTTGGCCTTCATTGCCTCTGTTCTGCCTTACTGCATAAGGATGATGTCCTGACTTTGGAATGTTAGAGAGACAGAATGTTAGAGACATGGGAGAGAGCCAGAATGGCATAGTGGTGAAGCAGTGGAGTAGAAGCTGGGAAACCATAGGTTTTAGGCCCATTGTAGGGACAAGGCCAGCTTGGTGACCTAAGGCCAGTCAAATTTTATCACCCAAACTACAAATATTCACTTATCATTCCAGTCAATCTTGCTCAGAGAGAAACAGACAAAGACAAACTATTTCTGAAATTTTCCTCAAAAATCTTTCTGGGACTTGTCCAGGCAATTGCCTGGAATCAATATTGATTGAAGGATATGTATGTGCATGTTTGTGCATGTGTATATGCACGCACACACACACACACACACACACACACACACACACACACACACACACACACACCTAGCCTAAAGAAACATTTTATCTTGTAGAATCTTGATTTAACTCTATTTTTAGAGTCAGTTTGGTGTAATGAGTAAGGCACCAGGAAATTTTAATTCCACCTTCGACGTGACATCAATTGGGCCAGACTTTAGTCATGCTCTCTCAGCCCTAGGAAGAAAAAAGTCTTCAAAGATCTTTCCAAGAAAGCTGCAGAGACTTGTCCAGTCTGTCTCCAGAAATCAACAGTGACTCAAAGATGCACATACACAGATACCCAGAGATTAAAACAGACACACACACACTCAAAACCTGGTTAAGGAAAGTGATTAGTGTAGTTTAAACTCTCTAGTTTTGGTACACTCTCCTTTTCTGATCAAGTGGTAAAGCAAGTAATAAAATCCGCACCAGTCGGACAATAATACAGGAATGGGTTTGGAAGATAAGTGTTTTGACAGACAGCTCAGTCACATCTCTGGCTTTAGCATCGATGTCAAAGCAACATGACACACCTGTCAAAGCACACCAACTCCATGTGTTCACTAAACAGTTGTTCAGCAGAAGGCAAAAGGGTAAATTTGGACAGGTGCCCATTCCTGTTTTATTACACATAGGTCCACTTACCAGCTTTGCAAATCTGCTGGACAGCTGCTCAGTAGCTACTTTAGAATCTGCTTATGTTCTGAAATGAAATAACCTCAATCTCAAAACTCAGCAAAGAATGCCAGATAAAATGTAATTCTTTGGGCTTCCCCTCTTTACCTGGCTATTCCACATGTTGAAGGAACTGCAAGGTGTTATGCAGCTATGTCCAGCTTGTTCTACCAGAGAGTAAAAATTGTGGCAAGATAATATCATAAGAATTTAGCAGAAAAAGGTTGCCATCCATATTTGTTTTATGTTTAGAGGCAAGGTTGTTTCTGTCATGGGCTGGGGACACAAGGCAGCAGCATGCAAGTACAACAAGAAGACGTTGTTAGGGCATATTTGTGCCCTTGTTAGATACATCTGGAAAAAGGCCTCCTGTCTCAGTACTTTCACATGGTACTGTTTCTGTTCCCCAATCTATCCAAACCATAAGGTTGGCTGCTCCACCATTTTCATTGATGCAGATATCAGAATACAGAGAACAGGCAGGGAACACCTAAAATAATTCAGTGGTTACTCCTCAATTGAGAAGGGAATGCAAAAAGCATAATTCAGACAGTACTCTGATCCAAACTCTGATCCATTTTCTCTATGCACAATGGGTTTTCAAAAAAATAACTGCTCTTCCTCCAATCCATATCTCATTGGCTATTTGCAAAAAGTCCAAATGATTGTTGTAAAGTGTAACTGTGAACTGTGAACAACTATGAACAACTGTGAACAACTTAACCATTACTATATGGTATTTAAAAGTACATTGATAATTATGAAATGAAAGGGAAATCTGCCGACACTTTTTGCAAGGTTTTCTTAGTAGCCGAAGGCCAAGGTTGCATATTGCTGGAGAAGAAAAGGAGAGAAAAACAGTATAAGAATGTTTATATGCAAACATCATGAAGTCTAAAACCTGCAAAAGAGAGAGAGGTGGCCTTAGAGTTAAAACGTGCACCTCCATCTGTGCAAAAAGGAAAAAAGGTCACACTTCTCTTTCTATTCACAAAGCAGACCTTGAAACCATAGATTTAAGTATTCAACGTAGTGTTTTGCAAAGAAGGAAGAAACAGATTTTTTTATCAGCTTAATTTCTAATACATATCGATTTTATAGAAGACAATGTTGAAAAAGCACTACGCAATCTAAAACCATCTCTATTTATTGGACTGGATGGAATATGTGCCTACTTCTTAAAAGAGCTATCCACTGCCATAGTCGAACCTCTAAGCATAATCTTTGAAAAATCTTTCAGGACCAGCTCCTTGCCAAACCTATAGTCACTAGCCACGGTCATCCTCATCTTCAAAAAGGGAGACCCCCCACCTAGTTGAAAATTACAGACCTTCTCTTTATGCTGCGTCACCTGTAAAGTCATGGAATCAATTATTAACCAATCCATTATTCTCCACTTGGAGGCAAACAACCTACTCTCTAATAAACAATTTGGTTTCAGAAAAAACTATCCTGTAATTTGCAACTCTTATACTGCAAAGACATATGGACTACACAACTTGATCAGGGCAAAGCAATAGACACAATTTACATACACTTCTGTAAAGCCTTTGATTCAGTGGTACACGATAAACTACTCCTAAAACTAAAATCTTATGGTATCTGTGGACACCTGCATAACTTGATAGAAGCATTCCTGTCAAACAGACAACAAATGGTCAAAATTGGGAGCGTCCTATCAAATTCTGTACCTGTCAACAGTGGTGTCCCCAAGGCAGTGTTCTAGGACCAACTCTCTTCATACTCTACATAAATGACCTCTATCATATTAAGAGTAACTGCATTGACGTAAAGCTATTCAACACCACCGACAATACTGCTACCCTTCAAAAAGACCTTGACTATGTATCAGAATGGTCAAACAAATGGCAACTTCAAATCTCAACAAATAAATGCTCTGTTTTACATATTGGCAAAAACAGAAAATAAAATACAAGCTAAATGTATTTTAATACAAGCTAAATGTATCAAGACTTTGTTGACGATCCAAACTCTGTCAAGGACTTTGGAATACTCATCTCTAATGATCTAAGTGCTAGAGTCCACTGTAACTACATAGCCAAAAAGGCATTAAGAGTTGTTAACCTAATCCTACATAGCTTTTTCTTTGGTAATATCACACTACTAACTAGAGCATACAAAACATTTGCTAAACCAATACTCATCAGTCTGGAACCCGCATTATGTATCTGATATTAACATAGTTGAGAAAGTCCAGAAATATTTCACAAGAAGAGTTATCCACTCCTCTACTTGTTGAAGAATACCTTATGCCACCAGATTTGAAATTCTAGACCTAATCAACCTAGAACTATGCCGCCTTCAGTCCAATCTAAGTATAATACATAAAATTATCTACTGCAATGTCCTACCTGTCAATGAATACTTCAGCTTCAACCATAACAATACAAGAGCACACAATAGATACAAACTCAAGGTAAACTGCACCAAACTTGATTGCAGGAAATACGACTTCAGCAACAGAGTGGTCAATGTTTGGAATACTCTGCCTAACTCTGTGGTTTCTTCCCCAAACCCCAAAAACTTTAACCTTAGACTATCTACTATTGACCTCACCCCTTTCCTAAAAGGTCTGTAGGGACCATGCATAAGCGCACCAACGTGCCTACCATCCCTGTCCTATTGTCTCTTTTTATTTTTCTTATATGTATCCATTTCATGTATTCATAACTATGTATATACTTATACCTGTTATCTTATAATCACTTGACAAAATAAAATAAATAAATAAAATACTCTCTTTGCTTGAGCTACTTTACTAGCAAACAATTTCAATGTTATACAAAAGTCTGAACTATCTACATATGGTAGATAGCTACCAGATAGCTAAAAGTGGGGAAGAAGGACAAGTGGGGGTGGGTGAGGAGAGGACACGTTAACTGTTTAATATTCTTGGCATCCACAATAAAAATTACAGTGAGAAACTACTAAAAAAAAAGTATTTAAGCCTATTTATATATTACATTACTTTTACCAACATTGGAAAGATTGGTTTTTCAGACATAGGAATGTGGTTAGGTTTGCCTTCTCTGTGTAATTAATGAGATTTTGTCAATTTCAGGTAGCAGGGTAAGCCAACTAGTTAAGGTCATAGATTTAAGCTTGTTAACTTGTAGTTAGCACTTATTAGGAAATGCTGGGGGTGGGGAGTTGTTCAGGAACAGAGGCAGTACTCAAAACGCAAACCAGGCAATATTTGATTTTAAGGCTATGCCTGCCAAACAGAGGAATAAAAGGAGAACATGCCCTCTTTTTGCCAGAGATCTGGTAACACTAAAACTACATGAATCCTAATTATTTTCATAAATTGAAATTACCAGCATGAATACATTTGTCAGATTGTATGGAAAAAAAATTATGTTATCCATTCAGTTGTGTCCAACTCTACTTGACTTTATGGGCCAGGTCTCCAAATCTTCCAATTTTGCATCCCTCCTTTGAGTTTTTCTGTGCTCTAGCTGGTGTCAGAGCCAGGGAAGGGTAAACCAGTGCTGTGAATGGTGAAAAATTTGTGAAACAATCAAGCTGCTTTCCCTCTTTAAGGATTTGCAAGTATTTTTTCTAAGCAGATTACAATGAGATGAGCTATATATTATGACAGGAAAATTGTATTGAGTTAACCTAAGATGAGACAAGACAATCAATGCTGAACTTCAATGTCAGAAACAAATAATCCCCTCCCCACCCCTCAATATTACATACACTGCAAATGATTTGGCTCCTGAGTCATTTCTTCAATCTGACAAATGTATCCATGCTGGTAAGAACTCTGGACTGATTTATCCCATCAATAATTTGTTCTGTGATTCATCTGCATTTCATTTTTAAGATAACTCTTAAACTGGATTGTTTAACCATGATTTACCGAATCAAAATAAGTAAAAAATAATAGTTTGTACTGTTATAAACCAATATTTTGCAAAAACAAAAATGACATTTAATTGATTTTAAAATTGACTGCTTAATAAGTTAATAAACACTTATTACCTATTTTTCAAAAATATACAAACTAATATCTTATTGATTTAATAATGGAAAGAACAAAATTAAAATATATGTCTATATGATAAATCAGTTAAACTACTCTGGTTCCTGTTCTTTATAATCAACATTTCCGATATCCAGCTTGATTAGGGTACAATCATTTGATTTCTTAGTTTTTCAAGTGTGATTGTTACTAGATAACACGGTAACACATTTGGAAAGAAGAAAAATGTTTTGTAAAGTTGGGGGATGCCTGAGGAGGGCAGTGTGATCCTATATCTCTTTGTTGGCACTGTCATTGGATACAGTAGCAGAAAGCTGAACAAGAGAACTGAAGAAGATTCTTGGATGAGAGGTGAAATATTTTAAAAAGGAAAAAAAACCCAAGAAAGTCCAATTGTCATTTGGAAAAACACCTTTCGGATTGAGACTCTCCATAGACAGAAAGCTGAACAGGGCTTTGCCCCTAAGAAACAACTGGCAGAAACTGAAAAATGTCTTTGCCTTTTGTCTTATTTGAAGAAACATGGAGGAGTCATAGGAGTTTTCTCTTGTATGTTTAATATTTTGGGTATGGCATGATGTCACAATTTCATTTATTGCATGGAATGTAGGCATACATTCTTTGCATTGCGCAGTGGCAGTATCATAGCCAATGAGGTTTATCCAAGGCGTGATTGTTGCTAATTGAAAACTTATAAGAGCCACAATGGTGCAATGGTTAGAGTGCAGTACTGCAGGCTATTTCTGCTGCATGCCGGCTGCCTGTAATTTGGCAGTTCGAATCTCACCAGGCTCAAGGTTGACTTAGCCTTTCATTCTTCTGAGATCGGTAAAATGAGATTGTTGGGGGCCATATGCTGACTCTGTAAATCGCTTAAAGAGGGCTGTAAAGTACTCTGAAGTGGTATATAAGCCTAAGTGCTATTGCTAAATGCTATACCCTATTTGTCACTGACTGGAATAAAATATTTTGGCAATTGGATTTTGAAGAAGAAGAATAGGAAGTGTAGTGATGCTTGTAAGCTTTGGTATTGGGGTAAGATTTTTGAGAATACTATGGACAACCAGAAAATAAATTTCTGGATCATTGAACAAATTAAACCAGAGTTCTCAATTGAGACACAAGCTCAATTATTCCATTTCCGACACATTGCATAATTATCTAAAGAAGACTACAATGTTGGGAAAGAGTGGAAGGAAAGAGAAGAAGAGTATGACCTCCAGCAAGATGAATGGACTCAGTCACAGTTGGTAGAGTCGAAAGACCAGTTTAGGGTTAGATCATCTTGGAGAAAATCTCCATTAAAGCCAACTGAAATTTCCCCTGACTCATTTACTTACCTCATATTTAAATATCAAGATCATCTAAAGAATTATGCCCGCCACATTCTGAGGAGCTGAGAAGGGGAAAGCATGTCTGAAACACAGAGAAAAACTATTTTTTCTGAAGTGATTAACGATAATACTTAATGTTGTAGGGTTTAACAGAATAACAGAGTGGGAAGGGACCTTGAAGATCTTCTAGTCCAACCCCCTGCTCAAGCAGGAAACTCTGAACCAGGTGTCAAACTTGATTTCATTGAGGGCTGCATCAGGGTTCTGTTTGATCTGGGGGCCTAGGGGGCATGACAAGGGGGCTTGGCCATCTTGTGCAGCCTCCCAGAGCTCCATTTTTGCTTGCACGGGGGGTGCAGGAGGGCATCATAGCCAAAAACAGAGTCTGGGAGAGCTGCACATGGCCCTCTTGAGCTCCATTTTAGCTGGCAGAGGTACCACGGGCTGATCCTTCACTGTTTCCAGGGCGGTCCTGCAGGCCAGATCTAAGCAGTCCGCAGGCCTTGAGTTTGACACCCTGCCCTAAACCATTTCAGATTGGTAGCTGTTTAGTTCCTTCTTAAAAATCACCCATGATGAAATGTGGTGACCAAAATTGGATGCAGTATTCCAGGTGTCGTCTTACTAAGGATTTATAAATGTTGTTGGATAGGGCCTTTTGTTCAAGTTTGCCAAGATCTTTTTGGATCCTGTCAGGATTCCAAGTAATACATCCATACTAAACAGAGTTCTGAGGCAAGAAGGTTCCTCAAAGAATTGGTTTATTGGACACATTACATTGGCATATACTGGTGAAAACTGACTCTGAATATTCCTGTGGTTTTTATCTAATTTAAAATAAAAGTTTCTCCTCCTTCCCAGTCAGTCATGTGGTCCAATCAAGGTCTTGTCTGGGTGTCAGGTGACATTATTCCTCCTCTTCCTGGCCACTTGTGGGAATGTCCTTGGTTCCCAGGAGAAAGTATTTTGTTTTGACTACAAGCCCCCTCTATCTTAATTTTCCCCTCCCTATCTCTCAGCTCCAGTGTGGCAACACTGAAGCCTCAAAATGGCCTTAGTCAGGCCAGTTTCAGGGTTGACACTTATCTTCTGGGTGTTGAATATTCCTGCCATTTTAGTGTAATCTGCATTCTTTAATTTCCTCTAATTTGAAATACCCATACATTTCCTTATGCATATGTGTATTTTACTAATAAAACATATACTATATATGCCACAATTTTATCACAGTACTCCAAAATGTTTAATATGGAGTCAATTCTTATTTTTCCCTCTGAAAATCATTGTGTTTCTCGCTCACTCTTTATCATCTGTCTGTCTATCTGTCATTTGTGATGTGATATCTGACAGACCAGTCCAGGGGTGGGATTCTACCAGTTTGCACCTATTAGCTAGAACCAGTTGTTAACATTCTAAGCAGTTCGGAAAACTGGTTGTTAGAAGAAATTACTGGCCTCATCCTGTAAGGAAGGCAGGAAGGAAACATTCTGCTGTTGCTTACAGAAACTGCCTCTCCATTAAGCCTTGGCAGGACTAGACTTCCTGTCTCAGGAACCTCTCTGGAGTTTTTTCCCCCTCCTTTTCTGGTACTTTGCTTGTGTGGAGTGACCATTCAAAGTTATAATGGCACTAAAAAAGTGACTTATGACCATTTTTCATACTTACGACTGTTGCAACATCCCCACAATCATGAGAGGCCAGGCGATCGTGATGTGAGTGATGTTGAGTTGGCCACACCCAGCCAATAACATGACCACCAAGCCAGTCACATGACCACCCAGTCACATGACCACCAAGCCACACCCACCACCTAAGCCTCGGCTACAGAACCAGTTATTAAAAATTTTGTATCCCACTCCTGGACCAGTCTGTCTGTCTGTCTGAATGTCTATCATCATCATCATCATCATCATCATCATCATCATCATCATCATCACCATCTCATTTATTATATTCTGCCTATGTAATACATGCCATGGAAATGCAAATGCTCCGTCGGATATCGGGCATATCCCTTCTTGACCACACCACAAATGACACCATTCAACAGCATTTTGCTGTGGCACCAATTACAGAGAAGATGAGAGAAGGCCGGCTCTGCTGGTATGAACATGTCCAGAGAGCAGCACCTTCCACTATTGCCAAGACTGCTTGTCAACTAGAAGTCAATGGCCGGCGACCTTGCAGCCATTCCAAACAGAGATGGCAAAACACCATCAACAAAGACGTGCAAGCTGCGGCCTGTACCCTGGAGATGCAATTGACCATGCAAAGTGGTGTTCAATGATACGAAAAACGGACCCTGCATCTGTGGGAATATGCTAAAAAGAAGAAGAAGAAGATATAATACAATTTCCCCATATTGCTTGCCTTACCTTGGGAAAAGATAGAATAATAGAATAACAGAGTTGGAAATACCTTTGAGGTCTTCTAGTCCAACCCCCTGCATAGGCAGGAGACCCTGAAACATTCTGGACAAATTATTGTCCAATCTCTACTTTAAAACCTTCAGTGAATGGAGCACCCAAAACTTCCGAAGGCAAGCCTATTTACTGGTTAATTGTTGTCACTGTCAGGAAATTTATTCTGAGTTCTAGACTGGTTCTCTCCTTGATTAATTTCCACCAATTGCTTCTTGTCTTGCCTGCAGGTGTTTGGAAAATAAGTTGATCCCCATCTTCTTTGTGGCATCTCCTCAAATATTGGAACACTGCTATCATGTCACTTCTAGTCCTTTTTTCATTAAACTAGACACACCCAATTCTATATTTCTGTTAATGCAGCCTAGGAGTCCATTGGCTGTTTTGGCAGCTTCAACATACTGTTAGTTCATATTGAAATAATTGAATACTGACTCTACCTGGATTCCTACATCCGTACATGCAGTTGTTGTATTGAGCCAGGTTCCACCAAATATACTTGTACATTTGGTTTTTCTTGCCTAAATGTAAAACCTATTCCCTCATCTAAATCATTTATTGAAGAGTACTGAGCCTAAGACAGAACCTTGGGATACCCCACTACTTACTTTCCTGCATGCAGATATACTTCCATTAAAGACTACAAGTTGAATGAGGTTTGTCAGACAGTTATGAATTCATTTAGTGATGATACTGTCTATCCCACATTTTTCTAAGTTGCTGAAAAGCAGATTGCGGGCTCTTTTGTTAAATGCTTACTGAAATCCGGTATACTTTGTCAAATGCCTTACTGAAATCCAAGTATATCATGTGCTCTCTCTATATTATATATATATAATGTGTGTGTGTGTGTGTGTATGTGTGTGTTTTCGTAGATTTTCACGGGTACAGGTATGCAGGTCTTGGTGTGTTCGGGTCTTTTCCCATGTAAGATTGAGACTCGTCGAAACGTTGCCCAGATAGTCTCAATCTTACACAGGAAAAGACCCGAACACACCAAGACCTGCATATATATATATATAATATAGTATAGTATAGTATAGTATAGTATAGTATAGTATAGTATAGTATTGTATTGTATTGTATTGTATTGTATTGTATTGTATTGTATTGTATTGTATTGTATTGTATTGTACTGTACTGGACTGTACTGTACTGTACTGTATTGTATTATATTACCTATAGTATTATTTCCACTATATTATCTATACTATAGAGAAGGTTCTATACAGTCTACTATAGGTGGTGTCATTCCTGGATCTCTTGCAGCCACACAATGATCCAAGGCTAATTTCCCACTTGAGTCCTCCTCCCTGTCTGGGAAATACCTCTTTTCTTTTAAAATAGTTTCTAGTTCACATGTATCTCAATTCTTTAATAGGAGGAGAGAGAAAGAAATTGCAGTTGCTTCAGCTACAGTGAACAAACAAATGGTCCACTGGTAGGAAATAAAATTTGAATGAAGAGATATTGAAGAACAACATGATTATGAATAGTCCTTGACTTATAACAATTCAATTTAGTAACCAGAGTTACAGCAGCATTGAAAACAGTGGCTTGTGATGTTTTTCATACAACCATTGCAGCATCTCCATAGTCATATGATCAAAATTCAGATGCTTTCCACAATGGAAGCATTGATACATCCTAATGTTATTAATATGGAAAAAATTGTAAGATATAAAGGTATTCTGAATGAAAATGGGGAACTAAAAATTAAGCAAAAAATTAGTAGTCAAGGGATGGACATTGCATGATGGCCACATATAAAGATACAATATTGATATGAGAAAGATGCTAAAGCGTATGGTTTTAATAAAGAATTAACAGAATTGGACCAGATACTAACTGGAACGGATGAAAAACTGATAAAGAAAATACATTGTTACATATTAAGTGTTAAACTGGAAAGTGAGCAGGTAAAGGGGACAATGATAGTTTGGGCTAAAAATTTTGGATATGCAATAGAAGTGGATAAATGGCAGAAATTTTGGGATAGAAATGTTAAATTGACTATGTCAACTGCATATAAAGAAACATTTGTTTAAAATGTTCTATAGTTGGTATTTGTATGGCACCAACAAGACTGGCAAAAATGTTTAAAGATAAATCCGCTAAATGTTGGAAGTGCAATCAGATACCTGTTTATATTACCTTAGGTGATGGGCATGCCCAAAAGCTAAAAAATATTGGATGAAAATACATATTTGGTTGGAAAAAATGATAAAGCAGCATATAGATTTGAAACCAGAAATATTTTTATTGGGCATCCTGCCAGAAAAATATGATAAACCTATATATTTAATTTTACATGTATTAACTGCAGCCAGAATTGGATTTGCACAACAATGGAAGAACAACGAGATCCCAAAGATGACAGTGTAATTAAGAAAATATTAGAATGTGCAGAAATAGATTAATGCTTACTATTAAGGACAAAAAAGAAGAAACTGAATATTTCTTGATATGGGATCTATTTTACCAATGGTTAGATAATAAAAACAGAAGTTAGAAATATGGGGTTATAAAAAGGATAAATGTTAAAATGAAGATTTATTAAAGTAGCTATGTTAAATATCATTGTTATTATAATATTAATATTATTCTGATGAATACTACTGTAAACATTTTGATTATGATTGCCTAAAAATAATTGTACCCAGACAACACACTGTTTGATTGAAATGGATTTTTTTATATGTTATATAAATGAAACAAATAAAATATAAAACAAAAAACAAAACAAAATTCAGATGCTTGGCAAATGATTCATATTTATGATAGTTGCAGTCATGTAACAATCTTTTGTGTCCTGTCAAGCAAAACCAATGGGGAAGCCACATTTACTTAACAATCATGTTACTAACTTAATAACTGCAGTTCACTTAACAGCTGTGGCAAGAAAACTCATTAAATGGGGCAAAATTCATTTAACAACTGTCTGACAAAACAGCACTTTGGGCTCAGCTGTAATTGTAAAGTCAAGAACTACGTGTATACAAATATAAGAGCGATAGCTAGGCAAAGGGATTGACTTTGACTAGGATTTACTCCTGAAAACCTTATATCTTACCCACCAGGATGGATTTTGTAGAAAAATTATAAGAAATACAGAATTAATTGTAACTACCCTATTGCCAAATGGGCACCACTTAAGTAGCAATAAAAGATATAATGGGGAAGCTAGGAAAATCAGAGGTACTAGAACAAAGAAGACTGCCTTTCTCAATTGCCTCATTAGTTTTAAAAGAGCAAATGGGAGTGGAGAAGGTAGGAAATTCCTGGTTTTAAAGGGGAACAAAACCCACCATCCCCAAGTATTTCCTCCTTTTTGATAGGGGTAGAGAAACATATTCCTTCTAGGAGCCTTCATGGGAGGCTGTACCATCCAGCACATTACAAAGTAGAGCAGCCGAGTTACATGACTATCTGATACTTGACTGGCTGCCCAGAGGAGTGAATGCCAAAGCTGAGAGAGAGGAGGATGCTACCTGAAGAAGCCTGAGGGCCTCAGGTTTCACCATGACCATTTGAAGGCAACAGCAGCTGTTCTGCCAACAGGCACAGCTCGTCTCCAAGCTCCCACTCCCGAAGCCAGTTAGAAGGGAGAGAAAATTGGACCCTAAAAGGGTCTTTGGTGGGATATTGCTCACACCGTCAAACAGTAAGTAGGCAACAAAATCCCAGTTGCTGGCTGGCAGCTTTCATGCCTCACAAATCGTCTTCTGCTCTTTTCTCTCCCTGGTATAGGATGAGTTCCTTAACTTCCATGTCTTCTTGCATGGCTAATTATTCATGCTTGGCTTCAACTACCCTTAGGGAAAAGTATATGTTGCTACTGCTACTGTTGTTGCTATCACATCTTTGGCAGAAGGAATGTTTGGCTATGTGTGTGCCCCCACCTCCCCCCAAAAAAACAAAAGCAAAAAAACCCCTTCCTCCTTTAAACCACGGTGGATATAACGGGTCACAATGTTACAATGTGGAAAGGGAAAGAAGGGCCTGGGGGGAGAAGTGGGGAGAGGGCAAAGTAGAAGAGAGTTTGGGAGGGACAAGGGGTGTCTGCGGACCAACTGCATGTGCAAGAAGAGGTAAAGGACATGGCTGAGATGACAAAGAAGCTGCTTAGGGCTTAAAAAGAGCTAAGACTCCATCCTCTTCATGCTTCAGAGGATGACTTGAATCTTGGCTTTAAAAGCAGAAATACCCCAGCTCTGGGCGTCTTCATCTATCACTCTAAATATAAACACAGGCCACACAGGGGGTTACATGGAAGGACGTATAAATGCTATTTGCTAAGGCAGCATTTAGAAAGTAGGATATGTTCTGAATTTGGATTTCATCCGTGGGAGTATTAAGTAAGAATTCAAGCCACCTGGTATCCTCTTGACCTGGAAGTCTCAGAAATCAGAAGGTGCGCAGTAGCTCAAATAATGGCCAAAAGAGACTGCTGTCCACGTTCAGAGACATACTTCTCTGTATTGTTTACTATATGTTTGAAGGATGAGTTTAGGATTGAGGCCAAGATCAATTTGAAATCCTAGGAGAAGAGGGAAAATAAATGAACTGTTCTTATATTGGGTGAATGTTATTTCTTGCTTGGCTATTACTGATATTCCCTATATGTGATTTCATATGATTGGGTCAAAAGTGCAACATTACTCAAATGTTGTGGTGCATGTGAGGTCTCACTAAAGAAAAAAGGATCTTTGTGCCCAATTATGGCATGGTTTGATTCATTCCAGTGCTTAATGGAGAACATTCTGCATTGGAAGATGAAATATTAAAGCAAACTGCTCTTCAGCTATCCCCTATCAACTATCAACTATCTAGATCCTGCCAAAGGGGGAGGGGAAGCAATAGTAGACACCTTTTTTGCCTTGATGGAGAATTTTGTGCTAGATGACTAACCACTTTCCCATATAGAATATCCAGAAAATAAAATAAGTGTTTATGTGATAGACTTATTAAATAACAACTGTATCTTATTCTCCTGAAATAGCAAGTGCTGGGACTCAAGCCAGTGTGGAATTAAGTGAGAAAAATATTCAGCATAAGATCAAAGGTATTTTAAAATGTGCATATTGTTCAGTTAAACTTGGCTCTTGTTGGAGTCTGCCAGAAAATCTTTCTCTTAGTTAGGACTCATTCGGCTACCCTGAATGAAAAGCAGAGCAGGGAACAGACAATATAAGAAGTCTTTGACTTATGACCACAATTAAGCCAAAAATTTATGTTGCTAAGCAAGACAGCTAAGTGAATTTTGCCCTGGTTTGCAATCTTTCTTGCCATGGTTGTTAAGTGAATCTGGCTTCCCCATTAACTTTGGTTGTCAGAAGTCGCAAAAGGTGATCACATCATGACCCCCAGACACTGCAGCCGTCGTAAATACAAGTACATTTCCAAGCATTGGAACTTTGATCATGTGACCATGGGGATGATGCAAGTTTGAAAAAGAGTCATTTTTTTCAATGCTATTGTAACTTCGAACAGTCACAAAATAAACTGTTGTAACTCAAGGAGTACTTGTATATTAATCTGTTCATTTAACTACTTCATGCTGATATTTCCTGTGTCCTTTCAAAGACCTTTGAGAATTATTCTATAGGGAAAGGCTAAGAATCTGTATATTACTAAAACTTTACTGTTTGCTTGTAATCTTTAATTATTGCTTCATAGGGCAACAATTTTTGAATCACTTGTATCTCAGATGGGTTATCCTAAAAAAATCCATCCAAAATCTGGGAATCATTACTCCCATGGGTTTGAAAATTTGCAAAGTTGTCAATGTGATCATAATTTCCAATGCTCCCTTCCAGCTTCCCACAAGGAAAGTAAATGTGAAAGCTCACAGGAAGTTGGAAGTTGCTCCTATTCACATTGCTGTTTTGCTTGCCCATGTCAGTTCTTAGTTTAGCTAAGGAAATATTTTGAACAGTGACCTAACAGATTACGTTTGTCTAGTTTTCTATTAAATATCATCAGACCTTCAGATCCTGCACTCAGACAATATGCTAAAGTAGCTAAAGCGTGGTTTATATGTTAATTATGAGAATCTAGCCATTCTAAAAATGGGAAGTAGTCAATCACATATTATACATATACTATAACTATATGTTGCTAACCAATATTTGACGTTCAACACATTGTATAAACTCAACTTGAGTGCTACAGTTCAGAAAGAGCTCTTCTTATAGTTCTGGAGTGCTTCTCAAGGTTTCCTTAAAGCCAATGTCAAAGTTCCGACTGACGAATTCAACCAAGCCAGCAAGTTGAGACAACCAGATCTCTTTAAGCATAACTTTATTGAGAACATCATTTCGGCAGTCGTGAGGCAAAACCAACTCTAGCTATTTTCCGTGGTTTTTGTCTAATTAAAGAATGAATTCTTTCCTCCCCTCCTTCATCAGTTGACAGTTGGACCTCTCCTAGAAAGTAAAAACCACTTGGAAAATAATAAGCATATACATTAGTTATTTCAGGGGTGGTGGTGATTGGTCTCCAGGAAGAGCCCCTTGACCTCTGGGGATATTTAGCATGAAATTTCCCTACTAATCTATCTGCCCTCACATTTTGCACTTTTACCCATCTGGTAAACATTAGGTATCCCTTCGACTGGACTAAGTATTGGAGTTTTCTCTTGTATAGTCTAGAATCCAGAATCCATTTAACTTCATAGTGTTTCTCACCCCTCACCCAGGCGGGGGGTTCTATCGGTTCTGTCCACCTCTGTAGAACCGGTAGCTCTGAAGAGCAGCAGACATAGAACCAGTTTTATGTCTGCTGATGTTTTTGCCCGCCCGCCCACCCAGGCTCTTACCTGATCTTTGTTTCCTGATTTTTCAACTTCAGCTGCCGAACGAGGCACAGCTGCAGTTAAAAAAGCAGGAAAAGAGAGCTGTTTCAAAGGCTGCTTCTCTGCATGCAGCGTGCTGATGACGATTTACAGGTGACGATTTACAGGCGCCCGCTCGCAGCGTGCAGGAAACTACATCATAAATCACCGAACCTTGTAAATCCCGAACCAGTAGTTAACACTGTCATATCCCATCCCTGCCCTCACCCACTATAGTTGGACCTGGGGCAATCTTAGCCACTGGTCTTTGTTCATACCCCACTATTGGCTTAAGCAAACTGCAGTGAAATATAGGGTGCACTTTTCCTAATAGGCGAGATAGTTTTAACTTTACTGTGACTGGGTTTATGACTTTTACTATGGGGAAAGATCCTATGTACTTTGGGCCCAGCTTTTTGCAAGGTACTTTCAGCTTAAGATACTTTGTAGACAAATATACCCCACCCCCCACCCCCCCGTGGAACGGTTTCTTGTCTGCCTGAATTTTTTGACTTTTGATCACTTTAGCTAGTGTTTGCTTTACATTTCCCCAGGTATTTTGGAGGGAATCAATCCATCAGTCGAGCTTACCAAGGAAGGGAACTCCCTAGGGTACTCTGACATAGATACAAATTCCACTCTTGTAGCTACTTTAAAAGGTCCCATGCTACTACGCACTGCATAATTATATGCAACCTCAGTAAACAACAGGAGATCTGTCCAGTTAGATTGCTGATAGTTAACATAGCAATGTAGGTATTGTTCTATCAAGGCATTCATTCATTTGGAGGCCCCATTTGTATTCAGATGAAACACTGAGCTAAGCTCTTACAGAATCCTATCAGTTTTATGAATTCCTTCCAGAACTTAGCAGTGGATTTGACCTCCCACTCTGAGATGATTCACTTCAGAACCCTGTGCAATTTGTAAATATGTTGAAGAAACATCTTAGCCAGTCTCTGGGTGGATGGGAAGCTCAAGCAGGCAGTGAAATGATCTTGCTTGGAAAATAAATCTATTACTATCCAAATCATAGCATTCCCTCCCCCCTCTGGGAGCTTGATATAAAGTCCATTGCGATCTCTTTCTGGGGCAGAGTTGGCTCTGCCATGTGATGTATAGCAACCCTGGGTTTTTCTCTGGTCTTTTTTCACTGCCATACACACTGCACAACTTTTTACACAGTTCTCTATGTCTTTCTTCATGCCTGGCCAACAGAACTGTTTCTTAACCAACTCAAAATGGCCAGTTTGCTTGGTGGTATGGCTCCATTGCAGGACTTGGACTCGTAGGCTTTTGAGAATATATAGTTTGGCCCATGCTAGCCCTTCTCTCAATTTTAGTTTGCTCCCACGGGCTCCAAACCAGGTATCAGACTGTAATTCCTTTTCCATCTCTTGAGTCAGCTCACGCTGGGATCTGGCCACTTCTTCCTTGCCTATTGCCTTGTGCTGCCCCCTGCTTTGAGGAGATGATTGCATTTACAGCTTCTTCTTGGTTACTTTTGTACTGTGGCATACAGGATAGAGCATTGGCTAGGAAATTCCCCCCTTGGGATGTACTTCAATCCAAAGTCAAATTGATTAAAGTGCTGGGCCCATTGGACTTGTTTGGGGAAGAGCTTTTTTTTGGGGGGGGGGTTCTCAGTGCTTCCAAATTTTTATGGTCAGTCCACACCTGGAAAGGCACTTTACTTTCTTTAAGAAATTGCCACCAGTGCCCACCTCACAGTGAAAGCTTTCTTCTCTCATACTGCCCAATGTCTTGGTGAGTTTTGGGGAAGTGTAAGCACATGGTGTCATAGTACTGAGTAATAAACCCAATTGAATCAATTGAATTGAGTAATAAACCCAATTGAATCAAAACTCAGAAACTTCATTCAGGCTTGAAGACCTTTTACTGAGTACTTAATATCGGCACTTAGAAAGGCGAAGCTCTGAGTAATTCCCATGCTTCAGAATAATAAAAAGAATAGAAACTTCCCACCTCCTCAGGTGTCCTGGATCATGTTAACCAGTCCAACAGTAGCTCCCTCTCAATCTCCACAGATGTTCGTTGCCATGATCTTGGTTCACACGCTTCATCTGGTTGATATTTTGTCTAGTTTGGTTGATGTTTTGTCTAGTAGGCTAAGACACCACATTCCAGTCCTTTCTAATGCCCTCCTTCCCTTTCTCTCTCCAAGAGTGGCAACTAAGAAACAATGCAAAAGTAAACATGCCTTCAGCTGAAGTCATTTCAAAGTTAACAGGAGGCTCCCCTTTACCAAGAGAAAAGCACCTGGAAAGTATTAAGCATAGGCACAGGTTAATGACTGATCAACTCCCCCCCCCCCCAAGATCCTCCTTTTGTTTTTGGGGATACTCCATGTGGAATTTTTTGATCAGCTCATGTCCCTACCTTTTACCCATGAGACTTCTGACAAGGGGTACCCTTTCCACTGGACTAAATAACTTTCAACCTTCCTTTATATAATCCGGAGTCTAAAATCCATTTAATTTCAGTGTGAGTCTCCCCTTCCATTCAGTCAGGCTATTGGCCTTAATTCTGATTTTTCTACTGGTTTCAACAAACTACTGTGGAAAATTGGATGAATTTTCCCTAATAGGGGAGGGAGCTTCAATTCCACCATAACTGTGTTAATCGTTTTCACTATTGGGAATGGTCCCAGAAATTTAGGGCCTAGTTTCCTGCAAGGCAGCTTTAGCTTCAAGTATTTCGTGGAGAGGTAAACTTTCTATCCCACATGAAAAGGTCTCTGAGGGGACCTTGTCTTATCTGCCTGAATTTTTGAATTTCTGCTGCTTTAATTAGCACTCATTTTACATTTCCCCAAGTGCCCTGCAGATTCTCTACCCATTCAGTCAGACTAACCAAGGAAGGGGGTTCCTGGGGGTACTCGGAGATTAGGACAAACTCCATTCAGGGAATGAGTCCCATGCTGCTATGACTGCATTGTTGTATGCTACTTCAGCAAACGGCAGGAGTTCTGCCCAATTAATCTGCCAATAGGTGATGTAGCACCTCAAATACTGCTCCACTATTACATTAGCTCATTCTGCCATACCATTTGTATTTGGATGGAAAGCCGAACTAAGGCCCTTGGAGGAACCAATTGATCTAACAAATTCCCTCCAGAATTTTGCTGTAAACTGGACCCCCCCACCAATCCGATATGATTCTTCTCAGCATTCCATGTAGGCAGTAGATATGATTCAGGAACAGCTTCATGAGCTTGTGGGCTGAAGGCAGGCTATGGCAGGCTATGAAGTGCGCTTATTTTGAGAACAGATTGATTTCCAGATTACTGTCTTCCTGTTGCTTTCAGGAAGTTCCACGATAAAGTCCATCACAATCTCCTCTCAAGGCTGCTTTAGTTCAGCCCCTGGCTGTAGGAATCCAGGGGGCTTTCCTTGTTGCTTTTTCATCACCATGCAAGTCACACAGCTCTTGACGTAGCTCTCAATGTCTTTATTTTTGGCCACTAAAATCATTGCTTGATGAAATGCAACACTTTCAGGAATCTGAAGTGTCCAGCTTGCTGGGGGTCATGGCTCTTCTGTAGGACTGGAATCTGTAAAGTACTGAAGATGTACAGTTTGGTGCTCTTCCATGCTAGCCCCTGCCAGATGGTCAAAAGTTGATGGTGGTCTTTGAACCAAGGGTCAGTCGGCATTTTGGCTTTAAGTTTTTGGGCCAGTTTGTTACCAGGTTCAGCCGATTGTCCCTTCATCTGCCATCTGGTAGTCACCTGGGCTACTTGCTGAGGAGGGGGAATAATGGTGTGGACCACCTGCTTTTTGCTGCTTTTGTACTAGGGCATTCACGAGAGGGAGTCGGCCAGAAATTCTTTCCCCCAGGGATGTACTTCAAGGTGAAGTTAAACTGATTAAAATACTGTGCCCATCTGACCTGTTTGGGTGAGATCTGTGAGGGGTTCAAAGGGCTTCTAGTGAGCAGTCCATACCTCAAATGGCATCTTGCTCCCCTCCAGAAAGTGTCGCCAGATCAGTAGCACCCAACAGACAGCAAATGCCTCTTTCTCCCATACTACCCACTGTCTTTCAGTGCCTGTGAGTTTCCAAGAGATGTAGGGGCATGGCTGCAGTTAGCCCCTGTCGTTTCTCTGTAAGAGGACAGTTCCCACAGCCACATCATTTGCATCAGCCTGAATCATGAAAAGCTTTTCAGGATTCAGGACTAGTTCTTCTGCAAACAACCTTTTTAGGGTCTCGAAAGCTTGCTGGAACTCCATTGTCCACTGAAGGGGTTGGTTGGGCTGGGGCTTGGTTTCCGTCTTCTCCATTTTCAGCAGGTTTGTTATCAGCATGTTATCATTGCAAACGAGGGGATGAAAAATTTGTGAAACCCAGGAAGCTTTGCAGCTGCTATGCCACTCTAGAATGGCTGCCACTTTTGCCACATCAGAAGCACAAGCCAGCTTCACACCCTGGGGTTGCTGAGGAGGCGACTACTGGTGCAGGCATTGGCACAGTTCTTGGCTCCTCTTTAGCTTGGCTTTGGGTTATTCTATTCTCCTATGTTGTCACCACTGTTGTCATCCAGTACCAGTCGTGGATCTGGTCAGCTATTCTTGGGACAGGCAGGTGTGGAACAACTCCCGATTCAAGCCATCTCTGAAGTGGTAGACCAGTAGCTGCTCCAGCCATTGCCTTAGCTTGCCTGTGACTAGGAGTGGAGATTCAAAGTTTTTAACAACTGGGGGTGTGGCTTGGTAGTCATGTGACTGAATAAGGCACCAAAATAACCCAGATGTCTCCTGCTGGAGACAGAGGATTTGACTAGATGACCTCTGAGGTCTCTTCCCACCCTGGATTGCTGTAGTGTTCCAAAGCATCCTCTGAAGCTGCTTCTACTGCTGTTTGTGGTCCTTCCTTCCTCTCCTTTCTCTCTCTCTCTCTCTCTCTCCCTCCCTCTAACCACCCATCTCTCTATCCATCCCTTCTTATCTCATTTACTTTCCTTCCTTCCCTTCCTTCTTTTTCCTTCCCTTCCCTTTCCTTCCTTCCCTCCCTCCCTCCCTCCCTCCCTCTTTCTTTCTTTCTTTCTTTCTTTCTTTCTTTCTTTCTTTCTTTCTTTCTTTCTTTCTTTCTTTCTTTCTTTCTTTCCTTCCTTCCTTCCTTCTCTCTCTCTCTCTCTTTCTTTCTCTTTCTCCCTTCCCTTCCTTTTTTCTCCCTTCCTTTCCTTTCTGTCTTTCTACCCTCCCTCCCTTTCTTTTTTTTTCTCTTCTTTTCTTTCTTCCTTCCTTTCTCCATTGAAGGCCTCCCTGGAGTCTCCTGGCAGCCAAAATGGGGCATGGAGGGCACCGTTGCACTCCCTGCTATCATTTTTGCTCTCAGGAGGCCTCCCTACATTTACCTGGGAGCCAGACAGACCTCATGTGGACTCCTAGGAGGGGCAGGAGGGGGCCAGCTGCTTGTCAGAATTACCGGTTCACCGAACTAGATGTAAAATTAACATCCGGTTCACCTGAACTGGCCCAAACCGGCTGACTCCCACCCCTGCCTGTAATCCTCCAGAACTCATGGGTGTATACTGTCATTAGTCAGTTCTATTGACTGAGGGCTTGTATCTCCAAATCAGCTTTCTAGAGTTGTATCTCATCCTCAGACTTGGCTCTAAATTCCACCAGGAAAGCATTGATGTTTCCCAGTTCCAGTACCTCTCCATCATGGAGACCCATCACTCACTACCGCCATCTCCTCTTCAAGGTTGGCAGTGATGGCATTCACTATTGTTACTTCATCAGAATAGTCTGGAGTGTACCTGCCCAGGTGTGCCCACACCCAGTTCAGGAAGAAAGCCATCTTATCCGGACTCTTGTCAAATGTGGCCTTTATCCACAGAGGATCCACTATAGGAAGCGGAGACCCCCAATATCCAGGAAACCAGCCACACCCAGGTGGATAGGGCCATGGCTGGGCAACAGCCCACCTGGATGGGGTGGTGGCTGACCGGCGGTGACTGTAGGTGGGGTTGCAACTCAGTATTGCCTTGCCTCAGAGCAGGGCTGGTTGAGGCCGCATCTCTCCATAGGATGCTGGCTGCCCCTGCTGCTATGGCCGGGCTTGGGCTCTGACACAGGGGTGATGACACAGGCTGGTTGGACCACAACTTTGGCCAGCATGGTTCAGCTCCACACACATCCAGGTGGAGAAACTTCTCCCTCAGCTGCTCCAGCAATGGGCTGTGGCAGTCAGTCAGTTATCTGCACTCCATGAGCTCATTCCATTCTGCTGCTCTCCCCACTCTCCACTTTGGTACTCAGGTGAACAAAGTCTGAGAGGAAATCAATGGGAACTTGGCCTCAGCTGCTTTTAGTGCTCTCCTCCGCCAGTTCTCCTCTTCTGCCAGTTGCCATGGCTTCTTCCTGTACTACTTGTCACACAGCCTTCTCTGCTCGACCTTTCAGGCAGGCTGCCATCACCTGGACTCTGAAATCAGCTTGGGCTCGATGTAGGACTTCCTTCATTGAGCCTACTCTGGGTTTCACTGCTGGTTCCTCCTTGTGCTCCAATTCAGCGGTCTTCTCTGATTCTTTGCAGTCCTCCCGAAGGTGACTGGGTAGGCTGCTGGGGCTCAGGACCCCAAAGAGATTATCTGATAATGAAAATTTAAAAAGGGAGAATTGGTTAATATCAAGGTTCCAGCTGATAAACCCAACCAAGCCAGCAAGTCGAGACAATCAGATCTCTTTATGCATAACATTATTGAATACATCATTTTGGCACTCATGAAGCAAAACCAATTCTAGCTATTTCCCGCCATTTTCATCTAATTAAAGAATGAATTTTTTCCCCTCCTCCATTCAGGTCACATTATCCAATTAGGAAAGATTTAGTGTAAATCTTCTTTTTGATGAAATATAAAAATCAATTCCAAAATATGGAAGTAATTATTGTAATTATTGTAATGTAACTAGAAATATAGCACATTTCATCTCAGCATGAATAAGTTCTTTGACAACAATGCTGGTCCTAACTTTATGGGCAACTTCTGAGTTCTTGCTCTTCTTATTCAGATTTGGGCTGGACATCTGAATGACCTCTGTGTTGGACAGATGGCCTTTCAGCATAAGTTTTTTTCCTGGCTATTTAGCACTTGATAAAAACAATTTTCAGCATCAAGTTTGGAAACCTTAAACAGAATATGAGCCATCAATTCTAAATTAAACTATATGATACAAAGCAGACCAATAGCTTTTTTGTGTGTGTAGGCAAACAAACTGGGAAGCTACAAATATTCAAAATGGATTTATAAATAGAGGGCCTTTTGGGAAACAATTAATTTTGTTTTTGATTTGAGTGTAATGTATTAATTCTGAACATAGCTTCTTGCTTTGCTTATCTGCTTGCCAAAAGGAGGAGCAAAGTAGAAATGCCATAAAAAACCATGTGCAGCATCCCCAATATTCCAGAATTTATAAGAATGAGGCAAATGCAAACTTAAAAATTGATTTTGTAATAATAAAATATATTTAATTGGATTGTAATAATAACATGCAATGCAACAGTGAACTTTTTTAAAAAGTTGTTTTTTAAATGGCAGAGCAATTGATAGATACAAGAAGGGGATAAATGGACCAATGATTTAACTTTTGTGAGAATCAGTTTCACTGTATTTTTCATTCCACTCTCACACTTACTAGGGGTATAGTTTCTGTCCCGACAGGAGGGTGAGGCTTATGCTGCTGATACGTTTGTTTTTAAACATTCCATTAAACAGTGTGCTGCAGCTGCCAAGAATGCCAATGAAATCCTAGGCTACATTAACAAAGATATAGAATCAATATTACATGAACTGTTAACACCACTTTATAATGCCTTTCACGATCATGCTTGGAATATTGCATCCAGTTTTTGTCACCATGATAAAACCATGTTGAAAAATGTACAGAGAAAAGCAATAAAGATTATTAGGGACCTGGAGACTAAAACATATGAAGAGTAATTGCAGGAATTGCGTATGCCTATTTTAATGAAAAAAAGGACTGAGGTGATATGATAGTAGTGCTTCAATATCTAGGGGGCTGGTACAAAGAAGAGGGCTCAAGTTATTCTCCAAAGGACCTGAAGGTAGGACAAGAAGCAATGGATGGAAACTAATTGAGGAGAGAACCAACCTAGAACTAAGAAGACATTTACTAAGAATTAGACCAATTAATCAGTGGAACAACTTGCCTCCAGAACTTATGGGTGCTCCAACACTGGGGATATTTAAAAACAGATTGGACAATCATTTGTCTGAAATGGTATAGGATTTCTTGCTTGAAAGGGGGTTGGACTAGAAGACCTCCAAGGTCCCTTCCAATTCTGTTATTCTGTTCTACACTTTCTGTCACTTGCAGTCAAAAGACATTGAACAGATATGTTTTTTTCTTGATATATATTTTTTCTGGTGAAGAAGAAAATCTGTTAAAGTGGGAAAATACAGGGATAGAGTACACACAGATCTGTGGAATCCAACCATTGTACTTAGACACAAGGACAATTGCATAGCAACAGGCTGATCTGATGTAATTTACCAGCCATAGAATAGAGATCTTTCATAAATGAGCTAATTAGTAGACACCTAGCCTTCCTCACTTCAAAATACATCTGCTAAGACTAGGATTCAGCCAGGTGTTTCATCTGTTAGATTTGGCCAATTAGCTTCCCTGCACTATAATCTATGTACCCCAAGAGTAATATTAATTCAGGGGTCTTACACTTTTTAAACAGGGGCCCAATTCATGGTCCCTCAGACTGTTGGGGGGTTCGGACTATAGTTTGATCTGCCTAATGATCAGCTGGATGGGCGTAGCTAGGTGGTCATGTGACTGGGTGGGTGTGGCTAGGTGGTCGAGTTACTAAGTGGGCGTGGCCAATTTAGGAGTCCATTTTGCCTTTGTCCTTCCTAAGCTGTACTTGCTCAATCCAAAGCATCTATTTATTTAATAAGACCCACTCCCAGAAGGGAAAAAGAGTGGAAACTTTCTTGCCACTTGCCTAACTTCATTACAACAGCAACTTCAGGTTCCTTAAAATAAGCCATTATAAAAAGAATAAAACAAACAGGATTTCCTTCAAAATAACTCCTGATCATATGTTTCAGATGACCACACAATAAACCAGACTGAGAACTGCACCAATTAAGACTGTAACTAAAACCCCCAAGATGGGCATTGAGAGACATTGGAAGAGGGCGGAAGAAGGTGAGAATCAACACAACACACGCACCCAACCTCCAATGGTGCATTAAGGAGAGATAACAGTCCCTCAGACTGTTGGGTGTCCAGAATGTAGTTTGAAAAAAAACATGAACAAATTTCTATGCACGCTGCAGTATCTTTACTTGTAGTGCAAAAAAACATGAAATAATAATACAATACTTAAAATGAAGATAAATTTTAACCAACATAAACTTACTAGTATTTCAGTGGGAAGTGTGGACCTGCTTTTGGCTCTGAGATATCAATGTCCAGTTCCATATTTGTCACTGCTAGTCGTAACAAATGATGCAAGTGTTTATCAGTTAGTCTGGATATTCAGGATAACTATCCAATTCCCATACACTGGCTGGGCAGCACACTGGATCTGGTTGGAGTTTTCAGCTGTTTCATTCGGGAAAAAGTCTGTTCACAGACATAGGTGCTGTCAAAGATGGCTAACATTTTGAGGCCATGGTTCCTGAGATTAAGATATATCTCAGAGGGGAGAGATGCATAGAAATTAGCAAGGCTACTTGACTTGAATGCATCTTTCAGAAAGTCACAATTTTGTAGTTCAGCTAGTTCCATTTGGTAAATTAGATCAACAATTTCAATATCAACAGAAAATGGGATCCAGAAAAGCTGTATGTGCTGTTCATGTACATGAAGCTCTTTAAATTTTATTAGAAACTCCCTTTGCAACATTTCCAGTGAATCCACACATTTTTGGTTTGAGAATGCGACTGTTGGTTTTGAGTAATAGGGAGGTGGCAGATGTTTTCCTCCTTCACTTGTTTAACGAGGAGGTCCAATTTTACTTCAAATGCCTTCACATGGAAATGCAGATGAGCTTCCCCTTTCCTTGAAATTGCACATTGAAACTGTTGAGTACAATGGTGGGATTCAAATAATTTAACAACCAGTTCTCTGCCCTAATGACAGGCTGGATAATTGTGATTGGCTGGGCATGTGACTTGATGGGCATGGCCAACTCGACATCACTCACATTGAGGGATGCCTCATCTCGCCTGGCCTCTCCTTGCCACTCCCAGCCACTCACCTTGCAGAGCAAGTAGTTTTCAGATAAAAAGATAGTTCACCTTGTGCAAATAAATAACAAATCTCTTGACTTCAGGTTTGATGCATCTTGCAAAGTGTAACTGTTCATTCCAGTTTCCTTTCCAACTAAAAGGTCCATTTCAGATTGTAATTTGCTACAATCCTCTTATCTTTTGCATCATTCTATAGGAAATTATTCTAAAATTGTTATCTGTGATGTTTGCAGCCTTTACAAGTTTGTTTCCTCCAATTCTGTTTTCGCATGCAATTCTGACAAGTTATTTTGATATTCCTCCTTTTTAAACAAATGGTTAAGGTGCTGGCTAGACACCAAGAACTTCTGAGTTCTAGTCCCATTTTAGGCTTAAAAAAACAGCTGACTGACCAGTTACTCTCTCCTAGCCTAAACCACATTTTAGATTGTGGTTGTGGGGAAACTAAGAGGATGAAGGAATATTAGATAAGTTCTTCACCTTGAGTTCCTTATAAAGTAATAAAGATAAGCTAAACATCTAACAAAATCAATCAATCATTTGTGAGAATAATGTCCTTCTAAAGAGGAAAGGGTGCTGACTGCCTTGTCACATGCCTTACACTACTGCATTTATTTCATTTTTATCCACTTTATTTTTCTCTACTTTTTGGTTTATTCTTCAATGATGGCATAGTCTGTGAAATTCTTACCTGTTTCACATGCTATGTGGGAGAACATCAGGTAAAACATCCATGTGACTGACTCTGACAGGTAATGGCAACAGAAATCACTAAACAGCTACATTAGGACAGAAAGGTGGAGGCACCAGGATGCAAAAAGGGATCTCAGGGAGAAGAGAGCTGAGACATCCACCTTTCATCAAACTGGCACAACTTAGTTAATTACAGAAAGGTAGGAAACTCATCCATGGCTCTTTTATGTGCTCTTTCCATTGGAAATTTTGAGATTGTTTCAAATTGACAGTGTAAAAATTGTCCTAGCTCTACAATGCAGATAACTTAAAACAGCCATTCCCCCTTTTTTAAAAAAAGTGAAAACCCCAAAGCAAAAGCACCAGCTGAGAGGGAAACTAACAGCAGCCGCTCAAGCTAATTGAAAGCCTGGGTGTACTGCCAAAAGCCATTAACACTTCCAACTCTATTATTCTATGTTCTCTATGTTCTAAATTGGGTGTTTCACAGCAGAAGCATTACAGCTGGCTGAATCACACATGCATTAAATTCATGGCCTGTATGATCAAACTGCATCATTGTCCTCTCCTGTATCTTTTCCCCAGGAAGAAACAAGAAGTACCCAACACTGTAACAGCTATAAAAGGTCTTGGGGAACTCCAGAAACTATCAGCTGATTACAGAAATGTTACTTAGTACCCTTTATAATGAAAATGTTTGTATTCTCATCCTAAAGGGAAGAGGTTAATCCCATCCCTAGATGGGCGTTTCCTGGATTTTTTCCTGCCCTAATCCTGTAGTTTCTGTTGTTTATTGACTTTATTCAAGGCCTGTGTCAACTGTTAAATGCCTGTTAAGTGGTTCTTGGCTGTTTGCCCAGAGCTATTAACTGAAGGGAAAGAGGGAAAAAAACCTTCTCTTGCACTTTATTTTCAGCCGGTTCTCTGAACTGAACAAGCAATTAGTTAACAATTTGGTGAACTAGTGTGAACCAGCTGAATCCCACCACTGGTTGAATAGCTCTGTTACATCTGTCAGAAAGACAAGATACCATTTCCATTCTTCATCTTTGAGCTCTGGTACTTTGTTTTTTTGAAATCAGAAAAGCAGAAACCTGTGGCAGTAAGTCATAAAACCATTTCAAAACTTTTCCTCGACTCAGCCAATGGACTTCTATGTGGTACAAAATATCTTCATAGGCAACATTTAGCTCAGAAATTCCTGAAACTGTCTGTGGTTTAGTGCACATGTCCTAATTAAGTTAACACAAGACACAACAACTTACATGACACAGTCCCACTTCAGTGACTTACAACACAGCAATTGTTGGTGGATGAGGCACTGTATGGCTATTGGATGCGAGTGGTTGTGTTTGTCCATCTCATTGTTAATCTGTGCAATCACTCCTTTCACAAACACACACCACGCTAGGAGCACCATCAGTTTCTCACTGGCTAGTTTAGCCCACTCTAGCTCCAAATCATTCATAGTTTGGTGAACCTTTTCATAGATATACTCTCCTGTTGTTTCTTTGACCCTTTTCAGTGCAGCAAGCTCCTCTGTGACTTCAAAACAATCATTTGTCCCATAAATGAAAATTAGAAGTTGTGCAGAATCACGAACATCATTGCTTTCGTTGAGTGCCCATGGAAAATAGCAAAGCTTTTTTTTGAAGAGTTTTGCAAATGCTGATGCAAATTGTCCCCCATTTCTTTAACCCTTCATTTAATTGTAGGTCCTGAAAGACTCACTGTACTAAATAAATCAGTCTTTTCTGGACACATCTCTAGCAACAGAAAGAAGGTGTTCTTTAATGAATTCTCCCTCTACAAATGGTGGGCCAGTGCACGCTATTAGGTGAAAACGTGCTCACAGTGATGAAATATTTAGCTGCTTCTGCTTCACAAAAGCATTTTTCTGAGTTGTCAATCTATTTTTCAGTTTTAATATTTTGTCTTTTCTCACTTGTCTGACCAAACGATCATATTGTCTTTATGTTGAGTTTCACAGTGACGTAATTATTTCCTAGGGATTCAAAATTGCTATTAGTAAAAAACCAATAAATATAGCGCTACAAGAAATAGGGATCACTATGGCACAGAAGTAATCACAGCTGAGAAATGCTGGACTCTCCCCTCCCTTCTCCCCTCTACAGGCCCCTATGGTTCCTTCCCCTTCTGTTCCAGGCAAAGGCTTCACGGCACTGCCGAGAGTCACTTTTAAAGCAGCAGTAGCAGCAGCAGGACCTGCAAGTGCCTGCCAGGGATGAGGCTATGCTGCTGGGATCACCCCTCCATCAGGTGACCTTCCCCGCCCACCTGTGACCTTTAGCTTAGCACAATGGGTGCAGAGCATGTATCCCTCCCCTACTGTCAGTCTTACCTTCGCGGGCAGCCATGGTGAACAGAGCTTTGCAAACCCCGTGGGAGCTAGAAGGTAAGGCTGACAGTGCTCAGCCCCATCCCCCAGCCCACATCTCCACACGGACTCTCACGGTTGTTAGAAGAAATTTCTGGCCTAATCCTGTAAGGAAGGCAGGAAGGAAACATTCTGGGGTTGCTTACAGAAACTGCCTCTCTGTTAACCCTTATTACATTCTTGGTAGGACTAGACTTCCTGTCTCAGGAACTTCTCTGGAGTTTTCCCCCCTCCTTTGCTGGTACTTTGCTTGTGTGGAGTGACCATTCAATGTTACAATGGCACTGAAAAAAGTGACTTATGCCCATCTTTCACACTTATGACTGTTGCAGCATCCCCACAGTCATGAGAGGCCAGGCGAGGAGATGCATGCCTCGATGTAAGTGATATTGAATTCATCACACCCAGCCAATAACATGACCATACCATGTCCACCCAGTCACATGACCACCAAGCCATGTCCACCACCTAAGCCACACCCACAGAATCGGTTGTTAAAAATTTTGAATACCACCCCTGCCCACCCACCTGCCGGCCTGGGAGTATGTGATTGGGCCGCTGGCATCACTCATCTGCCTGCTGGCTGCAACTGCTGCCCCCCCTACCTGCCATCCTGGGAGCATGTGGCTGTGTTGATGGCATCACCCCTCTGCCAGCCACCCCTCCCCCACCCACCCATGGTCTTCGGTCTTATCTTTGCGGGCAGCCGCAGTGCGGTGAAGTGCACAGAAGTGTAGTTGAAATGAGCAGAAGTGTGGCTGGAAGATAAGACCAGTGGCTGGAGAAGAGGTGATGTGGGCAGCACAGCCTTGCGGTTAGCAAGGCACCTCCTTCCCAGGCCCCCATCATCCAGGAAAAGCCAGTCATTTGAGGCATGGCTGTGAGAAGGGCGAGGGATGGGGTGAGGGGCAGGACTGAATCCCACCACTGCGTGGGCTGGGTACATTGCGTATCTGGCCCATGGGTCATAGTTTGGGGACCCCTGGATTAATTACTCATATCAGTAACTGGAAAAAATAAATCTGTTTTAATAAATCTTGCAGAAAGGTCTGTGCCTGAAAGAAAACATAAATCTATATGTTCTATATTTAAATACTCACCCACAATTGGTCGATCCAACAGCGGGAACTTTGTATAGATGTCATTGGCTGGCGAGCCACAAGCAGCCGCTATAAGAAAGGCTGCTGCGGCTCCGTTGCTGTTCAGTCCTGGAAATAAAAACAAAGTAACAAGTCAACTGACTGTGTGCGTCTCTCACTTCCCGCCATAAAATACTGGCGAAAAGGTGGGATCGAGACAATAAAAATTCAGTTGAGTATGCAGTGACGAAGATCGAGCGAAGAAAATGTCCGTCAACAACGCGCCACCCGAGCAGTTTAATCCAGCCAAAGAAGAATGGCAATCGTACGTAGATCGATTTCTAATGTTCCTGGAGAGCAGCGATTTAAACGGAGTCTCGGAACATAGAAAAAGAGCTGTTTTCCTGACCCATTGCAGACCCGCAGTATTCCGGATAGCAAAGGCGTTAGCTGCACCCACAGATGTGAAAACATTAACGTGGACGGAATTAGAGAAGATTCTCCTGGTTCACTATGCACCGACCGTATCCAGCCTAATCAAGAGGCATGAATTCTATTTAAAAAATCAAAAGGAGGATGAGAGTATCGCCGATTTTGTAGCAGCCCTGAGGGACATTGGCGGAGAATGTGAATTTTTGAACTTCGATGAGGCACTGAGAGACCGTGTGGTCCTTGGCTTGAAAGATCTCACCTTACAGAGCCGTTTGCTAATCCGGCCAAAAATCACAGTGAAGGAGGCAATAGAAAAAGCCACTGCCGCAGAAGTTACCCACAAATTGGCTGCCAAAATGAAGAAAATTAATAAATCAGCAGGACATATCAGTAAGGAGCCACCTAGATCAGAGGGAGAAAAAGAAAAAACCACAACGCACCACGAGGACGTCGAGTCGGGGACCAGTAGTGAGGAAGATGACATATACCACCTGAGAGCGGGAAAAGATAGAAAAGAGCGGGCCGGGAGAAAACCCGAATTTGAATGCAATCGATGTGGGGGAAACCATCCACGCTCAGAATGCCGCTTCATTGACGCCATCTGCAGGAAATACGATAGAAGAGGGCACCTAGCAAGAGTATGCCAGTCCAGAAACAACTACAGCCCCCGATGGAGATGGAGCCCACCTCAGAGAGAAAGAGATGGGAAACCGGAGAGCCGTTAGAGCCAAGAGGGGAGAAACAAAAGAAACAAAGAAGCAACCTATAGAAAAGAGGAAACCCACCAAACTGTGACCATTGGCCACTCAGACACAAGAAATGTAAAGAAAGTCCACATCCAAGTGAAAATAGAAGATCAGGAATGCGAGATGGAAGTGGATTCAAGGTCATTCCTATCCATGGTATCATGGGCAACAATCAAAAAATTAATTCCTGACATCCAACGAGACGAACTAGAAACCCAAAATCTGACTCTCAAAGATTATCAGGGGAACAGAATTCCAGTGGTAGGAGTAGGATATTTTAAAATTACATTCAAATGCCATACTGCAATCCTACCGCTCACCATCGTTGACCGAAATAGACCCAGCTTACTGGGACTAGAATGGTTTGAGACGTTAGGAATTGGAATGACAGGCATAAACTGAATCACGGCAACAGACTGGGAAGAGGACCTCGTAAGGGAGTTCCAGGATATTTTCAGCGGCGAGCTAGGCAAGTACCGGGGTAACCCGATCTCTTTTAATTTAAATCCTAACGTAGCCCCAATAAGACTCAAAGCGAGGTGCGTGCCATTTGCATTAAAGCCAAAAATTGATGAGCAATTAGACAAACTTATTAAACAAGGGGTATTAGAACCAATAGACCATGCAAAATGGGAAACCCCTATTGTGACCCCCATTAAATCAGATGGGTCAGAATTTGCGGGGACTATAAGGCTACCCTGAATCACGCACTGCAACAAAGTGCATATCCCGTTCCGGTAGTCCAGCATTTATTACATTCGATCAAAGGGGGAAAATTTTTTGCTAAACTAGATCTAGCCCAAGCTTATCAACAATTGCCGGTAGATTCCCAAACGGCCGAGGCTCAAACTATTGTAACACACCGGGGAGCTTTTAAATGCAATTGACTTCAATTTGGCGTTAGCGTAGCTCCCGGAATTTTCCAATGCTTAATGGAACGCTTTCTCCAAGGAATCAAAGGAGTAATTCCTTATTTTGATGATGTATTAATAGCGGCCAAAACTAAAGATCAACTAAAGGACCATCTAAGACAAGTACTAATTAAATTTACAGAGGCCGGTCTAAAAGTAAAAAGAGAAAAATGCATGCTTATAATTGACAGGATTGAATTTCTGGGCTATCTAATAGATGGCAACGGTATTCACCCCACCGAAGGGAAAATTCGAGCAATCCAGGAAGCCCCCATTCCAACCAACAAAGGGGAACTACAAGCATTTTTAGGACTCATTAACTTTTATAATGTGTTCTTGCCACAGAAAGCAATGGTAGCGGAACCCCTACATAGATTGCTTGACAAAGATGCTTCCTGGAAGTGGGGAAGGCAGGAAAACTCGGCGTTCCAAGAAATAAAAAACCTCATTACATCTAGCAAGGTACTGATCCAGTATAACGAAACACTTCCCATAACCTTGACCTGTGATGCTTCACCTTTCTGCGTGGGGGCTGTGCTAAGCCACATTTTGCCGGATAGCAGAGAAGTTCCCATAGCCTTTTACTCTAAAACTCTGTCTAAAGCCGAATGAAATTATAGCCAACTCGATAAAGAAGCTTTGGCCGCTATATCGGGAATTAAAAGGTTTCATGAATATCTATACGGCTGAGTTTTTTCATTAATAACTGACCACAAGCCGCTATTGGGGATCCTAGCAGGCGATAAGGCAACCCCTAATATTTTGTCGCCGCGCATGACAAGATGGTCAGAGTTCCTGGCCACCTACAACTACACTTTGATTTACCGACCGGGCCATTCCATTACTCACGCAGATGCATTGAGCCGTTGCCCATTACCAGATACGGACACTGACCCTGCACCGAGCACGTCCACTCTACAAATCGAAACCTTACCTAACCTACCAATTACAGCTAGAGACATTGCCAGAGAAACTTCTAAAGACTTTGTGCTTACCAAAATTGCAGCATGGATTACCAAGGGCTGGCCTGAGTCCAGCCCCAAAGAATGCATGAAACCCTTTAAACACAGACAAACTGAACTCTCACTCCTAAAGGGTTGCATACGTTGGGGGGATTGGGTTGTTATACTACACAAGCTGAGGGAGACAATTTTGGACCTTCTCCATGACGGACACCCGGGTATTGTAAAGATAAAAGCCCTGGCCAGAAGCTACGTTTGGTGGCCAGGTTTGGACAAAGACATAGGGAAATGGGTGGATAGTTGTAAATGTTGTCAAGAGTCCAGACCCGCACCTCCACAGGCACCGGTGGCTGAATGGGAAATGCCCAGGGGACCGTGGTCAAGAATCCATATTGATTTCGCGGGTCCAACTAGGGGTTACATGTTTTTAATACTGGTTGATGCTTACTCGAATTGGTTAGAGGTGAGCATTATGCACTTCACCTCCACAGACGCTGTCATTAGGCAGCTCCGCAAATTATTCGCAACGCATGGGTTACCAGATGTATTGGTCTCTCAACGGGCCACAGTTCACATCAACAACATTTGAAGGGTACCTAGCTAGCCTGGGAATAAGACATGCCCTGATCGCGCCGGCACATCCGGCGGCGAATGGGCGAGCAGAACAAATTGGGCCCGGGCCCCATACAGGAACGAATCGATAAACTATTAACCATACAGCACATGAAGCCTAGCACGACAACTAATAAAACCCCAGCAGAATTATTAATGGGCAGAAAGTTACGATCACGCTTAGACCGCTTGCATCCCACCTATTGCACAGAAAAACCAACAGACTCCTCCAGCAAACTCCGCACATTTAGGGTAGGAGATCTAGTCTATGCCAAAAATCTAGTGGGGGACCCGTTATGGCTACCAGCTATTATTACTCAAGTCACAGGACCACGATCTTACCGACTAGTAACCTCTGACAACAGGGACTGGAAAAGGCACATAGACCAATTAAGGTCCCGGACCCTTAGAGGGGTTTCTGAACTATAAATATGATCAGGGGGAAGGGGGAGATCCTCCAAATACACAAGAAGGGGGAGATCCTTCAAACACACACCAACCCCAAGCAAATGAAAACAACCTAACACTATCACAATCACCCCTAACATTAGCCCCGGTCGAAGTTCGCAACTACGCACCTGCAGCCGAAGAAACAAACACTGACGTGGACCAGGCAGGAGAAGAACTGTTGTCGAGAAGAAACCTGGAAGGGAGTGGCCTAGCTGACTCAACTAACCGGGCAAGGCCCAGCAGGAGCAACATGGCCGACTCTACCTTCCAGGCGGTTCCACGAGAAGAGACGGAAAGACCAACAGGTCCGTCTGCACCGGCTGCTAGCGAACTAACAAATGACCTGCTCAGGTCCAGTCGGACCCATAGGAGCCCCGCCTACTTACATGACTACGTAACCTAGGGGGCTCCTGATTGGTCGAACTGGACCAAGTGGGGAGGGATATTCTATATTCAAATACTCACCTGCAATTGGTCAATCCAACGGCGGGAACTTTGTATAGATGTCATTGGCTGGCGAGCCGCGAGCAGCCATTATAAGAAAGGCTGCCACGGCTCCGTTGCTGTTCAGTCCTGGGAATAAAAACAAAGTAACAAGTCAACTGAATGTGTGCGTCTCTTACTTCCTGCCATAAAATACTATATTCTATTTTATATTTGAATATTTGAGTGTGGAACTATAAATATGATTGTGAATTAGAGTAGATTACAGATAGTCCTTGTTTAGTGACCACAATTGGGATTGACAAGTTGGTTGCTAAGTGAATCCACAATTGTGCTTAAAATCTTATTTCAGCTTTCCTTTGCTTTACAGATCTGCATAATAAATGCAAGGACTGGTTGCAAAGTTATTTTTTCATCACTGTCATAACTGCAAACAGTTGCTAAACTAGACATTCACTAAATAAGGCTGACCTATGATATTATGAAGTGGATCCCACCAACCTGATTTACTGATAAGAAGTGCTACTTATCTAGAAAAATGCCATTTTAACAATATGGAAACATTACAATGACTGAAATGGTTTCAAATTATCACCTGCTAACGTTGTAGGAGATTAAAAAGCCAATTTAGGGTAATCTAGAAACCAAGAGACTCTGAGTTCTAGCCCCACCTTAGGCATGAAGCCAGCTTGGTGATCTTGGATCATTAATTCTCTCTCAGCCCTAGGAAGGAGGAAAAAGCAAATAACTTTTAACGTATCTTGCTAAGAAAACTGCAGGGACTTGTCTGAAAACCCGATGCAATTGAACAGAAGATGAATAAAGCATTGGGGAAAGTTATGTATAGCTAAGGTGGTCAAAAATCAAGAGCAGTCCAAAGCCCTTTTTCAAACCAACAAATTAGATTAAAGCTTATATTACTTTAAATACTCCATGCATTTTGATGAAGTGAATTGCAGCACATGGCTCAGTTTTTTCTCATTTCCTATTTAACGCCTACATGAGGTCTCTGGGAGAAATTATCTGACAATTGGGCGAGGTAGTGATGTGCTAATGATAACTAACTTTATATCTCTACTCTGAGCTACCTAAATGAAGTTGTGGCTATCCTGTCCAATGCCTAGATGCTGTAAGGGTCTGGATGGAGTGCAATGGCTTTGACTCAATTCAAGCAAGACAGGGAGCTCTGGGTATTTGGGCTTTCCAGTGACAAGGTTTTTCCACCTTTAGCTCTGGATGGGGAGGCATTGTCCAGGATGGACCTGGTATAGAATCTGGGAGTCCTCTTTGACTCACAGCTTCTGCTAGAAGAGTAGGAGGCAGCCATGATGGGGAGGCCCTTTGCACACCTTAGATTTGTGCACCAGTTGCACCATCCCTGGCTCAAGAAGCTTTGTTCATAGTCACTCATGCTATATTGATCTATTGTCTGGATTATTGCAACACATACTACATGGGGCTTCTTTTGAAGAGCATCCAGAAGCTTCAACTGGTGCAGAATGCAGCTGCACCAAAATAATACAGGGTGTTGGATACTTAATACATGTAACATCACTGCTATGTGAGCTGCATTGATTGCCAGTGTGACTCTGGGTGCAATTCAAGGTGCTGATTGTCCCTTCATTGAGTGGGATTGGATACCTAAGGGACTATCTTTTCCCAATTGTTTTAACCACCCAATTCAGTCCTGCAGGTTGGGCACCATTTTGGCTGGTGGGAATCAGGAGATAGAATCAGAATCCCTTCTCTGCCATAGCCTCTGTCCTCTGGAATATTTTCTCTTCAGGGAGCAGGATGACCTTGAACCTGTTGGCCTTTTGTAAGGCTTTGAAGACCTGATTGTATGACTGGATTCTGAAATGTATGTGAAAAGCCCCTTTGTTGTAAGTCATTTATTCCTAGAGAATGATCACTGAAGAGAGCTGACAATAGAAGATTTATTTCTTCACTTCTTATAATAATAACAGAATAACAGAGTTGGAAGGGACCTTGGAGGTCTTCAAGTTCAACCCCCTGCTGAGGTAGGAAACCCTATACCATTTCAGTCAAATCGTTGTCCAATCCCTTCTTTAAAAACTTCCAGTGTTGGAACTGGAGGCAAGTTATTCCACTGATTAATTTTTCTGTCAGGAAATTTCTCCTTAGTTCTAGGTTGCTTCTCTCCTTAGCTTTCATTCATTGCTTCTTGTCTTGCCTTCTGGTGCTTTGGAAAATAGATTGATCCCTTCTTCTTTGTGGCAGCCCCTGAGATATCAGAACACTGCTATGATGACACCCCAGTCCTCCTTTTCATTAAACTAGATGTACCCAATTCCTACAACAGTTCTTTGTATGTTTTATCCTCCAGTTCTCTAATTACCTTCGTTGCTCTTTTCTGCACTCTTTCTAGAGTCTCAACATTTTTTTTTTACATCGTGGCAACCAAAACTGGATGCAGTATTCCAAGCATTGTCTTACCAAGGCATTGTAAAGTGACATTAACATTTTACGTGATCTTGATTCTATCCCTCTGTTAAGGCAGCCCAGGACTGTGTTGGCTTTTTTGGCAGCTGTAACATACTGCTGGCTCATATTTAAGTGATTGCCTGCTAGGATTACTTTTGACCCAGATACCACCTATTCTATACCTGTGTATTCCACTTTTCTTGCCTAAATGTAGAATCTTATGTTTTTCACCAATGAATTTCACTTTGTTAGATAGCCCTCAATGTTCAAGTCTGTCAAGATCCTTCTGTATCTTAAATCTATCTTCTGTTCTGTGAAAAACAGTGGAGAAAGAAGGGGGACTGAAAGCTTTCCCACTTTCACATTTGATCACCTGCTAGAGTAAAAAAATATATATATGGCAATTTGATTTTCATTGATAAAAGTGAATTCTCAGAACCTACCAGAAAACACTTGTAAGGGGAAAATAAATTATTTCAGTGGATTCAAGGAAATTGGAGGCAGAGTTGAAAGTTTTAGCCCTTTTCATGAGGACAGTGAAAAGAATAAATCAAAGTGATGGTGGCAATCTCTTTTTAACAAATAGCACTATTTTTACACACATACACGTACACTTCATGGATGTCCCTGTCCATCTCTATAGTGAAAATCAAACTGCATTGACCTTTCCTGGAGAAAAATTGAGATGTGGCAAGATTTACACATATCTTTTACAAACTTGATCTTCACACACACAATCTGCTCACATTGTATCTCTCTATGAGATACATCTTTAAATACAAAAGTCTTTATCTTCTTATCGTATTGTTCACCATAATGCTCAGTGTTACATCGGTAGCTGTGAACAGACTGTCTTCCTTACAGGTGTATGGGCTGTGCAGGTAGCTACTGTATCAATTATCAGAACTTTGTATTTCCCAATTACTGGTAATTTCCAGGAAATTTTATTTCTGATTATTTGCACTAATCATTTACATACTTTGCAAAGATGCAAAGATGTTTGGAAAAGTAGAACACAAAATGAATAAGATACAAAAATTAAGCATCCTTGGTACTGTGGATTTAACATTTTTTTTTATCATGTATTTATTATCTCAGTACAATTTCTTCTGCAATGAAAAGCTTGCAAGATCAGTCAGGTTATGCCCTGGTGTCACTTTTTAAACTGTTCTCCGGAAGGGTATTTTAATACTGGCTCTTGTTTCATCTCTAAGTATAAGATTCTCATCCGTTAGGAGTTAAGTCAGCTTCCTTCTAGGCATCATATAATCTCAGAAAGTAAAGGAACATTCTTTGTGAAGATTTCAGAGCAGGAAGTTTAACATCTGCCATCAGAACCATACCAGGAAATAGATATAGCCAACCCACATTGGGTTACAGGGACCATTTTAGGTTTGATGGAAGTCTGCTTTTTAGAGTTGCCCTTCAATTTAATACTTGAAGTTAAACATTTGGAAACCTGCCTTCTTCCTTACTGATTGCCTTACTGACCACTCTGATTGTTCTCATATGTGTGATCTGGTTATACTGTATTTACAAGTTATACAAGAAACTCATATAATGTTCACAGTGAAAGATTTTTCCAAGATTGCTTGATTAAAGCCAACAGTGATTGTTCCCCAATCTGTTCCACAGTCCCTTTTTTCCAATCAGTTAGAAACAGAATTCAATACAGGTAGTCCTCAACTTATGATCATTGATTTTATGATCTTTTTTTGCCATAGCTATCAAATAAATTGCTGCAGTTGTTAGGTGAGTCACACAAATTTTGATCATGTACCTGAGTGGATGCTGTGATGTCATAAGTATGAAAACTGGTTGTAATTCACTGTTTAAGTGTCTTTATAACTTCATACAGTTGCTAAACAAATGGCTGTAAGCTGAGAACTATTTGCAATGATTTCATGTAACAGTATATTGCCATGTTATTTTGCAATGTCCATCCCACGATCAAGATCTATCTAAACGATTTTCAGAATTTCAGCTCGGGGAGTGGCAATGCTAATTAGTAACTATCTACTTATAGCTGTAATGCCTTTTATTTCTTTTTATTAGATGAATAATTCCTGATTAATTAGCAAATAATAGTTTTAGAAAGACAATTTAAACTTGGTTATCTCTTATTTTCAAAACTGTCCAAAACTTAGTGATTGAAAGTATATGTTATTTTAAGAATGTATATCAAAACAGACATAGCTGAAGGATCTGACCTCCATTACACTACTTGGAGGATCTTGAATAGATTGGAGTGCCTAAGTGTAAAACCAATAAGCTCAATTGAAGGCAACATGCTGTGTGAAAGGCGCATGCCCTGGCTCATTTGCTGGTATGATAGCTATTGCCAGATACCAAGATATAGAAATAGATAAAGAAATCCTGACTTTGTTCAATGCCTGCTTCAGTGCAGACATTCATTAACAGTATCTGCTTCTTAATTAAGCATCCTTAATTCTGTGGATTTAACCTTCTTTTACTAATAACATACTGATGTACATTATTATCTGTACTGATGACTTATTTTTGGCCAAGAAGTTGGCTTTGTTCTGGCAGTTTAAAGTGTGAACGAGACATGGAAGAAGAAGAAGAATCAGATACTTGTCAGTTTCTCATGCTCTGAATCAGAGAGGAGGAGTAAATTCTATGTCACAAATTGAGATTGGGAAAAGGTTAAATCATGAATTTAATATAACATGACATTTTAACCATTTGGCTTGTAACAACAATATTTAGAAGAACAAAACATATACACCAGTTTTTCTATTGTGAATATAATAGAGGCTAAAATATATAATACAGGCTGAAAATCTGAGGTGGTATTTAGTAGGTTCTGACCAGTTCTGGAGAACCGGTAGCAGAAATTTTGAGTAGTTCAGAGAACCGGCAAATACCACTTCTGATTGGAGATTTTACAGTATCCTTCCCCTGCCATGCCCACCAAGCCATGCCCACAGAACCGGTAGTAAAAAAAATTGAACCCACCACTGCTGAAAATACATATATAATACAGGCTGAAATAGAGAGAAAGCATCTGCTGTTCTTCCAAGAACCATAGGCTGAATTATTATGGTCTCACTCAGTGGAGGGATTCAATTTTTTTTACTACTGGTTCTGTTGGCATGGCTTGGCGGGCTTGGCAGGGGAAGGATACAATAAAATCTCCAGTCAGAAGTGGTATTTGCTGGTTGTCTGAACTACTCAAAATTTCCGCTACCGGTTCTCCAGAACTGGTCAGAACTTGCAGAATACCATATCTGGTCTCAAATAATGTTTGCACATATTCAGTTTTCTAAAGGAGAAAATTCAGTTTCAAAATGATGCCTATGGGGAATTTCCTTCTAGTGTAAATATAAAGTGTTTCTATCTAGATCTCCTGAAACTAATTGTGATGACCTGGGGCATGACACAAAAGCAACACAGTCAAATAAGCAAGAAATGTCCCTTTATTATCTCCAGCTTTGCCCCCAATGTCCAGGTTACTTCGGCTGGAGAAAAACTCTCCCAGGAACAGCCTTTAACTGTAGAAAATTCAGTCCAAAACAAGTTACATACAGACTGCAACTAAAAATCCAAACAAACAAAGCTGCAGTAATTAACTTGACAGGGCAGGAGAAAGACTTTCAGACTTGAAAGCACAGCAACACTCACAAAATTGGGAAGACACCAGGAACACAGATAAGCCATGACGATACCAGATAATGATTTGCTCTCAACAACTTACTGCGTGCAGCTTCTCTTTTTAAATACTGAGTTCCCAGCTGCAACTAATGAAGGGAATCAGGCCCCATCCTCCCCTATAAGACACGCAATTCACGTTGCTCCCTTCTCCGTTCCTCCCTGTGTGCCCTAGGATGAAGAGGGAGTGGGCCTGGGTCTTCCTCTGAATTTCCTCTCCCTTGCTCTATATCCCCCCTGCTCTGCCCAGCCGGACTGTGCCCTTCCCCAGTTTCTTCCACAGCCAATGGAGCAGAGGTGGTATTCACCAGGTTCTGACCAGTTTTGGAGAACCGGTAGCAGAAATTTTGCGTAGTTCAGAGAACCAGCAAATATTACTTCTAATTGGAGATTTTACAGTATCCTTTCCTTGCCACACCCACCAAGCCATGCCCACAGAAGCGGTAGTAAAAATTTTTGAATTCTACTACTGCAATGGAGCCACACTCCCACTCCCTGTCAGCTGTTTGGCCTCCCCCTCCAAATCAGATTCTGACAGGGGCATGACACTAATGTACAGTGGCTGCTGTGTTGCACTTTAGGTCCAAATATCCAAAATATTTAACGTCTATTTGCTATTTAGCCTATATTTAAAAAAATCTGAAGAGAACTAAGTTAGGTTATTGATATTTTAAAGAAAAGCTAAGATCTAAAATATTTAATTTCAAATACATAATCAACTAAGAAAATGAAAGCCATATAAATGAAAATTGTACAAAATAAATTAAAATATAGCTACAAATTCAGGGGTAGGATTCTACTGGTTTGGACCAATTTGGGCTGGATGAACCGGATGCTAAATTTGCATCTGGTTCGGTGAACCGGTATTTGAACCAACTGGCTGGCCCAGCTCACCCCGGACTGCCCCTCCAGAAGTCTCCACACAGCCCATTTTCGATGCTGGTAAGTGCAAGGTCCGTGCGAAGGCTCTGGGAGAGGGAAAATGGGCCGCTGGAAGTCCAGAAACAGGCCTGTTTCCAGCTTCCAGAGGGCCTCCAGAGCCTGAGAGAGGCCATTTTCCCCCTCCCAGAGGCCCGAGGGAACACTCTGGACCCTTGGGAAGGAAAAAAATGGCCCTCCTGGAAGTTCCGATAGGCCACACCCACCATGCCATGCCCACCCAGTGAACCAGTTGCTGGGATTTTTAAATCCCACCCCCATACAAATTAAATACCAGAAAAGTTTTTCTAGTAAAAATATTTGCACCGTGCCAAAATAGTAACAAACCTCCTTAAAGAAGGAATTCCAGATGTTGAAAGCCACAATAAATGAGGGCCAACTCCGTTTATAACCCATCTGACTTTAGGAGTGTCAAACTCAATTTTATTGAGGGCCACATCAGGGTTAGTGTTTGGGGTGGGCGTGGCCAGCTGAAATAACTGTTGTTGCGGCACCTGTGGTGACATAGGTGGGACTGGGAGGATCCATTGGTGAGACTAAGGAGAGTGCCAGATTCTTGTCCTCCATAGGAGTCTTGCTATCTGCTGCTCTTTTCATGTCCCTTCTTGCATGCTCCAATGCAAAAGGGGAAACATTTCTCCTTTTGTTTTGTTTTTAGCTTGTTTTGGTAGTGCTCTGCCAACAAAAATGGAGCCTGGGGGGCTGGCCCCATTTTCGGTCTGGACAGCCTCCTGAGACCCACTGCCAGCCCTGTTTTTGGCCTGACAGCATCCTGAAACTCTCTGCCAGCGAAAACAGAGTCCAGGGCCTTCCCTGGCCTCAGTTTTTGCTGGCAAAGGCTGCAGGAGGCTGTCCAGGCTGAAAACAGGGCCTCCTGCAGCTTCATTTTCGCTGACAGACGTACCATGGGTTAGTCCTTTGTCTTTTCCACGACGGCCCCCGCAGACCTGAATTAAGCATCCCACGGGCCGAATCTGGCCTGTGGGCCTTGAGTTTGACACCCCTGCTTTAGACGATCAGAAAGATCCAGGCTTATATAGAAACTGTTAACAGAAGTTCAGCAACCACCTCTAGTCAGGAAGGCTTCGGTCCAACCTAAGCATAGTACATAAAATTATCTATTGCAATGTCCTACCCGTCAATGACTACTTCAGCTTCAACCATAACAATACACAAGCACATAATAGATACAAACTCAAGGTAAACTGTATCAAACTCAATTGCAGAAAATATGACTTCAGCATCAGAGTGGTCAATGTCTGGAATACACTACCTGACTCTGTGGTTTCTTCCCCAAACCCCAAAAACTTTGACCTTAGACTGTCTACTGTTGACCTCTCCCCATTCCTAAGAACCAACGTGCCTACTATCCCTGTCCTAATGTTCCTTTTTATTCGTATCCATTTCATGTATTCATAATCATGTTTATACTTATACATGTTATCTAATACATATTTGACAAATAAAATAAATAAATAAAAATAAATAAACTCTGGATGTTGTATATTTTATTCTACTCCATGGGGAGATATTACCAGCTTGGGGAATGCAGGTCTACCATTCATAAGTAAAAAAGAAAAGAAAACCCATCTCTTTGTACTTGAAAAAGGCCTGATCAAAAGGTGTGTAAGTTAGTGAGATAAATTGTATATATTACTTCCTTTTGAGTATGTATTTTTGTATCTGTTGAGATGAAATTGGCAGTGTAATCAATGGCCTTGGAAAGAGCAAATAAGGAGGAACAACATAATATAGATGTAAAAAAACCAATTGTTAGTATGTATAAAAGGTTAGAGAATTTACACCACAAGGATCTGGATATCATGGTTATTATCGATTCTGCATGGAATGGTTATAAAATGAGATAGCAAATTTATGGTTTAAAAGCAGTTTTGGTGTGAAATCTTTAAAGGGAAATACTTCCTTTAGTATAGGCAAATAATTGCCTTTTTTTGTTTCTGAAATAGCAGGGCTCTTCTGTTGCAAATCTTAGTTACCTATGACCAAAGCTGAATGTTTGTGTGGCAATAAGGGCTTAAATCCTCTTCCTGTGTTACATGTTGAAGTCACTGCATTGACATCCTTTTGACTAGGGATGGCCTTGCTTTCAGTCTAAATCTCTGCAGCATGGAAACTTTCAAAATGATACCTATTTTGGCTTCCAATTGCACTGGACCCCTGCAGCTATGACCCTACCCATAACTTGGTAGGTCTCATTGAGCCTTCATTTATATAGTATTGCCCAATATTCATGGCATCTATTTGCTTGGGAGTTATTTATCCTCTACTTTTGTTCTTTTTAGCTAAGGAAGATATGAAAGGACATGACTAGCTAATGGCATGCAATAGCTGTGGTTTGTGAACAGAGGCAGGCTGCACATTATATGGAAAGACCACAGGCAGCTGGGTAAAGCAGGATATGAGTAAAAGGGAGAGAGGGAAAGCAGCCTAGGAAATGGACCGCAGGTGGAGCTGTCAAGTGGCAGGGTAGTGAGCCTAGCCTTGTTTTTCTTGTATATGGCTCCTCCTGCTTCTGTCCTTTCATCCTATTCCTTAGGAGGAATAGCCTGAGTCATCTTGTTGCTGAAACCCAACACTACCTATGATGGCTCACAACAGCTGGAGAAGTGCAAAACTCTCTCCAAGGCTGACTGCCTAGAGAAGCAAGATACATACTACTACTCCCCTCCCCCATAGAGTTTACTTTGTCATGTCTAAAGGAGGGAGAATTCCCTCTGCTACTGGAGGCCCCGTCTCTCTTACAAACTGCCCTAGATAGGTCAGGTTCATAAATTTAGCATCAATACAACACAATATTCACAAATATTTATACAGTTGTTTACATCTTTAAAGAGCTTTATGGCCTTTATTGACTTTACACCCAGACAATTTTCTTATGTGATAGGTCATTGTTGTTACTCTGATTTTTTAAATTGCATGATAAAAAGCCTTTCTCTTTCTACATAATATCTTTTGCCTGTTTTTTTTTTCACAAACAAAAGGCACAGTTACTTGTTTCCTGTCCGTAGTACATACTTTGCATGAGTACTGGAGAGGGCATAACATTAGGCCAATTGTTTGAACTATGGTATGAATAAACGTCTTCTGACATTAGCTTAGCTAAAACTTGGTTATCTCTGCCTCATTTCTACTTTGATATCTATAGGAGTAGTGACTGCAGCTATCTAACATTATTATTTGAATAAAGACTCAGACTGATGCACTGAATACTTGCAAGTACTTTAAAATGCTTATTATTTTTATAGTATTTTATTCAGGAATTAGGACCAACCCATCTTATGTTTTCTCCCTTACATTCATATATCTCTCACTGGATTTAATTTGCAGATTAGGGATAGTTTTCAATGTATCATTAAATTACTTTGAGCTGAGAGTAGAATAAAATTGCCCCTCAGGTTTTGTGAATCCATTCATCCTCAACACAATAGCAGCTGGGAGCACATTCAAAGACTTCTAGAAAAAAATTGGAGACATTTTTAAAATACGTAGTTGCAATTTCTATAGAAGAACTTGTTTTTTAAAATATTTGCTGCCATTCACAGAAATATCAAATCTATAGTTTATAGTTTATCCAACAGCATTCTTTGTAAGAATATCCAGTGGGAACAGTGGGAATGCCAATGTAGCACTATCCCCATAAGAGCCTTTATTCCTTTGTGGATTCCTCTGCTTGCCTCACAGAAGCCTCTCCTTTCTTATCCCCTTCTCTCCCCCAGGCTTGCCCCACAGAAGCCACTCCTATCCTCCCTATTGCCTTCACTTCCGCTTCCTTTCCCAAGGGCTCTTTCTTCACTTTCTCCCTAAGCCTCTTTTTTTATCTCTCAGGCCTCTTTTTCCCCAGGCATCCCTTCTATTGTTATCTTCTGGCTTTCCCCACCAAAACCCCCCTCCTTCCTCCTCTCACTCTCCCCCTCACTCTCTCTCTCTTCATTCCTGCCAAAACCACCTTCTTTTATTCCCTTCTCCCCCACACACACCAGGAAATACTGATACTTTAAAACAGGGGTATCAAACTCAATTTCATTGAGAGCCGCATCAGGGTTATGTTTGACCTTGGGGGACTGGGTAATGGTTGTGGCTGAGGGGTGGGTAGGTAGCTATGGTGAGCATGGCCAGGGGCATGGTCTTCTCGGTGTCACATACCCATTTTCAGCCACGATGGCCTTCCGTAACCCTCTGCCAGTGAAAACAGAGGCTGCATGCGGTTTGCCTGGACTCTGGTTTTGGCCATGATGGCCTCTTGCAGCCCTCTGTCAGCAAAAATGAAGCTTCACTGACAGAGGTACCACAGGTCCTTTGTTGTTTCCAGAATGGCCACCAGAGGTTCTGACCAGTTCTGGAGAACCAGTAGCGGAAATTTTGAGTAATTCAGAGAACTGGCAAATGCCACTTCTGACTGGAGATTTTACAGTATCCTGCCCCTGCCATGGCCACCAAGCCATGCCCACAGAACCGGTAGTAAAAAATTGAATCCTACCACTGATGGCTACGCGGGCCAGATCTAAGTACCTGGATCCAGCCCGTGGACCTTGAGTTTGATACCCCTGCTTTAAAATACAGGACAATGAGAAATGCCAAACCCGCACTGTTGGCTGTGTTGATAGGTTCAGTTAAAATATATAGAAATGAAATGATAAAAGTCTAACAGATTGTACCACTTTGTTTTACAGATAGAGGTTCCTTAGAATTTATTTTCTTCGTGCACTCTATAAAATGATACAACGGTGCTGGGTCTTATAACTGGAAGGGACGAATCAGCATACAGAGAAAAGTCCAGAAGCTATCCACATGGTGTTTAAAAACAACTTACATTTAAAATCTAGCAAGACAGATGATGCTGGATTTCTGGAATCACAGAGAGAAACTTGCCCGACTGTATATCAAGGGGGCTATGTGGAAAGGATTTCCTTTTTAAATTTTTTTTAAATTCTAGGGAGTGCTTATTATTTTATTTATTTATTTTATTTGTCAATTGCTTACAAGATAATAGGTATAAGTAAAACATAGTTATGAATACATGGATACATATAAGAAAAATAAAATATAAAAGAAACAATAGGACAGGGACGATAGGCACGTTGGTGCACTTATGCACGCCCCCTACAGACCTCTTAGGAAAGGGGTGAGGTCAATAGTAGACAGTCTAAGGTTAAAGTTTTTGCTTATTAGTCAAGACCTCACTGGAAATACAACACGTCTCTGGTGGTTAGGAAAGCTCAACAGAGACTTCATTTCCTTAGAGTCCTGTGGAAAAATCAGGTGAAATAATGGCTGATGACCTCTTTCTAATGATATATGATAGAAAGTATTATTACATACTGTATAATAGTATGGTTTGCTGGTTCAACAGCTACGGACAGGAAGGCACTACAGAGAGTAATAAATTCTGCATGAGAAACCATTGTTTGCCGCCTAACATTACTGGATGACATTGCAGGTCTCGTCGTTTCAGCAAAGTGAGGAAAATACTTAGGGATGATTCACATCCTGGTCAGTGTCTTTTCCTACTTTTACCATCGGGCAGAAGACACAGTATAGCCAGCCAGACAAACAAGTTTTAAAACAGCTTTTATCTATAGGCTGTCAGACTCCTAAATACAACTATAATCACTCCATGCATACATGGAAACATATGACTGGTTTCTCCCTAATTACTTGTATAAGGACCATTTTCTATATTATTTATGTTGTATTGTATTTTTGTTACAGATAGCATCAGCAGGAACAAAATAAATTTTGTTATGACAATAAAGGTGGTTATTATTATTATTGTTGTTGTTGTTTAAAAATAGTACAGCAAGGAGAGCACTGTAGTAGAATATCATGCTTACTGTCTATTGCCAAAAAGGCTTTTATATGAGGAAAAATTAAAAATTGTATTGCATTTTGTAAACTGAAATTTTTCTGCATGTACATTGGAAATTTAAAACTCCCCAAAGAAAGCTTTTTAAGAGTTACTTGTAATTAAATGCATCCAGTGCTATCACATAAGTAAGTTTGCTAATGATGTGTAATTAAGTCCAGTCCAAAATTCATCTTTTTCTCTTTTTTCTTATTAGCCTTCCCTCCACTGTTTTGTGACTCTGCATAGAATTGATCCAGGAGCAGAATGCAAAGATGGCAGCCGCACCCTATATCCCAGGTCCGGACTGCCTACGCCCTTTTACCCGTGAATCCCTTAAGGCTATAGAGAAACGGATTGCAGAGCAGAAAGCTGAGAAATTGAAGAACCCACACGAGGAGGTTCTTGATGAAGAAAAGCTGCCAAAGCCCCGCAGTGACTTGGAACAAGGAAAAGGCCTCCCACTCATTTACGGGGACCCTCCTCCAGAACTCATTGGCGTTCCTCTGGAAGACTTGGATACATTTTACAGTGATCAGAAAGTAAGTAGGAAATGTTAAAGGGAAAGACAGCATTCAATAATAATAATAATTGCAGAAGAAGGCTTCACTTGGAAAAGTTCCATCCTGCGATGATATGTAGTACTATCGAATAAGCGGTGTGTATAAGTGCACAATCGTGTTTACCGTCCCTGTCCTTTTGTCCCCATTTATTCATACCTATTTCCTGTATTCTCATGTTTATACTTATACCTATTACCTTGTACGCAATTGACAAAACAAACAAACAAATAAATAAATAAAAACATCCACATCCCAGGTCCTTGGTATGCGATAGCTAGACAAAAATGCCAAACCCAATCTGAACATCTGGCTGATTGTGCGATGATTATTACTACTACTACTACTAATCATAATAATAATAGATGCAGAGACTCTGGCATAAACAGTGCAGGTGGTTCCAGTGGTACTCGGCACACTGGGTGCTGTGCCTAGGCAAGCACCTAAAAACAATCGGCACTGATGAAATCATCATTGGTCAACTGCAGAAGGCCACCTTACTGGGATCTGCTCGCATTATCTGCTAATACATCATGCAGTCCTAAATGCTTGGAAAGTGTTCAACTAGTGATTTGTGATACGAAATCCAGCACAGTTATCTCATTTGCTCTGTACACTGTTGTTTTTGTGTATATAATAATAATAATAATAATAATAATAATATAATAATAATAATAATAATAATAATAATAAGTGGTGTTATGAAAGCTTTTCTCTGTCAGTCTCCAAAGTAGACCAGACAGGAAATAGCATTAAAGCAAGGAATTAATTCCACTTTATTGTAAAGCTGCATTAACAGAATCTTGAGAGTCTGAAAATACAAATTTCCCACTGTCTGTTTTTACTACTTGATAAATTGGGGTAGGTGGGGGCAATGCTTTCTTTTTTCTGTCCATTATTCAGTTGTGGGCTCTCCCTATCTGATTGTTCTTGAGGCAACATCTTTTTTCCTCATTTCTCAGAGTCTTTCATTGCATCTTCAGACCTGAATTCTCCATACATATTAATCTACCGCTGTCATCATCTCAAGACATTAAATCATACACATTTGGAAAATAGTAGCTTGGGGAGGGTTGTAGCATGGTAGTATGGCCATATCACAATGATGAAGAAAAATATAATAAAGTAAATGCCTTGTTCTCTGCTTTGTGACTATTTGTCCCCTGAGGTCAGTTCTTTAGGATGGAATAAGACACCAAAGCTATACAGTCCAGTGTCACTTTTATTATAAAGATATAGTAACAGGATCTTGCAAGAGTGAATGCAGTGCCTCCTTTCCTTGCTGCCACACTCTGCACCAGCTACAGCTTCTGAAACCTTCACCGCAACATAATTCTAACTAGTCTTTCCATTACAGATAGTCTTTGATTTACAACCATTGGTTTAGTCACTGTTTGAAATTACAATGGCAATGAAAAAAATGCCCTGTGACTATTTTTCACACTTATAACCATTGTAGCATCCCCATGATCACATAATCAAAATTTGGATGCTTGGTAGCTGATACATATTTATGATGGTTGCAATGTCACAGAACTTAGAACTTAGAATAACTTTATTGTCACTTTGAATGATCACAAGGTAATGTGATCAGCTTTTGCAGCCTTCTGACAAGCAAAGTAACTAGAGAAATGAGATTCCCTCAACAACCATGTTACTAATGTAACAACTTCACTGATTCACTTAACAACAGTGGCAAGAAAGGTCAATGAGGCAAAACTCACCAGTTGTCTTGCTTAGCAGCATAAATTTTGGGCTCAATAGTGATTATAAGGACATGTACAGTATATTATTGGCAATCATTTTACAAAGATAAAATGAACAGAAATCAACAATCCAAAACTACATCTGAGATTACACTATTTTATAAATAATGCTGTTCTCAAACTGTAAACTGCATTGATATTTTAAAGCATTTAAAGCTATTAAACTAAAGTAGACCAGAGTGTAACAAGTTCATATCATATGAATAAATGTATCTTTCCCATTTTACAGTCAAACAAAATGAGACTGATGGCTAAAATTTTTAAACATTATTTGTTTTTTGTTTTTTTGTCAAACTAGTCTTTTAAGATCGTAAGAAAACTGACAGGAGTTTAAAACTCTGGGAAAACCCAGACAGATTCCAAAATCAAAAAATATTTCAATTGCTATGTTAGCCTTTTTATGTGATTGAGATCCTTCTTGCAATAACTCAAATGATTACAAAACTTGATTTGGTAATCAACTGATTTACATGATTTAACACCCTACTTGTTCAGTATTCAAAATTAAAAACAAAGGATTTACCTTTATTTCAGACTGAGATTATCTAGAATGAAAATTTATTATATGATTTAAGAAACTATACTTCCATCCCAATGGCTTCCAGTTGTGCCTTGCAGTTTTTAATAAAGCAATAGAGATATGGCTAAAAACGGAGCCAAGCTGCTACTATCACATAATAAAATTTTACCTATGCCCATATGGTAGTGTTTCTTTTTAAATGTTCCACAAAGATACTGAATTCAAAATAAATGTCCTTTAATAAAGCTGAAAGCCAGGATGGGCCAAAATTGCTTTGAATCATGAGATGAATGACATATAAACGTAATAAATAAATAAATAAAAATCTGCATAATTATATGGTAATTATGGCTAAATATAGGAAATAGCAATAACAATAAATTTATTTACCTCTTCATAATGCAGCTCTCTCTAAGCAGTTTACAGAATTAGCATATTGCTCCCAACAATCTGGGTTCTCTTTTAACCGACCTCAGAAGGATGAAAGGCCGAGTCAACCTTGAATCTGTCAGGATTGAACTCCTGGCAGTGGGCAGAGTTAGCCTGGCAATATGCATACTTCCAACCACTACGCCATCACAGCTCCTATGTATAATGATTTGTTGTATTCATAAAGAATTTATTTACAAGTTCCTTTCAATCTGATTAAATATATATATATATATATTTATAGATAAGGGTATTGATGTTTAAGTAACTTTGTTTTAATAACATTTTTATAGTAATAGTATTAATAGCTCTACATGACTCTCTCATTCAAGAGTAGTACTCCTCTGCAGTTCATGCTTCTTATGAGATCTTATGAGATTTGCAGATTAATAAAATTGGAAGGTCTGGTTAAAACGAGGGAGATAAAACAAGATTGCAATCTAATCTGAATAGCTTCAAGACTGAACTGAAAGAAACAAGATCTTCTTCAACAGGGAAAGGGAGAAAAAAACAGGGCACATACAGTATATATTGGAAAAGCACTATATTAGATAAGGACTTGAGTGTGAACATTGGGGAAAAGCTAAACATAGGCCAGCTGATAGATCTGATACCCCTCTGGACTGCATTGGAAAAAGTATTAAAGGGATACAAAGTCCTTATTTCTTGTACTATGTATTGGTTATACCACAATAGGACCATTGCATGTGATTCTAAGAATCATATTTCCAGAAGGATATTGATAGGTCAAACAAGTTCAGAGGAGGGTAATAGATATAGGTAATTGATATAGGGACTTGAGGATAGTATAAAGAAAGTAAAAGTTATTTGTTTTGATGTAAAGAAAATTGAAGGAAGATTGCTATAGGGAAAAAAGTTAGGAGCAATTTTCTATTGCCAAAGTAACTAGGCCCAGAAATAACAAGTGCAAGTTGCAGATACTTAGATTTCACTTAAATATAAGAACACACTGCAGGTAAAATAGGGGAAAAGTCTAGCGATGTTAATTATAGATTTTCTTCTCACTGGAGCATCAGGATAGCCATTTCTTGAGAAGAAGTTTGGTTTTCCTCCATAGTACAGAAGGTTAGACAAAATGCTCCTTTAGTTCCTTCCAATTCCACAGTTCTACAATTCTACTTTCCCCCTTTAAAGTCAATGAGATTTTAGCTGTTTATATATACTTTTATTAAGATTTTTCAGAATGATACGTTTATATCTACAAATGAAAAAGTATATTTGAGTTAATTATTTTCAGTATTTCAAAGAATTCAAGCAAGAAAAACAACTGAATGCAAATTACCATAGAAATGTTACACATTTGAACCTTTAAGGAAGTTTATAAGTTAATTAAATAACCTAATAACTTTCCATGTCAGTATTTTTTTTATATTGTCACCAATAATAAGTTTATTTGTTACTGATATTTCTATGCCACTTTACTTCAAATATTTCTATTTCAAATGGACCAATGCTTATTGTCCTCTTTGACATTATTGTCAATCCACCATTTTACATAACAGTCTGTATTTTTATATCATTTGAGTGTATGAACATATTTCTTACTTTCTATTCTAATGTGCCACTGCTACTACATGTCTCAGACTACATACTTCCATTTGCAATAATTAGAAGTTGTGGCATATTTTGTCACAAAACGATCATTGCTATTTTAATTTTTCTGAATGTATAATGTCCAGTGTTGTCATATGCTTGGTGATCTCTTATAAAATTTGACTGGGTAGAAAAGATGAGTGAAAGTAATATTGTACTAGAGTCAATGTCAATATTTTGTATCATCATTTAACAAGAAAATTAGCTGACCATCTGCATAACCAGCAAGAACCTTCACAGCCCTCTAAATCAAACTTGTAATTTTTTTCCTATTACAAATGATTTGGTATTATACAATTAAGAGCAATAATTATTTATTATGATTGTTCTTCTGAGTTAAATCACTAAAATTTTTATCTAAAATTTTTATCTTTATAATAAAGATAATGTCTCTTTGTCATTTGATTGATATTTTTCTTTTTTTTCTTCAGACATACATCGTCCTCAACAAAGGAAAAACCATATTCCGGTTCAGTGCCACTCCGGCTCTCTATATGTTGGATCCATTCCACCCTATCCGGAATGGTGCTATCAAAGTGCTTATACATTCATATCCCTCAGAATGCTTGAGCTGGATATGGAGTGGTTCTACATTGGGTGGAGGTTTTGGGGGTTTCTGATCAGTAAAATATAGGATATCTGTGGCCAACCTTTACTATTGACAAAGCTGGCTAGATTTGTTGGAAGTTATAGTTCATCAACACCTGTTCAGATAGGAACCTGCTAGGGTAGGTTCAAGTACCTAATTGAAGAAAAACAGTTGCCAAGGTTACAGTTTTTTTAGAGTCTAAGAAGATGACTCAACAGAAGATTATATGCATGTAGGCAAAAAGGAGGGGAATGCTTTAAGGTACCCATACAATAGCATATATATGGCCTGTATATCAAAAAGAAAAGCAAAGGAAGGAGTATCGGGGGGTGGGGAAGGGTGGTGTTATAGCAGATGTTTCATAATAAGGTTTTACGTGGTAAACAAGTGAAGTATAGGTTGCAAGCCTAGTGATTCAATCCTGGACAAGAGGGAAAAAATAGAAGAACATATTGGAGCAATTTGTGAACATGTGAAGAGATCAGAGTGTGCCCTAAGTTTTAAATATTGGACAATAAAACTGAGTTAAAGGTTTAAAGGTTTTGTTTAGTAGTATGACATCAAGGAGAACCCACAGATATTCCATTATCATCACTGAGATAAAAAATAAATAAAAAAGAAGCCAAAATACAGCACAAGCCAAAGTAAGAAAGAATTGAGAAATTGAGAATTAAGAAGTATGAACACACAAGCACATGCATACACATTCCCTCCCCACACATTTAATATACCTACTACATTTCATAAATATATTTTGACTTGTATATTTAGCTCATATTATATTTGTATAGGTATCTTAATGGTTAGAATAAATTCCCTTATTTGTTTAAGTCAGAAGTGGGGAACTATCACACTTTTATGACTTTTGGACTTCAACTCCAACCATTATGGCTGGCTCAGGAATTCTGGGAATTGAAGTATACAAATCATAAAAGAGCCATAGTTCCCATTCCTGGTTTAAGTGCTGTCTCTGTGTACATTTATATGAGCTCCAGTCCTGACCGTCCCTCTGACATCTATCTTTATATAAAACAGGCTGTCAATACATGTTATGTCTACAAATGACAAGGATTTCTTTTAATATTAACTTTATCATATCCTTTCCTTATCTAACACTGAATACCAGCTATGGTGTGCAGAAGTGCTATAACAATCATAATTTCCGACATCTAAAACCCAATAAATTGGTTAGGTTATTTCTTTTTCTTTAATTTGCCACCATTTCCATATCATATTCCTATCCCAACCCTGTTGGCTCACATTTTTCAAGGTAATGATCTTTTACTAATAACTTAACAGCTATTCCCACCATCCTCTATAACATTACAAAGGATAATTGTATTTTGGGGTTCTGCTATGGGCAGCTACTAGGAAAAGCAATAGGGTATTTAAATAGCATGCTCAAGATTTTTTTTCATTGAATATAGTCCTGAGCTACATTTCTAAACAACTTTTGAAAAGCTGTTTGCTATTAGAAATGTACATTTTTTTAAAAAAAACAAGCCCAAGCCCAAAGCTTTGTTTATAGCTTTAGTTTAAATTCATTGAACTGTGACTTTTTGGACTCTGGCTGAAAGTGCTACCACTGTCCTCAAAGAATGTATTTCTTAAGAAATAAGTATTTTGTGGGGAAGGGGTATTTTCAGTAGAGGTCTGAGGCATTTCCTTGACTTTGTATTCAAATTGTTCAGTATGTTTATCATGATAACCATCTTAGCCAACTGTGTCTTCATGACTCTGAGTGACCCTCCTGTATGGGCCAAAGATGTGGAGTAAGTATTCTCCTTTTTCCCTTCCATCTTTAATGATTTTATGCCTGGTTCTTACTGCTTAGAATGGATGATGAAGAAAACCAATCCAGAAGGGCAAGAATTCAAAAGAGAAAGTGAGACTCATGGGATCTGAATTCTAATCATATATGATTTGATTTGGGAGGGGGGAGCGGACTTGATGGGTGTTACCGAAACCTGGTTGGGCCAAGAGGGGGGGTGTTCCCCTGGTGGAGATATGCCAACCCAGGTTTTGGGTCTTTCATCGGCTGAGAGCTCAGGGGAGGAGTGGGGGGGTTGCGGTGGTTATTAAGGAAGATCTGTGTCTTAGGGAATCCACTGTTCCTCAGACAACCGGTTGTGAGTCCCTTTTTGTGAAGTTTGGTTCTGAGGTTCAGATGGGCCTGTTGATCGCATACCTGGCTCCCTGCTATGTGACATCGGCCCTGCCTGAGCTCCTTATAGCCAGCTTGGCGGTTGGGACCCCCAGGCTTATGGTCATGGGGGATTTCAACCTACCCTCTGCCGGTGGGACCTCAGGGATTGCTCAGGAGTCACGGCTTCCATGACAGCCTTGAGCCTGACCCAATTAATTCGGGACCCTACTCACTCTGGGGGTCATATCCTGGATCTGGTTTTTGTCTCTGATCAGTGGCAGGATGATCTAGGTATAGGGGATGTTGTTGTAGAACCCCTGTCATGGACAGATCATTCGCTCCTTAGACTCGACTTCCATTCTGCACCCCCTCGTCACAGGGAGGCGGGGCCGATAAAATGGTACCGCCCCAGGCGCCTGATGGACCCAGATAGGTTCCTGATGGAGCTTGGGCTGCTTCCCAAGACTCACACACACAACTTTGTTGAGGACTTGGTGGCTGCCTGGGATAGGGTGGCGGCCGAGGCCATTGACCGGGTCATGCCCTTGCGGCCTCTGACCCGGTGCTGATCCCAAGCAGCTCCTTGGTTTTCTGAGGAGCTGAGAGAGATGAAGCACCGGAAAAGATGCCTAGAGAGTAGTTGGAGGGCCAGCCGCTCTGGATCTGACCAAACACTATTGCGGTCCCATAGTAGGGCGTATTTAGTGGCGATAAGGATGGCAAGGCGATCTTACTTTTCCGCCCTTATTGCGTCTGCAGAGAATTGCTCGGCCGCCCTTTTCAGGGTGACCCGCTCCCTTTTGGATATGGAAGTGTGGGAGGATCCCTTGCAAGGACGGGCCGAGGATTTTTCCAGATATCTGCAGGAAAAAATCACTCAGATCCGGGATGGGCTGGACTCTGACTGGGCATCTCTGGGCAGGGGAGCAGGGGCGGATTTTGGTGAGGTCATTTGGGAGGAGTTCAATCCTGTTACCCTGGAGGATGTGGACAGGATTCTGGGTGGGCTTAATGCCACCACATGTTTATTGGATCCGTGTCCCTCCTGGTTGGTCTTGGCCACTCGGGAAGTGATGCGAGGCTGGTTCCAGGGGTTTATTAACGCTTCCTTGAGAGAGGGGCTTCTACCTGCCACCTTGAAAGAGGCAGTGGTGTGGCCCCTCCTCAAGAAACCATCCTTGGATCCGGCATTATTGTCGAACTATCATCCGGTCTCCAACCTTCGCTTTGTGGCGAAGGTTGTTGAGAGTGTGGTGGCACGACAGCTCCCTCAGTACCTGGATGAAGTGGTATATTTAGATCCCCTCCAATCGGGTTTCAGGCCCGGGCACAGCACGAAGATGGCGTTAGTCGCGTTGGTGGATGATCCTCTGTCAGACAGAGGGGTTGTTCCTCTGTCTTGGTCCTGTTAGATCTCTCAGTGGCTTTTGATACTGTCGACCACAGTATCTTATTGCGGCAGTTGGGAGGGTTGGGAGTGGGAGGCACCATACTGCGGTGGTTCTCCTCCTTCCTCTCCGACCGTTCGCAATTTGTGTTGACAGGGGGGCAGAGGTCGACCCCGAGGCCCTTGTTCTGTGGGCTGCCTCAGGGGTCTGTGCTCTCGCCCCTGCTGTTCAACATTTATGTGAAGCCGCTGGGTGAGATCATCCGTGGCTTTGGGGTAGAGTTCCATCAGTATGCTGATGATACTCAGCTGTACATCTCTACTGCGGGCCACTCCAACAAAGCCATCGAAGTGATGACCCGGTGCCTGGAAGCCATGCGGAGTTGGATGGGTCTTAACAGGCTTTGTCCCAACCCAACCAAAACCGAGTGGCTGTGGTTTCCTGCGCCCAGATACAGCCAGCTTACTCCATCGCTGGCTGTGGGGGGAGAAACCTTGCCCCCCACGGAAAGGGCTCACAATCTGGGTGTCCTCCTGGATGTACAACTGTCATTAGAAGATCACATCATGGCCATTGCCAGGGGGGCTTTTTGTCAGATCCGTTGGATCTACCAGTTGCGGCCCTTTCTGGATCGGGGCGCACTTCGCATGGTCACTTCCGCCCTCGTCATTTCCCACCTAGATTACTGCAATGCTCTCTACATGGGGTTCCCCTTGAAGAGCATCCGGAGGCTGCAGTTGGTCCAGAATGCGGCCACATGATCTTGGGAGCTTCTTGGAGCTCCCATGTTACACCGCTCCTGCGCGAGCTGCACTGGCTCCCTGTGGCCTTCTGGGTGCGATTCAAGGTGGTAGTGATCATCTTCAAAGCGCTCCATGGCTTGGCACCTGGGTACCTATGGGACCGCCTGCTGCCACCAACGGCCTCCTGCCACCCAGTGCGCTCCCACAGGGTCGGCCTCCTCGGAATGCCGTCGGTTGGACGATGCTGGCTGGCGGCCGAGGGTACGGGCCTTCTCTGTGGGGACTCCCTCCCTCTGGAATGATTTACCCCCGGAGATACGGGCCATCACCCTAACTTTCCGGCGCGCAGTCAAAACCCACTTTTTCCAACAGGCCAGCCTGGCCTAGTAATAACTGTGGGGTTTTAAACTGGTATTAATCTTTATTTGTCTTTATGTGTTTTATATGTTTTATAAAATTTTATCTTTTGGCCACTAATTTCATTATTTTAAATTGCTTTTAATTTTTATAACTTTTATAACTTGTATGGTTTTTATCTGGCTGTGCACCGCCCCGAGTCCTGCTTTTGGGAGAGAGCGCGGTATAAAAATCCGAATAATAAATAATAAATAAATAATAAATAAATAATCACTTTAACTTTTACCAACATTCACCCACATTTCAAATATCCAGTATCTGAACCCAGTTTGCATGAGGGAAAATAGATTTTCTTTTCCAAACCTAGAATATCTTTGTATCTTTATGAAAGATGAATCTGGACAGAATATTGGAAAGAGGACCATTTTCTTGGAAAGGAGGTAGATGCAATCTTTTGCAAAGGCTCACGGAACATTTTTAATGATAAACAAAACTTTCTTGGTGAAACACATGTGTGCTATCAAATTGAATGCAGATTTCAGTGTTAGGTTTGCTACTTTTTCAATGCTTCAAGTGGCTCTCCAATTTTCTATTATTATATCTATTAATTCATCATCTTATTAATATTTTAAAATATGTCATCAATATTGTTAAACTACCCAGTGTTGCAAAGGAGAGTGTATGCACATAGCATCAACTACTCAGTTTTTGTGCAACTGATTTCTGATGCACTTTGGGAAAGATATGATGACATAAGCAGTGGAGGTAGGATAAACATTTTTGGTCCTTTATAGGCCTTTTTTGGGGTGGATAGTTAATCAAAGTAAGTGTATGAAGAAAGCCTAAGGTATCTATTTTGCTGATTGTTTCAATCTTAACAAATTTGAAAAACAAATCACCCCTAAATTTCAGCTGTCTCTACAGTTTGCAGAAAAGGTATAGTGGAAAGTCATCAAGTCCTAATTTCTCCATTTTTTAATAGAATTTCTTTAGGTTTGATAGTGGAATAGCTGCAAGTTAGAAGACTTTTGAAAGTGAAATTTTAACTGTGAAATGGAATTACTACTAGGAAATAAATATTAACCAATTTTCTTCTGCTGTAAATTATTTGAAATTTTATCTTATTTTTGCTGCATTTATTAAAATAGACTGTAAAAACTGGAGTTTTGTTATGTCACTTACAAAAAAAAATCAATGCTTGCATGTTCACAGATATACCTTTACTGGCATTTATACTTTTGAGGCTACGATCAAGATGCTTGCTCGGGGATTCTGTATTGACAGCTTTACATTCCTGCGAGATCCTTGGAATTGGCTGGATTTCAGTGTCATCGTTATGGCGTATGTTGCATTCTGCAAGTGTTTTATGAAAATCAGCCATGGGAAATTGAATGGGGGTCAGCATGGAAAAAATAATTCCCTGTGATATTGTATGGATATCGCAATCCATGAAACCATACCTCTTAACCTCATTCCCAAAGTGTATTTTTTCAAGGAAGTATATCCTGTTTTTCTGAGTCCAAACAGAATTAAAAGGATGTTGCTGTCTAGATGACTGGCTAAGATAGCTTTATTTAGCTGAGTTCATGCCATTTTTAAAAAATACTCCCTAATTTTACATTGTTTTGCTTGTAAAACTTGTTTGTTTCTTTAGAGGTTTAATTAAGAATGAAATTTTTGAGAGCTTATTAAGCTGAAGGAAAACTCAGTGAATAATAAATATACATTAAAATAACAAAACCAATTAAGAAAACTTAGTAACTTGACACCTCCCATTATACTTATTCATTGCAACTCAATCTGATAAATAATGATGGTTGGTCCCTGGGTGACCTGGCTAGTCTCTAGCTAAATTAGCTCAGAATATATTTTAATATAGTTTAAATCATAGTCACTGCTTAGGTCATGTCTGTAATCAGATTGGCCCTGCAGAACATGCATAAAAGAAGCTTTATAGCAGTTTATTTAATTTGGAATGGATGGAACTAAATAGATATATCAGAGGATGGCAGCAGGTGGCATTGTCTCCTTTCTGTTGTCATGCCAACTACCACTTCTTCAGCTTCCCTTTAATTTTAATTTATGATTGTCAAGATGAGGGTGCTATTGATGTAAAAACAAATTGATTGAATAATCATTTCTTTCTAACATATAAAAGATAAAAAGTATACGTACAACCTTATATCAATAAAAAAATATTTGTAGTCAGGATTGAAATGAGGCGTCCTTGGCGCTCTCTGAGTTGTTTTCTTGCATATGTTTCATTATCATAAGCCCAATATTTTCTCTATATATTTCCATACCTAGCTAGCTATATAGCATTAAGTGAATGGGACTAGCATGTCTTAATTTTCTGCTCACACAAGGATGGATAGATGGTATATTAATCCTGATTGTTAGATAGATAGCTATCCGATTTTCAGGTATTGGCCAAGGTTCCAAACAGGATTTCAGCAGAGCCAAATAGTAGTGTGTGATTGAACAAATAGTAATTTTCAAGTTGAACCTAAAGAATAGGTGAATCCTAAAATTATTTATACCAACCAGTGATCAAACCTAAAACAAATGCCCCAAGAATGTAAATTAAACCCACATTTTCCATAGGCACTTATAAAATGGACACCTTACATATAAAATCCAAATGTATTTAAATTTGAATAAAATATGTCAATCCAGTATATATAATTGCAAAAATATATAAAATATTCCAAAAACTTTTATGCAATGAAAATTCAGATAGGTTGGGTTTTGCCTAATTAAGACAATTATATAATGTTAAATTATCAAAATATGCACTTGTATCAGTAAACAGTAAATAAATGTTTAAAGAGATATTCACATGTTTAGTTACACTTAGGGTATAATTGTAGTAAGCAAAAATGAATCCTTGAATTGTTTTACATTTGTTGAATACATATCTATAAATACAGGACTATATGATTTCTTCAAAACAAATAATTAATATAGAGCATTGTTCTAACTTTTTATACATCCTGACATACATCCAACTGAATCTAATAGAAACAAATTTATTAGTCTTATTAAAGTATGCCAGTCTAATTTTAATAATAGCAATTACAAATTACATTTTCTAAGTAAAATATGTATTTTCTTCTTTCTGTCTTCAGTTCTATCTCTCTAGCTTATTGATATTTCTTTTGTAAATTGTCTTTATATTAACAGCTTTTTGCCCTTTTTCTTCTAGTTATGTCACAGAGTTCGTAGATTTGGGCAATGTCTCTGCTCTACGAACATTCCGTGTTCTTCGAGCGCTAAAAACTATCACCGTCATTCCAGGTATATCATGAGGATGACAAAGCTAAAGATTGTTTTAGGGATTTTGCTTTTTTATACAAATCAACTAGGCTAGTAGAAAAGTGAGGTAGACATACCTCTTTACTGGACCAGGAAACCTGTAATTAATTTTGTAGTAAAAAGAAGAATTTTGGTTGCCTTTTTAAAAATAAATATAATTATGGTACTGAAGGCAAATTCTATATAATCATCATCTGTAATTATGATAATTAAATTATTTTAAAGCACAGCAAAAAATGACGATGTAGTTTATGTAACTATCCTTTCAATTCTTTTCAAAAATATTTCTTGAAATATTCCTGCTAACAAATATAATTCATAAAATATTTTAAAAAGAAAAAAAAAATTGGAAGAAGATCCATTTTATTGCCTAAACCAGAGGTCCCCAAACTTGGCAACCTTAAGACTTGTGGACTTCAACTCCCAGAATTCTCCAGCCAGCATAGAATTCTGGGAGTTGAAGTCCACAAGTCTTAAAGTTGCCAAGTTTGGAGACCTCTGGCCTAAACAAATGTATACTTCTATTCTCTTTCTTTTATGATTCCTCCCTGCAAAAGGTCTAAAAACAATTGTGGGAGCTTTGATCCAATCTGTGAAGAAGCTTGCTGATGTGATGATCCTCACTGTATTCTGTTTGGCGGTCTTTGCCCTCATTGGCCTGCAACTCTTCATGGGGAACCTGAGACACAAGTGTGTTCGATGGCCACCTTTTCCTAATGACACCCTGCAGGATGCCTTAGGCCCATCCTTCACCAATGACTCCCTGCAGGATGTCTTATGGAGGGATCCATTTGACAACAGCACTCTGAATGACAATTTTACCCTCACTGGGAATGGTACATTTGACTGGGATGAGTATATTCACAATGAAGGTAAGACTACTACTATTCAAGAATTGTACAATTTTAATGAATTAAAATTGAAATAAATTCAGTTATCAAAAATAAAATGAAAAACCAAAATAGTGAGGAAAAGAGAGGAGGGAGAAAAAAATAAAAGTAGTGTGTGTGTGTGTGTGTGTGAGAGAGAGAGAGAGAGAGAGAGGGAGGGAGGGAGGGAGGGAGAGAGAGAATGAGAAAGAGTGTGTGAGAGAAAGAGAGAGCGAGAGGGGGGAAATGTACACAGACATATATATGAGTACACATTTTAAGAAGATTTATTTAGCTGCTCTGAAAAGTAATCAGGAGAAACAACTAAGTAAAATCTGAATAATTAGCTAATAATTTAGCTAATGCTAAAAATATATTAATATAATTTGTTTCACTAGTGTTTTACAAGGGCAAATTTGGCAGCTGACAACAAAAATTAAATCATTTCCTGTGCTGAACAAATTTGCAATATTTGTGAAACAATAACAATGTTTCAACACAAGTTATTAAGAGTTATGAAGTTGTTAAAAGTTATTTATTTATTTATAAATAAAATTTATAGGTGGGCCTAATCATACTCCTTTCTGATATTCTTCGATAAAAAATTTGACCAAAATGACTATATGGACATTGCCATTAGGATGATAATACACCATGATCAATTTCAATTAATACCTCCTGAGACAATCTTAAAACAGTTTTAATTAATATAATGTAATTGTGGAGGTCTGTTTTTACAATTTACAGGTAATAATTGAAATTGATCATACTGGTTTTATAAGTCACTTCTTGATGACCTGCAAGAAAGGTTTGTGAATTTGTTCAGCTTTACCATCTCAAAAATTTCTAATATGAATTTAATCTTAAGTGTGAATTAGATACATTTTCTAAAGAACATGGACTTAACAAAATCCTGAAATATCCCTAATTATTAAATACAAACTTAATTTGTTTGCAAATATAGACAGTAAAGTATCCCTATATGCTTTACCTTTAATGCCAGTTTTGGAATGGGAGGGCAGATCTGTTCTTTAATATTTCACTCCCACCCCATATTTTCAGTGTTAGCATCTAAGTTGGCAATCTAATTGCCCTCTGTGTGAAACATCAGAATTTTAATGGAAATTATTTTCACCAATCCCTAAATCCACAAAAATCAAGTGAAAGTATTCTCTTAAGACTGTTGTTTTTCCTTCTCCTTTTCTATGTACTCACAAATATATATATTCCCAATTTTCCAATATATGAACCTTTTTTCTGTTTTTGAACAAAGTAATCACTAAATTACTTTGGATTTTCATTTTTTATTTTACTCAATTCTTTTGCATTCTATTTCTGATCTTTCTCCAAGGCAGTTAGATTACTACGGCCAAATCACTCTCCATTTTAAAAGAATTCTATGAAACAGGTTTAAAAAAAAGATAATTTACTCAGTGACTTTTATGATTATTGGAGGCACGAAATATGATGGGTACTATATCACAGAGATTCCCATTAAGTATTTTACTGTAGATGCAGCTATGAAACCCAAGAGATGTTTGGTTAGAATTTTGAATGAAAGTTTATTTTACTTTTAGTTAAAAGCAGCTATGGCGAGGGGATTCATTTGTGATAATATGGTAGTGTACCTACATGTTTAACCTCAAGGCCAAAATAAATATATACTCCCATTTTTCAGTGTCATGGCTATAGTTCAACTTAATTAATCTCTACTCCTAGCATCTGTGTAGCTGTTTTACTTCCTGCTTACAAGTCTGGCTCTCTTCCTAATTCATAGTTCTGATCATTTTTAAATGAGGTTGAAATTGCACAAAAGTCAGTTCTCATTCTTGCTATTTAAAATGTTATTTTATTTTTTGTTTGCTCACGAAGACAATTTCTATTTCCTTGATGGTGCACTTGATGCTTTGCTCTGTGGGAACAGCTCTGATGCTGGGTAAGCAAGGTCTCTCTCAATGGTTGAATCTTTTTTGGAGTGAGGAGGGGATTTTATGTCTGAGAAAAGAATATTAGATACAGTTTGGTGCAGTGAAAAATTACTGGCCTAGAAATCAGGAGAATGTAAGTTTGAAGCCTCATTTAGGCATGAAAGCAAGATGAGTAACTCTGGGTCAGTCATTCTCTCTTAGCCCAACTTTCCTCATAGGATTGTTTTTCTGAGGAAAAGAGAAGGCAGGAGAATTAGGAATGTTCATTGCCCTGAGTTACCTATAAAAAGGTGGAATAAAAACTAGTACTAATTGCTCCTAGCAACTTTCTAATTTCTGTGTGTATGTATGTATGTGTGTGTGTGTGTATGTGTGTGTGTGTGTATAATACATATACATATACATACCAACACATACACACACACACATATATATTCACACACATATACATATATACTCATACATATATACATGGAATTCCTGGTTTCCTGAGAATCCATAAAACTGAAAGAACATATTGTAAAAATAATTTCAAACAAAAGAAATTAATTGCCAGGAAAAGGTACATATAATATGATAATTGTCAGGTCATTGTACTATATCAGAAGGCAGAAATATATAATAATATGTCTAATCTATAACTTGGGACAAGAGTGATTATGGTAACTATCTAGATTATGCCTTAGATTTAGGAAGAAATTGCTTCTTTTACAATACGATGTTATATTGGAATTTTTGTATAATCCACTGTAGACAATGTCCAGAAGGATTTGTCTGCATGAAAGCTGGCCGAAACCCAAATTATGGCTATACAAGCTATGACACCTTCAGCTGGGCGTTCCTTTCACTCTTTCGCCTCATGACCCAGGACTATTGGGAAAATCTCTTCCAATTGGTAAGTTTATATAATGTTACTTTAAAATTTTTCCCTTTTATTTATTCCCCTGCATTTTTGCCAGTGTTTATGAAAGTTTTTGATCATGTGCTGGGATTGCTTTTATTGCACCAGATAGAATCAACCCCAACTAGAGAAGAGACTGAAGACATTGGTCCAGATATTCTAAGTTTTAAATTTTTCTAAACATACAGTATATGGGATGCATGCAGGTGGAAGGTTAGAAAGACTTCTTCCTCCAGTGCTATTTTTCCAGTTAAAATTTCTCCCACATGAACTTGTGTGTGGATTCCTCTTAATTTTCCTTAATATGAGAAATAATGGGATCCAGGTAATGAAAACAGGGTGCAGGAATCCAGCATCAGTCCAGATTCCTCTCTTTTGAATGTTTTACAACAAGATGAAGAGGTAGGGGCTCCACTGACAGAGAAGAATTAAGGATCCAATTGAGTCAATTCAAAGTCTGTTGTACTCTGCTTCTTTTCCATAATGACCACCAACCATCATTTTATTTAGTTTGATCCTAAGTCTGAGAATTATATTTCAAATGCCAAGCAATATGTAAAGTATAGCACATAGACTTTGAATATCTTCAAAGTACTGTACATTGCTTAGACTAATTACTATCTAGAACGGCTATATATGAGAATAGAATTCTGGATTTCCAGATATCAAGGAAGATGAAATTCTTCTTTTTCTCTAGACTTTGCGAGCAGCTGGGAAAACATACATGATTTTTTTTGTTGTGATCATATTCTTGGGCTCTTTCTATCTCATCAATTTAATCCTGGCTGTGGTGGCAATGGCCTATGCAGAACAGAATGATGCCACCTTACAGGAAGAAAAAGAAAAAGAAGAAGAGTTCCAGCAGATGATGGAACAGCTGAAAAAGCATCAGGAGGAGCAACAAAGACTGGTCAGGTTTTTTTCTTTATATTTATTTTAATTTATCCATTTCTAGAAGGTTTAAGTATATACAGTTCTTCTCCCACAAGGATTCAAGACAACTTTGATAGTTTGACTTCATTTTGGATGTCAGAGAGAGGACACTTCTATACAAAAAGTTTGCACTAACTCTGGATCTGCTTAGGCCTCTCATAATATTATCTACTTTGGAGACGTGACAATAGTGAAGTATTTCAGTTCCAATTTATATGAAACCATAGCAACCCTTTTTTTTTCTTTTTGAATCACTGAACCTCTGTAGCTCTAGTAATGGGAGAGGAGGTGATAAACTTTTCTTTTTCCAGCTTTAAGCAATTGCTTCATTTTGAAAAGCTACTTCAATATAGGCCACTTTAGATGTGGCAATTGCAGGAATGCAGGTAATATACCTGGTTATGTAGATAGCAGATCCAGAGAAGTGGACGTAACACTTTCTCAATCAGCTTTCCTCCAACAAAAATCTAACATGGTTACTTACTTTTTTTAGGAAAATCTCAACAGCAAATCAGAGCCCCTTTTAACTCCTAGGTCTACCTTCAAATAATCCCATCCCTGCAAATAGCAACTTCAGGAATTTATTTTTATTAGAATCCTATCAGAGACAAGTTTGAAGAACTTCTCTTAGCCTTATGTAGATCCCTGAGAGGGGTCATCCTACTAAATCCGGAAGGCCAAGCTACTGTATATAAACAGGCAACAAATCCCACACTCACTTGCTCAAGAATTCCAAGAATACCATAGGGTTTATTGGTATTTCTAACCAAATTTTAATCCAACCAATTATTCCATTTTTAAAAGTGATTTAATCACTTCTGTTTGCTTGAACCAATTCTTGTGTATGTGTGAGTAGTTTTATTGAACTATTATTTGACATAATGTGGATTGATTAATTTTAAAAAGAAAAGTCAGTGCTACTAGAATTCTTAATTATCTTTTTACGTTATTATTTGGCTTGCTGATTATTTTGAGTCATTATAGCAATAGCAATAGCAGACTGAGTGTCAACAACTTGCAGCTCCAGAGCTGCATGCAGCTCTTTCATCCCCCTACTATGGCTACCTGTCGGGTGATCCCACCACTGGCTGACCAAGCTCCTTGCCCTCCCCTCCCAGTTACTCCTCGCCTGGCCTGAGAATGTAAGGGTGACAGTGGGGAAGAAGCTGGGGCTGATTCTCTGACACCTCAGCTCTTGCTGGCGCTTCTTCTGGCTCTTGTTGGTTCTGGCTGTGCCTCAGTTGCTTGGGAAGACTTGCAACCTGCTCTCTGTTCTGAGACACTGGCCTGACCTGGTTGCAACTGATGCTAACACAAGAGCTGGCAGGGTGGCAATGGGAAGAGGGATGATAGAAAGGGGGATGGACCCTCAGTGCCCATCCATGGCTTTAAGAAGCTCAGGGTAATGAGGAAAGGGGGCTGGCCCTGCCGAACCTAGCATGCCCATCCTTGTTTGAGAAGGGTTTCCCCGCTCATGCATGCCCTCGCAGCCCTACCACAACCGGCCATGGAGTCATGAGAGGAGAAAGAGTGGGAGGAGGAGGAGAGTCATCTTCGGAGAACCCTCCACAACGGTTCGCATTCGTTCCTCAGCCAGCCTGGATTTCCAAAAAATTGCCAAGAAGAAAGAAAAGGATAGTAAAGAGCCCCAAGGAGAGCTTGCCAGGTTGGCACAGTCTTAGCTTTCCAAGAGAGAAAGAAGAGACAGAGAGAGAGACAGGGAGAGAGAGAGAGAAAGAGACAGAGACAGCAACACAGAGAGAGAGATACAGACACACACACACACACACACAGATACAAAGACACACACACACACACACAGACATACACACACGCACACACACACACACACACATACACAGATACAGAGAAAGGGGAGAGATAGAGACAAAGAGGGAGAGAAACATATATATAGAGACAGAGAGAGAGAGATACAGAGAGGAGAGAGAGGGAGATAGGGGGAGAGAGAGACAGAGAGACAAAAAGATAGATATAGAGAGAGCGGGGAGGGGAGAGAGAGAAAGAGATGTCAAAAGGGTTTTGTGGTTCCAGGTGTTTTTTAACAATTGGTTCTCTGCCCTCATGACAGACTGGGTAGACATGGCTAGGGGAGTCATGTGACCGGGTGGGAGTGAGTGACATTGAGTTGGCCATGCCTACCCAGGTTTTGTGGCTCCCTGTGTTTTCTTTTTTGTGGGAAATGGGTGCACATGGCTCTTTGACTGTTTAAGGTTACAGACCCCTCACTTAGACAGAGGTCCGATTCAGTTGGTTCAGCCTGGTTCAGCCAAACTGGTTGTTAACTTTGTGTGCAGTTCAGTGAACCGGCTCATCCCACCACTAACTGGCTTGTCTTCATGCCTCCCCTCCCTGGCACTCCTTGCTGAGGCCATTTTGGCATCTTAGCACTCCTCTAACTGCCCTTCCCTGCCTCCCTCCAAGTGACATCATTGCAGACAAAAACCCAAGGCAGTTTTGACAAAGTACCCACAGGGAGGGACTGGAACTACTAAACAGGTGGCCAAGCTAGGTGCCTGAAGGACCCCATCAATTACCAGGAGTCCAGGCGTGCCTCAGCAGGCAGCGAGCGAGGTCTCAGCTGGGCTCCTCAGAAGACAACAGGCTTCACACAGAGCCAATCTAGCTCTGCCTTAAGGAGGCCAGGGAGCATCATTGGGGTTCCTGTGAAGAGGGGCTCAGGCCTGGTCCCCACATGGTGCCATGATTCACAAGCTGCTGCTGGTGCTGCATGGCTACCCAAGCAGACTTTCATGGGTGGCAACCTGCAAGTGGGCACTCTTTGCCCCTACCCTCCCAGCCAGTCCTCACCTGGCCTGAGAAGGTAAGGCTGACAGCAGGGGAGGGAAAATAGCTGCTCTGAGCCCACGGTGCTCGCCAAAGGGTCACCTGAGGGGAAACACGGTGAGGTTCAGCCATCTTTCAGGTCCGGTTCTCTCACAATCTGGCTGGCCGGGCAGACAGGTGGGTGAGCGAAGGCCGGCTGGTGGAGGAGTGATGTGAGCTGTGCACTTTTGCAGCCCTTGGCCGAACCCATTTGCTGGAAGCCACAGCAGGTGAAGCCCAGCAGCTGTGGAAAATCCAGGCGGGGGTGGGCTGGGAGAGGGGGCCAAGTGGTGGGGGCTCAGCTTGGATCACCTTCCTCTCTGCCACCATCTGTGGAAGGAAGGACAGGGCAGGCAGGGATTGGGGGTCGTTGCCTGCCCTGCTAGCCTCTCCAAGGCATTAAAACCCAAGCTTTGCTGTCCAGCCTGGAGCCCTGATAGTGTGGTTTAAGCCTGCTTCTCAACCATACTGATGGAAAGGGATTGTGATTCTTTTAAATGTACCCAATTAAATTTTAACAAAATGAGATAGTAGGGATCCTCGTAGAGAACCTGACCCTCTTAGATCTCCTTACTATAACAGAAGAGACAACCATTAACATGCTCCATTGGAAACTCAGATCATGGCTCTTCTTTATAGGCAATTTCCATCTGCCCAAGATGGCCACAACAGAAGCACACCATCTCCGATATCTTTTTCGGAGCCTGAGCATCACCTTGCAGCTCTCTGCATATGCATGGGAGCATTCTCTTTTCCTGTCCTACTAAACTACTGAAGGTTGCTTGCACTTTTTGGCTTAAGTAATGAAGGCCAGCACTGTTTGGGTTGAGTGCATTACACACGGATGGTTTCTCCAATCCCGGTTGCACCTCCTCCAGCTGGCCACCAACAAGTGGGAAAGGTGGGAGAAACAGTGAAGATGATGATGGCGCTACTCTTCTCCATCCTCTGCATGCTGCTGGGCCTTTTCTTCACCATCAGCGGGGTGGACAAGCTCACCAACTGGATTGCAAATGATGCCCACTGGCAGCTGTGAGCAGGATGCATCCCACCACTGCACTTAGACATATATACCTTCATAGTGCTCTTCATAGTGCTTTTTACAGCCCTTTCTAAGCATTTTACAGGGTCAGCACATTGCCCCCAATAATCTGAGTCCTCATTTTACCCACCTCAATAGGATGGAAGGCTGAGTCAACCTTGAGCCTGGTGAGATTCGAACTGCCAAATTGCAGGCAGCGGAAGTAGCCTGCAGTACTGCATTCTAACCACTGCACCACCATGGCTCTTAGTTGGTTGCACAGTCAATCAGATATTTAGACTGGATCTGGCATTTTTATCCACCTATCAAATCCTGGAATAGGTAGATGCCGCTGTTTGATGGTGTTATAGATATTGTCCAAGTAAAACTGCCTTTAGCAATTGATTGATGGTGATTTTGTCAGTGCCAGTGGTGTTCAAGAGTTGATCCAGATGTTTTGGGATTGCACCCAAGGTACCTATCACTATTAGAGTTGTCTTTGCTTTTTTGTTTGTCATAGCCATTCTACTTTTATTTGCAAGTACTTTGTTATTTTCTCCAGTTTTTTGAAGAGCGTTGATGGCACATTGATTAGAAGGCAGTATTGCAGGCAAACTCTGCCCATAGTCTGAAATTCTGATGGGCTCGAGGTTGATTCAGCCTTCCATCCTACTGAGGTTGGTAAAATGAGGCCCCAGAATGTTGGGGGACAATATCCTGACTCTCTAAAAAGCTCAGATAAATTTGGAAAGCACTATGGAGCATTATATAAATCTAAGTGCTATTTCTATTGCTTTCTATACAATTCTAGGTACTGCCATATTCATTTTCAGACTTTTTTGGTCTTTCTTATTAATAGTTGTTAAATCTTGGATATTATGTGATAGGTGCTTGCTTGTCTGAATTTTAAAGTCCCAGAGCACTTTAGCTTCTTCATTTTCCGTTACTTTGACTATTTTGTAGTCCCACCTATTCTTGCTTGTAAGAAAATGGCATTTCTTGCAGATATTCCAATGCACCATTGTTGCTACTTTGTCATGGCAGTTTTTGACATTATTATTATTATTATTTTAGTACAAAGTCTGTGAGAAATTGATCTTTATATCACACACACAGACACACACACATGATTGCATACTCCCTCTTTCCACTGTTGCTGCCTTAGAGGTTTAAACATCAATGGTGAGCCAGCAATTTGCTTACTATTTCATTCCTGAACAGTGACACAGCTTCTCAGACTCTTTGCCAGATTTACTGACAGGATTGCCAACAGGACTGGCTTTCTGGAATTGCTTAAATAGAACATTTATAGGTAACATATTTATTCCTTTAACAAATTTTCTGCATAAATATTCAACGTAACATTCTAAAGAACACAGAACGGAGTGCTGGTAATCCTCATTTAGCAACTGCCTTGCACCCCAACTGTTCACAATTACAACAATGATGACCAGTCCTTGCACTTACAATCTTCACGAAAGTCATAAAGCAAAAGGAAGCTGAAGATCATGATTTTAATTGCAACTGCTTTGTTTAACAACTGAGTTGCTGGTACCAATAATCATGGACTACCAGCCATTTTCTGATATCCATGACAACAAAGCACTACAATCTCAGCTCAAACTATCAATATAACTCATGCCAAACTATCAACATCATCATACATTGAATGACTGCTGGCATGTCACTCTTCCCATAACAAAAGAGAAACAATTATTTAGCTATTTATTAATTTAAAAAAACAGTTTGATCATGTGTGTGTTTCCCAGGATCTGTCATATGCTGCTGCTTATCTTCAGGCAATTTCTGTTGACAGGCCCCCAAAACCTGTCCAAGGCAGCTTCTTATTTCATGAGGCCTTCGTTATTGAGCAGCTTTTGAAAATGCTTTTCCATAGCCAAAACCTTATGAAAGTACATCCCATTTTTGCATGATTTTCAGAGACTCTGGAGATAGTGCAAGGGCACAGCTTTCTTATTAATTTCCAGAGCGTTCAGAGGACACAGAAAAGCACACCTCATTCTTGCATGGTCTCTGAAAACTGCATAAAAATAGGTTGTGCTTTCAATAGTTGTTGTCAGGTGTTGGTGAAGGCTGGCACATTAGCTTTGATAATGTGTGTCATAAGTTTAGCACCATTATCTTAGAGCATAGAAGGTCTTTGCACCAAACCACTCTATTTGGTTTGCCAGTTGTACCCTTTTCTAGAGTGGAAGGCCCTTCAGTCAATCACATGCAGTGGTCACCTTACTCTATATGCACTGTCCTTGAAGACCATCTAGAAAGTTCAACTGGTCCAAATGAGGTAGTGTGAATAGTAGGGTCCCATTATTTGAGAGTCTGCTTATCTCCCATAATGTCTCCTTGGGTTGGCATATCCAGGTTCTTTTGAACAATTTCATCTCTAGGGGCCTTGAAAGTGGGCATTCACTATAGTAGCTCTGGCCCACTAGAACAAGATTCCCTCACAAGATCTGGATCACCTGATTTTGCTGTTGTTGTTGAAGGGTGGTGAAGACATGAGTCATTATCCAGCCCTTTGTTACTCCAACTCATTTTCTCCAACAATAATTTTCATAGAAACAGACATTTCTACTTCCCTGTCTTGCATCCTTGAGATTTGTGGGATCACCTACTTCCATCAGTCTTAATGACTTGGCTATCCTGTTGGCTGGGGACAAACGGAAATTGCTGACCAGCATAACTGAAAGGCACCAAATAGCAGAAGACTTGAAAAAAGTATCATAAGTAACATAAATACGTACTATTTGATTTCAAAATTCAAAGGAAATTCAAAATTCAAGGGAAAAGTTAGCAAATCACCATTTCAGTAATGTCAACAGCCTTTTCCTGGTTTTCTTATGCTAAATCTGTTATTTTTTTTGTAGCTTCAAGCAGCAAATAACAGCTCTGCAGAAAGCATTATAGTAGAAAAAAAGAAAAAAGGAGAATTAGATGAAAAGGCTCAGAGTGATCAAGAGGAACCAAAAGATTGCAATGGTCGAGTCATCCCACGTTTGGTGTTGGAGAGATCAGCTACAGTACGTGAGGTATGTTCTCCATGGACCAGGAACCAAAGATAAAAACATAATACACACTGCTTGCTACCCATTCAATAATTCTAGAAATCCTCATTAGAATTGTATTGATACAAGCTAATGTGTGGATACTTCTAGAATAGATTAGCTATGGACTGTAAGTGCCAACTTCACGGCTTTCACAACAGGCCCAGGCAGCGTGGACTAAAAAGGAAGGCTGTGATCTGAATTAGAGTCAGCCCGCATTGCTGAACCCAGAAGATAGACAGTTTCTCACAGTTACAGACCTTCACATGTGTTTGAAAGGACTAAAGTCTTGGCCCATTCGACCTGCCCCCTCTCCTCCCTTCATATTTCTGCACGGGATGTCTTCCAGTGAACTGTACCCTGATGCTAGAGAAAATTATACGCACAGATTAATCCAAATAGGGTTAGCCAATTGTTCAGATGTGTGCGGAGTCCAGCAAACAGGACTTTTTCATTTTCTGTACTTCTATACCAGTGTAACTGGAAATCAGCAAGAAACACTGATTAACAAACATAGTTGTGAAAACAGAAGGATGTTGTAGGGGAGTAAAGTTTGTAGTAAAGATAGCTTTTCTGCTAAGTCTGAGTCAGAGCAGTAAAAGTTACCCATTCAAATCTGGTTTCATTTTTTCAGACAGCTGAATTGTTTTGGTGCTTGAGGCAGAAAGTCTCTTTGCTTTTGTCACTGAAAATATAACAATAATAAATTTAAAAATCAATAATTAACTAACTGAAGATGTAGTTACTTGATATGGTTTACTTCTTAGCAAACCTGGACAGTGAAATTCTTAAAGAGTTCAAGGACATCAACAATATTTTTTTGCTGGTATAAAGTGACTTCCTTGGTTGTAGTTACTTTTGAACTCTAACCCTAATCCTTATCCTAGCCCAGAGATAGGATTCAAATAATTTAACAACTGGTTTGCCCAGCGTCAGGTTGGCCGTCGTGGGAGGTGGAGCATATTCCGTCTTTGAACTTTGACGTAGATGCTGGATGATTCTCCCACAATGACCCTGGGCGAGCCGGTTGTTAAATTATCTCCCCACTATCAATGGGTGCTGTGCTGCAGTGGAGAAATGGGAAACGGAGTGGTTGGCATGAGGGAAGAAGGAGGAGCAGGGAGAAGAAAGAGGAAAAGCGGCCTCCTTCCCTTGCGCTGCCTGCTCCATTTTCGATTTCTCTAATGCAGCGCCGCACTATGGAGCTTGCCCCACCCACCATCCCTCAGATGCTCTTGCATCCCCCAATAATTTCTTTGCCTACCTGATTTTCAGCTCTGTCACATTTCTCTATTGCATTTCTTGCCATCATGTGCAGGGAAACAAATTTGCAGAACTAAAAAAAAAATTCAACCAATCAATTCCAACTTCGCAAGGTTTATTTTGTGAGAAGTTGCAATTGATTGACTGAACTTTTTTTTTAGTCCCATAAACTTTTGTTTCTCTGCACACAATGGCGAGAAACCAACAGAGAAACATGGCAGAGCTGGAAATCAGATAGGGAAAGAAATTATTGGGGAAAGTGAGGACATCTGGGTACCAGGTGCTGAAACAAGCCCATCTCTCTCCAGAAGTTGCCCAGGCCCACTGGAGGGAAAGCCAGCATCTACTGGCACTTAAATGCGGTGGCATTTCAGCTCTGGCCAGGAAGGTGAAGCTGGCCTGGGTGCTTCAGGCAGGACACTTGCTTGCTTCAGCACCCTCCACGATACTCTTGTGCTCCATTGCGCTTGACCTAGGTTGTTGCCTTATGTACAGGCCCCGCTCCCACTGCCTGAGACAGTTTTTGCCTGAGTGATGTGATCAAAGGTTTCTGTCACTCCTCTCTTGGACTTTTGGGGAGGGTTTTTTTTCCCCCACCTGGAAGGAAGTTGAATGAAAATCAGATGTGTTCTGGAAAACACAGATTTTCTGGAATATGTCTAACCAATTTGCAGGACTCAACAAAAAATTAGGTATCGGTTTTACTGAACTGGTGCAAACCACCTGAATCCTACCATTTCCCTAGCCCTAACCTTTTCTTTAACTAGTCATATCATAGCAAACAGCTTGAATTCTTTAGTCATTACACCTCTAATTCAACTGTCACTTCAGATTCTAATGCTAATGGCCATAGAGGCTTTTTTATTCAAAAACTTACATTTTTGTCACTGTTTTTTTTTTAATCTTGGATCTCATTTTTTATTACAGTCAAATCCAAGGGAAGAACATGAGAAATCTGATCAAAACCATTTGTATGTGGATGGTGTTGAGGGGAAGGGTTTGGAGAAGCGAGTAGGGAGTGCAGTCAGTGTGGTCTCCAGTACTCTTGAAGGTAAATGCCTTGACTAGGTAGAAACTAGATTACTTTTGAATTAAAAACAGCTATTTTTATAATATTTTCATGTTTAGTGTATTGTAGATTGTTCTGAAATATAGTATAAGAATTGGAGATAAGTTTACTAGATTATTTGATAAAAGCTATAATGTTTAGCTTAGAAATGGACAACCTGCTAGATTTTTTTCAGTAAGCAATGAAAAAGTAGCTTCAGAAACATATAACATGCTGATGAAAGAGTTGTGAAAGAGAATAGCCCTCTGCCATAAGTCTTGTGCCTTTTACAAAAACCTTCTATTAATAGAAGAATGTGTCCCTTTTATATATTATACAGTATCCACACATGATAGTACAATATTAAAATATAAAATCGTTATAGTTCTATTGGTTTTTTTGTGCAATAATCCAACAACCTCAGCTCAACATAACTGAGATTAAAAAATTTCATTCCAGAAAATTTGATAAGCAAACTCCAATAATTTCCACCTCAAGAATGGGTGGAGATTACAATATAGAAGTTGTAATCCTATACTGTTTTAAATGTGAGTTTGAGGAACAATCCATCCATCCATCAATCAATCTTATTGATTAGTTGGCTAAAGTTAGCTACTCTCAATAATTCATGATTTATCTCTAGTGGAAATGATTTTGTTGTAAATATCCTTTTTGATTTTTGTTTTTAGAACTGGAAGAAGCACACCAGAAGTGCCCACCATGGTGGTATAAATTTGCCCACACTGTATTAATATGGAATTGTTGCCCGGTTTGGGTGAAGCTAAAACACATTGTTAAGCTCATTGTCATGGACCCTTTTGTTGATTTGGGGATCACCATCTGCATTGTCCTCAATACTGTCTTCATGGCCATGGAACACTACCCAATGACCGAAGAGTTCAACAATGTATTGAATATGGGCAATCTGGTAGGAAAACTGCTCTTCATTCTTTGATTTGATAGTATGACAACTCTGAGGTGCTTGCAAGAAAGAAATGACCACTAATACCATAATAATGGAACAATAGCCTCTGTTTTCAACAGTAACCAATCAGATATTTCTGGTATATATATATATCTTGGTACCTAAAACAATTGGTACATCTGTATCTTCCATGATGTTTGCTTGTTTGTTAGTCCTTACTATTGATCATTTTCATATTATTGAGAATGAATAGCAAATTGCATAGATATCTTACTAAAAAGTGTTTTGTCTTGTCTTTATTTTGATCATAATCAGTTGGTTGACAGTGAGTATTACTTCTTTGACAGGGAATAAGAACTTTTATTATATTAATTACATACAGTACATGCAGCACTATTTTCTCAGTTTTTTCCTGCTATGGTCAGAGCCCAATTGTATTTTAAAATTGCCAAGTTTGAGAAACAACTTTTCCCCATGTTCAGACAAAACCAGATGTACAGTACAGTACATTAGCATGAATTGGTTTCCTTAGTGTTCAAAGTGGTTAGGTAAAAATGTGGGTTTTTAGTACCGATTTGGTGTTTCACCTGCCTGGACAATTTGCCAGGTCATTTGGACCTTAGGTCTGCCGCTACTTCTACTTAATTCCTGGTTGCCTACCTGCCTTGTTGTGGACGAGAGACCTTACTAGGTTTTGTTGAGATCTGGTGGACATAGGGGAAGTTCCTCTCAAGAAAATGTGGCTACTCAGATTTTGGGTGTAAAATGAGTCACTATCTAAGAACAGGGCTGAGGGGATGGCTTTAGTTTTCCAAAAGACTCTCTGCAGATAACCAGATGCAATTCCCTATATTCTGAAACTGAATTCTAAGGATGAGATGGGATTGTTGTAAATGTGTCAACCTCACTGCAGTGTAAATATCTTCCTATCCTGAGCTGAATGCCTTAGTTAGATTGTTGGTGGAGTTGCCCACATTTACAAACTTGGGAGACTTCAAGCTGTCTTATTTGGGCATGGAAACAAAAGTGGCTCAGGAGTTCATGATCACCATGGCAGCCATAGCCCTCTTATCCTAGACTGATCACTTTGTATTGTATTAGTCTTGGAGTTTTACGTGCCTATTCCCTGGTGTAATGGTACATGAGAATGATCTTGGGAAACAAGGGCAAGAGATGCTAACTAGAGAAGAATCAAGTAAAAGGTGAAGGGCACCCAGAATTGAATAACAGCAAAAAAAAAGAAACTTAGAAAGGAACCACCTATCTTATCAGATGGTAAAAAGAGATGGCAGGAGATCTGTATTTTCAGTTTGCAAGATTATATTAATGTAGCCTACAATAAAACAGAATTACACTATTGTCAAGTTTCTTGTTTGATCTATTTGGGAAGCTGACACCTGTAGCAAGATGCTTGGATGTGTTTAATGGATCCAACCCAGGCACTAGATGGACCCTGATTGGATTCAGAGTGAGCTTGGGTTTATACTTATACATGGTATCTTGATAAATAATTTTTTTTTTGAGGGGGAGGGAAAACCTCTGCAGTGTTCTCTAGTAGCTCCTTCCCTGGAAAACTATCAAAATGTTGCCTGTCTGCTGAACTGTCTGCTGTTGTTAGTTGTAGTGTATAGAAGATGATTCAGGACTATCTTTTGAATTTACTATTTTTCACTGGCATGCTTTTAAAGTGAATAAATTCCTTCTTTCTTCCCGTTTTTATGTCAACTTTATATATTCCCTTTTTCTGCAGGTATTCACAGGGATATTCACAGCTGAGATGGTGCTTAAATTGATTGCTCTAGATCCTTATGAATACTTCCAGCAAGGATGGAACATCTTTGACAGCATTATTGTTACTCTCAGCTTAGTAGAGCTTGGTCTTGCCAATGTTCAAGGTCTGTCTGTACTACGATCCTTCCGTCTGGTAGGTGACCTTATGGAAGTTTTCTGCAGCTTCATTATTTGATACCACACCACTGAGAGCAAAAGCCCTTCTTGGCATGGGATCAGATAATCTGAAAGACCACTTCTCCTGGTTACATCAGCCAACTCTACTATATTTGGCAAAGTATGCATGTTATGGCTACTATCAGCCAAGGACCTTCATTTGATGGGTCCTAGAAAAGGCACCTCCTCTTCTCTGACACCCACTTTATAGAATATTCTTCCCTTTGGGTATTCTGAAAAGCTCTCAGGTATTGGGCATGTTGTTGGGCCTGGGTTATCAGGTGACTAGTTACCTGCTCAAATGGTTTCCATTATTGAGGTGGCCATTTTTATCCTTCCTTTCCTATTATTTGTATTTTCACTTATGATATTTATTAATAAGGTTTTTATAAATTGTATATTTTTGTTTTTATTTATTGTTCCCATTGATTCTTGTTCACTGCCAAATTCATTTTTAGTGAGATGGGTAGCTATATAAATTTGATTGATAATAAAGTAAAATAAAACTTTTTTCCTCCCGATTCTAGATTAGATAGGGTTATGATGTTTGCTGCAAATTGGGAAGCAGTACAGAGAATTACAGATTAAATTGTTAGTGTGAAAACTAGGAAATGCTTGCCTGATGATAGTCCCTTGGCTTGCATTACACTAGCTGCATGATTGCTATTATTGGCACACTGCTGGAAATAGCAAAGCATCTGCCATTACGGTAATAATGGCTTAACAACAGTTCTCTAAGTATGGTCTGGGGACCCCTGCCACAACCCTTTCAGGGAGTCCACAAAGTCAAACAAACAAACAAATAAATATTATCAGTTCTAAATTTGAATACAGTAAATATCAGCACATACAATACACACAAACCAAAACTCTCAATCATTTTTAAATATATATATGGAGGAGGGCTGGGATCAAAATATTTGAGAACTGCTGACTTAATATATTCTAATAGTGCCATACAGATTTAGCCTTCTAAATTTCTGATTATATTTTGTTCAACAGAAAACAATTTCTAACCCTTATGAGCTAACAGAACATTCATGTGCATAAATGCATACATATACCATGCATGTAAAACAAATGAGCAGCACAAATAAATGTGCGTCATGTTCTTCTAGCTTTCCTTTCTTCATAGCAATTCAGTTTATATTACTGCTATTTTTGCTGCCATTTTAACAAATACAGCTTCCAGTTTTTTCTCAGTGAGCCTTTTTAAGATGCAGTGATTTGGGGAGGAATGCTTCCCCCTGGAAAGCCATCTAGGATGTCTATAATGATTACATGCAACAAACAAATGGCCCTTCTGTGTTATATACTGAAACAAGAAAAAAAAAATAGCAAAAAGAGTAGAACAACTCAAGTCTAAAATGGAAGCAGAAGTTTGTGATTTCAAAATATGTAACTTTAATGAACTAAGATGCCTGTATTACTTTGGCTAAAAGCACAATTCCATAAATTAATCATGATCCATCTTCCTTTTTCAGATGAGAGTTTTCAAGCTTGCCAAATCTTGGCCAACTCTCAATATGCTAATCAAGATCATTGGGAACTCAGTAGGTGCCTTGGGAAACCTCACTCTGGTCCTGGCCATCATAGTTTTCATCTTCGCTGTGGTGGGCATGCAGCTATTTGGGAAGAACTACAAAGAATGTGTCTGTAAAATTTCCAGTAACTGTACGCTGCCACGCTGGCACATGCATGACTTCTTTCACGCCTTTCTTATTGTCTTCCGCATCCTCTGTGGAGAATGGATTGAGACCATGTGGGATTGCATGGAAGTGGCTGGACAGCCAATGTGTCTCATTGTCTTTCTAATGGTCATGGTCATCGGGAATTTAGTGGTGAGTACAGTAATATAAGATTGAGGAAATACAATAGATGATGAACATTTTTTTATTTTTAATTTAAGTTTATGAAAGTCACAGAGGTATGTGACATACTTACTAATGTTACTTACAGGGAGTTCAATCCTGTGTGGGTGTGGGTGTTGTGGTAAAAGACTTTGAATGTTATTTAAAGGCAGAAATGTGTGCCTTAATATGTTGAAAATATGTCCTTATTGTCTTATTTTAGGAAAGACATAATAATGCTGCTGCAAATTAGTTATTTCATATTGGATTTCTTTGTTATGCTCTTCTTTATGGAAACTTCAAGAGACTGCAAATTGATCGGATCTTTTTTTCAGTCACCAACAGCAACAATTGAAAAATAATAAAAGGAAATATGGGTAGTACTCAGGGATGGGATCCAACCAGTATAACTACCAGTTCTGTTGCTCTGTGTCGTGCGTGCGCATGTGCGAGTGCAATGTATGACCTGCTGAGTTGCCTGGACAGCTGAGCAGCGCTGCGTGCAAGTGCACAGAGGTTGAAAAAGCCTTTTTTTCCTGCTTTTTCAACTGCAGCTGTGTCGTGCACAGCAGCTGCAGTTGAAAATGCAGGAAATAAAGGTAAGAGCCCGGGTGGGCGGGTGAGCCAAAATAGCAGCAGACATAGAACCGGTTCTATGTATGTTTTCTCTTTGCTGCTTTTCATAGCAACCGGTTCTACAGAAGTAGACTGAACTGGTTGAATCCCACCCCTGGTAGTACTGGCTACAGGCTAAGGAGATACAGCAGAGAAGCAGCGATAAAGATGATAAATGCCCTCTTCTCCAAAGAACCATCAAACAGTCCCAACCACAGTGCGGTGCAGCAGCAGAGCCACCAATAGCGTAAATTAAACAGTGCTGGTAGGACATAGGGGAGAAAGAGAAGACATATAACATCAGTGCAAAATGGCTGCAGGACTTGAGAGCAGACCATAGCAATATCCCAGAATAGGGACTGGTCATCACCACAGTAGCAGATGTCCAACAGCAGGTTAAGAACATGAAGAGCTAGACAGTACCTGGCACAGACATGGTCCACATGTACTGGTTAAAGAAACTAACAATAATGCATGAACTTTTAAAAGCACAGATGAACCAGATACTGTATTAGTAGCAGACTCCCACCAAATTGGCTACCCCAAGGAAGGACAGTATTGATCATGAAAGACTAGCACCATCCAACTACAGCCAATAATTACCTTCTCACAACATGGAAAGTCCTATCAGGCATCAGAGCTGTCAAGCTAAAGGGCCATGTTACATGAGCATAGCATCAGGAACTACACCAGAAGTTCAAAACATAAATTGCTCATAGATAGAGCAGTCACCCTAGACTTAAGGTCTAAACAGACCAATTTGAGCATAGTTTGGATTGACTACAATCTATGACTCAATGTTACACACATGGTCTGTGAAGAGCTGATACTATACAAAATCAGCAGAACATTAAGAACCTTCCTCAAGAAGTCAATGGGACTGTGGAAAAACAACACTAGAATTCACTTCAAGACTGTTGACACAAGTGGCCATTAATTGCAATGTATACCAAACTGATATGCTGTTCTGTATATAGCCTTGAACCCCGTCAGCCAAATAATCACAAAAAATGGAGATGGATACAAATTCAAAAGCCCTCTCTTTTACATGGATGACAGGAAGTTGTATGAGAAGAATGGATAAGATATAAACTCACTGATCCATCTGACAGTGATCCACAGTAAGGACATTGGGATGTCATTCAGACTAGAGAATTGTAGTCAGATGATAGTCAAGAGAGGGAAAATAGTTAAGAATGATGGGGTGGAACTACCGGGTGGGGCACATAGTAGACATATAGACCATTACATGTACCTTGTATCCCTCATTCATATGGGAACCACTTTGAGGAGGCAAGGATAATAGCAACTTCCAATACCACTGAAGGGACAGACAGGTCCTGAAAAGCCAGCTCAATGGGAAGAATCAGATCAACATATATGCTTTGGCAGTCATCAGATACCCTGCCAGTATAGTGAACTGGCCAAAGAAGGAGAAGGGAGCTGCCAGTGTGAAGACCCAGAAACTCCACACAATTTATGAAGGTCACCCCAAGTCCAACACCTAGAGACTATATACCAGAGAGAAAGAGAGTGGTCAGGGTTTAGTAAGTATCAAAGCCACTTGCATGGATGAAACAACATCCAGGAGTTCATCAGTAAGATGGCATCCAAAGATGAGCTACTGAGACAGCAGTTATGAGAGAAAGATCAAGTAGGGGAAGTATCATGGCAAAACATGGCAAAACTGATAGCTGAGGTGGCTGACATTGAGAAATTCTGCAACAGCACAGAGGCACTCATCATAGCAGCACAAGAATAGTCATTAAACGCCAGATCCATAGAAGCAGGAATCTATCACACTAGATAAGACCTGAAATGCAGCCTATGTAAAGATGGGTGTGTGTGTGTGTGTGTGTGTGTGTGTGTGTGTGCGTGTATGTGGTATACACCTGTGCAGGTACACTGCATGTGTGAATCAATTCCAACTCCTCTTGATATGTTTCTATAGTTTTCTTGGCAAGATTTCAAAACTGGTTGGTCTTTGCCTCCTCCCTAGGTCTTAGAGAAAATGAATGGCCCAAGATCTAACAACTAATTTCAGGTGTATGGCAGAACTAGAACTCAAAGTCTCCCAGTTTCTAGCCTGATGCCTTAACCTTTGCTAAATTGGCTCTAATATTAGATTCATGATACATGTTAAAGTATACTGCATTGTATTGAGAATTTTAAAATGAAGCAAATTTGCAATAGTAGCTACAATAAACAGTGTAATATGAATCATGGTAAGGTTTTGTGTTAAGAGAAACCTACACTTTGGATGTGATACAAGCCTATTATTATTATTATTATTATTATTATTATTATTATTATTATTATTATTATTATTATTATTATTATCCATGGATGTTTTCCAACTTCAATTTTGTATTGAATTTATGTTTCAAATATGAAGCTATTTTTGATATTATTTGTATATCCCATTAATTCCCACTGCTGCATCTAACTGATACTTCTGACTTTAAATCAGAAGTATTAAATTTGCAAAGAATTTTTAAAATTTCACTAGTTTGCTTCTTGGTCTTCCCATCTTATTCGAAGCAGGAAAGTAAATATATATTTTAAATCCTGAATTACCTCTCAGTTTGTAAAAGAAAGATGTGATTTTTGCCAAATTTTCAATCTACTTGAAGTTCCTTATAATCAACAACAATTCACATCCAGTCTTACAAGCAGATTTTAAGGAGTGTAAGGAAAAGTGTTTTGGATGCTTTTTGAGCATGGTTATTTGCTTGCAGATGTTTTATTACCCAATTAGATAATATCATCAGTTTATAGGGTCTACTCTCTGTTTATATATGGCTTGCCCTACCATTGTTAGTGGTCTTGTGTTTTTCCTTGATAGTTCTTGATTGGATTTTTGTCTTTTGCTTGATTATTTGTCTTGAGCTCCCTGGTTACCTGGGTATTGGCAACAATGCCCCACTCCCCGTCTCTTTATCATGAGCATGGATTCCAGTGGTACAATTCTAAGCAAACAGTTTTATTACAGGAACCCTGCTTTTAGTTTCTAGCAATGCTTGTACGGTATAGATGCAGCCTAGAGGAAGTAATATAAGAGAAGCTGATCCTAAAGGATGATGCTTTGCTTTGTAGAATAATAGCTTTCTATTTAGCTTTAATACAAAGAATCTCAAAAAATGAAAGAGACAGATGGATACCAATGGAGGAATCTATTCTTACACACATAGGCAAATATAGAAACAAATATTTCAGAGGTAAACATAAAAGCTCTTCCCCTAAAAATAATTTTTGTACAAATTAAGATTTTGCAGCAAAAAATCTGCTTGAATCTGCTGTTCTGGATATTGGCCAATAGTTGCTGTTGATAAAGGTTTTTCTCATTAATGTGTATCAGTCTCATCCTTTGCTGAACATGAAAGGGAAGACTGTGAAAAGGAATGAAGATTACTCAACACAAATTCCCAAAGTGATAGTTTCAGCTGCAGTATACCATATGAACTCAATATGTGAATGAGAAGCATTCATCAGGAAAAAAAATCTGTGATCTGCACATATTTATTGAAGAAACAGAAAGGGATATGTTCCATAAATCCTCTTCCATCCAAGTTAGGTTGGAGAAACCATGGAAAAAAAAGAAAATATACTCTACAATCCCCCTAATTTTAATGCTAGAAGTGCAAGTAATCAGGTATCAGTGTTGCTGACCAACATCCCACCAATTGCTAGGTTCAGATTATTTTTCTGTCAAGAGTTCCCCCCCCCACACACACAATTTATTGCTAGATTCAAATATGGTTTATTTATTTTAAATTGAAAATAAGCAAATGGAAATACAATTTAGGCAAAAAAGTTAACGAAGAGAAAGCCTCTGCAAAACATTAAATAATTCCATTTGTATGTATGTGACTTCCAATCTCCATTCTCTTGTCTCTCATCTCAAGCCAATAATTTTTCATGTTAAGAATGTAGTTTGACCTAAGAAACTTAGTATATTTTTGGAATCTCTTACGCTAGGTATCCTTTTTCTACCTATGCAAGTTTCAATAGCTATATCATGATTTATGAGATTTATTAGAGTGAAAACTCCTAACTTGAGTAAATGTTTCAGTTATTAGTGATTGCCAGCTATAAGTAGCATTTAAAAGAAGCCTCCAAGAGCTTAAAAGAAACCAAAGGAGTTTATATAAAAGTCCTAGTTAAGTCATGAGGCATAAGACATGTGTAAATAGCCATGACCTTGGATATCAGCAAAATCCCTTCTCAAATGTATTTCTGGCAGGATTGAAGCACAAATATCAACAGCTGTGAGTGGGCAGGAAGCAGGCTTTTCGCAGCAAACACATTCCACTTTTTTGCTGATGTTACTGTATTGGCATACCAGTCCTAAGGGTTTTATGATAAGAACATTATGAGAATGCACAGGACTTTCTTTTCAGCCAAACGTGGCAGACCAAAAGCAAGATCCCAAATTCAAAATAACCTTTTTTTACTGGAGCAAACAGATTCAGCATCTTGTTTCTATCAGGAGCCAGACTGATGACTACAAGAAATCCCAAAGTAGATCATGCAGAGTCCTCTTAAGGGCTGTTTGTGCTTAAGAATCAATATTCATGGAATATTGTTTGTGAATATTGGAGGATCTGCTTATCCGTCATGGCTAGCTGAATCATCAGAAATTAATCTAATCCATATATGATCATGGCTATCACTCAATTTTTGGAAATAACTCTTTTAAATTAATGATATATTGTTTGATGAAGACCTCCCCTTTTTCCTAGTATGAACTGTTGCTGGTATTGTCTATACCACAGTCACTAAATCTTGAAGTCCAACACTGCTTATTGCTCATCAGGTTTATTTCATGGGAGAAGAACTTTCTCTATTTTCTTCTGTGGCCTCTCCCAGGTCATCAGGGTTGCATCCATTCTAAAAATATTTGGAACACATAAGCCATCACAGGTTTCTCTCCAGATGACCAATTCCAACATGCAAAATAGTGCAAATAATAAGTCTTTCACATGTATAGGTCTTGTGTGTTATTGTAATTTAACAATCATTACATTGTGTTATCTCATAATATCGTTTGCCAAACTGAGCAAATGTTTTTTCATCATTTTTTTTTACAAAAATGAACAAATATTTTAATATTATTTTTGCTTTTTTGAATATAATAATCTTGAATCAAGTAAGAGTAAATCAAGTTAGATTTTATATTCTTATTATATACAACAGAAGAAAATACTGGTTTCTTTAAGGGGTTTTAACTCGGGGAGACATTTGCTAAGTTTTCTTTCCATCTTCCCCTGGACAGTGTCTAAGAAGCAGATCACTAGGAAGGGAGTTATTTTATTTATTTTAAATATACCTTATCCATAATTTATATAGTGTATTTCATTGGCATATTCACAATTATCAGAAAGTAGGCCATAGAGAAGTTGATGTAATAGTGTAATAAAAATAGGTTATGACTCAAGGCCTGGATGTATTTCAATGTTTTAATATATTCAACCCACCACAAAGTTCCTGGTTGACAAATTGATAAATAAAATAAGGATCAGACTTTGTGCTGATATGCAAAGAATAGCATCCTGTTAAAATTGCAGGAAATGCTTGAATAAACTAGAGATTTGAGGCAACATCATCATCTTTGTAAACAAAACAGTTTATAATACAGCATATACTTATTTTACATGATTTTTTATAAAATTTGGATTTTCTTAAATAAGAACATGGATTATTTGGCAACATAAGATATTTTCTTACATTTCTTTCCATTATCTTTATTTTTCTTAAACCTTGTGAATTGGCTGGCAAACTTATCCCTGGTTATTTCCTCCTATTGTCTTGTGGTCACATCAGCACAGAGGATAAAGTCTCCATTTCAGCACTGGGGATAAAGTCCCCATTATTCAGAAAACATTCTGAATAATTTTTTAAAGTGATATTTGCTTTTGTCCTTTTAGGTACTCAACTTGTTTTTAGCTTTGCTGCTTAGCTCCTTCAGTGCCGATAGCCTGGCAGGATCTGATGATGATAGTGAGATGAACAATTTGCAAATTGCAATTGGCAGAATCACTCGAGGGATTGATTTTATAAAAAAACATGTCCTCCTGCTGCTTCACAGAGAACTGAAAGAGAAAACAGAGCTATCATCTGAGGAACCAGATGACAATAAAAAGGAAAATTTTGTTCTCAACCACATGGACACTCTCAATGATTTGGACACAGGCCAGGATTTCAAATCCGAATACATGGATGGAATGGTAAAAAAAGAACAACTCATTGATGAACTGAGCCAAATGAACTTCATTAATAATCCCAACCTGACCATAAATGTGCCCATAGCATCTGAGGAGTCTGATCTTTATGATGAAACTGATACAGGTGAAGAAACTGCTGATGACATCAAGGTGAGTTTTTTTCCTAATGAGGTTAGTGCAGAGATTCATCTGGTTGGAGGTTTTTGAAACATATTCACATTCAGGATCTTTTGATGAGGCTATTCTCAAAAATGTTTGTCCAAAAGGTAGGTTGTTTATCAATACCAATTGCATTATGCATTGAAGAGGATTCTAGAACAATTCCTATTCACAAGGTATGTAGTTTTATGGAGGGAATGAAACTGGATAGAAGAAAAATTGAATGACTAGTACTTGAGAGAAAAAATAAAGGAGATTTTGTCAAGCGACATAATGGCAACATTTCCAAACATACAGTACTTTTTCATAATGTCATTCTTTTTTACGTAACTGTTAGTGCAAGTCTTTAAAAAATATCTGTTGTTTTTCAAATGCATCATGTGATGATTATTATCTTCATATATCAGTATACTGCCTCCATGGAGAAAAATCTATTTAGGTAGTCATGAGGACCAGGGGTAGGCTTCAAAAATTTTAGCAACGGGCTCTCTGCCGGTTGCTGTGTGGGCGTGGCCATGGTGGGCATGGCCTAGTCAATTTCCTGCATCACAGCGGGGGTGGGTGGGTTTGCCCTTCCTGGGCTCCAGAGACTTTCCTTGAGCTCCGGGAGGGCGAAAAGGGCCTTCCTGGGCTCTGGAGGTTCTGTGGAAGCTGGAAACGGGCCCATTTTTGGCCTTCCTGAATTTCCAGGAGGCCCATTTTTCATCCTCCCTGAGTCTCCGCATAAGCCCTACTCTTACCTGCATCCAGAACAGGCTGTGTGAGGACTCCTGGGAGGGGAGGGGCAGGGTGGGCAGGGCCAGCCAGAATTGGGATTTGGGGGCTCTCTGAACTGCACAGAATCTTAGCTAAGGGCTCTGCCAAACCCCTGTGAACTCCCAGCAGCCCACCCCTGACCAGGACTCAGAAATGACTAGATGGCACATAATCACATTATTGGGACTCCCTAGTTGGTGGTTTATATGCAACAGTATGATGTCTTACAAGGAAACCTCTGGTTGAGAAATTAGTCTTTGGTTGCAATTGAGATATATTGTTCAAAATGGGCCAAAATCTCATTTGTATTGTGCCCTTGATCTTAGCAGGAAATGCTGCACATAATGTGGGAGTTGTTAAAGTAAATTAATATGCTTTTTTTTTCTCCTAGTAAAATCTGTTATGTGAATGTTATGATTAAATAACAGAAAAAAGTCAATATAAAGGAGCCCATTTAATGATGATACAAAGTAAATCGGGGACATAAGAGAGAAATATAGGAAAGAATGTGAATTAAATGAAATGGAAGAAAAATTGGTATGTTTTGTGTGTGAAGATAAGAGAAAGGTGAATAGTGTAGATCTGAATGAAGATGGATAGACCTTGAAGAATGGGGTTGATAGATACATGGTGGAAATGAAGGTGAAGCTTTAATTATGAATGAAGAGTTTAAAGTGTGTGAATATTTAAAAAAACTATAAATTGGTTATTATCATCTAATTGTGAATACAAACAAATTCTTGGAATTATGTTAGTTGCAGGGGCTGCAACATTTTGAAGGAACATGACTAGGGGAAAATGTAATTCTACTAGAAAGACTAAAATAATGCATCTTTTTTTCATTTAATGTCAGAAAAAGATCGTAGGGGAAAGTAGACATGGGAAAAAATGGAAAGAAGTGATGAAAATCTAAAATGAAAGTTGAATGTCCTAACTAAAAGGTAGAATAATTCACTGATACAATAAATAGATGATAAAAGAAAAAAAAAGATGTGGAACTATTTGAAATGACGACATATGTTTATGAAGTTACCATATAGGAAGTATGACAAGGGTGGGATTCTACCAGTTCACACCTATTTGCTAAACCCGGTTGTTAACATTCTAAGCAGTTCGGAGAACCGGTTGTTAGAGGAAATTACTGGCCTAATCCTATAAGGAAGGCAAGAAGGAAACATTCTGGTGTTGCTTACATAAACTGCCTCTCCGTTAACCCTTATTACATTCTTGACAGGATTAGACTTCCTGTCTCAGGAACCTCTCTGGAGTTTTTTTTCCCCTCCTTTGCTGGTACTTTGCTTGTATGGAGTGACCATTCAAAGTTACAGTGGCACTGAAAAAAATGACTGCTGACCATTTTTCACACTTATGACTGTTGCAACATCCCCACAGTCATGAGAGGCCAGGCGAAGAGATGCGTGCCTCGATGTGAGTAATATTGAGTTGGCCATGCCCAGCCAATAACATGACCACCAAGCTACGCCCACCACCTAAGCCACGCCCACAGAACCAGTTGTTAAAAAATTTGAATCCCACCCCTGAAGTATGATAAGGGATCTTTGGTGTGATTAGAAAGAAATTTGGATGAGAAAAACATTTTTAAAAAATAGTGCAAAAATGCAGATAAAAGGAAGTTATTGTATAATAAGTATAGCAACTAAAGAATAGATGTAATGTATAGTGTTAAAGAAATCAAGGGATTATTAAGACTAATAGAGATAGAAATAATGCAATGCTGATTTTGCTTGTAAATGTTCCAATTGATGAACCCAATTTAAAGAAAGCTATTTCCCGTGCAATCCCATATGGTTAAAGTTCAAGATCTCTCTTCCCCCTATTAGGCCAGGTCACATTGTCCAATAGAAACTTCTATATTGTTGTGAGAAAGTCTTTTTCGGCTCTGGTAAGCCCCTGCCAAAATGTCCTTGGTTCCTTGGTTCCCATGGCTGGCATCTTGATGTCTGGAGCTTCATTCTATCTCCCCCTCCCCTCCCCCCATAGTCTGTTGGCAAAGATAATAGTTGCAACAGCAATAATGCCATTTGAAGTTTGACATCTCATTCTTAAAAGGTAAAAATCAGGGGTGTCAAATTGGATTTCTTTGAGGGATCAGCACTGTAGTTCTTCTCTGTGGGCAGGGGGCAGGGGGGAAGAAGACGGATGCCTCCTGCAGCACCTTGCCAGCCAAAGTGGCATGGGGGGGGGTCTTGTATGACCCCCCCTGCATCTCATTTTAACCCTCCATGGCCTCCTGCAGCACTCTGCTGGCCAAAAACTGTTCGCATGGCCTATTTCCAGGCTGTTTTTCAGGTATTTTGGGCCATTTTTCAGCCTGTTTTTCACCCCGTTTTCAGCCCAGTTTTGGCTGGCAGAGTGTTGCAGGAGGCCATGGAGAGTTAAAATGAGGTGCAGGGGGGGCCCCATTTTAGTCACCAGAGGCACTGCCAGTCAGTCCCTTGATATATTCAGGCCGGCCCCTGGGGCTGGATTTAAGCACCCCACAGACCTGATCCAGCCCGTGAACCTTGAGTTTCACACCCCTGGCCTAAATGAAATGGTCAGTACACCATTTAATATACAACAAGATTGGCAAAATAAAAATGTTTTACTATCGTTTATCATCCTGCTGTAGCTTGAGCACATGAGCTCATGGCCATCTTCAACCAAGCACACTCCAATCTTTTTCATCAGCACTACTAGGCTTCTATTCTGTCACTCTGTATTGCAGAACTGAATCAGGCTGTTGAGGAAAAACCTGAAAGGACCATTGAAAGGAGTGTAGAAGTAACTTATTTTATTAACACATTTTAGTAGAAGTCATACCTGCCTTTTCATGATTTGCATCTCACTTCACCAAATGAATAGAGTTGCTAGAATGAAGTAAGATTTAAATAGGGGTGAGGCAGGAGGGGAGAAGGGAGAGGAAGATAGGCCAGTTATTAATATTTATTTATTTATTTATTTGGTTTGTCAATTGCTTACAAGATAATAGATATAAGTAAAAACATAGTTATGAATACATGGATACATATAAGAAAAATAAAAGAAACAAATTAAATATGAAAGACATAATTTTAAATTGTATACTATTTAGAATAAAGCATATTAAATAAGCAACTATATAAATTGAATGAATGGATGAACAAATGAATGAACAAATAAATAATTGCAAGTATCCTGCAAGGAGCCTAGGTGGCGCAGTGGTTAGAGTGCAATACTGCAAGCTACTACTGCAATTTGGCAGATTGAATCCCACCAGGCTCAAAGTTGACTCAGCCTTCCATCCTTCCGAAGTGGGTAAAATGAGGACCCAGATTGTTGGGGGCAATATGCTGACTCTGTAAACCACTTTGAGAGGGCTGTAAAGCACTATAAAGTGGCATATAAGTCTAAGTGCTATTGCTATTGGTATCTTATCAATTAACAATTGTACTTTGTTAAAAATCCATTGTGTTTGTTGAGACCCTCTGATATTGCTGAAATCTCTTAATGTTTGTGAGTTTAGGAATTTATCACCCAGTGGTGTTGTAAATGATGTCCACTTTTCCAAACCCATCTCTTTGCTGTTTAGTGAAGTCCATTTTTCCAAATAGTTATATAAAATGTTCTAAAAATCTGAAATCTGTTGTTACTATTTTGTTGTTGTTTTGAGTCTGATTTCAAATTTGTATTCATCAATTATTTTATGTAAGATTTGTCTCATATGTCCTATGTAGAATCCAGAGGGATATTACTGGCAAGATTATTGAATATGCCACATTACAGGAAAAATATATGAAGGTACCTCAAACCTCATTTGTGTCCTCCTAGATCTTCATGTTGGAACAAGATAAAATACCTGGATTTGTTGCCAGACTAGTTTTATAATTCCATCAGATTTTCCATCAGATTTTCAAATTGGTCATTCCTATTTGTAGTCAGCAGAGCTATCTCTATATTCTGATATCCTAGACTTCCTTCCTTCCCATGTCTTCTTTCTGCCTTTAATCTGCACCTATCCAAACAAACTAGTTTTTTAACTAGCACACATTCCCATCACATTTTTGCAATTTCCTACCAATATCCATTCCTTAATTTTTTTCCTGTTTTCTCAGTACATTCTTACTAGGCTGACGAAGGTAGGACGTAGAAAGGGAAACAATCTACTGGATCTGGGTAAGGATTGCCTAATTTTTACCAGAATTAAGCTAAATTAATCAAAAGTATTTTTGAGAAGAAGGGAGACTATGGAGAGAAGGAGGGAGATAATTATTTTCCCGCCCCCTCCAATGGAAAGCAGTGAGTAAAAGTTTTGAACTGATTACACATCCACAGGAATTGAAAGAACTAAACTATAACTATTTTTAAAATGGGAAGAGAAAGACTGCACTGAGTATTTTAGCAAGATAAGTGCAATCTAAGATATAGATATGGATAATATGTACCTCTACTGAGCTATTTTTCCTATGTTTTTGGCTATATTAAGGGAAAGTCATTTCCATTCCTCTTCTTTGACTCCTAAACTCATAGTGAAAAAGGAAAAGAAAGTAAGGATGCTACCTACTGACCAAAAATAATATACAAAATAAATATTTTGGAACTGTTAAGCTAAACAAGAGATTGAAAATACTTTGTTTTGAGGACTGCTGCACCTGTTGTCTAGAGACAGACTAAAGACTAATTTTAGTTTGAAAATTATTGTGGGAAAAGCAAGATAGGTGACAGTTAAGAAAAGAACTGCTTCTGAATTTCTGTGGATTATAAATACTTTTGGTGGACGGACAGAAAAAGTGGAAAGTCAAATTTTTATTTTGAGATGTGGGAAGAAGACCTTAGGTTTAGTTCACATTTTGGAACATTAGAGTATTAAGGACTGAGGACTGCTATCAGTGGGCCTTATGGATTATAAATATTAATTGATAGAAGATAAGACAGCATAAAAGACATTCTTAAGGATGAATATTGTTCCTCTTTCCCTTTTTTACTTTCTGGTTCTCTTCTTATAAAATATGGCTAGTGTGGATTGATCCGGTGAACTATTGGAATATTGAAAAATCAAAGACTAGGGTTACATTGGGCTATGTGGATTACTGAGATATTGAAGATTGGTTGAACTTGAATCGGAGGGCATTGGATTTGTAATATGTTTTTTCCCCTCTTCTTATCTGATACATGGGATATTGAAGTATTAGGGTGCCACTGGTGGGTAGCTTTTGGTTGGTTTGCTCTTGGCTATTAGTAGGGTTGGTTGGATGTACCTGTTGCTAGCTTACAAATAGAGGAAAGAAGAGAAAGAAGGAATCAACGTTAGCTGTTGAGATGTCAAGCACCTCAAATTTAACCAAAACAGGGAAGAAGGCATCTTCTACACCAGTGGGCCAGGGACTACTGGTGGTCCATGAGAAAATTTTGGTGGTCCACAGAGAAATGTCACCCCCCCCCCAAAGCACCCCCCAAAGCAATTAATCCAGGCAGCACGGGAACACAAGGCTGCGCTACCCACATGGCCTGCAGGAACACAAGGCTTGTGTCGCTTGCATTGCAAACAACACAAGGTAGTGAGGGGAGGGGAGAAAAGGCAGAGGAGGGGAACTTACCCCACTCACCTCACATGCCTTGCCTGACCACCGGGCTGCTTCTTTCTGCTTCTTTCTTCTTCTGCTTTTGGCTGCACACAAGGAAAGCAGTAAAAGTCTTTCTTTCTCTCCTCCAAACTCCACCAGAAATAAATACATAAAATTAATGTAACAAATTAAGTTGGATTTGGAGAAATGGAAGAATTTACAACTATCAATGATAAGGAGAATATCTACTATAAAAATGAATATATTACCAAAGTTAGTTTTCTTATTTCAAACAATACCGATAAAACTAGAGAAAAAGTATTTTGAAGAATTAAATAAACAATTTTGAACTGTATCTGACAAGGGAAAAAAGCAAGAATAAAATTGAAAATGTTACAGGAGTCTAAAGGCAATTGGGGGGGGGGGGGGATGTTGGGCTACCAGATTGGGAGCTATACTATCAGGCATCTGTACTTACATAGGTAAAAGAATGGATAAATTTGAGGCATAGAAGATTATTACTAGTGGGACATGATCTTCAATTAGGATGGCATGCTTTCCTGTGGTATAGAAGGAGTACAGTACATAGATATTTTCAAAGACATTATGTGAGGAATGGTTTATTCTTGGTATGGGAAAAAAATCAAATTACAAAATTATAGGAAAATACCAGTCTGGCTTTCTACAATGGAAGCATTGATACATCTAAATCTTATTAATTGGATATTCTAAATGAGAATGGAGAATTTAAAACTAGACAGGAATTACAAAATCAAAGGGTGGACTTAGCTTGGTGGCCACACTTGCAAATACAATCGAGATATGAGAAAGATGCAAAAATATGTTTTTTTTTTATAAAGAACCAACAACACTTGACAAGATGTTATTAAGGACAGATGAAAAACTGATAAAAATATATAGTTATTTATTAAGCTTTAAAATGGAAGATGAACAAGTTAAAGAAATAATGATAATATGGGCAAAAATCTTTAGCTATAGAACTAGATAAATGGCAAAAATTTTGAAACAGAAACTACAAACTGACAAACTGGCTGCTGCATATAAGGAAAATCTCTATAAAATGTTTTATAGGTGGCACTTGCCACCAGCAAGATTAGCAAAAATATTTAACAACATGTCCGCCAAATGTTGGAAGTGTAACCAGACCCCAGGTACTTATTATCATATGTGGTGGACATGTATGAGAGCAAGAAACCACTGGACGAAAATACACACATGGTTGGAAAAGATATCAAGTAGCATATAGATTTGAAACCAGAAATATTTTTGTTAGGTATAATACCAGAAAGTGATGATAAAGGGACTATATATTTAATTTTACATGTATTGACAGCAGCCAGGATTCTATTTACACAATGCTAGAAAAATAAGAACATCCCATCAAATGAAAATATAATTCAGAAAATATTGGGATTGTGCAGAGATGGATAGATTGACAGTGAAAATAAAAGGAGATACAGAGTATTATTTAACATGGAATAGATTTTATCAGTGGTTAGAGATAAGAGGTAGAAATTAGATGAAAAAAGAATATTGCTGTGTATAAATTAACCATGAACATTGTTTATAACTATAAGTATGCTAATATAATCAATATGATTACAAATAAGCTAACATAATTATAAATATGGTTAAATCATTCTGTTGTACTACTACTACTAATATGTTACTGTTTCTTTTTTTTCTTCTTTTCTTTTGTAAAATGGTATGCCCGGACAATACACTTATTCAAAATGCTTATATATAAATAAATAAATAATTAAAAAAGAAGGTAGGAATCTTCCTCTCCTGTCCTGACTTCTTAAATCTGAGTTTCAACCAGACTACCCTGATCCTGGGTGTTGGTGCTTTCTCAATGATGGTACTCTCAGTGACAATCTGGTCAATTACTTTTTAACTACCACTGAGTCAATATATTTCTGTGCCACCCCAGCTTAGATGTTCTTATCCCTTCCTGACAATGTATTACTTCCTTTTTCTTTCCCACTATTGTCATGTTTACTTTTTGTCTGCTTCTTTCTTTCTCTCTCTCCCAAACTTCCTTAATCCAGATCTGCCTTCTCCTCATTTTTTGCCATGGCACAATTCCATAAACTCTTCAATAATTCCCGAATTCCTATCAAGAGCACCTCTCCAACTTTCTTTCATCATCTCTTTCTTCTAATTATTATATTTTCGTAGTTTTTTTTTTAATAGACAGCTGACAGCTTCCAGTCTGCTTCACTGTTGTTTTATGCCCACTATATGACATACTAAGATAGACACTTGCCAGCTTTGGTTGAAAGTCATAATGTTTAGAACTTCCTCCTTTTCTCTTTGACTTTTCTATCTCTCAGAAATAAGGGCATAATACATTTCTCTGTTACCATTACTCCACAAAGAGAATCAAAAAATTGGTAGTGGGTGAGTCTCTAGCTACTCTTCTTGATACTGCATTCATGGAAAGCAAGGCAAGGAGCCAAAGGAAACTGTACTGGGCTCTTGGGCAGTGACATCCTCAGGTTGCCATAACAGTAGATGGCATATTACAGATGCTTTTCAGGTTCCAGTGTAAGAGATTAATTGGATAGCAATGAAATATGCACTGAAAGAGGCTCCTAATATTCAGAGAGAGAGAGAGAGAGAGAGCACTATTCTGAATAGAAATATGCTTGTTATGAAACGGATTTTCAATGAGAGTGGTCTATACCAGGGGTCTGCAACCTTAAACGCTCAAAGAGCCATTTGGACACATTTCCCACAGAAAACACCGGGAGCCACAAAATCTGAGTGGGCATGCCCAATTTGACGTCACTCACTCCCACCCAGTCACATGACCCCCCCCCCCAGCCATTCCTACCCAGGTTTTGTGGTCCCAGTATTTTCTTTTCTCTGGGAAACAGGTCTCTCTCTCTCTGTCTCTCTCTCTCTCTCTCTTTCTCTCTCTCTCATGTCTCCCTCTCCTTCTCTCATATATCTCTTTTTCTCTAATCTCTCTCGCTTTCTCCCTCTCTCATCTCTCTCTTTCTGTCTTTCTCTCTCACATCTCACTTTCTCCCTCTCTCATCTCTCTCTCTCTCTCTTTCATCTCTCTTTTTCTCCCTTTCTCTCTTTCACTCTTCCCCCTCTCCCATCTCTTTCTCCCTCTCTCTCATCTCTTTTTTCTCCCTCTCTTTCTCTCTCTCATCTCTTTCTCTCTCCCTCCATCTCATCTCCCTCTCCCTCCCTCTCATCTCCCTCTCTCTCATCTCTCTCTCTCGCATCTCTCTCTCTCATGTGTGTGTGTGTATGTGTTCCCACTGGAACCATTTCCAAAAGCAGGCGAGGGTTAGGTTTTGTTTTTGTTTTTTTGCTGATGTTGTTCCTTCTTCTTTTTCGAGTGCTTTTTACCATATAATTTAAATTAAAAGTCATTTCAGGTTCCCAGATAAATGAAGTTCTTTTGTCCCCCTCCTGTGGCTTCCTGTTGGCTGAATCTACCACTGGCTGGCCCCATCCTTCACCCTCCTCTCCCACTCACTCCTCGCCTGCCCTGAGAAGGGAAAGGCAACAGCAGACTTGCTCCATATTCCAAGGTGGGAGTGAAGTGCTCCTCTACTTGCCTCTTCTTTCCATCTTGTTGGTGCTACGCGCACTTTGGGGAGATGTGTGACTTGCTCTCAACACTGAGACAGTGTGGTATGCTACCAGTTCAGCCCAGTTCAGCCGAACCGGTAGCAAAAATTGCTACCAGTTTGGCTGCACTGGTAGTAAAAAAAAAGGCTGCGACGATCAGCTGAGAGGAGAAAGAAGAGAAAAGCACAGGATTGGCCCTGCTACCCGCCCATGTACTTTTCTTTATCCTCTCAGCTGATTGGTGCTTGCAGGCCTCAGCTGGTGTATGGAAAGTTGTATGCGTGCATTAGGTGTGCACGCACACATGATCACCGAAATGGTAGCGGAACAGGTAGGATCCCACTACTGCCCTAGACACTGGCCGGGCCAGCTGCAGTTGATGCTGCCACATTGTAATGGGCTCCAGGGGGAGAACGGGACACCATTTCCCCCACTGTGAACTGCACTAAATTTAAGTGTGCTGCCATGGAGGCAGCTAGAGAAATATGGGGATATGCATGTCTTTCTCTCCGCCCCGAGACACTGATGCCGTTGCTCTCTCCGCCTCCATGGCCTACTCGCTTAAACTTAGCATGCTTCATAATGGGGGAGATGGCATCCCCTCCTCCTCTGGAGCCCATTATGATGCAGAGCATCGGCTGCAGCCAGCCCAGCCACTGCCTCAGGATTGAGAGCAAGTCACACATCTCACTGAGGTGTGCGCAGCACCAAGAAAGGCTGGAAGAAGAGGCAAGTAGAAGGGTGCTTTGCTCCTACCCTGGAATACGGAATGAGACTCCATCCATGCTATCACCCTTACCTTCTCAGGCAAGGAGTGACTGCGAGGGGAGGGTGAGGGGTGGGGCCAGCCAGTGGTGGGATCATCTGACAAGGAGCCGCTGCAGAAGGTCCAAAGAGCTGCAAATTGCCGACCCCCAGTCTATACAAATAGAGTGCCTGAATGAACATTTGGAATCAAAATAGGTAAGTTGTGAAAAGGCTTTTTATATATGTTGTGTACTTTTCTTTACCATAAGAAAAGAGGGACATGGTACCTCCTAGAGAAGAGTCATACAACATCTTTATCTTGTCATGGAGACTAAAATCAGTGGAAGGGACAGATAACTAATGATAATATTTAATGATGACTTTTCCTAGATGCACATTTACTTATCCAGTCAATGAGAAAAATCAAATGTTGGAAAAATTAAAAAGTATATTGCGAGAGTCTCACGACTCTGCAAATAAGGAGGCAATCACATAGTGGAGGAGCTAAGAAGAATGAATAATATATTAAGGCAATAACATGTATCCTTGAGGCAAATGGGAGTGGTAAGGAAAAAGAATTATTTTCTGACAGGAATGAAAAAAATCATGTTTCTTGGATGTCAGCTATAACACCAAGCCTTTATGTCTGCTGTTATCTGCAGAAAAGGTTAACATGAATATAATGGAAACAACACTATTCAGAGAATTTGGATCCAAAGCATAAACAAACATCCAAAGATAAAATAACTGAACTGTGGAATTGAAGAAAAGATGCTTATTGGGAAAATTATAGCTTAAAAAAGAGGTAGAATCCTGGAAGGAATATAAAAACAGTGAAGAAACATAGTGTGGCATACTTTGATGATGATGAGAATCTAGATGGTATAATCAATGACCATCCAAACAGAGGGAAATCAGCAGCAGTAACAAAGAAAAAAATAAACGTTGTAGATTCACCTCACAATTTTTCTAGGGCATCAATTCAGTCTTAAAATACTAGAAGCTCTTGAATGAGTAGCCCACCATCTGAGGCTTATAATCACATGGTCAGAAATCCTCACTGTGATCTTAATACTGGATCCCATTAAAATAGATTCAGCAAGTTTCTTTAACTCATAGTCTTCTCTGTTTTTCACTCTTCCCAGTCATTTATAATTTAAACTTATGCATATTCATGAATCTGCATTATCATCCCTGAGACAAGCTTTTATTTTATTATCCTCCAGAAATGTCTTTGAAGTACAGAAGTATGTAGACTTAGGTACTTCCATACATGCTGTCAGTACAGTTTTATATCAACAGTAAAACCACAATTATCAAACTATTTTGCAAGTAGATGTAAAATATTTCAGAAGCTAATGAGACGAATATCTTTCTCAGCATTATTTTTCTCTAGTGCCTTTAAGGGAATGGGAAATCTGCATTTAACTCCTCAAACAGAAAGATGCTGAAAATTGGGATAGCTATAGTCAATTTGTGATAAGGAAAACAACCTTCTGCATATATATACATTTCTGCATATACATACATTTCCATAACCTGGCACCTATCATATGTATTCCTCTTTCTTTCTCTGATTACATTATGATTGTTCTTGCAATAGAATAGCAAGAATGATGAGCAGAATTTTGAATATTCAGATGCTTCGCATTGTTCCAAGATCTGTTTTCCCAAATGGTAATAAGAAAGGAGAACTTATGCAGACTAATTTTGTTTGCAAAACATTAAGTGAATTAATGTTTGTGAGATCAGTAGGACACAAATCATTTTAGCCAGGATGATTCCAGGAGCTTCAAGTGCAGTAAATTCTGAACTGAATATAAAAACTACTTCATACCACAGACAGTCATGTGAGGGTCTTCTATAGCTTATAGATTTATTTGGGCAGCTAATTGTCAAGCATAATGAATCAGGATCATTTGTAAGGTTGCAACATAGATTTATTCAAGCCTATATATAAGAATCAGATCTATTAAAGTTCAGTATTAAATTGGTGCTAAATAGGGGCCAGGAGTTTAGGAAAGGTTGGACTTGGAATGCTTGTGGGAATGCAGTGGCTCTAAGTTAATGACACAGTTAACCCTCTCCCCTAGCTTTGTCTATTCTTCTCCTACATCAATATAGAACTGCATTGAAAAATGTGAGATAGTTATTCAGAAAGCAATCTTTTACAACCAGAGGTGAAATCCATTTTCAATGCCATTGTGATTGAGAACTCTTTAGCTATAGGTAAAGGTTCCCCTCGCACATATGTGCTAGTCATTTCCAGCTCTAGGGGGCGGTGCTCATCTCTGTTAAAAAGCCGAAGAACCAGCACTGTTCAAAGACATCTCTGTGGTTATGTGGCTGGTATGACTAAACGCCGAAGGCACACGGAAGGCTGTTACCTTCCCACCAAAGTGGTCCCTATTTTTCTACTTGCATTTTTACATGCTTTCAAACTGCTAGGTTGGCAGAAGCTGGGACAAGTAATGGGAGCTCACTCTGTTATCTGGTGCTAGAAATTTGAACCACCGAACTGCTGACTTTTTGATCGACAAGCTCAACATCTTAGCCACTGAGCCACCTAGTCCTCTTCTCTTTAGCTATAGTTTCCCATAAAATACAAATAATTCCCTATCACATCTGTGTTTGAAAAATTTCCAAGGGTATCTAGCTGACTTCTATGAGAAACAAAGTAGATAGACACAGGGGTGGGGTTCCATAATATAACAACTGGTTTGGTGATTGTGCACTTGCATTGTCATTCCATATGTTGTAGGCGTATTAAAAAAGCTCAGGAGGATCTTCAGCCAACATAACATACGTGCACACTTTAAATCCAAGAATACACTAAGGCAGAAGCTTGTCCACTTCAAGAATAAAACACCCAGACAAAAATTGAGCAACGTGGTATATTATTTATTTATTTATTTATTCAATTTATATACCGCCCTTCTCTCGAAGGACTTAGGGCGGTGCACAGCCAACTAAAACAATACATATAAAAAAGTTAAAACAGAATTAAATATGGGCTGCTCCCAGATCTAAAACCCCCAATATTAAAACCATAATTAAAACCCAATTTAAAGTCAATTTAAAATCAGCCCAGGCTGGCCTGCTCAAAGAGCCAGGTCTTCAAATAATGCCTGAACACACTCAGGTCGGTGGTTGTTTTCAACTTTGGGGGGAGCCCATTCCAGAGAGCAGGTGCCCCCACAGAGAAGGCCCTATTCCTCGGGGTCACCAGGCGGCACATGGAGGCCATCAGGACCCAGAGGAGGCCCTCCCTGTGGGAGCGAACCGGACGGTGGGAGACTACTGGCAGAACGCGGTCTTGCAAATAACCTGGTCCGATGCCATGGAGTGCTTTAAAGTTCAAAACCAGAACCTTAAAGTGCACCCGAGAGGCCACTGGCAACCAATGCAGCTCGCGCAGGAGTGGCGTCACATGAGAGCTTCTAGACGCCTCCATAACCACCCGCGCGGCCGCATTTTGCACCAGTTGAAGCCTCTGGGTGCTCCCCACAGGGAGCCCCATGTAGAGGGCATTACAGTAATCCAGATGGGAGGTGACCAGGGCATGAGTTACCGTGCGTAAGGTGTCGCAATTGAGAAAGGGCCGCAACTGGCGCATCAAGTGAACCTGATGAAAAGCCCCCCTGGAGACGGCCGTAATACGATCTTCCAATGACAGCCGTGCATCCAGGAGGATGCCTAGATTGCGAGCCCTCTTTGTGGGGGCTAAGATCTCACCCCCAATAGCCAGCGATGGAGTCAGCTGACCATATCAGGACGCCGGAAACCACAGCCACTCAGTCTTGGAAGGGTTGAGTCGAAGCTTGTTCCCGCCCATCCAATTCCGCATGGCCTTCAGGCACCGGGACATAACCTCCACAGCATCGTTGGGATGGTTTGGGGTAGAGATGTAGAGCTGAGTATCATCTGCATAAAGATGACATTTTACCTCAAAACCACGGATGATCTCCCCCAGCAGCTTCACATAAATGTTGAACAAGAGAGGGGAGAGGACGGACCCCTGAGGCACCCCACAAATGAGGGGTCCATCAACACAAATTGCAAGCGGTCAGAGAGGAAGGAGGAGAACCACCGTAAGACGGTACCCCCAATTCCCAACCCCTCCAACTGCTGCAATAAGATACTATGGTCGATAGTATCAAAAGCCGCCGAGAGATCTAATAGGACCAGGACAGAGGAATAACCTCTGTCACGGCCCTCCAGAGATCATCAACCAACACGACCAATGCTGTTTCAGTACTGTGCCCAGGCCTGAAGCCCGATTGGAAGGGATCTAAATACGTCGCTTCCTCCAGGTACTGAGGGAGCTGAGATGCAAACACACTCTCCACAACCTTCGCCACAAAGGTGAAGTTGGAGACTGGACGATAGTTATTCAAAAGCACTGGGTCCAGGGCAGGCTTCTTGAGGAGAGGCCGCACCACCGCCGTTTTCAGGGCGGTAGTGACCCCTCCCTCAATGAAGCATTGACAATCCCCTGGAGCCAGCCTCGTATCACCTCACCGGAGATAAAAACCAACCAGGAGGTCCACGCCCTCGGCGGTCACAGGATCGAACTCCTCCCAGATAACCATCTTAAGACTTGCCCCGGCTACCTCAATACAATGCAGTGAGCTACGTGCCAGATCTGTACATTGGGGAAACGAAACAACCACTTCATAAATAAATCTACCTGACTCTGTGGTTTCTTCCCCAAACCCCAAAAACTTTAACCTTAGATTGTCTTCTATTGACCTCACTCCTTTCCTAAGAGGTCTTTAGGGGGTGTGCATAAGCATAAGCCTACCATCCCTGTCCTATTGTTTCTTTTTTATTTTTCTTACAGGTATCCATGTATTCATAACTATGTTTTTACTTATACCTATTATCTTGTAAGCAATTGACAGAATAAAATAAATAAAATAAAAAATGCATGACACAACATAGAAGAACAACCACATCAGGATTAGATTCAGCAGTCCACCTGCATTTAAAAGACGCAGTCCACTCTTTTGAAGACAACAAAATCCATATTTTGGACATTTTTTAAATGTCTTCAAAGAAAAACCAGAAAGTCCAGTTGCCTCTTGAAAAAAGCACCTTTGGGATTGGGTCAACATATTGCTATTCTCAACTGGGCTTATTGGAGATGCTGAGTTGGGAAATGTAGTCAATGTTTTCGGGTCTTTGGTAGTATCATACTTCAAAAAAGGTTGACAATGCTAGGATTTAAAATTAATTAAATAGGTACCTAAAGGTTTTATTTCTTAAAATGCCTGTAAGCTATCAAAATCTGCAGCAAGTTTTAGGTTTGGTCACTCAAGAGGACTCAAGACAACCATAATATTGGTATTGCTGAATATTGTGAATTTTGGATGTCAGCAATTAAAATTAGACTATGTAGAGAAGAATCCTTTTCAGTACATGTAAATTATAAGTCAGCTGTCAGATATAAATGCCCTCCCTAACTTCTGGAGCATTTAAATAGAAATGATAGGAGTTGTAGGAGATACAAAGTTAAGGATGCTGCTCTGTGTTTAATATGTGTACCTGTTTTCAACATCATTGTTCACAATAAATGATGGTAAATAAAATAAAATCATGAACATTTATAGACTGTTTTCCCCTGAGCTATTAGGAACCTACGATCAGTTTCCTGCACAAGTAGGCATCAGTGCTTGAAATTTAGGAAATAGGACTGCCAGATGTGAGACTCCAGCATATTCTGAAGCCTCAGTATTCTCCGAAGTTAGAAATAAAGCTCAGTTTGATAGCCTCTTTCCTAATGTCAAGGCTCAGGAGCAGGAGAGCAAACTTCCTAAATATAAAGAGAAGCTAAAAGCTCTTTAAGAAACAGTAATTCAGCTAATAGCAGAAGATTTCCTATACACAGTAATGTTTATAGAAATAGAACTATATTAAAATGACACCTAGTGGCACATTCTAGGTTTACAACAATTTTTCCTCAAATAAGAAATATATGCACAATTATTTATAGTTTATCCCGCATATATCCTCCTCCCCTTAAAACATGTATACTTAAACATTAGTATCAATTATAGAGTTGAAGCTCTATAATTAAAGTGACACTTTTCCTAACATTCTACCACATTATTTGTCCTGAGAATTGCATTTATTGTAAACTGAAAATGCCAGGATCAATAAATACATAATTTCATAGAGACTAAAAATCAATTAAAAAGAGATATAAATGTAGCAGAAATCTGCAAAATATTACTAAGCAACCACATTGCAATGAACTTGTGTCATCACACTGTTGTAGTCTTATTTGTGCCTGCCAAACTTTCCTTCCCTGCCTCCCTCCTTCTCACTCCCATCTCCCTCCCTTCCTTCCTCCCTCCCTCCCTCCCTTCCTATGCAAGTCTCAAGCCTATAAAATTTTTACAGTATAACATGTGCACTTAAAATTGTATTTGGAACAGAACTGGTAATCTGTGGCTGTCTTACAACATAAGTGTAATATTTCCCCAATGCCAAGGATCAGTTAAGAATGGGCCACCATAGCTGAATTAATTATAATTTCCAAATAGTTTTAGAAATAGTCCAGGCAAAGCATGTTGTAACAATGTAATGGTGAAGCATGTTGCTACGTCCTCTTGTAACTGATAAGGGTGCAATTGGTATAACAAAGAAAATTTCACCAAGTCAAAATGGGTTCCAGTCATTATCCAAACATCAGGGTAGAATATAAACAGCATATGATCTAATGTTGTAGATCGGGGATGTCACTTAACAGATAACAGATAATCAGAGTTGGAAGGGACCTTGTAGGTCATCTAGTCCAACCCCCCACCCAAGTGGGAGACCCTATACCATTTCTGACAAATGGCGGTCCAATCTCTTCTTGAAAATCTCAAGTGATGGCGCTCCTACAGCTTCCAAGGGCAAGGTGTTCCATTGGTTGATTGCTCTCACTGTCAGAAAGTTTCTCCTTATTTCCAGGTTAAATCTCTCCTTATTCAGTTTCCATCCATTATTCCTTGTCTGGCCTACAGGCGCTTTAGAAAATAGCTTGACCCCTTCCTCCCTATGGCAGCCCCTCAAATATTGGAAGACTGCTATCATGCCTCCCCCGTCCTTCTCTTCACTAGACTAGCCAAGCCCAGTTTCTGCAACCATTTGTTGTATGTTTTAGCCTCCAGTCCCCTAATCATCCTGGTTGCTCTTCTCTGTACTTTTTCTAGAGCCTCAACATATTTTTTATAATGTGGTGACCAAAACTGGATTCAGTACTCTAGGTGTGGTCTTACTAAGGCTTTATAGAGTGGTATTAATACTTCCCTTGATCTTGATTGTATCCCTCTGTTAATATAATCTAGGATTTCATTAGCTTTTTTGGCTGCTGCTGCACATTGCTGGCTCATATTTAGCTAGTTGTCCACTAAAACTCCAAAATCCCTCTCGCAGTTACTGCTATTGAGCCTGGTTTCACCCAGTCTATATGTGTACTTTTGGTTTTTATTGCCTAAGTGTAGGACTTTTCTTTTCTCTACATTGAATTTAGATATTACTTGATTTCATTGAAGGCCGCATCAGGATTGTGTTTGATCTTGGAGGGCCAGGGGTGGGGCATGCCCAGGGGGCATGGTTGGGGTGGGCGTGGTTCATGGTAGGTGTGATACAGGACTAATGTTGGGGGGCACCTATGGTGGCAAGTGCTAAGGTAGGACTTTCCTGAGACCTTCACTTAATTTCATTATACAGATAATCCTCGAGTTACAAATGTAATAGAGACTGCCAATTACATTCATAACCCAAGGATTTGTTTGATTGAATCATGTTAAATGAACATGATCACTCCCTGCTTTCCTCAATACATTTATTAATCCAATGTGCAGGTCATTAAATGCACATGAGGTATCTCAGAGTGGGGAAGAGCATGTGGGGCTAGTGCTGGAGCAGCCATCCAAGGCCTTCCCCAATCCACTAAGATACCTCATGGTCCCTTGGGGTCATCACAATTGCTTCCTACCCCCCATCCTGTCCTTCCAGGTCCCCACAGATAGGGCCTGTTTTGCTAACATCCAGGATTCTCCCCACCCTATTTCCCATGGATTACTTACTTTTTGAAGATCTCCAGAGTCCAGAAGAGGCTGACCCACTGGCAGAGAAGCCAAAGTGTTTTATTCAAATGATGGCAAAGCTGTAAGAAGGTGAAAGAATGGTTGCAAGAATTGGGTATGTTTAATATAATGAAAAGAAGGATTAGGAATGACACAATAGTAGTGTTCCAATATTTGAGGGGATGCCATAAAGAAGACAAAACAAAACAATGACTGGAAACTAATCAAAGAGAGAAGCAATATTGGACTAAGGAGAAATTTACTAACAATGAGAACAATTGATGAGTGGAAGTTGTGGGTGCTCCATCACTGGGGACTTTTAAGAAGAAACTGGATAGGCACTTGTCTAGAATGGTAGAGAGCTTTTTGCTAAAGTAATGAGTTGGACTAGAAGACCACCAAGATCCCTCCCAACATTGTTATTCTGATTATATTTCAGATGGTATTTTTCCATATATCTTCAGATCGTCCACAGAGCTTCAGATTGTCCATTTAGCTTCAGATCATCCACATAAAGGAGGTGGGATAGCCTGGCAGATGTTTTTGATAGCCATGGCCTGAGTTTTCGGTATTGTTGACAGAGAAACCAGTGCAATGACAAATAGTAGTGGCAATTGTGAATCTCCTTGGAAGATTTTTCTATTAATATTAATCTCTAATTAAGATCGCAGTAAAAAGCAGGTATCGCTTCTGAGAAACTAGTAGATCAGCTTGGTCACAGAGCAGGACTCTCCACAGACAGAAGGAATAAAAACAGACAGCAATAATACACATAGGGTGGGGATGGATGCTCCTTCGCAGCTCGGAGAGAACCAGCGTATCAGGTAAGAACCAACGCCTATTCTCCTACGAGCTGCTCGGAGCATCCATTTGATTGGGACATACCAAAGCTTGGCCTGGACTACGGGCGGGATGCTGACTGGACCTGGAGTCTGTTGCTGTCCTGCACAACACCCTGTAGCACTCTCCTACCAAAGGCCGCATCTGCAGATGCAAAGACATCAATCTTATAGTGTCTGATAAAGGGGGAAGAAGACACCCATGTGGTGGCCCGACAAATGTTCGAGATAGGGGCTTGGATGGCCCAAGCGAGTGGAGTGCACTGTGATGCCCCTGAGGACTGCTAGGGCCTGGGCCTGATAGGCTTTAGCAATGGTGGCCCGCAACCAACGACCTATGGTGGTGGATGAGGCCCTAATACCTTGACTATGAGGCAGAAATACAACAACAAACAAAGCCTCGGTCCTCCTAAAGGATGCCGTGCGATGGATGTAGACCTTCAAGGCACGTCGGACATCCAACTTATGCCACTGATGTTCCAACTCTCAGGAAGGTTGAGGACAGAAATTGGGCAAGACCAACTCCTGTGCCCTATGAAAAACCGAATTGATCTTTGGAATAAACGTGGGATCCGGCCGGAGGACAACCCTATCTGCGTGAAAAACACAGAGATCTGACCTGATAGACAGGGAGGCCAACTCAGAAATGCGCCGAGCTGAAGTAATGGCCACTAAGAAAACAACTTTATATGTAAGAAATAGTAGTGAGGTGGAACGAATCGGTTCGAAAGGAGGCTTGGTAAGGGCCAGCAAGACCTTGTTCAAATCCCAGGTAGGGTAACGATGAACCATAGGCGGTCGTAAATTAGTAGCACTCTTAAGGAAGGCGTGAATAAGAGGGTGATGAGAAAGGGATGGGAAATTCTCATGGTCAATCACGGAAGACAGGGCAGAAACTTGTCTTCTTAAAGTATTTGGTGAGAGCCCCCGATCGAGACCAGCTTGCAAAAAATCCAAAATTTGAGCAATCGAAGGAGATCACGGATCAATATGAAATTTGGAACACCAGCTTGTAAATATGGACCAAGTTGCATTATAAATGCGATTTGTTGAGGGGCGCCTTGCAGCCTGGATGGTTGAAATAACCTTATTGGATAGTTTCTTGCTGATTAAACGCGACCGCTCAACCTCCAGATGGTCAATTGGAACCACTGAGGGTTCGGATGTTGAAGAGGACCCTGGGTTAGCACAATCCTGTCCGGAGGAATCCTCCATGGTTTGAACACAGACAGACAACAGAGATTGGCGAACCAAGGTCGTCTGGGCCAGTATGGAGCCACCAAAAGCAGATCCGCCCGTTCCTCTAGCATCTTCCGTATGACCTGAGGAATCAAGGGAAGAGGGGGAAAGGCGTACAAGAGCCCTGGGGGCCACGGGCAGCGAAGGGCGTTGAAATCCTCTGCCCCTTGAGAGGGGAATCTGGACACGAACCGTGGCAGGTGGGCATTGAGAGGAGAGGCGAAAAGATCGACCTTCGGAAGACCAAACCTCGTGACTGCCTTTTGAAAGAGCGATGAATGAAGACGTCACTCCGTGTGATCGACTGTGGCCCGGCTGAGCCAATCTGCCTGGGTATTGCAGATGCCCGAGATGTGTTCTGCCCTGATAGATAGTAAATTTGTCTCCGCCCAACGACAGAGACATTCCGCCTCCTGCATGAGAGGTTGAGACTGTGTGCCCCCTTGTTTGTTTAGGTGTGCCTTGGCGGATGTATTGTCTGTGAGAACTAAAATATGCTGGTTGCATACCTGCGGTAGAAGAGACCGAAGGGCCAGATGAATTGCCCGAAGTTCCAGCCAATTAATATTGTGAGACTGTTCCCTTGCTGACCAGCGACCTTGAACTGTGGATGATTGAAGGTTAGCACCCCAGCCGAGCAGGCTGGCGTCGGTGGTGACAGTGAGTCTGCGGGGCTCCTTGAAGAGACAACCCTTGTTGGTTGTGGATCGGGACCACCAGAGAAGTGATGTGAGAACTTTGGTTGGAACTTTGACCTTGTGACCGGAATTGCTGAGACTGGAACGTTGAAACGGCAGAAGGAACCACTGAAGGGACCTGGAATGAAGACGAGCCCAAGGAATAATAGAAATACATGAGATCATCTTCCCAAGAAGGGTAGAAAGATCAGTTAGAGAAACTGTATGCCGTGACCTGATCAGCTGCAATAGTTGTTGTATACTTTTATGCCTTTCGTCTGAAAGGTAAACCTTGCATGCCCGTGTATCAATGATGGCACCTAAGTGTAACAATCTTGTGGAAGGAATTAACTGGCTTTTGTCTCGATTAATAGCAAAGCCGTGTGCTTGCAAAATGCGTACAGTCGTCTGAGTATCGCGGACAGCCTGGGTAGAGGAGCTGGATAAAATTAAAATGTCATCTAGATAACAGTGCAACCTGATGGGAAGAGCGCGAATATGGGCAGCTAGAGCAGCGAGGACCTTAGTGAAAACCCGAGGAGCAGAGGCTAGGCCGAAGGGAAGAGCCCAATATTCGAAATGTTGACCATTATAGCAGAATCTTAAAAACTTACGATGTGATGGTCTGATCGGAATATGCAAATAAGCTTCCGTGAGATCTACTGAGGTGAGAAAATCTCCCTCTCTGATGCTAGCAAGGATGGAATGTAAAGTGTGCATCTTGAATTTGCAATAGACTAAAAATTTATTGAGTCGTTTGAGGTCCAAGATCGCTCTCCACCCACCAGAACTTTTTTTAACTAAAAAGAGTAGAGAATAAAAACCATGCCCCCTTTGGTCTGCCGGAACAGGTTGAATGGCCCGTATGTGTAGAAGATGCAGAATGGCTGCTTCCATGAGGCTATGCTTAACCAAATTTTTGGAAACAGGGGATACCCTGAAAAAATCAGATGGGGCGGACTGGAATTCTAAAGCAAGGCCAAACCTCACAGTGTCCCGGACCCAGGCGTCTGATGTGGAAGCGTCCCAGCTATCCGCATAAAACCTGAGACGGCCCCCTATGGGAAAAGACTCCCCTAGGCTAACGTGGACGCCTGAAGGATCTATTGCCGGAAGATCGGAATGATCGTCTGGATTGGCCGCCTCTCCGGTATCGATCCCCAGGGTCGAACCTGTCTGAGGAGAATCCCGGACGAGGAAATTGGGATCTGGATGGTTGAGACAGAAAGGAACTCTGGGAGTAAGGTCTAAAGGAACTCCTCCGAAAGGACTGGGGGTACCTTGGGTCAGACTTCCGAAAACGGGAAGGAAGAATCTTTTTCTTATTCTGGGTCTCAATGAGAAGCGGATCTAAAGAGGGACCAAACAGCTTGTCATTGTTAAGAGGAGCAGAAGCAAGCTTAGATTTGTGCTTGATGTCCGCCTGTCAAGGCTTAAGCCAAAGGAGGCATCTGGCTGAAGGATGAGATGCAATGGCTCTGGTAGAGAATTTTACCGCATGAAAGTCGCATCGGCTGAAAATTCTGTAGCCGCCGTGAGGTTAGCAATGCCCTGATGGGTCCTTAGATTAGATGCAGGGACATGCTCACGAAGTTGTTTCAGCCATCTGAGTGAAGTCCTATTGAAAAATGAAGCCACCGTGTCATCTCTGATAGCCTAAGCATCAGAGTGATGGGCTTTGCGCAGCGCTACCTCGGCTCTTTTATCCTCAGGCCTTAAAACCTCAAGCGGCTCGCTTGGAAGAGGAGAAGGAGAGGTGAGATCCACAATGGGTTCATCGACCTCCGGGATATTTAACAAATTGAGGTATTCCGGGGCCAAATCTGATTAATAAATAATAAATAAATAAATAAATATTAAAGAGTCTCCTATCGTAACTAGTAGGAGCCGGGCATGGAACGGGGGAACGGAACTGTTTTTGAACTAGTTCCATAAACATTGGAGGAACAGGAATCACTTCAGCGTGAACAGTAGGCTGATGAAAAAATAGATCTTGGGGACCCTCCTCTGTAGGATACATGGGGGGAGCTGATGTGTCGATGCCTGCCATGTTAGTCGCCTTGAAGAGGAGGGATTTAAATAGGTGAGGCTGAAACAGATCAGTAAATGCCGATTGGTCCGGGGAGAAACCTTCATCCTCGGACATCCCCCCCTCTAAAAGATCCGATTTGGATAAGGAGTGTTCCGCCTCATGAAAGGACTCTAGGTCACTGTGTTCCAAATCTTGCATTTGAAACAGCTCCTCAGCCTCCATCTCCAGATCCCCTCCCTGAATGTCCTGCATTGGAATATCCTCAAAAGGTATTACCCGATCAGCAGGTAGTTCCAGCCTGACTAGAGACTGGGGTGGCTGAATCTCAAGGTCAACAGGGACAGGCTGATGTCGTGTCATGACAGCATGTTGTAAACCGGCAGAAATCCCCTGCCTGATCGCCATCTCCATCCATGATCGCATTTGGGGCGGGATCTCCTCAGGCAAGGAAATTCCTGGCGAAGGCCTGCAGCAGTAGGGGTAAAGGTGGCCTCAGGAGGACCCCTAGAGGCTGGCAGGTCGGATGACTGAGTCTGGTGTCCCACAGAACCATGACTATGTCTGGAGGAGAGGGAAACATCTAGTGGGGGGGGGGACAGACATGAGAGGAGGGCCCAGGAATAGAAGGAGAAAGGTGCTGAGAAGGTCTTTGTACCTCACGAGCACACTTATCTATTTGTTTCTCTAAGACCCTATGGCGCCTTCTGGCATCACGCTCAGAAGCTTTAGAAATACCCCCCACATTTTTGCATTTGAATTTTGATTTTGCATGCGAGGCAGAAGGCCGAGAACCGCTACCCCCTGCCATAATAAGTCTGTATAATACAATTTGCTAATATCTATGCAAATGAGGTGGTTGGCATGCCCAGGAACTTTGCCCAGCAGGGAGGGAGCCCTGATAATAATATCTATTGATCAAATAATTGGATTTATAAATTTGCAAAACTGGAAGAAAAAGAATTGGATCACCAATCAGCTAGATTAAGAATGCCAGTCGGGCCTACTCAAAAAACAAAAAGGCCCAGAACAGCAATACTGCACAGGCTGACTCAGGCCTAGGGTGCTTGCTGTATGCTGCTGGGAAAGACTGTGAGGCTTAGCCAACAAAGTTCCAGAAAACTCAAGAATAATAAGGCCTTCTGCCTTATAGGAGATCCTAAGAGAGCACAAATTACTCCACACAGTCAACAGTTAGGGACAAAGGAAGGCCATGAGGCTCTGTGACCGTTAGAAAACAAAATGGCGGCCGCCCGAATTTTGGCGCGCACGCGTTCCTCCAGCAATGGAGGACCGCAAGGAAAAACCAACACTAAGTTAAAAGAGGGAGGGAAACGATCGCACTTCACTCCCTCTAAGGAAAAAACGGCGTTCGGGGAATTTCAGAGTAATTGGCTTGCCACGCTGTAAAAAAGCGGCGCAAGATGAAATCGGCAGGGAGGGGGCGGGGGGGGGGGGCTGGAAAACAACGTTCCAGGAGACCCCCTTTAACTAAGGGGGGGAGAGCTGAGAATCCTACCCCCCAATTACTTATTTGAGCCTTGATCACCCAAAGGGAGAACAGAGGGATTGTGCTCTCAGTGCCCAAGTAAATACAAGTAAAAACAGAATCAAATCGAAATGCAAAAAAACGGAAGAATAGAAAGGCCAAAGACAACGAAAGGACACTGAAGAATAAAGGAGGGATAAAATAGAATTGGAAAAATACAGAAATCACCTACTTCGACCAGAATAAGCTCTAAAAACAACCTATTCAGATGAGGCTGAGCTAAAAACTGGAGAACGCTGGGAGGAGTCTCGTGGAGGAGGAGGAGCGTTCCGAAGTTTAAGCTCAGCCTATCAAGACGAAGACTGAACCAACCCAATCAAATGGATGCTCCGAGCAGCTCGTAGGAGAACATATTATTAAAGGCAGAAAGTAGGCCCAGTCTTTCTTAATAGCCTCCAGCAAGAAACCTCAAGTTTTTAGAGATGGATATTTAGTATCCATTAAGAAAGACTGGGCCAATCTATTCACAAACAAGACACTTTCCACTCCAAATGATGGGATTAAAGTTTACATCCCTCACCCAAATTCTAAGAATAGGACATGATTTTTAGGATATAATAGGATTAATCCACCACCATTAGGATAGCAAAAGATACCAGGTTCACTACATTGCACAACCCACTGAAGCATTTCAAACAGAAAACCTGAGAAACCTATAAAAATCCGTTCACTCTTCAATAGCAATACCAATAGCACTTAGACTTATATACTGCTTTATTGTGCTTTACAGCACTCTTAAAGTGGTTTACAGAGTCAGCATAATTGCCCCCAACAATCTGGGTCCTCATTTTACCCACCTCGGAAGGATGGAAGGCTGAGTCAACCTTAAGCCTGGTGGGATTCAATCTGCCAAATTGCAGTAGGAATAGCTTGCAGTACTGCATTCTAACCACTGCGCCACCGAGGCTCTCTTCAAGCGAATGTGTCAACTGTCCCAGAACTGTATGCTGTGATTCTGTTTCCGATAAACAGAATCCTTCTTTCCAATCAACCTCCATTTTATTTCCAGCACTTTTCTCCCAGCTTGGAACTGGACTGGATTTTTCTTCCCATGATTTCTTAGGTATTGTATGAATGCAAGCACTGTCACCTATAGACATTCTTAGTGCGGTATATGAACTCAATTCACTATACCATTGTTCAACAAATCATAATATAAACAAGTGATATGTTCATTTGATACTGAAATTCAGCCAGTTAATGCATATATGAACATACAATATGCTGCAAATGTTTCAACCTAAATCTAAATGTGTTATTTCTTTTAGATAATAGATAGTTGATCATTGGATCATTTTCCATATTTTATTTTGTAAAATCTCAAAGTTTATTTGACTTTTAAATCATAAGCCCTGAAGCTATTTCAGCACAACCTTTCATATATTTATAACTGTACAGCTGTGCACCGCTCCGAGTCCTTCAGGAGAGGAGCGGTATATAAATAAATATTTATTATTATTATTATTATTATTATTATTATTATTATTATTATTATTATTATTATATTATATGGAACAATTGGAAAGCATATAGCAAGAAGATATAGATTAAAGAGTTGTGAATGGTAGGCTAACCTTTCTGTAGGTAGTTCTTTTCAAGTTTTTAATCTCATAATAATCATATTGGTTTGGTTAATGGCTATGATGGCTGTAGGACTATAAAAGTAATACTTTAACCTAGATTGCACCCATTTGGAAAAGGTAACACTATAACCTGTGTTTTGAACCAGGGTAAACTTTTGACCTACACACTCATACACACAAGCCAAGACAGATGTTTGAGGAAACCAAGCTCAACTGTATTCATTATAACTTTAGTTGTTTGTCACAGCCAACAGTAAGGTAAATGAGAAAACAGCAAAGATCTTGAAATTTGGTAGGAAAAAAAAAGAACATGGAAAAAGTCTAAAATACTAATACAGGATTTACAAAAGATGAAATCACATATGGCTTGTGAAGCAACTGTAGCAAATCTAGTTTAAAATGATTCACAATGGCTTGGTTAAATTAGATTGATTCTGGGTTTTAACCAGGAGCTATTCCATACTGTAGTTTAAGCTGTTTCTCCCTGATGTTCTCCTAGCTGTTTTTTAAGCCAGCTTCAGAAAGTCCAGTCCTTGTTGTAGTAGACTGGCAATGGAACTGGGCTGGCTCATTTATGGTGATTGCAAGACCTGATTCTTGTACCCCTGCTTTTGTACAAGCTAATTTAGCCATGTTTCCTTTTTTCTATTTCCTTTCCCAAACTGCAGTAAATAAAAAGCAATGATATACAACGTGCTTGCTCAAGCACTTCTTAGCATCCTATCCCCTTTCCTGCAGTGTAAAGCTATTTCTAAAATCTAAATATATAAATTCTTGCACGTGTATACTTAGTTTGAAAATTCTTTCTTTTATTAGAATTAAACAGAAGCATTAATTATGTTGACAACCTTACAAACTATTATTGCTTCTTAGCTTTAGACCAGGGCCATCAAACTCAATCCCATCGTGGGCTGCATCAGGAGTTTGTGTGTGCTCTTTGGGCGCCAGGGTGGGTGTGTTCTGGTCATCATGGCTGACTGGGTAGCATGGCTGGGTCTGGGGTGGCTAGGGCCAACTCTGCGGCCTATTGTGGGCTGGATCCGGCCCACAGGCCACATGTTTGATATGTCTGCTTTGGACCATCTGGGCCAAGTAGACATATTCCAGGCCACAATATTCCCTACCTTTATTCCTCAGTGGTCTTCCCAAATTCAGGGATGCTTCCATAGTCACTTTATCATAAGCAAAACTTTAAGAGCTAAATATCCTGTTTCACCAGCTATCCAAATTGAATACCAAACAAACTTCCAGCCAGCACATTAGCCCCATTTATGCATTCCTTCTCCCCATTAAAGCTTCTATGCAAGTGCAATTGCTTATCTCTTTAACTGAACACTTTTCTCAGTTCAAAGCAACACTTTCCCTACCTTTGTCAAAATATAAGAATAAAACATATGTTTGGACAATCATAAACAAAGTGTTCTATTTCTTCATTCTGTCACAAGTACTGAAACTCTGGTAGAGTTTGTTTCTAGATTTTTCCATATCTTAACTGGAAAATCATGTTCTTTAATTCTAATAATGAACTATTTACTGAGATGAATAAGAATAAATAATTACACTTCTTTTATTAACACCCATCTGTAGAAGAAGTTGACCTGGCCTTTCTCTTTAATGGTTACCTCCTCTGAGTTAGAAACATGGCCCAATTCTGTGCCTTAAGGGAAATAAAAACATAAAATAATTTCCACTCTAATCTGCAAGATAATCTCTTGTCTTCTGAAGCCGCTTTGTAAGCCACTGGATCCTGGAAAAAATTCAGTGAGTGTCCTCCTCTCAGATAGGTCATTGTTACAATTCCATATGAAACTTGATGTTAATTATGACTGTGTCCATTTTATACACACAATACACAATCACACACACACCACCTCAGATATTCAGGATATGCTGAATTATCTTTTCATTAGTCTTCTAACACAAACTATTCAGCACAACCGTTCTTAAATTTAGGGTGAACACATTGGACAGATTTACTCTTGCTTCCTGAGATGAACCAAAGGTTTAATCTGCTATTTTCTTGCTATCCTCAGAAGCCACTGTCGGATGGAACAGATTCATCCATATGCAGCACTGTGGATTACAAGCCTCCTGATCCTTTGGAGGAGACAGCAGAAGGTGAAGAAAATATGGAGAATGAAGATCCAGAGGAATGCTTCACTGAAGGTATCGTGGTCAGAAAGCAAACTCCTCTCATCAAATTTGCAGATGACACCAAGTTGGAGAGGAATAGCTAACATTTTAGATATAGATTCAAGACTCAGAAGGACCATGAACACTGGGCCCTATTCAACAAAATGCATTTGAGTTGTGACAAAAGTAAGGACTTACACTTAGGCAAGAAAAATCACAGATATAGAATAGGTGCTTCCTAGCAATTGTGAGAGATGTTTAGGTGTCCAGGTAGACCACCATTTATATGAGCCAGCAGTGTGCTGTAGCTGCCAAAAAAGTTAATGAAATTCTAGGTTGCATCACCAGATAATTTCAAGGACACATGAAGTGATAGTCTGCTTTATTTACACTGTTAAGTCCACACTGTGAATTCTGGGTCTAGTTCTGGTCATCATGATACAAAAAAATATTGAGATTCTAGAAAGAGTATAGAGAAAAGCAACAAAGATAATAAGTGATCTGGAGGCTAAATCATATGATGAATGATTGAAGGAACTAGTATGTAATTTAATGAAGAGAGGGACTGGGGATGATATGATAACAAACTTCCAATACTTGAGAAGCTGCAACAGAGAAGAGAAAGAGTGTCAGATCCGTGTATCTGTCATTTCTTCAGAGGAAGAGGAAAGGGGGGGGGGGAACTGATAAAGAAATCCTTGCTTGATGTAACCTGAATATATTTAACCTTGTATCGAATATGCACACCCATACATGATACAATGGGGGGGGAAGGAAACCAGATGGCCGGAACCTATCACCTTTGGGAGGCACAGCCAGGAGATGAGGGATCCATAAAACTCCACAATGAAGTGCTCTGGGAAATCTCAAAAAACAGTCCGTTCTAAAAAGGGGGTGGGGGGAGGAAGCTAGGTACGTCTTGGGAAAGTTACACGAGGAAAAACCCTTCCTAAAAGGGAAGAATCCCCTCCCAGAGGAGCTGGGAGGGGGATTAACATATTGGCTTTTGTTTCCCTAAGTAAACATTGGGAGGAGGGGGGATTCTAAACCCCTTTATCTATCACTGTATGCCTGAGGGTCCTCAGACGCTGCTTTGAACTCCTACAGGATTCTCTCATCCCAATAAAGAATTCCTTTTGATACGTTTGGTTCTCAGAAGTTCATTCTTATTGTTTGAATGAGAAGAAGTTCCGTAGCCTGACATAAAGCAGCGTCTGCAATAGAGATCAACCCGGAGAGGGAATTTTTTTTTTAAAAACAATTCACTCTACTGAGGGGATCCTGCAAGAAAAGAAAAAAATGTCTGAATGCAGCAAGGAGCAAGGTGGAGCCGAATGCTGGGGAGAAACAGTTACCCAGTCAGATACTGACTCGATGCACCCCATCGAAAACAGCGAGGCTGCCTGCGAATCCTCCACCAAGCCCCGGTGGTCTATAGGTGTAGGAAAGAGAGACACCTGGAATGGAAGGACCAGGGGAGTAACCCTCACCCGAGGAAATCGCAAACCCGTGTGGAAATTGGAGCTAGAGGCCCTATCGAATCAGGAAGAATGGGATGAGGAGCCGCCGGCCGATGACCGTATGAGACGGTACATCAATCACCTAGTGAGGGAAGCCCTGGAAAATCTCGACATGGGGGATGCACAAAGACGACAACGCAGGATTACGAGGGAACCAGAAAGTGAGAGAACTCCGGATTCAGCGGAGATTGAGCGGGAAGAGGGACAAGCTGAAGAACCAGCAGCCACACCAGGTACCCGACCCTTAAACGCCCCGGATCAGGGAATTAACCCTGGCCAACCCAGAAACATACAATTACAGAGGAAGGTCCCGCCCTTGGGGGTAAAATTCGATGGAGACCCCCAGAAATTGGGATTTTTCCTGGCACAAGTGCTCACCTACATGCAAGAATATGGACAGGATTTACCAACCCAAGGGTCCCGGGTGCGAATTGTCACCCTAGCTCTTGAAGGGGCGGCAGCCAGATGGATGGTAACGCTCCACAACGTCAATGCCCCAGAATTAAGAAACTTAGATCGCTTTATGACGACCTTACGCCACCGTTTCGAGGACCCGCTTGCCGATAGAAAAGCCCGGGACCGCATCAGAGTCGTGAAACAAGGTCGTCGCCCGGTAGCAGAATACACCGAGGAATTTCGTGACCTGGCCGGCCAGGTAGATTGGCCAGAGGATATCTTAGTCTGCTGGTTCAAAGATGGACTAAATGATGATCTTTACGCTGCCTGCCTGGCCCGTGGGGCCCCAAACCTCTTGCATGAATGGTACATGATGGCAGAGGAGGCAGAGATAGACATGACTCGGAACAGGTACCGTGCTGGTAAGTTTTGGAAAAGATCCCCACCCCTGGAGAAACGGGAAGTTTTCAAACCCCGATCCACCATGACTCCAAGAACGCCTGGTTGCTTTAAGTGTGGAAAGGAGGGGCACCGTGCAGCAGAATGCCACTCGAAGACCCCTGCCAGAAGGCTAGACCACCATTCAGGGAGGAAACCCACAACATCCAGCCCTCGAGGGAAGGAGACTGGCCTGAGCGGCCGGGTAGATGTGGGATTCCGAACCTCTCCCAAACCGGAGGAAGAACGCCAAACGCTCCAAGGGGACCTGAGCCAGTCCGAAAGTGATCCGGAGGATGACCCGCTGGTAAGCAAACCAATTGAACCAATCACCCTACCCCTGAGACTGTTTATCCCCAGCCAAGGGAAGGGGGAGGAAGTTACAGCGTTGCTGGACTCGGGATGCACTCGATGCCTAATCAACCCCTCCCTGGCAGATAAATTGGGAATCCGACTGAAAGAAATGGAAAATCCCATCGCTTTCTGCCAATTAGATGGAACCATAGCAGGGGGGGAGCCAGCCAGGTTTACCACAGAACCATTGAAAATAAGACTAGGAAAACACAGGGAGATGCTCACATTCATTGTAGCCCCAGGGATGGAAGAGCCACTAATTCTGGGCCTCACATGGCTACAGAAATGGAATCCAAAAATAAATTGGAGGACAGGGACCATACAATTCCAGAGAGATGTAATAATTGCAAAAAGACCTGAGGAAAGGATAAAGAATGGGAAAGAGGACAGAGAATCAGCCATGACTGGACAGTCTGTGGAACCCATTAACATCCCCAATGAGTATCAGGATCTGGCCCAAGCATTTAGTGAGGTAGCTTGTGATGAACTCCCACCCCATCGAGCCACAGACTGCGCTATCGAAATCCTACCAGGGGCTAAACTCCCAAAACCACAAATGTACAGCATGTCTCCCAGAGAACTGAAAGAACTCAGAGCATTTATCGATAAAAACTTAAAGCGGGGTTTCATCGAACCCGCCAGACCAAAAATAGCAGCCCCAGTGTTATTCCGTGAAAAGAAAGATGGCTCCTTACGTCTCTGCGTTAACTATCAAAAACTGAACTGCATTTGCATAGAAAATATGTATCCACTCCCCCTCATGAAGGACATGTTAGCCCACCTCTCGAAAGGAAAAATTTTTTCAAAGTTAGACCTACGGGAAGCATATTACCGCATCAGAATAAAGGAGGGGGATGAGTGGAAGACTGCTTTTAACACACGCATTGGGATGCTACCAATTTAAAGTGCTCCCGTTTGGACTGCAAGGAGCACCTGCAGTGTTTATGCAATTGATCAATGAAACCCTTCATGAATTTTTATTTAAAGGGGTTTTAGTTTATCTTGATGATATTTTAATCTACACGGAAACGATGGAAGAACACATCAAACTACTCCGTGCAGTCCTCACAAAACTCTTAGACGCTAAACTATATGCAAAACTCTCCAAATGTGAGTTCCACCAAGAGAAAATTGACTATTTGGGGTACAGAATATCCCATGAGGGAATAGAGATGGACCCACAGAAAGTGAAAGCTGTATTGGACTGGGATCCACCCCACACACGCAAACAATTGCAAAGTTTTCTGGGGTTTGCCAATTTTTATCGCCAATTCATTCCAGCTTTTGCAAACATCACCCTCCCTATCACAAACTTGCTAAAAACGAAGCGGGGGGGGGGAAACCCAAGCCTAGGCAACCCCTCATCTGGACAATGGAATGCCAAGCAGCATTTGAGAAACTCAAACGCCTGTTCGCAGCAGAACCGGTCCTTAAACACCCAGATCCCGAACAACCTTTTGTCATCCAAGCAGACGCCAGTGATGTTGCAGTTGGGGCAGTCCTCCTCCAAAAGAATGGAAGTGGACAATTACAACCATGTGCTTATACATCTAAGAAACTAACGGAAACCGAGCAAAGATGGGCTGTATGGGAGAAAGAAGCATTTGCTATGCGGTGGGCAATGCTCACATGGAGACATTTCCTGGAAGGAAACCAAATCCCCTTTGAAGTATGGACTGATCACAAAAATCTGGAAGCTCTGAGAAATCCACGGAAACTCTCCGAAAAACAAGCAAGGTGGGCTCGATATTTTGAACATTTTAATTTCACCCTCAAATATTTTCCTGGGAGAAAGAATTTCTTAGCAGATGCACTGTCCAGGAAACCCCAATACAACAGCAAAAAGATTGAAGTTATAAAACCGATGATCCAACCGACCCAACTAGCAGCCAAGGTACTCACCCGGGCACAAGAGAAAATAAAATCATCCCTGACTGAAGACACAACGACGTCAATTTTTAAGGAGTCACTACTTAAAGATGATTGGTTCCAGGCTAACAGAAACACGTGCTCACTCAAAGACGGACTGGCTTGGGTAGAAAACAAGCTTTATGTCCCTGCAAGCCAGAGAATGGAACTCATGAAACGCTGCCACGACTCTAAAACAGCAGGACACTTTGGTTTTGTAAAAACCCTGCACCTCATCAAAAGACAATTTTGGTGGCCGTCCCTCAAAAAGGACATTGAAAACTATGTTGCGAACTGCCCCATCTGTGCTGCTGCAAAGAGAAGACAAGGAAAATATCCTGGACTTTTACAAACAGTAGCAGACCCTTCTGCCCCATGGAAAGAGATCTCTATGGACTTTATGGTGGAACTTCCCGAAAGTGCTGGGAATACTGTCATTTGGGTTGTAACTGACCTTTTTTCCAAACAGGTTCATTTTATTCCGTGTCAAAAGATCCCAACTGCCAGATCGTTGGCAAAGATGTTCCTAATACACATTTATCGCCTTCATGGAGCCCCCCAACGAATTATCTCAGATAGGGGTGTTCAGTTCACATCCAAATTTTGGCGGGCGTTTTTAAACCTATTAGGCTCCACCCAGGGATTATCATCTTCGAACCATCCCCATACTGACGGGGCATCAGAGCGAGTGATTTGCGTATTAGAACAATATTTAAGATGTTTTATTAATTACCAGCAGGACAATTGGACTGACCTTCTTCCTTTTGCAGAGGTAGCATACAATAACTCAGTCCATAGTAGCACAGGATTCACCCCATTCCATGTAGCAACGGGCCAAGAATTCAACCCCATGCCGGAACTACCCACCAAAGAACCTGAAATCCCCTCCCTTAAGGAGTGGATGGATAAATTACAAGCCATGTGGCCAGTGGTAAGATTATCTCTACAGGAAGCTAGAGCAGTTTACAAAACTCAAGCAGACAAAAAACACTGTGAACCTAAACCTTTCAAGATTGGAGACCGTGTATATTTGTCCACAAAATACTTAAAATCATTACAATCTTCTAAGAAATTAGGGCCAAAATTCATTGGACCATTCCCCATCTCCAGAATTATCAACCCCGTGACGGTAGAGCTTCATCTTCCAAAAACTCTTAGGCAGATTCACCCAGTATTTCATTGTAGCTTGCTCAAACCGGAGATCACTTCAAACCTCAGACCCCCCCTTCCCACACCCCCAACCCCCATCATGATACATGGGGAACAACATTTTGAAATTAAAGACATCCTTGATTCACGCACTTACCGTGGATCCACACAATATTTAGTAGCTTGGAAACACCTTCCTTCCTCAGAAAATGAGTGGGTAGCCAAAAGACATGTATAAGCACCCACATTACTACGAAAGTTCCACATAAAATACCCTGATAAACCATCCTGAACTGCACATGTAACGCATGATTTTTATTTTCCAGGTAGACCCATCTGCTTTTTAAAGGAGGGCAGGATGTCAGATCCGTGTATCTGTCATTTCTTCAGAGGAAGAGGAAAGGGGGGGGGGGAACTGATAAAGAAATCCTTGCTTGATGTAACCTGAATATATTTAACCTTGTATCGAATATGCACACCCATACATGATACAATGGGGGGGGAAGGAAACCAGATGGCCGGAACCTATCACCTTTGGGAGGCACAGCCAGGAGATGAGGGATCCATAAAACTCCACAATGAAGTGCTCTGGGAAATCTCAAAAAACAGTCCGTTCTAAAAAGGGGGTGGGGGGAGGAAGCTAGGTACGTCTTGGGAAAGTTACACGAGGAAAAACCCTTCCTAAAAGGGAAGAATCCCCTCCCAGAGGAGCTGGGAGGGGGATTAACATATTGGCTTTTGTTTCCCTAAGTAAACATTGGGAGGAGGGGGGATTCTAAACCCCTTTATCTATCACTGTATGCCTGAGGGTCCTCAGACGCTGCTTTGAACTCCTACAGGATTCTCTCATCCCAATAAAGAATTCCTTTTGATACGTTTGGTTCTCAGAAGTTCATTCTTATTGTTTGAATGAGAAGAAGTTCCGTAGTCTGACAAAGAGTGAATTTATTCTTCAAAACATAAGGGCAGAACAAGAAACAATGGATGGAAATTATCAGAGATCCAAGCTAGAATGAAGGAGAAATTTACTGAAAGTGAGAACAATTAATCATTGGAATACCTTACTTCTGGAAGTTGTGGGTGCTCCATCACTGGAGATTTTCAAGAAGAGACTAGATAGCCATTTGTCTGAATGGTATAGGATCTACTGATCTACAGATGGGAATGGCATTACTCATTTCAGAAAGGTCAGCGTAGCTGAGTGAATGTGGCCAGGTTCACGTGGAGGATTAGGTGTAAGCAGATCAGGATGGCTGACTTGTGGCAGCTGAATTGGGGCAGTTGGATGGGCGGGCAAGGTGGATGCAACCATGTGGGCATGGCAGGGTGAGTAGTGCCAGGTGGACATATCCAGGTGGGCATAGAACAAGTCACCTTGGGAAACTGGATGGTGTCCCACCAGAACAAAAAATGTGCTGGCAAATGGAAAGCAGGGAAGCACCAAAAATTTGAAAGGAAAGGGTGGATTTGTTCTTACTTCCCATTTGCAGGAACATTCCAGTTTTAAGACATCCCCTGAAAATAAGACCAGGTTTTATATCCAAATCTATCTATATAATATCAATGGTCTTATTTTGGGGAATGTTTCTGCAAATGGTGGGGGGAAGAATAAATCCACCATATATATATGTGTGTGTGTGTGTGTGCTTGAAGGGACCTTGGGGGTCTTCTAGTCCAACCCTGCTCCAGCCATTTCAGACAAGTGACTACCCCAATCTCTTAGAAACAGAATACAGGGTAAGACAAGGCTTGGGTTATCACTGTGGTTTTTCATATTCTTATTATTTATGTTCCTATGCTACTCTTGCTTGTCATCTTGGTAGGGTGGTCAGATAAGGATCTCTTGCTTGATAAGTTCAAAGGAATGGTGTGCATATCTATAAATAAAAGGGATATTTGCCTAGTTTATGTTCAGGTAGACCAGGGGTGTCAAACTAAAGGCCTGTGGGCCCGATGTGTCATGCGCAGGCTGTGCCCATCCCACCTCTGCGAACGGGAAAAAAACAGTGTGATATGTCATGTGATGGCAACGTGATAAATTTCACACCAGTGAGATAGACCAACAAACAAGGAAATCAGGATTCTACATTTAGTTTTGTTTATCACAATTTGTCTTAACTGTGGGAAGCATAGATAAAGAGGACATAGATCAATCAAGTCAGAAAACGAAAGAAAACAAACTGGTAATCTCCTATGCACAGGGGTGGGCTTCAAAAATTTCATCAACTGGTTCTCTGCCAGGTTACTGGGTGGATGTGGCCATGGTGGGCGTGGCCTAGTCGGTCTTCTGCATCATGGCAGTGGGTGGTGGTGCATTTTTGCCTCTCCCGGCTCTGAAGACTTTCCTTGAGCCCCCGGGAGGGTGAAAACGGCCATAGACCCCTACTAACATGAACAGAGGGTTGAACAGAGGAGCTCCAAGGTCATGTCCATCCCTATTATTCTTATTTATTTATTTATTTAAAATTTGTTTGTCACCCATCTTGTAGCAAGGCGACTCTTCTCTGATTTTCAAGTATTCTCTTCCAGCACATAAGAAAAAAGAGTGCTCCAACATGTACATAATGCTAAACATAATTTTATATAATTTAATTTATACATAAATATATAATTAATACATAATTAATCAATTATGTATTAAGGATAATTATTATTATCCTTCTCATCTTTTCAACTATCTTCTCCTATTGGTATTTTAGGATTACGTTACTTTGTTGTTTGTATATGCTTCTGCACTGGAGACAAATTCCTCGTGTGTCTCATTTGGCAATAAAGTATTCTATTCTACCCTACCCTACTCTATTATTTCCTTTTTGCTATGATAAGGGGGTCCCAAATTGTCAACATTAAGAACATATGAGGAAATAACAAAATGTCTGTGGTAGTTTGCAATGAATGAACATTTCAAGTTCGTAGCATAGTTTTAAAACAAGGTAGAGCAGCTGCAGTGTTAACTGACTCACTTTTTCTTCCCTTGCAGCCTGTATTCAAAGGTGTCCTTGCCTGTATGTTGATATCAAAACAGAAAAGGGAGCAAAGTGGTGGAATCTTCGGAAAACATGTTTCAAAATTGTGGAACACAATTGGTTTGAGACCTTCATTATCTTCATGATTCTCCTCAGCAGTGGTGCCCTGGTGAGTGTTTCTCCTTTGCAGTACATTTTCCCCTACAGTAATACAAGTTAGAACGAAATTGATCTTAAATTGCTCTTATAATATGCTTCTAAGAATATATGCTAATCTTCCTAGTTTGTTAGATTTCTTTAGGTACCATTATGTATTCAATTTGAAGAATAGTAAGTCAGTTGGATTCAGCAGATTATGTTTATGATCATGTTGGTGATCCAGTCTCTTCCAGAAAGGCAGTTTCAGTGCAGTCTAGTCATTGCTCTCTCAACTCAAGCTACAAATAGAGTTAAGGTTGATTTCTCAGTTATTTATATTGGCCGCTTCTACTCCAGGTTTGGTGCTTCTCCCAGATAGGTCTAGTGCCTCTATGTTCCCAGAATAAATAAACTCTAACCTATTTATTCTAGCGAAGTGCCATCACTTAAAATAGCTTACAAAAATTAAAATAGCTATACAATGATGCAGTGCATGAAAACAACAGCAGATTACTCTCTACATTACACTTGAAGAGAGGGAGAGTGTTCTGGACCTTACAACCTTTAGCTGATTATAAAGCAGACAGATAACTCCACAAAGCATCCATACAAAGTCTTTTTATTGGTTCATCAGGCATCCTCAAGATAACTCATGGTTACGTCGAGATTCATCTCAATGTCTAACTCTTTGCATAGCTGACTGTCTGGTGTAAAAGGATGCCTGATGAACCAATAAAAAGACTTTGTATGGATGCTTTGTGGAGTTATCTGTCTGCTTTATAATCAGCTAATGGTTGTAAGGTCCAGAACAGTAAAAGGATAGTTCTCCTTTCATTCCGATAATGGTGGAGCAAGGGGGTGAGGCAGCGGCATGCTGCTGGGGTCCAGGCAAGAGTGAAGAAACCTCCCCCAACCCACCAAGGGTCAATTCAATGACCAGTCAGGATTACAGATGTGGCCACATGACATGGACTACATTTCCCAGGATACCTTAACTACATTTACCATGATGCATTCCCTTAAGGGGACAACTCCCAATTCCTAAGTAACTATCCCAATTCCCAATTAACTATAAACTGTCTGGACAGCACAGAGAGATTATTAGTTTTACTTATAATTACCACATGTTTTGCAAAATTTTGTTAAACTGTGGGTCCAAAGTAAAAAAATCACTCGATTAATCTGGGTTGCAGGGAAAGGTTTATGAAAGAGTTCTAATAAAACTTTTGCGTCCATCACTTTAAAATTTCATTATATCTATCTGTTCTTATCATCCTGAGTCACTGTCTTCCTAATATAGCTATCTTTGAATGGAGCAGATTGGAAGAACATTAAATTGAGGCTGTGACAAAGTTCTGCAATTTGGTAGTTTCAAGATAATAGCATACTCTATGAACTATAAAATATGTTTTTGTCTCCAAGACCTAGCATGACTAGGAATAGACTTAAACCACTTTACCACTTAGTATCATGGACGCTGCTGGATAAGCACTTAATAATCTAAAGATAGCAAGCAACAACTCTGGAGAGAGACTTGGGTTAGTAGTTCATTTCATAATGTCCTCCTCCAGGCCAAATGAAATTTACTAAATCCAAAGATTTTTAGAAAAGCAAGTCCATTGGACAGAGATTAAACTTCAAAAATTGAACATTACCAGTCAAAGATGAGCCTTCACCTTGAGTAAGTTGGACTATCCTCAAGATGATGTTGGGAATGTAGTACTTGCTCTGCAATTCTCCTTGATAAGTATTAATTAACTACAAGTAATATCCAACAAGATTTATCTTGTTGATGATTTAGATTACTTATAGGAACAAACCGTTACAGTTACTTGGCTAATAAAGAAGCTGACAAATTTTATCAGCTTAACCTGTAGTATTCTAAAAAAATCAAGAAGAGATTACATCAGGATTTCAAACAGTAATTTTCAAGTTTCTTGTGGCTATTTGCAATAAGCAAGTATTTGCCTCTGGATCAGCTCTAGCATAGTCAAATCAGAGAGATCTCTGGATGCAGCAAAAAAACTATTCACCTGAGAGAAATGGTTCATCAGTCTATGCACAAAATATTTCAGGTTCACTAAAATGTACTATTGATAAGTTAGTTTTATAATTTGTTAAATTATTTTTAAACAGTAGAATATGTTTCATGGGGAATATGCGCATGGGAATTAGGAGTAAACAAGTTGTTAAAATGGTAATTTAAAAATTGCAGATAGGTTTTTAAAATATTTTTATATAGTTCTCATGCCATTTAAAATAGTGCTCATTTAAATTTTACAATCCTATATTTTAACATATCAAGCAAAAGAAAACAAATTAGCATTAAACCTGATTAAAATAAATCACATTGGAAGATGTTATGTTAATCAAAGCAGTAATAAGAATATATATCAATGTAGAAATAAATTCAAATGCCTGATATCATTATACAAGAGAAAAAATGTTTTTTAAATTGAAAAATAGCACTCAGAGCTTGTGGTAAACTTCAATTCTTTCAGAAGATCTCCAAGATCTGATAAGATGTATGTTCTGTTCTGTCCTTTATAATTACTAACTAAATGTATAAAGGCAGACAGATAACTCTACAAAGGCATCCATACAAAGTTTATTTATTGGTTCATCATGTATCTTCATATATAACTCAAAGTTATGTCAAGATTCATCTCAATGTCCAAATCTTTGCATAGCTGAATTCATAGTGTAAAAGGATAGTGATCTTTTCATCCCCATAATGAAGGAGCAAGGGGGTGAGGCACCGGCACACTGCTGGAGTCCAGGCAAGAGTGAAGAAACCTCCCCCAACCCACCAAGGGTCAATTCAGTGACGAATCCGGATTACAGATGTGACCACATGACATGGACTACATTTCCCAGGGTGCCTTAACTACATTTACCATGATACATTCCCTTAAGGGGACAGCTCTTAATTCCTAACTAACTATCTCAATTCCCATTACCTATAAACTGTCTGGACTGCACAATTTATATAAAAAAACCTCAGGGCAATAATATGGTTAAAATATTATCTAGATCAAAATGTAGTGTTAAGCTTTTAATACTGATGTTTTCTGCTGAAACCTTGAAATCCCACCACCAATAATCTAAATAATGATGTAGGAAAGTGAACATAACATTGTGGAACAAGAAGTCTCAAAGTACATACTTAGTAGACATAACTGAATGTATCCCCATAGTCTTCCTTCTGTCATCTCAGATACATCTTGGGTTTCTACTCATTCACTTTAGAAACATTCATTGCAAACTGAAGTATTAAACTTAAAAAATGGGATTCCCAGGTATTTTCTACATATTTACACACCTATCTTTACAATGGCCAAATCCTTGTGTATATTCATTACAACTCCTATTCATTAATACAAAATTATACCCAGAAGGGTAAAGGCCAGTCATGCTGTAGCTGCCTTTGCTATTTTTATGTATTTTCAAGAGGTCTCATACACTGCTCTGCCTTAATTCCCCTTTCAGGCTTTTGAAGATATCTATATAGAACGCAGACATACTATTCGCACCATTTTGGAGTATGCTGATAAGATCTTCACATATGTTTTTATTCTTGAGATGCTGCTCAAATGGGTAGCCTATGGGTTCAAGGTCTACTTCACCAATGCTTGGTGCTGGCTGGACTTCCTCATTGTTGATGTAAGTTGCAGCTTTCTGGAAGTAAGCTAATCCCGGGAAAGATTCCCAAAGATTCCTTTGGTCTTGCATTAAATCTGATTAATCATGTGATGATTTTGTTAGCTTCCGTTTCAAATTTTAGCTCTCAAAATATGAGAAAACTGTTTCCTTCTGATAAATATTTAACTTGACATGAATTCAGGAATCAGATTCTTTCCCCATAGCTAAATTAAAATGCCATTGACCTGCCATTGGCAGAAAATTATGCTACCTTGTAATTTGATGTTTCTATTGATGATCTATATACTCCCTCTATTGAATCTGTTCTGAACAGCGCTGGATGCACCTTTTCAGCATATCAACAGCCAATCACTTATTTAATTCTATTGGCTTTGCCACCTTCCTTAGGATCTTATCAGCTGGTAGGAAATCTTCCACTAATCATTGGACTTCAGCAGAGATGGTCTGGGTTTTATTGCAAGTCACCATTTGGTGGAACAGAATAACCAGTAAAATGCTAAAAATATATAGCTTTTTTGTTCTTTTACAGAACTGAAAGACTTCGGTGCAATATCGCTTTTCCCCCCAGCTATTAAGGGAGGCAACAGAAAAATTGCAGACATAGCTAAGCTGGAAGGGAGGAGATGTGTATGGATGAATCTGAACCAGCTTCTAATCATTCTTCTTAAAGAATCTACTCCTGATTACTGACTCTCCATCCATCCATGTAATGGATGGCAAACTGTACATAGTCTTTGTAAGACTGGATGTTGTCTGCTTAAAGCAGTGCAATGTTTTAACACTGGTACAGCTAAAGATAATTGTCTCTTTTATGAGCTGGGCACAAGGTAAAGGCAACATAATGGGAAAACGGCAGAAAACATATATATTGTCAGGACATGTTTGTATCATGGTTATATTAAAACAGCATACAGCTCAGGGGCTTCAAGAAATCTGATCAGATGCTCCTATGTGCAAGATATGGAACTATATTCCTTCTTCTGTAATTCTATCATTTGTTACCACTAACCATTTCATTTTTCTTTTTAATCAGGTCTCTCTAATTAGTTTAACAGCAAACTGGTTAGGCTATTCGGAACTAGGAGCTATCAAATCCCTGAGGACACTCCGAGCATTGAGACCACTTCGGGCTTTATCCAGATTTGAAGGCATGAGAGTAAGTGCAGTGTGACGATCCATGATTTTATTTCTCTAGTTTCCTTCTATGCCATGGGAATTTCAGAAAGTCAGAATATAATTCCTATAAAAAAATAGCAATAAAGGTCAAGCCTGTCTTGAAAGGATTTACAGTATTTTGAAGGGTGATATAGGTTACCATTTTTTCTCTCTGCTTTATTTACATTTTGCTTTCTTTGAATGAAGTTATAGTAATAGACAAGAAATAGTTCCATTTTGTTCTGAGAGATGACCACAACCCAAGATTATTCTAAATATTATAAATAGATGGAGATGAAAATTGGAGACATTCACTCCAGAGAAATATGATTATGAGGAGGATTGTGATGATGATGATGATGAGGAGGTGTAGTAATAGTGATGATGATGCCCAATTCGCTCAGAACACTAAACGAAGTTACAAAAAAAAGCCAACTTCATATAAAATAAAAAACCATGGCAAGTGGTCTGAGTGAAGAGTCAGGTCTGTCCCCTCCCTTGCTTTTGCTTTCCAAAGAAAAAGAAGGTCCCTCCTAAAATGCTTCCTCCAACCTTATACTTTCTGTAGCTAACATAATTATTTTCTGACCATTGCCCTGGCTGCATTTTTTCCTCCTGTCTCCCATTCTCATAGCCCATTACACCTCCAGTCAGTGGGACAGATCCTTGAGAGTTTCACTTGTTTTTTTAAAATTTTTACAACATTATTTTAAATTAGATTATAAAATGTTATGCAATTATTTATATATTATGAATACGATCCTTTAGGAAGAAGTTCTGTTGATTCTTGTTTTATATTTATATATATTCTGGTATCTCAGAATTATCTATAGCAAGTGAACTCACAGATTGGCAATAATTGTGAAATGGCTATAGCAATAGTAGAATTCAATTTTTTTTACTACCGGTTCTGTGGGCGTGGCAGGGGAAGGATACTATAAAATCTCCAGTCAGAGGTGATATTTGCCGGTTCTCCAAACTACTCAAAATTTCCGCTACCGGTTCTCCAGAACTGATCAGAACCTGCTGAATATCACATCTGGTCTATAATCAATGTTCTGTCTTACTGCCTTTTCTGCACTAGTATAAATTTAACTTGAATTCTCTTCTCCAAGCTAATCCAAAACATAAACCAAAAAAAAAAAAACTTTTCAACAGGCCATATTCTGAATTTGTAAAAAGGTTTGAAGTTGATTTACTTTTATTAAATCCTGAGTAGATTCTTTCTCTTGATACTAGGTGGTTGTAAATGCTCTTTTGGGGGCCATCCCCTCCATTATGAATGTCCTCCTGGTATGCCTGATCTTCTGGCTCATCTTCAGCATTATGGGGGTGAACCTCTTTGCAGGAAAGTACTATCGTTGTGTCAATACCACCACAGGTGATAATTTTGAAATCCAACATGTAAACAACAAAAGTGACTGCATCGATCTTATCAATGTTGAAAATGCCACTGATGTCCGTTGGGTCAATGTCAAAGTCAATTTTGACAATGTGGGCTTAGGCTATCTCTCCCTTTTGCAAGTGGTAAGTAAGCATGCTTTCCCTCAGGAAACGTTTTATTTTAACTGGAACCTGTCTTTCTGATATAGAGGCTCATATGAAAACCTGCCAACTAAAGCATTGGCAAAAACTGTCCTTTGACCTATTTAACCTTAACCAAAAAGATGATTTCTTCCAGGAAGAAAAACATAGCATTGACCCAAACTATTGTGATCCATTCTTAGTTCAGTCCAATATTTAGAATGCCTGGGCCTAAGAGAGACATTCCAGAGAAAAAAGAGCAACAGGCCGGCCTGGCCCAGTAAACGGTTCATGGGGTTTTAATTTAATTCGGTTTTAAAATTTTTAAATTTTAACTTTTTAATTTAACCCTGGAATTTTAAACCTTGGAATTTTATATCTGAAGGGATTCGGCCGGATTTATATCATTTAATTTGTTTTTAATTGTATATACTCCATTTTTAGTAGGCTGTATACCGCCCCGAGTCCCTTTTTGGGAGAGGGGGCGGTATAGAAATTTAAATAAATAAATAAATAAATAAATAAAGTTGATCTGGATGTGCAGAGAGAGGGGACGAAAGCATCTTTTTATTGCAATGGCATTCATTTTAGTAGATTTTCTAATGTCTCTTTTCCACACCCAAGCATTACAATATTGCTTTAATTAGCCGATTCAATTTTTTGTCTTTTGGGTTTTGAAAAAACAGTTCACCAATATTACACTATAAGATCACTTTTGTCTGAGAGAGTTTTCTTTGTTTTGATATGCTGTACTCTCAGTCAGACCTGCATTCCAAATTAATTGTGTCCCTACTAACTTTCAGCTTGACTGATTTGATGAGAATGCCTTATTTTTATCAGCAGACTGGTCTGTAGTATTATCCAGGGCAGGGGTGTCAAACTCGACTTCTTCGCAGGCCAGATCAGCATTCTAGTTGTCCTCCATGGGCTGGTGACAGGGGGAGGTGTCTGTGTGCACAGGAGTTGGCGTGCGCATCTGTGTGCAGGAATCAGCAAGTGCATGCATGCGCAGGCCCTACCCCCACCATCCTGGCAGCCTCCTGTGTGCCTGCCTGCATGGGCTAGGCCTGTACATTCATGCGGCCACTTCCTGGAGGTCCAGCTGTGGAGCCCCTGCTGCTAGACACCTCCCCCTCTATGCAAACACACATGAAAGGTTGGTAAGCATGGTCATCCTGGAAATGGTAAGGGGCTGGCCCGTGTCTCTTTGACCCAGCCCACCTGATCCTGGAGGATATGCTTGTCATTTTGGCCTGGCCCACATTATCCAGCAGATGCGCATGCACAAAGGAGGCACAAAGGAGGTGGTGGGCACATGCGCACACAGGCCTAGCTTGCCCTATCCCAGCACATATGCATGTGCCCACCTCCTATACGTGCATGCACCTCCTGGGATTGGATAGTCTGGCCGAAATGACAGGGCCGGCCCCTTACCATTTCCATGATGGCCCCATGGGCTGAATCTGACCTCCTTGAGTTTGACACCCCTGATCTAACAATCGTTACAGCTAACAATTGTTTGGTACGATCAGTATAAGGATGCTTTAAGATTAATTTTGGTGATCCCTGTGACTATCTCTCTTTATTTTGTATTTTTTCCTATTAATTTCCCACATTTTCTTCTGGTCTAAACTATCTTCCCCTAATTTCCCTTGAACCAAACCAAACTTCTCTGCTTGTGTGATCAGGAGAAAATGCAGCCTTCAAAATATGTTTTTATTTCTATATACTGGAGTTCTATATTGCTTGGAGGGAAATACAAGTGATGGTGTTTACTCTTTATCCTCATTGAAACTACCAGTATTCAAAACACTTTGGATCATATATTCCCCCCAGTCCTGTCCTATCAATCACTACCATGAAGGGTTCACATTCAGAAATGAGTTCTAGCCAGTTACAATGTACAGGAAAGATAATTTCAATCCAATGGACATAAGTTTCTACTTTCATTTGTTTTTATGAAGAAATTACCTGCTGATGTAAGCATATACTATTCTATTCTATTTCCTCTTCTCCATTTGTTCTTTACAAACTAAGCCAAATTATTCAGAACAAACATATTTGTTCTTTCTGAACCTGCTTTATTAATATGTATTAGCAGGTGGTTCTAATTTTCATTAAAAGGAACATCCTAATAAGATGATATAATCTCCTTTCTCTCACCGCTTTAATAAAGCCAGTTGTATGATTAAATAAACATGGTGGTCCTCATCCTTTCTTATTGTTTTTTCACAAGGCGATTCTATTTTTTATTCTTTTTTTCTAAAAAGTTTAGAAAATGAGAATGAAAGATGTAACTTCCAACCTGAGGTGCCTGTTCTGGGCTATGAATTGATATATGTTTTTACAAATTCAGAGTCCTCTATTCTCAATCAAAATGAATATGTCCTGCATTATTCTTCCTTGTAGGCCACTTTCAAGGGCTGGATGGACATCATGTATGCAGCTGTTGACTCCCGTGAGGTAATTTGAAAAGACAGTGTTGCTTTTCCTCTTTTGAAGCTTTCATGGAAGAATTAACAAAGGGTTCATTTCTTCCTTTGCTTTTCCAGGTGGAGGAACAGCCTCAATATGAAGTGAATCTCTACATGTATATTTATTTTGTCATATTTATTATCTTTGGGGCATTCTTCACTCTCAATCTCTTTATTGGTGTAATCATTGACAATTTCAACCAGCAAAAGAAAAAGATAAGTATCTTTAATTAGTTTGTTTTTTGTTCAAAAGGCATATGCTCTCTTTCAAATAAGTAGTTCTGAAGAAGTTTTTACTAGAAAAACAAATTACCCAAATTGCATGCTCCCTGCAACTATTCAGTGTGGCTAGATTATTTTCCTTTTGGATGTTCTTCATACGAGAAAAAGGGTACAGTGCAGCCTTCTAGAGGCTCAAGTTGTCCATGGCAGATGCCAATTCTGGAATGTTATGACAAATATTGGTTCTGGTTTTCCATAAAGATTGTTATCTACTTTCCAAGCATTTAAATTACATATACTGGAGCTGACCATGGCAGAAGCATGGGATAATCTTATAAACATTACTCTGAACTGATTCATAGATTGCTGTGAATAATCTGTGTGCCTGTAACTACAGACTGAATAACTGAATTATAGTTAAGTTTCAGGGATCAGATTGAAGCCCACCTTGAGTTCCCAGAGCCCAAGAACATGTCCTGAAAACCAGAGCTGTGGTGTAGAACATGCAGCATAATAATACATGAACATATGTAGAATGGAGAGTTAAATTGAATGAGAGCTCATTCCTTCCTGAGAAGCATATTTAACTTACAAGGAAGAGAAAGTTCCCCTGCAAACATCTTCAAAGAAAAATTAAAAAGTCTAGTTGCCTCTTGAAAAAAATACCTTTGGATTCCCCTGCAAATACACATTTAAAAAACTTTTTATTAAAGCATTCCAACAAATTTGGGGTAGATAGACAAATATATATTACCATTAGTAGCATGCTTTGGGACTTAGAATGCATCATCTCTGACATTAACTTGAATATTATTAGAAATATTGATTGCACAGTCAGCCAGATGTTCAAATTGGTTTGGCATTTTTGTCTAGCTATAAAGTCCTCACCAAGGACCTGGTATAGGTAGTTTTATGGTGTTACAAGTATAGTAGCAGGATGGAAGCTGTTTCAAGTAAAACTTTCTTTTGCAATTGACCAATAGTGAATTTGTCAATGCCAATAGTGTTCAAGTAGTGCTCCAGGTGTCTTGGGATTGCTCCCTAGGCACCTATTACTATTGGTACTGCCCTTGCTTGACTTTGCCACAGCCGTTCTATTTCTATTTGTAAGTCTTTGTATTTTGTTATCTTCCTTAGTTCTTTCTTTTCTATTGTGCTGTCTCCAGGCACTGCCACGTCCACCATCCAGACTTTTTTTGTCTTTCTTATTGACAGTTGTTAAGTCTGAGGTATTATGTGGCAGGTGCCTGTCTGTTTGAATTAGAAAGTCCCAGAGCAATTTAATTTTTTCATTTTCTATGACTTTCTCTATTTTATAATCCCACCGGTTCTTGCTTGCAGGCAATGATATTTCTTGCAGATCTTCCAACGCACCATTGTTTCTACTTTTACAGTTGCTTATAGTCAATCTGTGCAATCTTTTTGCAGCAGTTTACCAGGTATCTATTCTTGTCTCCTCAATTCTGGCTTTGTATGCATTTGCCTTATGGCTTGATCCATTAGTCCCTTGGCCTCTATTTTCAACTTTCCTGCTCTTAGCCATTATCAGGTCTTGTTATTATCTGCTTTCCCTGCTATTTTTTTAATGTATTGGCCATGTAGTGCTTTGTCTTCCCATGCCTTCATTCTATTCTTCATTTTGTCTTTCTTGTAGGCCAGTTTGGTCTCTCCAGTAGTCAGTAAGCCTTCCTAGAATACTAAATTCGGTGCATCTTCTTCGTTGTCCTTCAGATATTTCCCCCAAAGCTCAGTTTTCTTCTTTAGCCATCTGATATATTTGCAACATTCCACTTCCACCTATTTTCTTGGTAGGTAGAGTCTATCAATGTCATTACAAGGATGAAGGGCATGATTCATCGCATTGTTTTTCTGGTCTTCCTATCCATTGCTTTTAGTTCTGCTTGAGTCTAGTCCAGTGATGGGATTCAAAATGTTTTACTATCAATTCTGTAAGCATGGCTAGAGGGCGTGGCTAGGGGGTGTGGCCATGTGACTAGGTGCCCGTGGCTTTTTGCAGCAAACTCCCCACTCCCCATTTTTTGGGCCTTCTGAGCCTCAGGCAAGCCTCCTGAGGCAGTTTTCTTTTTCCTCAGATGGAAATGGATTGTTTTCAGCCAGATGCTGTTAGAATGCATCAGCTACCACACTAATTAACTATTTGAAAATTATTGGTAAGCAGGTAATTGGCTTATAGTTACCCCGTTTGCTGGATCTTTCATTATCAGATAGGTTCTGCCAGGTGTTAGCCACTCAATTTCACCTCCTTGTAGTGTGTTGTTAAACTGCTTGGCAAAGAGTGAGTATAGACCAGTTAGATGTTTCAACCAAAAACCGTGCAATTCATCTTCATCTGATCTCTTCTCTACCATTTCTGCTGTTATTACTAGTTCTTTCATTTCAAGTTCTTTTTTATTCATATCCTCTTTTAACCAAGCTGCATTCTTGAGGTATTTCTTTGTGTTATCCCATATCTGTGTTCAGAACTACACTGTTTCTTCCTTGTCTGATACTCATTGATGGATTGGCAGAAACATTTCTGATTGGATTGAAATTGAAGATTCTGCCTATAATTTGCAATATGAGCTTTACATCTATTGATTGGCTATAGCTGTTATTTGCTGCTTTATTGTTTGGTCTTTCTTGTTTTGAAATGGTATTTCTTTTGTTTTGAAATTAGGTATTCTTTGGTCTTCTTGTTCTTCAGCTTCTTTTCTATCATCTGTTCTAGCTTGCTTGCGTCTGATCTCAACTTGCTGATCTAATTTTCCAGTCTAATCTACCATTTTTGTGGATTTTGCACTCATGGTATTCAGTTATAACTACAGCTGTACTGTAATTTAGTTGGTTTGTTTCTTGCAGTGAGTTATACTTGATATTGCAGTGTTTGCATCTTTTAATGATCATGCTAGATGTTTCTTTGGAACAAGCTTCAAAGCAGGCAATTTTATTCAGATGTTTTTGTGCTGTTCTAGATGCTCAGTTATACTTTGTTTCAATTATTTTATTTCTTTACTTAGAGGATTTTGTTTTTCCTGAGGCAGAAGAGAGGGTTCCTCATTTCCAAATGAAAACAGTTGTATATCGCTGCTGGATTCCTCTACTGCCAATTCCCCCTAGTCTGCTTCTACATTCTGTGTTACTTCTGGCAAGGCTTTGTTGTCTTTGCCCTGGGTAAACTTATGAAGTTCTTCCAATTCTGCTTCTGTGAATACTTTATTTCATATTATAAATCGTGGTTGATCAGTAACTCAGTTCTATTATAGTAACTCAATTCTATTATTTCTGATTCTGGATGTTGTTCTTTCAGAACTGGTGCATTCATTTCAAACATCCTCTTCTTGTTTGATGATCTCTAATAACAGATCATCATTTTTGTTTTCAATCACTGCATATTTGCAATGGGTAAACATATTTTCTTCCAGAGGTTCTGCAGCTGCTAGTCTGGTTGCTCAACCACAGTCCTAACTGATGTAGTCCATTTTTCATCAGATATCCAGGAACTCTAACATTTAGTGTGGACCTTGTTAGCCCAGATGACATCCAAGTCAGTTTGGCTGTCTGAAATTTATGTCTTACCATATTTTTTATGGGAGAGACTCTTTGTCTGACTCCTCTGATGAGACCTGTCCAGTGGGGCTGAATTTCTGACATAGTTTTCATCTTCTTCAGACCACACAAGCCCCATAATCACATCAAGGTAGTGCCTCACTGAGGGAATAATAATCATAATAATACCACCCCCTCCCAAAGAGCTTTACCTTGTAGTGGTGCAGGGGCTTCCCTGTTCTGTTGAAGAGCCATTTAACTATGATGAAAACACATCAAGTGAATTCTCTGCTGGATCAAATATTGCCTGAATCAACAAAACTTGCATTGAATACTATGACTCCTGCGTGTTTAGCAAAAAAATATGATACATCACTCAACTCCCTCTGGCAGGAATGGAGTTGACAGGCAACTGGAAGATGAGTGAAAAAAAGCAGAAAATCTTCCTTTTCTTCCAGGCAAAGGAAGAAAATTATTCAATTGTGGAAGCTTATTATCAATCTGAGCCCACAAAATATGAATTTAAAAATTGCATGTTCAAGATTTGGAAGGAGAATCACCTTGATGTGGACTATCAATGAATAAGGGCTTATGGACCAGAGGCATGACATTTTGGAGCACATGCTCTTCACTAATGAGATTGCAAGCAGAGCAGCTCTGCTCAAGATTTTCCAGACTCGCTTTATGTATTTTGCTGAAGTAACTAATAATAGAGATACTTTAGAATTGGAGCAACAAGTAGTGGAGAAAAGGAAGGAAATCAGAGAATCGGATGAGGAACAAGAAGCATGAGCTGGATTAGATCTTGAACCAACAGCTAGAGCCAAATTAGTAAGAGAAGTTTGACTAAATTATTGAAGAAAAAGCTGTCCAGACTATTCCAACAGAAACATAAGCTCAAATAAATCAGGTAAGATATGCAACAGTTTAGCATTGACAAAGGGGCAACAATTGCTGTTAAGGAAGGAAAAATTGTTGAAGAAGATGGATCCAAACTTGATAATGAAGAGTTGATAAAAGAAGTAACACCAGAAGAGGGATACAAGCACTTAGGAGCAATGGTGGGATTCAGCCGGTTCACACAGGTTCAGGCAAACCAGTTGTTACCCCCACCCCCCTCTAGTAGATCTTGGGTGCTGTGCTGCAGTGGAGAAATGGGCAATGGAGTAACCAGCATGAGGGAAGGAGAAGGCCACTTTCCCTCTTCCTTCTCCCTGCTCCTCCTCCTTCCCGCATGCTCTGTTGCCCATTTTTCTATTGCAGTGCAGCACAGCACCCAGGATCCACTTTGATAGCAATGTGTGTGTGTGTGTGTAATTTAACAATAGGTTCTCCCAGGGTCAGGTTGCGCCACGCCTCCCACGACAGCCAACCTGACCCTGGGTGAACTGGTTGTTTAATTATTTGAATCCCACCACTGGTTAGGAGTTTTGGAAGCTTCTGACCTGTTGCACACCAAGTCAAGGAAGCTACTTCAACAAAATACATAAAACTAGTCTGGAAAATCTTGAGATCAAAGCTGAGTGGAGGAAATATCATAAAGACAATTAACACCTGGGCAGTGCCTGTAATGTGATACTCAACTGGAATAATTGATTAGAGTCAGCTAGAACTTGATACCTTGGATTGAAAGACAAGGAAATTAATGATAATGCGCCATGCTCTGCACCCAAAAATATTGATCAATTGTATTGCAAGAGGACTCTTACAAAAAATTGTGGAAAAGGAAAACACAGCTTAAATAACTATTACTTTTAAAAAAGCAAGAGCCTCTGCTTCTGCTGAAGATGAACAAAACAATGAGATTGAAAGCAGAATATCAAAAGGAAACAATTGAGCACCAAGTTTTTAACTGGTAAAGAAACCTTTGCACAGTCAATAACTGAAGGACATTGAAGGAAAGGTAGATACAAAGCTAACATGGAGCTTGTTGAATTCAGGGGTGCTGAAGAAAAACACTGAAGATTTCATTTGGCTGCCCAAGAGCAAATCCTGCAGACCAAATTCATTAAAGCAGAAATTCAACCTGTCAGTAACAACAGTGAATGCTGCTTATGCAACAAGAAAGATGAAACACTGGGTCACCTTTGCTGTAGCCACCAACAGTGGCTGCAGCAAAATCTCACTGATTATCCATGACATTATGATCAAGTTGCCAAAATCATTCATTGGAAGTCCTGACGGAAGTTTGGATTCAAATGCAGCAAAAATTACTGGGAACACCAAATTGACAAAGTTCTTGAAAATGAACAAATCAAGTTCCTGTGAGATTTTTGAATCTAAACAGCCAGACATCTGGCCCATAACATGCCTGTATTACTATTGTAGTGTTGGAAGAATTATCCTTCTGGGTCCAGTTCCAAGTGGGGGAAAAGACACTGGAAAAATGGAGGCTGTTTGGAAAGATGGTTTAATGGTGGACAGGATCACATGCCTTAGAGCTCTTGTGAAGAAAAGGATAGATATGCTGAGAGTCCCTGGGTTTTATCCCCTCTCTGGCATTGAACTTCCTGGGGCACAGGAAGAGTATCCTGATTGGTTGCTGTCAGGGGTCATAGCTAGCTTTGAAGGTTGTTTGTGTGCTAGGTTTGGTTGAAACTTGATGGGTGGTGCAATGAAGGGCAATTAAATGGCTCTGCCTGAAGGAGATAGATCTTTGTTATGTAGAATAGACTGGCCCAGCCTTAATGGCCCATTAACAAGGATGGAAGGGATGAGTTTCCATCTCTGAATTTCTACTGCTCTTTTAGAGAAAATATTCTGTCTTTTAAATATATCCTAAAATATTTTCCTAGGGGAGGGGTGGGTTTTAACTTCCAATGGTGGAAAAGAAAGAAAAAATAGTGATATTGCAATACCAGATGATGCACAAATTGAAGAAAAACAATTAGAAAAAAATAACAAAATACCGTGATTTGCAAATTGAAGTTGAGTGATTCTGGAGGAAGAAATCAATAGTTGTACCAATAGTAACAGGAGTGCTTGGAGCAATACCCAAAGGGCTGCCTAGATACATGGAAATTTTGAAATTACCAGATCTGAATATTCTGACATTGCAAAAAACCACCTTACTCAGAACTGCCTATATACTCAGACGTTATCTTAACAACTCTTAGGTCCTTGGTTAGGACTTGAACTGTTAAGTTTTTTACCAGTCCCAGACAGTGAATCAAATTGAGGATTAAATATTAAATAGTAATAATAATAATAATAATAATAAGATGATGATGATGATACATGATTTCACACCATGTCTAATAAGGGTGATTCTTTTTTTTTACTTTGGAGGCAAAGATATCTTCATGACAGAGGAACAAAAAAAATACTACAATGCCATGAAGAAACTAGGTTCAAAAAAACCAGTGAAGCCCATCCCAAGGCCCCAGGTATGCCATTCTCAGGGTACAAATCTATGGTCAGTGTCCATGGGAAATTTTTCTCAGATTCCACCCCCACCTCCTTATATTTAGATTCAAACGCTAATCTTAATAGTCAGAATATTAATTTTGTCTCACTAAATGATAATATATTATTGCCACAGTTTAGTGACTTTTCTTAACTATAAAGAAACAAATAGAATAAGAGTTACATGCAAAACTAAGTAAGTTTGCAAAAGTCAGTCATTTCTTTTCATTTCTTAATTTAAGCCAAACTTTTTATAGGAAATAAAAGGAGCACAATCAATCTTTGATTTAATGGATGCTGGCTGGTCAGATTTTGGACACAACTGACAAAAGCTCTCATACAATGTGTTTCTGCAGATGCGTAACATCCCATTTGGATTTAATGGAGATTTTGCTTTGACAAGCAAAATCTTATTCTCCCATTAGTCTGGTAAATGGAGAATTTACTGTACAAGACTCTGGGGATCATAAAAATAAAGATTACATCTGTCAATACATAACCTTTTAAAATTATGTCAACTGCTTTGAAATCAGAAGGTAAACATGAAGGGAAAAAATGAGGTCAGGTTCCTAACAAGTTTGCATATACCCTTAATTGATCACTATCGTTTTCTACCAGCTTTTTCTATGTCCTTCTTTCTTTCGCATCCAAGTTTCTTTTTCCTGGATTCTAAGTACCCCATTTCCTACTGTTTTCTAATACCAGCATCTGACTTTTATCTGCCCATGACATATACTGCCGTGATTTTTATAGACACATTATCATTAGCCTTTATAGCAGTTGTGAAATTGAGTACTGTATATTAATGGTCCCTACAGAGCCAAACAGATATTATAAGTGATTCCAAGTAATTCCTTAGATCATTATCTCTCTCCAAAGGCCCCATGGCTCAGATCTTAGAGGATAGTGATATCACCACAAATGATGAGATTAAAATATTTCAGTTTACTTTGTAGAAGTTAGGGAATATTAAGGGTGAAATAGGATGAATTAGATATTACAGGAAGTATCACAGTCCAACATTAGCCATTTTCTCATATAAAGTTCAACAGCATTATCTCAGAAAGTTCTGAAGTCCACTAAATGGACTAAGTTGCCCATCTCTTAACAAAATCTCACAAGTCACAGGAGTCAGGTATCTTAGAAACAATGATGAGATTCTAGAGCAATGTAGTGATCTTGTTTTTACTCAAAACATTAGGAATTTTTTTTAAAATAATTCAGAGTCAAGAGACTTATTTTTTCTTTTAAAAAGTAATGTTTGCTACTTTTTGTGTCTTTTGAGTAGTTTCAAGGCAGTAAAAATTGGATAATTTTACTTTTGGGTGGCAGTTTGGATGATTTAGATTTAGCACTTCACCACTTCAATTTTTTCTTTGAGTTTTTCTACATTTCTCTTCCCTTTCTTTCGTTTCCATGTTTGTCATTGTCTGTGTGCCTTGTACCCTTCCTGTCTTTCTGTCATACGCACATGCATATCTACCAATTATTGAAGAACAAGTATCAAGGGATGATCTTTGACTTTGTGACTCAGCAAGCTTTTGATATAATCATCATGATCCTCATTTGTCTTAACATGGTAACAATGATGGTGGAAACAGATGACCAAAGCCAAACCAAGATAAAAATCCTTAGTCAAATCAACTTGGTCTTCATTATCATCTTTACATCTGAATGCTTTCTCAAGATGATTGCCCTGAGGCACTACTTTTTCACTAATGGCTGGAACATCTTTGATTTTGTTGTGGTCATTCTCTCCATTGTAGGTAAGGAAAAAAAAAACATAATTGATTTGTTTCTAAAATACTTCAATCAACAGTGTGTACAATGGAAATAGTAAGGCAGGTGGTGTAGGATAACTACAATTAGCTAAAAGCTATCATGTAACCAACATACTCAAACCCAATTCTTGGAGCAGATCTGTGCATATAAATAATCATGTAATCAAAGCCTTTTTCAAAACAATACCAGACATGAAGACATGCATGCATAAACAGTTTAAAATATTTTTTAAAGTACCTAAAATGAAGAGAAAATAAAGGCTGAAAAAAATGATAAAATAGATTTATATTTAATGGCATGATATGCCCATGTACAAAGGAAATTGAAATTGAGCTAACAAATTGTACCAAATAACATTGTAATCATTATTGCTAAAATGGTATTCCCACTTTCCCCTTAACAAATCTTGAATGTACTATTGATGGTTGGAGGTTGTGATAAGATATTCCTGCTCTACAAAACAAGCAAAATAATTATACCAGAGTTTATCTGTTGTCTTCATTACTTGGCAGGGGAGTTTTCTATTCCTTCTCCTAGTTCATCCATCCTCTGGAAGATAATCCATTTCTTATCTAGACACTTCCAAATCTCCCCAATTATTAAAAGAATAACAGTGAATTTTTTTTTTTGCTGTTCATAGGCAATCCACATTTCTGATTATGAAACTAGAAAACTTCATGACTATAAATGAGATCTGCAATTCAATCTACATTCTGCTTCTGTCCTTTAAAAAGGGATGTTTTGGATCATTCTTTTTATATCCTGCTATTTACCATGTCTATGTATTACTCTGGGAGCTATTCCTTATCTGTTCCTAAACAAATGACAAATTTGACCAAGTAATCATTTTTTTCTTGCCATGTCTTCATATTGTTGCCTTCATCTCATGCCCAATGCATACCACTTAAAATTATCTTTAGCAATTCTAGTTTAAACCAGAATCACCAAGTGGGAAGGGATTTTGGAGGTCTTCTTGTCCAACCTCCGACTTAAGCAGGATATCCTTTACTATTCTTGACAAAGGGCCATCCAATCTCTTCTTAAAACTTCCAGTGATAGAGCAGTCACCACTCCTGGAGGCAAGTCATTCCACTGATTCATTGTTCTCACTGACAGGAAATTTATCATCTTGATCTCTGCGTTCTTTCTATAGTCTCAATATCTTTTTTATATTGTGGAGAGCAAAATTGAGCACAGTTATTCAAAGCGTGGTCTTAGCATTGCAGTTCAAAAGGTACAAACACTTCACATGATCTTTATACTGTTTCTCTGTTAATACAACCTAAAATTGCATTGGCCTTTTTTGACTGCCATTGCACACTGCTGGCTCATATTTAATTGGTTGTCCATCAGGTCTCCGAGATCCCTTTTGCAGTCACTGCTGTCCACCTATTCTATACCTATGCATTTGGTTTTTCTTGCCTAAATGTAAAACTTATTTTTCTTACCACTGAATAACATTTTTGGATAGGGCCCAGTATTCAAGTCTCAAGATCCTTCTGGATCTTGAATCTATCTTCTAAAGTTGGCATGTTGTTGGCAATTCCCCCAAGCTTGGTGTTATCTGCAAATTTATGAATTCCTGTTCTATCTTTTCATTTAATCATGTTGAAGAGTATTGGGCCTGAGACAGAACCTTGAGATACCCCACTGCTTCCTTCCTTCCATGTAGAAATAGTTCCATTAAAAACTACACAATGAGCATAGTTGATCAGCCAGTTACATATCCATCTGGTGGTGACACTATTCCATATTTTTCTATCCTACCAAGAGATAGGCTATGATCCGTTTTATCAAATGCCTTAGTGAAGTCTAAATATATACCATGTCCATTAATTTAATCACTTTGTCAAAGAATGCAATAAGGTTTGTTTGACATGACCTGTTGTGGACAAATCTACAATGGCTTCTAATAATAGCTTTGCTTGTTTTTAAATGTTAGCAGATCCACTGCTTATTTTTCCCCAGAGCATCCCTAGTATTGATGTTGGATTGATAGATCTGTAATTTTCTAAGTGGGTTCATTTTATTTCTTTTTGGAAGATTGGAACTACATTTGCTCCTTTTCAGAAATTCTCCAATGCTCCAAGATTTTTGAAAGATATGTTCATTGTTTCTGAGATCACATCTACCAGCTCTTTCAGAACCCTGGAATATAATACATCTGCTCCTAATGATTTGAATTTACACTCAAGTGGATAGATGTTGCCTTATCATTTTCTTGCCTATTTTGATTTATATTCCTAATCTGCCTATTATGGTACTGTTTTTGATTGGTTGAACACTTCTTCCTTTTGTAAAGACAGAAACAAAGAATGAATTAAGCAATTCTGCTTTCTCCCTGCTGCCTATTATCTTCTTGCCATCTTCTCCCAATAGTGAACCAATCATTTCCTTGAGTTTTTCTTGTTTTCTACATGTCAAAAGAATCTTTTTTATTATATATTTTAACATTTATTGAAAGTCTTAGTTCATTCTGGGCCTTAGTTTTCCTGACTTCATCTTTGCAGATATAGATAGATGATAGATAGATATAGATTGATTGATTCTGCTCATTGTATATTGTTAATTTTGCCACTTCTATAGAGCTCCTTGGACTTTTGCTATCAGTACCACCGCTCTCTGGCAGCGCTGGCTAACCTTTTTTAGCATTGCGTCCTGCTTCATTCCATGACCATCTTCAACAGGCTTAAACTTTAGCCAGTTTTTTTTTAACACAGATTTATTGGTATTCCAGAAGAAGGCTGGATCTGATTTCAGAAATAGCCCAACTGATAGGTCACAGGCATGGAGAAGGAGGAATGGGACAATTACAGTGGTTAGATTGATATAGATGGGTGGGTGAAGCCCGGTGGGCACAGAAGAGTGGCCATGGCTGGCTCGGTACTGCTGACTCAGCATTACCAACTTGGCGCAGATAGTTAGGCAGGGACAAGTGGGCATGGCCAAGTATAGTAGGTACAGATGGGTGGGTACAGATGGGTGGGCAAGGCTGGGTTGGCATGGAACAAATCGAAACTGTCAACTTATAAAACATTTCTATGCCTGTTTTAGTAGTTGGAATTTTTTTTTAAAAAAAAAGGGGGGGGGAGAGGAAGGAAATCTGGAAGAGCAGTTGAAAGCGGAAGTACATTCCAACTCTAATCTTTAAAAGAGTGTAAGCCTGTGAATATATATAATTGGAGAATGTGAATGATGATACCCAGTCTGTGAACATGCTCAATTGGAGAATCTGGTTTATGAGACACTCAGGGGGGAGGGGGGAAACAGGATTACAGATGACTGTAAATTATATATGCCAGAGTTGGCTGCATACAGGGCAGTGCCAGTATGTTGCCTCTAATGAATCCTTTGATGTTTTTTGAAGTTTGGCTCGAGAATCATGATTTAATTAGAGCGATCGCTGGAATCCTAACAAGATATGGGGACAACTCGTTGTCCCACCAGCTTTTTGCCTCTCCATTCTGAGTTTGGGGACTTTTGTATGCATTTGTGCTGGGAAGCTGCCAATCGCACCTCGGAGAAGGATCTGTCCTTTGGCATTCTGGGTACTCTCTCTCTCTCTCTGTCACACACACACACACACACACACACACACACACACACACACACACACTTTATTCCAAGCTTGGGGATTTGCCTCATTCGGGCATTACAAGTTGCAATAAGAGGCAGATCGTGGACTAGTAGGGAGTAACTGAGAGCCATTTCAGGATACTTAAAGTCTGGAGGACGTTTGCAAAGGGAGGTACTGCAAAAGGAAGACTAAAGAGAAAAATGAACAATGACATCCCCAAGTGTCATTCTGCATTTGCAGAATTGAAAATTTGTGTTCCAAAGGGGAGCCTGCAGCTTGCTAATCAAGGTGGAGAAGGACAACATTTTAGAAAAGTCTCCAAACTTCAAACAGGGTGCATATGTGCACACTCAACACACTAAAGGTGAGATTCTTCTCTCCAAGTCCGGACACAATTGGCAATTTCCCAGCATGGATGTGGATAAAAGTCCCCAAATGCAGAATGGAGTTTTTGTGTGTGTGTTAGTGTGTGCACGCTTGGCTGCCAGCAGTTCCGAGAGTTGAGGAACTGGTGAGGTACTGAGTTGTCCCAAACCCAGTTACCTTGTGTGATTTGTTCTGTGCTGACTCAGCCACACTCACCCATTTCATATAATTATAATGCAACATCAACTGCACATACTTCTAATTTTGTTTTTGCTTTGATAATTTGATTCCTGAGAATTTATTTTCTTATTGTATGTTAGTTTTTGTGATAACATGGGCAGTCCTCACTTAGCAACACTAATTGGGACCAGAATTTCCCTTGCCAAGCAATATGGACATAAACCACAATGACAAATGATTGCACCCCTTAGCAATGGCAGTTCCAGATACCATCATTAAGCAAATTCCATAATATCATTAAGCGTGACATCACGTGGTCACCATTTGTGACTCCCGGCTGGCTTTCCCAGCACTTTGTTTGTAAGAAGCCAGCAGTGAAGGTCGCAATTACATGATCATGTGATTGTGGGTGCTTCAATATCAAGACTGCAAGCCAGTTACCAAGAACCCGGATCATGAGCATGTGACTGCAGGACTCAGCTCTTGGCGCAATTGGATGCAACCATTGAAAGTACAAAGACTCATCATAAGTTCCCCTTGTTCAACACAGTTGTAAATTTGAACAATCACTGAATGAGTGGTTATTAGGAAGGAGGAACTACCTTTAATATATTTATTATCTTGATTATTTCTTCTTTATAAATATTCTATTATCTATGTAAGAAAATTCTTGCCACAATTCACCTTTTTTTATAGTCATGAACATAAATTGTTGTTCCAAGTTATCAAAGGTTTCTTTACATCTAAAAATATCATGGCCATTTTCTTACCTTTCTGGTTTAATTACAAATAACATTCAAAATATTTCTAATATTATCTCTTTAGTATCTCTTCAAGACAATTTCAGCCTGTTGTGGGTATATAACTTCAGTTAAAGGCCGTTTTCTCTCTTTGCAATTGTTGCTAAAGAAAGTCAGTATAACTCAAAACATAAAATTCTATATAGCTAAAGAAACTTAGGTAATTTCCCTCTTTATAAATCAAAGAAATTAAAGCTTTGTTCCAGGAACAAGGAATTACTTGACTGTCAAATTTCATTCATTTCCTAAGAATGATTTAAATCAGAATTTTCTGGAAGTTCTTGTAGTGCACTTTAAAAAAATCTGTTTAGTCCTGGAGAGTTTTCCATTTCCATTTTTCAATTATATTTTTGTATCCTCCTTAGTAATTGGCTTATTAAAAGTTTCCTTTTGTTGTTGAATCAGTTTTACAAGTTGTGCCTAAATACTCTTCAATCTGTTTTAATATGTGTTTGCTATATAATAATTTAATAGATTTCATATCATTTTTCTTTATATTTTCTGCCCATTTTTGTATCATTTCTGCATCTAAAATATTTCACAAATATTTAGAAGTCACTTTTAGGTGACCTGTTTTGTTTCAGACTGATAAACCCTTAGTAGTTGAATTTGATATTAGAGGGAATTTTGTATGTTTCTGTGGTTACAATGAATTATTAATAATAATTTTTAAAAATTGGTGTGATATTTTGTGATATTCTGAGAAAAATGTTTTCCTGTCTTTCAGGGCTTGTCCTTGCGGATATTATCGAAAAATACTTTGTATCCCCCACTCTCTTCAGAGTCATCCGATTGGCCAGAATTGGGCGTGTTCTTCGTCTGATCAGAGGAGCAAAAGGCATCCGAACTCTGCTCTTTGCCCTGATGATGTCTCTGCCAGCATTATTCAACATTGGCCTCCTTCTATTTCTGGTTATGTTCATTTATTCCATTTTTGGAATGTCAAACTTTGCTTATGTAAAGAAGGAATCTGGCATTGATGACATTTTCAACTTTGAGACATTTGGTAACAGCATCATCTGTCTTTTTGAAATCACCACATCAGCTGGTTGGGATGGCTTACTGAACCCCATCTTGAACAGTGTTCCCCCAGATTGTGATCCTCATCTGGAAAACCCTGGTAGTCATGTGAAAGGTGATTGTGGCAACCCTTCTATGGGCATCTGCTTTTTTTGCAGTTACATCATTGTTTCTTTCTTGATTGTGGTTAATATGTACATTGCCATCATTTTAGAGAATTTTAATGTAGCCACAGAGGAGAGCAGTGAGCCTCTCTGTGAAGATGACTTTGAAATGTTCTATGAAACATGGGAGAAGTTTGACCCTGATGCCACACAATTTATTGCTTACAACACACTTTCTGATTTTGTGGATACCCTTCAAGAGCCCCTGCGAATTGCTAAACCAAACAAAATCAAACTGATCACTATGGACTTGCCTATGGTTCCTGGAGATAAAATACATTGCTTGGACATTCTCTTTGCCTTGACAAAAGAAGTTTTAGGAGACTCTGGAGAAATGGATTCCCTAAAGGAATCAATGGAGGAGAAATTTATGGCTGCAAATCCCTCCAAAGTATCTTATGAGCCCATTACCACAACACTAAAACGAAAACAGGAGGAAGTCTGTGCCATCAAAATCCAAAGAGCATTCCGTAGATATCTGTTAAAACGATCAGTGAAACAGGCCTCATATCTGTATAGGCAGAGTCAAGATATGGACACACCGAAAGAAGATGCACCAGAGAAAGAAGGAATGATTGCGGACAAAATGAATGCAATGTATGGCTCACAAGTAGAAGTGGAAAAGTACCCAGAAACAGCTCCATCTTTTGTACTCGAACCAATAAGCAGCCCCAAGATTAAAAAGGATTCTGATGAAATGAAAGAGAAGGACAATAATGGCAAGAACGGAGATGACTCTGGAAAAACTAAAAAAAGTGAAAATGCCAAACGTGATGTAAAAGAGTCATCTGTATAATGAATACACATATAGACAACAAATGTTGGTGTATGGTTCCAAATGACCTTTTTCACAAAATCTTTTTGGCATCTTCTATTTTAGTACTCAAACAAGGTTCTTTTGCCAGATTTTAGGTACTTTATACCACACTTCAACATTGAAAACAGAATCCTGTCTGGTTTCTGCTTGTTTGCTTGTTTTTAAAATTTATCCCAATGTGCAAAGTGTCCCCCCTCCCTTTCTTTTCTGATGAGGTAAATGTGAATTATCTCCTCTTCTTGTGAAAAGACATCTAGTTTCATGTTAGTTCATATGTTCCATAGAATGCTCCAGAATCAGTTTTGATTATTCTAAGTACCAAATCAGAATCAGCTCTTTATTAGAAGAATGATTAAGCAATGCTAGAAGAAAAGGGGGAAAGAAGGAAGTTTTTAATTCAATATAATCATGTTCAAGCTTGAATAAAAACAGTAGAATTTCACCAGAATCTCTTAAGCTCCAAGTGCTAAAAGATGTGCCAATAATAACTGTTATTTAATTTTTGCTCTGATCAATTATGCAATTTTTCAGAAGGCTGAATATTTTATAAATTTATTTTGCTAATGCTGGGGAGATGTCATTGGGCATGACAGTCTTCAATTGAATCCCTAGCAATATATGTATGTATGTTTGTATGTACAGTATATGGCTTCTGAGAATTCATTTACTTGTATTCTTTTTTTCTGCCATAAGAATTAGAAATATGTTTGTTTTTTCAGTCAAAACTGAAGTTTCCAATTGACTGAAATTAATGCCCATTGTCAAATTCTGCAGAAAATGGATATGATCATGGAAAGTAAAATATGCAAAGCCTGAGATTAGTGATTAGTGCTTCATAAATCCAGTTTGCAATGGTTGGAAAATACTCATCTTTAACAATTTCCTCTCTTCTTTATATGTCTTTCTTGAAGATGCTAGCAGTGAAACCTAGAACCCATACTTGTCCTTAGACCTTAACAACTAGGTAAGGATCTCTGACTGACTTCTTTAAAAATAATAATATTAATAGACATAAACTTTGGGTTTAGGATTTTTTCCAACATATGTGAGTGTAAAATTAATGGCATGGAATAATAGAGATTACAGCACATTTTAAGGACACAAAACTGCAATGTCTTAAATATGATTCAATTTTTTTATTTAAATAATTTGAGCAGGCAGAAAAAAGATGTTTGTTAGAAGTGGCTGAAAGTCCAATTAAGTCTTAATTATATACTACCAATATAGTTTCTTTCAAACAAAAAGAAAGATCAAATGTGATGTGCTAATCTGTTCTCAGGATTTATTGTCAACTTCATAATTTTTTTAATTCTCAACTCTATAGATAATCTTGGAATGTAAGCTGCATTTTTTTATTTGCCAATCCCACTTTTTTCTTCTTTAAAGAAATACTGCAGAATGAGGCATGCATTACATTCTGATTCACAGCCCAAATTAGAGTTTGCATCTTCCCCTTCTCTCCTCCATTATCTAGTCAAAAAGAGCAGAATTTCTACTCACAGAAAAGAATTAGTGTTCCAGAGGAAAAGATGTTTCCCAGGAGATGATTTGTTGCCTAAAAGTTGAATAGGGAGGAAATCTGATAGCTAGGTATGCCAGCAAAAATGTCCCATTAAATTCTGCTGAGGTTAGTGCGTGCGTGTGTGTGTGTGTGTGTGTGTGTGTGTGTGTGTGTGTGTGTATGTATGTATAAGCACACGTTAAGCATAGGAGTGCAAGTATTGTAAATGTTTTATTTTTTAAAGCATTTACACAAGAAGAGATTCTCAGCAGTTTGTATTAGCTTAAGAAAAACAAAAAAGGAGAGAGATTGTTCCTTAACTTTATTATCCTGCCTGTCCCTTAATCAAATAGGATTCCTTTTTACTTGTCCCATTATTCAAAGTCTGCCTTAATGGCAGCCATTGCCACCTTCTGTTGGTAGCAGAATATTGATCCCAGTTCTACGCATTCTCTAGGATTTATGTGAATTTAATCACATTTAATGGGTGAATGTTAGAAATCAACAAATTAGCCACAATGTCATGCCCTATAAATAAAATGTAGTATTCCAAATGGAAAAATGTGGTGGTTGCAAAACCTCTGCTACAGATATATGTACTATGAAAATAATAAAGATGTAAATAAAGAAAATAAAGCTGTATCTTTAGATGTATCTTGGCTGTGTCCTATGTCTGCTGTTGTTCATCCTGTTGACCATGACTGTAGTGCAAGGTTTGCTTCAAGCCATGTTATGAAGTATGTAAATGATACAACAGTACGGGCTTTATCCAGGAAGATAACAAGGCGGCTTACCAGGAAGAGGTAAAAGGTTTGGTCAACTGGTGTAAGAAAAACAGCCTGTTTTTAGATGTGGGAAAAGCAAAACAGATCATTGTCAATTTCAGAAAAGGCGGGCTAAGCCATATACCTCTGTGTACAAAAGCTTCAACTATGGAGATGGTTAGTAGTATTAAATTTCTGAGTGTGCAGCTGACAAGCAGGTTAGCTTGGTCACTCAACACTGAAACACTGGTAAAGCAGGCATAGAAATACCTGAATTTTTTCGAAAAGAAGAGCACATCCTCTTTCCCATATTCTTACCACTTTCTATAGAGGAACAATTGAAAGCATCCTATCATATTGTATTACTGTGTGGTTTGGAAGTATTACAGTTTTGGATAGGAAGGTTCTTCAGAAAGTGATGAGGACAATAGAAAAGATTATTGGATGTTCATTTCCTTCTTTTCAATAGGTCCCTGGGTCTTTTAACTATACAAAGTAATGATAGCTTTTTACACTAAGAAAATTTCCTCATGTTAACCACTGAGATTCTGTTTTGGTAAGTCATTAGATAAATACACACCTAATGTCAGAGGTGCAAAACACATAACCCTCTAAGTAGAAACAATCCTTGACTCCACTTGTTGAGAAAGGCATAGTTTTATTAGGTGGGAGGTGGAAGGAGCTAAGACTCTGGGTGGTCCCTAGTAACTCTTGCCAGAATTGGGAGGTGAATTGCACTTCTTGATTGGAGATAATCCTCTCAGGAGCTCCATGCAAGCGATAGAGGTGTTGAACAACAGTTTTGAAAGGGCTCATGTGGATAGGATCTTGGGGCATGCCACAAATGTTCTTGCTTTGAAAATAGATTGGTGTAACCCAAATTACAGTGTTCCCTGAGCTCGCTGGTAATTCAAAAATAAAATCCAGGGTGCCGAGGAACTAGCAACTTGTTGCAATTGTCTCTATGGCTTTCCCAAATGTCCTTTTGCTGAGGTGCATATGGGACAACTAGCTATATATCCTCCATGTCTTTCTTCATACCTGGCCACCAAAACTGACATATAACTAGGTGCAGAGTCTTTACAAAACCAAAATATCTTGCAATTTTAGAGTCGTGGTTCCTTTTCAAAATCAGGAACCTTTGGCTTGCAGATACATAGAGCTTACTGTCAGCCATGTGAATCCGTTGTGTAGAGAGACATCCTTCTTGTGGCTTACAAACCACTTGTCTTGGACCAGGGTTATTTTCATTGCCTGGGTTAAGTTGTTGGTCAAATTGGGTTGTGCTTTGCTCTGTGCTCTGGTCATGGCTGGTGCTGCTGTTTGGTTAGAGGGGATGAAGGTATCTGCTACTTCTTCTTTCTTACTGTTATATTGGTGCATTCTGGATAGGGTGCTTTTCCCTATCCAAGTAGGTGCTTCAGCATGAAGTTAAAACATTTAAAGTATTGCATCCATCTCATCTATTGGGGGGGGGAGTTTTTAAGGGGTTTTCAGTGATGATCCATACTTTGAAAGCCTCTTGCCCTCTTGTAGGAAGTGTTGCCCACATTAGTAATGCCCATTTCACTGCATAAGCTTCTTTGTGCCAAACCATCCATTTATGTTCAGTCTCGGAGAGCTTTTTGGAACTCTAATCATCCTTTGGGTCCTTCTGGAGAAGGACCACTCTGATCACTATGTCACTTTTGTCTGCCTGGATGACAAAAGGCTTTTGGGATCTGGGTGTTTCAGAATTGGCTCAGCAGCAAATAGTCTCTTTAAGTTTTTCAAAAGGCACCTAGTATTCCATGAATTACTTGAGGGGGGGCTCTAGGTATAGGTTTTTCCTTCCCTTTAGTTTTTAACAAATTAGTAAGAAATACAGCAATTTGAGTGAAAGCAAAAATGTATTGTCTATAGAAATTTGTGAAACCACTTTCAGTGGAAGTTGGCAGTGTTAAATATGCATGACACACATTTACATGAGCCTATGTTATATGCAAAGTGGAGTCTGATGTAAGACTCCACTTATTGGTTCAACCGCTGGTAGGAAGATTGAGTTCCTGTCAGTGGCGGAAGTGTCAGAGAGCGCCGACTATAAAAAGCCAGTGCTGGCCACGTTTGTTTTCTTTTGAATCCAGTTTGTAAACAAAGAGTTTCTCGCATTCCTGAGTCCTGCTTCCTCATCCGCGCCCATCTAACATTGGCGATGAGGATGGGATCCTGAGGAAGACAAAGGACCTCATGAGGCATCGCAGCCATTTTCCAGCTGATTTGTGAACTCGAGCGTTCAGACCGACAGCAAAACAACAAGGCCCATCAACCCCTATCAATCCCATTTGAGCCATCCAAAAAGAAGTGGTCCTCGTACATGGGAAGATTTAACCTAAATTTGGTAGTGAATGGAATGCAAGCAGAACCCGACATGAAGAAGAAGGCTTACTTCTCGACCTATTGCGATTTGGAATTATATAAATTAACTGAGCCCTCGTTGCAGATAACCTAGAGAATGTCTCCTGGGACGAACTGCAATGAGCATTGAAGGGACATTTTGACCCTATCCCATCGTACCTGGCAAATCGAAACGACTTCTATCTCCGGAGCCAAAAAGAGAGGAAGGCATAAGTGATTTTGTGGCTGCACTGAGGAAACTTTCAAAGAACTGCAAATTCTCAAATGCCAAAGAAATGATCCGGAATCGGCTAGTCCTCGGCATTAAAGATTTAACTCTGCAGAAGACACTGTTCATAAGAGAGGACGTCTCGTTGAAGGAGGCTCTGGAAGAAGTGAAAGCCGCGGAAACCTCCGACTCATCTGCAGACCGAGTCAAGAGCAGCAGGCCACATGGGAACACTGTGTAACCCTTCCAGCTCCGAAAACAGTGACAGTGAGAAGGAAGATGTCCACCGGGTAAAAACCAACAAACCCGAAATCGCCCAGGGAATCAAGCCTTACGGAAGCTGCAGAGGAAATCATCCACAGTCCACCTGCCATTTTAAGGAGGCAACCTGCAGGTGAGTGGAAGGGCCACATCATGGAAGCCTGCAGAGCCAGCCAACCAGCAGACAAACCATGCCATAAAATAAATTCCCCGAATAGATGATACAAGGGTCGGAAGATGGGTTGGGGCAAGATTTTTGCTAAGTTGGACCTAGCACAGGCATATCAACTATTGCCTGCGGACATAGCCACCGCCGAAGCCCAAATGATCATAACCCACAAGTGCAACTGGCTGCAATTTGGGGTTATTTATTTTTATTTATTTTATTTACATTTATATGCTGCCCTTCTCAGAGACTCAGGGTGGCTTACAGTCTTTGGAGCACCATGCTAAGTGCTCAGCAATAGCCTTCATTCCATTGTATATGCCTGCTTATTACTAGGACTTTTGGCCCCTCCAAGCGGCATTTTTACAAAGTCAGCTTATTGCCCCCAACGATCTTGGGTCCTCAATTTACCTACCCTGAGAGGATGGAAGGCTGAGTCAACCTTGAGCCTGGTGGGATTCGAGCCTGCACTAATTGCAGGCAGCTTGCACTACGTGCTAGATGATTAACAGCCTGCACCGCCAAGGCCCTTTAGCATAGTCCCTGGCCTTTTCCAAAGTATAATGGAAAGGCTGCTATAAGGTCTGCCAAGAGTAGTTCCTTATTTCAACGACATAATAGTCTGAGCCAAAGACAAGCTCCAACTAATGGAAAGGGTCTGAACAGTATTAGAAAGTTTCCAGGGGCGTGGCAGTTTCTGTTGAGCTTGAGGCCTCAGAAGTACTACGCTGGACTCCTCTCCCCACAGCTAAATCCTCCGTTTTTTCATTCGCACAGGCTCAATTGCACCTACGAAGTCCTGCCTACTTAATCTGTCTCTTTGTGGGGTTTTTAATTTCCGGGTTGTCATCATTATCAGAGTTGTGTTGTGTTGCTCAGCTTAGAGTGGGGGTTGAACTATGTGCTTCCAAGAAGCAGGGCTCAAGTTAAAACGGGACAAATGCCAGATTGCCGTACCGAGCGTAGAATTCTTGGGCTTCCAAATCGATGGGTCGGGTATCTGACCCATGAACAGCAAGCTGAAAGCAATTAAAGAAGCCCCCACCCCACAGAATAAAAGTGAACCCCAAGCATTCTTGGGCTTATTAAACTTCTATATTCTTACCACAGAAGATGACCGTAGTGGAGCCACTCCGTAGACTGTTGAATAAGAATACATCCTGGATGTGGGACCCCCCCGAGGATGCTGCGCTTTCCAAAATAAAAAACATTTTAACATCTGACACTGTATTAATGCAATATAGCGAGACCTTGCCACTACAGCTTACCTGTGACACGTCTCCATATGGCATTGGGGCTGTGATCAGCCATAGATTACCAAATGGGAAGGAAGCTCCCATAGCATATTATTCTAAGACTTTGTCGAAAGCCGAGAGAAACTACGGCCAAATAGACAAAGAAGCCCTCTCCGCCATAGCCGGAGTAAAATGGTTTCATGAATATGTATGCGGCAGACATTTCAAGCTGGTCACAGACCACAAACCGCTGCTCAGCAGTCTCTCAGGAGACAAATCCACACCCAACATCTTATCACCGAGAATGCTAAGATGGACAGTTTTCAATGGCAGTGTATAACTATAGCCTCCTACACAGACCAGGAAAGGACATTCTACACGGCGACGCACTCAGCAGGTGTCCCCTGCCAGACCTAGTGGAAGACCCTGCCACCGTGACTGCCGTATTCCTTGTAGAATTTTTGAACTGGGCTTATTGAAGGCAGCGGACATCGCAAGACTCATTGAAAGGACAAAACGCTGGCACGAGTTTTGAACTGGGTATGGCAAGGTTGGCTGAACAAAATGGAAGGGGAGGAATTCAAGCCATTCAAAGGTAGACAGCTAGAGCTGTCAGCATTAAGGAGGTATTTGTTATGGGGAGACAGGGTGGTGGTACCACAACCATTAAGGGAAAGAATTCTGGGATTACTACATGAAGGGCACCCCTGGGTAGTAAAAATGAAGGCCCTAGCAAGGAGTTACATCTGGTGGCCAGGGATAGACAGAAACATTGACACCTAGGTCGCCACATGCTCACCATGTCAGGAATACCAACTGGCCCTTCCCTCAGCAGCCCCCTCAAGTGGAAAAAGCCTGCAGCACCACGGGGTCACATACACATAGACTTTGCAGGACCCTGCCAGGGACAAATGTTCTTAATTGTGGTCGACGCCTACTCTAAATGATTAGAAGTGGTGATCATGAAATCCACAACAACTGAGGCAATGATCAGAGCCCTGCAGAAAGTATTCGCCACCCATGGGCTACACGATGTGCTGGTTTTGGACAATGGACCGTAATTCACAGCACAGCAATTCGAAAGTTTCCTCGCCCATCTGGAAATCTGACATGCCCTTTCGGCACCAACTGATCTGGCAGCGAGCGGGCAAGCAGAGAGGATGGTCAGAGTGACCAAAAAACTTCTAAAAAAATTAGGCCCCAGTGATTGGCAAGAAAAAATTGACAAATGCTAACCCAATACATAATACCAAGAGCAGCGACAAACAGAAGCCCAGCAGAAATGCTCATGAATAGAAAGTTAAGGTCCACCCTGGACAAAATTCATCCAAACTATTCAAACAATACCCCTCTAGAGTCCACAGGGAGGTGCAGAACATCCACACCAGGAGACACAGTGTATCATACAACTACATGGGAGGGGAAACTGGGTCCCGGCAAAAATAATTGAAAGTACCGGACCCAGATCATACAGACTGGAGATAGAAGGGGGAAGAACATGGAACTGGCACATAGACCAACTGTGGGACCACATAGTTCAAGCCCCACTCGAAGCCAAGCAACACAACACACCTCTGGCAACAACAACAATCCAGAAATTAGAAACCCCACGAAGACACAGATTAGCAAGGGAAACCCCGAATGAAACAGTGGAGTACTTAGCTTTGGGGGGAGGAGTCCAGCATAGTACCTCTGAGGCCTCGAACTCAACAGAAACTGCCACGCCCCTGGAAATTTTTGAGGCGTTTCCAAGGGCGGAGTCTGGAGCAGCGGCGACCTGTCCGTCCAGGCCGCCACCTCAGGAACAACTGAATTGCACAGGCTCAGTCGCACCTACAAAAGGCCTGCCTACCTGAAGGACTATGTCTGCTGCATATGCGGTGATTGGTCAGCCTGAACTAAGAAGGGAGGGGTGTTAAATATGCATGACACCACATTTACATGAGCCTATGTTATATGCAAAGTGGAGTTTGATGTAAGGCTCCATTTATTGGTTCAGCTGCTGGTGGGAAGATTGACTTCCCATCAGTGGCTGAAGTGTCGGGCAGCGCCGACTATAAAAAACTGGTGCTAGCCATGTTTGTTTACTTTTGAATCCAGTTTGTAAATAAAGAGTTTCTCACATTCCTGAGTCCTGCTCCTTCTTCATCTATGCCCATCTAAGAGGCAGACTTGGCTGCAGCAATTTCCCAAATGGCTACAGACTTCCCACAGTTATTTGCCTTAGAAAGCTATCTAAGGCAGAAGAAATCTTCCTGGGGAAAGTTCTGGAAATCAACCCTTTTCTTTCAACTGGACAGCTGGGTGCTCTCAGAAAGTTTCTGGAAGAAGAAGAAATGATCCAGTGAGTCTCTGGCTGGGAGATAGGCAACCAAGAAACAAGTTCACTGTGGAAGAACCAGCCGTTTCAAATGGACAATAAAGTCTGTCTCTGCTTCTTAGACACTAGCTTTGCATATTTACCTTCTTTTCTTCTTTAAATTAGGATTCCTGGTTTCAGCCTGCTCTTCTTTTTTGTGGTTTATGGTCATTTCTGAAGTTTTAGGATGTTAAAATGGCAAACGAGGGAGGGTTGAAATATCCAAGCCAAATTAAAGAACCTTGAAAACACTGTGGAAACTATCTCTGAAATCTTTGGACTTAAATCTTTGGAAGATGATTTGCCTTTAACAAATTCTGCTGAAAGCTTTTGATTGGTGTTTTGTTTTGGTTAGAAGGAAGGTGGAAAACAGTTTCACTTTCTATTTCTTTTTATTGGTTTAGCAGCAGGCAAAGAGATAAAGAGCAGGTTTCCCTACTGCAGTGGTGTTCCTTGTCCACACGAGGGAACCAAAGACTGTAGAACTGTGATTTGCTTTTTAACTTTGAAGTGGCATTGTTTAAACCTTAGGATTTAGTGCTATTAATTATGGCAACCCAGAAAAGAGCTTAGAAGATACGAGGAGATACAGAATCTTTTACAGCTTTTTTGGGCGAATAGTGAATATCCATCCAAAACGTATGAGGTCATCCAGGCATTGGGAACAGCTTGAATTAAAAATTGATACACTGGCAAAGGAAGGTTTGACAGGAGATATTAAACAGGTGAAGGACAGAGTGGATCTTTTGGAGCATAAATTGGAGAAGCAAGATATTCTTTTTGAAGCTGAATTTGATGAGAGAGCTCTCTTAAAAGCTCAAGCTAAGGAGCTGCAATTAAGATTTAGAGCAATCCCTGAACGCTTTGGAGAGGATATTAGGCTACGAATAATTAAAGCCTTGGCACAGTTGACTAACTGTGATGAAAAGTTTCTTGATTTTGAAATTGACAACATATATAGAGTAAACTTGAGATTCGCTGCCATGAGAAAACTATCAAGAGATGTCTTAGGTCACTTTGTAGGAAAAATAATGAGGGACTGTGTTCTAGATTGTCACTATACATCCAAACTAAGAATGAAAAATGTAAACACAATTGTTTAAAGGAAATTCCTGTAAGAATCCTCAGAAAAAGGAAAGCTTACTAATTTCTTACTGATATTTTGCAGAAGAGAAGAATTCCTTTTCATTTGGACAAGCTTCAGGAAATGATATCATGATCAAAAATTTCATTTGAATTCTATAGATAAAGCCAAAGATTTCCTGTCTAGACACAAATTAATTTTGGAGCCAGTTAGAGATGGACAAGACTTTGGAGGTAAATCAATCCCAAATAGTTGACATTGCGGAAGAAGAGACAGCTGAGATCTCTATACAGGAATTTGCTATTTCACTCAAAGAAAGTAAATTTATTACAGAGAATATTAATGGTGCCATCCAAGCATAAAAAATATTTCACTATTTGAGAAAACTTAATGCTGATATAATTTGCCTTCAAGAAACATATTAGGAAGAAAGATGAGAAATATTTAATAAATAAAAGGTTGTGGGAGGAATTTGTATCTGCTGGGTCAGAAAATATTAATGGAGTGGTTTTATTTATAAAACCCCAATTTAAACCCAAATTACTTTTACTAGATGATTATGGCAAATTTGCAATAGGTGGAAATTGAATTTAATGGTATAAAATCAATAGTAATTGGTCTCTATCAGAGGTGGTATACAACCGGTTCTCACCAGTTCAGGAGAATTGGTAGCAACAATTTGGCATAGGTCACTGAACTGGTAGCGACTTCTGGTTGGGCATGCCCCTGAACCGGTCACCCAGTGGTTACCACTTGCTTGCTTGTCCCACCCAACCACCCCCTTGCCACTGGCTTGCCCCGCCTGCATGCTCATCACTCGCTTGCTTCACCTGCACATTCAACGGTCGCCTCGCCTATTCCAAGCCAAACCCTATTAAAAGGCTTCGCCACATGGCGCCAGCTCTATTGCTTGCATGTGTTAGTCTGTTCTGTGGCTTGCCTGCCTAAGCTAACTTACTTGAGTCTACTCTTCTTGACCCACTTCCATGGTGCCTGTGCCCCAATGGACCTGCCTCTTCTTGCCTACAGGACCAGGTAAGCACTGACTCACTAGCCCCTGGCCCTGGGCTTCTAAAAGCCTTTGGTGCTCCTTCCCGCCATCCGGCCTTGGCTCCGGGCTTCCAAAAGCCCCCGGAGATCCTTGCTGGCCGTGGCCTACAGGCCTCTGCCTTGCATAGCTGCCCTAGCCGTCCAGGATCGCTTGTTGCAGCCACTATCTGTTGTGGCCGGCTGCCTCCCTCCAGGCTTCCAAAAGTCCCTGGAGCTCCTTGCTGGCCGGGGCCTACAGGCCTCAGCCTTGCATAGTCACCCTAGCCATCCAGGATCACTTGTGGGGCAGCCACTACCCATTGCAGCTGCCCCCAGGCTTCTAAAAGCCCCCAGAGCTCCTTCCTGGCCAGCCGGGGCCTATGGGCCAGCCTAGCTAAACTAACCAACTTCCCTCCCCCCCCAGCTTCCAGCAAGCACCTACTTCTTCAGACGCCTTCTCCCAATTCCCGAACAGCTGCTTGTGACTCGCCTCCTGCCTTACTTATGCCGCCTATCTCCGCATCCAGCTCATCAGCGAGCAACTGATTCTGCCTGCCTGCTTTCTTCAATTGGGTAAGTAAGTGGCTTTTTTTCTCATGATTTAAAACAAGGGTCTTCAAACTTGGCAAGTTTAAGACTTGTGGACTTCAACTCCCAGAATTCCTGAGCTAACATGATTGGAGAAGGAATTCTGGGAGTTGAAGTCCACAAGTCTTAAAGCTATCAAGTTTGAAGTCCCCTGATTTTTTTAAAAAAACAGTATGTTAATTTTTTTTTTTAGGAAATAGTCATATAAAATTTAGGAAATTTTAGCTGCTTTTCTATTTTTAGAAAGCAGCTGCTTTGTGAGATTGTCATTGTGTGTATGGAAGTTCTTTTTGTGTGAAATGTTATGTGCTTATAAATTAATTAAAGCTATATTTTTAGATTTTTCAGCTGTATCTGCTTTGTGAGAATGTGTGTGTGTAAGTGTGATAGTTCTTTTCAGTTGTGTAGTTTTGTGGGTCTGCTTCCAATCCAGTCATTTTACAGTGTGATTTTTCAGTTGTGTAGTTATGATAACAACATGTCCTAGCATTTTTTTTAATGTTGATGCTTACAGCATGCAGGAACATTTTACGTGAAGTTCAGCTGCTTTTATGAGACAAGGAACTTTACTTTCTGAGAAAATTAGTAACTTGTTAACATGTTGAGATTTCTGGAGCTGAACTTGCTTGATAGGTTTCGAGTGTTCATGATTGCCCTGCATTTGCTCTTGCCTGGATCTTTTGTCTTTCCTATCATGATGGTTAATTCTGCCAGGAAGGAGGAAAAGGGGACTTCCAGGTGAATTATTGTAATAATGGCGATTTACTGTATTAAAAATCTGTGAGAATTGAAGAATTCAGCCTTTGTAAAATAAATTTTCAAAATAATTAAATTATAAATAAATAAATAATCTCTTTTCTTAGGCAACTGAATTGTCATTTCACAGCTAGACCTTCTAGAAGAAAAGGAGATCTTGTGCGATTTTAACATGGACAGAGAATAGCAGATTATTGACAAAGAATAATCCTTCTTTCCTTCTTGCTGATCTAGAAAGGAATCCTCTTCTTACCTAAGCACATTATCCAGTCTGCAAATTGGTTCTCCTTGTTTTTAGAGCATTTGGGTGATGAAGCTACCAAATGCAAGCTACCAATAGAATAGTATTTTTCCAAGAAAAGACTAATTGCCTATTTATAATTGTTAAGGTAAAATGTCGAACTGGTTAAGCATACAAGTCCCGTAATGCATCACTGCATATTCCCCTCCCACCAGTTATAAAGGATGCTCTGTTTTGGTTTTGAACTGTCTCTTGTTTTACCTCCTGGAGGAGTGGTATCTGGGGGAGAGCATGGATGTGAATTGGTTTGCTTTTTTTACAATAAAAGAATGATTCTGGCTGCAAATAGTTTGGAAGTTAATTTTGGCTAAGATCCATTATAAGTTATCAACAATAATTAATGATGATTGAAAAGACAGTATTATTTTTATATTTTTCTAATAAGTGACTTACTAATAAAAAATAGAAATATAATTGGCCCCATATATTTTTTTCACCGATAGCAAATATTCTCAGTAAAATAGCTTTCTACCATAAATATTCAATGTTTCCCCCACTCCCAGATCACTGCAAATTGAGGGAAAGGGCTGCTAATAATAGTGAAAACTATTGAATAGAAATGAAGGAGCATGAGATGCAAATACTGGCAAATACTGCTGTTGAAAAGCATGGATGCACTTGAGATTAGGCTTGGTAAAGTCAATTGGGCTGAAATCCCCTCTTTTGTAGCATCTTTTCTCCCTTTCCAGTTACTTTTTCCTTTCCCTTCTCCAATTTTTTCCCTCTCACCTTTCTCTTGTCCAGCTCCCCATCCTACCCTGTTGTCCTCCTTTTCTTGTCAGGACTAAGAAAGAATTGTATGGGAGTGCTATGCTTGGGTTTGTGTGTGAGAGAGCAGTTTCTCTATACAAGAATTGTCAAGGGATATAGATAGAGATCAGACAATGGAGGCAATCTTTATGCAGGCAAGTAATTTAAATTAGTCATTAAGTTGAGTCCTTGTGCTAGCTCTTCCTTTTATTCAAAAGTAGATTCTGGGGAGGGTATGTTTATCAACAGCAGTTATAGCCAAATGATAAGCATGTGATGATTTAATCATGCAAAAGTCACCAACAATCACTTACTAATTAGGACATTTGATAAAAAGGTGTTTCTGTTTACCATGGCACTTAAATGCACATACTATCATCATGTTCCCTGCTCCCCACAAATATCCCTAGTATTTATCATCCCCAATTGTGATAAATGTGAAACCAGGAGAGATTGCTTTTCAGTTTAACTGGGGTTTTTTTGGGGAGGGGGGGGGCGGTCTTCCTTTGGAAATCAGGCTGATGTTTCAGATTGTATTCAGACATTTAAATTACCTCGCGGTCACTTTTGTTGTTATTGTTTTTTCCCCTCTTCCTGAGTTGTCATTTTTAATATTCTCAAAGTTGATTTTGTATTTCACATTTATCATGAGTATTGTAAATTGTCCCACAGATAGTATTCATAATATAAACTCCAAGGATTTGGTTGTTTGCAATATGACACAAATACAATAAATATATTTTGGGTGAAGGAAGACAGCTGGATGCTGCATAGGAATTTCTGTTTATCATTTATCTATTCTTTCTTCTGCAGATGATTATCTTACATACAATATCCCAGACTAACTCTGCCCCCAGCTGGAATTCAGTCATGAAGGGCTCAAGGTTGCCTCAGCCTTCCATCCTTTCAAGGTTGGTAGAATGAGAAACCAGACTGTTAGGGGAAATATGCTGACATTGTAAACTGCCCAGAGGAGTGGTGAAGCAGTACGGGGGGGAGAGGGGGGGAAGGGGCATATAAGTTAAAGCCCTATTACTTTCCTTCTTCAACTGCATTTTTCTAGCTAGAAGTAATGTGCAGTAATTTATTTTAGTAGCTGGAGAATGATAGCCAGGCCCTACAATCTGATTTCCCAGTGAAAACAGATGGTATTCCCTACTATGACTCTGACTCAAAAATATTAATTACAAATTTCCGAGTGAGCTCTTAAAATCAACTCATTATCTATAAACAAGGCCACTACTTATATTGTTGCCATGGTCCTGGGAATACTATGATGTCAGAAATCATGGTACAATGATGTCACAGCAGTGGCATTATCCTGCAGCCTTCATATGGAATATCCTGTGGTTGCTTGGTAACCACATAGAATCACTTCAATTATTGGCTGCAATATTCCAAGGCATCCTTCACTTGGGTAAAATGAGCAAGAGGATATGGGCATCATGAGATGTGTTGCTCCCTCTGAGACCCAAATTTTCCTGCTGGGAATTCTATTGGTATATTTTGAAAGGTTGGACGGATTCATACTTCTATGCCCAGCCTCAAATATTAATTGTAGAAGGAATGCCAATTCTCCCAATTATGACACTGTGCATATTCCGGAGACAATTGGTAATTCCATTAAATTTCTTAAATTATCAATTTTAAAATTATGGAGTAGATTAACTCAATCAAATCCTCATGAATATTTGGATGAAATGGGATCTCATGAAAATCTGCTGAAAAAACTGTACAAATCATCTAATGTCCTACAATTGGCACCTAAAGCAAAAATAACCAAAAACGAAGGGACACAAGCGTTGGAAGTCCAAAAGGATTTAAGTATAGAAATTTTGGAAGTTTCTAGTGACATATGCCTGAGGCCTAAAAGCTATCTACAAGGATTAAAGAACCATCAGAATATGGTACAGAGAGATCATTGGCTTCAAAAAAATCTAAGAAAAAAAGACTTAGCTGTTAGGTTACCAACAAAGAGGGGAGGATTAGCAAAAATCACAGGAAAAATTGCAGAAGATCAAATAAAACGTAATCCACATACAATGGCTGAAAAATGGCAGAAGCTTGCAGAGCAACAAATGCCTCTGACTACCAAAACAACAATTGCAAAAAACAAAAAGAAAACTCATGAGTTGGAGATCCAAAAGGAAGCAGCCACAGACATTTCAGAACCTTCTGATGACAAAAGCCTGAGTTCTCTGCAAAAGTTAAAGAGCCATCCAAAAATGATACAAGATCATGAGATTGGAAAAAGGCAAACCGAAGATTTATTTCTTAGATTTTTAACAAAAAGGAGACAATTTGCAGAAAACATAGGAACACTACAAGGAAAGCAAGTGAAACCTACTTCACACACAATGATTCAACAACGGTGGAAGCCTGCAAGACGACAAGTAGCTCTGAAAGTTAAGATGCGGCAACAAGTCACACCCAAAGCAAAAATAACAGGAAAACAAAAGAAAACTCATGAGTTAGAGACGCAAGAGGAAGTGGCCACAGAAATTTCAGAACACTCTGGTGACATTGGCATGAGATCTAAAAGCCTTCTAGAATGGTTAAAGAGCCATCAGAAAATAATACAAGAAGATCATAAGCTTGGAGAAGATTTATTTCTCAGATTCCTAACAAAAAGGCGACAATTTGCAGAAAACATAGGAAAACGTCAAGGAGAGTTGGAGGTTGAAAAGGAAGCACTTGCAGAAATTTCAGATGAAGATAAAGTTAAGAGGTGGCCAAAGGTGACTCTCGAAGAAAAAATAACAGGAAGGAAAGAGAAAACTCATAAGTTAGAGATTCAAAAGGAAGAGTCTTCTGAAATTTCAGAAGCACTGAAGAATAATCGATGTCTAAAGGTGACATTCGAAGAAAAAATAAGAAGAAACAAAGACAAAAGTCATGAGTTGGAGATCCAAAAGGAAGCAGCCACAGACATTTCAGAACCTTCTGATGACAAAAGCCTGAGTTCTCTGGAAAAGTTGAAGAGCCCTCCAAAAATTATACAAGATCATGAGATTGGAAAAAGGCAAACCCAAGATTTATTTCTTAGATTTTTAACAAAAAGGGGACAATTTGCAGAAAACATAGGAACACTACAAGGAAAGCAAGTGAAACCTACTTCACACACAATAATTCAACAACGGTGGAAGCCTGCAAGACGACAAGTAGTTCTGAAAGTTAAGATGCGGCAACAAGTCACACCCAAAGCAAAAATAACAGGAAAACAAAAGAAAACTCATGAGTTAGAGACGCAAGAGGAAGTGGCCACAGAAATTTCAGAACACTCTGGTGACATTGGCATGAGATCTAAAAGCCTTCTAGAATGGTTAAAGAGCCATCAGAAAATAATACAAGAAGATCATAAGCTTGGAGAAGATTTATTTCTCAGATTCCTAACAAAAAGGCGACAATTTGCAGAAAACATAGGAAAACGTCAAGGAGAGTTGGAGGTTGAAAAGGAAGCACTTGCAGAAATTTCAGATGAAGATAAAGTTAAGAGGTGGCCAAAGGTGACTCTCGAAGAAAAAATAACAGGAAGGAAAGAGAAAACTCATAAGTTAGAGATTCAAAAGGAAGAGTCTTCTGAAATTTCAGAAGCACTGAAGAATAATCGATGTCCTAAAGGTGACATTCGAAGAAAAAATAAGAAGAAAGAAAGAGAAAAGTCATGAATTGGAGATCCAAAAGGAAGGGTCTACAGAAACTTCAGAAGCTCTGAAGGTTGAGAGATGGACAAAGGTGACCCTCAAAGAAGAAATACAAGGAAACAGGTTGAAAACCTATGAATTGGAGATTCAAAAGGAAGCGCCTACAGAAAGGTTAAAATGGCATCAAAGAAAAATACAGGAAGAGCCTGAGGTTGGGAGAAATGGAAGGGAAAAAGCAGGGAAGCCTGTAGCACTACTAGATGCTCAGCAGGTTTCTTCCCTCAAGAGGCTTGCTCCAGCATCCGTTCACTCCTTACAGAAGCGCTCCATTTTACAACTTCCAACTGAGCTGCCGCCTTTGACTATTTCTGTTGTAGTGAATAGTGGTGATGAGGAACAGCCTGGTAAACTGGTCTTTATTCTTGAATCTGGCAAGAGATCAGCAAAGTCCAACCATGTAAAGCACATTATAATCAGTGAGCAAGCGAAGGAGAAAAATACTCATAATGAACAAATTGCAGAGGAACTTTTGGAGAAGGAACTTGAGAAGGAACAGGAATCAAAAGAAAACCTTCTCAGACACTTAATAATTGGAGGAAGCAACTCCAGAATACCTACTGAGGAGTCTGAAACATTGAATGAACTGTTGCCTGATAAAACATTGTCCAATGAAGCAAATTGGGAGTATCAGGAAGAAACCACCTTTGCTCCCCTGATTACTGATGGTTTGTCAAGCACTGATAACTATTTCCTTCAGGGAAATGCCTTTGAAGCTAAGGTGCAAAAACAGTTGGCACACCTGATTCTTAATGTACCTATGAGGAACCTAATTGCCCATTTGATCCGTATCATAAAAGTGAACTGCAGAGAACTGGCTACCCAGAATTCTTGCGCTTTTCTCATCTCTAGAATGGGTCTTGGAATGAAACTCTTCAAAAAGAGGAAAAACATGAAGGAAGCTTCTGCTTTGTTGAAATCCTACTTGTTCTTGACTAAAAATGAAACCAATATAACTACAGCAAGCTCCAGGAAAATGAAGAAACCTTCTGATGAGGTAAAAGCATCCTAGATAAATAATCCGAACAGGTGCACTATAGGAGTATTACAAGATTTGGTTACCTAGATCCTTTTTTGTTGTGAGAGGTTAAGTTGGTGTGAATTAATTGCACATTCATTTCTGTAAAGATAATTACTTTTTTTGAGTAAAAGCCTTGTTAGGTAATTTATAGTAAAGTGCATGTGTGCCAAGACCACTTCTTTGCCTGATTCCCATCCCTATATACAAGGATAAGCGGCCGCGTGTATATATGTAAGATTTTACAAACTGATCAGCATTTGGGGAAAGTGAAGTATAGCATAAAGCTAAGGTAACTGAACAATAAAACAAAGAAAAACAGAATGAGGTTCATCAGAATTAAACCAGAAATTTCAGATATGATGATTTTAAGAAAACAGGATTGATAAAGCTGTTGTTCCTTTTAAAGGGTAGGTTGGCCTGAATATACTTTTTTTCTGGGGAAAAGAGCTTTTACGTTCAAATACGCGAAGGTCCATCTTCCACTTCTCTTTTGTTTAACTTTGCAGATACCAAAGCAGGGAATTCGACAATGTGGGAATAACATCAATTGGCAATTGGCTGTTTCAGTGACAACAGTGATGGTGGTTGTTATTTTAATAATTTGTTTGATTAAGGTAAGCTAAAATATTTTTCTAGAGATCCTTATATCAATTTATCTACCCACTATATCTCAAAGTCCAATAATGAAAAGATAAATTTCTCCAAACTCTTAATTTATATACTGCTTTAGTGAATCCCTAACATTTCCTTGAATGCCATAACTGGGAAACCACATTACCAGCAGCCAGGATTTAATATAATATATTCAACCTCAAAAAAAGGGTGGGACTGATTTTTTAAAATTTTTGGTGAAGGGGACAAATCATGACTAAATGAGTGTATTAAGCTTGGATTCATTCCATCTTCAATTCTGAGAGGTAATCTCTGGCTGGTAGGCTTGATTTGGTCCATAAGACCTTATGAGGTTTACCATGACCATGTTGGACACCCCACATCCTTTTTATAAGCAGAAGATGGAGAAAAAGAAACGTTTCTTATTGAGAAACTCATTATAGAATACCTTATTCCACCACACTTGAAATTCTAGACCTAGAAAACCTTGAATTACGCCGTCTTCGGTCTGATCTAAGTATGGTATATAAAATCATACATTGCAATGACTTAGCTGTCAATGAATACTTCAACTTCAACCATAACAACACAAGAGCACACAATAGATACAAACTCAAGGTTAACCGCACCAAACCTTGATTGCAGGAAATACGACTTCAGCAACAGAGTGGTCAATGTCTGGAATACTCTACCTGACTGTAGTTTCTTTCCCAAACCCCAAAAACCTTAGACTGTCTACTATTGACCTCACCCCTTTCCTAAGCGGTCTGTAGGGGGCAGGCATAAGCGCACCAACATGCCTACCGTCCCTGTCATACTGTTTCTTTTATTTTTCTTATATGTAGCCATTTCATGTATTCATAACTATGTATATACTTATACCTATTATCTTGTAAGCGATTGACAAATAAAATAAAATAAATAAATAAATAATAATAGAAGCGGAGGGGAACCATTAGTTCTCAGTGTCAGTCATTGATTCTTTTTCCTCACTGTGAAAAATCTTTACATTTATCCCACACAATCACGCCTCTCTTTTTTGATTAAACAGATCCGTTTTCATCAAACTTCCAAAGGAACAGATGGAATGCCTCCTGTAAAACGGTAACTCTTGCCTGGAGATACTTAGTTTTTGCAATTCTAAACTGTGAAAATCTTGTTTATGAGGAACAGCCTCAATATTAAGTGGCAATGCACTTATAAGTTTCACTCTTAAAAAGCAAATTTTAATTCACAAGATGCTGCATCCAGAAGTTGTAAACACTGAAAACATCGCCACATAATCTGATTTTTTGCTGGCTGAATTCGTATGTTTAGCATTGGCTTCCTGTTAACATTCCTCAACTGGCCTCAAACCGCCCCCCCCCCCCTTCTCTTGGCAACTTTGAATTATTTTCAGTGCTGAACAAACATTAAAATTCAGATTTTCAGTATGACATGAAAAAAATAAATAAAACCCCAAAAAGCTACATGGTTACCTGCAACCTGCACTCTTAAATCTCTGGAGACAATTGCAGGTGTGTGTTTCAGCATAAGAGGTTATTATTAAGGCTTCAACTGCCTGCACACTGTTTGTACATGCGCAGAAGAGTCTTGTGACTGAAAAGGCCTTTTGAGTCCATTTTGAGAAATGGAAATAAATACATCTTTCGTTTAATTTTATTATTATTTATTTATTTAACACATTTATATACCGCCCTTCTCCCGAAGGACTCAGGGCGGTGTACAGCCATTATAAAACATTCCACTTTACAAAAGTTAAAAGTAGATTAAATATCAAGGCTGCCACTAAAATTTATGCCCAACCCCAATAAATTAACAATAAAACCCCGAATTTAAAACCCCAAAATTTAAAACCCCAATTTCTAAAATTACATTTTAAAACTCCCATTTCAGTCCAGGCCGGCCTGCTCAAAGAGTGATAATTTAAGTGATAAGAGTTTGTGTATTCCTCCAGTACAGAAATGTATGCCATATTTTTTTTGAAGATTGTCAACAGGGTTTTATCCAATCTGAGATCTCACTATTTTTCTCTTTAATTGTTTCTTTAAGGATGTTTCTGGATAGACAGAAGGAAGATATACCTGAAAACCAGGTATGTAAAGGCAAAAGCAACCACTGGTGATCTGGCTATATTCAATTTTCTTATTGGATCTGAAAAACACATTCCCATAAGTATTATGTGGCTTAGGCAAGCCTGAATTTAAAATAATGATAATGATAATGAGAAGAAGAAGAAAAAGTAGAAGAAGAAGTAGTAGTAATAATAGTAGTAGTAATAATAGTAGTAGTAGTAGTAATAGTAGTAGTAGTAGTAGTAGTAGTAGTCAGCTGCGGAAGGCCACCCTACTGGGATCCGCTCGCATAATCCACCAATACATCACGCAATCCTAAACACTTGGGAAGTGTTTGACTAGTGATTTGAGATACAAAACCCAGCATAGCTATCTTGTTTGCTGTGTACACTATTGTTTTTGTGAAAAATAACAACAACAACAACTACAACAACAACAACAACAACAATAATAATAATAAAAGTATGACTGAATGGTGGATTTTTTAAAATTTTGTAAGCTACCCAAAATCACTTATGTGTGAGTTTGATGATTACTTAAACTTTTTAAATAAACAAATGAGAATATAATCCTGTCATTTTGGAGCATATTAAACCAAATGTTTTCTTCTGAGTAAATAAACTTCAGGATTGGGTGCAGTGTTTAACATAGGTTGACTTTTATTTGGTAACTGAAGTCCATAGCAAGCTGTTGTACTCTTTCTAAAAGTAGCTGTTACTGTTTTAAAGTCACTCATTGAGTTTTAAAATCGTTTAAGCCAGGGAGGATAATCACTCCATACTGACAGTACTGTGGATAAAGATGGCAGCTTCTCAGCCGTTCCTCCTGAATCTTCCAATTTCCCTCGCTTCTTAGCATTTCTTCTGGATCCTGCAAGCCAATCAGTTGTCTTCAGGAACAGGAGGCACCCTTATTTTCTGCTCATGGAGAAGTAATTCAGAACCATTGTGGCTTCTCTGTATAGAATGAGAAAAAGGCAATTGTAATAGCCAATGACCAGGAGCCCAGCCTGTCCTACACTTGTGATTTCTAGATGACTGTCAATTTGAAATGTCAAAATATATGCTGTAGTATTTAGGAAAAACACAATATTTTGAACTGTTTGAAGATTTTTTATGACATAGTTCCCACATTATGCCAAACTGTGGATGACAGAAAATTGTTTATGGAATAAATCCCAACGGCTGGATTCACAAAATGAAGGGAAAATCTGAATGTGAGAATGTATTGAGTCAAATGTGTAAATCATATTTTGTGTATTTAACATTATTGCTGATGCATCTTTTAGGAGAAAAGTTTTGCTGCAACCTTTTATGACTTATTAAATATACCAAATATGAACAAACATGGCTTTTCAAAATTTTGCAAGCATCTTTTCCAGCTCTGTCAAACTCATTAATGTGAGAGAGCATGCATGAAGCAAGATTGGTCTTTTGCAAATATGAATAATATGAATAATAGTGACAATTCACTTAACCAGAGTTATATGGACCAGGTGAATTGATAAAAGCCTTATTTCCATACAACATTAAGGCATACAATTATTTCACACATCATAATTAAACCCAAATTAAATAACATATATTAAGCATAACATCACTTGCAAAGTTTAGGAATGTTAATACTGGAAGAATTTTTTTAGCTGCAGCTAACTATTACTGACCATTAACACTGATTAGCAGAAGTACAAAATACATTCCAGAATTCCCTATCATAGATAAAGAGGGAGCTAAAACTTGTGACCTAATTAGGAGTCCAAAAGTTTGCTCTAATTTGCTAGCCACAATATTCCTTCAAGAAGAACCTCCATTCTATAATTTGAAACTTGAATCTGAACTATAAATAAAATGATAATGCAACATGAAAATTAAAATCTCAGACTTAAGTTTTATTATCATTTTTTCACATCCTTTCCTCACGCTTAGACTTCAGCAATTTCTATTGAAAGGTCTCCTTGGCTTAAAGATATTTATCACTCTTTTGATAACATATGGAAAAAACGTAGCAGTGATGCATTTCATGTTGAAGAATCCTCAAACGAGGAAGAGATATTCAATCGTGACAACGCAAGGTATTTTTCTTTTTTCCCCCTTTGGCACATATTACAAGAAAGAAATTCACAAAGCATGATGATGAATTTAATAATCATCATTTATTTTAAGCCACCGTGTTCATTTACAGCCTGGCTTCCTTTTACCGGTAACTCTTCCAAATGTAATTTACATTCTCCAATGAATTCCCCTGTGTGGCATGACCAAAGTAAAAATAGAGAGGGAATCATCCCTATCTGACATTTATATCTCTCATTATAAAATTCTTGGAACAAGTTTGTATTTGTCCAAACTTAGATCACTGCAATGCGCTTTACATGGGACTGTCCTTGAAGATCACTTCAATTGCCCTTGAAGGCAACTCAGAAGCTTCATCTGGCCCCAAAAGCAGTGGCACATGCAGTTCTAGGTTTGCCAATCTTATACCACTATTGTACGACCTGTTAGCTCCCAGTTTTCTTCTGGGTGTAATTCAAGATCCTGGTTGTCATCTTTAAATCCCTACATGGCAGCAATCAGGATATTTGCAGGATCCTGTCTCTCTGACGGTATCTGCCCTTCCTACCAGATCTGATAGGGTAGGTACACTCCAGGTCCTTTGCCCGAAGTCTTGCCATCTAGTGGGAGCTCGCAGGAGTGCCTTTTTCTGGGGCTGTTCCTACCTTATGGAACCTTCTCCCCTCAAAAGATTTAGCAAGCCCAGGTACAGGGATGGAAAAAGAATATCTGGTGGTGAAATACCCCAAGGGGATGATTTAGGAGCCTGGTTTTTGTTTTCATTTTATGATTTAATAATTATTAATTTTATTGTTATCACTACCCAGCATTTTGTTTAAGATGGACAGCCATACAAATATTTCTTATAGAGGTAAATGTGGCATTCCACAGAAATGCTTACTTTCTTCTTCCATTGAAATAACACCATAACGTATCTGCAAGAATGAAAAATGTGTGCAGTTGGAGATGTTGCCCTTGCTGATGCAAGATTTGGATGTTCTCTTCATATACTGCTTCTGTAGTTTGCTGGGGATACCAAGTATCTTTTTTGGCTATAGCTATTTTCTCTAAATATGGGATTACACCACTGCAGAGCCAATGTGTGTAATATTGTTTTGAAAATAGGTTTGTTTCAAGACCTGTATGTGAATAACAAACCATACAAGTTGCAAAAAAAACCAACCGTTAGATCTTATTGTTGCACAACAAACCCTGTAATTTCTGCTCTTCTTTATCAGACTTCCAGAAATCCCTCTTCCTGTGAAAGTAATGTGAGTTACTACATAAACCACAAAACTATTACTAATGTTATTTTCTGTTTAAATTTAGAGCACCACCACAATTCTTCTGCATTTTTGTTGAAATGAAATTATTAGAAATTTTTAGAGTGCTGTTTCCAACAAATGTTTCCAACACAATTGTGTAACCGAGCAGAGTTCAAAACATTGGAAGAATACTTATGTTATTTCATTTAACTTTTTAAATTTTCAATATATTTCTGCAATAATGTATTTTATTTTTCAAATATAACTACATTTTCTTCTTATTTTAGCAATCCAAATGTGAAAATATAATTCAATTAACATTTTAGAAACAGCTACAATTGATGAAGACCCAGTTGTTGCAGTAGTTTAGGTACCAGGCTAAAAACCAAGAGATGATGAGATCTAGTCTTATCTTTGGGCATTAAGCAGAAGGGTGACCTTGGATCAGTCACTCTCTCAGCCCTAGGAAGGAAGCAATGGCAAATCCCTTCTGATATCTTTCCAAGAAAACTTTATGGACAATCCAGACATTTGCCTGCAGTCAACATTGATATGAAGACATGCAGACAAACAATGATTGTTAAATAAATAATTCCACCAAAAATCTTTATGTAAATCCTTCAAAGCTGTTTAACTTAGAGCAGGAATGCCATCTGGGTGCATAACCAATTAAGCAAACAACTGTGCCTTTAAGATGTGCCTTTAAATAATACAAGCTTTAAGGCTCTAAAAGAACTGCAATAGAAGTCCTTTATGTTGGGATCAAGTCCTATTTTGTTCAATGACAAAAACAAATTTTACATTGCCTAAAATGAGTTTGTTCTTCTATTGCATCCTGTCCTGTAGGAGGATTGTTAACAGTTTCTTGAGGCATAGAAGAAACCTGTGTTCCCAGAAAGCTAATCCAATTCTAGTACCAAAGTTAGACGTATTTGTTTATGTTCTTATTTGATGGATATTATTATATATATTGCCATTTCTTTGCCTGTGGATTCAAGATAGCATATAGGAGTCTCCCAACTCATTTTATTCCAACAGCAACAAACCTTTGAGATAGATTTATCTCAGGAAGTGACTGGCCTCAAATCACTCAGAGGACTCCATGACATTTGTGGAGATTTGAATATGGGTCTCCCCCACCTAGTCCAACAGTTTAACCCAGTTAACCTTTAAAAGTCACACTCTGAACTATGAATCAACAAGCTGAAGCAGAATGATAAACATGAAATAAATAAATGCATATAAAAATCAAAGACTTGAAAAAAGGTAGAAGAATCTGCTTAGACGTTTTGGAAAAGCTAGACTTCATATTCAAGGAGGCCCTTGGTTTTGCAGCAAAACCATCTTAGGGTTCTTATGAGCAACTACACAATTGTTGCCACATTTATAGAAATTCTGAAATGCTGGGTTCACATAAGGAAACAAAAGATCACCACTTTGTTCTTTATTGGCCGCTTTAAACTTGGATTAATATCTGTTTCTGCTTTATCTTCCTAGGGAAATATTGCCACCACCACCAGTGGCAACTGAACCTCCAGTTCTATCGCTGCCTCTAGCTGAACCTCCAGCTCCAGCTCCAGCTCCAGCTCCTGCTCCTGCTCCTGCTCCAGAGCCTGTTAAAAAGGCCAGTTCAAAGAAACTGTGAGTATCTGTAGTTATATGTGTAGGTAGTATTCTTTTACTTGAAGATAGATCCACCCATAGATTCACCCACCCATAGTTTCATTCAGTTTATGAAAGAGCCATGGTGGTGTAGTGGTTAGAATGTGGTATTGCAGGCTAACTCACTGCTCACTGCCAGGAGTTCAATCCTGACATCGCACGATTGACTCAAACTTCCATCCTTCCAGTCCCAGTAAAATGAGGACTCAGATTATTGAGGGCAATTTACTGACTCTGTAAACCACTTAGAGAGAACTGTAAAGCACTGTGGAATGGTATATAAGTCTTAGTGCTGTTCCTATTGAATTTCTTAATCATATTTATATAAACTGATTGTTTTTCATAGTTGCTTTACTAAGAGATGCCACTTGAAATGTCTAGCTCTATCTAAAGGCAAGCAAACTGGGATATAGTGATATTAGGTTTAATTTCCCTAGGAGAAAAAAAATTCTCCAATAGATTGGAGGTCATAGTAGCCATGTTCCAGAGGACAGTTTATCTATAGCATTTTGCTCAATCACAGAGCTTTTAAGATGGGGTGGGCTTCAAAAACCGGTTCTCTGCCTGGTTGCTGGGTGGGCGTGGCCTAGTCGGCCTTCTGCACCATGGCAGGGGGGCATTTTTGCCCTCCCTGGACTCTAGTCTAGAGGCTTTCCTCGAGCCTCTGGGAGATATGGGAAATGGCTTCCCTGGTCTCCGGAGGCCCTCTGGAGGCTAGAAATGGATGTGCTTCCAGCCTTCCAGAGCCTCCCCACACCTCCCCACAGGCCCTGCACTTACTTCACATCCAAAAAGGGTCTCATGGAGACTCCTGGGACGGTAGGGGTGGTGGGGCCAGCCAGGGGTGGGATTTGCCAGTTCGCGGAACCAGTCATTAAAAATGATAAAATTAGCTATCGGTTTGCTCAAACCGGTGTGAACCGTTAGCAGCCCACCCCTGTTTTAAGGTATGTGGATGTCAACTCCCCAAATTCCCTAGCCAGCCATGCTTAATATTAACATCTAAAGTTCCTGAGGTTGAGAAAAACCACTCTAAAACTTCCTTACATTTTGAGAAGTTTGAAAAGAAATGAGCCATTATCCTTCCCAGGATATAAAAATCTTTATCGTTATTTATCCCTTTGACATTTTATTTCCAGCTTAAACACCTATTGATGTCAAAGCGGAATTTTTTTTCACTTTCTCTTAACTGTCAATATAAGGAAAGTAGGGAGAGGGGAAAAAAACCAAATCCTTTCCCTTTCGTCTCTCTTTCGCTGCTTCCAAATCTTCTTTGGGAACACTGTTAATTTTTTATAATTAAAATTCCAGGGTATCTTACATTCTTGCTTTTCCAATTCAACCCGGTCAACCAAAACTTTCTCTTCTAATCTTCCTCCTGCACTTTCTTTTCCAGTCGGGTTCTTCTTTGAGGTGGCCATTTCTGACCACCACTACAGCTGCCTTTGGGAAAGGGAGTTGTGGCCAGCTGAGGAGGAGAGATGCAGCTCTCCTCAACCTTGCTGGCAGTCTCCCCCCTCTTTGCCACCTCTACGGGGTGGCTTAGCCCCAAATCCAGCCAGATTGGGGCACTCTGGCGGTGAGCACGGATCGAAACTGCGCACAATCATGGATTTCTGTCCATCTCCGAAGAGCCTCAAACCGGAAGACCATCCTTCCCGGGATAATGTATCACTAGGAAAGATGCAAACTCAGTTGTAGCAGAGTTCTTCTTTTCTGTTAAAATATCTTTCTGTTTTTTGACAGGTCTGAAAAAGAGACGATCACTACTGAGACCGCACCAACAACTGAGTGAGTAGCATAGTCTCTCAAGGATTGTTAACTTATAACTTTTTTCCACCAAAATATTTCCTGGGAAGGATGCAATCTAGGTTGTAGCAGAGTTCTTTTCAACTTTTATTCTGTTGTTTGTCAGGTCTGAAAAAGAGACAGGCGCTAGTGAAACCAGTCCAAAAACCGAGTAAGTAGTACAATATGTCAATTCTTTAACTTAGAACTTTTTCCGCCAAGTTATTTCCAAGTAATGCATTTGTTTAAAATAATATCTCATTTATATTGTTACTAATGCAATTTCATCATTATTAAAATTAACAACTCTACACACCTAACAACTTTTGCATATATAAACTAAATATAAAATACATTGCATGCAGAATGGTAATGCCCCAACACCTCCTGTACTGTAATAGTATGAAACAACCTGGAACAATAAAGCATCCCATTTTTAGTAGCTAAACACATTTCAGATTCTAAGAGCATTCTGAATTAAAAATTCAAATGGGGGAAGCAGAACTAGGAAGCAGAGGATGCCTCCTCACTAACCTGGTTGAAACAAAGGGGCAAAAAGTAGCATTCTTTCCCGACTGCCCCACTCCTCAAATCCAAAGGAGAGTTTCTAGCTGAGTGCAGAAAAGTGCCCAAATCTGAGCAGCAGAGAGTGCCTCCCTCTTAGGGAAGTTTAATTTATTTTGGTGCACATTAAGGAAGATTTTATGAAATCTTCTCACTCTCTTTAGCTGAAAGTAAATGGAGTTAATGATGCTACAAAACTGATTCGTTTGCAGGGATAGAGAAGTGCCTTGCACAATGCTTTTGATGCTGTGCACAAAAGAGGATTGGCTTCTTCTGCCACAAATTCATTTACCTGCAAACTCTGATCCAACCTGACTGGGACTTAGATAAGAAGGCTTAAATATGGGGTTGACTGCCCTCTAGGCCCAACAGATGAGACCACAATGTGAGATGAAAGGATCACCTTCTTATTAATAAAATAAAACCCTCATGACTGAATTTGGAGAGAAAGAAAGGCAAGTCATAAGCAAATAGTATTTGGAAGGAAAGGGCCAAAATGGTAGCTCTGGTGCATGAGGAGCTCAAAAAGCAAAAAAGCAAGCTTACAAGTGATAACTGATGCAGAGAACTGCTGCAACATGGGTAGTTCTTGAGGCACCTAGAGTGGCCCATGTTACATCACTGCTCTGAGAGATGCCCTGGTGGCTTCTGGGTACAATTCAAGGAGTTGGTTATTACCTTCAAAGCCCTGCGTGGCATAGGTCCACATTACTTGAGGAACAGTGGGTGCCGGGATTCAGGAGAAGGACCTTCTCTGCTGTGGCTCCTGCCCTCTGGGACACCTTACCCTTGGGATGAGATCGGCTCCCATCCTTCTGAGCTTCCTTAAGGTCAGAGCTGAAGACCTGACTCTGCCAGATGGCTTGGGGCCCCAAAAGAGCGCATCACAGTGGAGGTGGCTGGTGAATTAAGAGGCAATCCCACATCTCTCCCACTGTACATCCTCCTCCATCCCTCCCCATCTTTTATCTTTTGGTTATCTTTTATTTATTAACTTTGTCTTTGATTATAACCGCTGGTATCATCTCAGAAATATTTATCTTTTATCCCGTAAGCCTCCCAGGGTTGCTTAGGAAGAAGATGGGTGGCAATTAAATTAAACAAATAAACAAATAAGTAACTAGGCTAAGCTGACCAGGTGAAAATAAAATATTCAACTGCTGCCAGAACAATATTATATTCTGCCTTTATTTTATTTTTTAAACCAGGGGTTCAGAAACAGAAGGAGAAGGAACTGAAGGTACTTCAAAGAAAACGTAAGTAGCTTCAATGTGCAAGTCAGGAGAGTTTCTCTTTAAGAATTTTTGAATGGTTCAGAATGCATTTGAAGATCCACATTTATAGTATATTTAATATGTAAAACATCTCACAATCTCATTTTATTTCATTGTTCAACAGCACAAAGAAAAAGTTCTAGTAGAAAATAGGAAAAGGAAGGAGAAAAATAGAAAAGAGCAAAAACTTTTTACCTTTTCCAGTACTGGAGTACTGAACAACCTATTACAAAAGGGAGTAGATCTCCTTTCAGTGCATAATCACTGTATATTTCTGTTGCATACATGTGGATGTAATTGCCTATCATTTTTATATCTATCTGATGCTAACAGATTAGAAGCTTTTTCAATTTTGCTTTTGCATTTGTATTTATATTGGATCCTATATTTACTCTTTGAAGAATAATCAGAAAACCTGGAATAACTTATGGATAAACGACTCTTTTTATAAATTAAATGCTTGGTAAATTAATAAAACCCTCTACTAGAGCATTATATAATTAGAATAGCATGAAATCTCAAATAAAACATTAAACAAAAAAGCTACTATTCCTCTCTAAAAATGTAAAATATAAAGAAGGAATGGAGTTTTATTTTCCTAGAAGATTTTCTTTTGTTTGCCTGCTTTGCTAGAAGGGACATAGAAAGCAAAGTTATGTTTAGTGGATATGAAAAATTAGCTTCAAGCTAGTTATTCTGGGTGATTTTCCTATGTTAGTCAGATCTAGATCTGCTCAAAGAAAATGTATGTCCTTTCTGAAAAATCTAGCTAGCAACATTGCAATTCATAGAGAGAATATAAGAATTTTCACATGAATACCTGATGTTTCAGATTTTCTTAATATATTCAGTTTGGTGAATCTTATTTTCCAATGTATGTTAAAATATGTAATGATGTTTTCATATTACCTTGATTTAATAGAGTCTGGAAAAGCAGATTTAGAAGTCAGTCGCTTTCTGTCAAAGAAGCAACAGAATTAGCAGCAGCAATAGCACTTGGACTTGTATACAACCCCACAGTACTCTCTGAGCTATTTATAGTATCAGAATATTGCCCCCAACAATATGGCAGCAATGCCAACCTTGGAAAGGGAAAAGGATAAGTTAACCGTGTGCCAGTCAGGGTATAACTTTTGGCTGTGGGCAGAGTTAGCTTGCAATATTGTATATCAGTAATTAGCTGTACTACTCAGGGCCAGAAAGTACTGTGAGGTGCAGGAGGAAACTGAGTTGGCAAACTACAGAAAAAGATTCCAGGATTGTTGAGAAAGTGTAGGACGTGAAAAACAAACAGAAACTCAAAGGACTCATTAACATATCTCAATAGGCAAGATAATATTGTGTTCTGCCTGTTACAATTCAGGTTTTGATACAATAATATGCACCCTGATCTGTATAACCAATTCACAGATGAACCTCAGAGAATATAGTGTGCTTTACTCATAAGCACATTTACATTTGGATACCACAGTAAGAATCCTCCCAAACACTGGTTTACTAGGAATAAGTGGCATCCTGGTTTTTTGTTGTTGTTGTTGCACCCATTGTATTCCTCCTATTGAAATATTTTATTTAGCACAGATGCTTGTTTGCAGAGACATAGAAATAGTCATGCATTTCATTATTTATTAAACAAATGTATATAATTGCCTCATATATAGGTAATTCCAGGTGTCTTATAACATCTATTTAACATTTATTAATTAATTCCATTCAGACTTAGGGCTTCACTTCTCCCTTTCCCTATCCTTACCATAGATAGAAAATCATGCTTCCAGACCCAAAGAAGATATTATGGGAAGATTTTATGGGTGGTTACCAAGGCCTTTGCTCTTAGAGTGGCTGGCTATGAGAGTGTTGTTGAAATAAAAGCTCTAAAACACTTCTGAAATTCTTGCTCTTCTCAGAAAAATAATGGCACCTCAATATATGGATATTACTTTAGAAGCACCTGAGAATAAGGGTACTGGATCTATCATAATAATAATAGCTTGACAAAAGTTGAACAGACTTATTAGAAGAATACGTAGTTTTATAAGCACATTGTAATATCATCTTTTAATCTATTTATATCTACAGAAGTTCAGAAGAGGGAGAGGAAGAGGAAGAAGATTAATCCTATTTATCTAGAGCACTGCTTATCACTATGTACTTTATTATTAAATAAATTTTTCCATGCACCTTTTTGTTGTTATCCTTATCCCGAGGCTTAAAAACATTTCAGAATAGCTATTCTTCCATCTGGAGCGACTGCAATTGGGTTGGGCTAAGGTTCTTATTACTCATGGCCTTAGTGGCAACCAATTATAACATCTATAGATTTCCTGGTGCCAGAATAATGTTTTTGAAATGTATAGAACATTCACATGACATTTGTGTAGCAGCAGGATTACCCTCATATGTATGCATTTATTTATTGCACCTCTATAAAATCTTCAATAATATTTTCAGGTTCCCAAGTGCAGAATACTGTATCAGATTTTTTACATCTGTAACTAAAATTATGACTATAAACTGTAATACACACACACACACACACACACACACACACAAAATAGCAGGGAGTGAAATAAGACTCACAGTGTGACTAAGAATTCACAACACTTACAATACAAAATGAAAATGTAACAGCTGTTAAAAAGACTGAGGAATAAAACAATATTCACTTGATGGCAAAATAACAAAATTAGCTGTATAAGATTGCTCTCCTTTGCAGGGAAAACATTCTGTTTTCCTCACTTCACTTGTCAGGAGCAAAAAATTAAAATAAAACAACCTGCAAAAAGCTTTCATGGTTCAAACTGAGAGAGATGAGAGTATAAACTCCTTCTAAAATCTTGGTCTCAAGTCAAAAGAGCATTAGATGTTGAGCCTAGAAACATCCTGTGCTGCTAATAAATCATTGGAGTAGCGTGGAAAATTTCGCAGTCTCCAAAAACCTTGCAGCATTATTTGGCCTACTGAAATTTCAGGACTGTTTGAAAACAATGCATTGAGGAAATGTCCACAGTGGGATGAAGGGTAGACAGGTTGTCATCTGCAGGAAAAGTGACAACTAGTTTATCAGCCAAAAATGATGAAGAATGTTTATTTCTTGTCAGAGAGACTGCCCAAGTTTTAAGATTGCATCAGGAAGCCCTCTGATACCCCATTCAGAACTGGATGAATACTTTGAACACATATGCACACCAGTATTCAAGTTAACTGTGGTTAGTTTCAAATTTCCTAATCATTTTATTCTATCAGTTACAACATCATTCTTTATGTTAGTTGAGAAAAAAAATTAACTCAAAGTTGCTTACCCTTTGTGGTATTTCTGGACCTCTCTTATCCAGAGATTGATTGAAATATTGAAGTTAGCATAGAAAAAAGAAGGGAATCCTTAATGGGATTCTGCTACTACTGTTGAATATTTAGTAAGGAGTAGAGTCTGACATAAGACTCTGCTCATTGGTGAATTTCAACAGAGGGAAATTAAAGGGCTGTCAATGGCTGAAATGCCGGATAGCTCCCGGCTTAAAAGCAGGGAACTGGCAGCGGCTCTTCCTCTTCTTTTCTGGATCTTCAATAAACGATTGTTTTCACCTCTCTGAGCATCCTATCTCTTCCATCAACCACCTATCGGGTGGGATTCAAAAACCCCAGCAACCAGTTTGCTGCCTAGTTGCTGGATGGGCATGGATATGGTGAGTGTGACCTATCGGAACTTCCAGAAGCGCCATATTTTGCCTTCCCAAGGGTCCGGAGGCTTCCCTTGGGCCTCTGGGAGGGCAAAAATGGCTTCCCCGGGCTCTGGAGACTCTCCGGAAGCTGGAAACAGGCCCATTTTGTGACTTCCAATACTTCTGGTACGGCCATTTTTCACCTTCCCAGGGGTTCGGAGGCTTCCCTTGGGCCTCTGGGAGGGTGAAAATGGCCTCCCCGGGCTCTGGGGGCCCTTCAAAAACCAGAAACAGTCCCGTTTCTGGACTTCCCAAAGTCCCTTTTTCCTCCTTCCCAGAGCCTACGTGTAAGCCCTGGACTTACCTGCATCGAAAATGGGTTGTGTGAAGACTCCTGGACGGGCAGGGTGGGGTGGGCAGGGCCAACCAGTTGGTTCAAATGCTGATTCGGTGAACCAGATGCAAATTTAACATCCGGTTCACCTGAACTGATTCGAACCGATAGAATCCCACCCCTGCCCCCTATCTAACACTGGCAACACAGGTGGGATAGTCAGAAGCAGGGCAGAGACCGCCTTAGAGTGTTGGGTGTGGGGGAAATCATCCCAGGTCAGCATGTAAGTTTAAAGGCACCATTTGCCAGCATTGCGAATGTAGGGGACACATAGCTGAGGCTTGTAGAGTGAGCCAGCCAGTCTATCATCGCCAGAGATCACCTTTATCCACCACAAAACCTCATGGCCCACAGATGGGGTTCTGGAAGGTGCCATTTTCAAAATACAAGTGGAGAGAAAACTGACCCACAGAAGCTAGGGAGACCCATCAAACAATAGTGGGGCATTCTGATGTTTCCAAATCAAAGAAATTCCATATCATTGTGCTAATGGAAGGAAACCCATGCAACATGGAAGTGGACATGGAATCATATATATCCATGATGTCCTGGTCAACCATCAGAAATGTGGTCCAAGATATCACCAGACAACAGTTGAAGACTCTTAAAAGACTACCAAGAAAACTGCATCCCAATGATAGGGAGGGATTTCTTCCAAATCCAATTTAAGGAATTTACAGGGTTACTACCACTGACCATAGTGGACAGAGACCTACCTAGCCTACTTGGAATAGAGTGGTTCGACACCCTGGGGTTAGGAATGTCTGGCATCAACACCATCTAAGAAGATGAGAAGCTGCAAACCGAATTCAGAGACGTTTTCAAAGGAAACCTAGACAAGTACAAAGGGACTCCTGTCTGTTTCAATCTAGACTACCAAGTTCCCTGTCAAACTAAAGCCACAAAGGGTTCCTTTTGCTCTGTGGCCCAAAATTGATGAGCAATTAGACAAACTAATTGCCAGGGAAGTTTGGACCCAGTCGACCAGGCTAGGTGGGAGATACCTATTGTCACATCAATCAAGCCAGATAGTTCTATCCACATCTGCACAGATTATAATGCACATTAAATAAGGCCTTGCAACAGAGCACCTATGCCATGCCAGCAATACAACATCTTTTGCATTCTTTGAGGAAAGCAAAACTTTTGCAAAACTTGATTTAGCACAAGCCTATCAGCAGCTGCTAGTGGATGAAGCCACAGCAGAGGCACAAACAATTGTGACCCAGAGGGGTGTGTTTAAATGCCATGGATTGCAGTTCAGAATGAGTGTGGCACCTGGACTATTCCAGTTTAATGGAACATCTACTACATGGCATTCCATGGGTGGTGCCTTACTTTGATGATGTCCTCTTATCCGCAAGCAACAAACAACAGCTAATTCACTGGCTACAGATAGTCCTACGCCATTGTTAGGAAGTCGTACTTAAAATTAAAAAAAAAAATGGCAGGTAGCAGTATCCCAAGTTGAATTTTTGGGATTCTTAATTGATGGGTCAAGTATTCACCCAACCAACAGCAAAATTAAAGCCATTAAGGAAGCCCTCAAACTTCCTACACTGTCACTCACCTGAGGAACCAGGGGTCCAGTGGAGAACCTTGGACCGGTGGAACCAGCCACACCTCAGGGAAACTTTGAGGTACTTCCATGGGCTGACTCCACAGAGGTAGCAGACCTGACTGTCCAGGTCATCACCACTGAAACAAATGAGCTTCACAGGTCAGGTCGCACCCACTGAAGCGCCACCTACCTGCGTGACTACATTCACTACACTCAAAATGATTGGCTAATGCCCATCCAAGAGGGGAGGAATGTTGAATATTCAGTAAGGAGTGGAGTTTGATGTAAGACTCCACTCATTGGTGAATTTCAACAGCAGGAAATTAAAGGAACATCAATGGCTGAAACACCAGACAGTTCCCAATTTAAAAGCAGGGAAATGGTGGCAGCTCTTCCTCTTGTTTTCTGGATCTTCAATAAATGGTTGTTTTCACCTCTCTGAGCATCCTGCCTCTGCCATCAACCCCCTATCTAACAACTACCACTATTTGAAACTATACTGGAGGTGAGGCTTGAACTCCAGTATACAATATGTATATCCTGTCCACAATAACAGAAAAGTCAATGGCATCAAAAACTCCAATGAAATCCAAATGGAACCTTATTTGTTCCTGAGGTGCTTGCTGTTCTTTTAAAAATAGAGCTATTGATCTAAAGTTACATGCTAATGCACGGTGTCTATCTTGCTATCTGGATTTATAGTATAAGTAAAAAAAACTATAGTTCAACAAACATTCTTGCATCTGGAAAAAAGTTGGAAAGACCACATGTATTCACATTTCCTTGTATTTATAACACTCTCAAGTGGTAGTGAATGAAAATAAAGATGACTGAAAAATTATCAACTACACTTATTAATAAAGCATATTAAAAAGGAAGGGGAAAAGGCAATATTTATATAGTAAAGGTTCTGGGAACGTGGTGAGCATTCAGTAGGTGTCTAAGAACCATGTCTGCAGATATCTGAGAGATATCAGGAGAGAGACCATTCCAGTTAAGGTAGAAGTGAAAAGTTGCAGACCGAAAATCCTATAATCTGATTTGGTGGCAACTGTTGGGAAAGCTTGGCAAATCCTTGGGGCATCAGAGCCAGGAAAGTCCAGTTTTAAGAGATGGAATTTTGAGACAATAATTGAAGATGAAAGCTTTAAGTCTGGCACCTTCGAGTCAGTGTTGACCCCTGGAGACTGCCTGGAGAAGTCCCTGCACTTTTCTTGAAAAGATTTGTGAAATGAGTTTGAGGCTTTGACAGGTTTTTAAATAAACAAACAGAAAACAACAATGTTGATTAAAAATATGTCTTCTCAGAACAATGATATATTAACCAAAAAGTCAGTTTAGAGTTGAGGAAAAGGTGAAATAATTATGGGTTATGTTGATAAATACAAACATAAAACTGTTTCAAAATAATTATGTCCCTCTTTGGAGAGATATTAAGTGGGACATACAAAGATGGGAGAAACTGCACCTATCACTATTGGGTACAATCTTTGTAATTAAGATGAATATTTTACCAAAGATGCTTTTTTTAAAAAAAATTCCAGAGGATACCAATACTTGCAAATGATAATCCATTTAAACAATGGATTGGATAGGATATTTCTAAGTTTATATGGCAAGGGAAAAAACTAAGAATTAGATTTAAGCTACTGCAAAATGCTAAGGAAACAGATAGTCTACAAGACTTGAAACTGTACTTTGATGCATGCTGTTTGCCTTGGTTAAAAGAATGGGTGAACTTCCAGAACAAGAGGCTACTTGAACTAGAGGATCATGAATTAAGATTTGGATGGGATATTTGAACAAGATATTCTTATTTAATTGGGTCGCTAGAAACTGATAGTCCTTCTGCTGCTTGCGTACTCATCTAGGGATTTGCTTCAGTACAATTGTTTCTTTCATTGTTGTAGAGCGGCGGTAATCTCTCAGGCAGACACCAAGGCAAAGGTTCAGCTCTCACTTTATTTAAAAATAAAGGGTTACCGGTACTGCCGCTCTAAAACGGCAGGCAGCTTGAGCGCCAACAGCTGATGCCGTTTGACAGCTTCATTTTATAGCCGGCTGTCAAATGGCATCAACCAATGGGAGAGGTCCGTGCTTCCCGCTCAAAGCACGGACCTGAGTGGGAACTACAATCAATGCACTGTTGGGTTATCTAGTCTAATTGGATTTCCCTGTATTTCAGCTGCTGAGAGTGCTGATAGCTCAGCAGTCTGGGATTCTTCTATGGCTTGTTTTAAGGTTAGATCCCCTTTAGTTAGTAGTTGTCTTTGCAGCTTGGGATCTCTAACTTCACAGACCAGCTGATCTAACAGCATATCCTCAAGGTAATCCCTGAATCCGCAATGTAAGGCAGCTGTTCGTAGTGCTGCCATATAGTCACTAATGATTTCTCCCTCTGACTGGATGCGCCTTCTGAAGGCATGGCGTCTGGCAATTCTAGAAGGCTTAGGGGAGTAATGGTTAGAGAGAATTTCTTGTAATTCTTCCCAGGGAATAGTCTTAATAGATCGTGGGGCCAGTAATGCTGTTGCGGTGTCAAATACCGTGGCTCCGCAAAAACTTAGGAAATAAGACTTTTTTCTATGGTCAGAAATATCAGTAAGGTCTATAGCATCTAAAAAGCAGTCAAACCGGCTCCTGTATGATTCCCATGTCTCTGCCATCGGTCTGAAGGGCGGGAATGCAGGATTCGAAGTCATCTTTCCGTCAGCTGTGTTGCTTCTCCTAAGGCGATTTAGAGATCGCGCTTCACAAACAGTGACAGCAACTCTGTAGCGATTTCAGCTCTCGGCTAGTGATTTCGCTCTTTTTTCCTTTTGCCTGGCTTGCCTTTATTTAGGATCCTGTCCTCATCGCCAGTGTTGTAGAGCGGCGGTAATCATTCAGGCAGATACCAAGGCAAAGATTCAGCTCTCACTTTATTTAAAAATAAAGGTTTACCGCTACTGCCGTTCTAACACGGCAGCCAGCTGGAGCGGCAACAGCTGATGCCGTTTGACAGCTCCCTTTTATAGCCGGCTGTCAAACGGCATCAACCAATGGGAGAGGCCCGTGCTTCCCGACCTGAGTGGGAACTACAGTCAATACACAACACATGTCATCGGTTCCTCTCTTATGATTTTGTATATAATATCCCTGACTTTTCTGTGTGCAAATCTTATATGCATTTCTGTGGCGAGTTTGTGGCATCTGGCATAGCTTGTGTATACTCTATAAACATCATCTATTTCATTTATAATTTTTTGCCTGTCCCTCTGGAGGGCCTCTGCAATCAATTCTGCCATTAGTATTCCCAGGTCCTCCTCTTTTGTCTCTGTTATATTCTGGAACCTTAGAAAGAATGAAGCCTAGTCCATTTTGAGATAAATGAGAGATTCTTCCAATTCTTTGTTCTGTTCTGTCATCTGATCCACCATTTCTAGTTTTTTCTCAGTTTGTTCCATTCTATTTTTAATTGTTTTTATTCTTTCCTCATTTTTCTGGTTCATTTCTTGAATTGAGTCCATCCTGTCATCCAATTTATGTGTTTCTGATTTCATCTACCCCATTTCAGATTTTATTTCTGATTTCATCTCTCCCATTTCAGATTTTATTTCACCATGATTTTTTGAATGTTTTCTTGCAGTTTAATCATTGTTTCCTATATCGTCAATAATGTAGATTGCATTGTTTGCATATTGGGAGTGGTATTCGTTTTTTCAGTGGAGAACATGCCTTAAATTGATCATTGGCTTGATGGAAGAACCCTTCTATTCTACCACATCCTACACTAGTCAATAGTATGGCATCTGCAATAGAAACCTTCATGTTTTTGGGTTATATAATCTCCCAGGACTTGAAATGGATATAAAGTATTAGAACGATCATTAAAAATCCACAACAAACAATGTTCAAATTATCCCAAAAATTGTTGATATAGTTCTATTGAGGAATTATTGAGTCTGTCATTTGTACTTCTAGAATGTTCAGTTTGGTACAGCAAGCAAACAGGACAGGTAGAGTCTCCAGTGTGTGATGACCTGTAGTGTCCCCAAAATAACACAAAAACTAAAACATGATTCAAGTTCTTGCAATGCCTTCAACTTAACTTAGCTGTTTTATTAGTCACAGTTTAAATTCCAAAAGTAAATAATAAAGCAAAAGGAAACCAGAACAAACCATATTGGTGAGAGTTCCAAAGCAAACAAAAATAATTAATCACACATTTCAGGAAGATAACCAGGGAGAATCCATGGGAAGAACGCCAACAAAGATAAAGCTCATCCAATGAATACACTAATTTGACTTCAGTGTCTGTGAACACGCAGGTACAAACTCTTATACCAAGCTCAAAGTTGCAACCCATGAGGAGGATCATGGCCTTCTCCTCCTGAGTAGATCACACTTTTCTCTGATCCTCTTCTCCCTGCATGCTCTAGGATGGATAAGAGATGGACCTGGATCCTCCTCTGATTGCTCAGCCAGCCTCTGCCCTTCCCCAGCCTCCTCCACCTCCACCACCTCTGGAGCCATACTCCCACTCCTGTTGGCTGTTCTTCCTCTTCCTCAAAGTCAGTCTCCACCAGGGGCATGACACTATCCCCCCCTCAGGGCCCCCTCCCCCGGAACCAGGTGGACGAGGACTTTGAGGAAAATGAGTGTGGAAGTCCTGGACCAAACGAGGAGCATGAATATCAGTGGCATCAACCCAGGTGAAATCCTCTGGTACATAACCTTTCCATGCCACCAAATACTGAAATCGGCCTTGCGACTGGCGTGAATCTCAGATGCTATCCACTTCATACTCTGCCTCTCCCTGAGGGATTACCGAGCCTCGCGGTGGTGGAGCCAGTCTATGCAGGCTGTCGGCCGATACAAGGACTAACAGGGAGCGATGAAAGACAGGATGGATACGCATGGTCCATAGTAGGGAGAGACAAAAAGGCACAGGATTGATCACTGTCTCGACCGGAAAAGGTCCCAAGTAATGGTGATCGAGCTTTTTCGATAGCCACGTCATTGGTAAATATTGAGTAGAGAGCCAAACCCGATCGCCTACCACTAAAGGCAGAACATCTCAATGATGTTGGTCTGCAAAACATTTCTAGTCCTCCTTGGCTCTCTCTAATTGATCGCAGACCATGTGGTGCATGGCTTTTAACTCTTGCAAGAACATATCCACTGACGGAACTAGAGAATCAGACAGGGCTAAAGGGAAAAGTAATGGGTGAAAGCCATAGTTAGCAAAGAACGGGGACACATGGGTAGATGCATGTTGAGCATTGTTATAAATGAATTCTGCCGCCGGCAGCACTTCCACCCAATTTTCTTGTTGAGTATTGCTGAAACAGCGGAGGTACTGCTCCAAAACATCATTCACTCTCTCTGTCCCTCCATCAGTTTCGGAGTGATGGGCGGACAACATACAAGCGTGCTGTAAATTGTACCCCCTGATCTGATATCATTTGGTCTAGTAACCCATGCAACTGGAATACATGGGAGATAAACAATTGAGCCGTAATCTTGGCCATCAGAAGACCCGCACACAGAATAAAGTGGGCCATTTTAGTCAGCATATCCACCACCATCAAAATGGTTGTAGCACCCTTTGATGGTGGCAACTCAGTGATGAAGTCCAATAAACCGCCCCACAAAGTCGTTCTGGCATGGGCAAGGGCTGCAAGAGACTAGGGGGCGCACCAGGAGCATACTTGGCTTTTCGACAGATCCCATAGGATGCCACATATCCCGGCATGTCATGTTTAAGTCTTGGCCACCAAAATGTCCTAGAGATGAGGTGCAGTGTTTTTACCACTCCAAAGTGTCCCACCGCCGGACTATCATGACATTGACATAAAATAAGGCCATGAATAGGACCTCCGGGCACATAAATGTAATCATAGAACTGCAACAGGTCCCCAATATATGCCCATGGAGTCTCTTGTCTCCCATTCATATCCAATTCTCGATGTCGAGCTGCCACAAATGAGTTCTGCTGCTGCGCCTCCTGAATCCTCACTCAGAGGTCCACAGGTTCCTCGGTGGCCACAACCCACTCCAACAGAATCACCATCCATGGCAAGATTTCATCCTCCCTTTGGGTATACTCGGGCTTCCAAGATAAGGCGTCGGCGCATTGATTCCAACCACACGGAACATAGGTCACCCAGAAATCAAATCGAGCAAAGAATAAGGACCATCTCACCTGATGCTGGTTCAATGTCCGAGTTATACGTAGGTTTTCTAAATTGTGATGATCCGTCCGAATCTCAATTTGGTGATGAGCCCCCTCCAGGTGGTGCCGCCATGTCTCAAAAGCGACTGCCAATAGTTCCTTATCTCAAATTGTATAGTTGCGCTCTGGAGTCGACAACTTCCGGGAATAATAAATGCATGGGAACAAGGTGCCTGCGGGAACATAAGTGCAGAGGAGCACCGCACCAACAGCCACAGCAGAAGCATCTTATTCCACCACAAATGGCTGGCCTGGATCAGAGTGTTTGAGGATAGGCTTGGAAGCAAAGGCGACCTTCAACGCTTCGAAAGCTGCCTGCTCCTCAGCATCCCAATGGAACTTCTCCCCCTTCTTGAGCAGATTACAAAGGGGAGCAGTCAAGGCAGCAAAGCGGGGAATAAATGTGCAGTAGTAATTCATGAAACCCCAACAGTTGTTGCACATCCTTAACTCGCTGTGGAGGTTCCCACGTCTGTAACGACTCAATTTTTCCCGGGTCCATTTCCATCCCGGCAGGTGAAATACAATGACCGAAGAAGTCAATCAAGGTTTGTGCAAACTGACACTTCTCATGCTTAGCAAACAGGTGATTATAACGCAAACGTTGCAAAACCAGCCGCACATGTTGCCAGTGTTCCTGCAGGGAGTCCAAGTAAATTAAAATGTCATTTAAATAAATGACCACGAATTGATCCAACAAATCTCAGGGAAAATGTCATGCATGAAATATATGAACACAGCTGGAGCATTGGTTAATCCAAAAGGCATCACGGTATACTCAAAATGATCGTACCTCATCTGGAAAGCTATTTTCCACTGATCCCCTGCACGAATGCGAACCAAGTTGTAGGCCCCACTCAAGTCCAACTTCATGAAGATCTTAGCTTGACGAAGTCGCTCAATCAGTTCAGGGATGAGGGGAAGTGGATACTGATTCCTCACTGTGATTGCATTCAACTTGAGGTAATCACAGCACAGACGTAGCTCCCCCAATTTCTTTTTTACAAAAAGCACCGGTGCAGCCAGTGGGGAGGTTGAAGGACAGATAAACCCTTTCTGGAGGTTCTTGTCAATAAAATCCCACAACTAGGCCAACTCGGGATCCTACAGGGAGTATATCCAACCCACCGGCAATGTCGTATCAGGCAACAAGTCGATTGGGCAGTCATATGACCGATGCGGAGGCAACTGATCTGCCTCCTTCTCCCCAAACATGTCAGCAAAATCCACCAACTCCGCAGGTAGATCCAGGTCCATGGCCATAGCCACACTCCCTGCACAGGAGCACAAGCAATGGTTAGCACACTTCTTATCAAGGAACTGCACAGCTCCCAATGACCAGACAATCTGTGGATCATGGGCCTGTAACCACTCCAAACCCAGCACCACTGGAAAATGAGGCACTACAACAACGTAGAACATGGCTTCCTCCACATGCTGCCCAATACGCATGCAAAGGGGTTTGGTTGCAGCAATCAAAGATCCTGAACGAAGGGGCCAACCATCAATCGTTTCCACCATTACTGGTGGGGACAACGGTTGCTGAGGAATGAACCACTGCTCAACAAAATGAGCATCCATGAAATTGGCTGTGGCCCCTGAGTTGGCCAAGGTTTGGATCTCCACCGCTCCCACACCAGGCACGAACACACTTGCTATCAGCACAAGATGCTTCACCAATGATGATTGTAGTGGAGATGTTGAAGATGTCAAAAGTGGTGAGGATGGCAAGGCTGGTGAAGATGGTGGGCCTAGAGACTTTGAAACCTGACCTACAGACCCCCGTAATCCAGGCAATACTCGTTTCCTGTCACCACTGATGTCGCTGCTGTAGATGTCTTAACAGGACACTTGGCCGCAAAATGGCCTCGATTGCCACAATAGAGGCATAACTCATCATGACAACACCTATCCTTTTCTACTTGAGTCAGGTGAGGGTGGGCAGCCCCCAACTGCATTGGCTCTTCCAAAGGCACTTCCACCAGGGGTGCCGTCATACTGGGAACAGATGTAGTCTCCGTCCATCATCGCACCCATCGCTGCTGAAGCCTAGCATCGATATGAAGACACAGATGTGAAGGGTGCAAGGGCATTTAGTGCATGCCAACTTGTCCAGGAGCTCTGCTGACAAACCCTCCTGGAACTGGTCTAATAATGCCACCTCATTCCATTGTACATCCTGGGCAACCACCCAAAAACTAGCAATATAATCCATGAGTGAGCCATGCCCCTGCTTCAACTCTCTCAAATGTCTATTTGCTGTTTGCTTCAAACAGGGTCCTCAAACATGGCCTGGAACTGACAGCAAAACTCGGCGTAGTTGTCCAACATCTGATTGGGCTGGGTCAACAGAGGCGTTGTCCAATGTGCTGACAACAAACTAATCAAAAAGCCCACCTTATCCTGGTCAGTGGGGAAGTCCTCAGGCTGAAGGCTGGCACTGCCCAAAAAATGCTGGAAATTGGGCCAGCGGACCATCAAATTTATCTGGCACTGCCATCAGGCATTTGCAGTGTGGCCGGACAGCTTGCATTTGTGCAGCCTGTGCAGTCAAAAGAGCCACTTGCTGGCTTAACTGGGTGTTGTCTGCTCTGAGCTGATCCATGATCATCCCACAAAAAGCAAAAATAAGTTGAAGTCAAAATGTGATGACCCGTGATGACATGAATCAAGGTCTTGCAATGCCTTCAATTTAACTTAGCTGTTTATTAGTCACAGTTTAAATTCCAAAAGTAAATAATGAAGCAAAAGGAAACCAGAACAAACTGTATTGGCGAGAGTTCCAAAGCAAACAAAGATAATTAAGCACACATTCTAGGAAGATAACCAGGGAGAATCTAGCCAACAAAGATAAAGCTCATCCAATGAATACACTAATTTGACTTCAGCGTCTGTGAACACGCAATTACAAACTCTTATACCGAGCTCACAGCTGCAACCCATGAGGGCGATCATGGCCCTCTTCTCCTGAGTAGACCACGCTTTTCCCTGATCCTCTCCTCCCTGCGTGCCCTAAGATGGATAGGGGATGGGCCTGGATCCTCCTCTGATTGCTCAGCCAGCCTCTGCCTTTCCCCAGCCTCCTCTACCACCTCTGGAACCATATTCCTACTCCCTGTTGGCTGTTCCTCCTCTTTCTCAGGGTCGGTCTCCACCAGGGGCATGACACAGTGGATAGTTAGGACTGAAGAATGAAGAATTGCAACCAGCCTATATAGACGACATTTTGCACAGGTCAGAAGGAAGGCTGAGAAAATATCTACAGATTCCTCACATCCTGGACATAAATTGTTTCAACCCCTCCTCTTGGGCTGGCACTATAGATCATTGCATGTCAAACAACTAGGCATAGGGACAGTTTTTTCCCTTGTGCCAATAGTCTGCTGAACACTTAATTTTCACAGTGCTAATTTTCACAGTCTATGTACACTTACATAATTAGTATGGTTGTAATATTATGTTATATTTTTATTACCCCCTGTTATTGGTATTAAAATTATGACAATGATTATTGTTGTTGTTTTGCATGTACACTGAGAGCTTCTGCCTCAGAGACAAATTCCTTGTATGTCTAATCACATATGGCTAAATAACCTCAGCTCTCTTCTTTTCTTTCTCTTCTCTTCTCTTCTCTTCTCTTCTCTTCTCTTCTCTTCTCTTCTCTTCTCTTCTCTTCTCTTCTCTTCTCTTCTCTTCCTTCCCTTCCCTTCTCCTCTCCTCTCCTCTCCCCTTCCCTTCCCTTTTCTTCACAGATACAGAAAGGCAGACACGCTGCTTCAGTACTGCAGGTAATAGGTGCATTTGATAACAGATCATGAATGTACCTAATCATGAAGTTTAGTAGTCACTATCCTTTTGTGATATTTGTTGTGCACATTTCAGAGTATTTTGGAATTCATACTATATTCTGTATGAAATAGCAATTTTTTGTGTTTGATGGATCTGAAAAAAGGAGGAGGCAAAAGGTGTTACTATTCAATCTTGAAGCTGCCATTCCCAATCTCAGAGTGGGAGACAAGCAGCTATGAAACTGATGTCTAGAGTTCTAGTTCACTCTAAGCCAGGTGTTGCATGCAGCTCTTTCATCCCTCTGTTGTGGCTCCTTGTTGAGTGATCCCACCATTGGCTGGCCCCATTCCTCACCCTCCTCTCCCAGTCATTCATTGCCTGGACTGAGAAGGTGAGGGTGATGGAAGGGATGGAGACTCACTCCACATTCCAGAATGGGAGCAAGCACCCCTGTACTTGCCTCATTTCTTGCTGGGTCTCATAGGTGGTTGGTACTGCGCACACCAACAAGAATCAGAAGAAGCCCCTGCAAGCCCCAGCAAGAAATGAGATGCCAGAGAATCAGAATCAGAATCAGAGAGGGAGGGAGGGAGGGAGGGAGAGAAGAAGAAGAAGAAGAAGAAGAAGAAGAAGAAGAAGAAGAAGAAGAAGAAGAAGAAGAAGAAGAAGAAGAAGAAGAAGAAGAGAAGAAGAAGAAGAAGAAGAAGAAGAAGAAGAAGAAGAAGAAGAAGAAGAAGGGAAGGGAAGGGAAGGGAGGAAGGAAGAAAGGAAGGAAGGAAGGAAGGAAGGAAGGAAGGAAGGAAGGAAGGAAGGAAGGAAGGAAGGAAAAAGAAAGATGAAGGAGGGAGGGAGGGGAAAAAGAAAAGGGAGAGGAAGCTAGACAGAGTGCGCACAGGATCACATTCTGGGATCACAAAGGAGTATTTGAGGGCTGACAGACATGGATTTCCTCCACTTCTGTGTTCCACCCCACGCTGAAGTGAACCAAATGGGCTGGGGTTTCCCTCCCCACTAAATGGCCTTGCCGAACCTGCTTGCAAACTCCAGCGAGGTGACTTCAAATGTTTATTTATTTATTTATTTATTTATTAAACTTCTATACCGCTCTCTCTCCCAAAAAGGGACTCGGGGCGGTGTACAGCCTACTAAAAACATACAATAAATACCCAATAAATATAATTAAAATAAATTAAACCAAATTGATCCGGCTGTCTATCCCAAAAATTCAGTTAAAAATTAAAAGCTAATAAAACCCCGATTAAAATTAAGTTAAAACTAAAATACAGTTACTGGGCCAGGCCAGCCTGTTTAAAAAATAGGGTTTTCACTGCGCGCCGGAAGGTCAGAATATCCGTCATAGCCCGTATCTCCGGGGGGAGATCATTCCAAAGGGAGGGGGCTCCCACAGAGAAAGCCCGAACCCTCGGGGCCGTCAACCGACAACGGCCGGGCGGCGGTACCCCGAGGAGGGCAACCCTGTGGGAGCGTACTGGGCGGCGGGAGGTTGATGATGGCAGCAGGCGGTCCCGTAAGTACCCAGGTCCCGAGCCATGGAGCACTTTAAATACTGTCAGTACCACCTTGAATCGAATCCGGAAGGCCACAGGAAGCCAGTGCAGCCTGCGGAGAAGCGGTGTAACGTGGGAGCTCCGAGGAGCACCCACAATCACCCGCACGGCTGCATTCTGGACCAGCTGCAGCCTCCGGAGACTCTTCAAGGGGAGCCCCATGTAGAGAGCATTGCAATAATCCAGGCGGGAGATGACGAGGGCGGAAGTGACTGTGCGAAGTGCGCCCAGATCCAGAAAGGGCCGCAACTGGTAAATCAGACGAATCTGATAGAAAGCCCCCCTGGCGACGGCTGCAATATGTTCTTCTAAAGACAGCCGTACGTCCAGGAGGACACCCAAGTTGCGCGCCCTTTCCACGGGGGTCAAGACCTCTCCCCCCACGGCCAGCGAAGGAACCAGCTGGCTGTATCTGGGCGCAGGAAACCACAGCCACTCGGTTTTGGTCGGGTTGAGACGAAGCCTGTTACGACCCATCCAACTCCGCACGGCCTCCAGGCATCGGGACATCACTTCGACGGCTTCGTTGGGGTGGCCCGGGGTGGAGATGTACAGCTGAGTATCGTCAGCGTACTGATGGAACTCCACTCCGAAGCCACGGATGACCTCACCCAGCGGCTTTACATAAATGTTGAACAGCAGGGACGAGAGCACCGACCCCTGAGGCACCCCACATCGTAGGGGCCTCGGGGCCGATCTCTGCCCCCCCGTCAACACAAATTGCGAGCGGTCGGAGAGGAAGGAGGTGAACCACCGCAACACGGTGCCTCCCACCCCCAACCCCTCCAACCGCTGCAATAGGATACTGTGGTCGACAGTATCAAAAGCCGCTGAGAGATCTAACAGGACCAGGACAGAGGAACAACCCCTGTCCCGGGCCCTCCAGAGGTCATCCACCAACGCGACCAACGCCGTCTCCGTGCTGTGCCCGGGCCTGAAGCCCGATTGGAGGGGGTCAAGATAACTCGCTTCATCCAGGTACTGCGGGAACTGATGTGCCACCACACTCTCAACAACCTTCGCAACAAAGCGAAGGTTGGAGACAGGACAATAGTTAGATAACAATGCTGGGTCCAGGGACGGTTTCTTGAGGAGGGGCCGCACCACCGCCTCTTTCAAGGCGGCAGGTAACAGCCCCTCTCTCAAGGAAGCGTTTATAATACCCTGGAACCAGCCTCGTGTCACCTCCCGAGTGGCCAAGACCAGCCAGGAGGGGCACGGGTCCAGCAAACATTTGGTGGCATTCAGCCCCCCCAGTATCCTGTCCACGTCCTCCACAGTAACAGGATCGAACTCAACCCAATTGACCGCACCGATATCCACCCCCGCCCCCCCGCCCGGAGATGCCCAGTCGGAGTCCAGCTCGTCCCGGATCTGAGCGATTTTGTCCTGCAGAAACCTAGAAAACTCCTCAGCCCGTCCCTGCAAGGGGTCCTCCCGCGCTCCTACCTCCAGTAGAGAGCGGGTCACCCTAAACAGGGCGGCTGGGCGGTTTTCCGCGGACGCAATAAGGGTGGAGAGGTAAGATCTCCTCGCCATCCTTATCGCCACTAAATACGTCTTAATATAAGATTGTAATAGTGTTCGGTCGGACCCAGAACGGCTGGCCCTCCAACTGCTCTCTAGGCGTCTTTTCCGACGCTTCATCTCCCTTAGCTCCTCAGAAAACCAAGGAGCCACTTGGGATCGGCACCGGGTCAGAGGCCGCAAGGGCACGACTCGGTCGAGGGCCCCAGCAGCCACCCTATCCCAGGTGGCAACCAAGCCCTCAACCGAGTCGTGTGTGTGAGCTTTGGGAAATGGCCCAAGCTCCGTCAGGAACCTATCAGGATCCATCAGGCGCCTGGGGCGGTACCATTTTAATGGCCCCGCCTCCCTGCGGTCAGGGGGTGCGGAACGGAAGTCGAGCTTCAGGAGCGAGTGATCCGACCATGACAGGAGTTCTACGACTATATCCCCCATACCCAGATCACTCTGCCACTGATCAGAGACGAAAACCAGATCCAAGGTATGACCTCCCACGTGAGTAGAGTCCCGAATTAACTGGGTCAGGCCCATGGCCGTCATGGAAGCCATGAACTCTTGAGCAATCCCCGAGGTACCGCCAGCAGATGGCAGGTTGAAATCCCCCATGACCATAAGCCTGGGGATCCCAACCGCCACGCCAGCTATGACCTCAAGGAGCTCAAGCAGGACTGCTGCCGCATAGCAGGGAGCCAGGTATGCGACCAGCAAGTCCACCTGAACCTTGGGACCGAACTTCACGAAAAGGAGCTCACACCCGGTCGTCTGAGATACAGTGGCCTCCCTCGGACACAGATCCTCCTTAATAACTACCGCAACCCCCCCTCCCCTCCCCTGGGCCCTCGGCCGATGAAAGACCCGAAACCCGGCTGACATCTCCACCAGAGGGACTTCCCCCTCCTGGCCCAGCCAGGTTTCGGTAACTCCCACCAGATCCGCGCCCCCCTCACAAATCAAATCATGGATGAGAGGGGCTTTATTAACAACGGATGTTCAGCTCGCGCATCCCTCCTGGCTCCATCCCACAGTGCCTACCTCCACCTGGATGGCTGAGTCAGATGGTGTGGCACCTACCTTCCCTCCCAGAATAGGAGGGAGCTCACTGCCAGCCTCTGCCCGCTTCTCGTGACTGTGGTTTGCCCCCCTCCATTTGGGAGACACTGTGCTGCTGCCCCACCAGCTGGCGGAGAATGCAGCACTTACTGGTTTCCCCATAGAATTTCATTGTGGTCGCACCATGGAGCTGGTGAGATCCCTCCCCACATCTCCCACCAAGCCCCACCCACCAGGTGGGGGAAGGAATTGGTAGGAGATTCTTGGGGAAAGAAGGTGAAATGGCATTGAAAGAACACAAGCAGAGAAAGAGGAAAATTATAGGAAGGTGTGAGAAAGAAGGTTAAAAGGTACAGTAGGTGGTAGGAAAGAAACATTGCTGTTTTTCCCTCTGTCCTGAGATACAGGGGAATTTTAATGAGAAAAAAACATCACAATTGGGAAAGTGCTCTGTTAGTTATTTAGCGTGGTGCCAGGTAGTTGGCTTTTATTCTTGGTGACAGGAGAGACAAATATTCGTTGCCTTGATTTGTCCCGATGACAACCGGCAGCTTTTTCAGAGACGTACCAGGAATCTGATCTTTGCCTTGACTGCCTTCGCTTTAGTCCTTTATTGCTTTGCTAAGTGTAATCAGTTTTTCTAATCTGTCATTCTCTTAACCTTTAATTCTCCAAATTTAGCTTTTACAATACTTTCATGTATTGGTTATTTATTTTTGTGCTGGCTGTTCTTTTTCCACAAAGGTAGATTCTGGGGGCGGGGGCGTGTGTATCAACAGCAGACACAGGAAAAGTATAAGCATCTGATAATTTAATCTTCCTAAAACCACCAGCAATCATTTACTTGTTAGAACATTTGATAGAACCATCTAATCCCACCATTGGCTGGTCACACCCCACGCCGCCCCTCCAAGGAGTCCCAGATATTCCTTATCTCACTTTGCCTACTTTGGCCCTGGCATAGCTGCTGCTGCTCTCTGGCTCCCTCGCTTGTTCATTTGCCTCAATCATGTGCCCCTGCAGCCCAGCCCACTTGTTTCCCACATGGCCCAGCTCCCTGCTGAGCCTTTCTCGACATTCTCCGCTGCCTCACACACAGCCCAGCTCTCTGCCTGCCTGGTGAGTCTTCCTTTGTCTTTGCCAGTGCAAACGGCCTGCTGCCACCGCCTCTTTGTTGGCGCGAATGCTCTGCCGTTGCTGCCTCTTTGCTGGCATGAATAGCCTGCCACTGCAGCCTCTTTCCTTGCCCAAACTGCCACCACTGTCTCTTGGATGGTGTGAATGGACTGGAGCCGCCACCACTTTGACAGCCCAAACCGCCAAATGTGAAGCCAGGAAAGAATTGCTTTTCAGTTTAATGAGTTTTCTTTTTAAAGTCCTCCTGTGAAAATCAGGCTGATGTCCTGGATTGTACACAGTTCTTAAAGTTCAAGCTGTTCTGGAAAGTATTTTAACTTATTTGGGATAATTTTTGTTTGCTGTTACTGCTTTTTTTCTGAGTTGTTATTTTTAACATTCTCATGGTTGATTTTAAGATTTTAGATTTACCATGGCTACTGTAAATTGTTCTACAGATGGCACTCATGTAAATCCACAGGATTTGGGCTGCTTGCAATGTGACAGAAATGTAATAAATGAATTTTGCAGGGGAAGGAAGACACCTGGATGCAGCACAGAGATTTATATTGATCAGTTATCTGCTTTTTCTTCTGAGAATGATTATCTTACATGCACAATTGCAGGCTAACTCTGTCCACAGTCCAGATTTTGATCCTGACAGGCTCAAGGTTGACTCAACCTTCCATCATTCCGAGATCAGATTGTTAGGATCTAGATTACTAAGGCAATCAGGACCACCAAGAGGATTATTAAGTGCTGGAACAAAGCTAATATGGGCACCCTCACCTACACATTAAGTTAACACGACCATGAGGGTCTCCCCTTCCCCTCCCCCATTACCCTGTGAGAGGCTCATTAAAAAAAGGGGGGGAGGTGCCAAGGCAGTGAAGCAGATCAGGAAGCGGGGAGGGTGAGGATGAAATACGGAGAAGCGGTGTTAAAATCTGCGCAGCCCACAAGTAGATTTTGTTTTGACTGGGAGAAGAATGATTCACTCTAGTCTATATGAAGGAAAGAAAAGTGACACTTCCCTCGCCTGTTCCCTCTCATCCTTTGGTTTATGCTCCTGCGTTTTAAAGCCACCTCTTGTCAGTTACCCTTTGGCATGGCTAGCGTGCATAGATTCTCTGACTAAGCTAACCATGGTGCTTCCTTCCTTTTGGCATGAAGGATTTTGACAGGGTGAGAAGTCGAAGTTCATTCTTCAAGAACTGGGGAAGAGAGAAGGGGGAAGGAGCAATCATTGCTGCTGCTGCTGCGCGGGAAAGACATGCTTTCCTTCCTTGCCATTGAAGGGGGGAAATTTTAAATTTTTTACAAAACCAAATTTTAAAAAGAAAAATAGCAGGACAGACAAGGGTGGGGGTGGGGGATGGTGGGGGTGGCTCACAGCAAACAACTCCAAAGCTGGATCAAATCAATTCATTGGAGGACAAACAGCAAGGAAGGAAGTGTGTCCTTCCCACGCAGCAGCAGCAATGATCGCTTTCTGGTGAGTTGATTTGATCCAGCTTATTTGGTTTTGTAAACATTTTAAAAAAGTTTCCCCTTCATGGGCTCCCTTTGAGCTCCATGGCCACAGAAAAATGTACTGGTCTCCTCTCCTCAGGCCTGGAGGCAATATATTGACATTGCAAATCATCCAGAGTGTTGCAAAGTACAATGGGATGGTACATAAGTCTAAGTCCTCCTACCTTCCTCTCTCCATTGCTTATCCCCCTCCTCCCCCCTTTTTTAGCTTTAGGTAATTTACAGTGATATGTTTTAGTAGCTGGAGAATGATAGCCAGGCCTCAGTCTGATTTTCCCATTGAAATATATGGTATTCCCCACTGTGACTCTGATCCAAAAAATTAATCACAAATATTTGACTGATCTCATGAAATCAACTCATTAACTATAAAAGAGACCGTTATCTATTTGTTGCCATGGTCCTTGTTCTGTCTTCTAATTGGCTGGCTGAATTTAAAGACAGACAGGCAACTCTACAAAGGCTTCCATACAAAGTTTCTTTATTGGAATCACAAGGGATCTTCAAGGTATAACACACAGTTATGTCAAGATTCATTTAATGTCCAAACCTTTGCATACTCATCTTCATAGTGTAAAAGAATAGTGATCTTTCATCTCATAATGAAGGAGCAGAGATGGTGAGACACCAGCATGCTGCTGGAATGAAGGAACCTCCCCGAACCCAACCAAGGGTCAATTCAGTGACCAATCAGGATTACAGATTGTGACCACATGACATGAACTACATTTCTCAGGATGCATTAACTACATTTACCATGAGGCATTCCCTTAAGGGGACAGCTCTCAATTCTAACTTAACTATCTCAATTCCCATTACTATATACCAGTGGTGGAATTCAAAATTTTTACTACCGGCTCTGTGGGCATGGCTTGGTGGACGTGGCAGGGGAAGGATACTATAAAATCTCCAGTCAGAGGAGGTATTTGCCAGTTCTCCGAACTACTCAAAATTTCTGCTATCGGTTCTCCAGAACAGTTCAGAACCTGCTGAATATCACCTCTGCTATATGCTGTCTGGACAGCACACTCCCTGCCTGGAATTATAAATTCCATTACTAACTAACTATCAATTAACTATATAACTAAGATAAACAGTAAACAGTAATATAACATCAAACAAAACAATGCATGCAAAGCTTGAGATTCAATCTTCAAGTTCAGCCTTTCGTCGCAGGAACACTAGGTCAGTGACCAGTCTGGTATAGAGCTTCTTGGTGAAAATCTGCTGGTTGCTTCTGGTGGCCTTGTAGGTGGACAAGTACTCTAGCTTCCAACAGTTCCAAAGGGTGTTGGAATACCGTTAGAATGAATGTTGTGAAGATATGTGCCTGGGATGGGGCCTGCAACCAATCAATGCAGACTATCTCTCTGATTCCCCATCCTCGCATTGTCTTGAAGGCAAGGGGAGCCTTTTGGGCCTTTGACTACTTCATTGTGAATGAAAGTGTCAGGTACACCTACTCCCAACAAGAGCAGAATCTTGGCTACTGGATCTACAGCAGGAAAGTAATGAGTTATGTTGTTTTCTACCTCTGGTGTTGCAATCTGACTGTGGTCACTTGGTATCCCATCCCATTCTAACACAGGCAGCAGTGGGAACTGGGAACTCCCATCTAATGGCACTGTACAGAGTCCAGTAACTGTCATCTCTGCTGTGCTTCATGGTACACTGCACATTGATATCGTGAAATGCACTTCTTCCTTTTGAACAATAAAGAGGTCGAAGAATGCAGATCTGGCCAGCGAGTGAGTGCTCTGATTATCCACTATTACACATATCTTCACTGCTTCTTCTGGGCGTCCATCGGGGTAGACATTGGCTAAGCAGATCTGATGACACAAGTGAGGAGACAGTGTGTTATCACACACTGCTGAGCAATTGACACTCACCACTGGCTCCAGGTGTGCCTCTATACCATCCTGAGGCTCCTTGGCTGAGGGAGGGTTATGAGTTGTCTGCTGTGGTGGCTCAGAATCTGGATGCAGAGCGGCTGGGTGCTTGTTGCTGTCAGCATCCTTGTAGACATGGCATTTTGGCTTGAGGGCATGTGTTGTAGACTGTTTGTGGTTCTTCTCAGAGTACTTTATGAGGAGGTTGTGAGCCGTCAGCACATACACAAGTAGTCTCTCTTGCTGCTGGGTGTGGGTACCACATTCATCTTGCCACATTCATCTTGTATTAGAGTTGCCTGGAGGGTGTGGCAGGAACTCTTTTCCCTGTGGATTGAATGTGGCAATTGTGGCTGCTTGCATGCCTACCTGTTGAGAAATCTTTGAAGTTATTGGTGGGCTGAGTGGCTTGCCCAACAGGCCATGAGACATTGGGGTAGGTTTGCTCCTTTTGGGAAAGGAATCTCAAGCCTTAGGTCTTACGATGTTGATTTTTTGACCGGCATTTAGATCCTGTGGTTGAGATTCTCCCCTTTGATCCCTTGGTTCTTGGAGACTACTAACTGTGCTGATTCCACCTGCTCATTTCATAGTGAGTGCTACTCCTCTACATAGGCTTTGATTTGTTTATCTGGGTTCTCTCTTTCCAATTATCCAAGGTTGAGGTTAAGGGAGGCATTGTCGGCTACCTTCTGTAATGCTGTGGCCAATGCTGTTTTTGCTGCTGTCTCCCTTTGTTGTTTGAGCAACTACAATTGGGCCTAAGCTTTGGCCATTTCTGCTGCTTGAGCTACTACTGCCTCCTTCTGCCATTTCACCTCCATCATTGCATGTGGAACTGCCTTCGCTACTACAGCTTCAATTTAACTTGCTGCTTTAGAGGCCTTAGATGCATCACTGCGATGGGAGGATGCTCTGGAAGGATGGGAAGAGCTAGCAGCAGAGAATTGCCATGAGACGCTGAAATCTGCTTGAGATCTAGCTGGCTTGGGATGGAGGGAGGAGGTTTTCTTAGAATAGTGGGAGGAGGCCACATGTGATCGAGGAGCTATGTCGAATGTGGCCCACTCCCTTGACACTTCTTCTAGTTGTAGCATGTCATAGAGCTCTGCTTGGAGGGAGTATTTGCCTTCCCGAACTCACATTCCTTATTTAACTCTTTGAAGCATTGAATGTATTCTTGGAGTTTTGGGTCACCCAGCCTCGACTGGGTGGACTTGAGTTTACTTTCATTGTCTCTCCACTGTGCAAGAAGGTCATCCAGGTCATTCTGCAATGTACAGATTCCCTCAAGGGACGGCTTGCATTTTGGGACTTCACAGATCTCCAGCAGCTCCAACCGTAAGTCTGCATAGCAGTGATACTGCCTGTTCCAATCCTTCCTCAAGCATGACTCCATGGGTTCAGTAAGCTTCCTATGATCTCTGAGGTCGTAGGCTTTCTGAGGTCCCGCTGCCTCTTCAGAATTGTGGACCTCCGATTCTAGGTTTTGGGAACCAAGCTCCATGTTTACATCAAGGGAGGGTGGAGGGTTTGAGTCCTCTGGTCCATCAGAGACATCTGTCATGGCTGAAGACGTTGCCATGCTTCAAATTGGCAAAAGGAGAATTTTGGAAAATTTAGCGGTTTTCCATGTAATTCTCCTTTTTCCACTAGGGTGTCGCTGCAGGCAGGTAGCTGAACTTAGAAAACTTCTGTGAAATTCAGTACTTGACCATGTAGATGGCATTGCAGGCGTGTAGCTGAATTTAGAAAACTTCTGTGAAATTCAGTGGTTGACCACTAGAGGTGTGCATTGCAAGGTCTGGACGACGCTGGTTCAGTGCACAGGTTGGCCTCTTAGGTGCATTGCTAGGTCTGGAAGACACTGGTGTAGTACACAGGTTGACCTCTTAGGTGCGTTGCTAGATCTGGAAGACACTGGTGCAGTACACAGGTTGGCTTCTTAGTGGTGCTTGACCCTTGGGGCTATGTTCCAAGGGGTTGCTGCATTTAAGAAACTTCCTGAAAAATTCAGTACTTGTCTATGAGGTGGAGCTAGACCCTTGGGCTGCATTGCAAGGGGTTGCTGAATTGCATGAAGTTATGCTATGAAGAAAGGGTCATCAAAGGATGTTATGATTTAGTCCAATGCATGGGCAAGGTATGGTTAGGTGATTTCCCTTTATTGAGTAATGTAGGCTAGTATCTTTGACTTTAGATTGCTTCTAATTTCAGTAGAGGGAAAACTTTTCCTCTTTGCCAGCAAAGAAAGACGGCAAGGTGCTTTGCTGGCTTTTAAATTGGATTCCCTCTTTGGAGGGAATTACAGCCCATTTCTATGGAGATGGCTGAATCTAAGGAATTCACAACCTTGTTGCTTGGAGACCACCATCATAAAGTTGGTAGCAGGGTCTCTTTATTACCTTTTTCTTGTCGAAGAACAGAGGGAACCAAACTTTCTTTTTTCTTTGTGACTGAAGATTCAGGAAATACTACAGATTTTCACCCAGATTCTTTCTCTTGTTTACCAAACAGTCTTTGAGATAGCAGAGAGACAGAAATACAAAGACCCAGAGAATATTCTATTTGTTTGTCTCTTGTGAAATGGGGGGTTCCTGGCCCCTCCCAGCAATTCAAACAGGCTTTGGTAACTTCAGTTGGTCAGAAATAGAGAGAGAGAGAGAGTCTTTCACAGGAAATCTGATTAACTTGTATCTTTACTTTGGAAACGCAGATTAGCATTGTACTTTCACTTGGTAGTTCCAATTTCAATATACTTTTACTCCTCTCACAGGAATTCAAATTGCTTTTACTCTTCACAGGAATTCAGATATAACAGTATTCTTTTACTGAGGGAGTTCGGATTAGCACTGTTCTTTTACTCTTCCAGGAATCCAGATAAAACACTATTCTTTTACTGTTCTGTCTTCTAATTGGCTGGCTGAATTTAAAGACAGACAGGCAATTCTACAAAGGCTTCCATACAAAGTTTCTTTATTGGAATCACAAGGGATCTTGAAGGTATAATTCACATTCATCTTAATGTCCAACTTTGCATAGTCATTGTTGTAGAGCGGCAGAATCACTGAGGCAGACAACCAGAGCAACTTCAGCTTTAACTTTATTTACAGAATAAAGGGTTGCCGGAACTACTGCGCTAACTCGGCAGCCAGCTGGAGCAGCAACAGCTGATGCTGTTTGACATCTCCTTTTATAGCCAGCTGTCAAACAGCATCAGCCAATGGCAGTGGTCCATGTTTCCCTCCAGAAACACGGACCTGAGTGAAGGCTTCAGTCAGTACACAACACTTCTCCCTCCTAGCGAGGAACATGTGTAGTGTTTTAGATATGTCGGGCAACTGCGCAGATGGCCCGATCTTGTTGGCTCCGCTGGAAATGGTGCCGGACCGCTGTCTTCTTCCTGTCATGTGGCTTCCATGGTTGGTGAGGCTGGAAGTTCGCTTGGAGTCGGTTCTGGTCCCTGGTCAGCATCTTCTTCAGGTAGGCTCTCATTACATGTGGGCTGGAGGCAGGCTTCTCCGGGCAATGGTGGCTGTTCAGCATCAGGACTGTCTAGATGTCCTCTGGGTGTAGTGCTCCAGTGCCCTCTCAGGTGGTCTAAATTGTGGCGCCAGATGCGCCCATCTTGTAGCTGGACTCTGTAAGACTTAGGACCAGTTACTGCCACCACACGCCCAGACAACCACAATGGTTGCCCAGCAAAGTTGCCTAGCATACACTAGGTCATTTTCAAGCAACCCTCTGCGTTGGCTGTTTGATCCAAGGGGAAGCACTGGGGAATAATTTGGGTGAAGCTTGTCAAGGGTGGTTCTTAAACGGCGCCCCATTAGGAGTTAAACCGGTGACCTGTTTCTGGAAGAACAGAGGGTTGTGTGCTGGCTCAGAAGATACTGGGCTAGACTAGAATGCCAGTCTATGGGCCCAAGTCTTTGTAGGACCTCCTTAGCTGATCTGACTGCCCTTTCAGCCAGTCCATTACTAGCAGGGTGAAAGGGAGCTATTAATATATGTCTGATTCCTTGGTTGGCTAAGAAAATCTCGAACTCAGATGAAGTAAATTGGGGGCCGTTATCGGATACAATGGTATCAGGGAGGCCATGCATGGCAAACATTCTGGTCAATGCCTTAGTTACTGCTTCAGTGGTTGTAGTGTGCATTAAAGTCAACTCCATTTGGAAAATGAATCAACTAATACTAGAAATGTACGCCCATGGAAAGGGCCAGCCAAATCAATATGAACCCTGGACCAGGGGCTCCCTACCTCTTCCCATGTCCTAGGAGTAGATGCTGGAGGAGACGGTCTGGTGGTCTGGCATGCAGGACAAGCATTAACCCAGCTAGCAATCTGGGCATCCATACCTGGCCACCATACGTAGCTGTGGGCGAGGGCCTTCATCCTAACAATGCCCAGATGGCCCTCATGCAGAACCTTTAAAATTGAGGTCTGTAGTCTAGGGGGAATCACTACCCTGGTTCCCCACAGCAAACAGCCTTGCAATGAGGAAAGTTCCTGTTGGTGTATTTTGAAGGTAAGAATTCAGATGGATAAGGGGTTGTAGGCCATCCCCTCCCCACCCAGTCAAGGACTTGGGAAATTACCTTGTCCTTGACAGACTGGGCAGCGATGTCAGAAGTGGTGACAGGCAGCTGGAGTTCATTGATCAGGAACACAGCATTGGTTGGTGCAGGATCCTCCACTGGAACTAGTAGGGGACAACGACTGAGGGCATCTGCATGTCTGAGAGTTTTGCCAGAGTGATGGACCAGAGTATATGAATAAGCAGCCAGAAATAATGTCCACCTGATCATTCTTGGAGATAAAATCTGAGGCGTTTGCTTATTGCCTGCTAAGAGTCCCAAAAGAGGCTTATGATCTGTGACTAATTCAAAATGATGTCCATAGAGAAACTCATGGAATTTCTTTATTGAAGCAACTGCAGCCAAAGCCTCCTTATCAATTTGATTATAGTTATGTTCAATGGAGGATAGTGTCCTAGAGAAAAATGCGATGGGTGCTTCTGATCCATTAGGCAGTCTATGACTTAGAACAGCCCTATTCCGAATAGTGAAGCATCTGCAGCTAGTACTAATGGCAAATTCTTGTTGAATTGTATTAAGACAGCTTTAGATGTGAGCAGTGATTTGACTGCTTTGAAAGCAAAAGATTCCTTAGGACCCCAAGGCCAAGCTGTCTGTCTGTCCAGGAGCCTATGCAGAGGCTCTGCAATTGAGGCCTTATGTGGCAAAAATGAAGCATAGAAATTTAGAAGTCCCAGAAAAGATTGGAGCTCAGTCTCATTAGTAGGAGTGGGTGCTTCATGAATAGCCTTTACTTTAGATTCTGTTGGGTGAATACCCGAGACCTCAATTTTGTAGCCTAAAAACTCGACTTGTGGAGTGGCAATTGTGCACTTTTCTTTTTTAACTTGAGACCTGACTTTCTAAAACGTTCGAGGACACTTCTGACTCGTTGTAGCAGTTGAGTTTTGTCATTGGCTGATATTAGAATGTCATCAAAATAGGGTACTACACCAGGTAACCCTTGAAGTATCCTTTCCATTAGTGACTGGAAAATTCCAGGGGCCACACTAACCCCAAATTGGAGGCATGTACACTTAAAAGCACCCCTGTGTGTCACAATGGTTTGCAATTCTGCAGTTGTGTTATCAACAGGGAACTGTTGATAGGCCTGTGACATATCTAGTTTTGTGAAAATGGAGCCAGGTTCAAAAGAATGGAGTAAGTGCTGAACAATGGGGACCAGATAAGCGCCCATTTGTAAATATTTATTTATTGTGCACTTGTAGTCAGAACAAATTCTTAAACCACTGTCTTTCTTTTGGGTTTCACTATTGGGGTCTCCCATTTAGCGAAGTCTATAGGTTGTAATATGCCTTGTTTGATTAGTTTGTCTAGTTCATTGTCAAGCTTAGGGCAGATTGCGAAAGGTACCCTTCGGGGCTTTAAACGAATTGGAACTGCTTGTGGGTGCATGTTGACAGATATTAGGATTCCATGTAGCAGCCTAGGCCCTCACTGAATACATCAGCATATTCCCTGAACAGGGAGTCCACTTCTGAATTTGCAATGGAATGGATTCCACCTATATGAAGGCCTAGGGCAGGGAACCAGTCTAATCCCAACAGGCTTGGGAGGATGCCATCCACTATCACTAAAGGCAAGTGACCCTTGAAACCCTGAAATTGAATCAAAAACTTGCCTTTTCCGATGACAGGAATGGTTCTGCCTTGGTAGTCTCGTAGAGTCAAATTACAGCCTGGAATCTTCTTTCTTGTTATTCTGGGAAGCAGTTGTTTCAAGGTGCCCCATGAAATGATGGATAGTGCAGAGCCAGTGTCTACTTCCATCCTGCACGGTTTACCTTCTAGGGAAACAATGACACTAATTTTATTAGAACATCTTTTTGTCATTTTGGCTTGGTAGCATCTGGAGCAGCTGTCCATAGTGCTGCCATATAATCACTAATTGATTCTCCCTCAGCCTGGGTACGTCTCCTAAACGCATGGCATCTGGCAATTCTAGAAGGTTTAGGGGAGTAATGATTGAAAAGAATTTCCTGCAATTCTTCCCATTGAACAGTCTTAATAGAACATGGAGCCAATAATGCTGTTGCGGTCTCAAATATTGTGGCTCTGCAAAAGCTTAGAAAATAAGACTTTTTCCTATGGTCTGAAATGTCAGCAAGGTCAATAGCATCTAAAAAACAGTCAAACCGGTTTCTGTATGATTCCCATGTCTCTGCCGTCGGTCTGAAAGGCAGGAATGCTGGGTTTGAAGTCATCGTCTTCTCAGCTGTGCCGCTTCTCCTGAGGTGATTTGAAAATCGTGCTTCGCGATTTTGTGACAGTGACAGCAGCTCTTTAAATGTTTTCAGTTCTTTTTGTAGTGACTTCGCTCTTAATGTCTTTTTGCTTGGTTTGCCTCTTATAAGCATCCCACCCTCGTCGCCAGTGTTGTAGAGCGGCGGAATCACTGAGGCAAACAACCAGAGCAACTTCAAGCTTTAACTTTATTTACAGAATAAAGGGTTGCCGCGACTACTGCGCTAACTCGGCAGCCAGCTGAAGCAGCAACAGCTGATGCTGTTTGACAGCTCCTTTTATAGCCGGCTGTCAAACAGCATCAGCCAATGGCAGTGGTCCATGTTTCCTGCCAGAAACACGGATCTAAGTGAAGACTTCAGACAGTACACAGCAGTCATCTTCATAGTGTAAAAGAATAGTGATCTTTCATCCTATAATGAAGGAACAGAGAGGGTGAGACACCAGCACTCTGCTGGGGTCCAGGCAAGAGCGAAGGAATCTCCCCCAACCCAACCAAGGGTCAATTCAGTGACCAATCAGGATTACAGATGTGACCAATGAGATGAACTACATTTCCCAGGATGCATTAACTACATTTACCATAAGGCATTCTCTTAAGGGGACAGTTCCCAATTCTAACTTAACTACTCAATTCCCATTACCATATACTGTCTGGACAGCACAGACCTGGCAATTCTATGATGTCAAGAATCATATGAAAATGATGTCATAACCAAGTAGAACTATGTGGTGGCCTTCTCCTGCAGCCTCTATGTGGAATGACATGTAGATATGGTTGCTTGGTAACAGGATAACTGTTTGCTTGGTAACTTCCACTGTTGGCTGCGATATTCCAAGCCTTCTTCACTGGAGTCAAATGTGAAGCATGGGATATATTTCTGTCTCTGCTACCCACCTTGTATTCCTTTGGATTCTTCTAGTGCTTTTAAGAGGTCAAACACAGCCACAGAGCTGTGTCCCAATCTATGCCGTTGTACCTTACAAATCCTTAACTGTAGCAGGACTACCAACTCTCCTTGCCTCTACCATGTGCCTAACCCAATTGATCATGAATATAAATTTGTCACACTGTGAGTATTTAGGACTTGGAGGCAACTCCATACTCCCAAATTTGGGAGGAAAAGGCCACTTTTGAAGACCCTTGGTGGCGCAGTGGTTAGAGTGCAGTATTGCAAGCTTCTTCTCTGCAGCCAGCTGCCTGCAATTTGGCAGATCAAATTCCACCAGGCTCAAGGTTGACTCAGCCTTCCATCCTTCTGAAGTGGATAAAATGAGGACCCAGATTGTTGGGGGCAATATGCTGACTCTGTAAACTGCTTAAAGAAGACTGTAAAGCAAGATGAAGCTGTGTATAAGTGCTATTGCTACTATTGCTATTAAAGGGGAGAATTTTTGGTAACAAGTGGGAGGAAGACAGGGCATTCCTAGGTAGAACAAGCATAAAGGTGGAAAGTTGTATGTCTCCTGAAAAATATAGGGCTTATTTTAATGCATTGAGACTCCTTTTGTTTTGGCAGCCAGATTAGTGAAAAAACTATGGCTTAGGATTTGACTGTTGTGAAATCAGATGAGCATTTTTTTTTCATGTTTCAATTTGGGTTTTGTGCATGTACTATGTTTTTCCGAAAATATGACCTCCCCCAAAAATAAACTCTAGCCCAATCTGAAGTCGATATTTATTCTGCACATTACAGGCAGATGGGCATAAAACAGACCTTTGAATTAATTAACATATTCAAGATTAAATTTCAGATCAAGAAAGAAGTTTATTAGAAAAGCCCAAGACAGTTTTTTTTAAAAAAGAAAGTACTGCTTATTAAATAACAAAACAAAAAAATAATTATCAAATTGCAAGAAACATATGCACATATATTTACATAAATATCATCCACATAGACCCAGTAGGTAATATCAATACATACTAGAGAGAGGTGACAAAATAATAAAACTAGAACTTCATCTATTTTTATTACATAAAAAAATCAATGTAGTATAAAGTTTATGGGTCTGGCCTAGAAATCACAAACTTCTGAGATCTAGGCTTCCACGAAGGTATGAAAGCCAACAGTCTTCCAATTTTTATTGATGTATCTAGAAATTGGGAAAATATGTGTGGTGATAAAGAAGAGGAAGTCATAGTTCCAACATAATTTGCTGTATTTTAATAAGAATATAGAGAAACAGCAAGCACTGTGTATATATGATCTTAGAAGAACCTTTATGTTCACAGATTTCAGTTTTAGTTTAATGTTTGGTTCAGTTTTTAACAGAAATTGTCAAGGCAGCTCTTTCCACCAATGTAGAGCCAAGTCATGAAATATTATAGCACCTTCCTAATATTTCATTTTATAGTCCAGTTCTAGGAAACTTATGACTTTTCAGAGGTGACTGTTGTAACTGTTGTATGTGAACCTTAGAGCTGCTGCAGGTTCTCTATTTTTGTGAATACCAAAGATGAGAATGTGGGTAAGGAGAAACACACCTGAAGCTCCTTCCCTGCTTTTCTTTAAACATCTGTGGCTGGGCTTGAGAAAATTCTGTGGTGGATTGAGTTGTCTCTCGAGATATTATCTCCATTTAGTGTATCAGATTAATGTGATGTTTACTTACACTCTATTTAATGTATTAGAGATAAAATGTGATGTTTATTTCAAGATATTCTCACCTGGCAGTATCCATTTGAATTATATTCTCCTATATTTATTTTTCCCCTTCAGGGATTTCACTGAAAATGCAATTTCTTCCATTGACAAATGGGTGTGGTGGCCCTATCCTTTAACTCAGTACTTGTGAGTATACTCTCATGTTCATCCTATGTAACTTATGTAGAAGAAATATGCATTTCCATCCACTTCTTTACTGTGTACTGTGCTTAGATCATCCTTGAGGTAGCTGGATGCAAAGGGAGAATGCTCCTTGCCCACTAGACCCTTGATGATTATGCATCACAAGTGTCTTACTACTACAGGTGGACTAGTGAAATAGCATGGTTTCTATCTTCAATCACAGTGAAAGGCTGTGATTTTGTCAGTATGTTGTTCTAATTTTTTCTCCATCTTTTTAGGATTTTCAAGAACAATAGCTTGAGCAGGCTGGACAATGCATCTCTAGAGGGCTTGTTTATACTCATACACCTGTAAGTTTCTGTTTCTAGCAGTGCCTTACTTGTTATCTTCCAAGGGGCTGTCCCACTTTTAAAATGTGTGAAATTCCTAATGATCAAATTTCTGACATCTAGGGGCATACTGGAGTTTTTGAATATTAGGTAAGTTTGTAATAAAGCCCGAACCCTAATTTTGGATTTAACCAATTTGCTGTGTATTATTGAGAGTTGGCTGTTTGGGAGGAAGTTGTGAATAGGTGTTGCTCCTTAGATAGCTTAATACGAGTTCCTACTTGTGAGGTTACTTAGAGATTAGATTAATGAAGTAATACATTTAGTGACAGGTTGTTTCAAACCTATACCAATTGAGAAAATATATTCTCTCGATGGCATTGCCCTACTCAAGATCAGGAGAGATGTAGTAGCAGATGCCAGAGAACTAAGAGAACTAAGCAAGAGAATGATCTTCAACATCTTCTGAACAGATATATGCCCCAAGCCAGCTGACTCAGATCTAGAAATAGCTTTATGGCAAGAACAAATATTCTTGAGGGTATACAAGAACAAAATCAAATTAAAAGGTGGAAGAAGGAAACCATCAAGCAAGGAATAATATTAAAGGAAGATATAGCTGAAGGATCTGATTTCCCTTATACTACTTGAGGACCCCGAGTGGGTTGAGAGTTGCCTAAATGTAAAACCAATACACTCAAGTAGAAGCTCTTAGCAGATAACAACATGGTTTGTGAATTTGGAGTGACACAGAACCTGGGCCATCTGCTGGTATGTTGTCTACTACTAGAAGCATGTACCGATAATGATTTATGTTTGGAACAACAACAGCAAACCCAAAAAGTTGGCTTCATTCTGGCAGTTTAAAGTTTGATGTAGATGATGGAGGAGGAGGAGGAGGAGGGATTGCTAGTACCAAACTCACTAATATAGGAAATTCCTTGCCCCTGCTACTTGATGCCATATGTAGCTTGTCAATGGAGTTCCCCAATTTTATGATTCTGGGGGACTTCATCCTGCCATCCATGGATCAAAGGTCACCTGGGAATTCATAGTCACCATGACAACAATGCACCTGACTCTTTATTACTAACTCAAACCACAGGAGAAGCACATGATGGACATGGTCTTTGTTTCAGGATAATAGCAACATTAGCTGCCATTGGACACAGTACCGTCAATCCCTTGTCATGGACAGATCACTTTCTGTTAATCCTAAATTTACTGCAGTACATACTTTCTGCGGGAATGCTAGACTTATTTAAAAAGTCCACTCCTGGTGCATAATGGTCCCACTTGAGTTTCAGATGGAAGGGGATTGTCACTGAGGCTTTAATACATGAAATAACACAGTAATGGTAGTTTTAGTTTGGATCACACTTATGAGGACTATGTGTAGCCACAGTAATTTGAGGGGTGACTGAGAACCTCCAGAAGATGAAGCAGAAAAATAGATACTTCTGCTTATGATAGATACTAGATACTAGAATAGATACTTCTGGTGATGATCATCATTGTCAATCCACTGCAGGATGAAGGCCTGTTCTGCATGTTTGCAACCAATACGGTCGTGAGCTTTCTTTTGCCAATTGGGCCCTCAATACTTGCTGATATTGTCAACCCATCTTGTTTTACATCTCTTTCATGGATGCTTTTTATCAAGTGGGATCCATTCTCTGACTTCTTGGTCCACCTGCCATCAGTTCTGTTTGTTATGTGACCAGCCCATTTTCATTTCAATTATTTTACTCTCTTGATGATATAGTATACTTTCTTTTATTCTCTAATCCATGTGCAGGTCTTTCTGTCTTGTCTTGTAATGCTGAGCATGTATCTTTCCATGGCTCTTTCTGCAACTTGTAGCTTTTGTATCGATTGTGAGGTTAGTGACCATGTTTCACTAGCATATGTTAGGTAGTGCACAATGATCAAAAACTTTTCTCTTCAGGCATAAGGGAAGGTTGTTCTTGAAAATTATGGTTGGAATGTCTGCCAACCATATTTAACACGTCGTTCAATTTCCTTTATTGTATCATTTTCCATTGAGATCAGTTGACCAAGGTATATGTAGTGGCCTATTAAGTCTAGTTCTTCTCCAGTTATACTTTTTCTCTTGCTTTGGTTAATTCATTAAACATAACCTGGCTCTTTTCAGATTTATTTTTAAGCCAAATGGTTCTCCTGCTTTGTGCAGCTCTTTGCATCCTTTCTAGGTCTTATGAGAAGAGAACATAATCATCTGCAAATCTTAAGTTATTTAAATATGCACCATTGATTTTTATTCCACCTTTTCCCCAGTCAGGCTGAGAAAACGATAAGTGATATTGTATTGTATTGTCTTACACCTCATTCTATGTTGATTTCTATTTTAAGATCATTAAGGCAAATTGTCACCATTTATCTGCTGATGATACTTAATCGTATTTCTCATTTCCTGTCCATCTGAATAAAGCTGTCAAGGTTCTATGCCAAGTCTAGACACTGGGGCATGGGAGTGGGGGGTCTGGATGGTGAAGAATAGGTTTGGCTCAAAACCACCAAGACCAAGAAACTAAAGGTTTTGGGCCCACAACTCCTGGAACTGGAGATATTTAATCTCTAACTTGGACATGGCTGTCTTATTTGGATTCAGTGTGCAGTTTGTTAGAAGACCAGATGTCAGATGTGACTGGATGCAGCCTTTGCACATTTCATCCTGTGTATCAATTGCACCCATTTCAGGATCAGGGGGACCTCCTCACGGTCATTCACTTCTTAATGACTATGCAATTGATTTATTGAAATGTCCTCCACATAGAACTCCCTTTAAGAACATCCAGAAGCTTCAATTCAGAATATATGACATGGGTAATTATGAATATTGCTTGTTGTGCCCTTGCAATGGTTATGTTCTTTGAAACGTTCTGGGTCCCTCTAGTATTCCAGATTCAATTCTTTGTGTTATCATCTATCAAATCTTGCATGACATAGATCCGGGTTATTTGCAAGTACTACCTTCTCACAAGATATCTGCTTTTCCCATCCCACATGTTCCGACAGGAAGGGCACATTTTAAGTCCTTTGTCAAAAAAAATGTCACCTTGTGGAATCAGGAGTCCTATATATTTTGGCCCTTAGGCTTTTAGAAAAGTTTTTAGAAAATAAGTTAAACTTGGCCCTCTCGCCAAGTTTTGGGTCATGATGACCAAAGTTCCTATTAGCAGAATTCCTATTTAGTAGGATACAACACATTGAATTTCAATTCCAATCAATGTATATTTCTTTTACTGTATCTTGTTTCAGTTTTATGTGTTATTTTGTATGTTTGTGTAAGTTTTGTATAGCTTTGAAAATCATATTGAGTCAGGCAGTTGGTCATGTAACTATAATAAACTAGCCTATTTTCTGGATTGTTTATTTACACTAGAGTTTAGAATAGAAAAACTAAATGATAGCTCAGATGTTATGGAAAATTTTAACAGCACTCTCAAATTTTAATCAACATGATAAATAGTTTGCAAATGCTCATAAAAAGTTTCCAATTTATTATTTAGAACTTCAGTGACAGATCTCTCTTGTTGATTCTGGATATAAGGAATGTTTCATATGTACATATTTAAAATGTTGTATCTTATTTGCTTAGGTAACAAAGTTTTATGCAGCTACATTCACAAGAGTTTTGGTGACTACCAAGATACAAAAATATAAAAGGACTGCAAATAAAACAAAATATATGCCATCAGTCCACAAAAGCCCTCAGGAAATGCTCTCATCTTTAGCCTTTCCTTAAAGGCAGCAGTGTAGGAGACATATTTGCAAAATTGTAAAGTAGCCTTCCTCAAGCTGATGCCCTCTAGATAGGTTGTTTATTGTATTCTCCAAATTTATTAAAAACTCAAGGTAGAAAATACATACTACACTCCTTCCTCCTATTTTTCCCATTATTCAACTGTGAGGTGAATTGGGCTGAGAGAAAAAGAGAAAGAGAGACTGGTCCTATATAACCCAGCCAGCTTTCACACCCAAGATGGAACTAGAATTCATAATTTCCTGGTTTCCATGATGCCCTAACTGCCAGACCAAACTGGCTTATATTGGGGCTATAATTCCCAATGTTGAATGTTCTACTTATTGCCATGATTAATACTACTTCAAATATGAATTAAGTTATAAGGGAGTGGATGGAAAAACAATGGCACAAAGAAGTTTGGTGTGTGTGAAGTGCTGTACCAATCTCATCAAATCAACACATTGGTTTATTATCTTTTATTAAAACTAATATTGCAGGCTATCAAATACATGAAACTGTGAGAGATGAAGATAGAGTTGGACATTTTGTTTCAGCTGTGTGTGCTTTTTTAAACAGGGATGTCTCATATAATCAAATCCAGACCATTGAGGCAAATGCATTTGAACATCTTCCATTTCTGGAATCTATGTAAGTCACTAAACAAAAAACAAATGAACAGAAAACCAGTTTAAACTATGATGGAATTTGGGGAAGGAGGCAAATTGAAATTGAATGCTGTTAATTCTCCCAGTTGTGTAAGTATCAATGACTTATTACTGAAAAGTTGGTTATCCTACAATAATTTCTTTTTTAATGGGGAAGGAGAGCTTGAACTCAAGGTTGAAAGAAGCAGCTTTCTCCTTAGAGGACTTCATCTATAGTCCCAGGTAGGACAGATGACACTTTGCATGTTCTGCATGTTCGAAGAAGTACCCTGAATGAATTTGGACTGAAATCTGGGATCTAAGTGGATCAAGATTCAGTTCTAGGTTTGATTGTGTGGATGCCTGACCTGAGTTTTCATAAGTGGGAAAACACTACAGTGTTTTTGTGGAGTTACAGAACTTACTGCGAACTTGGAATCTCGAGAGTCAAACTATATTGCCCTTTGAATAATGAGCTCTGCATTCCTATTAAATAATTTTATCCCATTAATAACACTCCAATCCAAAATATGCATTGGAACTTCTGGACTGAAGAACTGGCACAATAATTGGTGGAAGCCTGGAATGGTTGTTTAGAATTTCAAAGTAGTAGTACTTCATTGGAAAAAAGGAAGAAATAATTCTCATATATGGCTGTAGTGCAATTCTCACATCACCATTCAATAAGGAAGAAAAAAAAGTTCCCTTTGTTCTGCCTTGTTTTATGTGTTGTTTATTTTATATAGTTGGAAGATATCTACATAGCTCTCTTGCTTTAATTTCCTTTCCAGCATTCTCAGTGGCAACTATATTTTGCGGATAATGCAGGGGGGCTTTCAGACCTGGCATGGAATGCTGTTTCTATCCAAGGTGTAAGTAAAAGTGAAACTCTTTCAGATAGTGGGTGAGACAGATGGTTTCTAACAATGGGACATAGAGTCTCCACTAATGCTTGAAGGAGATTACCAGGCTTGTTTGAGGGATTTCATCCCAAACACTATTGTTTTGAAGCCTCTAACTAGGGACAGCCAACACTTTCTAAGTTGATCTCCAAGCCAGACATTCTGATCTCCAAACCTATCTGTCATCTCTGGGATATTTTTTTATATTGTTATGACTTTACACCTCACTTTTCCAATAACACTAGTTCTGCCTATAATTATTCCACACTGCTTCCTTGGTGTAAGTAATAACTAGCATTTTGTGATAAATTCCTTCTTAACTATACAAATGTACAACAGATAAGTGGAGATTCATAGCTTTGCACAGTCACATCCTCCCTCGTTATCTCCCACCTAGACTATGCCAATGCTCTCTACATGGGGCTCCCCTTGAGAAGCACCCGAAGGCTCCAACTGGTGCAGAATGCGGCCGTGCGGATGGTTTTGGGGGCTTCTCGGAGCTCTCATGTTACGCCACTCTTGCGCAAGCTGCATTGGCTCCCGGTGGTCTTTCGGGTGCGTTTCAAGGTATTAGTTACCATCTTTAAAGCGCTCCATGGCTTGGGACCTGGGTATTTACGGGACCGCCTACTGCCACCATCGATCTCCCGTCGGCCAGTGCGCTCCCATAGAGTGGATCTCCTCGGGGTGCCGCCAGCTGGACAGCTGGCGACCCCAAAAGTGCGGGCCTTCTCCTTGGGGACACCCTCCCTCTGGAATGAATTATCCCCAGAGATGAGGATCATCCCTCACCTTTGACCTTCCGGCGCACGTCGAAAACTCATTTATTTTATCAAGCCGGTCTGGCCTAGGGTTTTATAGGGTTTTAAATTCAGTTTTAATTGGTTTTAGTTCTTATTTTTAAACCCCTGTCTCATTTTTATTATTCAGCCATGATATTTAATCTTCTTAATTGTTTTTAGTTGTTGTATTGTTATTGTATTTTTTAAATGGCTGTACACTGCCCCGAGTCCCACAGGGAGAGGGGGGCGGTATATATACCTTGTAAATAAATAAATACTATTAGCACATAATGATCCTTCAATTCATTATTTCTAAAATATGTCCTTAAGGCAAGCCACTGGTTCTATCCTGTTCAGCTGAGGCAAGGGAATAAGTATATACTTTGTGTTACAACACCCTGTTAAGCCCCAATTAAGGGAGGAAAGCATACTGCTTTCTTTTCTGTCTTTCGGCTCATCACCAGAGACCATACCAACAGAAAGCTATTTGTTTCGTTGTCTTTTGTTTATATGTGTGTTAGGTTAGCAACTTACACAGAGAATAGAACCAGTGGTCTAGTGGAAATTACAACTGCCTCACATGTAATACTTCCCTGGTTCGAATCCCAATAAGGCTATGGCTAGCTGAAGAGAGCTACCTAGCTCAAAATAGATCTATCCTAGTCTTCCTTATTTAATTATTTATCAGCTCAAAACCTAACACACATGTAAACAAAAGACAACGAAACAAATAGTTTTCTGGTCTCTGGTGATGAGCCGAAAGACAGAAAAGAAAGCAGTATGCTTTCTCCCTTAATTGGGGCTTAACAGGGTGTTGTAATACAAAGTATATACTTATTCCCCTGCCTGAGCTGATAAGGAGAGAGCCAGTGGTGTAGTGGCAATTACAACTGCCTGACATGTAATACTTCCCTGGTTCGAATCCCAGTAAGGGTACATATATATATATATATATATATTTGTTTTCTTATGTTTTCATGGGTATTTACATGTGTGGTATTTAGGTTTCTTTGGATATTTTCCCACGTAATATTTGTGCTTTTCTTATAGCAACATTTCAGCAGAATCTCATCTGCCATCTTCAGGCAGAAAAATGACTGATAAGCCTGGCACACAAAATTAAAAAAAATTAAAAAGCCTGAAGATGGCAGATGAGATTCTGCTGAAACGTCGCTATAATAAAAGCACAAATATTATGTGGGAAAATACCCGAAGAAACCTAAATACCACACACACACACACATATATATATACAATAGTAAATAAGACACTCATTCCTTTCCAATTCAATTCTATCATTAATATTAGTTACAATCTTAACTTCTTTAACATTTCAATTGAATATCATATTTCTTTGGGAACATTTATAAACTTTCCATAATTAATTCTTTTTTTCCATATTTCTCTTCACTTATATTTTTATAAATCATTAATAATAATTAAAATGTTCCCATCCTTTCCTAATTTCATTCTCTTTATTTCATTTATTTATTAACAAATATTCCATTGCATTACAATAAGCATTTTACCCATCATTTTAATCATACATTGTTTCATATTTTCTAAAATTATTTCTATTTCTAATATAACAATACTATCTTATATACCTTTGCAGAATCCCTTTTTCAATTAATTTTTCACCCATTATCTCTAAATAGTCTAATACTTTCAATTCTTATACATTTTCCTTGTTTCTCTATATCTTGTTTCTGTCTTTTATAACTTTTTTTCCTTTCCTTCTTCCCCCTCTTCTTCTCCCTCCCTTTTTTGACCCCTTGTCTCTCTACTTTTAATTCTCTCTTCTGTAATCCTCTCTTCTGTTGCTTCCAAATATTGTAATTATTTTTCAAACTATTCTTTTTTGGGGTTGTTTTTTCAAATCTTAAACTTTCCACTCTCTTTCCCCCCTTTCCTTTTTTTTCCCCACATAAAATTTGAATTTAGATATGAGATAATTAAAAATAAAGTTGAGAAAACCATGGGAAAATTATGGAGAAAATGTTAAAATAGTAATAAGATATGGAATAAAACACAAAGATGAATATGAAATTGAGTTTGTGTCTGTATGGAGAAGTGATAACCCGGAATCATGCTATTCTCAAAAACAGATGTTTTATTTGTATTATGTTTTTGTGAAAACCCAAATAAAATTTATATTAATAATAATTAATAATAATATTTAAGATCAAAGGCCAAAAGAAAATATAATTTGTTGCTTATAACTACCCAAATTATTCCTGTTTTATTCTGCTACTCTCAATTTTGTCAGACTGATAACCAGCTCTTTTGTCTTTCAGGATTCTCAGCCATAATCCACTGAGAGAGATTGAGGATTCCCACTTCTATAAATTGCCCTCACTGGAATTCCTGTATGTGTGAAGCGGCTCTTAGTTTTATTAAGAGTTTGTTTACTCTAGAACAAGTATTCAGCATTTTTTCCTGATTCAGCTAGCTTGGGCTATTATATACGAAAATCAGTGTAGCCTTCAATTAGGGTCAGAAAAACCTAAGTCCAGATTTTCTTATTCATAGCATAACTATGAACCAGTCATTAACTCTTAGCTATCAGTTGTCCAGATCAGGAAAAAGATCTCACAAGAAGTCTAGATTATAACTGTTCAGTAAATACATCACTTCACAGAGTTATTTTTGTAAGGAGAAAACAAAATAGGCATACATTATGTGGCTATGTAGAAAAGAGGAAAAGGAGTAAGGAAACACTGTATATATTGTTTTTGTAATTGGCAGCATTTAATTACGTTAATGATAGATTTTTAATCCTGGACTCATGCCTAGGCTGGTATTTATGAATGCATCCATGGAACTACATGAAGTTGCTTTAATTCTGTTAAATTATCCCAATTTATTTTGTATCCAGTGGAAGACGTTAGGCAAATTGATTTATAAAGATAATTCTTAGACCAAGCATTAAAGCTCAAGTCTTGTTCAAAATGAACAGTTAGTATTTTTATTTGGTGTGAACTTATCACAAGATCTATTTATTCCCTCATAACAAAAGCCTTGTGAGGTAGGATGACTGGGAATGAGAAACTGATCCAAAATCACCCAGGGAGTTTGGACAATTAAGTGGAGACTGGAACTTGGTTCTTCCAATGCCCAGGTCAGCCCTTAACCTCTACACAGAGGTCCCTGACACTCCTATGGAAACCAATGCCAACAATCTCAGTGATAGGCTGTAATTATTTAATAGCAAGAAAAATTTCTACGTGTATTTCTTATTTTAAGCATTGCCTTATATGTGAAGGACTGATATCCTGGCACTTGAAACTCAGCTTCCATTCCAGCTTTACATTATGAAGAGTTGTGTACAGCATCATTCAGCAACAGCAGTCTCTTTCCTACCTCCTTACAGCAGCTGATCAAATGATTTTATTACTTTTAAATTACCATATTGTTATTTGTGTCCCTTTCCCCAAAGAGTTCAGAGCAGTGGAAATAGTAATAGTTATTCATTTTTTAATATGAAATGTAACCATCTAATTAGATAAACTTGAGTTCATAACACTTAAATTGGTTGTTGAGTATGAAAAATGGCTACTGAATATGCATTTTGTTTGTTTGGTGCACTGACTGAAAACAAACAGGCTGGAAATGTAGATTATGCTAAACCACAAAAGTAAGATTTAAAATAATCTATTTTTATCTATTCTATGACTGTAGATGCTTGGTCTTTAATTTACATTAACTATGTTGTAAACCTAGTTATAAAGGGATAATCAATGAGATGAAGTCTACCACTCAATATCATGAATGTATTCTCCCTGACTCTGTTCTGCAAATTATCTATCTCTCCCTATCTTTGGAAAATTCTGCATGTCTTTTTTTTTGCAGGGACCTTAGTTCTACAGAAATAACTCCAGACATATTACAGAATTTGCTCAAAATTTCCTTGAAGTTGAAAACTCTGTAAGCACTTTGGGCCTTTCTATCTTTATTTTCCAAGGACAAAATGAAACGAACAAAATCTTATTCCTCTCCTCCCTCCCAACATTTCTGAAAATGGTAGAGCAGATGTTTCCATATGGGAAGCTTTTTACTAATATTAAAACTAGTAGCTCAAGTTGGTACTAATTCATATTTCCTGATAAAGATGCTCAATTATCATGGATATTTTCTATGGATATGGTGGTTGTCCCAGAACATTTTCTGTCCACAATGCTTTCCAGAATATCCCAGAGTCCTTCAGAACCTATCAATTAAAGTTTATTAATGTAAACATCAAACTGGCAGCTGGGTTCCCTTGAAGATAGCTTGTACATTGGTGCTAATCTTGCTCTCTCAGAATATGTAACGTGAACTATAGGGAAGGGGGTACATGGTGTCTCAGTGGCTTAGACGCTGAGCTTGTCAATCAAAGGTCAGCAGTTCAGTGGTTTGAATCCCTAGCGCCGCATAACAGAGTGAGTTCCCATTACTTATCCCAGCTTCTGCCAACCTAGCAGCTTGAAAGCACATAAAAATGCAAGTAGAAAAATAGGGACCACCTTGGTGGGAAGGTAACAGCAAGCTGTGCGCCTTCAGCATTTAGTCATGCTGGCATATGACCATGGAGATATCTTCAGACAGCGCTGGCTCTTCGGCTTAGAAAGGGAGATGAGCACCGCGCCCTAGAGCTAGAAATGACTATCATGCATGTGCGGGGGAACCTTTACCTTACCTTGATAGGAAAGGGGGGGGAAACAGGACATCCATGGAATATTCCATTATATATGTAACAGTGAACACCAATAGGGAGTTTAGGATTAAAAGTGGCCTGCAAAAATACTTTTTTTCCCCCAAAGATTTTTATTTTTATTTTTTATACATCTCTTCAGGTGAGCAACATGGTTCCAGATTACAATATTTATACATAGTCATAGTTACATTTTCAACTTTCTTAATTAATATCATCTCAAATTATTATCCTTCAACTAATTTTTAGATAAATTTCCCTTTCATATTTCAATTCATTAATTCAATATCAAAATCATTTCATCTTCACATATATTTTCAATTCTTTATCCCCTATTTCCATTTTCAGCTTACCACCTATTTTATGTTACATTATGTATTATTATCACCTATAACTTTCTCAAGACCAATATATAATTAGACAATGAAAGAAAAAACAGGTAAAAGTAAAGTAAGATTAATACTTTTAGGATCCGCGTGGAATATCCCCCCATCTACGATATATCTTATATATATTCCAGATATATTCATATAATCATTTCATATTTTTCTTTGTTTCCACTTAGTCAAAAATATAATATATTCATTATAAATATTTTACATTCCCACATAATCCTTTCTAGTTCATGTTTTCTATTTTCTCATATCCTTTGTATAATCAATTGAATTTTCTATTACCTGTATACCACAAAGAAAAAAATAAAAATAAAAACAGAGTTAATTTCCCCTTTTACTTCCCTTTAACCAATTTCAACCTATAGCATTTATATAACCCTAATTCACATTTTTTTAAAAACAAAATTTTATTTTTTAGACAAACATACACAAACACATTTTTAAACATAATTAATACCAGATTTTCACCCAAAGTTGTCATATTCTGTTTTCTTAATATCTTTTAGATAGTCATTAGCATATTTTAGAATATATATATAAGGGAGTCTCCCTTATTTATTATTTAAAATTATCAGCTTAAAAACCTTACACACATGTAAAAGAAAAGACAACGAAACAAATAGCTTTCTGTCGGTATGGTCTCTGGTGATGAGCCGAAAGACAGAAAAGAAAGCAGTATGCTTTCTCCCTTAATTGGGGCTTAACAGGGTGTTGTAACACAAAGTATATACTTATTCCTCTACCTCTGCTGATAAGGATAGAGCCAGATGGTGTAGTGGCAATTACAACTGCCTCACATGTAATACTTCTCTGGTTCGAATCCCAGTAAGGGTATGGCTAGCTGAAGAGAGCTAACTAGCTCGAAATAGATCTATACTAGTCTCCCTTATTTATTATTTAAAATTATCAGCTTAAAAACCTTACACACACACACACACACACACACACACACACACACACACATATATATATGCAGGTCTTGGCGTGTTCAGGTCTTTTCGTGTGTAAGATTGAGGCTATCTTGGCAATGTTACGATGATGTCCCACTCACCATCTTCAGGCTGGTGTTTTCGGCTTTGTGCTTGTGCGAGTAAAGTGTGATCTGAGCTGCTGTCTCCCTATATATACTGGTGGGGAGGTTGGCTGTGTTGTCATTTCTTGATTGGTTGATGGAATTGATGTTTGCAGATTGGCTGGCTTTTTCCTAAGAACATGTGTGCTTGAGGTATTGGCTGTGTGTCTATCAGCCTCCTGTGTTGTAACAACTTGGGTAATGGGCTGTGTGATGAACTCAGAAGGTAATCACACAACCCATTACCCAAGTTGTTACAACATAGGAGGCTGATAGACACACATATTGACTTTGTGGTAGATGTGTCTGAAAAATACTAGTTAATATAGAAAGTAATCCCTGAGATCAAGCCACTGTCTCAGTCTTAAATTCATAGAAATATAGAAATTCTGTCTTAACCAAGTAGCCTAATAATATTGTCTATCACCAGTTTCCCCAAATTTGAAGCGTCACAGGTTTTTGAACTTCAAATCTGGCTGTTTATCAAACAGTTTTGGAGCATACAAGGAGGGATAAAGTTGGTTTACTTTGATTGGGCATGTATAACATTGAATTACGAACAAGTCAACCATATTTAAGCCTCGTATATTGCACTTCAGAATTGATTATTAAGATGTTGAAGTGTAAATAGCTTCTGTCTGTTAGGATTAATTATCAGTAAAGGATATAACCATCAAGAATGTCTATGGAGATTCTCGATCATCTAGATCATGGCTGTCCCAAAGGTGCTTTTTCAGAAGACAACATCTTCAAAGAAAAACTATAAAGTCCAGCTGCCTCTTAAAAAAGCACCTTTGGGATAGCCATCAAGAAATATGCTATAGACTCCACTTGATAATGGAGCAATGAAGAGCTTAGAAAATGTATTCTGATACTGTAACGCGTCAACATCTACAAAGATGAAGTGTAAGTTGGACTTTACAGAAATAAGATAGAAATAATACTGATTCCTTTGTACTTTGATGTTGGAGAACACTTCTGAGAATATCACATATAACAAGAAGTGGATCATAACACAAATCAATTCAGAATTTTCACTCAAGTCATGTCTAAGTCTATATTATCATATTACTGACATATTATTTGAAGACCCAGCTCCCTTGAAAATTTATAATGCTGGGGAATGTGGAATGAAAAAGAAGGAGATGACCTGCAGAATAATTGATAAACTAGATTACTGTGGTGATTGATGTATTGTTGGGAACCCTGAGAAGCCATAAAGGGACAGATCATCCTTCAGAAAGTCTGTCTATGTGGTTGATAAGACATGACACCAACATGGAAGCACCTAATTAGTTTTATGCAAATGTAATCTGTATAATTCATTCTTTATGAGTCAAGGTGAAAAAAAGGTGAAAAAAGCATAGAAAATTGATTTAATTAAATGAATTCTAATTGAGTTTGCTATGGAGAACATGCTATGAACACAACTACTGATCGATAGTAGCTTTAACGGTTTAAATGTTTTCCCAGTCCCATGTGAAATTATCAGGGGTTGAATTTATGTGTACTTCTTTATCCTTTATCAGCTATCACTATAATGCACTTCATCCTTTCCCCTTTCCCCTTTGAACATTACAAAAGTTTTGTTTTTTGTAGAATATCTGTTTTCTAGCACGAAAACTTTATATATACAGCATATACTTCAGCCAGATGCCAAGATTTTTTCTAGTTAAAAAGGTCTCAAGAAGCAGGGTTGAAAATTTGCTGATAAAGTTAGGCAGAAAGTAAAGGTAAAGATTCCTCTCTGTTTAGTCAAGTCAGACTCTAGGGCACTTATCTCCTTTTCTTAGCCAAGGGAGCATTGTTCGAAGACACTTCTATGGTCATAACTATATACCAAGGCATATAGAATGCTGTTAACTTCCAACCAAAGTGCTACCTAATTATTTACTCTCATTTGCATGCTTTCAAACTGCTAGTTTGGCCTAAGCTGGAGCAAGAATGGGATCTCACCCCATCGTAGAGTATTCCAGACATTGACCACTCTGTTGCTGAAGTCGTATTTCCTGCAATCAAGCTTGGTGCGGTTTACCTTGAATTTGTATCTATTGTGTGCTCTTGTATTGTTATGGTTGAAGCTCATTGACAGGTAGGACATTGCAATGTATGATTTTATATACTATACTTAGATTGGACCAAAGGCAGCATAGTTCTAGGTTTTCTAGGTCTAGAATTTCAAGTCTGGTGGCATAAGGAATTCTGCAATGAGTATGGGAGTGGAGAACTCTTCTTGTGAAATATTTTTGGACTTTCTCAACTGTGTTAATATCAGATATGTAATGTGGGTTCCAGATTGATGAGCTGTATTCAAGTATTGGTCTAGAAAATGTTTTGTACGCTCTAGTTAGTAGTGTGATATTACCAGAGAAAAAGCTACATAGGATTAGGTTAACAATGTCTTTTTGGCTATGTAGTTACAGTGAGCTCTAGCACCTAGATCATTAGAGATGAGTATTCCAAGATCCTTGACAAAGTTTAGATAATCAACAAGGTCTTGACTATTCAGCTTGTATTTTATTTTCTGATTTTTTTTTTGCCAATATGTAAGACAGAGCATTTATTTGTTGAGATTTCAAGTTGTCATTTATTTGGCCATTCTGATACATAGTCAAGGTCTTTTTGAAGGGTAGCAGTATTGTCTGTGGTGTTGAATAGCTTTACATCATCAGCGAAGAGAACGCAGTTGCTCTTAATAAGATCACAGAAGTCATTTATGTAGAGTATGAAGAGAGTTGGTCCTAGGACACTGCCTTGGGGGACACCACTGCTGACAGGTACAGAATTTGATAGGACGCTCCCAATTTTGACCATTTGTTGTCTGTTTGACAGGAATGCTTCTATCCAGTTATGCAGGTGTACAGAGATACTGTAAGATTTTAGTTTTAGGAGTAGTTTGTCGTATACCACTGAACCAAAGGCTTTACAAAAGTAAATGTAGATTGCATCTATTGCTTTGCCCTGATCTAGTTGTGTAGTCCATATGTTTTTGCAGTGTAAGAGTTGCAGATTACAGGATAGTTTTTTCTGAAACCAAATTGTTTATTAGAGAGTAGGTTGTTTGTCTCTAAGTGGTGGATAATGGATTGATTAATAATTGATTCCATGATTTTACAGGTGATGCAGCATAAAGAGATTGGTCTGTAATTTTCAATTAGGCTGGGGTCTCCTTTTTGAAGATGGGAATGACGATGGCTAGTGACCATAGGTTTGGCAAGGAGCTGGTCCTGAAAGATTTTTCAAAGATTATGCTTAGAGGTTTGGCTATGGCAGTGGATAGCTTTTTAAAGAAATAGGCATATATTCCATTCGGTCCAATAGATAGAGATGGTTTTAGATTCCGTAGTGCTTTTTCAACATTGTCTTCTGTAAAATCAATATGTATTAGATCATTGTAGTTGTCTGTGGTTCAACTAGGAAATACTGGGCATGATCCATTGCTGTTTACAAATACTGATCCAAAGAATGTGTTAAAGAGGTTGGCTTTAATGGTGTCGTTGTTGCAGTCTTTACCATTAGGTCCTTTCAGGGGTGGGATGGACCTTGAGTCATTTAGTTTGTTGTTTACAAAATTGTAGAAAGCGCAGGTGGAATTTGTGCCTAGAAGGTGTTCAATATGATAATTAATGCATTCAGTCTTTATACGGTGGCATAAATTTTTGTATCAGCTTTTGAAGTTGATAACATGACCAGATTTGTTTTTCCGCCAAAGTGATCTCTTTTTGGATTGAAGCTTCCTTATTGTTATGGGTAATCTGTTTTTTCTGGTTTTTGGAATTGTAGTTTGATAATTCTTTTCAAGTAAAAATATGTTGTAATGGTCTTCAACAGTATTGCATCCAGTGAATAGAAATTGCCAATCAAGGGATGAGAGATCGTTGTCTGTAAGATCATAGTTGCCCTTTTTGAAGGTATAATTGGGGATCACATCGTTCTGTTGATTTTTGTGTGGACGTATGTTGAAACAAAAGTCAATCATGTTGTGGTCACTGTTGGAAAAGGGTTCTTTAATTTGTATTCCATAAATTGAATTCAAACTATTGCAGAAGATGAGATTGAGGCAGTTAAGTCTAGTATTGTTGGTTACAATACTAGACTTAAGTCCAGTTCCAGATTTGTTACAGCATTGTAGAATGTATGGGTTCAGTTTTACATCCGTTTGGGGTCCAGTTAATATGAGGTAGGTTGAAGTCACCAAGAAAGATAAAAGCGTGTGGGCAGGATGTTGCCCATGTTAGTAGTGAATTTAGCTTGTTTACATGTTCGATGTCATAATCAGGTGCTCTGTAACATAGTAAGAATCAAAATATGATATTTAAGGATAGTTCAAAGATGATGGTCTCAGGAAGAGCAAGCTCCTGGGTAACTTGGAAGTTTTTTAGATGTAAGGACCTTTTATAGAAGACAGCAACACCACCTCCTCTACGGATTTCATGATCTGATCGGTAAACATGATAGTCTCTTACTGTGGTAATGGAGTCAGGGAGAGATGCATTGAGCCATGTTTCACAGACGCTATGATGTCGAATTTAGCCGTATTTAAAAAGAGAAGAAATTTGGGTATTTTATTCACAAGGCTTCTTGCATTGAGTAGCTTGCATTTAAGGCCAGTTGTAGTTGGAATTGAGGTAGTTAGGGACGTACGTGCTTAGTCTTGGGTGATGGTGGATTGGTTGAAGTAGTGTTGGATGCTGAGTTGTGGGTTGTGTGACTTACTTTTGATACAGTCAGCACAGTAGTCGATGTACAGGACTTTCTCTCCATTGTCTAGATGTTTTTTGAGTTCTATGCAGAGTTCACAGGAACGGATATGTTACTGTACGGTTATGTCAGGGCGAGAATGGAGGTTCTTATTGTTGGTGTTGCTTTTGGTTAGTGAATTTATAGTATAAATGAATTTATAATTGCTTGACTCATTTTTGCAAGTGACCCTGCAGAAGCGTGAGGCCACAGAGCCGTCTCTGTTTTTGAACTCTGGGCCAATGCGGGAAATGTCAAGTATTTCATCAGGGAGATGGTTGATACTTGATAGTCACTGATGATGTTGCAGACAATTGTGATGTCATCATTGTCACTGATGTCCTCTAGACCAAATAAGATGGCATTTGGATGCTTTCGTTCGCATTCGACAGCTTCTCTGACGACGATTGGGATATCATTATTTGTTGGATTTATGGTTTTTTGTGGATTGGATTGTGCTTGTTGGGTAGAGATGTGGCTAGTAGCTATTGGATGTTCAGGTTTTTGTGTTGTGTCTTTTTTTTCAAGGTTAGTTAATCTTTCTTTTAAAGTGTCCAGGGATGCTGCTATGGTGTCAAGGGATGTTATTTGTGTTCCTATGGTATCAAGTCTTTCAAACAGGGCAATATATTTGTCCAGTTTGGCTCTGCATTATTGGCAGAAATATTGAAATGCATGGTTGGATGATTCTAGGAATTGAATCATTTGCTTGGGTAATCCGAAGCAGCCATGGTGAATGTAGTTGTCACATAGAGAACATTTGGTAGAATTTTCATTATCCTTTAGAGTTTTATAGCATATAAGACATGTGCAGGAGTCTTGGGGTTTGTTGGTGGGGATTTCTTTCTCTTTCGGTTGTGGTTTGGCATTGGATTTTTTTCCTGGCATATTAGATTTGTTGAGATAGTACGTTGATTAAATTGCTTAATGAAACAATTTTGGGTAATCAATATAGCCAATATTATACCAATTAATCAATTACAATAATCTCTCTAGTCAAATAACTTTGCTAAGCAACAACCAGCCTAATCAATTAATTACACTAATTGCTAATCACACTGGTCAATTAAAATTCACTAAATCATTAATTTTACTAATCAATTAAATTATATGAATCCTGATCTTTTACGCTAATCAGTAATCACACTATTTGCACTTAACACTCTAATCACACTAATCAATCAAAACATAAATCAATTAAACCATTGATAAATTAATTATTTTGTAGAATTTGATTATCTAATCATTGATATAGTAATGAGGTAGAAAAGTTATAAGTTTTGAGGTAATGAGAGTCAGCAAGTAAAGGGTTAATTGCTGCTGATATCTGATCCACAGAGTGGGAAGGACTCTGAGAAGGACTTTACAGCTGACAGGAAATCTCTGCTCAGGGAGACTTTATCCAGGGAATCTTGGTGAGGTAGAGGTGGAAGGGATGTGATTTCTTTTTATTTTTTTATTTTTTGGGTGGGGAGGGGCTCCGGTTTACTCACGGTTTCTGGAGCAGGTGGCAGCTTTGAATATGATTTCTGGTGCAGGCGGTGGCTTTATAGGGTGATAGTGCTCCAGGAACAAGAGCCTCACCTTCCTAGTTGGGCGCTGTCATCTTAGCCATCAATATCAATATCAGACCAGTAATCAGGTAGATATTCTGGGAAACTGGGAAGCAATTACCACCATTATTTACTATCTGAATCAGCTGACAGGAAATCTCTGCTCAGGGAGACTTTACCCAGGGAATCTTGGTGAGGTAGAGGTGGAAAGGATGTGATCTCTTTTTATTTTTTTATTTTTTGGGGCGGGGGCTCCGATTTACTCACGGTTTCTGGAGCAGGTGGCAGCTTTGAAGGTGATTTCTGATGCAGATGGTGGCTTTATAGCGTGATAGTGCTCCAGGAGCGAGAGCCTCACCTTCCTAGTTATCTTAGCCATCAATATCAATATCAGACCAGTAATCAGATAGATATTCTGGGAAGCTGGGAAGCAATTACCACCATTATTTACTATCTGAATCTTAACTCGTTATAACTTCAACTCAATTCTGAGCCACTTGGACACAGAGATCTTTCTATTTCATCTTGGAGTCTGAAAGTCTGGAACCTGATGACATTGGCAAATGAGGCTTCCCATGGTGTACAGCAAGTAATAATTTAACCAAACCAAATGTTTGCCTCACCACAAACTAGAAATCTGTTGTAAAGTATGTAAAGTACTGAAGGGGGGAGTACAGGGGAAATGAAAGTTTTCTTCAAATAAACTATCTGGAAAACCTTAAAGTCAATTTCCCTAAACTTCTGCCTTCTTAAATTACAATTCCCAACATAATGGGGAAGATTGTTCTAAACCAAAGATGTCAAACTCAAGGCCTGGGATGCTTAAATCCACCATGTGGGGCCGGCCTGGAAATATCAAAAGAGTGGCCCATGGTGCCTCTGGCAGCTAAAATGGGCCGTGTGTATCCCCCCGCACTTCATTTTCACCCTTCATGGTCTCCTGCAGCACTCAGCCAATTGAAAACGTGCTGAAAACCAGGCCAAAACCAGGCTGAAAACAGGCTGGAAAATGGGCTGTGCGTCCTGTTTTTCGGCCAGCAGAGTGCTGCAGGAGGCCATGGAGGGTGAAAACGAGGTGCAGGGGGGGCATACCCATTTTGGCCAGCAGGCAGCCATCCCTCTCCCTCCACCCCTCTGCCACCACTACCGGCCCATGGAAGAGAACTATAATACTGATCTGGCCCTTGAAGAAATTCAGTTTGACACGCCTGTTCTAAACTGTGGCATCCAATTGAAAGGATTAGATTATTTATAGAAATAATAATAAAAGTTTGTGAAGCCCTTCTCTTTTTTCATCCACAGTGTCTTGCCTAGGAAAATGACCTACTACCTTCGCAGAATTCTGGGTTCCATTGGAGACTGGTATAAAACCGCCAAGTTGGATTGCACCAACAATTGTCACTTAGACTTCTTTGAGTACCGTAAGCCAAAAGCAGTTTTTCAAAATACTTTGTCTGTATCCATTCCAATCTTTCACTGTTCTAATATAGGTAGATTGGTTTTGTGGAGGGGGGGCAAAACCCAGTGGTAGAATAATACATTTGTATGATAGATGTAAATGATTTATTTACAAAATAATGATTGCATATTAAATGGATGCATCAGAAAGCACTGGCATGCACTATAAAATTGATTAAGCAAATTTTCTTAATTTCTCTTATCATTTCTGGTATCCAGTTCCAAATATTAACTCTTAGAAGTGGTAGATTTGTTTTTCTATTTTGTTTTGTTTTACGTTACTTTATTATTTTATTATCAAATTTATCTATCTCCCTCAGAGAGAAAATTAGGCAGCGTACAAATAAAATATAAAAACATAAAAACTGCATCTGAATATTAAGCGGCAAAGACATTAAATGTGAAAAAGATGTGAGGAGCAATTGAACAATATGGCAGAGCAATATGGCAAAGCCAGCTCTTCAGACTCTCCTGAAAGGCCAGGAGAGTGGGAGCCCACCTTGTCTCTGTGAGGAGACATTATAAAGGGTGAGGACAACAGAGAACCCTTTCTTTTCAAATCCCACCAGATGAAATTCTTTAACTGATGGGGTCCATAACATACCCTTCCTGTCTGACTGAGTGGGATGGGCCAATGTAATGGGGCAAAGACAGTTCCACAGATTATCTGCTCGATGCCATGTAGTGATTTAAAGGTCATAACCAAAACCTTGAATTGGACCTGGAAGTAAACTGGCACACAATGCAGTCATACAGCGGAGGTGTTACATGTACTTGGGAACACCCAAGATTGCTTGCATGGTCATATTCTGGTACCAGCTGTTACAGATCCATTTCAAGGATAGCCCCATGTAGAGCACATTGCAATAGTTCGAACAAGATATGACCAGGTTGTGAATGACCAAGCAAAGAACCTCCAGGAACGGTTATAACTAGTGCACAATGCAAAGTTAAGCAAAAGCACTTCTAGGCATAACTGCTCCTTCCTCTTCAAGCAAGAGCAATGAGTTCAGGATAACTCCTAGATTATATACTAGATCTGTCTGGGATAGTGCAACCTCATCCAAAACCAAAGATGATAAACTCACAAATATAGAACACACACACACCACTCCCAATAGCCACGTTCTCCCATTTCTAATGAAAAGATCTTACGTTGTCTTTTTGAGACTAACCTCCTTGGAACTATTGGTCACCCAGTCCAGTACTCTAATTGCTCAGTCTAGGCAATGTAGACTAGGGGGTCTCATTAAGGCAGCTAAAGATCTGGAATTCAGGGTAGTTTTTTCCTCTCCACCTTGTGATTTGTCATAACTGAGATATTATCTCTCATTCTCAGATTTTTTTTGGGTTAAGTTATCAAAGAATAGCAGAAACATTTAAATTTAAAGGATTTAATTTTTAATTTTAATCTAAAGATGGTATTAGGTGGTCCAGCCCTGTCCAAGATGATACATTAACAGGTAAGGTACACGTTAAGATACCTTAAGGCAGGGGTGTCAAACTTCAAGGCCTGTGGGCCAGATCTGGCCATGGGGTGCTTAATTCTGGCCCACAGGACAGTCATGAAAAAAGTGAAAGACTGACTCGCGGTGCCTCTGACGGAGAAAATAGAGCTGCAGGAGGCCCTATTTTCAGCTCTGACAGCCTCTTGCAGCCCTCTGCCAGTGAAAACAGAGCCTGGGGACGGCTGTGGGCTCCATTTTCACTGGCAGAGAGCTTCAGGAGGCCGTTAAGGCTGAAAATTGGGCCTGGGCCTTCAGCCCCCAAAGGTTCCAATTTTGCCGGCAGAGAGATAGCAAAACAAACTAAAGTAAAACAAAAGGAAAAAAAATTTCCCCTTTTGCATTGGAGCATGTAAGAAGGGACAGGAAAGGAGAAGGGGAAAAAGGAAAGACAAAGAAAAAAATGGGATGATGGGAAGAGAGCAAGGAAGGAAAAAAGAGGAAAGAGAGGAAGGAAGAAGAAAGGAGAATGAAGAGGGAAAGAAAAGAAAGGAAGGGAAGTCCTTCTTTAGCACTTGGCCACCAGCAGATGGCAAGGCTCCTCTGAAGGACAAGGGTCACCACAGGTGCCCCCAACATGAGTGATGTTGAGCTGGCCACGCCCACCCATTCTATGCCCACCCAGCTCCCCAAGGTCAACAACCCTGATGCGGCCTCAATGAAATTGAGTTTGACACCCCGTCCTTAAGGTATCTTAAACCATTTTCTGGAATATTGAAAAAATGAAAGTAACCACTTGACATCTTGTGAAATATGATGATTTGTATACCAATACTTTTCCATTGGTCTATAATACATTTTTGATCATTCATCTTGAACCACCATGTATTTAAGAAAAGAGCCACCCTTAACTACCTAGTTCAGAGCCTCTGTGGCACAGTGGTTAGAGTGCAATAGTGCAAGCTACTTCTGCAGCCAGCGGCCTACAATTTGGCAATTCGAATCCCACAGGCTCAAGGTTGACTCAGCCTTCCATCCTTCCGAGGTGGGTAAAATGAGGGCTCAAATTGTTGGGGGCAAACCGCTTAGAGAGGACTGTAAAGCACTATAAAGCGGTATATGTTTAAGTGCTATTGCTATTAGCTTCTTTCCTGTTTTGAGACTTAAGATTCTTTTTAATATAATATTAGAATGCTAAATAAGAAACATCATATCTACTAATGACATTTTCATCAGGAGACAAGGGTGTAGGCATAGTTGTCTTCGCAAGAGTCTTCAACCTGCCTCCCTATCCCAAATCCAGAGATATGATAGAGCCCAACATCACTTTTTCACCATCAAAACATGCTTTTAGTCTGGGTGCCAGAATCTTTCTTTACTGCCTGACTGGTCTATACTTACTTGTTTGACAGTTTGGATGTCAGAGACCAGTTTCAGCATGATGATAGTCTCATATTCTTCAGGCATGCAGTGATAATCAATGAACAGAGTAACTCTTTTGTGGATCAAATTCAGAAAGTGTACAGAATATAGAGCAAGTTCAAAAGCAGGAACAATATAACAATATAACAAAATAATAAAGAGTTGGAAGGGACCTTGGAAGTCTTCTATTCCAATCCCCTGCTCAAACAGGAGATCCTATACCATTCCAGACAAGTAGTTGCCCAGTCTCTTCTTAAAAACCTCCAGTGATGAAGCCTCTGAAGGCAAGTTGCTTCACTGGTTAATTGTTCTCACTGATAGGAAATTTCTCCTTAGTTCTAAGTCCCTTTTCTCCTTGATTAGGTTCCATCCATTGTTGACTTGCCTTTTGTGGCTTTGCAGAATAGGTTGATCTCCTCTTATTTGTGGCACCTCTCAAATATTGGAACATTGCTATCATGTCTCTCCTAGTCTTTCTTTTTACTACAGGTAATCCTTACATTACAACAGTTCACAGTGACTATTCAAAGTTACACAATAACAGCCGAGTATTTACAACATAGTCCTGAAATAACAAATGTTGCAGCACCATGACAGTCATTCACCGACGGATGGGATCCGACTGATATAACTACCGTTTCTGTTGCTCTGTGTCACGCGCGCATGCGCGAGTCGCGTAAGTGTAATTTACGACCTGCTGAGCTGCCCGGACAGCTGAGCAGCACTGCGTGCAAGTGAGCAGCAGTTGGAAAAGCCCTTTTTTCCTGCTTTTTCAACTGCAGCTGTGTCGCACAAAGCAGCTGCAGTTGAAAAAGCAGGAAATAAAGGTCAGATAAGAGCCCGGGCAGGTGGGTGGGCCCAAACAGCACCAGACATAGAATCAGGTCTATGTATGTTCTCTGTCTGCTGCTCTTCAGAACTACCGGTTCTACAGAGGTGGACAGAACCAGTGGAATCCCACACCTGCATTCACCCTTACAAAAGATCGCAGAGGTACTGCAACATTCACCTTGCCTATGATTCCCCACCCCCACTCCCCACAATTGCTTCCCTCCTCCCATCCTGCCATGCCAGACTCCCTTATCATGCGAAGTTCTGACTCCTCTTTGCCATGGTTTCTTTGAGAACCATCGCTGCCTCATAGGATCCCATTGGCTTGCAAACATTCTTAGTGAAGACTGGAAGCTTCTGGGCACCATGATCACAGGACTTCAGGCCATGAGATCACGGCCTCCAGAAACTTCCATTCTCCACGCAAAACATTTGCAAGTCGATGGGATGCTTTGAAGCAGTACGATTTCACTGACTCAAAGTTTCCCGTCGGCTTGCAAACATTTTGAGTGCCAAGATTGAAAGCTTCTGGGGGCTGTGATCTTGTGCGCAGAGAGACTGGGGTGGAGACAACTCACTAGATCTTTGTAAGGTAAGTGACCCGGTGTGGCAGGATGCGAGGGAGGGGGGAGCATTGCATGAGGTATCGAGTCAGGGTAGACCTTGAGTGGTCTTAAGCAGGTGGCCTGTTCCATCACTAAGCCCCCATGGCCTTCCCCACCCTACCATGTGTGCATTTAATGACCTGCACATTTGTGAGGGGAAAGCAGGGAGGCTTCATATTCATTTCACATGATTCACTCTAATGAATACCAGTATAATTGGCAGGCTCCATTACATTCGTAACTTGAGGATTACCTATAGAGTAGACATACCCAATTCCTGCAACTGTTCTTTATTTATTTTAGCCTCCAACTCTCTATTCACCTTGTTGCTCCTTTCTGCACTCTTTCCAGAGTCTGAACATCTTTTATTTTTGACATAGTGACCAAAAGTGGATACAGGATTACTAAGACTTTATAAAGTGGTACTAGTACTTCACGTGATATTGATTATATCCCTTGTTAATGCAACCTAGGATTGCATTGGCTTTCTTGACAGCTGCCACACACTGATGGCTCATATTTAAGTGACTGTCCACTAGGACTCCCAAGATCCCTCTCACAGCTATTGTTATTGAGATAGGTTGGCTATCTCTGCCGGTTTAGTGTAATCCAATTTAGTGTAATCTACAAATTTGATGAACTCTCCTTCTATTACCTCATCTAAATCGTTTATGAAAATATTGGACAAAATATTGAAGAGTACTGGTGCTAAAATAGAACCTTGGGGCATACCACTGCTTACTACCCTCCCTATATATGTAGTTCCATTAGGGATTATACATTGAGTGCAGTATTGTCAGACAGTTATAAATTTATCTGGTGGTGATGCTGTATATCCCACATTTTTTTAGCTTACCAAGAAGTAAATTGTCAAATGCTTTTCTGAAATTCAAGTATATTATACTTAATGCATTTCGCTAATCCATTATATAGTTACTTTGTCAAAGAATTACATTAGATTTGTTTGGCATCATCTGTTTTTGACAATCACATGTTGGTTTCTGGTTATAAATTTGCTTGCTTATAGGTATTTGCAGATCTGTTGCTTGATTATTTTTTCCAAGATCTTCCCAGATATTGATGTCAGATTGATTGGTCTGTAGTTTCCTGGATCTGTTTTTTGTTTTTTTTTAATATGGGAACCACATCAGTTTTTTCAGTCCTCTGATACTTTCCTGGTGCTCCAAGATGTTTGAAATATATTATTCAGTGGTTCCGAGTTCACACCTGCCAGATCCTACAGAACTCTATGATATAACCTGTCATGTCCTGGTGATTTGAACTTTTCTAGAGAGGGCGGGTATTCTCTTACTGTTTTCTTGCTTATTTTAATTTGTATTCCTAGCCTGAATTTTAGGTCTATATTTTTGGAAGATTGGACTGTATTATCTTTTTTCATGAAGATAGATGCAAAGAATGAAGGAAATAACTCTGTTTTCTCTCTACTGCCCATTATTGCCTTATTATGTTCTGTTTGTTGATATTCTGCCTTAGTTATGTGCCTCTCTTTCCATTTTTTGTATGTATCCTTTTTATTTTCCAGTTTATCAAAGAGTTCTTTGTGTAACTGTGCTGGTTTTTTTCTTGGATGTCTTGTTTTTCTTTTTCAGCAGTATTGATCTGGACCTGGTTTTTTATAATCATATTTTTCAGGGTTTCTCAAGCTCATTGAGTTGTTTTCCCTTTAAAATGATCATCCATGGAATCCTTCCCAAACTCTAAGTTGTTAAAATAAGCTCGTTTATAGGTGTGTATACACACCCAGACAGACACACGCATACAACATACACATATGGCAATGCCATTCCTTTTTCATTGACCCATATGCATTTCAGGAAGCTTCCATTCTTGGTTTGGGCATTTCTGAAGAGATGTAGTGATTTCTTATGTATAATGCAACTTCCTTTTTTTTTTTAAAGGTCTGTTTCTTTTAAACATTTTGTAGTCTTCCATCAGTACATTCCAATCATGAATTTCACCCTCCCCCCCAAAGTTTTGGAAATGGCAATTTAATTATACTTGCCCCCATGTACTAGTACTTCAAGTTTGCCTTTGTTCCCTAAACTTTGTGTATAGGCATGTAAGTCCTTTATGGCTGACCCTGGGTATGCGTCCTACATCTCCTAATTTATATCTGAGTTTTTCTTCTTTCCCATTACCCGCTGTCTCATTGTTTGATTGTTTGTCTTGGGGTTTATGTTTGGGAATAGTCCTAAAGTTCCTGAGGATTGGTCACCCTTCCTTCTCAATTTTAGTTTCAAGTCCTTCTAATAAATTGAGCAAGTTTTCCGAATGCATTCTTCCCAGTTCTTGTGAGGTGTAGCTCAGTGATGAGATTCAGCCAGTTCTAGCCGGTTTGCATGAACTGATAGCGATAATTCTGACTGGGGAGGCAAGGTGCACTCATCTCTTTCCCTCTATGACCAGCCTTGGAAAAAGCCCACCCTCGTAATTGCATGCCTTCAGCCAGAGCTGGGCTTGGAGCAGCAGAAATGGTTTGGAGCTTGTTAAGGAGGACCATTCCTTCACCCCAGCCTTGCGTTTTCCAAACCCGGCTCTAGCTACAGGCATGTGATTGTGAGGGTCGGCTTTTCAACTTACAGTCATTGCAGCATCCTCATGGTCACATGATCAAAATTCAGATGCTTGTCAACTGGTTCGTATTTATGACAGTTGCAGTGTCCCAGGGTCATGTGATCTACTTTTGCAACCTTCTTACATATTCACTTAAGAACTGTGTTATTAACTTAACAACTGCAGTGACTTACTTAACAACTATGGCAAGAAAGGTTGTTAAATGGGGCAAAATTCACTTAGTACCAAAGGAGCAGTTCCTCGCATTGTGGCTGCTGCAATGAATATGAGAAGCCCAGACAATGTTTTGAGCATGGTTAACATCCCTAGCCCAATGAGTTCTCCATTAACATTCTCCCACCTGTCAACTTACCAACTCCAATTACTGCACTACTGAACATCGCATATCCAGTCACTATCACCTCACCAATGAATCTCTCAACACCAATGACATTAGCTGGCCCTTTAAATATAGCCATGATACCTATGGAAAGCATGCCTTTTCTTCTCCAGGCATTGCCAACCTCTCCCCCCTAGTAAAAAAAAAACCTAGAGCAAAATCTTCATGTAGTATTAAAAAGAAGAATAGAAAAGGGGGCTGCTGTGTACTGTTCAATGGACTGTTAAATTGGCAAAATGGACTACTAAATTGGTCATGCCCACCCAGTCATATGACAACCTGGCCATGCCCACTCAGTTACATGACTACAAAACTACACCCACCCAGTCACATGACCACATAGCCATGTCCACCAAGCCATACCCCCACCAAGCCACTCCCCACCACGGCACTCCCACAGAACTGGTAGTAAAAAAATTTGAATCTCACCACTGGTGCAGTCCATCCCTTGCCAGAAGCTCTTCATACAGGTAATACAGACAAAATGGTCTAGGAATTCAAAGTTCTCTTGGCAGCACCAATTCTTAAGCCAGTGGTTCATTTCTAACATTCTTTGTTCCCTCATTGGAAGTACAGATGAAAACACCACTTGTACTCCTAACTCTTTAACTTTTTTGCCTAGCTGGTCATAATTTCTCTAATATTGTTTTTAGGTTCATGTCATTCATCCTTACATGAAGAAGAAGAAAAGGGTAGTAATCTGTGGGACAGATTATTTTAATAAGGTTCTTAATCACATCTTTGATCTGTTTCCTGAGATTGAATCTCCTATCACCAATACTCACCCTTTTTTCCCTAGAGAAGTCTAAGCTACTTTCACAAGAGCATTTGACATTGCCTCTTTTCTAAGGACACTTGATTATGCCTTTAGTTAGAATTCTATGATCTATGGTTTCCATGTGGGAAAAAGCTGGTGTAATCCATGGATGAAATCAATGATCTATGTAACGACCACATATTATCTGTGGTAAACTCCACTTTCTTTCTTAATTAAAATTCCACCATGGGTAGCTATATGGTTCTACTTTTCAAATAGATCATCCTCATAAATTCCTGTTAGCCAAACAACTCACTTTTTTAGCATCTCTTCACATAGAGAATGATATCATCTATTCATCCAAATGTACTGATTATATAACATCCATTGTCTGCTTAACAGTCATTGGAACTAATCCAATTAATAAATGGATACCAGACTGAACTGTAAGCCACATCTAATTCTAATTGAATAAACTGATTAATATCCAACAAACTGAGTTACCTGTTCCACCCATAGCATTTGCTTATCTGTACCTCCCCCTCTTTTTTTTCTTCTTCTTTCTGAGCAGAAAAAGAGGAACTCTGGGGAACTATGCAAGATGAAACAATGAAAGCACTGGAAACCAAGAATCAATTTGACAGCTTAAGAAAATTAATTTCTGATGAATTTGTGAATATGAAACAGGCTGTTGAAAACCTGCTGGAAAACCTGGATACATTAGCCAATTTGCCACAAGTGGCTCACAAAACAAAAATAGTAGAACGTGAAGAGGAGGCTCAAGAGTTAGAGGTCAAAATAGCAAATCTGCTCACCTACTTGAGTTTAGGAAGCAAATTCAGAATTTCTACTGATAACTCAAAAACCTTTAATGAACTCTTGCCTGATAAAGCATTGTCTCATGAGACACATCGCGAGCATAAGAAACAAACTACTTCTGCTCCCCCTTCACTTGATTTTTTACCAGACAGCGATGACAGTGATCTCTTTGAAGCTGTGTTGAACAAATTAATGGCATTTTTCATCTCAAATGAACTATACAGGGACCTCATTTCCAAGACGATCTGTTTCTTATTTTATTTTTATTTATGCTATTTTTTATTTATAAAAGTTATTGGCAACCCAGTTTATTTAAGGTACCTTACAATATTAAAATAAATGAAAACATATTTATTTAATTAGCATATGGCATAGCATATCTGGACTAGCAATATATATTATAATTTCTCTAGATTAGTAAAATACTATAAAATATAAATGTTAAAAAGTTCTATTTTCAAATACCAATCTCAAGGCCACTTAATCATTGAAGTGCAGCATTTTTTATAAATATTCAGATACTGGATCAGTATATGCCCTCAGATTACAGCCGATCACAATGTGATTTACAGTTTTATGTGGGACCCTGAAGTTAACCAAAGAGAGTATATTCTGTCCCATTTATACTGAGAGTCCTAGCAAATGATGTGTGAGGTGTCAATCCTATTCAGGATTCTCCGATGCTGATCTGATAGTTCAAAACCAAACACCCTTTTTTGTGGGATCATTTATATGGCTTCCTAAGTCTGAGAGTTCAGTGACCCATTTGGCTTTCCACTGGGAATTGATGTTAAAGTTGTTGGGCAGATGTTAATATGAGTGCCAGTGTGAGTTTCCTGGATTTGAGTCTTCTGGCTGAAAAATGAGGAAAGTTGGCAGAATGGGAGAATATCAAAAAAGTGCTAGCTAAAGAGGTGCAAACCTACAAGGAACAGGCAGCATGGCCATTGCAGCTAGGGGAGAAAGTCTACCTCTCCACAAAGTACTTGAGCTTGAAACTCCCCAGTAAGAAACTGGGATCAAAATTTATGGGGCTATTCCCCATAATGAAGATCATCAACCCTGGTCACAGTGCAATTAAAATAACCCTGATTGCTAGGGTAGATACATCCGGTGTTCCATAGCAGCCTCTTAAAACCCGTGGTTGGATCGACCCTGAGGCCACTATCCCATGAGCCCCCAGACCCTGTGGTCATAGGGGGCCAAACCCATTATGAGGTGCAGCGAATGCTTGACTCAAGGTAGCACAGAAGACAATCCAATAGCTAATCAAGTGGAAGGGCTACCCCTTATCAGAGATGTCTTGGATAAAGAGTAGGAACATTCAAGCTGACCGTCTCATAGCTAAATTCCATGCAAACAACCCAAACAAGCTGGTGAGGGGGATTGTAACCCTAAAATCTATACTGGCACTCAAACTGTTTTTGCTTTGCACAGGTTGCCTTCAGGAAGTGAGGGGAGCCAAATATCAACTCGCAAAGCATCCCTGGCCTGCTCTCAAGTTGCCATAGGCAAAGGGGATGGGAAAACGAACTACAGCTGTGGCAAGGCAGCACGTCACTCAAAACAAAAGCACATTCTAGCCAATGGTGGCATTCAAATTGTTTTACTACCAGTTTTGTGGGCGTGGCTTGGTGGGCGTGGCAAGGGAATGATATTGCAAAATCCCCATTCCCTCCCCACCCCACTAACCCGCTTTCCAACTCTTTTCTCCTGTGCAGGGCAACAAAAGAAGAGTCAGCCAATCAACTGGGACTCAGGAGGCAGAGAATATATGGGGGTGGGACTAGTCAAAGGTGGTATTTGCCAGTTCTCCAAACTACTCAAAATTTCCGCTATCAGTTCTCCAGAACTACTCAGAACCTGCTGAATACCACCTCTGATTTCAGTCATATCTCTGTTAAGGCCATCTCCAGGGTTACACACAATGTCCAGCGGGCAGTGATCTCTCCAATCTGTGAAATTGCTTTGTTGGAGAATGTGACTAATGATACGCCTTGGAGGCAGAGGAGAAACACGGTCAGAGCTGGACCATAAATTACATGGGGTAAAAGTTGGCTTCACTTGTAACTTGGTGACATGAAGCTCCTAATAAATAACTGGATTTCTTTTGAAGCTTGGTTCGAGGCTCAGAACCTTGACACCAGACTTTGGAGTCAATATATCACAGTCCTGTGGAGTCATATTCTTAGTAAGCATTGTGGTTTTTTGTTTTTTTATTTTAAAACTTGCTAATAGCCCAAACATTTAATTTCCTCATCAAATATTCTATATTAATTTTTGGGTCTTGCATGAATATATCAAAATTGTCAGCAAATGCCTTCAATTTGTCTTCCTTCTTGATATTTAGACCTGTTCTTTTCTCATCTTGCCTGATATCTCTATTCAAAACTTCCAACACAAAAATAAACAGCACAGGAGACAAAGGACAACCTTATCTCATACCCTTTTGTATTTCACATGAATTGGTTAATTCACCATTAATAACAATTTTTACTTGCTGTGATGTGTAAACAGCTTTAATCACTTGGATACAATTAACCTCAAAGTTTTTTTTTACTTACTTCCAACAAGAAAAAGTGGTGATAGGATAAGATATGATAGGGAGCTGAACTGAAGAGAAAGGTGAGGGAAAAACTGGAGAGAGGAAAGGGAAAAGGAACTGGAAAGGGAAGAAAGATATTACAAAAGGTATTTTGTATCTATTTCGAGCTAGTTAGCTCTCTTCAGCTAGCCATACCCTTACCCTGAATGAATTTGGACTGAAATCTGGGATCTAAGTGGATCAAGATTCAGTTCTAGGCTTGATTGTGTGGATGTCTGACCTGAGTTTTCATAAGTGGGAAAACACTACAGTGTTTTTGTGGAGTTACAGAATTTACTGCGAACTTGGAATCTCTAGAGTCAAACTATATTGCCCTTTGAATATTGAGCTCTGCATTCCCATTAAATAATGTTATCCCATTAATAACACTCCAATCCCAAATATGCATTGGAACTTCTGGACTGAAGAACTGGCACAATAATTGGTGGAAGCCTGGAATGGTTGTTTAGAATATCAAAGTAGTAGTACTTCATTGAAAAAAAGGAAGAAATAAACCTCATATATGGCTGTAGTGCAATTCTCACATCACCATTCAATAAGGAAGAAAAAAAAGTTCCCTTTGTTCTGCCTTGTTTTATGCGTTGTTTATTTTATATAGTTGGAAGATATCTACATAGCTCTCTTGCTTTAATTTCCTTTCCAGCATTCTCAGTGGCAACTATATTTTGCGGATAATGCAGGGGGGCTTTCAGACCTGTCATGGGATGCTGTTTCTATCCAAGGTGTAAGTAAAAGTGAAACTCTTTCAGATAGTGGGTAAGACAGATGGTTTCTAACAATGGGACATAAAGTCTCCACTAATGCTTGAAGGAGATTACCAGGCTTGTTTGATGGATTTCATCCCAAACACTATTGTTTTGAAGCCTCTAACTAGGGACAGTCAACACTTTCTAAGTTGATCTCCAAGCCAGACATTCTGATCTCCAAACCTATCTGTCATCTCTGGGATATTTTTTTATATTGTTATGACTTTACACCTCACTTTTCCAATAACACTAGTTCTGCCTATAATTATTCCACACTTGCTTCCTTGGTGTAAGTAATAACTAGCATTTTGTGATAAATTCCTTCTTAACTATACAAATGTACAACAGATAAGTGGAGATTCATAGCTTTGCACAGTCACATCCGCCCTCATTATCTCCCACCTAGACTATGCCAATGCTCTCTACATGGGGCTCCCCTTGAGAAGCACCCGAAGGCTCCAACTGGTGCAGAATGCGGTCGTGCGGATGGTTTTGGGGGCTTCTCAGAGCTCTCATGTTACACCACTCTTGCGCAAGCTGCATTTGCTCCCGGTGGTCTTTTGGGTGCATTTCAAGGTATTAGTTACCATCTTTAAAGCACTCCATGGCTTGGGACCTGGGTATTTACGGGATCGCCTACTGCCACCATCGATCTCCCGTCGGCCAGTGCGCTCCCATAGAGTGGATCTCCTCGGGGTGCCGCCGGCTGGACAGCTGGCGACCCCAAAAGTGTGGGCCTTCTCGTTGGGGACACCCTCCCTCTGGAATGAATTATCCCCAGAGATGAGGATCATCCCTCACCTTTGACCTTCCGGCGCACGTCGAAAACTCATTTATTTTATCAAGCCGGTCTGGCCTAGGGTTTTATAGGGTTTTAAATTCAGTTTTAATTGGTTTTAGTTCTTATTTTTAAACCCCTGTCTCATTTTTATTATTCAGCCATGATATTTAATCTTCTTAATTGTTTTTAGTTGTTGTATTGTTATTGTATTTTTTAAATGGCTGTACACTGCCCCGAGTCCCACAGGGAGAGGGGGGCGGTATATAAACCTTGTAAATAAATAAATACTATTAGCACATAATGATCCTTCAATTCATTATTTCTAAAATATGTCTTTAAGGCAAGCCACTGGTTCTATTCTGTTCAGCTGAGGCAAGGGAATAAATATATACTTTGTGTTACAACACCCTGTTAAGCCCCAATTAAGGGAGGAAGCATACTGCTTTCTTTTCTGTCTTTCGGCTCATCACCAGAGACCATACCAACAGAAAGTTATTTGTTTTGTTGTCTTTTGTTTATATGTGTGTTAGGTTAGCAACTTACACAGAGGATAGAACCAGTGGTCTAGTGGCAATTACAACTGCCTCACATGTAATACTTCCCTGGTTCGAATCCCAGTAAGGGTATGGCTAGCTGAAGAGAGCTAACTAGCTCGAAATAGATCTATCCTAGTCTCCCTTATTTATTATTTAAAATTATCAGCTTAAAAACCTTACACACACACACACACATATATATAATACACACACACACACACACACACACACACACACATAGAGCTAAGCGATCTTTTTCTTTACTATTTGTTTTGTTCTCTTTCTTGCCAAGCCCAGTTCCACACATCTGGAAAAGAAATGCCAGATCAGATAAGAGAACAGTTCCATCTTTGAAATGGAATAAGAATAGCCTTATGGGTCAGAACAAAGGTGGATCTCATCATAGAGACTTTCCTCAGAAGTTGCACAGACACTTTTAAGAAGCTCAAAAGATCTGAGAAAGATCAATCTTCTCTGATTTTCTTAAACTTCAGTTCTTATTTTACCAGGATTATCAGAATTGTATTCTTATGCATTTGGAGGAGAGCAGGTTACTAATGGTGACAATTGTTCCCACTTGTCCTCAGCATACAGTATGTTGCTTAGTGATATTTTTCTTCCAAATATACAAGGTCCATACTTACTTTCTGTTCTCTCAAACAAGCAATCTCTTCTCTTTCTATATAGAAAAACGGATGAATGTGTATATGTTCCAGAGTAATGGAAGGAATGCCTCGAGCAATTTCAACCAAACTTAATAGACAGATGAAACAAATAGAAAGAAAGAAATACTGTGAGGAGTAAGACTTGGACCAAAAATGATGGGAGAAATGGACTGGAAGCTAAAGATGCTACAGTGTATAGATTGAAATTACAGCACAGCTGATTTCCCAACTTTTGAGTGGTAAAATTTTGAGCTGAATTGTTTCTAGTTTAATTAGTATCCTTAGAAGAACAGGAGGCAAGTGTCTTATCTATTGGCTTCTCTCCACCACACCTATTACAATGAATAGAACGGAATAAAAGGAAGCACTTCTTGATATAATGGCTAATTTTTGCAATTTATTTTCCAAGAATGCCAAGAAATATATTGACATGTACAATCTTTCAAGTGTTTTTGGCCACCTCTCTTGTGTACAGGGTCCAAATTCGTTTCTAACAGTGAGGATATGGAAAAGCTCTAGAATATATGCTTCTTTGAGAAGCTGTAATCACTCCAAAATGATTGGCAATCCTTTTAGAAAACCTACACAGCTGAAGATTGGAAATTCTGGAAATTGCAGCCCAAGTTATGTGAAACCTGCCCAGTTGGCAAAAGACATCTTAAGCAGAATCATGAAGCTAAGTATGGGCCTTGCATATTTAGAAGAAAAATTTCAGTAAGCAATATATGCTGGGGGGAAATGGGAACAATCATCACCATTAGCGTTCTCCAACCTGCAATCCTTCAGGTGTACAAGAATACAATTCTAATAAAATAAGAACTGAAGTTCAACAAAAACAGAGAAGATTGATACTTATCAAAACTTTTAAGCTTCTTAAAAGCATCTGTCCAGATACTTACTAAAGTCTCTATAACAAGGTGCACATTTGATCTGATCCATAAGGCTGTTCTTATTCTTTTTCAAACATGGAACTGTTATTTTATTTGATCTAGCTTTTTTTCCCAAATGTGCCCAGAAGATGAGCATAGGCTGTACTCTTATTTCCTAAAGAGGAGACTGCTTTACTGCATACTTATTGTCCAGATATTGTGTGATTTGTTGGAGCTAATGTGCAATGTTCAGTGGAACATTTGAACAAGCAGTTGGTCTCTTTTAGATTGTGTTTTTGTTGTTAAATCATTATTTTTAGATAGTGTTTGAAGATTGCACTAAGTCACGAATTGTTTAGTTGTAATTGTTGATTTAACTACAGTTTGTTGGGCGCAGTAACTGCATCTGCTACTGTTTATAAACTATGATGGCTTGATTAACATACTAAAGTAATTACAGATACTTCGTATGATATCTTAACCAGACTTTGTTGAAAGATTGATAATTTGTGTTTCATAGTGTGGGAAGCTCTCCCCACCTTCTATAGAATGAAATATTTTGGGGAATATTAAGAGGCAGAATATTATATTTCCCCAAAGGAGAAATGGAGAAACATGGTCTTAGAGGCAGAAAGCAACCCCAGTCTTTCTTAATGTGCCTATTCATAAACAAAACACCTTCACCTCCAGCAATGGGATTAAAATTTACATCCTTCTCCACCCAAATTCTAAGAACAGGACATGACTTTTAGGACATACTATGATTAACCCACCACCATTAGAATAGCAAAATACACAAAGTATTCACTACATTGCATAAGCCCTAGGGGTATTTCAAACATTGCACAACTACCAGCAGCATTACAGAAACCACTCATTGATTCAACCAGTTGGTCAGTTGCCCCAGAACCACATGCTATTAGTGGTTCTGCTCAGCAATAAATGAACCTTCTTTCCTAAGCAGCTAACTTCCATTTTATTTCCAGCACCTCTCTCCTGGCTTGGAACTGAACCGGATGGATTTTTCTTTCAACAATTTGACACCCCAAGATGGGACTCCAAGCTAATGTGACCAACTGAACTAGGCCAGTTAAGCCTCCACCTTGTCTGTAACACACTCTTTGAGTCAGCAAGTAGCCCCTTGTAGACTTTGGCTGTTTGGAGAAATGGCAGTGAAGGGATTTTGAGTCTTGCACTCAACAGGCTACTTGGAAAGAAGTTAAGCACCTTTAAATTTAAAATATGAAGCCCAGGAAAGAGAGGGAAATGTGTGTATGCCTGTGTGTGTGAGTGAGAGGAACCTTCTCCCAATCACAATTGGATCCTGGTCCGTCTATGCCTTTCCTAGTCACAAAAAGATTGGTTCAACTGATGGAACCTGGAAAGCATGGGGGTTTGGCTGGAGCACAGAACCTAATGGAGGGGAAGGGAAGCTGTGTAAAAATGGGAAAGTGAGTGAGAGAGTCAAATGTGGGCAACCAGATGGGAAGTCACTGACCAAAGTCCCAGAGAAGGAGGTGCCCATACTCACTGCTAGGGAAACTAGCAGGTCCTCCCAGACTCTCCTCTTTTTTGGGGGGCACTTTGGTGACTTGAGTACATTCTGGGACCTTACACTGGCAGCAGATCAGCAAGGCCGAGCCATGTAAAATACCTTGTAATCAGCAAGCAGGTGAAAGAGAAAAATACACAGAATGAACAAATCACAGAAAAACTTTTGGAGAAGGAACGTAACTCTCAGGAATCAAGAATGTAAAACCTTCTCAGATACTGGAGGAAACAGCTCCAGAATTACTACTAAGGAGTCTGAAACGTTGAACGAACTGTTGTTTGATAAAATATTGTCCAATAAAGCGCATTGTTAGTATCAGGAACAAACCACCTCTGCTCCTCTTTTATCTGACTTTTTGTCAAACACTGATAACTATTTTTTCAGGGTGATGTCTTTGAGGTGCAAAAACAGTTGACACACCTGATTCTTAATGAGCCTATAAGGAACCTAATTTTCCACTTGATCTAGACGGTAAAAGTGAACTGCAGAGAACTGACTGCCCAGAGTTCTTGCTCTTTTCTCATCTCTAGAATAGATATTGCAATGCAACTCTTCAATAAGAGAAAAAACATGCAGGAAGCATCTTCTCTGTTGAAATTCTACTTATTGGTAACTAAAAATGATAACAATATGATTACAACAAGCTCTAGAAAAATAGAAAAACCTTCTGATGAGGTAAAAACAACCTAGATAAATAATCTTAACAGGTACACTAATAGGACTATTACAAGATTTGGTGATTTAGATGTCTTTCTCTTTTATTCACATCAGCTTAAGCTGATGTGAATTAATTGCACATTAATTTCTATAAAGACAATTACTGTTTTTGAGCAAAGGCATTGTAGGATTCTTTATAGTAATGTGCATGTGCCAAGACCACTTCCCTGCCTGATTCCCATCCCTATATACAAGGATAAGCAACATATGTATATATATATATATATATGTTTTTTACAAATTGTGATCAGCATCTGGGGAGAACAGCATATAGCACAAAGCATAACTGAAAAAAAGAAAAGTAGAATGAGGTTCATCAGAATTAAATCAGAAATTTCCGATATAATGATTTTAAGAAAATGGATTGATAAAAGTGTTGTTGCTTTTAAAGGGTAGTTGGGTCAAATACACAGTACTTTTCTTCTGGGATAAAGAGCTTTTATGTTAAAATACGCAAAGGCCCACCTTCTACTTTACTTCTCCCTGTTTAACCTTGCAGATAGCAAAGTAGGGGACTGTACAATATGGGAAAGGGAATGTCATGCCACAACATATAATATTATGTACTGTTGTTGCCCCATCGAGTGGCTGGAGAGACAACTATGCCCCAACTCTATTGTTTGAAGCGGACTCCATCCATTTACCTATTAGCCTGCACTCTCAAACCAAGTGCCGTTGGGAAGCCAGACTCCATTTCCTTTAAAATTTGGAGAAGGCAGAAGCACAAAGAAGCAGCCATTTTAATTTGTGGCACATGGTCATTGAAGGACAAATCCACATCCCACACATAGAGCATCGCTGATGAGATTCAAACTGCTTGTATGTATTGTTATGTTCAGCAGTAAGTTAATAAATCTATCTTATATTTGCTTCTCACTGTATGTATCCCTATTTTCCTCAGTTTCACCATATCCTGTTCTCCCAATAAAGCATTCAGATCTATGCACATGGTCTGTTTTATTGGAGAATGGATGGGTTTAGCTGCATGTCGAGCTGCATACAGAGTAATGTGCAATGAGGACAGGACACTGAAACAGTGCCTGCCCAGCAAATGGGATCCTGGGTAAAGATTATATAGAGATCTGCTACTCTGCCAACACAGTTACCTGCATATGGCTTTATAGCCATCTCTAGATAGTCAACAACCACCGGAAGACACCATGTCACAGAGCTGGCATCTTCACACAAGACAATCTCAAGTCTCTAATTCTTCCAATTGGTCATTAGCATGAGATGCCTTGGCCATTGCCAGTGCAAAGGCTGATGCGTTGGCTTTTTTCCAATGCAAAAAGCAGCAAAAGCTTGAGCAACCTTTGCTGGCAAGAAACAGAAATAAAAAAGAGAATGCCCTTTTAGAAGCAAGCGTAGAATGGATAACCATAGGGAAAGAATTCACAACTGCTATAGGCTTGTTTTTGGAGGCTATCCAAAAACAAAAGAATGACAAAACTCCGGGGCCTGATGGATTGCCAGCGGAATTGTATAAAGAACTCCAGGAGATACTAAGACCAACACTACTAGAGCCATGTAATGCTGTACTAACAGAAACGAAATTCCCACTGTCATGGACAGAAGCCAACTTAATCCTGATACCAAAAGAGGACGCAGATCAAACATTAATTCAAAATTACAGACCAATCTCATTTTTAAACACAGATTATAAAATCTTTGCTTCTATAATAGCAGAACACCTGAAAAGATTTCTCAATATGTTCATTAATTCTGATCAAAATGACTTTTTACGTAGAGGACATATAAAAAACATGAGAATGATGCCTGATATATTAGAATAAACACACAATGAAAAACAAGTGGCACTGCTTTTCATTGATGCCCAAAAGGCATTTGATAATGTAAATTGGGAATTCATGCTGCAACAATTGAGACACATGGATTTTGGGAATAGATTTATAAACATGGTTAGAGCAATATATACAAAACAAAAGGCCAAAATAATAATTCGGCCGAAGCCGAAGCTGGAGCCGCCCGGATGATTTCCGAGCGGCAGGGGCCCTGCGCGGCCGAGTTTCGGCTGCCGCGACTGTTGCGAGGCAGCATGGACCCGGCAGGGACGTCAGAGGCAGCGAGGGAGCCTGCGGTGAGGCTGGAGACTGTGCACGAAGCCGAGGCCGAAGCCGGAGCCGTCTGGAGGATTTTCGAGCGGCGGCAGTCCTGCGCGGCCGAGTTTCAGCTGCCGCGACTGTTGTGAAACAGTGTGGACCTGGCAGAGATGTCGGAGGCAGTGGGGGACCCTGCGGTGGGGCCGTCGGTGGAGCCGTTGTTCGCGGCCACCCGGGCCGCAATGACTATTGCTGGGGCAGGCCTCGGGCGTCGGAGGCCCTGCTGGGGACGGTTTCTAACTGCCGTGGTGGGAGTTGGGCGATGGTGGTCCTGCCGCAGCTAGGCCCGAAGGTTTTCCCCCGACTGGGCTCTGACCATGGGACAGGCCTTGCCCGTCGTGACTGCCGTGGGTGGCCCTGCGGCGGTCGCGCTGGGAGGAGCCTGCCCCTGGCTGCCGAGGCGGCCGTGGGTGGCACCACAGCGGCCTTGGACAACATCTGGCCTCGATTGTCGGGTTCTTCTGACTTGATGGCGGTGGCGGCGGTTCCGGCGGTGGCGGCTAAGGCTTCAGGGGCTCCGGCGATGACGGGGACCAGCTGGGTACGGGGTCGACGTTTGGTGTTGTCCCCTCGGCGTCAACAGCGGAGGCGAAGATGGAGGCCAGGGGGGACATGGACACCACCCGAACATTTTTGGATTAGATCTCGGTCCCGACCAGTTGGCCCCCTGCATTGCCGGCGTCGGTCAGGGGAGGCCCAGTTGAAGACGCCACTAAGATACTCTTCGGAAGACTTGTGGGCCTTGAGAAATGTCCCCCTTTCTCGGAAGTGGCCCTCCAAACTTTCTAAAACATTCCTCAAGGACGGATCCTGGGATCCGGAGAGATGGTGTGGCCGCAAGAAGCGCTTGAGGGTTCTTGTTGTAAATTTTTATCCAGATTTTTATCAGGGTTAGGGATGGCCGGGCGGGGGTTGGGGGACAACCCACCTGGGGCTGGGGCCAGGCCGCAGGTCGAGCGCTGCCGGGAGGTGCTGGGGTCGGGTGGGACCGTGTTGAGGATGGGGGGCTGTTCCAGGGAGGGTGAAATACAATCTATTAGCATGGTGAGCGGGAGAGGCAGATTTGGCGGTTATAGGGGGCCACATCCTGTATTGGGAGCGCGCCCCCGCTGTTTGTGTGTGGTGGCACGCTCCAACCCCCTTGTCATGTCCCGTTCCCCGGGTGGTCTGAGCGATCGGGCCCTGGGCCTTCGGCTGATGTTGTGTAACACCAGGTCCGTTATTAACAAGGCCCCTCTCATTTATGATTTGATCTGTGAGGGGGGAGTGGACCTGGTGGGTATTACTGAGACCTGGCTGGGCCAAGAGGAGTTCCTCTGGTGGAGATATGCCCAGCCAGGTTTTGGGTCTTTCATCGGCCGAGGGCCCAGGGGAGGGGTGGGGTGGTTGCAGTGGTTATTAAGGAGGATCTGTGTCCTAGGGAATCCACTGTTTCTCAGACAAACGGTTGTGAGTCCCTTTTTGTGAAGTTCGGTCCCAGGGTTCAGGTGGGCTTGTTGGTCACATACCTGGCTCCCTGCTATGTGACATCGGCCCTGCCTGAGCTCCTTGAGGTCATAGCCGGCTTGGCGGTTGGGACCCCCAGACTTATGGTCATGGGAGATTTCAACCTGCCATCTGCCGGTGGGGCCTCGGGGATTGCTCAGGAGTTCATGGCTTCCATGACAGCCTTGGGCCTGACCCAACTAATTAGGGACCCCACTCACATTGGGGGTCACATCTTGGATCTGGTTTTTGTCTCTGATCAGTGGCAGGATGATCTTGGTATAGGGGATGTAGTTGTGGAACCCCTGTCATGGACTGATCATTCGCTTCTGAGACTCGACTTCCATTCCGCACCCCCTGGCCACAGGGAGGCGGAGCCGATAAAATGGTACCGCCCCAGGCGCCTGATGGACCCAGATAGGTTCCTGATGGAGCTTGGGCCATTTCCCGATGCTCACACACACGACTCGGTCGAGGGTTTGGTAGCCGCCTGGGATAGGGTGGCCGCTGGGGCCCTTGACCGGGTCGTGCCCTTGCAGCCTCTGACCCGGTGCCGATCCCAGGTGGCTCCTTGGTTTTCTGAGGAGCTAAGGGAGATGAAGTGCCAGAAAAGACTCCTAGAGAATAGTTGGAGGGCCAGCCGCTCTGGGTCTGACCGAACACTATTACGATCCTATATTAAGGCATATTTAGTGGCGATAAGGATGGCGAGGAGGTCTTACTTCTCCACCCTTATTGCATCCGCGGAAAACCGCCCGGCCACCCTGTTCAGGGTGACCCGCTCCCTTTTGGAGGTGGGGGCGCCGGAGGATCCCTTGCAGGGGCGGGCTGAGGATTTTTCTAGGTTTCTGCAGGACAAAATCACTTAGATCCGGGATGAGTTGGACTCTGACTGGGGATCTCCGGGCGGGGGGACAGAGGTGGATTTCGGGGAGGTCATTTGGGATGAGTTCGATCCTGTTACTCTGGAGGATGTGGACAGGATACTGGGGGGGCTTAATGCCACCACTTGTTTATTGGACCCATGCCCCTCCTGGCTGGTCTTGGCCACTCGGGAGGTGACATAAGCCTGGTTCCAAGGGATTATCAATGCTTCCTTGAGAGAGGGGCTTTTACCCGCGGCCTTGAAAGAGGCGGTGTGCGGCCCCTCATCAAGAAACCGTCCCTGGATCCAGCATTACTGTCAAATTATCGTCCGGTCTCCAACCTTCGCTTTGTTGCGAAGGTTGTTGGGAGTGTGGTGGCACGTCAGCTCCCTCAGTACCTGGATGAAGCGAGTTATCTAGACCCCCTCCAATCGGGTTTCAGGCCTGGGCACAGCATGGAGATGGTGTTGGTCGCGTTGGTGGATGATCTCTGGAGGGCTCGGGACAGGGGTTGTTCCTCTGTCCTGGTCCTGTTAGACCTCTCAGCGGCTTTTGATACTGTCGACCACAGTATCTTATTGCGACGGTTGGGGGGGTTGGGAGTGGGAGGTACCGTTTTACGGTGGTTCTCCTCCGTCCTCTCTGACCGCTCGCAATTTGTGTTGACGGGGGGGCAGAGGTCGACCCCGAGGCCCCTACTATGTGGGGTGCCTCAGGGGTTGGTGCTCTCGCCCCTGCTGTTCAACATTTATGTGAAGCCACTGGATGAGATCATCCGTGGTTTCGGGGTAGAGTTCCATCAGTACGCTGATGACACTCAGCTGTACATCTCTACCCCGGGCCACCCCAACGAAGCTGTTGAAGTGATGACCCGGTGCCTGGAGGCCGTGCGGAGTTGGATGGGTCTTAACAGGCTTCGTCTCAACCCAACCAAAACAGAGTGGCTGTGGTTTCCTGCGCCCAGATACAGCCAGCTTGTTCCGTTGCTGGCTGTGTGGGGAGAAATTTTGACCCCCATGGAAAGGGCTCGCAATCTAGGTGTCCTCCTGGACGAACGGCTGTCTTTAGAAGATCATATCACGGCCGTCGCCAGGGGGGCCTTTTGTCAGATCCGTCTGATTTACCAGTTGCGGCCCTTTCTGGATCTGGACGCACTTCGCACAGTCACTTCCACCCTCGTCATCTCCCGCTTGGACTATTGCAACGACCTCTACATGGGGCTCCCCTTGAAGAGTGTCCGGACGCTGCAGTTGGTCCAGAATGTGGCCGCGCGGGTGATCTTGGGAGCTCCTCGGAGCTCCCATGTAACACTACTTCTCCGCAGGCTGCACTGGCTTCCTGTGGCCTTCTGGATCTGATTCAAGGTGGTACTGATTGTTTTTAAAGCGCTCCATGGCTTGGGACCTGGGTACTTACGGGACCGCCTGCTGCCATCGGCAGCCTCCCGCCGCCCAGTGCGCTCCCACAGGGTTGCCCTCCTTGAGGTTCCGCCGCCTGATCGCTGCCGGTTGGCGACCCCGAGGGTGCGGGCCTTCTCTGTGGGGGCCCCCTCCCTGTGGAATGATCTGCCCCCGGAGATACGAGCCATTACCGACATCCAGACCTTCCAGCGCGCAGTAAAGACCCTGTTCTTCCAGCAGGCTGGCCTGGCCCAGTAAATGGTTCTTTGGGGTTTTAAATTAATTAGGTTTTTAAAATTTTTAAATTTTAATATAATCCTTGAATTTTAAATTTTAGTAATATTTTGTACTTAATAGGATTTCAGCTGGATCAATTCTGTTTAATTTGTTTTTAACTGTACATATTGTTCATTTTTAGTAGGCTGTACACCGCTCCTTTTTGGGAGAGGGGGCGGTATAAAAATTTAATAAATAAATAAATAAAAATAAATAAGGTCACAGAAATATTACAATACAAAAAAGTACAAGACAAGGCTGCCCACTATCCCCGTTATTGTTTATTTTGACATTAGAAGTGTTGACAAGAAACATACGCAAAGAAGATCAGATTAAAGGTTTGGAAATCAAACAAAAACAATATAAATTACAAGACTTCGTGGATGATCTAGTGTTTATTTTAGAGGAACCATTAAAATCAGGGGTAAAAGTTATGGAGGAACTGACAGAATTTGGTAAAGTAGTGGGCCTGAAAATAAATAAGACAAAAACTAATATGTTGGCAAAAAATATGACATCTAGACTAAAAGAGGAACTAACGAAAGAATTGGGCATTCAAATTGTGAAGAAAGTGAAATACTTAAGTATATTCTTAACGGCTAGGTGCATAACTCTCAGAGAAGATTATTATACCAAATTAACAAATCAAATTAAGAGGGATCTAGAAAGATGGAAGAATCTGCAATTTTCCTTAATGGGCAGGGTAGCTGTTATAAAAATGAATATATTACCAAAGATACATTTTTATTTCAAAATATTCCTATTAAATTAGAAAAAGGCTTCTTAAGAATCTGAACCAACTAATGTCAAAATTTATATGGCAGGGAAAGAGACCAAGAATTAAGTTGAAAGTTATGCAAAACACTAAAGAAAAATGAAGATTTGGCATGCCTGAATGGGAGTTATATACTTATATAGCAATTCTAATATGGATAAAAGAATGGATTACATTGAGGAATAAAAGACTGTTAAAACTAGAAGGCCATGATATTCAAGCGGGCTGACATGCCTTCTTATGGTATGAAAAGATACAATACACAAATATTTCCAGAGACATTACTTAAGACAGGCAATGTTAATAGTAATAATCAAATATCAAAATTACATGAAAATACCTATTTGTCTTTCCACACTAGAAGCATTTATACACCCAAATTTGATAAATATGGAGAAAATTGTAACATATAGAGACATACTGAATAAACAGGGAGAACTGAAAAGTAGATTAGAACTGGTAGCACAAGGGGAGAATGTAGAATGGTAGTCTTACTCAGGGGTGGGATTCAAATTTCTTAACAACTAGTTCTGTGGGCGTGGTGTAATTTGTGAGTATATCTTGGTGGTCATGTGACTGGGTGGGAGTGGCTTACTGACAGGGTGTGGTTAGGTGGTCATGTGACTGGGGTGGGCGTGGCCAAGTGGCCATGTAACTGGCAAACGAAATGTAAGTGGTCCTCGCTTAATGACTAGGTCCTTGCTTAATGGCCAGTTGCTTAGCAAGTGATTTTTGCCAGTTTCCAAGGCCTGGGGACCCTGGAGAGGGTAGAACGAGGCCCAGACAGGTAGCTATGTGACTGGCAAACCAAATGTAAGTGGTCCTCACTTAATGACCAGGTTCTCGCTTAATGGCCAGTTGCTTAGCAAGTGTTTCTTGCCAGTTTCCAAGGCCTGGAGAGCCCTGGAGAGGACAGGTCGAGGCCCGGGCAAGTGGCCATGTGACTGGAAAACCAAATGTAATTGGTCCTCGCTTAATGACTAGGTCCTCGCTTAATGGCCAGCTCCTTAGCAAGTGTTCTAATTTACGATTGACTTCCACAGAGCTACCTGGCCTGTTTTTGGTGTTTTGACAGCCCCCCCCACACACACACACACCCTTCTAACCCTGCTATTCTTTGATTCTGTAAGGATCTCCTGCTGGAGCAGTGGGTTAGACTAGATGATCTCCAAGATCCCTTGTAGGCCAGCCCTAGATTGCTGTGCTGCCTCAAAGTCTTCTAAAGCCAGGATTTATGTCCTTCCTCCCTCTCATTTTTTCTCTCTCCCTCCCTCCCTCCTCCCTCTCTCCCTCCATGTATTTATCCATCCATCCATCTATCTCATTTCTCCTCTCTCCCCCTTTTTTTCTTTCTTTCTTTCCCCCCTTCCTTTCATCTTCCTTTCACTTCCTTTCTGTCTCCCTTTTTTCTTTCCCTTTTCTCTTTCTTTTCTTTCTTGTATCTTCCTTCTCATTTTCTCTCTCACTTTCTTTATCTCCCCTCTCTCTCTTTCCCTCTCTTTCTCTCTCTCTTTCTGTATCCCCCTCTCTTTCGCTCTCCACCCCTCCCTCTTTCTCTCTCTCTCTCTGTCCCTTCCTCCTTCCCTCTCTCCTTCTAAAGCTAGGAAGCCCACCTGAAACACACGCACGCACACACACACACGCACGCACACACACAAGCAGGGCTGGGATTCTCCCAATTTGGCCCTGTTCTATTGTACTCTGCCTATCAGAGAATAAGCCTGCAGGCAGGGACTGTGCTTTTTAATCTTTGTGCAGAGTCTTAAAAAAATACATGCAATCAACAGAAACAAATGAGGCAGCTTATAAACAAGAGGATGATCAGAGCAACCCCAGTTCTACAGTATCATAGAATAAGAACAGCCCAGAAGAAAGGCAATAGCAGGAAGGAAGGAAAGAAAGAAGAAAGAAACCATCCTACTGAGGGCTGCAGAATCATGCAACCTTTAACGTTTCAGATTGGTGATCCTTCCTAGACCCAACTGATGCTTCTTATTGTATCTACAGTACATGAGTTTCAGTCCCAAAGATGCTCTTTCTCCCCAGGAGCCCAACCTTCAATTCTGGATGAATACTTCTGCACCCTTTCACTCTTTGTTCCTCAACATCCTTCTTAGATTGGATCACAAGCTATTGAACCAGGTCAGAAACAAGAACAGTTGCAGTTATGCTGCAACGGTCATAAGTGTGAAAAATGGTCATGTCACTTTTTTCAGTGCCATTGTAACTTTGAATGGTCACTAAATAAACTGTTGTAAGTCAAGGATTACCTGTACAAAAATACAAAAAGCTTCTTTGCTTGCAATAGCAACCATTAGAGATACAAATTAGGCAGGATGCCAGAGCACCTTGAGGAATGAAAATAGTTAAAATGCAGTGACAACTATCAAACAGCCAACTCTTGCTCATAAAGTGAAACCCTTTAGCAGAGAGGTCATTTAAGCTCACCAGAAAAAGCACAGCCAGGAAAAGTAACCCTTAGATCCATTTGTACTCTTTAAAAATACCAGCTGGTCTCACTCACTTCACAAGATATCTTAAGGAAATCACCCAGATTTAAGGAAAGGTCACATGCCCCCCAGAAAGGCAGTAAAAAAAAAATCAGTGCCAAGCTTGCATCCTGCCTCTTGGAAGTATACCCCAAAACGACAGTATCAGATAGTATTAAAGCAGTGAAGGAAGACCCCCTCCCCAAATAGAAAAAGAAACCATGAGGCAAGAAAAAATTCAAACACAATACAAATAATTAAATCACAACAGTAGCTGTTGTTTGTTGAAGCTAAATAGGAAAAATTATCCCATCAATAAACACAGGATTAAACTTCACCAAGCACAGAATTAAGCTTCACCAAAAACCAGTTTTAGACCAAAACTCAGAAGGGGTATGTAAACTCACATTTGAATGTCAATCTTTCTAGCTAGCCAAGCTTTGCTTCATTATTCAATGATTTCTTCAAAGTGCTGATTGTCCACAGAAATATTTCCTCCCAACAACAGTGTAAAAATCTTAAAACAACTCTTCCCCTTTAAGAAAGCCAAGCCTCTATTGGATATAAATGGAAATTTAAAAACAAAACAAGAGCTCCAAGAACAAGGGCTGCTAATAGACTGGTGGGCCTATCTTCAAATACAAAGCCAATATAATAAGGATGTAAAAGACTATGGAATATATTTGAAACCACAACAACTAGATAAAATCTTATTAGGTCCAGATAAAAAAAATATTACTAAAATTTATAAGTATCTTTTAGAAGTAGAACTGGAAGAAGAAGTAGTGAAAGGATGTATGATTGCCTCAAAACATTGGACATAATATAAAGTTAGCAGATTGGGAGACTATATGGAATAGAAATCATAAATTAACAAAATCAGTAACATACAAAGAAAATGCATATAAAATGTTTTATAGGTGGCACTTACCCCCTTCGAGATTAGCGAAAATGTATCCTAAACTGAATCCCACATGTTGGAAATGTGGGAAAAAAGAGGGAACATATTATCATATGTGGTGGTCTTGCCCAGAGGCTCGAAAATATTGGCTAAAAATTCAAAAATGGTTACAGGAAATTACCAATGAACAATTAGATTTACAACCAGAGCTCTTCCTATTGGGGATCTTCAAAAAAAAATATGTAAAAACTACAAAATACTTATTATTACATATATTGACTGCGGCCAGGATTGCTTTTGCTCAGTGTTGGAAACAGTCATTTACAGCTGTAGAAGAACCGGTTATACAAAAAGTTATGAATTGTGCTGAAATGGATAAATTAACATTGAGTTTAAAAGATAAGGAATCTTCAATATTTTATAAGGTATGGGAACAATGGTACAATTGGATAGATCGGAGACAGACTAAGGATAAATGATTATTAAATATAGAACATAGATAGAATAAGAATATAGTTATGTATAAATTATCATTATCACACAAATGATTGTTATATGATAATGCACCACAAACAGTTGTTATTGAATTATATATTTTTTAATTTTTCTTTTCTTTTCTTTTTGTAATAAAATTCAATAAAGTTTTCTTAAAAAAAAAAGAAAGCCAAGCCTCACAAGCTCCGGAGACAGTAAGTCTAGGCTGTCTGCCAAGATTGTAATAAGGGTGGAAAAAAACAAACAGAGATTGCTTCTAACTACGGTTCTCCAAACTGTTTAGAAAGTTAACAAGGGGTTCTATAGAACCGGATAGAACCGGTAGAATCCCACCCCTGGTAGCAACTGACTTACATTTATGATGGTTGCAGCCTCCTGGGGTCACGTGACGTGATTTCCCTTTTGTGACCGTGTGACAAGCAAAGTCACTGGGGAAGCCAGCTTTGCTTAACCATCGTCTGAGTGACTTAAACAACGATCCACTTAACAGCGGTAGCAAGAAAGGTCATAAAATGGGTCCAAGCTCTCTGAATAGATGTCTCTCTTAGCAACGAAGATTCAGGGGAGTCGTATTCACTAAGCATCCATTCCGGTTACAACGGCACTGGAAAAAGGGACTTAGTGATTCAATAAGTGTTTCACACTTATTAACCGTTGCAGCATCCACATAGCCAGGAGATCCAAATTCAGACAGGGACACTTGGCAACTCAGTCATACTTATGACACTCTGTGTCCCAGAGTTGTGCAATCCCCCTTTGTGACCTGACCAATGAAATCCACGGGGAAGCCAGATTCACTTAACAACCATGTCTCTCTTTGCAATAGAGATTCAGGGAAGTTGGATTCACTTAGCGACTGTGTGACTCACTTAAGAGCTGCAACTACTCGCTTAACAACGGGGGCAAGACCAGCTGTATGGTGGATGAAAGCTCACTGAACAGCTGTCTCTCTTAGCAACAGAGATTCAGGGAAGCTGGATTCACTTAGCGACTGTATGACTCAGATAACAGATAATTAGAGTTGGAAGGGACCTTGTAAGTCATCTAGTCCAACCCCCCACCCTAGCAGGAGACCCTACACCATTTCTGACAAATGGCAGTCCAATCTTTTCTTGAAAGTCTCAAGTGATGGCACTCCCACAATTTCCGAGGGCAAGGTGTTCCATTGGTTGATTGTTCTCACTGTCAGAAAGTTATTCCTTATTTCAAGGTTAAATCTCTCCTTGTTCAGTTTCCATCAATTATTCCTTGTCTGGCCTACAGGCGTTTTAGAAAATAGCTTGACCTCTTCCTCCCTGTGACAGCCCCTCAAATATTGGAAGACCACTATCATGTCTCCCCTGGTCCTTCTCTTTACTAGACTAGCCAAGCCCAGTTCCTGCAACCATTCGTTGTGTTTTAGCCTCCAGTCCCCTAATCATCCTGGTTGCTCTTCTCTGTACTTTTTCTAGAGTCTCAACATCTTTTTTATAATGTGATGAACAAAACTGGATGTAGTACTCTAGGTGTGGTCTTACTTTATAGAGTGATATTAGTACATCACTTGGTCTTGATTGTATGCCTCTGTTAATGCAATTTAGGATTGCATTAGCTTTTTTGGCTGCTGCTGCATACTGCTGGCTCATATTTAGCTGGTTGTCCACTAAGACTCCAAGATCCCTCTCACAGTTACTGCTATTGAGCCTGGTTTAACCCAGTTTCACCCAGTCTATATGTGTACTTTTGGTTTTTCTTGCCTAAGTGTAGACTTTACTTTTCTCTACATTGAATTTCATTTTGTTAGATATGGCTGAGTGTCTTAGACTGTCAAGATCCATCTGGATCTTGAGCCTGTCTTCTTGGGTGTTAGTTATTCCTGCCAGCTTAGTATCATCTGCAAATTTGGTAAGTTCCCTTTCTATTCCCTCATCTAAGTCGTTAATGAAGATATTGAAGAGTACTAGGTCTAAGATGGAATCTTGTGGCACCCATTGCTTACTTCCCTCCATGTACACTTAGACCCATTAAGGACTACTCGTTGAGTACGGTTTGCCAGCCAGTTGCGAGTCCATCTATTGGTGGTGCTATCTATTCCACATTTTTCTAGCTTACTAAGAAATAGGTTGTGGTCTACTTTGTTGAATGCCTTGCTAAAATCTAAATATATTACTGCATGTCCACAGTATTTTGCTGGTCTACTAATTTAGTCACTGTGTTGAAGAATGAAATAAGATTGGTTTGGCATGATCTGTTTTTAACAAATCCATGCTGACTGCTATTTATTACTTTACTTGTTTCTAGACGTTGGCAGATCTGTTTTTTTACTATCTTTTCCACTATCTTCCTGATTATTGATGTTAGGCTGATTGGTCTATAGTTTCCTGGGTCTGTTTTTTTTCCCTTTTTTGAAGATAGGAACCACATCAGCTCTTTTCCAGTCCTCTGATAGTTCCCCGATGCTCCAGGATTTTTGAAAGATATGATGCAGTGGTTCTGAGATGACCTCTGATGACTCACTTAAGAGCTGCAATTACTCACTTAACAGGGGCAAGACCGGCAATAAGGTGGGTAAAAGCTCACTAAACAGCTGTCTTGCTTTGCAATGGAGATTCAGGGAAGCTGGATTCACTTAGCGACTGTGTGACTCACTTAAGAACTGCAACTACTCACTTAACAATGGGGGCAAGACCGGCTGTATGGTGGGTGAAAGCTCACTGAACAGCTGTCTTGCTTTGCAATGGAGATTCATGGAAACCGGATTCACTTAGCAACTGTGTGACTCACTTAAGAGCTGCAACTACTCAATTGTTGCAATTTTGGGCTCAATTGTTGTCGTAAATCAAGAACTATTCTGCCTTCCTTTGCATGGCAGACTTGCCTAATAAACTCCTCCCCTTTTCTAGGAATTTCTCCTTGCAAATATCTTCTGGGATAGGTGAAGAAACAATATATCTCCACCTTGCAGTCTAGGAGCAAATGGCAACTTGAGAGATTTAACCTGAAATCTGATGATGTCATTCTTATAAAAGACTGCCAATCTCAGAGGAATGAGTGACCCCTAGGCCGCATCACAAAAACTCTCCTGAGTAAGGATGAGAGAGTCAGGAAATTTGTTTAAAGTTTGTAAAAACAACAGAATTAAGTTGATCCTCAGATCAACTTTCTGAAGTGATTTTGCTGTTAGCATCTGACGATTCAAATATTGGTATCCATTGATACCAGGCAGGGAGTGTCATCCTATAACATAAAACTTTATATACTGTTGTTGCTCCCTTGCTCCATCTAGTGGCTAGAGAGACAAATATGCCCCAACTCTATTGAAACTAACTTCACCCATTTACCCATCAGCCTGCATCCTCAAATCAAGTGCACGCTGCGAAGCCAGATTCCATTTCCTTTAGCATTTGGAGAAGGCAGAAGCACAAAGAATCAGCCATTTTAATCTGTGCCACACGGTCATCCAAGGACAAACCCACACCCCACACACAGAGCATCACTGGTGAGATTTAAAATGCTTGTATTTATTAATTGTTATGTTCAGCAATAACATTATCATCATCATCATCATCACCATCATCAAAAGTCTGGATAATGGATGTGGTAGTGCCTGGAGACAACAGAAGAGAAAAAACTGGAGAAGATAACTGTTAGATATGGGCTAGATTGATGAGGCAGGGCAATGAGGAGAGGGAAAAGATATCTTTACTCTGCTCCGAGTAAAGACTGTTGCCAGGTGTGCCTGCTGTTCTTTTTACACGCTGCTGTCCACAACTTCAGCCACTGACGGCTGTTCATTTTCCCGCCTGGAAAATGAACCAATGGGGGAAATCTGACATCACTGACTTTTCCCCATTTAATATCTAACACCCCTCCCCTCCTGGAAAAAGCATTCATCCAATCAGCTCTCACTCACAGAACATAATCACATAAGTAGGCGGGACTCCTGTGTGTGGGCTGAACCTTCGCAGTTCAGCCTCACCAGTGGTGGCGACCTGACTAGTTGGGCCTGCTGTCACTCCAGAGCCAGACCTTTGAATTGCCTCAAGGTTTTTGGGGGGCGGGGTTGGCTCTGACAAAACAGAGGGCTCTGAGTTTCTTTACTGGATTCCCACCCCCCACAGCTAAGTTATTCTGTGGTGTACTCAAGTTTGAGTTCCACCCTAAAGTGCGGAGGGTTGTGTTTTCAGTATTTTTCATTGTCAGGGTTGGTCTTTCCTCTCTGTGTTGGATTTTTGTCTCTGAGGCATTCTGATCATTCTGATCCTGCTCCAATCATCCCTGGAGTTGATCTATGTGTCTGCTCCATATTTTCCCATCTTCTAGTTCTAGTCTATAAGATCGGAGGCCTGTGACTTGCACTACTCATGCAGGGATCCATGTGGACCCCCCTGCATAGTTGAGAGCATAGACTGATTGGCCTATGTTTAAATATCTGCATTTATCTGCAGGTGTGCTTGGATTGTAGTGTGGGTGTAATCTATCTAGCTCTGATCTTAACTTCTGTCCTATTAAAAGTTCTGCTGGACTTCTATGTGTGGCGGCCGAGGGTATGATATGTTGTATCATTAAGAATTTGTCTATTTTTGTTTGCCATTCCCCTGGTCCCATTTTTGGTAAGGTTTCCTTCATGGATCTTACGACCCGCTCCACTTGCCCATTATTTTGGGAGTGTCCTGGTGCTGATAATGCGTGGCGGATTCCCTGTTTAGCTAGGAAACATTCAAAATTGTTTGCTGTAAATTGGGGCCCGTTATCTGATACCACAACATCTGGTAACCCATGTGTAGCAAACAATTTCTTCAATACCTTAATCATGGCATCTGCTGTGGTGGTTTTCATAATCGTTACTTCCACCCACTTTGAATATGCATCAATGGTTATTAGAAATATTTGCCCTTGCATTGGCCCTGCCAGGTCTATATGTATTCTAGACCAAGGTGCTTATGGTGATTCCCATTCTAGAGTTGGTGCCGAAGGGGGTGCAGGTTTGGATTCCTGACAAGGTATACAAACTGCAACCCATTTTCAATTTCCTTATCCATTCCCGGCCACTAGGTATAACTTCTGGCTAATGCTTTCATTCGTACTATCCCTGGGTAGCCCTTATGCAACATTCTTAAGACTTGTTCTTTCAGCTTCCCAGGTATCATAACTCTATCCCCCCACAACAAACACCCTTTAATTACAGACAGTTCATTTTGCCAGACTTTAAATGACTTAAAGTCAGCTTCCAGCACTTCTTCTGGTCATTCCCTCAACACCCAGTTTAAAATACGTGCCAGAGTTTTGTCTTTGGGTGATTGTTTGGCTATCTCTGATGCTGTGATAGGACCGGTGGCGATGTCTTCAATGAGGAGCATGGATGTGGCTGGAGCTGGGTCTTCAATAGGTTTTGGAAGGGGGCAATGGCTGAGTGTATCTGCATGAGTTATGGTCTTGCCCGGTCGATGAATAAGGTGATAGTTATCTGCAGCTAAGAAACAGTCCATCTTGTCATTCTGGGGAATAATATGTTTGGTGTTGGTTTGTTTCCTGCTATGATGCCTAGGAGTGGTTTGTGGCCTATGACTAGTTCAAATTGTCTCTCATAAAGATATTCATGAAAATGCTTAATGCCTGCTACTGCAGCCAGTGCTTTCTTATCTAGCTGGCTGTAATTCCATTCAGCTTTGGATAAAGTTTTTGAGTAGAAGCAATGGGTGCTTCTCTGCCATTCAGGAATTTATGGCTGCGAATGGCCCCTATCCCAAAGGGGGATGCATCACATATTAGTGAAAGAGGTAATGTTTCATTACATTGTACTAGAACACTATTAGAAGTTAGGAATCCTTTTATGGTTTCAAATGCAGTTGCTTCTCTGCACCCCCAAGTCCATTCTGCTTTTTTATCAAGAAGTCTATGAAGTGGTTCAGCAACTGTCACTTTCTGTGGTAGAAAAATACTGTAAAAATTTAAAAGTCCCAGGAAAGCTTGTAATTCTATTTTGTTTATTGCAGTAGGAGCTTCCTTAATTGCTTTTATTTTACTATCTATGTGTGTACCTGTCTCATCAATTAGATATGCCAGAAATTCAACACTTGGTACTGCTATGTGGCATTTCTCTTTTTTGATTTTAAGGTCAGCTTCTTGAAATCTGCTCAGGACTAGCCTTAGTCTTTGTTTAAGTTGTTCTTTGTCCTCAGCTGCCATGAGGACATCATCAAAATAAGATACCACCCTCACAATGCCCTGTATTAGGCGTTCCATTAAGCTTTGAAATAGTCCTGGGGCTATGCCAACCCCAAATTGCAGACTTTTGCATTTGAAAGCATCCCTGTGGGTTACAATGGTCTGAGCTTCTGCTGTTTCTTCATCCACAGGTTGATAGGCTTGAGCCAAATTTAATTTGGCAAAAAATTTCCCTTTTCCTATTGAATGCAACAGATGTTGTACTACTGACACTGGATATGGACAGGGTGTGGTATGCTGTACTAAGAGATATTAGTCCACCTTAGTAGACCAGTCCCGCAGTCCCATTCTAGCCATTGCCTCTTTAGCAGAGTGCACCTTTTGTTCTGACATACCATTACTAGAAGGGTGATTAGGAGCTATCAGGACATGGCGAATACCTTGCTCTGCTAGGAACAGCTGAAAGTGTTTTGAGGTCAGCTGTGGGGCATTATCTGAGACCACTAGATCAGGTAGCCTGTGAGTAGCGAACAACTTCCTTAAGGCCTTTATTAATGCTTCCACTGTAGTAGATGGCATTAAGATTACCTCTAACCACTTAGAAAAGGCATCAATGACAATTAAGAAACTCTGGGCCTGCGAAATCCACATATATGCAAGACCAGGGACCTTTAGGCTTTTTCCACTCTCGAACGGAGGCCTGGAATGGAGCAGCCCTAGATTTCTGGCAGTGATTGCACCCGGCCACTTATTCCACAATGCCTGATCCATGCCTGGCCACCAAGCATAGCTCCGCCCCAATGCCTTCATACACACGATCCCTGGGTGGCTAATATGTAGGGCTTCTAGCACTGGTTCCTGTAACTTGGGAGGAATAACAACCCTATTTCCCCATAGTAAACACCCTCTTAACGTGGAAAGTTCGTGCTGTCTTATCTTAAATGGCCTGAACTCTGGATTCACTGACCCCTGTGGCCACCCCCTGCATACCTAGTCTAAAACTTATTAAATATGGTCTTTAACAGAGTGTTTGGCAATGTCCATAGCTGATAGTGGAAAGTGGATATCTTCGATGAGCAGGATCTGGTGTGCAAGTGCTGGATTTTCAACCAGAATAAGACCTGGGCAACTGCTCAAAGCATCTGCATGGCACAAATGTTTACCTGGGACATGGATTAGTGTATAATTATATGAAGCGAGAAATACCAACTACTTTGTCAAGCATGGCGAATGGATTTGTGGTGTCTGGCGGTTGCCTACAAGTAGTCCCAAAATAGGCTAGTGGTCAGTAATAAGTTCAAAGGGGCGACCATACACATGGAAACGTTTAACAACTGCTACAATTGCCAGGGCTTCTTTGTCCAATTGGCTATAATTGCATTCTGCAGGAGATAATGTTCTTGGAAAAAACACAATTGTCAATTCAGCTCCACTTAGTAACTTGTGACTAAGCACCGCTCCCACCCCATAAGGTGATGCATCGCAGGCAAGTGTGAGGGGAAGACATTCACTATATTGGATAAGAACCTTGTCAGATGTAAGCAAATTTTTGATAGTCTTTAATGCCTTAGATTCCTTTTTCTCCCAAACCCATGGTGTGTTACTGTCCAAAAGTCTGTGTAAGGCTTTGGTTATTGAAGATTTGTGTGGAATAAATATGGCATATAAATTCACAAGTCCCAAAAATGCTTGCAGCTGTGTTTTGTTGGTAGGGGCTGGTGCTTCTCATATAGCTTCAACTTTAGATGATCAGCGTCTATCAAAAATCCTAAAAATTCTAACTGAGGTACAGCAAAATGGCATTTTTCCTTCTTTAATTTAAGCCCTACTTTTTGGAATTGTCCTAGTACTACTCTAAGTCTATCCATCAACTCAGTTATGTTTGCAGCAGATACCAGTACATCATCAAAATAAGGGATAATCTCTGGTATACCCTGCAGAAGATGCTCCATTAAGCTTTGGAATATGCCAGGGGCAGCACTGATGCCAAATTGCAGGCATTTACACTTAAATGTGCCCCTATGGGTCACTATCATCTGCGCCTCAGCAGAGGCCTCATCCACAGGCAGTTGCTGGTAGGCCTGAGCCAGATCCAGCTTGGCACAGATTGACCCCCTGCCCAAAGAATGTAAAAGGTGCTGAACCACTGGCACTGGGTAAGCACTCTGTTGTAAAGCTAAATTAATCGTACTTTTGAAATCCTCACATAGATGAATTGAACCATCATGCTTAATGGGAATCACTATTGGGTTTCCCGACGTGCATGGTCCACTGGTTCAAGAATCCCTTGAGCCAGGAGCTTATCAATTTCTGCATCCACTTTTGGCTTAAGTGCAAATAGTACTCTTCTAGGTTTTAGACGCAAAGGAGTTACCTGGGGATCCAAATTAAAGGCAATAGGAATACCATTGTATTTGCCTAATCCCCCATCAAACACAGTGGCAAATTCTTTAGTTAAGGTTTCTAAGTAAGAGCCATTTATATTGTTGATGCAGTGATGCCAAGCCCAAAGGATTCGAACCAATCAAGCCCTAATAGACTAGGGAGGAACCTTCCACAATGACTAATTGAAGTCACCCTGTAAACTGTTTAAGCTGAACCCTAAATTTCCCTGACCCAATAATGGGGATAGCCTTACCTTGATAATCATTAAGTTTTAGAAAACAAGGTTTCAGATGTTTCTTTGCTATTTTGGGCACTAATTGTTTAATAGTGCCCCATGACACTAAGGATAAAGCAGAACCTGTGTCAATCTCCATCTGACAGGGTCTTCCCTCTTTGCTAATGGTGAGGTGAATTTTTTTTCCTGATGGCAGGAGTATTTTGACTAATGCCCAATTTATTCAGGTGATTATCCCTGATAATTGTGAAATAGCCAACCCCTTTTCTTGGTTGTTTCCAAGGGTTTCTCTTCTCAAAAGATTGCCTTGGCTGTGAAGAAACAGCTGGCATAATGGACCTACAGACCCTGGCTATGTGCCCTTTTTTACCACAGAGCTGACAATCGGCATTTTTAAATCTACAGATTGTGCGTGCATGGTTCCCACCACAGCCCAAACAACCTAATTGTCGAGGGTGTCTGTCAAAATTCCGACTTTTACCTTTTGTAGTTTTGAGACGGTGGATGTCATCATCTTCGTCTGTTTCTTCATCCGTCTCAATCTCACCATGGTGAATAGTTGTGGATTTGTTGCCCCCCTGCAAGTTGCCCATTCATCTCCTGGATTTGACCTGTGGATTTATTTGATAGCTCTGCAGCTCGTGCTTCATCTAACTCTGTCTTGTAACGTTAGTTCAGGCTTAGCAAACAATCTCCTTTGAGGCCTCAGATCTCTTATGCCACAAACTAAATGATCAAGGAGGACGTCATCTAAATTCTTAAATTCACAATTGATAGCTGCAGCTCATAATCTAGCCACAAATTGGTTAACAGATTCTTCCTCAGTTTGACTGCGGTGCAGTGGTGGGATTCAAAAAGTTTTACTACTGGTTCTGTGGGTGTGGCTTGATGGATATGATGTGGCTTGGTGAGCGTGGCTTGGTGGGTGTGGCAGGGGAAGGATACTGTAAAATCCCTATTCTCTCCCCACCCCACCCCACCCCACTAACCTGATTTCCAGCTCCATTCTCCTGTGCAGGGCAACAAAAGAAGTCCCAGTTGATCAGCTGGGACTCTGGAGGCAGAGAATAGATGGGGGTAGGGCCAATCAGAGGTGATATTCCACACTACTCAAAATTTCCACTACCGGTTCTCCAGAACTGGTCAGAACCTGCTGAATACCACCTCTGCTGCGGTGGTAAAAAGCATGTCGTCTTGTTATTTTTGAAGGCAGAGCTACATAATTTAATTAACTCTTTAATTTGCTTAACAAAGTTTCCCAAGGCACAGACTGAATTTCCTGAGGTGCCACAAGAGACCTTGCAGTCTCAAACATTTCTGAGCCACAAAAATTAAGGAATAATGTTCTTTTGCGGCTCTCTGCAAGGTCTACAAAGGCATTAGCCTCCCAAAAACATTCAAATCGGGCTATAAAAGACTCCCAAGATTCCGTGCCAGAGTTAAAAGGTGCAAAATTGTTAGGCAAAGCCATTCTGTCAAATTATAGCCTCCAGGCGCGTGGATACTTTCACTAGTTAGAGACCGGCTGTGAGAAATTGTTGACGTCGCCTCAGTGACTGCTCTTTTTTTTAAGCCTCTCTCTCTCTCTCTCTCTCTCTCTCTCTCTCTCTCTCTCTCTCTCTCTCTCTGGGACAGCGATTGTTAACAAACCTCCCTTTGGAGGTAGTGACCAGCTGTAGTGACTGCTCTGTTCAGCTCTCTCTCTCTGAGGCAACAATTGCTAACCAGCCTCAATTTGGAGGCAGGAATTAGCTGAGAGGACTGCTATTTTCAGCCTCTCTCTGAGACAGCGATTTGTAACACGCCTCAATACGGAGGCAGGAGTACTGAGAAGACTGCTCTTTCAGCCTCTCTCTCTCTCTGGGACAGCGATTGCTAGCAAGCCTCAATTTGGAGGCAGGAACCAACTGACAAAGGCTGCTCTTTCAGCCTCTGTCTCTTTCTGAGGCGCGGTTCGCTAACAAGCCTCAATTCGGAGGCAGTGACCAGCTGAGATTAGATTAGCTGTCAGCAACCTCTACCCCACCTTCGTTGCCTGTAATAAATTCTGAGATATTGGCAGGGAATAACCAGGCAAGACAAGCTAATTAGTTGCCAACTGTTTATTAACGCTAACAGTGAACAGCTCAACTGACCGTATGTCAACAACGAACAGGGAATTATATATACTAGCTGCTTCAGCCAGGCAGCCAATCAACTGTCAGGATAGTGTCCTCTGTCTGCTCCGGACTGAAGACTTCAGACACGACAGATATGAACTTGCAAAGAAAGGATTGAAAATTTCACATTTGTTGTACATGGATGATTTGAAGCTGTTTGGTAAAACAAAAAGTGAACTGAATTCACTAATTGAAAGCTCAAAAGAATTTAGCCAGGACATCGGCATGCACTTTGGAATTGATAAATGTGCAACAATGGCAATCAAAGCAGGCAAGGTCATAGAAAATGATGGAATAGAACTTGAAAATGAAGAAATGATAAAGGCAATGAAACCAGAAAAAGCTACAAGGGAATTTAGAAGCCTTTGATTTAATACATAATAAAGGCAAGGAATCGACTTTTTATATTAATCATCATCGACCATCTGCGATCGTCAAATCCCACATTGGAGGTCCTGATCTCAGAGCGCAGCCCTGCTAATTCACGCAGTAGCCTAATTTCTAAGATCGCTGACCAAAGACAAGGGGATCCGTGAGAAGACAGACCTAATCCCTATGATCGCTAGCTGATGATCTGAAGTAATGAGTGAAAATTAACCTTCTGTCAAAAGACTTTCACCTTTACCTTCAGCCTAATATATGCCCGATGACAAGAAGATCCGTGTGAAGACAGATCTGGTTCCCAAAAATCGCTAACTGAAGATACAAAGAAACAAGTAAAGAGTAACCTTCTGCCAAAAGACTTTCATCTATACTTCCAACCTAATATATGCCATCTTCCTGTACCCCCCAAGACCATCCAAACCAAATCTTCTCCTCTTCCTCCCATTCTCTTCCTGCCCCAATTTTTCCCAATATAACTCTGTTTAATTGATTAACTGATCTTACTAAATGATTAATTAATTTTTACAATTATTTATCATTAGTAATATATTATAGATTATCATAGACTAGTGGTTATTTATTAGTTTGGTTAACTATTTTGAATATTAGTATGATTAGTATGTTTTGTGCAAATTAATGATTAGGACAATTAATTAGTGTAATTAATTATTAGGATGATTATTGATTAGTTAAATTGATTGACTAGTGTGATTAGTATAATAGACTGTTTGGCATGATATTACTTTATTGATTACCATAATACCTTGTTTGTTTGAACAACCTAATCAACAAACCATCTCAACAAACCCACCATGCCAGGAAAACAATCCAATGTCAAACCTCAACCTAAAAAGAAAGAAACCCCCTACTAAAGAACCACAAGACTCTTGCTCTTGCTTTATTTGTAAGGAATCTTTAAAGGAGAATGAAGATTGCACCAAATGTTCTCTTTGTAACAGCTACGCTCATCATAATTGCTTAGGATTACGCAAGCAAAAAACATCCGCCAATGCTTTTTCATATTTCTGTCTGCCATGCAGACCCAAACTAGAAAAATATATTACTCTGTTTGAAAGAGTCGATATTATTGAAATATGTATAATGTCCCCTGACATATTGTAGCATCCCTGGATGCCATACAAACTAGATTGGCAAACCTTGAAAAAAAAAGAGACAGCACTAAAAAATGAATATCAAACATCTACAGACCATATCTCTATTCAACAACCGCAACCAAAACCCAATCCACAAAAAACAACAAATCCTACAAATATTGATATCCCCATCCTCATCATAGAAGCTGTTGAGCATGAACAGAAGCGATCAAATGCCATCTTATTTGGTCTAGAAGTCAATGACAATGATGACATCTCTAATGTTCGAAACATCATCAGAGAAAATCAAGCATCAACCATCTCCCCTGAAGAAATACTTGATATTTCCCGTGTCAGTCCTGAGCTTACAAACCAAGATGGCTTGATGATCCCACGCCTATGCAGGGTTGTTTGCAAAAATGAAACAAGCAAACGCAGATTCATTTTCTCAATAAATTCACTCGCAAAGAATAATAACAACCATAAGAACCTTCGTTTGCTGGTCAATTTGGACAGAAAAATAAGGAAGCTTATGACTATGAATCATGCCTTGCATCTTAAAAGTGATGTTGATTGATTATATTTACCAAGAGCAGAGGGTGGTTGAGGTCTCCTACAAGTAAAGCAGACTGTAGAAGAAGACACAGTTTGAATGACTACATCCAGAAAAGTGAAGAGCCAATGATTAAGGAAATACACAAAGGAGGCCTTTTGAAGATAACCAAGTCAAAAACTGAATACCAAAAAGAAGTAATTGAGAAGCGAACTGAAAATTGGAAAAGCAAAGCTATGCATGGCCAATACCTGAAAAGTATTGAAGGTAAAGCTGACCAAAAGCTTACTTGAACTGGCTAAAATCAGGAATACTGAAAAAAGAAACCGAAGGTTTTATTTTGGCTGCCCAAGAATGAGCATTAGCCACAAATTGCATGATAGCAAAGATTCAGCATGTTACCACCAACAGCAAATGCTGCGTCTGTAATGAGAAAGATGAAACAGTTGACCATTTAATCAGTGCAGCAAAATTTCACAATCTGATTACCTAGAATGCCATAACTGAATTTCTAAAATCATTCACTGGAAACTGTGCCAAAAATTTGGATTTGAATGTAGTGACAACTACTGGGAACATCAGGTTGAGAAGGTTCTGGAGAATGAAAAAGTCAAGATCTTGTGGGACTTCAGAATTCAGACGGACAGGCACTTGGCTGACAACACACCTGACATAACAATAGTTGAAAAGAAAAGGTTTGGTTCATTGAACCTGGTGATGCACAAATTGTAGACATGCAGCAAGAAAAAATCACAAAGTATCAGGACTTACAAATTGAAGTTGAGCGACTTTGGAAAAAAAAATTGTGTGTTGTCCCAATTGTAATTGGAGCCCTTGGAGCAATACCTAAAGGGTTACCTCACTATTTGGAAATCCTGAATTTATCAGACTTAAATACCCTTATTTTACAAAAAACCACCCTCCTTGTAACAGCTTATATCCTCTGACACTACCTGAACAGTTCCTAGGTCCTTGGTTAGGACTCGAGCTGTTGAGCTACCAACCAGCCCCAAAGGCTGTGAATCTCACTAAAGATATAACAACAACAACAACAACAACAACAACAATAATACAAATTAAAGTGTGACTGAATGGTGGATTGAAAAAAAATTGCAAGCTGCCTGGAGTCACTTACGTGTGAGTTGGATGGTTACTTAAATTTATTTAAATAAATAAAAATATAATCCTATCATTTTGGGAGTATATTAAACTCAATGAGACTTACTTCTGAGTAAATACATTTCAGGATTGGGTGCAGTGTTTAACATAGGTTGGTGTTTACTTGGTAACTGAAGTCCATAGCAAGTGTTGTACTCTCTCTAAAAGTAACTGGTCCTGTTTTACAGTCACTCATTGAATTTTAAAGTCATTTAAGCTAGGCAGGATAATCACTTCATATTGACAGTACTGTGGATAAAGATGGCAGCTTCCCAGCCGTTCCTCCTGAATCTTCCAATTTCCCCATTTCTTCTAGATCCTGTAAGCCAATCAGTTTTCTTTGAGAACAGGAGGTACCCTTATTTTCTGCTTATGTAGAAGCAATTGAAAACTCTAGCTTCTTGTAGTAGCCAATGGTCTGGAGCCTAGCCTGTTCTACACTTGTGATTTCTAGACAACTGACAATTGGAAATGTCCAAATATATGCTATCCTATTTAGGAAAAAGGCAATTTATTTGAACCACTTTGATAGGCATTTTAAGGACATAGTTCCCACGTTGTGTCAAACTGTGGATAACCAGAAAATTATTTAGGGAATAAATCACAATGGCTGGATTCACACAACCTGAAGGGAAAATCTGACTTAATGAGTGAAGTGTATTGAGTCAAATGTGTAAATCATATCTTACAGTTTTATGTATTTTGTGTATTTTTCACTGATATTAGGGTTACATCTTTTCAGGAGAAAAGATTTGCTAGAACCATTTGTGACTTATAAAATATACCAAGATGAACAAATATGGCTTTTCAAGATTTTGCAGGTATCTTTTCCAGTCTGTCAAACCTATTAATGTGGGAGATAGCATGCATGAAACAAGATGGATCCTTTGAAAAGATCCAGTAAGAATAATAGTGACAATTCACTTAAACCAGAGTTGTAGCGACCAGGGGAATTGATAAAAGTCTTATTTCCATACAACATTAAAGCATACATTTATTTCATACATCATACTTAAACCCAAATTAAATAATATACATTAAGGATAACAACAATTGCAAAGTTTAGGAATGCTAATACTGGAGGAAATTTTTTAACTACAGCTAACTACTAACATTACTGGCTACTAATTAATTAGCACAAGTACAAACTACATTTTAGAATTCTCTATCATAGATAAAGAGGGAGCTTAAACTTGTGACCTAATTAGGAGTTCACAGTTAAGTTTGCTCTAATTTGCTAGCCACAATATTCCTTCAGGAAGTGTCAAAGCGAAAACATTCAGCTTTATAAATTAGAGGAAATTAATTGTGTTTTTCTGTTGCCAGCATACTTTATTTACAAAATAACTAGAAACAAAAGAAACAGCAGTACATTGTAGAAGCAAGCGAAAAAAAAGCTATAACGAAAAGTGAAGTAGAAGTAAAACTCCTCGCCTGCACACATGCGCAGTAAAACAGAGGATCACAAGACACTCATATCTTGTTACTATGGAAACCTTGATAATCAGTCCGGCTCATTCTGTAAACTTCTTTGGAAGCTCATCAGACAATCAAAAACAAACGCAGTGACACCCCCTTCTTTGTCTGATGAGCGGACATCAGGTAAGGCACATCTTCTTACGCAGGTATTCAGCTGCAAGTGGCTTATTGATGTAACCTAAAAATTGTAATATAAAATATTTCTGCAAAGCGTTAGCAAAATTCTCATTCATTTGCTTATTTGGACCAATGTAAACAATATCATCAACATAAACAAGAATTATCTCATATGCATTCCCAGATCTTTTTGTGAACACGCATTCATCAGTTTCGGATTTAATAAAACCCATTAAATTTAGTTTGTCAGTAAGACATAAATACCATATTAAACCAGACTGTTTCAGACCATAAAGACTTTTGTTTAAGAGCCAGGTATCCCTTTCTTGCTTCCGGAACCCTGGAGAACCTCTGACGTCAATTTATTCATCCAGGAGAAATTGCAGGCATAAACACCTTGAGTTGCTTTAGATTGTCCATTTCAGCCTGCATTGCCTCATACCATTTCTCTTGCTCTGAGTCAGGAAGATGCTTAATTTGCATGAAGTTGTCAGGAGGCAATGTAACAACACAAAAAGGTAAAGGTGCTTTTGTCAATTGCCATGAATATCGCTTCAGAGGGATCTCCTTATTGACCCTCTCGGAACGTCTCGGAACAACGGTCCATTCTTCTTCTGTTTTGTCCTCGTCTTTTTCCTCGTCACTAACCTCAGCATCGATGGCTTGCGAAGATAGAACCTCTGGCTGAGAAAAACTAGTTGATGGCACATCCGCCTGATAATCTCGATCATTAGACTGCATAACATCATCTCTAGGAAAATAAACTCCAGGATCATTGGAGTGAATCCTGGACCAATCAGCATCTTCTTCAAAAGTAAAGGATTGAGAAACCGCATTTACATTTCTGGAGTCAACGAACTTGCTGCATCTGGAATTGTCATCAATATCCATGAATCTCAGCCTTTTTGCTGCTGGACCTCCTTTCTTTCTTTGAGCTAAAGTAATATTCACCATAGCATATGAACCAAAAATATGGATATTTCTCAAATTGGGTTTATATCCATATAACATGAAGAAAGGTGTCTGATTTATTACACTGCTCCAGTTACGGTTAAGGATGTAGTTTGCATATTTAATTGCTTCACCCCAGTATGGGAAACTCAGATTAGCATCTTTTAGGAGACAACGCATCATGGTTTGCAGTACTCCATTTCTGCGTTCCGCCACCCCATTTTCTGAAGGAACATAAGGAGCTGAGGTCTGGTGCAGAATTCCATTCTTACGCATCCAGTCCTGAAAACGCTGGGACATGAATTCAGCACCGCGATCACTTTGAATTCTAGCGATGTGAATACCATGTTGAATGTTGATATAAGTTGCAAAGTCTTTAAAGATCTAGCGATGTGAATACCATGTTGAATGTTGATATAAGTTGCAAAGTCTTTAAAGATCTGAAAGGTCTGATTTTTCCTTCATAGGAAACACAAATCCATATCTAGAATAATTGTCAACAATTGTTAAGAAATATTTTCTACCATCAAGTGTTGGTGCAAATGGACCTATTATGTCAGTATGTACCAAATCAAAAATGCGTGTTGACAGGCATGTAGCGCGTTTTGGAATGACTGCTGCCTTGGATTTGGCTTTCTTGCAGACAGCACAATCCAAGAATACCTTACACCCCTTCAGATCCAAACCTTTTACGAATTCTGGCATCTTGCTAAGAACACGAAAACTGGCGTGCCCCAATCTTCTATGCCACTTATGGATACATCTGGAATGCAAAAGTTTACCTGTTAGTGAATTTTCAACATTCTTATTAGGAACCTTAAGCTTGCTTTGAGCAACCTGTTTCTGACTTTTGTTGGTTCTAGAAACCTTTGGGATAGCAACAGGATCTCTCTCTGAAACATCTCTCTCTGGGCCTGTGCTCCCTCTTATTGGAACAGGTATACTTGCCTGTGCTTGCGAAGTAGACTTCAGCTTTAGGTAATAAATACCACCACTTAATATGGTTTCGGTAACAATATTACCTTCTTTCACCACATAACTTGCTTTTTCAAAATGGTGAACCTGGTACTTGGATACTCTCGACAAATGACTCTGACTAAGCAAACTGCTGGTTGCTATTGGTATATAATAAACATCAGGAATAGATGCATCTAGCTCTTCAATGTAAACAGTTCCTTTTCTTTTGACCTGAACAGTATTATTGGAAAAAGTGTACAGTTCACACATGTCAGGTTCAGGTTCGTGCATCTCTGTGAAAAGATCTCTTCTGTAGGTAACATGCACTGCTGCTCCACTGTCCAAAGTCCAGAGATGTCTTCTGTCATAATCCGAACTTCCTTCGTTGGTTAACGCCAATGTGATGTGTGGAGTTTGTAGATCACACCTGGAACCACGATGACTTTGTCTTTCACCTCTGCCCTTGCTTCTGGAATCTGTTCCTCTGGCCTGGTACGTGACAATGCTGGAGTTCACTGGAGACAATCACGGACGATATGTCCCAGATGACCACAGGCATAGCATCTTGGCATCCTTAGAACGAAGACTTTTCCTTGGAAATTACGCCTTGGATCTGGAGCTCTCAATGCAGGTGGTCCTCTCAAATGTGGTGTGGTGTGCATGAATGCTTCTTCTTCAGTTAAAATTCTGCATACATGATCAACTGTGCGCTGAACAATAGGCACTTGATTAATCTTTGAAATGGCATCTTTCCGTTCATGATTCAATGAGTTAATAATAACTTGCGCTGGTTTAGCAATGCCTGCTTGGACACCAGGAGGTGCTGGAGCTGGCATAGGTGCCGGCACTGGCTGGTTTGCTGGAGACATCTGTACAGCAGACTGACTCCTTGACAAGTTTGTAAAAGCTCTTTGTAAATTTTGTAAATGTTCATGTATTTCACGCAAATCGCCAGCAGATGGTGCTGCAACATTAGAAATGGCAGAAGCTCTTGCTTTTTCAACTGAGTCAGCATCACGAGACATATCACAAGGTAGCTGTGATATAGGCATAGCTCTCTGCTCTGATTGGTCTGACACCACTCCCATGTGACCAATTTGTGGGTGGACCCTTGGCTTAAATGAAGAAGGCAAGATGGAGTACTCAGGAACTCTAATTACACCCTTATCTGGCTGAAAAGACAGGGCATAGGCCTTGGCTTGCTGTAGGCTGTGTTCATAAAATGCAATCTGTTGCATATAATCCTGCAACTCAGGACTCAATGTTGGCTCAGGACTTAATGGAGAATAATAAATTTCACCTTTCTCTTTTCGTGAAAAATGATCAGCTGCACATATAACTTTAGATTTAGCACCAAGCTTCTCATATTCTTGGGCTTCTGGCTTCTCAGGCTGATTTTGATAGCATGCATCATAAATAAAACTTGGTACAGACCTGCTTTCTTTCCTCCGATAGCAGCCTCCTCCAGATGAGTAGCGGTAGCCAGCGGTCTTATCTCCTCCTTAGGTATTTCAGAAAATGATAATAAATCTTCCTCTGACCGAGTTCTCTGCCTTGTTTTTCCTTTCTTTCGTGGCATTGTAGAGGTTATTAAAGTTACTCACAAATTCCTCAGAATGTTGTGAGCTAACAAAAACAAATTTAGCCGGCAAACAAAAAACATAATAAACCACCCTCTGCTACCATGTGAAAACATTCAGCTTTATAAATTAGAGGAAATGAATCATGTTTTTCTGTTGCCAGCATACTTTATTTACAAAATAACTAGAAATAAAAGAAACAGCAATACATTCTAGAAGCAAGCGAAAAAAAACTATAATGAAAAGTAGAAGTAAAACTTCTCCCCTGCACACATGCGCAGTAAAACAGAACATCATAAGACACTCATATCTTGTTATTATGGAAACTTTGATAACCAGTCCGGCTCATTCTGTAAACTTCTTTGGAAGCTCATCAGACAAACCAAAACAAACGCAGTGACAGGAAGAACCTTCTTTCTAGAATTTGGAATTTTAAACTGATATATAAATAAAATGATAATGCAACATGAAAATTATTGCGTTCTGAGACTTTTATTGAGCAGTTCTCACTCAGGTCCACATTTCCAGCAGGAATGCGGACCACTCCTATTGGCTGATGCTATTTGACAGCTGACTATAAAAGGGAGCTGTCAGTCAGCATCAGTTGTTGCCTGTCAGCCGGCTGTCCTGTTAGCTTGCGGCAGCCATGGCAACCCTTTATTTTTAAATAAAGATACTGCTGAATGTTGCTCTGTGTTGCCTCTTTTCTTCCCACTGCCTATTTTATACTGGCAACAAAGGTGGGATCCAGCTAAAGAGACATCCGAGCATGGTCACTGAGCTGAAAGTCACTACTTGAGCTGAAAGTCACTATTTGAGCTGAAAGTCACTATTCGAGCTGATTGTCACTGTTCGCAAATGCAAAGGAAAATTTCTCTCAGCAGCACTGGTACAACCTGAAAATGAGATGACTTCAATCCCTGCGTCCTGCCTTTCAGACTGACATCGGAGACATGGGAATCCTACATAAATAATTTTGACTGTTTCTTGGACACCACTGGCCTAGCCGGGATTTCTGCTCACAGAAAAAAGGCTTACCTTTTAAGTTTTTGCGGAGCTACTGTAATTGATGCTGCTCCTGTGTTGCTGGCTCCACAATCAGTAAAGACTGCCCTGGGAGGAATTGCAGGAAATCCTTTGTAATCACTATTCCCCTAAACCCTCTCGAATTGCCAGGTGTCATGCTTTTAGAAGACGGACCCAGGCTAAGGGAGAGACTATTAGCATGTATATAGCAGCGCTGAGAACAGCCACCTTACATTGTGGGTTTAGGACCACTTTGATGATATGCTATTAGACCAATTAGTCTGTGGGGTGAGGGACCTAAGACTGCAGAGATGCCTTCTTGTTAAAGACGGTCTCACCCTTAAAATGGCTATAGAAAAATCTCAAGTTGCTTAGCTGTCAACACTCTCAGCAGCAAAGATTCAAGGAAATCCTATCAGCCACAGTAGCTCAGCTGTTCACTATGACAAAGCCTTTCCCTAAGGAAAACTCTGACGAAGCTGGTGATGTTAATTGCCTCAGACAGCCTAAAGGCACTCAGAGAAAAAACTAGTCTGCCACCATCAGTCCCCACGGTCTCAGCCCATCTACTTGAACTGTGGGGGAAATTACTTACCTGCAAGTTCAGGGATGCCATTTGCTTAAAATGCCAAAAGAAAGATCACTTGGCCAGAACTTGTCAGGCTGGGAAAACTTTCAACCAGCCCGAACAATAATTCCCTCAACCAACACAACATTTCCAGAAGCAAGTAGAAGACTGCTTCACATGCTACCAAGCTAAGTTACTAAACAAAAATTCTAACAAAATAAGTGTCATTATTTCCTTAGAAGGTAAACCTTGCAAGATGGAGGTAGACACTGGCTTAGCACCAGAGGTGGTATTCAGCAGTTTCTGACCAGTTCTGGAGAATCGGTAGCGGAAATTTTGAGTAGTTCGGAGAACCGGTAGTGGAAATTTTGAGTAGTGTGGAATACCATGTCTGACTGGCCCCGCCCCCATCTATTCTCTGCCTCCCGAGTTCCAGCTGATTGGCTGGAACTTCTTTTGTTGCCCTGCACAGGAGAATGGAACTGGAAATCAGGTTAGTGGGGTGGGGTGGGGAGAGAATAGGGATTTTACAGTATCCTTCCCCTGCCACACCCATCAAGCCACGGTCACCAAGCCACACCATGTCCATCAAGCCACCCCCACAGAACCGGTAGTAAAAAAATTTGAATCCCACCACTGCTCAGCACTCTGCATTATCTCATGGAGCACCTTGAAGCAAATCCTCCCTCACATGGCAAAGAAGAGGCTTCAAGACTGCCATCTAGCTCTGCATGATTACCAGTGAAGACCTATTCCAGTCTTAAGATAAGACAAGTTTTCCATTCATTTCCAAAATTTTAAGGGTCGCTTGCCTTTAGTTGTAATAGATGGGGCCCTTCCAAGTCTGCTGGGGTTGGACTGGTTCCCTGCCCTTGGCCTTCATATAGGAAGCATTCACTCTATTAACAACCAGGAGGTGAATGCCTTATTTAATGACTACGCTGATGTATTCAGCGAGGGCCTTGGGTGTTATGTGAGAACCTCAATTTCATTCAATTTAGACCCCATAGCAGTTCAAATTTGCATGAAGCTTCACAGAGTGCCTATTGCCATCCGCCCAAAGCTGGACAAGGAACTGGATAAGCTAATTACCCAGGGAATTTTAGAACCTGTGAATTTTTCAAAATGGGAAATACTTATAGTCATGCCTCTCAAGAAAGATAGCTTAAGAATTTGCACTGATTATAAATGTTCAATCAATAAATATTTGCATATCAGCGCATATATTTGCATATCAGCGCATACCCAGTCCCAGTGAACCAGGGACTATTTTTGCAAAATTAGATATGTCCCAAGCATATCAGCAGCTCCCTGTTGACGACACAGTTGCTGAATTACAGACCATCGTAACTCACAGGGGTGCTTTCAGATACAAGCGTCTCCAATTTGGGGTCAGTGTGGCCCCAGGAATTTTTCAGTCATTAAGGGAGAGGTTATTACAAGGGTTACCTGGTATAATACCTTTTTTCGATGATATACTAATTTCTGCCTCTGACAAACCTTTCTCGATTGTTTCAGAAAAGCAGGCCTCAAATTAAAGACAGAAAAGTACATCATTGCTACACCACAAGTAGAATTCCTGGGCTACAAAATTGATGCCTCTGGCATCCACCCAATAGAATCGAAGGTACAGGCAATCCATGATGCCCCCACCCCATCAAACAAGACTGAACTTCAGTCTTTTCTAGGACTGCTTAATTTTTACACCTCCTTTTTTGCCTCACAAGGCTTCTGTAACAGAGCCATTTCATAGACTCTTAGATAAACATGCCACTTGGCACTGGGGCCCTAAAGAAGCCTTCGCTTTCAAGGCTGTCAAATCATTACTAACTTCAGATTCAATCTTGGTCCAGTTCTTTAGTCTTGATGTCAGATGCTTCACAATTCGGCATGGGCACTGTATTAAGCCACAGACTTTCCAATGGCTATGAGGCACCAGTTGCTTTTTCCTCAAGAACATTTTCTCAAACCAAACATAACTATAGCCAAATTGACAAGGAAGCTTTAGCTGCAGTCGCATCAGTAAAGAAGTTTCACAAATTCCTCTATGGTCACCATTTTGAACTTATCACTGACCATAAGACCCTCTTGGGATTCTTGTCAGGCAACAGGCAAACATCTCAGATTATGTCTCCTTTGCCTTGGCCATCCTCTGCTGCCAGCTTTTCACAGAGGAACTTTAGGAACACAGAACTACAGGGAGAGTGTGCTGGCTACAACTGCTGATTTGCTGCCACAAGCCCAGCCCCATTTAGCCCCATATTAAGCAGCAATAATCTAGGGGCTAAGAAGCTGTCAAGAAGGCTGAACAGTTTCTGTTGGCCAACTGTGTGGCAGGGCAAGAAGCCTGTTCTTCCTCTCTTCCCAACAAGAGATCCAGCTCCAGAAGAGGTAGATCAGCCAACCAGGAGGCAGCTGGCAAGTTAGAGCCAAGGCTATCTATTCTAGAAAACTTTTTAGAACTGAAGAAAAGGATGCTGACAGAATGAGGGCTCTGGAGAAACAAATTTCCAGAGTGCAGAAGGACAGGAAGGCTCAGCAGGAAAGTATTACATCTCTTGCCTTAACTGAAGCAGTTATTCCCCCAACCCATCCCAGCCAGCTTTGCAGACTAGTGTTGCAGTTCCTATGAACTGGTCACCAGAGGGTGATAGGGAACATTTTTCTATTTTTCCAACGGAAGGTCAGGTTGAGACAGAGCAGTTTCCCTTTGACTGTAGGGTTCCTGAAGGTGCTGATCCCCATGTTAGAGAGAGGGCTTTCACCTCCGAGGCAACTTTTACTTCCACTGCGGTGGGCTTCCGCCCAATAAATAGGCAGGGAACTGGTCTATCTGAGGAACTCAAATTCCTCATTTCACAAGCTATCTCCCAAGGAGTAGCCATGGGAGTCATGCTGATTTTGTTACTACTGAGTCCCCTCCTCAGCAGTCACATCACTATATGTATACTAGGGAGGCTGGGAGGTCACATGGGGCTTCATCTCCTGCCCATTCAGTCAGAAGCAAGGCAATTGTCTTAGAGGAAGTGGACCACATGGAGCAAGGGTTCTCAGTCGATGACCTTTGCCCCTGACTTCCCCACCTTTAATTGGACTTTTTCATCCAGCGCAGTTCAAGTCTCTCCTTCATAAGGCCAAGGCCATGGGCCAGATTGGGACTTCTTCATCCATACCTGTGGAACCATCGGGTCCTCACATGTCAGACAAGACTTAGTTCTCTGAACCCATTATTACGCAGGAAAACATCCCCTGCCCCAGATTTTTCCTTGAGGTAGTTCAGAGACAGTGGAACCAGCCTGGTACATTCCCTAAGCTAGGTAGCAATGACAGGAGGCATTTTAATATGGCTCCTTCTCTGTCAGACACTTTAGAGTTGCCCTCAATGGATGATCCTTTGGCCTTCCTTGTTTCCCCCTCAGCGGTCTCTTGGGACATTGCTTAGGCTCTGAAGGCTGAGGACAGGAAGGCGGAAATGAATTTCCGCTGGACACACTTAGCAAACGCCTGGATAGTTAAAGCGGCCACTGCCACTTCCTTTTTTGGAAGGACCTCCTTATTTTGGCTCAAGGAGTTGCATGCGAGGGTTCCTCCAGAGGAGACATGCATTCACCAAGACATTAATAAACTAGTGGCAGCAGCCAAGTTTTCAGCTGACTCCTCGCTGCATGCTGCCCATTTCTCATCTAGGTCTCTCGCCTCAAACAACATCTCCCCCAGACTTTTATGGCTTCACCAATGGCACCAAAACCAATGGAAGTTGGCTTCGGCTCCCTATAAAGGTTCTTCTCTCTTTGAAGAAGCCTTGAATCCATTGCTAACATAGAACAAGGATAAGCATAAAGCCTTGTCCTCTGTCACTAGGAGGGCTGATAGGCAGGCTTTGCCTTATGGGTATCACTCTTCCTTTCTTTAGCCTGACAATGTTTCTGATCACCCCTCCTTTCAGCAACCTTCCCCCACCCCAAGTCTGATTGACAAGACAGATCTACCTTTAGAGATATTTTCAGTCAACAACAGCAAGCTCAGGCCAAGCGGCCCTTTTGTGGAGAGGAGAGCATCCCTTTCACTGCTTCAAGTGACTGCCAGAGCTCTCCCCACATTGACGGGCGTCTATTTGCACACCAGTAGGAGAAGATGACTTCAGATTTGTGGGTTCTAAATACTCTAAGATTCGGCTTAACTCTGGAATTTCTCTCCATTCCTCCAAGACACTTTATCCATTGCCCCACCTCCAGAAACTCCATCAAGAGGGATCTCATGGACAAGGCGATTCAACATCTCCTGGACATCCAGGCCATCAAGTCAGTCCCAATATCAACAGGGGCACAGATTTTACTTGATTGTTTTCCTTGTTCCAAAGTCCTCGGAGGGTTCATTTGACATATAAGAGGTTCAAAATGCACTCTCTGCAGTCAAATTTGGACAGCATCAGGGAGGATGACCTCCTGTCATCCATCGATTTGATGGAGGCATAACTCCACATCATCATCCATCCTCGGCACCAACGGTACCACGGTTCTGTTACTCAGATCACCATTTCCAATACAGAACTCTACTGTTCAATCTAGCTTCAACCCTCAGGTCCTTCACAAAGATCCTGGCTGCACTGGCTGCACACCTCAGAACCATCCCAGTGTGCCTCCAGTGCTACCTGGACGATGTTCTCATTCAATTGTCCTCGCCCAAGCTTGCTCAGGAGGATCTGGAGTTGACAATCCATGTTCTCTAAGAACATGGATTCTCCATAAATTTTCAAAAAAGTCATCTGATACCTATCACTCGACTGATCCATTTAGGAGCTGTGATAGACACCAGGCTGTGCAAAATCTATCTTTCACAGGACAGTATCAAGTCCTTAGTCACTCAAATCAGGATGGAACATTTTGTTCCATTGGCAGTTCTCTCTCAGCTCCTGGGAAAGATGGTCTCTTATTCCATGGGCCCGATCACACCTAAGAACTCTGCAATAGTTCCTCCTACCATTCCAGAGAACAGGGAGCAGCAATTCCAATGCCAAGGTCAGGGTCCCATTGGAAACATTCAGATCCCTCAGATGGTGGATGTCCTCAGCAATAGCCAGGGGGACACTATTCAAGGAGCCCAGCCACCTGACTTTGACCTCAGATGCCAGCCTGTTCTAATGGGGAGCCCAACTCCAGCAGCAATTGGCTCAAGGACAATGGTCTCAGGCAGACCTGAAGAACAACATCAACTGGCTGGAGCTCCAAGCGATCCACCTCGCCCTTCAAAGCCACGATAGAAGGATAACACCTATTAATCTTGACAGATAATGAGGCCACAAAAGCACACAACAACCGCCAGCGGGCACCCATTTGAGGTCTCTCATGCATGAGGCGGACCACCTATTTCTCTGGGCAGAGACTCACCTGAGTCCCATCAAGGCGGAACACATCTCGGGGCTGGCAAACGTGCAGGCAGACTTTCTCAGTCAGAGCACAGTGGACCATCCGAGTGGCAACTGCACCCAGACGTTTTCCAGGAACTGTGCCAGAGGTTCGGCCATCCAGTCCTGGACTTATTTGCCATCCCGATGAACTCGCAACTGCCCAGATACTTCATGAGGTTTCAAACTCCAGGAGCAGAGGGAGTCAACACCCTTCGTTGTCCATGGCCCAAGGGCCTGTTGTATGCATTCCCTCCCCTCCCCATCATACTGGGAGTGATCAGGAAACTTTTCGTGGAGCAGGCAGAGCTCTTGCTTATCACACCCCATTGGCCCAGACGGCCATGGTATGTAGATCTCATCAATCTCTTTGTGTCCCAGCTTGGAGAATCCCTCAAGACAGGGTCTCCCTCAGCTAAGGGGTCTTGGTCCACTTGGAGCCTCACTGGCTTCAACTGACCACCTGGCCCTTGAAAGGCAGATCCTGACAAGGGACAATTTTTCAAGAAATACAGGTTTCCAGAAGGCCTTCCACCAATATAATTTACAATTCTACTTGGAGGGCATTCTACAGTTGGTGTGCTAAGTCAGGTCTGGACGCCACATCAGTTTCCATCCCTCAAATCCTGGACTTTTTGCAAAAGAGTCTAGATAAAGGGCTAGCCCCTAATACTATCCGAAGACAAGTGTCTTCAGTATTGACTTACGGGGCCTTACACTCCATAGCACACCCTCCAGTGTGTGCTCCTTTTTAACAGGAGTGATTAATTTAAAGTCACCTGTTGTTCACAGGTATCCAACCTCGGACTTAACAAAGGTTTTACACGCCCTTACCTTACCACCCTTCGAGCTTCTCAGGTCTATGAGTCTGTGATTTTTCTTTCAAGGTCACCTTTTTAGTTGCTATCACATTGGCCAGGCGAATCTCGGAATTGGCTGCTCTCTCCATAAGAGAAGAACTTTGTACCTTCCATTCAGACAGGATAGTTCTACGTCTGGATCCGTCCTTCATCTCCAAGATCAACTCCTGGTCCCACCGGGTCCAGGAAATAGTGTCACCAAACTTCTGTCCAAGTCCTTTCCATCTGCTGGAACAAAGCTGGCACACTCTGGACATAAGAAGGGCCTTACACAGATACATAAAGCAGGCTTTGCCTCACCGAAAATCCAAACCACTGTTTGTCTCATTTCAACCTTCCTCTTTGGGTTCAAAGGTCACTTCATCGACCATAGGCCATTAGATAAGGGTGTGTATTGCAAAGGCCTACAAGATGCAGTCGATTCCAGTCCCCAGACGATTAACCACCCACTCTACTCGAAGCGCTGCGACATATTCAGGAGACAATTGGAATTCCATTGAATTTCTTAGATCATCAATTTTAAAATTATGGAGTAGATTACCTCAATCAAATCCTCATGAATATTTGGATGAAATGGGATCTCATGAAAATTTGCTGAAAAAACTGTACAAATCATCCAATCTCCTATAAGTGGCACCCAAAGCAAAAATAACCAAAAATGAAGGTACTCAAGAGTTGGAAATCCAAAAGAATTTAACTACAGAAATTTTAGAAGTTTCTAATGATGTAAGCCTGAGAACTAACAGCTATTTACAAGGGTTAAAGAACCATCAGAATATGGTACAGAGAGATCATTGGCTTCAAAAAAATCAAAGAAAAGAAAGTCTTAGCTATTAGGTTACCAACAAAGAGGGGTGGATTAGCAAAAACCACAGAAAAACTTGCAGAAGATCAAATAAAACATAATTCACATACAGTGGCTGAAAAATGGTGGAAGCTCGCAGGGTGACAAATGCCTCTGGCTACCAAAGCAAAAATTGTAGAAAACAAAGAGAAAACTCTTGAGTTGGAGTTGGACACAGGAATTGGACACAGAAATTTCAGAATCTTTGGGTGATAAAAGCCTGAGAACTCTGAAAAGGTTAAAGAGCCATCAAAAATGGTACAAGAAGATCATGAGCTTGGAAAAAAGCAAACAGGAGAAGATATACTGTATTTCTTATATTCGTAACAAAAAGGCGACAATTTTCACAAAACATACAAAAACTTCAAGGAGAACGAGTGAAACCTACTACGCTTGCTCTCTTTGAGGTGCTCGAAGGTGACTCTCAAAGAAAAAAATAAGAGGAAGCAAAGATTCAGGAAGAAGATCCAGAAGGAAGTAGTTACAGGAATTTCAGAAACTTTAAGTGAAAAAAAGTTGAAGACTAAAAACCTTGTTAAAAGGTTAAAGTGGCATCAAAGAAAAATACAGGAAGATCTTGAGGCTGGGAGAAATGCAAGGGAAAAAAGCACTACTGGATGCTGAGCAGGTTTCTTTCCTTAAGAGGCTTGCTCAAGCATCAGTTCACTTCTTACAGAAGTACTCGGGGCGGAAGGATGGCCCCAGCTGGAAGGAACGTGGCTGCTGCAGGCTTGTTCTTTTGACCGGTAAAGCTTTAATGAATCTCTATCAGCTTTTATTTTCCTTTTCCCACATACTCTACTTATCCTCCCTGTGAGATAAGCTAAGAATCCAAGGAAATAGTAGGTGCCTGAATAATGAGAAGAGGAAGATAGACTGTCGTCTGGGAATGGAGCTTGACCTTACTTTTGTGGAGCCTACTAAAACTATTAACTAGGCCTTTTTTTTATTGTGATTGCTGAGGAGAGGACGATTCTTGAGTTACTTAGTTTACGCTGAGTGGTATTATTTACCAAAATGGTAAAGAAAGGTAAGAGGCAGAGATCTCAGTCTCTCTCTTCCCTAAGCCTCTGACAGAGCTTAATCATCCCAGGCCTCTTAAACAGCTTAAATTGGACGACTTCATGGAGAGACTTAATCCAGAATCTCAATTTGAACGTCGAACTTTGTCTCCATTGTCTTTACTATCGGAAGAGGAGGCCTCGGAAAGGGAGCTTTTTCATCGGACTCCAGATTCCATTCCCTCTCCTACTTCCAACTGTTTAAGGGAGGCCCTGACTTACTCAGACCTCAGAGAGATGATTTGTATCCAGAGTATGTTAACAGCGCATACAGTAGATTCAATTTACAACTTACTGACATCGATCAAAAGAGGATTTTTCAATTTTTAAACAAGTTTCACTCTGTAGATAAGGAAAGTAAGATTCCACACCTCCCTGAAGCACGGAGAGAGCGGAAGGGCTTACGAACTCAATTTAAACAACAAAGTACTACAAGCACTGATGCAAATTCTCATCAAGAAAGAAGGTTGTTAAGGAAACAAATTGCTTTAAGGATAAGGAAAATTCCATGCAACAGAGGACGATGGACTTCAAAGGAAAGGATAGCTCTCTCACTTGCACAGCTATTGAAATCTGACCCCTTATTAATAGATCTAATCAGATACGAAAAACTTCCCCAGCAAAGTAATTGCGTCCAATTAATTCTGCACTTTGACAGCAACACTATTCCAAATGCAGTAATGAAAAGGAAAGGATCTCTGCTTAGATTTGAAGTTATTCCTACAAGAGTTTTTTGGAGTGGGCCTATTAAACCGCTTCTACAAGGACCCAAAAAAACACCAATAATGGTATTTAGGAATCACTCTGTTACACCTAAGGTCTTTCTCTTGGAGTCTGGAGAGACTATGGAGGTAGAGCAGAGTAGGGAGATACCATACAAGAAGATCAGCACTGATAAACTTGAGGATGCTGTAATTAGTGAATTTGCTTCTTTATCTCCAAAGAAGCAAAGGATAATGTTAACTGAATTTGATTCTTTAAAATCTTCACTGGTGGATGCTTGCAGATCGACGGGAACAATTTTGTTCAGCAGGACAGGAAGGAAGGAAAACGACTCTTCAAAGAAACAAAGATCATAAATGTAGCGGCAGAAGTTCACTCTCCCCCAAGTGTACAATTGCCCTCACCTGTTTCGTCTTTTTTAAAGACGGATGAGGCAGTCCAGCAACCACCAGAATGCATTTCTGTCTCCCTTGGCACACCAGAGAAGGCGAAGGCAGAAATTCTGGAAGAGGGGATGGCACAAGGAGAGACGCTTCGGGGAGAATGACTAGATAACAAATGGCCGGCAAATGGAGTCTCTTATAGCCCTAGCCTTTCCCTTCTGTCTTAGAATATAGCTGGCTGAAAAGGCATAGAAAATTGGATAGACCTTATAAAGTTGATTTCAACATATCATCTTATCCTCCTTCAAGAAACTTGGCTGACCATTAATGATCCACAGATCAGCTTACCGGGCTTTGCCTCATGGCACAAACCGGCAAGCAAAGTTAATTTAAGAGGGAGGGCAATTGGGGGTTTAACTACGTTGGTTAAAAGGGATACGGGATGGAAGGGTGAGGAAATCTGTTTAGATCCTCAACCCCAATATATTTTGCCTATTAGGTTTTTGATCAGGGGGATGGATCTAATTTTAATCAATGTATATATCTCTCCTTTCTCATTACACCTCCTGGGAAGAGATTTGTGGGACGAATTAGATCTAGTATTAGCTAGCTTAAAGGGACATTTCCCTCGAGCAAAAATCATATTAGCTGGAGATACTAATGCAAGATTAGGTCCTTCATTGAAGAATTATATCGAGCGAGGCTTAGTACCCACTAGATATCTTTATAATGAATCTACCTGGGCCTCAATGGACATGAGGGTTAATAAATATGCCCAGGTTAATTTCTTTATTGTTTGTAAACGATATGCAAGTCCTCAGTGGCTCGAGTGATGGATATATATACCCCTATACTTTCCTGTCCAACAAAACATCAACTTCTATAGATTATATTTATACCTTCTCTAGTTTAGTACATTATTTCTCGGATGTGAGATTTATATTTAGAGAGGAAAGTGACCACTTTCCCATTACGACATGGGTCTCACTCCCTTCAGAAGTTATTCTAGAGAGGCAACTAACACCTTAGTAAATATCCAGGTTTATAATTACAAAAGGATATATTGGCATAGACTGGATGTTGAATCTGTGAACAATTATCTGGGCACAGAAGAAGCTAGACAGCTAGCAGATGAAATCTCCCAAAGTAAGGTGGGGGATAATACCCCAATATTAACTTATATAGAACTAACCTCTACTCTTAAGAACTTAATGATTCAGAATGATAGGAAAGTAGGTGGGATGTTCAGAAAGTGTTTGACGATGATAGTTACAGGGTGAGAGCAAATCTAAGAGCCGCAGTTAGGAAAGTTAACTGGTCTAGACTGGATGATGATTATTTAAATATGGTTCAAATTAGGAGAGCTTATAAATCCCTCTTGAAAAATAAGAAAAGCTGCTATAATTCCAGGATATGGAAAGAGATAGAAATAGCAGCGAATTCCCAATTCCCTACAATTTTTTGGCATAAGATAGCAGGCATACTAAAACAACGTTCCCCATTCATGGATACTGATATTTCAGCAGTGAAATGGGAGAACCACTATCTTGCTTTATTTGATGGTAATAACATAATGAACGGTCCACAACTGCAAATTCTCCATCTGGAACTAAGGAGCTGTCCTGAATGGACACCTGTCACCTTTACCGAAGTTAAATATATAATTCAATCTTTAAAAGCTGGGAAGGCTCCTGGAGAGGACCTGTTGCCCCCAGAACTCTTTAAGTCCAACATTGACTTCTGGGTGCCGGTGTTGGCGGCACTGTTCATTTATATTGATAAAGTAGGGATAATCCCTGAAGGGTGGAGATTAGCCATAGTTTTTCCAATTTTCAAAAAAGGTGACACAGCTGAACTAACTAATTATCGACCCATCAGTCTTCTTAACATAATATCAAAAATGTATACAAAGCATCTGTTAAATAAAATAGAGGACTGGTGCCTGGATAAAGAAATCCTGGCAAACGAGCAGGCAGGCTTTAGAGTGGGTAGATCTCCAATTGATAATTGTTTTGTCCTTTTTCATCTAATTAATAAATATAAGTCCCAGGGGGAAAAGTTGTATACCACCTTCATTGACCTTACTGCTGCCTTTGATTCTATCGATAGGAACCCTTTGTGGAGGAAATTACAAATCATGGGGATGGATCCCAGACTTATTTTGTTGATTAGAATTCTTTATTCAAATATGGCAATTGGGGTCAGATATGTAGCAAACGGGGCCTCAACTAACTGCATACCGACAGCCAGAGGAGTGAGGCAGGGCTGTCTGTTGGGCCCTACTCTTTAATCTTTATATAAACAATATTCCAGCTGAGCTGGAAGACATTTCAATGCACAGCCCTCAAATAGGCTCAAGACATATTAACATATTAATGTATGCCAATGATTTAGTGTTGTTTTCCAGAACCCAAATAGGTATGAGGAGGCTCCTTGCCAAGCTCTTGCGTTATTGTATTACAAATTTCTTGACTATAAACATAGCCAAATCAAAAATTATAGTTTTTGCCAACAAGAATAAAAAGCACAGTTGGCACATCAATAATGTAAGAATTGAGCAAGTTACTCAACATACCTATCTTGGAATTGTTTTTTCTAGTGTAGGTGGTTGGATTCTTCACCATCAATTTCTTTCTCAAAAGGTCAGAGCTGGAGCAATCCTCGTATACAAACTAAGTAAACGTATCCAACCAACTTCAATTTTGCCAATTCGTAAAGTCTATCAGGCTAAACTTGTTCCGACTATGCTCTCTGGTGCCGAAAACTGGGGTCTTATAGAAGCCCCTATATTAGAGAGAACCCAAAACAATTTGTTAAGGAGGATGCTGGGGGTAAACAATTCCACCTCGGTGGCAGCCGTTAGAGCCGAATTAGGATGTTTTTCACTGTACACCTACACGATTACTAGGGCAGTAGCCTACTGGCTAAAAGTGACCCAGATGGTAGCCAGTAGACTTCCTAAAATCTGCCTAGAGGAACAGCAGACCACATTAAATGGATAGTTTAAAGTTTGTGTCAGAGATGAAAGAACGGAGACAATATTTGTGTTTTCTTAAAGTTAGACCATAGCACTTATCGTTCTCAGTTAAGGACCAGATTTGCAATACTTATTCAGTTTTCCTTTTACATTTGTGTTTAAATTGGATCCTAAATTTACTCTTTGAAGAACAGTCAGGAAACACACAGTAACTTATGGGCAAATGGATCTTTTTAGGAATGGAAAGCATTATATAATTAAAATAGCACGAAATCTAAAACAAAACATAGAAAAAACCACTATTATTCCTCCCTAACTCAAATGGATAAAATACTTTGTGAAGAATAGAGTTTTTTTCAATGGAATTCTTTGTTAGAATTCAGGACATACAAAGCAAAGGAATATTTTGTGGATATAAAAAATTAGATGTCCTCAGACAATTTTTTTTTTTTAAAAAAGGTCCTTTCCCTGAAGACTTGCCATCTAGTGGGACTTTGGAGGAATGCCTTCATGAGGCTGTCACTACCTTATGGAACCACCACCCCCCGCCCTGCACCCCCACCAAAAGATTCAACCCAGGTCAGGGATAGAAAAAGAAGATCTGAAACTGGTGGTGAAATATCCCAAGGGGATGACTGAGGAGCCTGGTTTTTGTTTCCATTTTATGGTTTAATAATTATTAATTGCAGGTATGGTTATCATACCCAGAATTTTGTTTATTTCTTATAGTGGTAAATGTGTGGTATTCCACAGAAATGCTTTCTTCTTCCATTGAAAAAAAAACCATAGCATATCTGCAAGAATGAAAAATGCGTGTAGTTGGAGATGTCGTCCTTGCTGACTGCAGTTTGGCTGTTCTCTTCAAATAATGTTTCTGTTATGTATTGTATATAGTGTATAGTTATCAGTTGAGTTCTCATTCTGGTCCTCTATTGAAGCGGGAAAATACTCTCTCCTGATTGGTTGTTTGGCTAATCAGTTTCATAAAAAAGGAGCTGAGTCAGCCAGGGAGTTCAGTGGCCTCACAGGCAGTATTGAACAAACAACTGTTAGAAATCACTCTGCCCTTGCTTCCATTATTCGCTCAGAACTTAACAGTTTCTATAGTTTGCTAATTCCAGCAATGGCTGTTTTCTCTAAACATGAGCATACACCACTGCAGAGCCCATGTTTGTAATATTGTTTTGAAAATAGGTTTGTTTGTAACTGTCAAATCAAACAAAAGCTGTACACAAAAAACAAACCATAGAGATTGCAAAAAAATCTTAGACATTGTTGTACAACAAACTCTGTAATTTCTGCTCTTCTTTATTTATCAGACTTCCAGAAATCCCTGGGCCTCTTTCTGTGGAAATAACACGAGTTATTACACATAATTCAAAACTATTACTAATGTTGTTTTCCTGTTTAAAATATAGAACATTACACCAATTCTTCTGCATTTTTTCTGAAATGAAATTATTAAAAAATTTTAGAGTGCCTTTCCAACACAATTGAGTAAATGAGCAGAGCACTATATAATAAAATAGTATGAAATCTAAAATAAACATTAAACAATAAAACTATTATTCTTCTCTAAAATATAAAAGATAAAGAAGGAATTAAGTTTTTCCCCCCCTAGATTTCCTTTTGTGTTGCTTCTTTGCTAGTATGCAGGACAGACAAAGTACAGGTAACTTTAGTGGATATGAAAAATTAGTTTCAAGCTTCAATTATTTTTAGGTGGTTTTCCTGTTGCTCAGATCTAGATCTCCTCAAATAAAATATATGTCATTTCTGAAAATCTAGCCTAGCAACATTGCAATTCATGGAGAGAATATAAGAATTTGCACATGAATACCTGACATTCCAGATTTTCTTAATATATTCAGTTTTGGGGGGTCATATTTTCCAGCTTATGTTAAAATATATCATCATGTTTTCATATTAGATTGATTAAATAGAATGTGAAAATGCAGATTTAGAAGTCAGTCATTGCTTTCTGTCAAAGAAGCTGGTATTTTGAAACCAAATTAGCAAATTCAATAGCACTGAGACTTGTATACAATCCCACAGTGCTTTACAGCACTCTCTGAGCTGTTTATAATGTCAGAATAATGTACCAACAAAATGGTGGCAATACTAACCTCAGAAGTGGAAAAGGGTAAATTCACCCTGTGCCGAGTCAGGGTATAAGTTTTGGCGGTGGGCAGAGTTAGCCTGCAATACTGCTTACTAGTAATTAGCTGTACCTACTACTCAGGCCAGAAAGTACTGCGAGGTGCAGGAGGAGGCTGCATTGGTAAACTAGAGAAAAAGATTCCAGGATTGCTGAGAAAGGGTAGGAAGTGAAAAACAAACAAAAACTCAAAGGACTTGTTAAAATAACTAAGTAGGCAAGATAATATTGTATTCTGCCTATTACAATTCAGGCTTGATACAAGAATATGCCTCCTGCTCTGTATAACCAATTCATAGATGAACTCCAGAGAATATAGTGTGTTTTACTCCTAAGTATGTTTACATTTGGATGCCACAGTAAGAATCCTCCCAAACACTGGTTTACTAGGAATAAGTAGTACCCTGTTTTTTTAGTTGAACCTATAGTATTCTTCCTATTTAAATATTTTATTTAGCACAGGTGCTTGTTTACAGGGACATAGAAATAGTCATGCATTTTATTTATTTGTTAAACAAATGTATATAATTGCCCAACTCACATATAGTAATTCCAGATGGCTTATAGCATTTATTTAACATTTATTAATTAATTTCATTGAAACATGTCAAAAGAGTGAAGCCAGAACACAGTAGTTCTTTCCTCAGTCTTGTTGGGAGGCTAATACAGGTCTCTGGAAATTTGCTGCTCACCTTAGGGCTTGACTTCTCCCTTTCCCTATCCTTTCCATAGGTAGTGATGCTGCCAAAGTAGCTATTGTGAGAAGATTCTATGGGTGGTTACTGAGACCTTTTCTCTTAGACCAACTGGCTATGAGAGCGTTGTTGAAATAAAAGCTGTGAAATACTGAAATTCTTGCTCTTTTTAAAAAAATAATGGTACCTCAATATATGGATATTACTTTAGAAGCATCTGAGAATAAGGTACTAGATCTATTATAATAATAATTCAGCTTAATAAAAGTTGAACAGACTGATTAGAGGAACTGATAAGAAGAGATCCTACTTATCTAGAGAACTGTTTATTATTATATATTTTATTATTAAATACATTTTTCCATGCACCTTTTTATCATTATCATCCAAAGGCTGAAAAACTTTTCAGAATAGTTATTCTCCCATCTGGAGTAACTGCAATTCGGTTCTTATTACTCATGGCCTTAGTGGTTACTGTTGGAAATGAATCCAAATGACAAAAACTTGGATCGGTGAAAACACAGAGATTTTATTTTGTTAAGCTGTTTGCAAAGAGCGGGGGATCTCAGCTGACTTCAACATGAAGTTTGAGCCAAGAACCACCCCTAAAAATTTCAATACACTACATTTTATAGTTCTTCTTTCCTGATGCCCCCCCCTCACGGCCCTCCTACATCGACCCAGTGACCGAGAACAGCTAATCCGAGATGCCTTATGGAGACCACATCATCTCCTTTGATACCTCCCAATGACCTCCCATCACATCTTATCTTACTTGGCATTAAAGAATGTTCCTTCAGCAGGGCCTCTTTCTAACGGTCTGAGAACAAAGAAATATCTATTCCTAACACCACACTTGTTACATATTAATCTTACATTCAGCACATCTTAGAACAACATGCATCTCTAACATATTCACCTACGCAAAGTAAAAGTCTGGTAAACTTAAGCAGATGCTTTGAAAAACAAAATCTAACTTCAGTTGATTAAAGATCAGAGCAATGGTTTATCTCTTCTCCTATTGTCCTCCTAATCTTGGAGGAAATAGGGGTGGCATTACTTGATACAGGAGGATATCTATAGAGAACTGTCTTAATGCTATAATATACTATTCTCTTTATCTACATTTTATTTTTGAATTTTCTTATTTCTAACATTACCAATGATAAAATCTATACATTTCCTGGTGCCAGAACGATGTTTTACAAATGTGCTAGCTCATTCACATGACATTTGTGTAGCAGCAGGATTACCCTCATATGTATATATTCATTTATTTATTGCATCTCTATAAAATCTTCAATAATGTTTTGCAAATGCAGAATACAGTGTCAGGTCTTTTTATATCTGTAACTGAAATTATGACTATTAACTGTAACATACGTGATATATAGACAGGGTAGACAGGTTGTCACCTGCAGGAAAAGTGACAACTAGCTTATCAGTCAAAACTGATGAAGAATGTTTATTTCTTGTTTTTAGCGGCAACATTGGATCAGGAAGCCCTTTGATAACCCCATTCAGAACTAGAGGAACACTTTAAACACATATGCACACCGGTATTTCCTTCTTGTATGATTAGTTTCAAATTTCCTAATCATTATCCATTACCACATCATTATTTATATTCGTTGAGAAAAAAACACTTTTTCTATCTATCTTTTGAGGTATTTCTAGATCTCTCTCATCCAGAGACTGATTGAAATGTCAAAGTTAGCATGGAGAAAAGAAGAAAATCCTTAATGGAACACTACCATTATTTAAAACTAGCCATCGAAACAGGAATATAAATAGTTCAAACCTCATCTCGTGTACAATTCGTATAGCCTGTCCACAATAATGGAAGGGTTAATGGCATCAAAAACTCCAATGAAATCCAAGTGGAACCTTATTTGTTCCTGAGGTGCTTGCTGTTCCTCTTTTAAAATAGAGCTATTGATCTAAAGTTACATGCTAATGCACAGTGTCTACCTTGCTATCTGGGTTTATAGTATGATAAACAATTATAGTTCAACCAACATTCTTGCGTCTGGAGAAAAGTTGGAAAGACCACATGATTTTGCATTTCCTTGTATTTATAGCAGAAGCCACAAAGTGAAGCCATCTTATTATTTTTACACTCTCAAGTGGTAGACAAAGAAACTAAACATGATTGAAAGATTATCAACTACAATTATAATTAATAAAACACATATTAAAAAGAAAGGCAATATTTACATAATAAAGGTTTGGGAAAGTGGCAAATATTCAGTAGGTTTCTAAGAACTATGTCTGTAGATGTCTGAGAGCTATCAGGAGAGAGACCATTCCAGTTAAAGTAGAAGTGGAAGGTTGCAGATAGAAAATCCTAGGAATCTGATTTCATGGTGTTAGCAACAGCAATATAGCAACGAAGGCAATCCAGTACTAAAAAGTAGCAAAGGTTTATTAATATATTTGCAAATACAGATGCACCTGAAGTGGATATAGATCAAAACATGAAATAGGTTTTTATACTCTTTACCCTCCCCACCCTCGCCTGCACTCAACCCTGTTCTGTTTTCCCATTGGCTGGATACTAACAAGCTCACAACCTATCCGGAGCGCTTACCATCAAACATTCCATAGCTGCAGGGCAAAGTCCAAAGTCACCCTAGCTACAGCTCAGAAAGCCCTCTCCCCTCCCTTATCTTTTCTGGACTTTTTGGAGCCATTTCATTAACTATAATAATACTATTTTTAAAAAAAGTTATTTGTAATTAAAACTTTACAAGCAATACTGTATATTTCACAATGGCAACTGTCAGGGAAGTTTGGCAAGTCCTTGTCTGAATATCTGGGGTTACTTCTATTGTTGGGCAAAGCAAGCTTTTCAAGGTGGCAGCAGAGCCAGGAAAATCCAGTTTTAAGAGGTGGAACCTCAGGACAATAAGTCTAATTGAAGATGAAAGGTTACGGTTTGACACTTTTGAGTCAGTTTTGACCCCTGGAGACTGTCTGGAGAAGTCTCTGCAGTTTTCTTGGAAAGATTTCTAATATGATCTATCATTGTGTCCTTCCTAAGGCTGGGAGAGAGTGACTGGCCCAAGGTCAGTCAGCTAGCAGACTCCTGGAATCTAGTCTCTTATGCACTCTACTCCACTGGGTCCCTTTTCCATGTGCTATGTGCAATTCCCTTATTAGGGCCTACCCTTGAGCCGTCCTGTGAATTAGTGAGGAGGCTTCTATTCTTTGCTTTAAATAGAATTGCAGGACACATTGTTGGGGGGAAGGGAGGGTCAGCAAAAAGAAAATCCATGGTAAACTGGTGTCAGAATCAATAGAATTTTTTTTTTTCTCATTCGTGGTAATCCAACTATGTAATTTCTTTCTTCTGGAAACTTCACCCAAATCCTAATTAGATTTTGTAAACCAATTAACTAAAAGGTGAGCAGAATTGGAGATGACCTTAACTTTCTCATACTTTCAATCATCCAGCTTAGGACATACAAAGCAAAGGAACATTTTGTGGATATGAAAAATTAGATCACCTCAGACAAAAAACATTGTGAAAAAAGGTCCTTTGCCTGAAGCCTTGCCTTCTAGTGGAAGCTCGCAGGAGTGCCTTTTTCTGGGGCTGTTCCTACCTTATGGAACCCCCCCCCCCCTCAAAAGATTCAGCAAACCCAGGTACAGGGATGGAAAAAGAATATCTGGTGGTGAAATATCTCAAGGGGATGATTGAAGAGCCTGGTTTTTGTTTTCATTTTATGGTTTAATAGTTATTAATTTTAAGGTTATCACTACCCAGAATTTTGTTTAAGATGGACAGCCATACAAATATTTCTTATAGAGGTAAAATTGTGGCATTCCACAGAAATGCTTTGTTTTTCCATTGAAAAAAAACCGTAACATATCTGCAAGAATGAAAAATATGTGCAGTTGGAGATGTCGCCCTTGCTGACTACATAGTTTTGCTGTTCTCTTCAAATATTGTTTCTGTTATGTATTGTATATGGTGTATAGTTGTCAGTTGAAGTTCACATTCTGGTCCTCTGTTGGAGCGGGAAAATACTCTCTCCTGATTGATTGTTTGGCTAATCAGTTTCATAAAAAGAGCTGAGTCAGCCAGGGAGTTCAGTGGCCTCACAGGCTGTATTGAACAAAGAGCTGTTAGAAATCACTCTGCCCTTGCTTCCATTCCTTGCTCAGAACTTAACAGTTTCTATAGTTTGCTGGGGATATTAATTAGCTTTCCAGCAATGGCTGTTTTCTTTAAACATGGGCATACACCACTGCAGAGTCCATATCTGTAATATTGTTTTGAAAATAGATTTGTTTACAACTCTCAAATCGAACAAAAGCTGTACATGAAGAAGAAACCATACAAATTGCAAAAAAACGTTTGACATCATTGTACAACAAACTCTATAATTTCTGCTCTTCTTTATTTATCAGACTTCCAGAAATCCCTGGGCCTCTTCCTGTGGAAATAACACGAGTTACTACACATAATTCAAAACTATTACTAATGTTGATTTCCTGCTTAAAATGTGGAGCACTACAAAAATTATTCTGCATTTTCTCTGAAATGAAATTATTTAAAAAATTTAGAGTGCTGTTTCCAACACAATTGAGTAACTGAGCAGAGCACTATATAATTAAAATAGCATGAAATCTCAAATAAACATTAAACAATAAAACTATTATTCTTCTCTAAAATATAAAAGATAAAGAAGGAATTGAGTTTTTTTCCCCCCTAGATTTCCTTTTGTGTTGCTTCTTTGCTAGTATGCAGGACAGACAAAGTACAGGTAACTTTAGTGGATATGAAAAATTAGTTTCAAGCTTCAATTATTTTTAGGTGGTTTTCCTGTTGCTCAGATCTAGATCTCCTCAAATAAAATATATGTCATTTCTGAAAATCTAGCCTAGCAATATTGCAATTCATGGAGAGAATATAACAATTCCTGACATTGAATACATGAATACCTGACATTCCAGATTTTCTTAATATATTCAGTTTGGGGGATCATGTTTTCCAGCTTATGTTAAAATATATCATCATGTTTTCATATTAGATTGGTTAAATAGAATCTGAAAATGCAGATTTAGAAGTCAGTCATTGCTTTCTGTCAGAGAAGCTGGTATCTTGAAACCAAATTACCAAATTCAATAGCATTGAGACTTGTATACAACCCCACAGTGCTTTACAGCACTCTCTGAGCTGTTTATAATGTCAGAATAATGTACCAACAAAATGGTGGCAATACTAACCTCAGAAGTGGAAAAGGGTAAATTCACCTTGTGCCGAGTCAGGGTATAAGTTTTGGCGGTGGGCAGAGTTAGCCTGCAATACTACATTCTAGTAATTAGCTGTACTACTCAGAGTAGAAAGTACTGCAAGGTGCAGGAGGAGGCTGAATTTGTAAATTAGAGATAAAGATTCCAGGATTGCTGAGAAAGGGTAGGAAATGAAAAACAAACAGAAACTCAAAGGATTTGTTAAAATATCTAGGTAGGCAAGATAATATTGTATTCTGCCTATTACAATTCAGACTTTGATACAAGAATATGCCTGCTGATCTGTATAACCACAAATTTAATTATTTTAAATTGTTTTTAACTCTATAATTCCTATAGCTTGTTCTGTTTTATCTGGCTGTACACAGCCCTGAGTCCCGCTTTTGGGAGAGGGGCGGTATAAAAATCCAAAAATAAATAAATAAGTAAATAAATAAATAACCAATTCATAGATGAACCCCAGAGAATATAGTGTGTTTTACTCCTAAGTAGATTTACATTTGGATGCCACAGTAAGAATCCTCCCAATCACTGGTTTACTAGAAATAAGTAGTACCCTGTTTTTTTAGTTGAACCCATAGTATTCTTCCTATTTAAATATTTTATTTAGCGCAGGTGCTTGTTTACAGGGACATAGAAATAGTCATGCATTTTATTTATTTGTTAAACAAATGTATATAATTTCCCAAGTTACATATAGTAATTCCAGATGGCTTATAGTATTTATTTAACATTTATTAATTAATTTCATTGAAACATGTCAAAAGAGTGAAGTCAGAACACAGTAGTTCTTTCCTCAATTTGTTGGAAAGTCAATACAGGCCTCTGGAAACTTACTGCTCACTTTAGGGCTTCGCTATTGTCATGGTCCTGGGAATTCTATGATGTCAGGGATCATGGTAAAATGATGTCACAGCAGTGGCATTATCCTGCAGCCTTCATATGGAATATCCTGTGGTTGCTTGGTAACCACATAGAATCACTTCAATTGTTGGTTGCAATATTCCAAGGCATCCTTCACTTGGGTAAAATGAACAAGAGGATATGGGCATCATGAGATGTGTTGCCCCCTCTGCGACCCAAATTTTCCTGGTGGGAATTCTATTGGTGTGTTTTGAAAGGTTGGATGGATTCATACTTCTATGCCCAGCCTCAAATATTAATTGTAGAAGGAATACCAATTCTCCCAATTATGACAATGTGCATATTCCGGAGACAATTGGTAATTCCATTAAATTTCTTAAATTATCGATTTTAAAATTATGGAGTAGATTAACTCAATCAAATCCTCGTGAATATTTGGATGAAATGGGATCTCATGAAAATCTGCTGAAAAAACTATACAAATCATCCAATGTCCTGCAAATGGCACCCAAAGCAAAAACAATCAAAAACGAAGGGACACAAGCATTGGAAGTCCAAAAGGATTTAACTACAGAAATTTTGGAAGTTTCTAGTGACATACGCCTGAGGCCTAAAAGCTATCTACAAAGATTAAAGAACCATCAGAATATGGTACAGAAAGATCATTGGCTTCAAAAAAATCCAAGAAAAAAAGACTTAGCTATTAGGTTACCAACAAAGAGGGGAGGATTAGTAAAAATCACAGGAAAAATTGCAGAAGATCAAATAAAACATAATCCACATACAATGGCTGAAAAATGGCAGAAGCTTGCAGGGCACCAAATGCCTCTGGCTACCAAAACAAAAATTGCAAAAAAGAAAAAGAAAACTCATGAGTTGGAGATCCAAAAGGAAGCACCCACAGACATTTCAGAACCTTCTGATGACAAAAGCCTGAGTCATCAAAAAATGATACAAGATCATGAGATTGGAAAAAAGCAAACAGAAAAAGATTTATTTCTTAGATTTGTAACAAAAAGGAGACAATTTGCAGAAAACATAGGAACACTACAAGGAAAGCAAGTGAAACCTACTTCACACACAATGATTCAACAACGGTGGAAGCCTGCAAGACGACAAGTAGCTCTGAAAGTGAAGATGCGGCAACAAGTCACACCCAAAGCAAAAATAACAGAAAAACAAAAGAAAACTCATGAGTTAGAGACGCAAGAGGAAGTGGCCACAGAAATTTCAGAACACTCTGGTGACATTGGCATGAGATCTAAAAGCCTTCTAGAATGGTTAAAGAGCCATCAGAAAATAATACAAGAAGATCATAAGTTTGGAAAAAAGCAAACAGAAGAAAATTTATTTCTCAGATTTCTAACAAACAGGCGACAATTTGCAGAAAACATAGGAGAACGTCAAGGAGAGTTGGAGGTTGAAAAGGAAGCACTTGCAGAAATTTCAGATGAAGATAAGGTTAAGAGGTGGCCAAAGGTGACTCTCGAAGAAAAAATAACAGGAAAGAAAGAGAAAACTCATGAGTTAGAGATTCAAAAGGAAGAGTTTTCAGAAATTTCAGAAGCACTGAAGAATAACCGATGGCCAAAGGTGACATTCGAAGAAAAAATAAGAAGAAACAAAGAGAAAAGTCACAAGTTGGAGATTCCAAAGGAAGTAGCTACAGAAACTTCAGAAGCTCTGAAGGTTGACAAATGGACAAAGGTGACCCTCAAAAAAGAAATACAAGGAAACAGGTTGAAAACCTATGAGTTGGAGATTCAAAAGGAAGCGCCTACAGAAAGGTTAAAATGGCATCAAAGAAAAATACAGGAAGATCTTGAAGTTGGGAGAAATGGAAGGGAAAAAACAGGGAAGCCTGTAGCACTACTAGATGCTCAGCAGGTTTCTTCCCTCAAGAGGCTTGCTCCAGCATCCGTTCACTCCTTACAGAAACGCTCCATTTTACAACTTCCAACTGAGCTGCCGCCTTTGACTACTTCTGTTGTAGTGGATAGTGGTGATGAGGAACAGCCTGGTAAACTGGTCTTTATTCTTAAATCTGGCAAGAGATCAGCAAGGCCCAACCATGTAAAGCACATTATAATCAGTGAGCAAGCGAAGGAGAAAAATACTCATAATGAACAAATTGCAGAGGAACTTTTGGAGAAGGAACTTGAGAAGGAACAGGAATCAAAAGAAAACCTTCTCAGACACTTAATAATTGGAGGAAGCAACTCCAGAATACCTACTGAGGAGTCTGAAACATTGAATGAACTGTTGCCTGATAAAACATTGTCCAATGAAGCAAATTGGGAGTATCAGGAAGAAACCACCTTTGCTCCCCTGATTACTGATGGTTTGTCAAGCACTGATAACTATTTCCTTCAGGGAAATGCCTTTGAAGCTAAGGTGCAAAAACAGTTGGCACACCTGATTTTTAATGTACCTATGAGGAACCTAATTGCCCATTTGATCCGTATCATAAAAGTGAACTGCAGAGAACTGGCTACCCAGAATTCTTGCGCTTTTCTCATCTCTAGAATGGGTCTTGGAATGAAACTCTTCAAAAAGAGAAAAAACATGAAGGAAGCTTCTGCTTTGTTGAAATCCTACTTGTTCTTGACTAAAAATGAAACCAATATAACTACAGCAAGCTCCAGGAAAATGAAGAAACCTTCTGATGAGGTAAAAGCATCCTAGATAAATAATCCGAACAGGTGCACTATAGGAGTATTACAAGATTTAGTTACCTAGATTATTTTTTATTCCGAGAGGTTAAGTTGGTGTGAATTAATTGCGCATTCATTTCTGTAAGACAATTACTTTTTTGAGTAAAAGCCTTGTTAAGTAATTTATAATAATGTGCAGGTGCCAAGACCACTTCTTTGCCTGATTCCCATCCCTATATACAAGGATAAGTGTATATATGTAAGGTTTTACAAACTGATCAGCATTTGGGGAGAGTGAAGTATAGCACAAAGCTAAAGTAATTGAAACATGAAAATAAAGAAAAACAGAATGAGGTTCATCAGAATTAAATCAGAAATTTCAGATATGATGATTTTAAGAAAACAGGATTGATAAAGTTGTTGTTCCTTTTAAAGGTTCGCCTGAATATACTTTTTTTCTGGGGAAAAGAGCTTTTACGTTCAAATACGCGAAGGTCCATCTTCCACTTCTCTTTTGTTTAACGTTGCAGATACCAAAGCAGGGAATTCGACAATATGGGAATAACATCAATTGGCGATTGGCTGTTTCAGTGACAACAGTGATGGTGGTTGTTATTTTAATAATTTGTTTGATTGAGGTAAGCTATTTTTCTAGAGATCCTTATATTAATTTATTTACCCACTATATCTCAAAATCCACTAATGAAAAGATAAATTTCTCCAAACTCTTAATTTATATACTGCTTTAGTGAATCCCTAACATTTCCTTGAATGCCATAACTGGGAAACCACATTACCACAGCCAGGATTTAATATAATATATTCAACCTCAAAAAAAGGGTGGGACTGATTTTTTAAAATTTTTGGTGAAGGGAACAAATCATGACTAAATGGGTGTATTAAGCTTGGATTCATTCCATCTTCAATTCTGAGAGGGAATCTCTGGCTGGTAGGCTTGATTTGGTCCATAAGACTTTATGAGGTTTACCATGACCATGTTGGATACCTCACACCTTTTTATAAGCAGAAGATGGAGAAAAAGAAATGTTTCTTATTGAGAAACTCGTTATAGAATACCTTATTCCACCAGACTTGAAATTCTAGACCTAGAAAACCTTGAATTACGCCGTCTTCGGTCTGATCTAAGTATGGTATATAAAATCATACATTGCAATGACTTAGCTGTCAATGAATACTTCAACTTCAACCATAACAACACAAGAGCACACAATAGATACAAACTCAAGATTAACTGCACCAAACTTGATTGCAAGAAATACGATTTCAGCAACAGAGTGGTCAATGTCTGGAATACTCTACCTGACTCTACGGTTTCTTCCCCAAACCCCAAAAACTTTAACCTTAGACTGTCTACTATTGACCTCACCCCTTTCCTAAGAGGTCTGTAGGGGGTGTGCATAAGCACACCAACATGCATACCGTCCCTGTCCTATTGTTTCTTTTATTTTTCTTATATGTATCCATTTTATGTATTCATAGCTATGTATATACTTATACCTATTATCTTGTAAGCGATTGACAAATCTAATAAATCAAATAAATAAATAATAATAGAAGCGAGGGGGGGAACCATTATTCCCTGTGTCAGTCATTGATTCTTTTTCCACACTGTGAAAAATCTATACATTTATCCCTCACAATCACGCCTCTCTTTTTTGATTAAACAGATCCGTTCTCATCAAACTTCCAAAGGAACAGATGAAATGCCTCCTGTAAAACGGTAACTCTTTCCTGGAGATACTTAGTTTTTGCAATTCTATACTGTGAAAATCCTGTTTATGAGGAACAGCCTCAAGATTAAGTGGCAATGCACTTATAAGTTTCATTCTTATAAAGCAAATTTTAATTCACAAGATGCTGCATCTAAAAGTTGTAAACGCTGAAAACATTGCCAAATCTGATTTTTTGCTGGCTGAATTTGTATGTTTAGCATTGGCTTCCTGTTAACATTCCTCAACTGGCCTCATATCCTTTTTTCCCCCTCTTATCTTGGCAACTTTGAATTATTTTCAGTGCTGAACAAACATTAAAATTCAGATTTTCAGTATGACGTGCATGCTAACGAAGCAAAAAATAAATAAAACCCCCAAAAGCTATATGGTTACCTGCAACCTCTACTCTTAAAGCTCTGGAGACAATTGCAGGTTTGTTTCAGCATAAGAGGTTATTATTAAGTGTATTCCTCCAGTACAGAAATGTATGCCATTTTTTTTTTAACATTGTCAACAGGGTTTTATCCAGTCTGAGATCTCACTATTTTTCTCTTTAATTATTTCTTTAAGGACATTTCTGGATAGACAGAAGAAAGATATATCTGAAAACCAGGTATGTAAGGCAAAAGCAACCACTGGTGATCTGGCTATATTAAATTTTCTTATTGGATCTGAAAAACACGGCTCCGCATTCTCATAAGTATTATGTGGCTTAGGCAAGCCTGAATTTAAAATAATGATAATGATAATAATAATAATAAGTAGTAGTAGTAGTAGTAGTCAGCTGCGGAAGGGCATCCTACTGGGATGCGCTCGCATATTCCACCAATATATCACACAATCCTAAATGCTTGGGAAGTGTTCAACTAGTGATTTGAGATATGAAATCCAGCATAGCTATCTCATTTGCTGTGTACACTATTGTTTTTAATAATAATAATAATAAAAATGAGCATGCAAAACAACAAGAAACAACTTGAAGAAGTCACCAGACATTAGGACTTGAGAATCGAACTGCAGAGACTCTGGCATAAACCAGTGCAGGTGGTTCCAGTAGTAATTGGCACACTGGGTGCTGTGCCTAAAGACCTAGGCAAATACTTAAAAACAATTGGCGCTGACAAGATCACCATTGGTCAGCTGCAGAAGGCCACCTTACTGGGATCTGCTCGCATAATCCGCTGATACATCACACAGTCCTGAACACTTGGGAAGTGTTCGACTAATGATTTGTGATACAAAACCCAGCATGGTTATCTCATTTGCTGTGTATACTGTCATTTTTGTATATAATAATAATAATAATAATAATAATAATAATAATATAGTATGACTGAATGGTGGCTTTTTTAAAATTCTGTAAGCTACCCAAATCACTTATGTGTGAGTTGGATGATCACTTAAATTTTTTTAAATAAATAAAAATATAATCCTGTCATTTTTGGAGCATATTAAACTAAATGAGGCTTTCTTCTGAGTAAATAAACTTCAGGATTGGGTGCAGTGTTTAACATAGGTTGACTTTTACTTGGTAACTGAAGTCCATAGCAAGCTGTTGTACTCTTTCTAAAAATAGCTGTTACTGTTTTAAAGTCACTCATTGAGTTTTAAAATCGTTTAAGCCAGGAAGGATAATCACTCCATACTGACAGTACTGTGGATAAAGATGGCAGCTTCTCAGCCGTTCCTCCTGAATCTTCCAATTTCCCTCGCTTCTTAGCATTTCTTCTGGATCCTGCAAGCCAATCAGTTGTCTTCAGGAACAGGAGGCACCCTTATTTTCTGCTCATGGAGAAGTAATTCAGAACCATTGTAGCTTCTCTATATAGAATGAGAAGAAGGTAATTGTAGTAGCCAATGACCAGGAGCCCAGCCTGTCCTGCACTTGTGATTTCTAGATGACTGACAATTTGAAATGTCGAAATATATACTATAGTATTTAGGAAAAACACAACATTTTGACTATTTGAAGACTTTTTATGACATAGTTCCCACATTATGCCAAACTGTGGATGACAGAAAATTGTTTATGGAATAAATCCCAATGGCTGAATTCACAAAATGAAGGGAAAATCTGAATGTGAGAATGTATTGAGTCAAATGTGTAAATCATATCTTACAGTTTTAGGTATTTTGTGTATTTAAAATTATTGCTGATGCATCTTTTAGGAGAAAAGTTTTGCTACAACCATTTATGATTTATTAAATATACCAAATATGAACAAACATGGCTTTTCAAGATTTTGCAAGCATCTTTTCCAGCTCTGTCAAACTCATTAATGTGGGAGATAGCATGCCTGAAGCAAGGTTGGTCTTTTGCAAAGATCCCATATGAATAATAATGACAATTCACTTAACCAGAGATATATGGACCAGGTGAATTGATAAAAGCCTTATTTCCATACAACATTAAGGCATACAATTATTTCACACATCATAATTAAACCCAAATTAAATAACATATATTAAGCATAACATCACTTGCAAAGTTTACGAATGTTAATACTGCAAGAATTTTTTTTTAGCTGCAGCTAACTGTTACTGACCATTAACACTGATTAGCAGAAGTACAAAATACATTCCAAAATTCTCTATCATAGATAAAGAGGGAGCTAAAACTCGTGACTTAATTGGGAGTCCACAAATTTGCTCTAATTTGCTAGCCACAATATTCCTTCAGGAAGAGCCTCCATTCTATAATATGAAACTTGAATCTGAAATATAAATAAAATGATAATGCAACATGAAAATTAAAATCTCAGACTTAAGTTTTATTATCATTTTTTCACATCCTTTCCTCACGCTTAGACTTCAGCAATTTCTATTGAAAGGTCTCCTTGGCTTAAAGATATTTATCACTCTCTTGATAAAATATGGAAAAAACGTAGCAGTGATGCATTTCATATTCAAGAATCCTCAGACGAGGAAGAGATATTCAATCGTGACAACGCAAGGTATTTTTCTTTTTTTCCCCTTTGGCACATATTACAAGAAAGAAATTCACAAAGCATGATGATGATGATGAATTTAATCATCATTTATTTTAAGCCACCATGTTCATTTACAGCCTGGCTTCCTTTTACCGCTAGCTCTTCCAAATGTAATTACATTCTCCAATGAATTCCCCTATGTGGCATGACCAAAGTAAAAATAGAGAGGGAATCATCCCTATCTGACAACTATATTTTTCATTATAAAATTCTTGGAACAAGTTTGGATTTGTTCAAACTGAGATCACTGCAATGCGCTTTACATGGGGCTGTCCTTGAAGATCACTTCAACTGCCCTTGAAGGCAACTCAGAAGCTTCATCTGGCCCCAAAAGCAGTGGCACATGCAGTTCTAGGTTTGCCAATCTTATATCTCTACTGTACGACCTGTTGGCTCCCAGTTTTCTTCTGGGTGTAATTTAAGGTCCTGGTTGTCATCTTTAAATCCCTACATGGCAGGAATCAGGATATTTGCAGGATCCTGTCTCCCTGATAGTATCTGCCCTTCCTACCAGTTCTGATAGGGTAGGTACACTCCAGATCCTTTCCCTGAAGTCTTGCCATCTAGTGGGAGCTCGCAGGAGTGCCTTTTTCTGGGTGCCTTTTTCTGTTCCTACCTTATGGAACCTTCTCCCCTCAAAAGATTTAGCAAGCCCAGGTACAGGGATGAAAAAAGAATATCTGGTGGTAAAATATCCCAAGGGGATGACTGAGGAGCCTGGTTTTTGTTTTCATTTTATGGTTTAATAGTTATTAATTTTGTTTTTACCCAGAATTTTGTTTAAGATGGGCAGCCATATAAATATTTCTTATAGAGGTAAATGTGTGGCATTCCACAGAAATGCTTACTTTCTTCCTCCATTGAAAAAACACCATAACGTATCTGCAAGAATGAAAAATGTGCGCAGTTGGAAATGTTGCACTTGCTGACTGCAAGATTTGGATGGTCTCTTCATATACTGCTTCTGTAGTTTGCTGGGGATAACAATTATCTTTTTTGGCTATAGCTGTTTTCTCTAAATATGGGATTACACCACTGCAGAGCCAATGTGTTTAATATTGTTTTGAAAATAGGTTTGTTTCAAGACCTGTATGTGAATAACAAACCATACAAGTTGCAAAAAAACCCAACCGTTAGATCTTATTGTTGCACAACAAACCCTGTAATTTCTGCTCTTCTTTATCAGACTTCCAGAAATCCCTGGGCCTCTTCCTGTGGAAGTAATGTGAGTTACTACATAAACCACAAAACTATTACTAATGTTATTTCCTGTTTAAAATTTAGAGCTCTACAACAATTCTTCTGCATTTTTGTTGAAATGAAAATATTAGAAATTTTTAGAGTGCTGTTTCCAACAAATGTTTCCAACAAAATTGTGTGATTGAGCAGAGTTCAAAACATTGGATGAATACATGTTATTTCGTTTAATTTTTTTAATTTTCAATGTGTGTGTGTGTGATATTTAGGTTTCTTTGGGTATTTTCCCACGTAATATTTGTGTTTTTATTATAGGGACGTTTCAACAGAATCTCATCTGCCATCTTCAGGCTTTTTAATTTTGTGTGCCAAGCTAGGCAGTTTTTTGTTTGAATTTGGTGCTGGCTTTCTGTTGCATTTGAATGGTTTTTTCCTCATCTTGATTGGCTGGGAGTTTAGGTCTGTTTTTATTGGTCTTCGAGTTGTTGTGTTTTTGATTGGTTGGTAACATTGTGTTTTGTGCATTGGGGTTTCTTAGTGCAGCTTGGTTTCTTGTAAATGGTCGATAATTATTTATTAGGAAGTTAGGCTTTATTTGGGTAGCTGGCTGGGGCATGTTTGGACTGGAGGTATTAGGGGAGATCTGTTTGTGTCCAGGTGTTTCATAGATTGTGGTATAGAGATTTTTTTGTTGGTGAGTGCAGGCTTCCAGATGATTGATAGTCTGGTGGAGTCATCTCTTTTGTTCACACTATTAGGTCTTTTATCAATTTCTATGGCTTCTCTGATGATTCTGTAGCCAGGGTTTTCTATAGCAGCTAGGGTTTTGGTGCCATTGATGTTGATGCTGTGACCTGTGGCCTTTGTATGTTGGACTAGTGAGGAAGTGTGTTCCAGCTTTTTTATTGCATTCTTGTGTTCTTCAAGGTGGGTATTTATCCTTCTGTTGGTTTGTCCTATGTATGTGGCAGGACATGATGCACAGGATACTTCAAAAATGCCTTGGTTTTCTAGGTCAATTTTATCTTTGAGGTTTCTTAGGATGGCTGCTATTTTTTTGTTCATTTTGAAGACAGTCTTGATGTGGTGCCTGCGTAGTATCTTGCTTATTTTGTCTGTTGTTCCTCTTAGGTAGGGCAGGACAGCTATTCCACAGGTTTGTTAATCTTTTGGGTCTCTATTGTGTTTTAGTATGTTTTTGTGGATCAGGTTCATGGTTTTATTTTTGTGGAAGCCATTAGCTATCAGTATTTTGGTCAGGTTGCATAGTTCAATGTTTATGTGTTCTTTGTCTGCCAGGCGTTTGGTTCTGGTAATTAGTGTTTGGGCTACAGAATTTATTTGTGCTGGGTGGTGGTGGGATTGAGCGTTTAGGTAGCGGTTGGTGTGTGTTTTCTTCTGGTATACGGTGTGTCCTAGTGTGCCATCTGTTTTTTTGTAGATTAATATATCTAGGAATGGTAGTTGTTTGTTTGTTTCTATTCCCATGGTGAATTTAATTTTGGGGTGTATATGGTTTAGTTGTGTTAGGAAATTGTTTAGGTTTTCTTTTCCATGGGGCCAAATAACAAATGTGTCATCTATATATCTTAGCCATATTTTGGGTTTGTGGGTGGCATTTGCCAGGGCTCTGGATTTGAATTCTTCCATGAACAGATTTGCAATAATGGGTAATAGTGAGGATCCCATGGGGGCTCTTTCTATCTGTTTGTATCTTTGTCCTTTGTATATGAAATATGTGTTGGTTAAGCAATGTTCTGTTAGTTCCATGAGGTGCTTGGGCAGTTTGTATTTATTTTTGATGATTTGTGGAGATACAATTCAATTAACATTTTAGAAACAGTTACAATTGATGAAGACCCAGTTGTTGCAGTAGTTTAGGTACCAGGCTAAAAACCAAGAGATGATGAGATCTAGTCTTATCTTTGGGCATTAAGCCAGGAGAATGACCTTGGGTCAGTCACTCTCTCAGCCCTAGGAAGGAAGCAATGGCAAATCCCTTCTGATATCTTTCCAAGGAAACTGCAGGAACAATCCAGACATTTGCCAGCAGTCAACATAGATATGAAGACATGCACACAAACAATAATTGTTAAATAAATAAATCCACCAAAAATCTTTATGTAAATCCTTCAAAGCTGGTTAACTTAAAGCAGGAATGCCACCTGGGTGCGTAACCAATTAAACAAACAACTGTCCTTTTAAGATGTGCCTTTAAATAGTACAAGCTTTAAGGCTCTAAAAGAACTGCAATAGAAGTTCTTTATGTTGGGATCAAGTCTATTTTGTTCAATGACAAAGACAAATTTTACATTGCCTAAAATGAGTTTGTTCTTCTATTGCATCCTGTCCTGTAGGATTGTTAATAGTTTCTTGAGGAATAGAAGAAACATGAATCAGATGTGTTCCCAGAAAGCTAATTCACTTCTAGTACCAAAGTTAGAGACGTATTTGTTTATGTTCTTATTTGATGGATATATATATATATATATATATATATATATATATATATATATATATATATATATATATATGTGTGTGTGTGTGTAAGGTTTTTAAGCTGATAATTTTAAATAATAAATAAGGGAGACTAGTATAGATCTATTTCGAGCTAGTTAGCTCTCTTCAGCTAGCCATACCCTTACTGGGATTCGAACCAGGGAAGTATTACATGTGAGGCAGTTGTAATTGCCACTACACCATTGGCTCTCTCTTAGGAGAGAGCCAATGGTGTAGTGGCAATTACAACTGCCTCACATGTAATACTTCCCTGGTTCGAATCCCAGTAAGGGTATGGCTAGCTGAAGAGAGCTAACTAGCTCGAAATAGATCTATACTAGTCTCCCTTATTTATTATTTAAAATTATCAGCTTAAAAACCTTACACACATGTAAACTAAAGGCAACGAAACAAATAGCTTTCTGTCGGTATGGTCTCTGGTGATGAGCCGAAAGACAGAAAAGAAAGCAGTCTGCTTTCTCCCTTAATTGGGGCTTAACAGGGTGTTGTAATACAAAGTATATATATATATATATATATATATATATATATATATATATATATATATATATATATATATTGCCATTTCTTTGCCTGTGGACACAAGATAGCATATAAGAGTCTCCCAACTCATTTTATCCCAACAGCAACAAACCTTTGTGATAGATTTATCTCAGGAAGTGACTGGCGTCAAATCACTCAGAGGACTCCATGACATTTGTGGAGATTTGAATATGGGTCTCCCCCACCTAGTCCAACAGTTTAACCCAGTTAACCTTTAAAAGTCACACTCTGAACTATGAATCAACAAGCTGAAGCAGAATGAGAAACATGAAATAAATAAATGCATATAAAAATCAAAGACTTGAAAAAAGGTAGAAGAATCTGCTTAGACGTTTTGGAAAAGCTAGACTTCATATTCAAGGAAAGTGAGGCCCTTGGTTTTGCAGCAAAACCATCTTAGGGTTCTTATGAGCAACTACACAATTGTTGCCACATTTAGAGAAATTCTGAAATGCTGGGTTCACATAAGGAAACAAACTTTGTTCTTTATTGACCCCCTTAAACTTGGATTAATATCTGTTTCTGCTTTATCTTCCTAGGGAAATATTGCCACCACCACCAGTGGCAATTGAACCTCCAGCTCTAACTCTGCCTCTAGCTGAACCTCCACCTCCAGCTCCACCTCCAGCTCCTGCTCCTGCTCCTGCTCCAGAGCCTGTTAAAAAGGCCAGTTCAAAGAAATTGTGAGTATCTGTAGAGTTATATGTGTAGGTAGTATTCTTTTACTTGAAGATAGATCCACCCATAGATTCACCCACCCATAGTTTCATTCAGTTTATGAAAGAGCCATGGTGGCGTAGTGGTTAGAATGTGGTATTGCAGGCTAACTCACTGCTCACTGCCAGGAGTTCAATCCTGACATCTCAAGATTGACTCAAACTTCCATCCTTCCAGTCCCAGTAAAATGAGGACTCAGATTATTGGGGGCAATTTACTGACTCTGTAAACCACTTAGAGAGAACTGTAAAGCACTATGGAATGGTATATAAATCTTAGTGCTGTTTCTATTGAACTTCTTAATCATATTTATATAAACTAATTGTTTTTCATAGTTGCTATACTAAGAGATGCCACTTGAAATTCCTAGTTCTATCTATAGGCAACCAAACTGGGATGGAGTGATATTAGGTTTAATTTCCCCAGGAGAAAAAAATTATCCAATAGATTGGAGGTCATAGTAGCCATGTTCCAGAGGACAATTTATCTATAGCATTTTGCTCAATCACAGAGCTTTTAAGATGGGGTGGGCTTCAAAAACCGGTTCTCTGCCTGGTTGCTGGGTGGGCGTGGCCTAGTCAGCCTTCTGCACCATGGCAGGGGGGCATTTTTGCTCTCCCTGGACTCTAGTCTAGAGACTTTCCTCGAGCCTCTGGGAGATATGGGAAATGGCTTCCCTGGTCTCCGGAGGCCCTCTGGAGGCTAGAAATGGATGTGTTTCCAGCTTTCCAGAGCCTCCCCACACCTTCCCACAGGCCCTGCACTTACCTGACATCCAAAAAGGGTCTCATGGAGACTCCTGGGACGGTAGGGGTGGTGGGGCCAGCCAATGGTGGGATTTGCCAGTTTGCTGAACCAGTCATTAAAAATGATAAAATTAGCTAGCGGTTTGCCCAAACCGGTGTGAACCGTTAGCAGCCCACCCCTGTTTTAAGGTATGTGGATGTCAACTCCCCAAATTCCCTAGCCAGCCATGCTTAATATTAACATCTAAAGTTCCTGAGGTTGAGAAAAACCACTCTAAAACTTCCTTGCATTTTGAGAAGTTTGAAAAGAAATGAGCCATTATCCTTCCCAGGATATAAAAATCTTTATCTTTATTTATCCCTTTGACATTTTATTTCCAGCTTTAACATCTATTGATTTTCACTTTCTCTTAACTGTCAATATAAGGAAAGGAGGGAGAGGGGAAAAAAACACATCCTTTCCCTTTTGTCTCTCCTTCACTGCTTCCAAAGCTTCTTTGGGAACAGTGTTAATTTTTTATAATTAAAATTCCAGGGTATCTTACATTCTTGCTTTTCCAATTCAGTCCAGTCAACCAAAACTTTCTCTTCTTATCTTCCTCCTGCACTTTCTTTTCCAGTTGGGTTCTTCTTTGAGGTGGCCATTTCTGACCACCACTACAGCTGCCTTCAGGAAAGGGAGTTGTGGCCAGCTGAGGAGGAGAAATGCGGCTCTCCTCAACCCTTCTGGCAATCTCCCCCCTCTTTGCCACCTCTATGGGGTGGCTTAGCCCCAAATCCAGCCAAATTGGGGCGCTCCGGTGGTGAGCATGGATCGAAACCGTGCACGATCGCGGATTTCTGTCAATCTTCTAAGTGCCTCAAACCGGAAGACCATCCTTCCCAGGATAATGTATCACTAGAAAAGATGCAAACTCAATTGTAGCAGAGTTCTTCTTTTCTGTTAAAATATCTTTCCGTTCTTTGTCAGGTCTGAAAAAGAGACGACCACTACTGAAACCGCACCAACAACTGAGTGAGTAGCATAGTCTCTCAAGGATTGTTCTTTAACTTATAACTTTTTTCCACCAAAATATTTCCTGGGAAGGATGCAATCTAGGTTGTAGCAGAGTTCTTTTTAACTTTTATTCTGTTGTTTGTCAGATCTGAAAAAGAGACAGGCGCTAGTGAAACCAGTCCAAAAACCGAGTAAGTAGTACAATATGTCAATTCTTTAACTTAGAACTTTTTCCGCCAAGTTATTTCCAAGTAATGCATTTGTTTAAAATAATATCTCATTTATATTGTTACTAATGCAATTTCATCATTATTAAAATTAACAACTCTACACACCTAACAACTTTTGCATATATAAACTAAATATAAAATATATTGCATGCAGAATGGTAATGCCCCAACACCTCCTGTACTGTAATAGTATGAAACAACCTGGAACAATAAAGCATCCCATTTTTAGTAGCTGAACACATTTCAGATTCTAAGAGCATTCTGAATTAAAAATTCAAATGGGGGAAGCAGAACTAGGAAGCAGAGGATGCCTCCTCACTAACCTGGTTGAAACAAAGGGGCAAAAAGTAGCATTCTTTCCCGACTGCCCCACTCCTCAAATCCAAAGGAGAGTTTCTAGCTGAGTGCAGAAAAGTGCCCAAATCTGAGCAGCAGAGAGTGCCTCCCTCTTAGGGAAGTTTAATTTATTTTGGTGCACATTAAGGAAGATTTTATGAAATCTTCTCACTCTCTTTAGCTGAAAGTAAATGGAGTTAATGATGCTACAAAACTGATTTGTTTGCAGGGATAGAGAAGTGCCTTGCACAGCGCTTTTGATGCTGGGCACAAAAGAGGATTGGCTTCTTCTATCACAAATTCATTTACCTGCAAACTCTGATCCAACCTGACTGGGACTTAGATAAGAAGGCTTAAATATGGGGTTGACTGCCCTCTAGGCCCAACAGATGAGACCACAATGTGAGATGAAAGGTCACCTTCTTATTAATAAAATAAAACCCTCATGACTGAATTTGGAGAGAAAGAAAGGCAAGTCATAAGCAAATAGTATTTGGAAGGAAAGGGCCAAAATGGTAGCTCTGGTGCATGAGGAACTCAAAAAGCAAAAAAGCAAGCTTACAAGTGATAACTGATGCAGAGAACTGCTGCAACATGGGTAGTTCTGGAGGCACCTAGAGTGGCCCATGTTACATCACTGCTCTGAGAGCTGCCCTGGTGGCTTCTGGGTACAATTCAAGGAGTTGGTTATTACCTTCAAAGCCCTGCGTGGCATAGGTCCACATTATTTGAGGAACAGTGGCTGCCGGGATCCAGGAGAAGGACCTTCTCTGCTATGGCTCCTGCCCTCTGGGACACCTTACCCTTGGGATGAGATCGGCTCCCATCCTTCTGAGCTTCCTTAAGGTCAGAGCTGAAGACCTGACTCTGCCAGATGGCTTGGGGCCCCAAAAGAGCGCATCACAGTGGAGGTGGCTGGTGAATTAAGAGGCAATCCCACATCTCTCCCACTGTACATCCTCCTCCATCCCTCCCCATCTTTTATCTTTTGGTTATCTTTTATTTATTAACTTTGTCTTTGATTATAACCGCTGGTATCATCTCAGAAATATTTATCTTTTATCCCGTAAGCCTCCCAGGGTTGCTTAGGAAGAAGATGGGTGGCAATTAAATCAAACAAATAAACAAATAAGTAACTAGGCTAAGCTGACCAGGTGAAAATAAAATATTCAACTGCTGCCAGAACAATATTATATTCTGCCTTTAATTATTTTTTTAAACCAGGGGTTCAGAAACAGAAGGAGAAGGAACTGAAGGTACTTCAAAGAAAACGTAAGTAGCTTCAATGTGCAAGTCAGGAGAGTTTCTCTTTAAGAAGTTTTGAATGGTTCAGAATGCATTTGAAGATCCACATTTATAGTATATTTAATATGTAAAACATCTCACAATCTCATTTTATTTCATTGTTCAACAGCACAAAGAAAAAGTTCTAGTAGAAAATAGGAAAAGGAAGGAGAAAAATAGAAAAGAGCAAAAACTTTTTACCTTTTCCAGTACTGGAGTACTGAATACCTATTACAAAAGGGAGTAGATCTCCTTTCAATGTATATTCATTGTATATTCCTGTTGCATACATGTGGATGTAATTTCCTATCATTTTTATATCTATCTGATGCTAACAGATTGGAAGCTTTTTCAATTTTGCATTTGTATTTATATTGGATCCTATATTTACTCTTTGAAGAATAGTCAGAAAACCTTTAGTAACTTATGGACAAACAACTCTTTAGAAATGAAATGCTTGGTAAATTAATAAAGCCCTCTACTAGAGTATTATATAATTAAAATAGCATGAAATCTAAAATAAAACATTAAACAATAAAGCTACTATTCCTCTCTAAAAATGTAAAATATAAAGAAGGAACCGAGTTTTTTTTCCCTAGAAGGTTTTCTTTTGTGTGCCTTCTTTGTTAGAAGGGACATAGAAAGCAAAAGTATGTTTAGTGGATATGAAAAATTAGCTTCAAGCTACAGTTATTTTGGGTGATTTTCCTATGTTTGTCAGATCTAGATCTCAAAGAAAACGTATGGTTTACTAGGAATAAGTGGCATCCTGGTTTTTTGTTGTTGTTGCACCCATTGTATTCCTCCTATTGAAATATTTTATTTAGCACAGATGCTTGTTTACAGAGACATAAAAATAGTCATGCATTTCATTTATTTTTTAAACAAATGTATATAATTGCCTCACATATAGGTAATTCCGGGTCGCTTATAACATCTATTTAATATTTATTAATTAATTCCATTCAAACTTAGGGCTTCACTTCTCCCTTTCCCTGTCCTTACCATAGAGAGAAAGTGATGCTTCCAGACCGAAAGTAGCTATTATGGGAAGATTTTATGGGTGGTTACCAAGATCTTTTCTCTTAGTGTGGCTGGTTATGAGAGTGTTGTTGAAATAAAAGCTCTAAAACTCTTCTGAAATTCTTGCTCTTCTCAGAAAAATAATGGCACCTCAATCTATGGATATTACTTTAGAAGCACCTGAGAATAAGGGTACTGGATCTATTATAATAATAATAGCTTGACAAAAGTTGAACAGACTTATTAGAAGAATATGTAGTTTTATAAGCACATTGTAATATCATATTTTAATCTGTTTATATCTATAGAAGTTCAGAAGAGGGAGAGGAAGAGGAAGAGGAAGAAGATTAATCCCATTTATCTAGAGCACTGCTTATCACTACATACTTTATTATTAAATAAATTTTTCCATGCACCTTTTTATTGTTATCCTTATCCCGAGGCTTAAAAACATTTCAGAATAGCTATTCTTCCACCTGGAGCAACTGCAATTAGGTTGGACTAAGGTTCTTATTACTCATGGCCTTAGTGGCAACCAATTATAAAATCTATAGATTTCCTGGTACCAGAATAATGTTTTTGAAATGTATAGAACATTCACATGACATTTGTGAAGCAGCAGGATTACCCTCATGTATTTATTTATTTATTGCCTCTCTATAAAATCTTCAATAATATTTTCAGGTTCCCAAGTGCAGAATACTGTATCAGGGTTTTTACATATGTAACTGAAATTATGACTATAAACTGTAACACACACACACACACACACATACACACAAAATAACAGGGAGTGAAATAAGACTCACAATGTGACTAAGAATTCACAACACTTACAATACAAAATGAAAATGTAACAGCTATTAAAAAGACTAAAGAATAAAACAATATTCACTTGATGGCAAAATAACAAAATTAGCTGTATAAGACTGCTCTCCTTTGCAGGGAAAACATTCTGTTTTCCTCACTTCACTTGTCAGGAGCAAAAATTTAAAATAAAACAACCTGGAAAAAGCTTTCATGGTTCAAACTGAGAGAGATGAGAGTATAAACTCCTTTTAAAATCTTGGTCTGAAGTCAAAAGAGCACTAGATGTTGAGCCCAGAAACATCCTGTGCTGCTAATAAATCATTGGAGTACCATGGAAAATTTCTCAGTCTCTAAAAACCTTGCAGCATTATTCGGCCTACTGAAATTTCAGGACTGTTTGAAAACAATGCACTGAGGAAGATGTCCACAGCAGGATGAAGGGTAGACAGGTTGTCATCTGCAGGAAAAGTGACAACTAGTTTATCAGTCAAAAATGATGAAAAATGTTTATTTCTTGTCAGAGAGACTGCTCAAGTTTTATGGGGCAACATTGGATCAGAAAGCCCTCTGATACCCCATTCAGAATTGGATGAATACTTTGAATACATATGCACATCAGTATTCAAGTTAACTATGGATAGTTTCAAATTTCCTAATCATTTTATTCTATCAATTACAACATCATTCTTTATATTAGTTGAGAAAAAAAATTAACTCAAAGTTGCTTACCCTTTGTGGTATTTCTGGACCTCTCTTATCCAGAGATTGAAATATTGAAGTTAGCATGGAAAAAAGAAGGGAATCCTTAATGGGATTCTGCTACTACTGTTGAATATTTAGTAAGGAGTGGAGTCTGACATAAGACTCCACTCATTGGTGAATTTCAACAGAGGGAAATTAAAGGACTGTCAGTGGCTGAAATGCCAGATATCTCCCGGCTTAAAAGCAGGGAACTGGCAGTGGCTCTTCCTCTTGTTTTCCGGATCTTCAATAAACAGTTGTTTTCACCTCTTGAGCATCCTGTCTCTTCCATCAACCCCCTATCGGGTGGGATTCAAAAACCTCAGCAACTAGTTTGCTGCCTAGTTGCTGGATAGGCATGGATATTGTAGGCATGGCCTACCGGAACTTCCAGAAGCACCATATTTTGCCTTCCCAAGGATCCAGAGGCTTCCCTTGGGCCTCTGGGAGGGCAAAAATGGCCTCCCCCGGGCTCTGGACACACTCCGGAAGCTGGAAACAGGCTCATTTTGTGACTTCTAGAACTTCCGGTAGGGCCATTTTTCGCCTTCCCAGGGGTTTGGAGGCTTTGCTTGGGCCTCTGGGAGGGCGAAAATGGCCTCCCCGAACTCTGGAGGCCCTTCAAAAGCCAGAAACAGTCCCATTTCTGGACTTCCCAAAGTCCCATTTTCCTCCTTCCTAGAGCTTACGTGTGAACCCTGCACTTAACCTTTATCGAAAAAGGGTTGTGTGAAGACTCCTGGAGGGGCAGGATGGGGTGGGCAGGGCCAACCAGTTGGTTCAAATACTGATTCGGCGAACCAGATGCAAATTTAACATCCGGTTTGTCTGAACTGACTCGAACCGGTAGAATCCCACCTCTGCCCCCTATCTAACACTGGCAACAAAGGTGGGATAGTCAGAAGCAGGGCAGAGACATCCTTAGAGTGTTGGGTGTGGGGGAAATCATCCCAAGTCTGCATGTAAGTTTAAAGCCACCATTTGCCAGCATCGTGAATGCAGAGGACACATAGCTGAGTCTTGTAGAGTGAGCCAGCAGTTTATCATCACCAGAGACCACCTTCATCCCCCACACAACCTCATGGCGCACAGATGGAGTTCTGGAAGGTGCCATTTTCAAAATACAAGTAGAGAGAAGACTGACCCACAGAAGCTAGGGAGACCCATCAAACAATAGTGGGGCATTCCGACATTTACAAATCAAAGAAATTCCATATCATTATGCTAATTGAAGGAAGCCCATGCAACATGGAAGTGGACATGGGATCATATATATCCATGATGTCCTGGTCAACCATCAGAAAGCTGGTCCAAGGTATCACCAGACAACAGCTGAAGATGCAAAAGACACTCTTAAAAGAATACCAAGAAAATCGCATCCCAATGATAGGGAGAGGTTTCTTCCAAATCCAATTTAAGGAATTTACAGGGTTACTACCACTGACCATAGTGGACAGAGACTTATCCAGTCTACTTGGAATAGAGTGGTTTGACACCCTGGGTTTAGGAATGACTGGCATCAACACCATCTAAGAAGATGAGAAGCTGCAAACCGAATTCGGAGATGTTTTCAAAGGAAGCCTCGGCAAGTACATGGGGACTTCTATCTGTTTCAATCTAGACCACCAAGTTGCCCTGTCAGACTAAAACCACAAAGGGTTCCTTTTGCTCTATGGCCCAAAATTGATGAGCCAAAATTTAGACAAGCTCATTGCCCAGGGAATTTTGGACCCAGTCGACCATGCTAGGTGGGAGACACCTATTGTCACACCAATCAAGCCAGAGGGCTCTATCCGCATCTGCGCAGATTATAATGCACATTAAATAAGGCCTTGCAACAGAGCACCTATGCCATGCCAGCAATACAACATCTTTTGCATTCTTTGAGGAAAGGCAAAACTTTTGCAAAACTTGATTTAGCACAAGCCTATCAGCAGCTGCCAGTGAATGAAATTACAGCAGATGCACAAACAATTGTGACCCACAGTGGTGCATTTAAATGCCATGGATTGCAGTTCAGAATGAGTGTGGCACCTGGACTATTCCAGTTTAATTGAACATCTACTACATGGCATTCCAGGGGTGGTGCCTTACTATGATGATGTCTTCTTATCTGCAAGCAACAAACAACAGCTAATTCACTGGCTATGAATAGTCCTGCGCCATTTTCAGGAAGTCATACTTAAATTTTTTTTAAAAAAAGGCAGGTAGCAGTACCCCAAGTTGAATTTTTGGGATTCTTAATTGATGGGTCAAGTATTCACCCAACCAACAGCAAAATTAAAGCCATTAAGGAAGCCCCTGAACTCCCTACACTGTCACTCACCTGAGGAACCAGGAGTCCAGTGGAGAATCTCAGATGAATCCATCCCGGTGGAACCAGCCACACCTCAAGGAAACTTTGAAGTACTTCCATGGGCTGACTCCAGAGAGACAGCAGACCTGATTGTCCAGGTCATCACCACTGAAACAAATGAGCTGCACAGGTCAGGTCGCACCCACTGAAGCCCCACCTACCTGCGTGACTACATTCACTACATTCAAAATGATTGGCTGATGCCCATCCAAGAGGGGAGTGTTGAATATTCAGTAAGGAGTGGAGTTTGATGTAAGACTCCACTCATTGGTGAATTTCAACAGCGGGAAATTAAAGGAACATCAATGGCTGAAACACCAGACGGTTCCCAATTTAAAAGCAGGGAACTGGTGGCGGCTCTTCCTCTTGTTTTCTGGATCTTCAATAAATGGTTGTTTTCATCTCTCTGAGTGTCCTGCCTCTGCCATCGACTCCCTATCTAACAACTACCACTATTTGAAACTAGCCTTTCAAGCAAGAATGTAACTAGTTCAAACTCAGCTCTCCTCTCCCCTCCCCTTTTCTCCCCTCCCCTTTTCTTCACAGATACAGAAAGGCAGACACGCTGCTTCGGTACTGCAGGTAATTGGTGCATTTGATAACAGATTATGAATGTACCTAATCATGAAGTTTAGTAGTCGTCACTATCTTTTGCAGTATTTGTTGTGCACATTTCAGAGTATTTTGGAATTCATACTATATTCTGTATGAAATAGCATTTTTTTGTGTTTGATGGATCTGAAAAAAGGAGGAGGCAAAAGGTGTTACTATTCAATCTTGAAGCTGCCATTCCCAATCTCAGAGTGGGAGACAAGCAGCTATGAAACTGATGTCTAGAGGTCTAGTTCACTCTAAGCCAGGTGTTGCATGCAGCTCTTTCATCCCTCTGTTGTGGCTCCCTGTTGAGTGATCCCACCACTGGCTGGCCCCACTCGTCCCCCTCCTCTCCCAGTCACGCATTACCTGGACTGAGAAGGTGAGGGTGATGGGAGGGATGGAGACTCACTCCACATTCCAGAATGGGAGCAAGCACCCCTTGTAACTTGCCTCATTTCTTGCTGGGTCTCATAGGTGGTTGGTACTGCGCACACCAACAAGAATCAGAAGAAGCCCCTGCAAGCTCCAGCAAGAAATGAGATGCCAGAGAATCAGAATCAGAGAGGGAGGGAGGGAGGGAAGAAGAAGGAGGAGGAGGAGGAGGAGGAGGAGGAGGAGGAGGAGGAGGAGGGAGGGAGGGAGGGAGGGAGGGAGGGGAAAAAGAAAAGGGAGAGGAAGCTAGAGAGAGAGCTCACAGGATCACATTCTGGGATGCAAAGGAGTCTTTGAGGGCTGAAAGCCATGGATTTCCTCCACCTTCTGTGTTCCACCCCACACTGAAATGAACCAAATGGGCTGGGGTTTTCCTCCCCGCTAAATGGCCCTGCCTAATCTGCTTGCAAACTCCAGCGAAGTGGCTTCAAATGTTCAGCTCGTGCATCCCTCCTGGCTCCATCCCATCTGCCTCAGTGCCTGTCTCCACTTGGATGACTGAGTCAGATGGCGTAGCGCCTGCCTTCCCTCCCAGAACAGGGGGGTGCTCACTGCCAGCCTCTGCCCACTTCTCGCCACTGTGGTTTGGCCCCCTTCCACTTGAGAGACACTGAGCTACTAGTTTCCCCATCGAGTTTCATTGTGGTCGCACCATGGAGCTGGTGAGATCCCTCCTCACATCTCCCACCAAGCCCCGCCTACCAGGTGGGGGAAGGAATTGGTAGGAGATTCTTGGAGAAAGAAGGTGAAATGGCATTAAAAGAACACAAGCAGAGAAAGAGGAAAATTATAGGAAGGCGTGGGAAAGAAGATTAAAAGGTAAAGTAGGAAAGAAACATTGCTGGTGTCAAGGTTGTTCTTCCCTCTGTCCTGAGATACAGGGGAATTTTAATGGGGAAAAAAGATCAAAATCAGGATAGTGCTCTGCTAGTTACTTAGAATGGTGTTGGCTTTTACTCTTGGTGACAGGAGAGACAAATACTGGTTGCCTTGATTTGTCCCGATGACAACTGGCAGCTTTTTTAGAGACGTACCAGGACTCTGATCTTTGCCTTGACCGCCTTCGCTTTAGTCCCGTTTTGCTAAGTGTAATCAGTTTTTCTAATCTGTCATTCTCTTAACCTTTAATTCTCCAAATTTAGCTTTTACAATACTTTCATGTATTGGTTATTTATTTTTGTGCTGGCTGTTCTTTTTCCACAAAGGTAGATTCTGGGGGCGGGGGCGTGTGTATCAACAGCAGACACAGGAAAAGTATAAGCATCTGATAATTTAATCTTCCTAAAACCACCAGCAATCATTTACTTGTTAGAACATTTGATAGAACTATCTAATCCCACCATTGGCTGGTCACACCCCACGCCGCCCCTCCAAGGAGTCCCAGATATTCCTTATCTCACTTTGCCTACTTTGGCCCTGGCATAGCTGCTGCTGCTCTCTGGCTCCCTCGCTTGTTCACTTGCCTCAATCATGTGCCCCTGCAGCCCAGCCCACTTGTTTCCCACATGGCCCAGCTCCCTGCTGAGCCTTTCTCGACATTCTCCGCTGCCTCACACACAGCCCAGCTCTCTGCCTGCCTGGTGAGTCTTCCTTTGTCTTTGCCAGTGCAAACGGCCTGCTGCCACCGCCTCTTTGTTGGCGCGAATGCTCTGCCGTTGCTGCCTCTTTGCTGGCATGAATAGCCTGCCACTGAGCCTCTTTCCTTGCCCAAACTGCCACCACTGTCTCTTGGATGGTGTGAATGGACTGGAGCCGCCACCACTTTGACAGTCCAAATCGCCAAATGTGAAGCCAGGAAGGAATTGCTTTTCAGTTTAATGGGTTTTCTTTTTAAAGTCTTCCTGTGAAAATCAGGCTGATGTCCTGGATTGTACACAGTTGTTAAAGATCAAGTATTCTGGAAAGTATTTTAACTTATTTGGGATAAAAATTTTTGCTGTTACTGCTTTTTTTCTGAGTTGTTATTTTTAACATTCTCATGGTTGATTTTAGGATTTTAGATTTACCATGACTACTGTAAATTATTCTACAGATGGCACTCATGTAAATCCACAGGATTTGGGCTGCTTGCAATGTGACAGAAATGTAATAAATGAATTTTGGGGGAAGGAAGACACCTGGATGCAGCATAGAGATTTATATTGATCAGTTATCTGCTTTTTCTTCTGAGAATGATTATCTTACATGCACAATTGCAGGCTAACTCTGTCCACAGTCCAGATTTTGATCCTGACAGGCTCAAGGTTGACTCAGCCTTCCATCATCCCAAGGTCAGATTGTTAGGACCTAGATTATTAGGGCAATCAGGGCCTCCAAAAGGATTATTAAGTGCTGGAACAAGGCTAATATGGGCCCCCTCACCTACACATTAAGTTAACAGACCATGAGGGTCTCCCCTTCCCCTCCCCAATTACCCTGTGAGAGGCTCATTAAGAAAAAGGGGGGTGCCAAGGCAGTGAAGCAGATCAGGAAGCGGGGAGGGTGAGGATGAAGTACGGAGAAGCAGTGTTGGAATCTGCGCAGCCCACAAGTAGATTTTTTTTTTACTGGGAGAAGAACGATTCACTCTAGTCTATAGGAATGAAAGAAAAGTGACACTTCCCTCACCTGTTCCCTCTCACCCTTTGGTTTATGTTCCTGCGTTTTAAAGCCACCTCTTGTAAGTTACCCTTTGGCATGGCAGCGTGCATAGATTCTCTGACTAAGCTAACCATGGCGTCTCCTTTCTTTTGGCATGAAGGATTTTGACAGGGTGAGAAGTGGAAGTTCATTCTTCAAGAACTGGGGAGAAGGGGAGAAGAGGGGGGGGAGGGAGCAATCATTGTTGCTACTGCTGCGTGGGAAGGACATGCTTTCCTTCCTTGCCATTGAAGGGGGAAAATTTAAAATTTTACAAAACCAGTGGAGTGAAGGAACCTCCCCGAACCCAACCAAGAGTCAATTCAGTGGCCAACTAGGATTACAGATTGTGACCATATGACATGAACTACATTTCCCAGGATGCATTAACTACATTTACCATGAGGCATTCCCTTAAGGGAACAGCTCCCAATTCTAACTTAACTATCTCAATTCCCATTACTATATACCAGTAGTGGAATTCAAATTTTTTACTACTGGTTCTGTGGACATGGCTTGGTGGGCATGGCAGGGGAAGGATACTGTAAAATCTCCAGTCAGAGGAGGTATTTGCCAGTTCTCCGAACTACTCAAAATTTCTGCCACCGGTTCTCCAGAACTAGTCAGAACCTGCTGAATACCACCTCTGCTATATACTGTCTGGACAGCATACTCCCTGCCTGGAATTATAAATTCCACTACTAACTATCAATTAACTATATAACTAAGATAAACAGTAAATAGTAATATAACATCAAACAAAACAAGGCATGCAAAGCTTGAGATTCAATCTTCAAGTTCAGCCTTTCTCTGCAGCAACACTAGGTCAGTGATCAGTCTAGTGTAGAGCTTCTTGGTGAAAATCTGCTGGTTGCTTCTGGTGGCCTTGTAGGGTGGACAAGTACTCTAGCTTCCAACAGTTCCAAAGGGTGTCGGAAATGAATGTTGCGAAGATATGGGATGGGGCCTGCAGCCGATCAATGCAGACTATCCCTCTGATTCCCCATCCTAGCACTGTCTTGAAGGCAAGGGGAACCTTTTGGGTCTTTGACTACTTCATTGTGAATGAAAGTGTCAGATACACCTGCTCCCAACAAGAGCAGAATCTTGGCTACTGGATCTAGAACAGGAAAGTGATGAGCCATGTGCTTCAGATGAGGTATGTTGTTTTCTACCTCTGGTGTTGCAATCTGGCTGTGGTCACCTGGTATCTCATCCCATTCTAACACAGGCGGTAGTGGGAACTGGGAACTCCCATCTAATGGTGCTGTACAGAGTCCAGTAACTGTCATCTCTGCTGTGCTTCGTGGTACAGTGCACATTGATATCATGAAGTGCAATTCTTCCTTTTGAACAACAAGCGGTCGAAGAATGCGGATCTGGCCAACGAGTGAGTGCTCTGATTATCCACCATTACACATATCTTCACTGCTTCTTCTGGACGTCCATCGGGGTAGACATTGGCTAAGCAGATCTGATGACACAAGTGAGGAGACAGTGTGTTATCACACACTGCCGAGCAATTGACACTCACCACTGGCTCCAGATGTGCCTCTATACCATCCTGAGGCTCCTTGGCTGAGGGAGGGTTATGAGTTGTCTGCTGTGGTGGCTCAGAATCTGGATGCAGAGCAGCTGGGTGCTTGTTGCTGTCAGCATCCTTGTAGGCATGGCGTTTTGGCTTGAGGCCATGTGTTGTAGACTGTGGTTCTTCTCAGAGTACTTTATGAGGCGGTTGTGAGCCATCAGCACATACACAGATAGTCTCTCTTGCTGCTGGGTGTGGGTAACACATTCATCTTGCCACATTCGTCTTGCATTAGAGTTGCCTGGAGGGTGTGGCAGGAACTCTTTTCCCTGTGAATTGAGTGTGGCAATTGTGGCTGCTTGCATGACTACCTATTGAGAAATCTTTGAAGTTATTGGTGGGCTGAGTGGCTTGCCCAGCAGGCCATGAGACATTGGGATAAGTTTGCTGCTTTTGGGAAAGGAATCTCGAGCTTTAGGTCTTACGATGTCAATTTTTTGACTGGCGTTTAGATCCTGTGGTTGAGATTCTGCCCTTTGATCCCTTGGTTCCTGGAGACTACTAACTGTGCTTGTTCCACCTGCTCATTTCGTAGTGAGTGTTGCTCCTCCACATAAGCCTTGATTTGTTTATCTGGGTTCTCTCTTTCCAATTATCCAAGGTTGAAGTTGAGGGAGGCATTGTTGGCTACCTTCCGTAATGCTGTGGCCTATGCTGTTTTTGCTGCTGTCTCCCTTTGTTGTTCGAGCAACTGAAATTGGGCCTGATCTTTGGCCATTTCTGCTGCTTGAGCTGCTACTGATTCCTTTTGCCATTTCACCTCCCTCATTCCATGTAGAACTGCCTTCGCTACTGTAGCTTCAATTTGAGCTTCTACAGCCTGTTCTGCATAACTCACTACTTTAGAGGCCTTAGATTCATCACTGCAATGGGAGGATGCTCTGGAAGGGTGGGAAAAGCTAGCAGCAGAGAACTGCCATGAGATGCTGGAATCTGCTTGAGATCTAGCTGGCTTAGGATGGAGGGAGGAGGTTTTCTTAGAATAGTGGGCGGAGGCCATGTGTGATCAAGGAGTTCTGTTGGATGTGGCCCACTCCCTTGACACTTCTTCTAGTTGTAGTGTGTCATGGAGCTCTGCCTGGAGGGAGTATTTGCCTTCCCGAACGCAGTCTTCACATTCCTTGTTTAACTCTTTGAAGCATTGAATGTATTCTTGGAGCTTTGGGTCACCCAGCCTTGACTGGGTGGACTTGAGTTTACTTTCGCTGTTTCTCCACTGTGCAAGAAGGTCATCCAGGTCACTCTGCAATGTACAGATTCCCTCAAGGGACAGCTTGCATTTTGGGGCTTCACAGATCTCCAGCAGCTCCAACTGTAAGTCTGCATAGCGGCGATACTGTCTGTCCCAATCCTTCCCCAAGCATGACTCCATGGGTTTGGTAAGCTTCCTATGATCTCTGAGGTCGTAGGCTTTCTGAGGTCCTGCTGCCTCTTCAGAATTGTGGACCTCTGATTCTGGGTTTTGGGAACCAAGCTCCATGTTTACATCAAGAGTGGGGGGAGGGTTTGAGTCCTCTGGTCCATCAGAGACATCTGTCATGGCTGAAGACATTGCCATGCTTCAAATTGGCAAAAGGTGAATTTTAGAAAATTTAGCAGTTTTCCATGTAATTCTCCTTTTTCTACTAGGGTGGCGCTGCAGGGGGGTGGCTGAACTTAGAAAACTTCTGTGAAATTCAGTGGTTGACCACTAGAGATGTGCTGGTGCAGTACACAGGTTGGCCTCTTAGGTGCGTTGCTAGGTCTGGAAGACACTGGTGCAGTACACAGGTTGGCCTCTTAGTGGTGCTACACCCTTGGGGTTATGTTGCAAGGGGTTGCTGCATTTAGGAAACTTCCTGAAAAATTCAGTACTTGGCTATGAGGTGTAGCTAGACCTTTGGGCTGCGTTGCAAGGTATTGCTGAATTGCATGAAGTTATGCTATGAAGAAAGGGTCATCAAAGGATGTTATGATTTAGTCCAATGCATGGGCAAAGTATGGTTAGGTGATTTCCCTTTATTGAGTAATGTAGGCTGGTATCTTTGACTTTAGATTGCTTCTAATTTCAGTAGAGGGAAAACTTTTCCTCTTTGCCAGCAAAGAAAGATGGCAAGGTGCTTTTCTGGCTTTTAAATTGGATTCCCTCTTTGGAGGGAATTACAGCCCATTTCTATGGAGATGGCTGAATCTAAGAAATTCATGACCTTGTTGCTTGGAGACCACCATCATAAAGTTGGTAGCAGGGTCTCTTTATTACCTTTTTCCTGTCGAAGAACAGAGGGAACCAAACTTTCTTTTTTCTTTGTGACTGAAGATTCAGGAAATACTACAGATTTTCACCTAGATTCTCTCTCTTGTTTACCAACAGTCTTTGAGATAGCAGAGAGACAGAAATACAAAGACCCAGAGAATATTCTATTTGTTTGTCTCTTGTGAAATGGGGGGTTCCTGGCCCCTCCCAGCAATTCAAACAGGCTTTGGTAACTTCAGTTGCTCAGAAATAGAGAGAGAGAGAGAGTCTTTCACAGGAAATCTGATTAACTTGTATCTTTACTTTGGAAACGCAGATTAGCATTGTACTTTCACTTGGTAGTTCCAATTTCAATATACTTTTACTCCTCTCACAGGAATTCAAATTGCTTTTACTCTTCACAGGAATTCAGATATAACAGTATTCTTTTACTGAGGGATTTCGGATTAGCACTGTTCTTTTACTCTTCCAGGAATCCAGATAAAACACTATTCTTTTACTGTTCTGTCTTCTAATTGGCTGGCTGAATTTAAAGACAGACAGGCAATTCTACAAAGGCTTCCATACAAAGTTTCTTTATTGGAATCACAAGGGATCCTGAAGGTATAATTCACATTCATCTTACTGTCCAACTTTGCATAGTCATCTTCATAGTGTAAAAGAATAATGATCTTTCATCCCATAATGAAGGAGCAGAGAGGGTGAGACACAAGCACGCTGCTGGGGTCCAGGCAAGAGTGAAGGAAGCTTCCCCAACCCAACCAACGGTCAATTCAATGACCAATCAGGATTACAGATGTGACCAATGAGATGAACTACATTTCCCAGGATGCATTAACTACATTACCATGAGGTATTCTCTTAAGGGGACAGCTCCCAATTCTAACTTAACTATCTCAATTCCCATTACTATATACTGTCTGGACAGCACAGACCTGGCAATTCTATGATGTCAAGAATCATGGTAAAATGATGTCATAACCAAGTAGAACTATGTGGTGGCCTTCTCCTGGAGCCTCTATGTGGAATGACATGTAGATATGGTTGCTTTGTAACAGGATAACTGTTTGCTTGGTAACTTCCACTGGTGGCTGCGATATTCCAAGCCTTCTTCACTGGAGTCAAATGTGAAGCATGGGATATATTTCTGTCTCTGCTACCCACCTTGTATTCCTTTGGATTCTTCTAGTGCTTCTTAAGAGGTCAAACAAAGCCACAGAGCTGTGTCCCAATCTATGCCGTTGTACCTTACAAATCCTTAACTGTAGCAGGACTACCAACTCTCCTTGCCTCTACCATGTGTTTAACCCAATTGATCATGAATATAAATTTGTCACGCTGTGAGTATTTAGTAAGGTGCAACGGCATAGTTTGGAGGCAACTCCATACTCCCAAATTTGGGAGGAAAAGGCCACTTTTGAAGACCCTTGGTGGCGCATTGGTTAGAGTGCAGTATTGCAAGCTTCTTCTGCTGCAGCCAGCTGCCTGCAATTTGGCAGATCAAATTCCACCAGGCTCAAGGTTGACTCAGCCTTCCATCCTTCTGAAGTGGGTAAAATGAGGACTCAGATTGTTGGGGGCAATATGCTGACTGTAAACTGCTTAAAGAGGACTGTAAAGCAAGGTGAAGCTGTGTATAAGTGCTATTGCTGCTATTGCTATTAAAGGGGAGAATTTTTAGTAACAAGTGAGAGGAAGACAGGGCATTCCTAGGTAGAACAAGCATAAAGGTGGAAAGTTGTATGTCTCCTGAAAAATATAGGGCTTATTTATAATGCCTTAGCACATTGAGACTCCCTTTGTTTTGGCAGCCAGATTAGTGAAAAAACTATGGCTTAGGATTTGACTGTTGTGAAATCAGATGAGCATTTTTTTTTCATGTTTCAATTTGGGTTTTGTGCATGTACTATGTTTTTCCGAAAATATGACCTCCCCGAAAATAAACTCTAGCCCGATCTGAAGTCGATATTTATTCTGCACATTACAGGCAGATGGGTGTAAAACAGACCTTTGAATTAATTAACATATTCAAGATTAAATTTCAGATCAAGAAAGAAGTTTATTAGAAAAGCCCAAGACAGTTTTTTTTAAAAGAAAGTACTGCTTATTAAATAACAAAACAAAAAAATAATTATCAAATTGCAAGAAACATATGCACATATATTTATATAAAAATCATCCACATAGACCCAATACGTAATATCAATACATATTAGAGAGAGGTGACAAAATAATAAAACTAGAACTTCATCTATTTTTATTACATAAAAAAATCAATGTAGTATAAAGTTTATGGGTCTGGCCTAGAAATCACAAACTTTTGAGATCTAGGCTTCCACGAAGGTATGAAAGCCAACAGTCTTCCAATTTTTATTGATGTATCTAGAAATCGGGAAAATATGTGTGGTGATAAAGAAGAGGAAGTCATAGTTCCAACATAATTTGCTGTATTTTAATAAGAATATAGAGAAACAGCAAGCACTGTGTATATATGATCTTAGAAGAACCTTTATATTCACAGATTTCAGTTTTAGTTTAATGTTTGGTTCAGTTTTTAACAGAAATTGTCAAGGCAGCTCTTTCCACCAATGTAGAGCCAAGTCATGAAATATTATAGCATCTTCCTAATATTTCATTTTATAGTCCAGTTCTAGGAAACTTATGACTTTCCAGAGGTGACTGTTGTAACTGTTGTATGTGAACCTTAGAGCTGCTGCAGGTTCTCTATTTTTGTGAATACCAAAGATGAGAATGTGGGTAAGGAGAAACACACCTGAAGCTCCTTCCCTGCTTTTCTTTAAACATCTGTGGCTGGGCTTGAGAAAATTCTGTGGTGGATTGAGTTGTCTCTCGAGATATTATCTCCATTTAGTGTATCAGATTAATGTGATGTTTACTTACACTCTATTTAATGTATTAGAGATAAAATGTGATGTTTATTTCAAGATATTCTCACCTGGCAGTATCCATTTGAATTATATTCTCCTATATTTATTTTTTCCCCTTCAGGGATTTCACTGAAAATGCAATTTCTTCCATTGACAAATGGGTGTGGTGGCCCTATCCTTTAACTCAGTACTTGTGAGTATACTCTCATGTTCATCCTATGTAACTTATGTAGAAGAAATATGCATTTCCATCCACTTCTTTACTGTGTACTGTGCTTAGATCATCCTTGAGGTAGCTGGATGCAAAGGGAGAATGCTCCTTGCCCACTAGACCCTTGATGATTATGCATCACAAGTGTCTTACTACTACAGGTGGACTAGTGAAATAGCATGGTTTCTATCTTCAATCACAGTGAAAGGCTGTGATTTTGTCAGTATGTTGTTCTAATTTTTTCTCCATCTTTTTAGGATTCTCAAGAACAATAGCTTGAGCAGGCTGGACAATACATCTCTAGAGGGCTTGTTTATACTCATACACCTGTAAGTTTTTGTTTCTAGCAGTGCCTTACTTGTTATCTTCCAAGGGGCTGTCCCACTTTTAAAATGTGTGAAATTCCTAATGATCAAATTTCAGACATCTAGGGGCATACTGGAGTTTTTGAATATTAGGTAAGTTTGTAATAAAGCCCGAACCCTAATTTTGGATTTAACCATTTTGCTGTGTATTACTGAGAGTTGGCTGTTTGGGAGGAAGTTGTGAATAGGTGTTGCCCCTTAGATAGCTTAATACGAGTTCCTACTTGTGAGGTTACTTAGAGATTAGATTAATGAAGTAATACATTTAGTGACAGGTTGTTTCAAACCTATACCAATTGAGAAAATATATTCTCTCGATGGCATTGCCCTACTCAAGATCAGGAGAGATGTAGTAGCAGATGCCAGAGAACTAAGAGAACTAAGCAAGAGAATGATCTTCAACATCTTCTGAACAGATATATGCCCCAAGCCAGCTGACTCAGATCTAGAAATAGCTTTATGGCAAGAACAAATATTCTTGAGGGTATACAAGAACAAAATCAAATTAAAAGGTGGAAGAAGGAAACCATCAAGAAACGAATAATATTAAAGGAAGATATAGTTGAAGGATCTGATTTCCCTTATACTACTTGAGGACCCCGAGTGGGTTGAGAGTTGCCTAAATGTAAAACCAATACACTCAAGTAGAAGCTCTTAGCAGATAACAACATGGTTTGTGAATTTGGAGTGACACAGAACCTAGGCCATCTGCTGGTATGTTGTCTACTACTAGAAGCATGTACCGATAATGACTTATGTTTGGAACAACAACAGCAAACCCAAAAAGTTGGCTTCATTCTGGCAGTTTAAAGTTTGATCTAGATGATGGAGGAGGAGGAGGAGGAGGGATTGCTAGTACCAAACTCACTACATATAGGAAACTCCTTGCCCCTGGTACTTGATGCCATATGTAGCTTGTTAATGGAGTTCCCCAATTTTATGATTCTGGGGGACTTCATCCTGCCATCCATGGATCAAAGGTCACTTGGGAATTCATAGTCACCATGACAACAATGCACCTGACTCTTTATTACTAACTCAAACCACAGGAGAAGCACATGATGGACATGGTCTTTGTTTCAGGATAATAGAAACATTAGCTGCCATAGGACACAGTACCGTCAATCCCTTGTCGTGGACAGATCACTTTCTGTTAATCCTAAATTTACTGCAGTACATACTTTCTGCGGGAATGCTAGACTTATTTAAAAAGTCCACTCCTGGTGCATAATGGTCCCACTTGAGTTTCAGATGGAAGGGGATTGTCACTGAGGCTCTAATACATGAAATAACACAGTAATGGTAGTTTTAGTTTGAATCACACTTATGAGGACTATGTGTAGCCACAGTAATTTGAGGGGTGACTGAGAACCTCCAGAAGATAAAGTAGAAAAATAGATACTTCTGCTTATGATAGATACTAGATACTAGAATAGATACTTCTGATGATGATCATCATTGTCAATCCACTGCAGGATGAAGGCCTCTTCCGCATGTTTGCAACCAATACGGTCTTGAGCTTTCTTTTGCCAATTGGGCCCTCAATACTTGCTGATATTGTCAACCCATCTTGTTTTACATCTCTTTCATGGATGCTTTTTATCAAGTGGGATCCATTCTCTGATTTCTTGGTCCACCTGCCATCAGTTCTGTTTGTTATGTGACCAGCCCATTTTCATTTCAATTATTTTACTCTCTTGATGATATAGTATACTTTCTTTTATTCTCTAATCCATGTGCAGGTCTTTCTGTCTTGTCTTGTAATGCTGAGCATGTATCTTTCCATGGCTCTTTCTGCAACTTGTAGCTTTTGTATCGATTGTGAGGTTAGTGTCCATGTTTCACTGGCATATGTTAGGTAGTACACAATGATCAAAAACTTTTCTCTTCAGGCATAAGGGAAGGTTGTTCTTGAAAATTATGGTTGGAATGCCTGCCAACCATATTTAACACGTCGTTTAATTTCCTTTATTGTATCATTTTCCATTGAGATCAGTTGACCAAGGTATATGTAGTGGCCTATTAAGTCTAGTTCTTCTCCAGTTATATTTTTTTCCCTTTGGTTAATTCATTAAACATAACCTGGCTCTTTTCAGGTTTATTTTTAAGCCAAATGGTTCTCCTGTTTTGTATAGCTCTTTGCATCCCTTCTGGGTCTTATGAGAAGAGAACATCATCATCTGCAAATCTTAAGTTATTTAAATATGCACCATTGATTTTTATTCCATCTTTTGCCCAGTCAGGCTGAGAAAAGGATAAGTGATATTGTATTGTATTGTCATACACCTCATTCTATGTTGATTTCTATTTTAAGATCATTAAGGCAAATTGTCACCATTTATCTGCTGATGATACTTAATCGTATTTCTCATTTCCTGTCCATCTGAATAAAGCTGCCAAGGTTCTATGCCAAGTCTAGACACTGGGGCATGGGAGTGGGGGGGTCTGGATGGTGAAGAATAGGTTTGGTTCAAAACTATCAAGACCAAGAAACTAAAGGTTTTGGGCCCACAAGTCCTGGAACTGGAGATATTTAATCTCTAACTTGGACATGGCTGTCTTATTTGGATTCAGTGTGTAGTTTGCTAAAAGACCAGATGTCAGATGTGACTGGATGCAGCCTTTGCACATTTCATCCTGTGTATCAATTGCACCCATTTCAGGATCAGGGGACCTCACCACGGTCATTCACTTCTTAATGACTATGCAATTGACTTATTGAAATGCCCTCCACATAGAACTCCCTTTAAGAGCATCCAGAAGCTTCCATTCAGAATATATGACATGGGTAATTATGAATATTGCTTGTTGTGCCCTTGCAATGGTTATGTTCTTTGAAACGTTCTGGGTCCCTCTAGTATTCCAGATTCAATTCTTTGTGTTATCATCTATCAAATCTTGCATGACATAGATCCGGGTTATTTGCAATACTACCTTCTCACAAGATATCTGCTTTTCCCATCCCACATGTTCCGACAGGAAGGGCACATTTTAAGTCCTTTGTCAAAAATAATGTCACTTTGTGGAATCAGGAGTCCTATATATTTTGGCCCTTAGGCTTTTAGAAAAGTTTTTAGAAAATAAGTTAAACTTGGCCCTCTTGCCAAGTTTTGGGTCATGATGACCAAAGTATCTATTAGCAGAATTCCTATTTAGTAGGATACAACACGTTGAATTTCAATTCCAATCAATGTACGTTTCTTTTACTGTATTTTGTTTCAGTTTTATGTGCTATTTTGTATGTTTGTGTAAGTTTTGTATAGCTTTGAAAATCATATTGAGTCAGGCAGTTGGTCATGTAACTATAATAAACTAGCCTATTTTCTGGATTTGTTTATTTACACTAGATTTAGAATAGAAAAGCTAAATGATAGCTCAGATGTTATGGAAAATTTTAACAGCACTCTCAAATTTTAATCAACATGATAAATAGTTTGCAAATGCTCATAAAAAGTTTCCAATTTATTATTTAGAACTTCAGTGACAGATCTCTCTTGTTGATTCTGGATATAAGGAATGTTTCATATATACATATTTAAAATGTTGTATCTTATTTGCTTAGGTAACAAAGTTTTATGCAGCTTCATTCACAAGAGTTTTGGTGACTACCAAGATACAAAAATATAAAAGGACTGCAAATAAAACAAAATATATGCCAGCAGTCCACAAAAGCCCTCAGGAAATGCTCTCATCTTTAGCCTTTCCTTAAAGGCAGCAGTGTGGGAGACATATCTGCAAAATTGTAAGGTAGCCTTCCTGAAGCTGATGCCCTCTAGATAGGTTGTTTACTGTATTCTCCACATTTATTAAAAACTCAAGGTAGAAAATACATACTACACTCCTTCCTCCTATTTTTTTCCACAACAACAACTGTGAGGTGAATTGGGCTGAGAGAAAAAGAGAAAGAGAGACTGATCCGATATCACCCAGCCAGCTTTCACACCCAAGATGGAACTAGAATTCATAATTTCCTGGTTTCCATGATGCCTTAACTGCTAGACCAAACTGGCTTATATTGGGGCTATAATTCCCAATGTTGAATGTTTTACTTATTGCCATGATTAATACTACTCCAAATATGAATTAAGTTATAAGGGAGTGGATGGAAAAACAATGGCACAAAGAAGTTTGGTGTGTGTGAAGTGCTGTACCAATCTCATCAAACCAACACATTGGGTTATTATCTTTTATTAAAACTAATATTGCAGGCTATCAAATACATGAAACTGTGAGAGATGAAGATAGAGTTGGACATTTTGTTTCAGCTGTGTGTGCTTTTTTAAACAGGGATGTCTCATATAATCAAATCCAGACCATTGAGGCAAATGCATTTGAACATCTTCCATTTCTGGAATCTATGTCACTAAACAAAAAACAAATGAACAGAAAACCAGTTTAAACTATGATGGAATTTGGGGAAGGAGGCAAATTGAAATCGAATGCTGTTAATTCTCCCAGTTGTGTAAGTATCAATGACTTATTACTGAAAGGTTGGTTATCCCACAATAATTTCTTTTTAATGGGGAAGGAGAGCTTGAACTCAAGGTTGAAAGAAGCAGCTTTCTCCTTAAAGGACTTCATCTATAGTCCCAGGTAGGACAGATGACACTTTGCATGTTCTGCATGTTCGAAGAAGTACCCTGAATGAATTTAGACTGAAATCTGGGATCTAAGTGGATCAAGATTCAGTTCTAGGCTTGATTGTGTGAATACCAGACCTGAGTTTTCATAAGTGGGAAAACACTGCAGTGTTTTTGTGGAGTTACAGCACTTACTGCGAACTTGGAATCTCTAGAGTCAAACTATATTGCCTTTTGAATAATGAGCTCTGCATTCCTATTAAATAATGTTATCCCATAAATAACACTCCAACCCCAAATATGCATTGGAACTTCTGGACTGAAGAACTGGCACAATAATTGGTGGAAGCCTGGAATGGTTGTTTAGAATTTCAAAGTAGTAGTACTTTATTGAAAAAAAGGAAGAAATAATTCTCATATATGGCTGTAGTGCAATTCTCACATCACCATTCAATAAGGAAGAAAAAAAAGTTCCCTTTGTTCTGCCTTGTTTTATGCGTTGTTTATTTTATATAGTTGGAAGATATCTACATAGCTCCCTTGCTTTAATTTCCTTTCCAGCATTCTCAGTGGCAACTATATTTTGCGGATAATGCAGGGGGGCTTTCAGGCCTGGCATGGGATGCTGTTTCTATCCAAGGTGTAAGTAAAAGTGAAACTCTTTCAGATAGTGGGTAAGACAGATGGTTTCTAACAATGGGACATAAAGTCTCCACTAATGCTTGAAGGAGATTACAAGGCTTGTTTGATGGATTTCATCCCAAACACTATTGTTTTGAAGCCTCTAACTAGGGTCAGCCAACACTTTCTAAGTTGATCTCCAAGCCAGACATTCTGATCTCCAAACCTATCTGTCATCTCTGGGATATTTTTTTATATTGTTATGACTTTACACCTCACTTTTCCAATAACACTAGTTCTGCCTATAATTATTCCACACTGCTTCCTTGGTGTAAGTAATAACTAGCATTTTGTGATAAATTCCTTCTTAACTATACAAATGTACAACAGATAAGTGGAGATTCATACCACTATTAACACACAATGATCCTTCAATTCATTATTTCTAAAATATGTCCTTACGGCAAGCCACCAAAATACAGTGACGGAATTTTAAGGGAGCCCTCTGAGATACTATGGATTTTCTCAGAAACCCCTTTTTTCACAGTGTTCATACTACTCATCCCTCGAGAGAGAAGGGAAGGAAACATGCCTCCATATCACTTTTTAACCTTGACTTTTGACAAAAGATAAGTGCCGTAGTAAAATCCTTCACAAATTTAAACGTATATTAATAGAAAGCTCATTCTCAAAAATCTGAAAGTAATTGGAAAATATTCCATGAAAACTATAATCTCTCAACTTTATTTCTTGATTGGTTGATGGAGTTGATGTTTGCAGATTGGTTGGCTTTTTCGTAAGAACCTGTGTGGCTGAGGTACTGGCTGTGTGTCTATCAACCTCCTGTGCTGTAACAACCTGGGTAATGGGCTGTGTGATGACCTGAGTTCTATTGCTGTGACATCCTGGGTCTTGTGCTGTAATCTCCTGGGTCGTTTACTGTGTTGCAATATCCTGAGGTTTTGTGGTGTAACCTCCTGAGTTCTGTGATGTGATATCCTGAGTGGATGGCTGTGATGTAATGTTCTGGGTTTTGGTTTGGCTCGGTGTTTGGTTCTGGAGATGAGAGTCTTGGCTACGGAGTTGATCTGTGCAGGGTGGTGATGGGATTGTGCGTTTACGTAGCGGTTGGTGTGTTTTCTTCTGGTGGATGGTATGTCCTAGGGAGCCATTGGGTTTTTTGTAACTTAGGACGTCCAGGAAGGGAAGTTGGTTGTTGGCTTCTGTTTCCATGGTGAATTGTATTTTGGGGTGTAGGCTGTGGAGATGTGTGAGGAAGTTGTCCAGTTTTTCTTTCCCGTGTGGCCAAATTACGAAAGTGTCATCTACATATCTAAGCCAGAGTCTGGCTTTGTGTTCGGATTTGTTTAGAGCATTGGTTTCAAAGTGTTCCATGTATAGGTTAGCGATGATGGGTGAGAGGGATGATCCCATAGGTGCTCCTTCTGTCTGTTTGTATCTTTGTCCATTGTGGATGAAGTATGTGTTGGTTAGACAGTAATTGGTCAGATCTAGGATGTGCTTAGCGGGGTTGTATTTGTTTTGGATGGCTGTCAAGGCTTCTTTAATAGGTACTTGGGTGAAGAGGGATATGACATCGAAGCTCACAAGTAGGTTGCCGGGTTGTAGGTTTTGTTTCTTTATTGTTTCTATAAGTGGTGTTATTCTAATTTATTAACAAACATTCCATTGCATTACGATAAGCATTTTATCCATCACTTTAATCATACATTATTTCATATTTTCTAAAATTATTTCTATTTTTAATATAACAATACTATCTTATGTACCTTTGCAGAATCCCTTTTTCAATTAATTTTTCACCCATTATCTCTAAATAGGCTTATACTTTCAATCCTTACACATTTTCCCTGTTTCTCTATATCTTGTTTCTGTCTTTTATAACTTTTTTTTCCTTTCCTTCTTCCCCCTCTTCTTCTCCCTCCCTTTTTTGACCCCTTGTCTCTCAACTTTTAATTCTCTCTTCTGTAATCCTCTCTTCTGTTGCTTCCAAATATTGTAATTATTTTTCAAACTATTCTTTTTTGGGGTTGTTTTTTCAAATCTTAAACTTTCCACTTTCTTTCCCCCCTTTCCTTTTTTTTCTCCACATAAAATTTGAATTTAGATATGAGATAATTAAAAATAAAGTTGAGAAAACCATGGGACAGGAAAAATTATGGAGAAAATGTTAAAATAGTAATAAGATATGGAATAGAACACAAAGATGAATATGAAATTGAGTTTGTGTCTGTATGGAGAAGTGATAACCCAGGATCATGCTATTCTCAAAAACAGATATTTTATTTCTTTTATGTTTTTGTGAAAACCCAAATAAAATTTATATTAATAATAATTAATAATAATATTTAAGATCAAAGGCTAAAAGAAAATATAATTTGTTGCTTTTAACTATCCAAATTATTCCTCTTTTATTCTACTACTCTCAATTTTGTCAGGCTGATAACCAGCTCTTTTGTCTTTCAGGATTCTCAGCCATAATCCACTGAGAGAGATTGAGGATTCCCACTTCTATAAATTGCCCTCACTGGAATTCCTGTATGTGTGAAGCGGCTCTTGGTTTTATTAAGAGTTTGTTTACTCTAGAACAACTATTCAGCATTTTTTCCTGATTCAGCTGGCTTGGGCTATTATATACGAAAATCAGTGTGGCCTTCAATTAGGGTCAGAAAAATCTAAGTCCAGATTTTCTTATTCATAGCATAACCATGAACCAGTCATTAACTCTTAGCTATCAGTTGTCCAGATTTATTTATTTATTTATTCAAATTTTTATACCGCCCCCTCTCCCAAAAAGGGACTCGGGGCGGTGTACAGCCTACTAAAAATGAACAGTATATACAATTAAAAACAAATTAAATAACATAGATCCAGCCGAAATCCCTTCAGATATAAAATTTCCAAAGTTTAAAATTCCAGGATTGTAATTAAAAATTTAAAAATTTAAAAACCGAATTAAGTTAAAACCCCATGAACCGTTTACTGGGCCAGGCCGGTCTGTTGGAAAAACAAGGTCTTTACTGCGCGCCGGAAGGTCTGGATGTCGGTAATGGCCCGTATCTCCGGGAGCAAATCATTCCACAGGGAGGGGGCCCCCACAGAGAAAGCCCGCACCCTCGGGGTCGCCAGCCGGCAACGATCAGGCGGCAGAACCCCGAGGAGGGCAACCCTGTGTGAGCGTACTGGGCGGCGGGAGGCTGTTGATGGCAACAGGCGGTCCCATAAGTACCCAGGCCCCAAGCCATGGAGCGCTTTAAATACAGTCAGTACCACTTTGAATCAGATCCGGAAGGCCACAGGAAGCCAGTGCAGCCTGCGGAGAAGTGGTGTTACATGGGAGCTCCGAGGGGCTCCCAAGATCACCCGCGCGGCCGCATTCTGAACCAACTGCAGCCTCCGGAGACTCTTCAAGGGGAGCCCCATGTAGAGAGAGTTGCAATAGTCCAAGCGGGAGATGACGAGGGCGGAGGTGACTGTGCGAAGTGCGTCCAGATCCAGAAAGGGCCGCAACTGGTAAATTAGACAAATCTGACAAAAGGCCCCCCTGGTGACGGCTGTGATATGGTCTTCTAAAGAAAGCCGTACGTCCAGGAGGACGCCCAGATTGCGGGCCCTTTCCACAGGGGTCAGAATTTCTCCCCCCACAGCCAGTGAAGGAGCAAGCTGGCTGTATCTGGGCGCAGGAAACCACAGCCACTCGGTTTTGGTCAGGTTGAGACGAAGCCTGTTAAGACCCATCCAACTCCGCACGGCCTCCAGGCACCGGGTCATCACTTCAACGGCTTCGTTGGGGTGGCCCGGGATAGAGATGTACAGCTGAGTGTCATCAGCGTACTAATGGAACTCTACCCCAAAGCCACGGATGATCTCACCCAGCGGCCTCACATAAATGTTGAACAGCAGGGGCAAGAGCACCGACCCCTGAGGCACCCCACACAGTAGGGGCCTCGGGGTCGACCTCTGCCCCCCCATCAACACAAATTGCAAACGGTCAGAGAGGAAGGAGGAGAACCACCGTAAAACGGTGCCTCCCACTCCCAACCCCCCCAACCGCTGCAACAAGATACTGTGGTCGACAGTATCAAAAGCCGCTGAGAGGTCTAACAGGACCAGGACAGAGGAACAACCCCTGTCCCAGGCCCTCCAGTAGCAGTATTGTCTGTGGTGTTGAATAGCTTTACATCATCAGCGAAGAGAACGCAGTTGCTCTTAATAAGATCACAGGGATCATTTATGTAGAGTATGAAGAGAGTTGGTCCTAGGACACTGCCTTGGGGGACACCACTGCTGACAGGTACAGAATTTGATAAGACGCTCCCAGTTTTGATCATTTGTTGTCTGTTTGACAGGAATGCTTCTATCCAGTTATGCAGAGATACCATAAGATTTTATTTTTAGGAGTAGTTTGTCGTATACCACTGAATCAAAGGCTTTACAAAAGTAAATGTAGATTGCATCTATTGCTTTGCCCTGATCTAGTTGTGTAGTCCATATGTTTTTGCAGTGTAAGAGTTGCAGATTACAGGATAGTTTTTTCTGAAACCAAAGTGTTTATTAGGGAGTAGGTTGTTTGTCTCTAAGTGGAGGATAATGGATTGATTAATAATTGATTCCATGATTTTACAGGTGATGCAGCATAAAGAGATTGGTCTGTAATTTTCAACTAGGCTGGGGTCTCCTTTTTGAAGATGGGGATGATGATGGCTAGTGACCATAGGTTTGGCAAGGAACTGGTCCTGAAAGATTTTTCAAAGATTATGCTTAGAGGTTTGGCTATGGCAGTGGATAGCTTTTTAAAGAAATAGGCATATATTCCATTCGGTCCAATAGATGGAGATGGTTTTAGATTGCATAGTGCTTTTTCAACATTGTCTTCTGTAAAATCAATATGTATTAGATCATTGTAGTTGTCTGTGGTTCAACTAGGAAATACTGGGCTTGATCCATTGCTGTTTACAAATACTGATCCAAAGAATATGTTAAAGAGGTTGGCTTTAATGGTGTCGTCGTTGCAGCCTTTACTATTAGGTCCTTTCAGGGGTGGGATGGACCTTGAGTCTTTTAGTTTGTTGTTTACAAAATTGTAGAAAGCGCACGTGAAATTTGTGCGTAGAAGGTTTTCCTCTTGTTTAATATGATAATTAGTGCATTCAGTCTTTATCTGGTGGCATAAATTTTTGTATCAGCTTTTGAAGTTGGTAACATGACCAGATTTGTTTTTCCGCCAAAGTGATCTCTTTTTGGATTGAAGCTTCCTTATTGTTATGGGTAATCTGTTTTTTCTGGTTTTTGGAATTGTTATTGGTACATATAGTTTGATGACTCTTTTCAAGTTAAAATATGTTGTAATGGTCTTCAACAGTATTGCATCCAGTGAATAGAAATTGCCAATCAAGGGATGAGAGATCGTTGTCTGTAAGATCATAATTGCCCTTTTTGAAGGTAAAATTGGGGATCATGTTGTTCTGTTGATTTTTGTGTGGACGTATGTTAAAACAAAAGTCAATCATGTTGTGGTCACTGTTGGAAAAGGGTTCTTTAATTTGTGTTCCGTAAATTGAATTCAAACTATTGCAGAAAATGAGATTGAGGCAGTTGTTAAGTCTAGTATTGTTGGTTACAATACTAGACTTAAGTCCAGTTCCAGATTTGTTACAGCATTGTAGAATGTATGGGTTCAGTTTTACATTCATTTAGGGTCCAGTTAATATGAGGTAGATTGAAGTCACCAAGAAAGATAAAAGCGTGTGGGCAGGATGTTGCCCATGTTAGTAGTGAATTTAGCTTGTTTACATGTTCGATGTCATAATCAGGTGCTCTGTAACATAGTAAGAATCAAAATGTGATATTTAAGGACAGTTCACAGATGATGGTCTCAGGAAGAGCAAGCTCCTGGGCAACTTGGAAGTTTTTTAGATATAAGGACTTTTTATAGAAGATAGCAACACCACCTTTTCTACGAATTTCATGATCTGATCGATAAACATGATAGTCTCTTACTGTAGTAATGGAGTCAGGGAGAGATGCATTGAGCCATGTTTCACAGACGCTATGATGTCGAATTTAGCCGTATTTAAAAAGAGAAGAAATTTGGGTATTTTATTCACAAGGCTTCTTGCATTGAGTAGCTTGCATTTAAGGCCAGTTGTAGTTGGAATTGAGGTAGTTAGGGACGTACGTGCTTAGTCTTGGGTGATGGTGGATTGGTTGAAGTAGTGTTGGATGCTGAATTGTGGGTCATGTGAATTACTTTTGATACAGTCAGCACAGTAGTCGATGTACAGGACTTTCTCTCCATTGTCTAGATGTTTTTTGAGTTCTATGCAGAGTTCACGGGAGTGGACACGTTACTGTACGGTTATGTCAGGGCGAGAACGGAGGTTCTTATGGTTGGTGTTGCTTTTGGTTAATGAATTTATAGTATAAATGAATTTATGTTTGCTTGACTCATTTTTGCAAATGACCCTGCAGAAGCGTGAGGCCACAGAGCCGTCTCTGTTTTTGAACTCTGGGCCAATGCAGGAAATGTCAAGTATTTCATCAGGGAGATGGTTGATACTTGATAGTCACTGATGATGTTGCAGACAATTGTGATGTCATCATTGTCACTGATGTCCTCTAGATCAAATAAGATGGCATTTGGATGCTTTCGTTCGCATTCGACAGCTTCTCTGACGAGGATTGGGATATCATCATTTGTTGGATTTATGGTTTTTTGTGATTGGGTTGTGCTTGTTGAGTAGAGATGTGGTTAGTAGCTATTGTATGTTCGGGTTTTTGTGTTGTGTCTTTTTTTTCAAGGTTAGTTAATCTTTCTTTTAAAGTGTCCAGGGATGCTGCTATGGTGTCAAGGGATGTTATTTGTGTTCCTATGGTATCAACTCTTTCAAACAGGGCAATATATTTGTCCAGTTTGGCTCTGCATTATTGGCAGAAATATTGAAATGCATGGTTGGATGATTCTAGGAATTGAATCATTTGCTTGGGTAATCCGAAGCAGCCATGGTGAATGTAGTTGTCACATAGAGAACATTTGGTAGAATTTTCATTATCCTTTAGAGTTTTATAGCATATAAGACATGTGCAGGAGTCTTGGGGTTCGTTGGTGGGGATTTCTTTCTCTTTCGGTTGTGGTTTGGCATTGGATTTTTTTCCTGGCATATTAGATTTGTTGAAATAGTACGTTGATTAAATTGCTTAATGAAACAATTTTGGGTAATCAATATAGCCAATATTATACCAATTAATCAATTACAATAATCTCTCTAGTCAAATAACTTTGCTAAGCAACAACCAGCCTAATCAATTAATTACACTAATTGCTAATCACACTGGTCAATTAAAATTCACTAAATCACTAATTTTACTAATCAATTAAATTATATGAATCCTGATCTTTTACGCTAATCAGTAATCACACTATTTGCACTTAACACTCTAATCACACTAATCAATCAAAACATAAATCAATTAAACCATTGATAAATTAATTATTTTGTAGAATTTGATTATCTAATCATTGATATAGTAATGAGGTAGAAAAGTTATAAGTTTTGAGGTAATGAGAGTCAGCAAGTAAAAGTTAATTGCTGCTGATATCTGATCCACAGAGTGGGAAGGATTCTGAGAAGGACGTTACAGCTGACAGGAAATCTCTGCTCAGGGAGACTTTATCCAGGGAATCATTGGTGAGGTAGAGGTGGAAGAGATATGATTTATTTTTATTTTTTTATTTTTTGGGGGGGGCTCCGGTTAACTCACGGTTTCTGGAGCAGGTGGCAGCTTTAAAGGTGATTTCTGATGCAGGAGGTGGCTTTATAGGGTGATAGTGCTCCAGGAGCAAGAGCCTCACCTTCCTAGCTGGGCGCCGCCATCTTAGCCATCAATATTAATATCAGACCAGTAATCAGATAGATATTCTGGGAAGCTGGGAAGCAATTACCACCATTATTTACTATCTGAATCTTAACTCGTTATAACTTCAACTCAATTCTGAGCCACTTGGACACAGAGATCTTTCTATTTCATCTTGGAGTCTGAAAGTCTGGAACCTGATGACATTGGCAAATGAGGCTTCCCATGGTGTCCAGCAAGTAATAATTTAACCAAACCAAATGTTTGCCTCACCACAAACTAGAAATCTGTTGTAAAGTATGTAAAGTATTGAAGGGGGGAGTACAGGGGAAATGAAAGTTTTCTTCAAATAGACTATCTGGAAAACCTTAAAGTCAATTTCCCTAAACTTCTGCCTTCTTAAATTACAATTCCCAACATAATGGGGAAGATTGTTCTAAACTAAAAGTGTCAAACTCAAGGCCTGTGTTGCTTAAATCCACCATGTGGGGCCGGCCTGGAAATATCAAAAGAGTGGCCCGTGGTGCCTCTGGCAGCTAAAATGGGCTGTGTGTATCCCACTGCACCTCATTTTCACCCTCCATGGTCTCCTGCAGCATTCAGCCAATTGAAAACGTGCTGAAAACCAGGCTGAAAACAGGCCGGAAAATGGGCTGTGCGTCCTGTTTTTTGGCCAGCAGAGTGCTGCAGGAGGCCATGGAGGATGAAAACGAGGTGCAGGGGGGGCATACCCCATTTTGGCCAGCAGGCAGCCATCCCTCTCCCTCCACCCCTCTGCCACCACTACCGGCCCATGGAGGAAAACTATAATACTGATCTGGCCCTTGAAGAAATTCAGTTTGACACGCCTGTTCTAAACTGTGGCATCCGATTGAAAGGATTAGATTGTTTATAGAAGTAATAATAAAAGTTTGTGAAGCCCTTCTCTTTTTTCATCCACAGTGTCTTGACTAGCAAAATGGTCTACTACCTTCGCAGAATTCTGGGTTCCATTGGAGACTGGTATAAAACCGCCAAGTTGGATTGCACCAATAATTGTCACTTAGACATCTTTGAGTACCGTAAGCGAAAAGCAGTTTTTCAAAATACTTTGTCTGTATCCATTCCAATCTTTCACTGTTCTAATATAGGGAAATTGGTTTTGTGGAGTGGGGGCAAAACCCAGTGGTAGAATAATACATTTGTATGATAGATGTAAATGATTTATTTACAAAATAATGATTGCATATTAAATGGATGCATCAGAAAGCATTGGCATGCACTATAAAATTGATTAAGCAATTTTCTTAATTTCTCTTATCATTTCTGGTATCCAGTTCCAAATATTAACTCTTTTGGAAGTGATAGGTTTGTTTTTTTATTTTGTTTTGTTTTATGTTATTTTATTACTTTATTATCAAATTTATCTATCTCCCTCAGAGAGAAAATTAGGCAGCGTACAAATAAAATATAAAAACATAAAAACTGTATCTGAATATTAAGCGGCAAAGACATTAAAAGTGAAAAAGATGTGAGGAGCAATTGAACAATATGGCAGAGCAATATGGCAAAGCCAGCTCTTCAGACTCTCCTGAAAGGCCAGGAGAGTGGGAGCCCACCTTGTCTCTGTGAGGAGACATTATAAAGGGTGAGGACAACAGAGAACCCTTTCTTTTCAAATCCCACCAGATGAAATTCTTTAACTGATGGGGTCCATAACATACCCTTCCTGTCTGACTGAGTGGGATGGGCCAATGTAATGGGGCAAAGACAGTTCCACAGATTATCTGCTCGATGCCATGTAGTGATTTAAAGGTCATAACCAAAACCTTGAATTGGACCTGGAAGTAAACTGGCACACAATGCAGTCATACAGCGGAGGTGTTACATGTACTTGGGAACACCCAAGATTGCTTGCATGGTCATATTCTGGTACCAGCTGTTACAGATCCATTTCAAGGATAGCCCCATGTAGAGCACATTGCAATAGTTTGAACAAGATATGACCAGGTTGTGAATGACCAAGCAAAGAATCTCCAGGAACGGTTATAACTAGTGCACAATGCAAAGTTAAGCAAAAGCACTTCTAGGCATAACTGCTCCTTCCTCTTCAAGCAAGAGCAATGAGTTCAGGATAACTCCTAGATTATATACTAGATCTGTCTGGGATAGTGCAACCTCATCCAAAACCAAAGATGATAAACTCACAAATATAGAACACACACACACCACTCCCAATAGCCACGTTCTCCCATTTCTAATGAAAAGATCTTACGTTGTCTTTTTGAGACTAACCTCCTTGGAACTATTGGTCACCCAGTCCAGTACTCTAATTGCTCAGTCTAGGCAATGTAGACTAGGGGGTCTCATTAAGGCAGCTAAAGATCTGGAATTCAGGGTAGGTATTTCCTCTCCACCTTGTGATTTGTCATAACTGAGATATTATCTCTCATTCTCAGATTTTTTTTTTGGTTAAATTATCAAAGAATAGCAGAAACATTTAAATTTAAAGGACTTAATTTTTAATTTTAATCTAAAGATGATATTAGGTGGTCCAGCCCTGCCCAAGATGATACCTTAACAGGTAAGGTACACGTTAAGATACCTTAAGGCAGGGGTGTCAAACTTCAAGGCCTGTGGGCCAGATCTGGCCATGGGGTGCTTAATTCTGGCCCACAGGACAGTCATGAAAAAAGTGAAAGACTGACTCGCGGTGCCTCTGACGGAGAAAATAGAGCTGCAGGAGGCCCTATTTTCAGCTCTGACAGCCTCTTGCAGCCCTCTGCCAGTGAAAACAGAGCCTGGGGACGGATGTGGGCTCCATTTTCACTGGCAGAGAGCTTCAGGAGGCCGTTAAGGCTGAAAATTGGGCCTGGGCCTTCAGCCCCCAAAGGTTCCAATTTTGCCGGCAGAGAGATAGCAAAACAAACTAAAAGTAAAACAAAAGGAGAAAAATTTCCCCTTTTGCATTGGAGCATGTAAGAAGGGACAGGAAAGGAGAAGGGGAAAAAGGAAAGACAAAGAAAAAAATGGGATGATGGGAAGAGAGCAAGGAAGGAAAAAAGAGGAAAGAGAGGAAGGAAGAAGAAAGGAGAATGAAGAGGGAAAGAAAAGAAAGGAAGGGAAGTCCTTCTTTAGCACTTGGCCACCAGCAGATGGCAAGGCTCCTCTGAAGGACAAGGGTCACCACAGGTGCCCCCAACATGAGTGATGTTGAGCTGGCCACGCCCACCCATTCTATGCCCACCCAGCTCCCCAAGGTCAACAACCCTGATGCGGCCTCAATGAAATTGAGTTTGACACCCCTTCCTTAAGGTATCTTAAACCATTTTCTGGAATATTGAAAAAATGAAAGTAACCACTTGACATCTTGTGAAATATGATGATTTGCATACCAATACTTTTCCATTGGTCTATAATACATTTTTGATCATACATCTTGAACCACCATATATTTAAGAAAAGAGCCACCCTTAACTACCTAGTTCGGAGCCTCTGTGGCACAGTGGTTAGAGTGCAATACTGCAAGCTACTTCTGCAGCCAGCGGCCTACAATTTGGCAATTCGAATCCCACAGGTTCAAGGTTGACTCAGCCTTCCATTCTTCCGAGGTGGGTAAAATGAGGACCCAAATTGTTGGGGGCAATACGCTGACTCTGCAAACCGCTTAGAGAGGATTGTAAAGCACTATAAAGCGGTATATGTTTAAGTGCTATTGCTATTAGCTTCTTTCCTGTTTTGAGACTTAAGATTCTTTTTAATATAATATTAGAATGCTAAATAAGAAACATCATATCTACTAATGACATTTTCATCAGGAGACAAGGGTGTAGGCATAGTTGTCTTCGCAAGAGTCTTCAACCTGCCTCCCTATCCCAAATCCAGAGATATGATAGAGCCCAACATCACTTTTTCACCATCAAAACATGCTTTTAGTCTGGGTGCCAGAATCTTTCTTTACTGCCTGACTGGTCTATACTTACTTGTTTGACAGTTTGGATGTCAGAGACCAGTTTCAGCATGATGATAGTCTCATATTCTTCAGGCATGCAGTGATAATCAATGAACAGAGTAACTCTTTTCTGGATCAAATTCAGAAAGTGTACAGAATATAGAGCAAGTTCAAAAGCAGGAACAATATAACAAAATAATAAAGAGTTGGAAGGGACCTTGGAAGTCTTCTATTCCAATCCCCTGCTCAAACAGGAGATCTTATACCATTCCAGACAAGTAGTTGCCCAGTCTCTTCTTAAAAACCTCCAGTGATGAAGCCTCTGAAGGCAAGTTGCTTCACTGGTTAATTGTTCTCACTGTTAGGAAATTTCTCCTTAGTTCTAAGTCCCTTTTCTCCTTGTTTAGGTTCCATCCATTGTTGACTTGCCTTTTGTGGCTTTGCAGAATAGGTTGATCTCCTCTTATTTGTGGCACCTCTCAAATATTGAAACATTGCTATCATGTCTCTCCTAGTCTTTCTTTTTACTACAGGTAATCCTTACATTACAACAGTTCACAGTGACTATTCAAAGTTACACAATAACAGCCGAGTATTTACAACATAGTCCTGAAAATAACAAATGTTGCAGCACCATGACAGTCATTCACCGACGGATGGGATCCGACCGGTATAACTACCGGTTCTGTTGCTCTGTGTCACACGCGCATGCGCGAGTCGCGTAAGTGTAATTTACGACCTGCTGAGCTGCCCGGACAGCTGAGCAGCACTGCGTGCAAGTGAGCAGCAGTTGGAAAAGCCCTTTTTTCCTGCTTTTTCAACTGCAGCTGTGTCGCACAAAGCAGCTGCAGTTGAAAAAGCAGGAAATAAAGGTCAGATAAGAGCCCGGGCAGGTGGGTGGGCCCAAACAGCAGCAGACATAGAATCAGGTCTATGTATGTTCTCTGTCTGCTGCTCTTCAGAACTACCGGTTCTACAGAGGTGGACAGAACCAGTGGAATCCCACACCTGCATTCACCCTTACAAAAGATCGCAGAGGCACTGCAACATTCACCTTGCCTATGATTCCCCGCCCCCACTCCCCACAATTGCTTCCCTCCTCCCATCCTGCCATGCCAGACTCCCTTATCATGCGAAGTTCTGACTCCTCTTTGCCATGGTTTCTTTGAGAAATCGCGCTGCCTCATAGGATCCCATTGGCTTGCAAACATTCTGAGTGAAGACTGGAAGCTTCTGGGCACCATGATCACAGGACTTCAGGCCATGAGATCACGGCCTCCAGAAACTTCCATTCTCCACGCAAAACATTTGCAAGCCGATGGGATGTTTTGAAGCAGTACGATTTCACTGACTCAAAGTTTCCCGTCGGCTTGCAAACATTTTGAATGCCAAGATTGAAAGCTTCTGGGGGCTGTGATCTTGTGCGCAGAGAGACTGGGGAGGAGACAACTCACTAGATCTTTGTAAGGTAAGTGACCCGGTGTGGCAGGATGCGGGGGAGGGGGGAGCATTGCATGAGGTATCGAGTCAGGGTAGACCTTGAGTGGTCTTAAGCAGGTGGCCTGTTCCATCACTAAGCCCCCATGGCCTTCCCCACCCTACCATGTGTGCATTTAATGACCTGCACATTTGTGAGGGGAAAGCAGGGAGGCTTCATATTCATTTCACATGATTCACTCTAATGAATACCAGTATAATTGGCAGGCTCCATTACATTCGTAACTTGAGGACTACCTATAGAGTAGACATACCCAATTCCTGCAACTGTTCTTTATTTATTTTAGCCTCCAACTCTCTATTCACCTTGTTGCTCCTTTCTGCACTCTTTCCAGAGTCTGAACATCTTTTATTTTTGACATGGTGACCAAAAGTGGATACAGGATTACTAAAACTTTATAAAGTGGTACTAGTACTTCACGTGATATTGATTATATCCCTTGTTAATGCAACCTAGGATTGCATTGGCTTTCTTGACAGCTGCCACACACTGATGGCTCATATTTAAGTGACTGTCCACTAGGACTCCCAAGATCCCTCTCACAGCTATTGTTATTGAGATAGGTTGGCTATCTCTGCCGGTTTAGTGTAATCCAATTTAGTGTAATCTACAAATTTGATGAACTCTCCTTCTATTACCTCATCTAAATCGTTTATGAAAATATTGGACAAAATATTGAAGAGTACTGGTGCTAAAATAGAACCTTGGGGCATACCACTGCTTACTACCCTCCCTATATATGTAGTTCCATTAGGGATTATACATTGAGTGCAGTATTGTCAGATAGTTATAAATTTATCTGGTGGTGATGCTGTATATCCCACATTTTTTTAGCTTACCAAGAAGTAAATTGTCAAATGCTTTTCTGAAATTCAAGTATATTATACTCAATGCATTTCGCTAATCCATTATATAGTTACTTTGTCAAAGAATTACATTAGATTTGTTTGGCATCATCTGTTTTTGACAATCACATGTTGGTTTCTGGTTATAAATTTGCTTGCTTATAGGTATTTGCAGATCTGTTGCTTGATTATTTTTTCCAAGATCTTCCCAGATATTGATGTCAGATTGATTGGTCTGTAGTTTCCTGGATCTGTTTTTTGTTTTTTTTTAATATGGGAACCACATCAGTTTTTTCAGTCCTCTGATACTTTCCTGGTGCTCCAAGATGTTTGAAATATATTATTCAGTGGTTCCGAGTTCACACCTGCCAGATCCTACAGAACTCTATGATATAACCTGTCATGTCCTGGTGATTTGAACTTTTCTAGAGAGGGCGGGTATTCTCTTACTGTTTTCTTGCTTATTTTAATTTGTATTCCTAGCCTGAATTTTAGGTCTATATTTTTGGAAGATTGGACTGTATTATCTTTTTTCATGAAGATAGATGCAAAGAATGAAGGAAATAACTCTGTTTTCTCTCTACTGCCCATTATTGCCTTATTATGTTCTGTTTGTTGATATTCTGCCTTAGTTATGTGCCTCTCTTTCCATTTTTTGTACGTATCCTTTTTATTTTCCAGTTTATCAAAGAGTTCTTTGTGTAACTATGCTGGTTTTTTTCTTGGATGTCTTGTTTTTCTTTTTCAGCAGTATTGATCTGGACCTGGTTTTTTATAATCATATTTTTCAGGGTTTCTCAAGCTCATTGAGTTGTTTTCCCTTTAAAATGATCATCCATGGAATCCTTCCCAAACTCTAAGTTGTTAAAATAAGCTCGTTTATAGGTGTGTATACACACCCAGACAGACACACGCATACAACATACACATATGGCAATGCCATTCCTTTTTCATTGACCCATATGCATTTCAGGAAGCTTCCATTCTTGGTTTGGGCATTTCTGAAGAGATGTAGTGATTTCTTATGTATAATGCAACTTCCTTTTTTTTTTTAAAGGTCTGTTTCTTTTAAACATTTTGTAGTCTTCCATCAGTACATTCCAATCATGAATTTCACCCTCCCCCCAAAAGTTTTGGAAATGGCAATTTAATTATACTTGCCCTCATGTACTAGTACTTCAAGTTTGCCTTTGTTCCCTAAACTTTGTGTATAGGCATGTAAGTCCTTTATGGCTGACCCTGGGTATGCGTCCTACATCTCCTAATTTATATCTGAGTTTTTCTTCTTTCCCATTACCCGCTGCCTCATTGTTTGATTGTTTGTCTTGGGGTTTATGTTTGGGAATAGTCCTAAAGTTCCTGAGGACTGGTCACCCTTCCTTCTCAATTTTAGTTTCAAGTCCTTCTAATAAATTGAGCAGTTTTCCGAATGCATTCTTCCCAGTTCTTGTGAGGTGTAGCTCAGTGATGAGATTCAGCCGATTCTAGCCGGTTTGCATGAACTGATAGCGATAATTCTGACTGGGGAGGCAAGGTGCACTCATCTCTTTCCCTCTATGACCAGCCTTGGAAAAAGCCCACCCTCGTAATTGCATGCCTTCAGCCAGAGCTGGGCTTGGAGCAGCAGAAATGGTTTGGAGCTTGTTAAGGAGGACCACTCCTTCACCCCAGCCTTGCGTTTTCCAAACCCGGCTCTAGCTACAGGCATGTGATTGTGAGGGTGGGCTTTTCAATTTACAGTCATTGCAGCATCCTCATGGTCACATGATCAAAATTCAGATGCTTGTCAACTGGTTCGTATTTATGACAGTTGCAGTGTCCCAGGGTCATGTGATCTACTTTTGCAACCTTCTTACATATTCACTTAAGAACTGTGTTATTAACTTAACAACTGCAGTGACTTACTTAACAACTATGGCAAGAAAGGTTGTTAAATGGGGCAAAATTCACTTAGTACCAAAGGAGCAGTTCCTCGCATTGTGGCTGCTGCAATGAATATGAGAAGCCCAGACAATGTTTTGAGCATGGTTAACATCCCTAGCCCAATGAGTTCTTCATTAACATTCTCCCACCTGTCAACTTACCAACTCCAATTACTGCACTACTGAACATCGCATATCCAGTCACTATCACCTCACCAATGAATCTCTCAACACCAATGACATTAGCTGGCCCTTTAAATATAGCCATGATACCTATGGAAAGCATGCCTTTTCTTTTCCAGGCATTGCCAACCTCTCCCCCCTAGTAAAAAAAAAACCTAGAGCAAAATCTTCATGTAGTATTAAAAAGAAGAATAGAAAAGGGGGCTGCTGTGTATTGTTCAATGGACTGTTAAATTGGCAAAATGGACTACTAAATTGGTCATGCCCACCCAGTCATATGACAACCTGGCCATGCCCACTCAGTTACATGACTACAAAACTACACCCACCCAGTCACATGACCACATAGCCATGTCCACCAAGCCATACCCCCACCAAGCCACTCCCCACCACGGCACTCCCACAGAACTGGTAGTAAAAAAATTTGAATCTCACCACTGGTGCAGTCCATCCCTTGCCAGAAGCTCTTCATACAGGTAATACAGACAAAATGGTCTAGGAATTCAAAGTTCTCTTGGCAGCACCAATTCTTAAGCCAGTGGTTCATTTCTAACATTCTTTGTTCCCTCATTGGAAGTACAGATGAAAACACCACTTGTACTCCTAACTCTTTAACTTTTTTGCCTAGCTGGTCATAATTTCTCTAATATTGTTTTTAGGTTCATGTCATTCATCCTTACATGAAGAAGAAGAAAAGGGTAGTAATCTGTGGGACAGATTATTTTAATAAGGTTCTTAATCACATCTTTGATCTGTTTCCTGAGATTGAATCTCCTATCACCAATACTCACCCTTTTTTCCCTAGAGAAGTCTAAGCTACTTTCACAAGAGCATTTGACATTGCCTCTTTTCTAGGGACACTTGATTATGCCTTTAGTTAGGAATTCTATGAACTATGGTTTCCATGTGGGAAAAAGCTGGTGTAATCCATGGATGAAATCAATGATCTGTGTAACGACCACATATTATCTGTGGTAAACTCCACTTTCTTTCTTAATTAAAATTCCACCATGGGTAGCTATATGGTTCTACTTTTCAAATAGATCATCCTCATAAATTCCTGTTAGCCAAACAACTCAATTTTTTAGCATCTCTTCACATAGAGAATGATATCATCTATTCATCCAAATATATGGATTATATAACATCCATTGTCTGCTTAACAGTCATTGGAACTAATCCAATTAATAAATGGATACCAGACTGAACTGTAAGCCACATCTAATTCTAATTGAATAAACTGATTAATATCCAACAAACTGAGTTACCTGTTCCACCCATAGCATTTGCTTATCTGTATCTCCCCCTCTTTTTTTTCTTCTTCTTTCTGAGCAGAAAAAGAGGAACTCTGGGGAACTATGCAAGATGAAACAATGAAAGCACTGGAAACCAAGAATCAATTTGACAGCTTAAGAAAATTAATTTCTGATGAATTTGTGAATATGAAACAGGCTGTTGAAAACCTGCTGGAAAACCTGGATACATTAGCCAATTTGCCACAAGTGGCTCACAAAACAAAAATAGTAGAACGTGAAGAGGAGGCTCAAGAGTTAGAGGTCAAAATAGCAAATCTGCTCATCTACTTGAGTTTAGGAAGCAAATTCAGAATACTGATAACTCAAAAACCTTTAATGAACTCTTGCCTGATAAAGCATTGTCTCATGAGACACATCGCGAGCATAAGAAACAAACTACTTCTGCTCCCCTTCACTTGATTTTTTACCAGACAGCAATGACAGTGATCTCTTTGAAGCTGTGTTGAACAAATTAATGGCATTTTTCATCTCAAATGAACTATACAGGGACCTCATTTCCAAGACGATCTGTTTCTTATTTTATTTTTATTTATGCTATTTTTTATTTATAAAAGTTATTGGCAACCCAGTTTATTTAAGGTACCTTACAATATTAAAATAAATGAAAACATATTTATTTAATTAGCATATGGCATAGCATATCTGGACTAGCAATATATATTATAATTTCTCTAGATTAGTAAAATACTATAAAATATAAATGTTAAAAAGTTCTATTTTCAAATACCAATCTCAAGGCCACTTAATCATTGAAGTGCAGCATTTTTTATAAAAATTCAGATACTGGATCAGTATATGCCTTCAGATTACAGCCGATCACAATGTGATTTACAGTTTTATGTGGGACCCTGAAGTTAACCAAAGAGAGTATACTCTGTCCCATTTATACTGAGAGTCCTAGCAAATGATGTGTGAGGTGTCAATCCTATTCAGGATTCTCCGATGCTGATCTGATAGTTCAAAACCAGACACCCTTTTTTGTGAGATCATTTATATAGTTTCCTAAGTCTGAGAGTTCAGTGACCCATTTGGCTTTCCACTGGGAATTGATGTTAAAGTTGTTGGGCAGATGTTAATATGAATGCCAGTGTAAGTTTCCTGGATTTGAGTCTTCTGGCTGAAAAATGAGGAAAGTTGGCAGAATGGGAGAATATCAAAAAAGTGCTAGCTAAAGAGGTGCAAACCTACAAGGAACAGGCAGCATGGCCATTGCAGCTAGGGGAGAAAGTCTACCTCTCCACAAAGTACAAACTCCCCAATAAGAAACTGGGATCAAAATTTATGGGGCTACTCCCCATAATGAAGATCATCAACCCGGTCACAGTGCAATTAAAATAACCCTGATTGCTAGGGTAGATACATCCGGTATTCCATAGCAGCCTCTTAAAATCCGTGGTTGGATCGACCCTGAGGCCACTATCCCATGAGCCCCCAGACCCTGTGGTCATAGGGGGCCAAACCCATTATGAGGTACAGCGAATCCTTGACTCAAGGTAGCACAGGAGACAATCCAATAGCTAATCAAGTGGAAGGGCTGCCTCTTATCAGAGATGTCTTGGATAAAGAGTAGGAACATTCAAGCTGACCGTCTCATAGCTAAATTCCATGCAAACAACCCAAACAAGCTGGTGAGGGGGATTGTAACCTTAAAATCTATACTGGCACTCAAACTGTTTTTGCTTTGCACAGGTTGCCTTCAGGAAGTGAGGGGAGCCAAATGTCAACTCGCAAAGCATCCCTGGCCTGCTCTCAAGTTGCCATAGGCAAGGGGGATGGGAATACGAACTACAGCTGTGGCAAGGCAGCACGTCACTCAAAACAAAAGCACATTCTAGCCAGTGGTGGCATTCAAATTCTTTTACTACCGGTTTTGTGGGCGTGGCTTGGTGGGCGTGGCAGGGGAATGATATTGCAAAATCCCCATTCCCTCCCCACCCCATTAACCTGCTTTCCAGCTTCGTTCTCCTGTGCAGGGCAACAAAAGAAGAGCCAGCCAATCAGCTGGGACTCAGAAAGCAGAGAATACATGGGGGTGATGCTAGTCAAAGGTGGTATTTGCCGGTTCTCCAAACTACTCAAAATTTTTGCTACCAATTCTTCAGAACTACTTAGAATCTGCTGAATACCATCTCTGATTTCAGCCATATCTCTGTTAAGGCCGTCTCCAGAGTTACACACAATGTCCAGAGGGGAGTGATCTCTACAACCTGTGAAATTGCTTTGTTGAAGAATGTGACTGATGACACGACTTGGGGGCAGAGGAGAAACAGGGTCAGAGTTGGACCATAAATTACATGGGGTAAGAGTTGGCTTCACTTGTAACTTGCTGACATGAAGCTCCTAATAAATAACTGGATTTCTTTTGAAGCTTGGCTCGAGGCTCAGAACACTAACACCAGACTTTTGAGTCAATATATCACAGTCCTATGAGATCATATTCTTAGTAAGCATTGTGGTTTTTTGTTTATTTTAAAATAATAATAATAATATTTATATACCACTCCTCTCCCGAAGGACTCGGAGCAGTGCACAGCCATATAATTAAGAACATTAAATATACAAAAGTTAAAACTAAATTAAATTAAAGACCCTGGCTGTAAAACAGTTAAAACCCTCCCTTAAACTCTAAAATTTAATATAAAAATTAAAATACCCAAATCTAAAATCAGCTCAAGCCGGCCTGGTCAAAGAGCCAGGTTTTCAAGGCACGCCTGAAGGTCCCCAGGTCCGTGGCTGTACGTAACTCTGGAGGCAACCCATTCCAGAGGGCAGACGCCCCCACAGAGAAGGCCTTATTCCTTGGGGTCAGCCGGCACATTGATGCCGATGGGACCCGCAAGAGACCCTCCCTGTGGGAGCGCACCGGACAGTGAGAGGAAACTGGCAGAATGCAGTCTTGTAAATATCCTTGTCCGATGCCATGGAGCGCTTTAAAAGTTAACACTAAAATCTTAAAGCACACCCGAGAGGCCAGTGGCAACCAATGTAGCTCGTGCAGGAGGGGCATCACATGAGAGAACCTTGATGCCCCCATAACCACCTGCACGGCCACATTCTGTATCAGTTGAAGCCTCCGGATGCTCCCGCTCAGGAGCCCCATGTAGAGGGTGTTACAGTAGTCTAGTCGGGAGGTGACCAGGACATGAGTGACCGTGCGTAAGGCATCCCGATCCAGAAAGGGCCGCATCTGGCGGATCAGGCGAACCTGATAAAACGCCCCCCTGGAGACGGCCAGGGGAAACTTGCTAATAGCCCAAACATTTAATTTCCTTATCAAATATTCTATATTAATTTTTGGGTCTTGCATGAATATATCAAAATTGTCAGCAAATGCCTTCAATTTGTCTTCCTTCTTGATATTTAGACCTGTTCTTTTCTCATCTTGCCTGATATCTCTATTCAAAACTTCCAACACAAAAATAAACAGAACGGGAGACAAGGGATGTTATAAGCATTCAAAAATGAAAACAACAGACTTTTGATAATCTGAGTTATAGGATGCTTTATTAGGGAAAATACTGCAGTATTGGACTCAGTTCACTCCAGAAAAGAAAAATTTCTAAGAGGAAGGAGACGCTCTCCTTTCAGTGAATACAGCTTATATAGGTTTATCAAATCACATAGTTACATAATACTTCCTTTTTCCATATATGGACGTTATACAACCTTCCATGGAAAACTTCCAATACTTTCAGATTTCCTGTTTTTCACATTCCAGAAAAATTATAAGGAAACATTAATATTCCTTAGTGTGACATTTATAATGTCAGAGTGCCCCAGTACAAATGTCCTCTAACCTATGCCAAAGACAAATTTTGCAATCCAACATGTTTGTTTCACAAAAACATATTTCTCAACTTTTCTGTCCTTTTAAAAGGTCAGGCTACGGACACAAAATGGCTACAGTTTGGTTCTGTAATTTCTCAAGTATAATATCCAAATTTTACTTATAACAAGGGACAACCTTGTCTCATACCCTTTTGAATTTCACATGAATTGGTTAATTCACCATTAATAACAATTTTTACTTATTGTGATGTGTAAACAGCTTTAATCACTTGGATACAATTAACCTCAAAGTTTTTTTTACTTACTTCCAACAAGAAAAAGTGCTGATAGGATAAGATATGATAGGGAGCTGAACTGAAGAGAAAGGTGAGGGAAAAACTGGAGAGAGGAAAGGGAAAAGGAACTGGAAAGGGAAGAAAAATATTACAAAAGAGAGAATTTCTATGTGTGTGTGTGTTAGGTTTTTGAGCTGATAAATAATTAAACAAGGGAGACTAGGATTGATCTATTTCGAGCTACTTAGCTCTCGTCAGCTAGCCATACCCTTAGTTGTTGATTTAACTACAGTTTGTTGGGTGCAGTAATTGCATCTGCTATATTTTATAAACTATGATGGCTTGATTAACATACTAAAGTAATTACAGATACTTCGTACGATATCTTAACCAGACTTTGTCTGAAAGATTGATAATTTGTGTTTCATAGTGTGGGAAGCTCTCCTTCTATAAAGCGAAATATTTTGGGGGATATTAAGAGGCAGAATATTATATTTCCCCAAAGGAGAAACGGAGAAACATGGTCTTAGAGGCAGAAAGCAACCCCAGTCTTTCTTAATGTGCCTATTCATAAACAAAACACCTTCACCTCCAGTGATGGGATTAAAATTTACATCCTTCTCCACCCAAATTCTAAGAACAGGACATGACTTTTAGGACATACTATGATTAACCCACCACTATTAGAATAACAAAATACACAAAGTATTCACTACATTGCATAAGCCCTAGGGGTATTTCAAACATTGCACAACTACCAGCAGCATTACAGAAACCACTCACTGATTCAACCAGTTGGTCAGTTGTCCCAGAACCACATGGTATTAGTGGTTCTGCTCAGCAATAAATGAACCTTCTTTCCTAAGCAGCTAACTTCCATTTTATTTCCAGCACCTCTCTCCTGGCTTGGAACTGAACCGGATGGATTTTTCTTTCAACAATTTGACACCCCAAGATGGGACTCCAAGCTAATGTGACCAACTGAACTAGCCCAGTTAAAGCCTCCACCTTGCCTGTAACACACTCTTTGAGTCTGCAGGTAGCCCCTTGTAGACTTTGGCTGTTTGGAGAAATGGCAGTGAAGGGATTTTGAGTCTTGCACTCAACAGGCTACTTGGAAAGAAGTTAAGCACCTTTAAATTTAAAATATGAAGCCCAGGAAAGAGAGGGAAATGTGTGTATGCCTGTGTGTGTGAGTGAGAGGAACCTTCTCCCAATCACAATTGGATCCTGGTCCGTCTGTGCCTTTCCTAGTCACAAAAAGATTGGTTCAACTGATGGAACCTGGAAAGCATGGGGGTTTGGCTGGAGCACAGAACCTAATGGAGGGGAAGGGAAGCTGTATAAAAATGGGGAAGTGAGTGAGAGAGTCAAATGTAGGCAACCAGATGGGAAGTCACTGACCAAAGTCCCAGAGAAGGAGGTGCCCATACTCACTGCTAGGGAAAGTAGCAGGTCCTCCCAGACTCTCCACTTTTTGGGGGACACTTTGGTGACTTGAGTACATTCTGGGACCTTACACTGGCAGCAGATCAGCAAGGCAGAGCCATGTAAAAGACTTTGTAATCAGCAAACAGGTGAAAGAGAAAAATACACAGAATGAACAAATCACAGAGAAACTTTTGGAGAAGGAACATAAGTCTCAGGAATCAAGAATGTAAAACCTTCTCAGACACTTAATCATTGGAGGAAACAACTCCAGAATTACTACTAAGGAGTCTGAAACGTTGAACGAACTGTTGCTTGATAAAATATTGTCCAATAAAGCGCATTGTTAGTATCAGGAACAAACCACCTCTGCTCCTCTTTTATCTGACTTTTTGTCAAACACTGATAACTATTTTTTCAGGGTGATGTCTTTGAGGTGCAAAAACAGTTGATACACCTGATTCTTAATGAGCCTATAAGGAACCTAATTTTCCACTTGATCTATACGGTAAAAGTGAACTGCAGAGAACTGACTGCCCAGAGTTCTTGCTCTTTTCTCATCTCTAGAATAGATATTGCAATGCAACTCTTCAATAAGAGAAAAAACATGCAGGAAGCATCTTCTCTGTTGAAATTCTACTTATTGGTAACTAAAAATGATAACAATATGATTACAACAAGCTCTAGAAAAATAGAAAAACCTTCTGATGAGGTAAAAACAACCTAGATAAATAATCTTAACAGGTACACTAATAGGATTATTACAAGATTTGGTTACCTAGATGTCTTTCTCTTTTATTCCAGGAGCTTAAGCTGATGTGAATTAATTGCACATTAATTTCTATAAAGACAATTACTGTTTTTGAGCAAAGGCATTGTAGGATTCTTTATAGTAATGTGCATGTGCCAAGACCACTTCCCTGCCTGATTCCCATCCCTATATACAAGGATAAGCAACATATGTATATATATATATGTTTTTTACAAATTGTGATCAGCATCTGGGGAGAACAGCATATAGCACAAAGCATAACTGAAAAAAAGAAAAGTAGAATGAGGTTCATCAGAATTAAATCAGAAATTTCCGATATAATGATTTTAAGAAAATGGATTGGTAAAAGTGTTGTTGCTTTTAAAGGGTAGGTGGGTCAAATATACTTTACTTCTGGGAAAAAGAGCTTTTATGTTAAAATACGCAAAGGCCCACCTTCCACTTTATTTCTCCCTGTTTAACCTTGCAGATAGCAAAGTAGGGGACTGGACAATATGGGAAAGGGAATGTCATGCCACAACATATAACATTATGTACTGTTGTTGCTCTTTATCCCCATCGAGTGGCTGGAGAGACAACTATGCCCCAACTCTATTGTTTGAAGCAGACTCCATCCATTTACCTATCAGCCTGCACTCTCAAACAAGTGCCGTTGGGAAGCCAGACTCCATTTCCTTTAAAATTTGGAGAAGGCAGAAGCACAAAGAAGTAGCCATTTTAATTTGTGGCACATGGTCATCCAAGGACAAATCCACATCCCACACATAGAGCATCGCTGATGAGATTCAAACTGCTTGTATGTATTAATTGTTATGTTCAGCAGTAAGTTAATACAGTGTATCTTATATTTGCTTGTCACCGTATGTATCCCTATTTTCCTCAGTTTCACCGTATCCTGTTCTCCCAATAAAACATTCAGATCTATGCACATGGTCTGTTTTATTGGAGAATGGATGAGTTTAGCTGCATGTCGAGCTGCATACAGAGTAATGTGCAATGAGGACAGGACACTGAAACAGCGCCTGCCCAGCAAATGGGATCCTGGGTAAAGATTATATAGAGATCTGCTACTCTGCCAACACAGTTACCTGCATATGACCTTATAGCCATCTCTAGATAGTCAAGAACCATCAGAAGACATCATGTCACAGAGCCGGTATCTTCACACAAGACAATCTCAAGTCTCTAATTCTTCCAATTGGTCATTAGCATGAGATGCATTGGCCATTGCCAGTGCAAAGGCTGATGCATTGGCTTTTTTCCAATGCAAAAAGCAGCAAAAGCTTGAGCAACCTTTGCTGGCAAGAAACAGAAATAAAAAAGAGAATGCCCTTTTAGAAGCAAGCGTAGAATGGATAACCATAGGGAAAGAATTCACAACTGCTATAGGCTTGTTTTTGGAGGCTATCCAAAAACAAAAGAATGACAAAACTCCGGGGCCTGATGGATTGCCAGCGGAATTGTATAAAGAACTCCAGGAGATACTAAGACCAACACTACTAGAGCCATGTAATGCTGTACTAACAGAAGCGAAAGTCCCACTGTCATGGACAGAAGCCAACTTAATCCTGATACGAAAAGAGGACGCAGATCAAACATTAATTCAAAATTACAGACCAATCTCATTTTTAAACACAGATTATAAAATCTTTGCTTCTATAATAGCAGAACGCCTGAAAAGATTTCTCAATATGTTCATTAATTCTGATCAAAATGACTTTTTACGTAGAGGACATATAAAAAACATGAGAACGATGCCTGATATATTAGAATAAACACACAATGAAAAACAAGTGGCACTGCTTTTCATTGATCCCCAAAAGGCATTTGATAATGTAAATTGGGAATTCATGCTGCAACAATTGAGACACATGGATTTTGGGAATAGATTTATAAACATGGTTAGAGCAATATATACAAAACAAAAGGCCAAAATAATAATTAATGGTGAGGCGACAGAAATATTACAATACAAAAAAGTACAAGACAAGGCTGCCCACTATCCCCATTATTGTTTATTTTGACAAGTGTTGACAAGAAACATACGCAAAGAACATCAGATTAAAGGTTTGGAAATCAGACAAAAACAATATAAACTACAAGCCTTTGTGGATGATCTAGTGTTTATTTTAGAGGAACCATTAAAATCAGGGGTAAAACTTATGGAGGAACTGACAGAATTTGGCAAAGTAGTGGGCCTGAAAATAAATAAGACAAAAACTAAAATGTTGGCAAAAAATATGACATCTAAACTAAAAGACGAACTAACGAAAGAATTGGGCATTCAAATTGTGAAGAAAGTGAAATACTTAAGTATATTCTTAACGGCTAGGTGCATAACTCTCAGAGAAGATAATTATACCAAATTAACAAATCAAATTAAGAAGAATCTAGAAAGATGGAAGAATCTGCAATTTTCCTTAATGGGCAGGGTAGCTGTTATAAAAATGAATATATTACCAAAGATACATTTTTATTTCAAAATATTCCTATTAAATTAGAAAAAGGCTTCTTAAGAATCTGAATCAACTAATGTCAAAATTTATATGGCAGGGAAAGAGACCAAGAATTAAGCTGAAAGTTATGCAAGACACTAAAGACAAATGAGGATTTGGCATGCATGAATGGGAGTTATATACTTATACAGCAATTCTAATATGGATAAAAGAATGGATTACATTGAGGAATAAAAGATTGTTAAAACTAGAAGGCCATGATATTCAAGTGGGCTGGCATGCCTTCTTATGGTACGAAAAGATACAATATATAAATATTTCCAGAGACATTACTTAAAACAGGCAATGTTAATAGTTTGGAACAAAATCAAATATCAAAATTAAATGAAAATACCTGTTTGGCTTTACACACTAGAAGCATTTATACACCCAAATTTGATAAATATGAAGAAAATTGTAACATATAGAGACATACTGAATAAACAGGGAGAACTGAAAAGTAGATTAGAACTGGTAGCACAAGGGAAGAATGTAGAATAGTAGTCTTACTCGGGGTGGGATTCAAATTTCTTAACAACTGGTTCTATGGGCGTGGTGTAATTTGTGGGTGTGGCTTGGTGGTCATGTGACTGGGTGGGAGTGGCTTATTGATAGGGCGTGGCTAGGTGGTCATGTGACTGGGGTGGGCATGGCCAGGTGGCCATGTAACTGGCAAACCAAATGTAAGTGGTCCTCGCTTAATGACCAGATCCTCACTTAATGGCCAGTTGCTTAGCAAGTGTTTTTTTGCCAGTTTCCTAGGCCTCGGGAGTCCTGGAGAGGGCAGGGCGAGACCCAGGCAGGTGGCTATGTGACTGGCAACCAAATGTAAGTAGTCCTTGTTTAATGACCAGGTCCTCGCTTAATGGCCAGTTGCTTAGCAAATGTTTCTTGCCAGTTTCCAAGGCCTGGAGAGCCCTGGAGAGGACAGGGCGAGGCCCGGGCAGATGGCCATGTGACTGGAAAATCAAATGTAATTGGTCCTCACTTAATGACCAAGTCCTCACTTAATGGCCAGTTGCTTAGCAAGTGTTCTAATTTATGACTGACCTCCACAGAGCTACTTGGCCTGTTTTTGGTGTTTTGACAGTCCCCCTCCACACCCTTCTAACCCTGCTATTCTTTGATTCTGCAAGGATCTCCTGCTAGAGCAGTGGGTTGGACTAGACAACCTCCAAGATCCCTTGCAGGCCAGCCCTAGATTGCTGTGCTGCTTCAAAGTCTTCTGAAGCCAGGGTTTATGTCCTTCCTTCCTCTCTTTCCTTCCCTCCCTCCCTCCATGTATTTATCTATCCATCCATATATCTTATTTCTCCTCTCTCCCTCTTTCTTTCTTTCTTTCTTTCTTTCTTTCTTTCTTTCTTTCTTTCTTTCTGCCCGTTCCTTTCATCTTCCTTTCACTTCCTTTCTCTCTCCCTTTTTTCTTTTCCTTTTCTCTTTTTTTTCTTTCTTGTATCTTCCTTCTCTCTTTCTCTCTCACTTTCTCTCCCCTCTCTCTTTTTCACTCTCTTTCTTTCTCTCTTTCTGTATCCCCCTTTCTTTTGCTCCCCCCCATCTCCCTCTTTCTCTCTCTCTCTTTCTGTCCCTTCCTCCTTCCCTCTCTCCTTCTAAAGCCCATCTGAAACACACACACATACAGGGCTGAGATTCTCCCAATTTGGCCCCGTTCTATTGTACTCTGCCTATCAGAGAATAAGCCTGCAGGCAGGGACTGTGCTTTTTAATCTTTGTGAAGGGTCTTAAAAAAATACATGCAGTCAACAGAAACAAATGAGGCAGCTTATAAACAAGAGGATGATCAGAGCAACCCCAGTTCTATAATATCATAGAATAAGAACAGCCCAGAAGAAAGGCAATAGAAGGAAGGAAGGAAGGAAGGAAGGAAGGAAGGAAGGAAGGAAGGAAGGAAGGAAGGAAGGAAGGAAGGAAGGAAGGAAGGAAGGAAGGAAGCAAGGAAGGAAGGAAGGAACCACCCTACTGAGGGCTGCAGAATCATGCAACCTTTAACATTTAAGATTGGTGACCCTTCCTAGACCCAACTGATGCTTATTATTGTATCTACAGTACATGAGTTTCAGTCCCAAAGATGCTCTTTCTCCCCAGGAGCCCAACCTTCAATTCTGGATGAATACTTCTGCACCCTTTCACTCTTTGTTCCTCAACATCCTTCTTAGATTGGATCACAAGCTATTGAACCAGGTCAGAAACAAGAACAGTTGCAGTTATGCTGCAACGGTCATAAGTGTGAAAAATGGTCATGTCACTTTTTTCAGTGCCATTGTAACTTTGAATGGTCACTAAATAAACTGTTGTAAGTCAAGGATTACCTGTACAAAAATACAAAAAGCTTCTTTGCTTGCAATAGCAACCATTAGAGATACAAATTAGGCAGGATGCCAGAGCACCTTGAGGAATGAAAATATTTAAAATGCAGTGATAATTATCAAGCAGCCACCTCTTGCTCATAAAGTGAAACCCTTTAGCAGAGAGGTCATTTAAGCTCTCCAAAAAAAGCAGACCCAGGAAAACTAATCCTTAGATCCATTTGCACCATTTAAAAATACCAGCTGGTCTCACTCACTTCACAAGATATCCTAAGGAAATCACCCAGATTTAAGGAAAGATCACATGCCCCCCAGAAAGGCAGTAAAAAAAAATAAGTGCCAAGCTTGCATCCTGCCTCTTGGAAGTATACCGCAAAAGGACAGTATCAGATAGTATTAAAGCAGTGAAGGAAGACCCCCTCCCCAAATAGAAAAAGAAACCATGAGGCAAGAAAAAATTCAAACACAATACAAATAATTAAATCACAACAGTAGCTGTTGTTTGTTGAAGCTAAATAGGAAAAATTATCCCATCAATAAACACAGGATTAAACTTCACCAAGCACAGAATTAAGCTTCACCAAAAACCAATTTTAGACCAAAACTCAGAAGGGGTATGTAAACTCACGTTTGAATGTCAATCTTTCTAGCTAGCCAAGAAGCCTTGCTGAATGTCACTCATCTTGGTTCCCTGTCACTAAAAGCTTTGCTTCATTATTCAATGATTTCTTCAAAGTGCTGATTGTCCATGGAAATATTTCCTCCCAACAACAGTGTAAAAATCTTAAAACAACTCTTTCCCTTTAAGAAAGCCAAGCCTCTATTGGATATAAATGGAAATTTAAAAACAAAACAAGAGCTCCAAGAACAAGGGCTGCTAATAGACTGGTGGGCCTATCTTCAAATACAAAGCCGATATAATAAGGATATAAAAGACTATGGAATATATTTGAAACCACAACAACTAGATAAAATCTTATTAGGACCAGATAAAAAAAATATTACTAAAATTTATAAGTATCTTTTAGAAGTAGAACTAGAAGAAGAAGTAGTGAAAGGATGTATGATTGCCTGGGCTCAAAACATTGGACATAATATAAAGTTAGCAGATTGGGAGACTATATGGAATAGAAATCATAAATTAACAAAATCAGTAACATACAAAGAAAATGCATATAAAATGTTTTATAGGTGGCACTTACCCCCTTCGAGATTAGCGAAAATGTATCCTAAACTGAATCCCACATGTTGGAAATGTGGGAAAAAAGAGGGAACATATTATCATATGTGGTGGTCTTGCCCAGAGGCTCGAAAATATTGGCTAAAAATTCAAAAATGGTTACAGGAAATTACCAATGAACAATTAGATTTACAACCAGAGCTCTTCCTATTGGGGATCTTCAAAAAAAAATATGTAAAAACTACAAAATACTTATTATTACATATATTGACTGCGGCCAGGATTGCTTTTGCTCAGTGTTGGAAACAATCATTTACAGCTGTAGAAGAACCGGTTATACAAAAAGTTATGAATTGTGCTGAAATGGATAAATTAACATTGAGTTTAAAAGATAAGGAATCTTCAATATTTTATAAGGTATGGGAACAATGGTACAATTGGATAGATCGGAGACAGACTAAGGATAAATGATTATTAAATATAGAACATAGATAGAATAAGAATATAGTTATGTATAAATTATCATTATCACACAAATGATTGTTATATGATAATGCACCACAAACAGTTGTTATTGAATTATATATTTTTTAATTTTTCTTTTCTTTTCTTTTCTTTTTGTAATAAAATTCAATAAAGTTTTCTTAAAAAAAAAAGAAAGCCAAGCCTCACAAGCTCCGGAGACAGTAAGTCTAGGCTGTCTGCCAAGATTGTAATAAGGGTGGAAAAAAACAAACAGAGATTGCTTCTAACTACGGTTCTCCAAACTGTTTAGAAAGTTAACAAGGGGTTCTATAGAACCGGATAGAACCGGTAGAATCCCACCCCTGGTAGCAACTGACTTACATTTATGATGGTTGCAGCCTCCTGGGGTCACGTGACGTGATTTCCCTTTTGTGACCGTGTGACAAGCAAAGTCACTGGGGAAGCCAGCTTTGCTTAACCATCGTCTGAGTGACTTAAACAACGATCCACTTAACAGCGGTGGCAAGAAAGGTTGTAAAATGGGTCCAAGCTTATGAACAGATGTCTCTCTTAGCAATGAAGATTCGGGGGAGCCGTATTCACTTGGCATCCATTCCAGTTACAACGGCATTGGAAAAAGGGACTTATAACCGTGTTTCACACTTATTGACCATTGCAGCATTCCCATAGCCAGGAGATCCAAATTCGGACAGGGACACTTGGCAACTCAGTCATACTTATGACACTCTGTGTCCCAGAGTTGTGCAATCCCCCTTTGTGACCTGATCAATGAAGTCCACAGGGAAGCCGGATTCACTTAACAACTATGTCTCACTTTGCAACGGAGATTCGGGGAAGCTGGATTCACTTAGCAACTGTGTGACTCAGATAACAGATAATCAGAGTTGGAAGGGACCTTGTAAGTCATCTAGTCCAACCCTCCACCCTAGCAGGAGACCCTACACCATTTCTGACAAATGGCAGTCCAATCTTTTCTTGAAAGTCTCAAGTGATGGCGCTCCCACAATTTCCGAGGGCAAGGTGTTCCATTGGTTGATTGTTCTCACTGTCAGAAAGTTATTCCTTATTTCAAGGTTAAATCTCTCCTTGTTCAGTTTCCATCAATTATTCCTTGTCTGGCCTACAGGCGCTTTAGAAAATAGCTTGACCTCTTCCTCCCTGTGACAGCCCCTCAAATATTGGAAGACCGCTATCATGTCTCCCCTGGTCCTTCTCTTTACTAGACTAACCAAGCCCAGTTCCTGCAACCGTTCATTGTGTTTTAGCCTCCAGTCCCCTAATCATCCTGGTTGCTCTTCTTTGTACTTTTTCTAGAGTCTCAACATCTTTTTTATAATGTGGTGAACAAAACTGGATGCAGTACTCTAGGTGTGGTCTTACTAAGGCTTTATAAAGTGGTATTAGTACTTCCCTTGAAGTACTTTTTGTATCGCTCTGTTAATACAATTTAGGATTGCATTAGCTTTTTTGGCAGCTGCTAATGAAGCTGTCGTTAATGAAGATATTGAAGAGTACTGGGCTTAAGACGGAACCTTGTGGCACCCCACTGCTTACTTCCCTCCATGTACACTTAGACCCATTAAGGACTACTTGTTGAGTACAGTTTGCTAGCCAGTTGCGAGTCCATCTAACGGTGGTGCTATCTATTCCACTTTTTTCTAGCTTACTAAGAAGTAGGTTGTAGCCTACTTTGTCGAATGCCTTGCTGAAATCTAAATATATTATGTCCACAGTATTTTGCTGATCTACTAATTTAATCACTGTGTTGAAGAATGAAATAAGATTGGTTTGGCATGATCTGTTTTTAACAAACCTGTGCTAATTGCTAATTATTACTTTACTTGTTTCTAGATATTGGCAGATCTGTTTTTTTATTATCTTTTCTGGGTATTGATGTTAGGCTGATTGGTCTATATTTTCCTGGGTCTGTTTTTTTTTTTTTTCTTTTTTGAAGATGGGAACCACATCAACTCTTTTCCAGTCCTCTGGTAATTCCCCGGTGTTCCAGGATTTTTGAAAGATATGGTGCAGTGGTTCTGAGATGACCTCTGATGACTCACTTAAAAGCTGCAATTACTCACTTAACAATGGGGGCAAGACTGGCTGTAAAGTGGGTAAAAGCTCACTAAACAGCTATCTTGCTTTGCAGTGGAGATTCAGGGAAGCTGGATTCACTTAGCGACTTTGTGACTCACTTAAGAGCTGCAACTACTCGCTTAACAACAGGGGCAAGACCAGCTGCATGGTGGGTGAAAGCTCACTGAACAGCTGTCTCTCTTAGCAATGGAGATTTGTGGAAACCGGATTCACTTAGCAACTGTGTGACTCACTTAAGAGCTGCAACTACTCAATTGTTGCAATTTTGGGCTCAATTGTTGTCATAAGTCAAGAAATATTGCTGCCTTCCTTTGTATGGCAGCCTTGCCTAGTAAACTCCTCCCCTTTTGTAGGAATTTCTCCTTGCAAATATCTTCTGGGATAGGTAAAGAAGTAGTATATCTCCACCTCGCAGTCTAGGAGCAACTTGAGAGACATAACCTGAAATCTGATGATGTCATTCTTATGAAAGACTGCCAATCTCAGAGGAATGAGTGGCCCCTAGGCTGCATCACAAAAACTCTCCCGAGTAAGGATGGGAGAGTCAGGAAAGTTGAAGTTTAAAGTTTGTAAAAACAACAGAATGAAGTGGTTTTGCTGTTAGCATCTGAAGATTCAAATAGTGATATCCATTGATACCAGGCAGGGATGTCATCCTACAACATAAAACTTTATATACTGTTGTTGCTCCCTTGCTCCATCTAGTGGCTAGAGAGACAAATATGCCCCAACTCTATTGTTTGAAACTGACTTCACCCATTTACCCATCAGCCTGCACCCTCAAACCAAGTGCATGCTGCGAAGCCAGACTCCATTTCCTTTAGCATTTGGAGAAGGCAGAAGCACAAAGAATCAGCCATTTTAATCTGTGCCATACGGTCATCCAAAGACAAACTCACATTCCACACACAGAGCATCACTGGTGAGATTTAAAATGCTTGTATTTATTAATTAGTTATTGTTCAGCAATAACATCATCATCATTATCATCATCACCATCATCATCAAAAGTCTGGATAGTGGATGTGGTAGTGCCTGGAGACAGCAGAAGAGAAGAGAAAGAACTGGAGAAGATAACTGTTAGATATGGGCTAGATTGATGAGGCAGAGCAATGGGGACAGGGAAAAGATTGCTTTATTCTGCTCCGAGTAAAGACTGCTGCCAGGTGTGCCTGCTGTTTTTTTTACACGTGCTGTCCACAACTTCATCTACTGACGGTTGTTCATTTTCCTACCCAGAAAATGAACAATGGGGGAAATCTGACATTACTGACTTTTCCCCATTTTAATATCTAACACCCCTCCTCTCCTGGAAGAAGCATTCATTCAATCAGCTCTCACTCACAGAACATAATCACGTAAGTAGGCGGGACTCCTGTGTGTGCGGCTGGACATTCGCAGTTCAGTCTCACCAATGGTGGCGACCTGACTAGTTGGGACTGCTGTCACTCCAGAGCCGTATCTTTGAATTGCCTCAAGGTTTTTTGGGGGCAGGGCTGGTTCCGACGAAACAGAGGGCTCTGAGTTTCTTTGCTGGATTCCCACCCCCTACAGCTAAGTTATCCTGTGGTGTACCAAGTTTGAGTTCTACCCTAAAGTGGGGAGGCTTGTGTTTTCAGTATTTTTAGTTGTCAGGGTTGGTCTTTCCTCTCTATGTTGGATTTCTGTCTCTGAGGCTTTCTGGTCATTCTGATACCTGGTCCAATCATCCCTGGAGTTGATCTATGTGTCTGCTCCATATTTTCCCATCTTCTAGTTCTACTCTATAAGATCGGGGGCCTGTGACTTGCACTACTCATGTAGGGATCCATGTGGACACTCCCCCCCCCGCATAGTTGAGAGCATAGACTGATTGGCCTATGTTTAAATATCTGCATTTATCTGCAGGTGTGCTTGGATTGTAGTGTGGGTGTAATCTATCTAGCTCTGATCTTAACTTCTGTCCTATTAAAAGTTCTGCTGGACTTCTATGTGTGGCGGCCGAGGGTATGATATGTTGTATCATTAAGAATTTGTCTATTTTTGTTTGCCATTCCCCTGGTCCCATTTTTGGTAAGGTTTCCTTCATGGATCTTACGACCCGCTCGACTTGCCCATTATTTTGGGAGTGTCCTGGTGCTGATAATGCGTGGTGGATTCCCTGTTTAGCTAGGAAACATTCAAAATTGTTTGCTGTAAATTGGGGCCCGTTATCTGATACCACAACATCTGGTAACCCATGTATGGCAAACAATTTCTTCAATACCTTAATCATGGCATCTGCTGTGGTGGTTTTCATGATCGTTACTTCCACTCACTTTGAATATGCATCAATGGTTATTAGAAATATTTGCCCTTGCATTGACCCTGCCAGGTTTATATGTATTCTAGACCAAGGTGCTTATGGTGATTCCCATTCTAGAGTTGGTACCGAAGGGTTAGGGTTAGGGTTAGGGTTCTATTAAGCTTTGAAATAGTCCTGGGGCTATGCTGACCCCAAATTGCAGTCTTTTGCATTTGAAAGCACCCCTGTGGGTTACAAAGGTCTGAGCTTCTGCTGTTTCTTCATCCACAGGTTGATAGGCTTAACCCATGTTTAATTTGGCAAAAAAATTCCCTTTTCCTATTGAATGCAACAGATGCTGTACTACTGACACTGAGTATGCGCTCTGTTGCAATGCAGTATTAAGAAACATTTTATAATCAGCACAGATTCTAATGGAGCCATCCAGCTTAACTGGGGTGACTATAGGGGTCTCCCACTTAGCATGATCAACTGGCTCTAGGACTCCTTGGGCGATTAGTTTATCTAATTGTTCATCCACCTTGGGCCTCAGGGCAAAAGGGACTCGCCTTGGTTTTATTCTGAGAGGGGGAACTTTTGGATCAAGGTTGAAAGAAATAAGGGTCCCATATACTTGTGTAGGCTCTCATCGAAAACATCCTTGAATTCAGTCTGTAGGTCCTCTCTCATTTGATTGTACTCCTCTGCTTGCATGGTGTGGATGGTCACCTCCGCTCCTATGGCTCTAAACCACTTTATCCCAAGAAGGCTTGGTACTTCTTTGTCCATGATAGTTAAAGGCAATTCACCAGTGAAGTTTCTGAATTTTACTGGAAAAAAATTTTCTTCCTAATATTGTAATTCTATTCCTTTGGTAGTCTTTTAGTATTAAACATTGTGGTTTTAGTTGTTGTCAAGTTATGCCAGAGATTGCTTCCTTTATAGTTGTTCAGGACACCATAGATATGTAGGATCCGGAGTAATTTCCATATCACAAGGTTTTTCTCCTATTATCACTGTGATGTTGAATTTCTTTGATTTATAGGGGTCAGAATGCCCCACTATTGTGTGCTCATAGTCTCTATCCCTCTCCATTCTATTATCTTCCCACCTGTAGTTTGAATTTGGCGGTCTTTGGAATCCCCTTTGTTGTGGACCATGTGGCTGATTAGGGAAACCTGCTTGTCTCTGATTGGGGTATGCTGGCAGATTTGCTCTGCATGCTTCAGCAATATGCCCCCTTCTCTCGCATTGGCAGCAGATTGCATCCCTGAATTTGCAAACTGTCCAAGTGTGGTTTCCTTTGCAGCCTGCACACCACAGGGGTCTCTAGCTTGGCCCTTGGGGCCCTGATCTTCTATCTGGTTTTACTCTATGTATTTCTTCCTCCTCTTCAAAGAGTTTGGCAATCTCCCCCTCTCCCTGATATTTGCCGGTCGTCCCCCATGCTGAGTGAATGCTCTCGGATTTCTCAATGTTAGTTGCTGGTTTGTCCAAGATTTCTGCTGCCCGGGCTTCCTCTATTACTTCTTTTAAAGAGATAGTATTTTAGCTATTAACTTTCTTTGTAATCTCATTCCAACTACATTCCAACTACAATTTTATCTCTTAAAGTTATTTCCACATTTTCAAACTCACAACCTGCAGCAATATCTCACAGGTTTGTAAGGTAATCATTTATGGTCTCACCCGGTTTCTGTTCTCTGCAGTAAAAATCAAGTTGGTGAACCAGGTGATGATGCAGTGGGAGCATAATGTTCTTCTAACATATTCTGTAATTCTTTCCATTCCATTGTTTCCACATCTTTGGGTGCAGCTAGGGTTCTAGCTGTTTTATAGAGATGATTCTCACAATATTCCAGGAATAGAATGCTCTTCCTCTGTTCTGTTGTATCATGCAGTGAATTTGCTTCTAAAAACATTCAAAATTGTCCCAGCCCCAAAAACTGTGAATCTCACCAAATATTAACAACAACAACAACAACAACAATTTAATTCAGAAAGAGAAAGACAAAGGAAATGATCCAGGAAATTACCGACCAATTACCTGCTTGCCAACAAGCTATAAATTTCTTACTGGCATAATTGCAAATCTAATTTATGGATACTTGAAAAGGAAAGATCTGCTCCCAATGGAACAAAAAGGGTGTTGCAAAAACTCAAGAGGAACAAAAGAGCAGCTGCTGATTAACAAGCTAATTCTGAAGAATTCAAAGAAAAGGCAATCCAACCTGTTCATGGCTTGGAACAGAAAGCGTTCGATTCAGTTCCCCCACAGTTGGATTAAGAAATGCCTGGAAATCTTTGACATCAGCAGCAACATTTGAAAATTCATGGAAATTTCAATGAGCCTCTGGAAAACAAAGCTTATGGCTAATGGAGAAGAACTGGGTGAAGTTGAAATTAAACGAGGCATCTTCCAGGGTGACTCCCTTGCACTCCTACTATTTATTCTGTCAATGCTACTACTGACAACCATTTTAAAGAAGGTGAACTGTGGATACTAATAAGTTCTGAGATATCATCAGGGAATAACGAGGCAAGACAAGCTAATCAATTGCTAATGGTTTATTAATGCTAACAGTGAACAGCTCAACTGACCATATGGCAATAACAGAGAGTTTGACAGTTCTTATATACTAACTGCTTCGGCCAGGCAGCCAATCAGCTCTCAGGATAGTGTGCTCTGTCTGCTCCGGACTGGAGTGAAGACTTCAGATAAGACTCCTCTTTCCTCCTCTTGATCGCACAAGCGTAGTATTGTAAGTGTGCCTTTATTTATTTAATTAAATTTTTATACCGCCCCTCTCCCGAAATGGGACTCAGGGCAGTGTACAGCCGAGATAAAACCACACAATTAATAAAAAATTTAAAATAGATTTTAAAAGAATTAAATTAGTGGCTGAAATAACACAATAAAAAACAGGGTAAAAAGTTAAAATTACCAAAAAATTAAAAAATTTAAAATGCTAGTAATTGATACTAGGCCAGACAGGCCTGTTGGAAGAGGTAGGTCTTTAATGCACGCTGGAAGGTTTGCAGGTCAGTAATGGTCCACATCTCCGGGGGTAATTCATTCCAGAGGGAGAGTGCTCCCGCAGAGAAGGTCCGCACCCTCAGGGCCGCCGGCCGGCATTGTCCAGCTGACTGGACCCAAGGAGGCCCACCCTGTGGGAGCACACTGGCTGGCGGGAGGCCAATGATGGCAGCAGGCGGTCCCGTAATACCCGGGTCCCAAGCCATGGAGCGCTTTAAAGGTGACCACCAACACCTTGAATCGCACCCGGAAGGCCATTAGAAGCCAATGTAGCTCACGCAGGAGCGGTGTAACGCAGGAGCTCCTCAGAGCCCCCAGAATCACCCGCGCGGCTGCACTCTGCACCAGCTGAAGCCTCCAGATGCTCTTCAAGGGGAGCCCAATGTAGACAGCATTGCAATAGTCTAGGCAGGAGATGACAAGAGCAGAAGTGACTGTGTGAAAAGCGCCCCGATCCAGAAAGGGCTGCAACTGGTAGATCCGACGGACCTGACAAAAGGCCCCCCTGGCGACTGCTGCTATGTGATCTTCTAAAGACAGCCATATGTGGGATTAATTGTTCTGATTAATGATGCTCAAAGTGTTATGACATATTCAACTCATACTTAATTGGTGAAAGTGAAGATCAGTACGTGCAACCTGACCTTGGCTGCTGGAGCAGGGAGTTTGCTTCATGTAGAGCCAGGAATGTGGTCTTATCTGGAACAAAGAAGTAACGGAATGAACTGATTTTAATGAACTGACTTTGTGTTATTATTGCTTGGCTGATATTGTGTAATCTTGCTTTTGCTAAATAAAAGAGTGCTTTGGACTTCGGTTCGGGGCATTTCATCCCGAGGAAAAACCCTGTTTCCATGTCTCATGATTTGCCGGGTTAACCATTTAATTGCCTCAAGTGGTGACCCCCGACGTGATTCTTAAGGGATACGTCCGCTTTGTCCCCATCCTTCGCCAGGCATTGGCTTAAGCGCTTTCATCAGGTACACGGCTGGACCGCGTCTGATTCATCGTAAGTATGGGGAATGATCTATCTCAGGCTCAAGAAGAGCACGTCAGGGAATTGAAAGAGATAGATAAGCAAAATTACTTTCAGTTTAACTCAGCTGGGAAAGCCCGGCAAGTTAAGGGAAAAGAGATTAAGGAACTTTTGAAATATGTATGGGAACATATGTCATATTACCCTTTGTCAGGCAGCACAAAAGTGTCTACATGGAGGAAGATAGGCGAGGATTTGCATAATGCGCCTCGCGCCCCTGCACCCATACTCTGTACATGGCGTTCTTTGATTGAGGCACTGCAAATTCAAAATAATCCTTTGTTACAACCCCCTCCTGATCCTGTCATTCACCCACCTCCCTATCAACCGGTTCTTGTTCAGCCAGCTAATACCACAGCGGTTCGTAATCCTGGGCTGCTGCTCCCTCCTTCTGCCCCTGCTCTTAGCGAGCTTTCGCTAGCCCCTCGCGGAGTGAAAAATGCGGTGGATGCTGGATTTGAAAAGGCAATGGAGAATGGGGAGCTGTCTCCGGAGGAATTGATCAACCTTCCGGTCTCAGCTTTTCCTGTTGTTGTAGAAATGGATGGAGTAGGGAATCAGGAACGTGTCTGGCGTCCTTTAGAATTAAGAACTCTCCGGGAAATTACCACAGCAGTAAAAGATTATGGGTTAAAAAGTAAATATACAACTGCTTTGCTGGAAGCTTTGGCATTTGGTCGAATGATGATACCGGAGGATTGGAAAGCTTTGGCCAGAATGATCTTGTCCTCCGGTCAATATATTGTTTGGGATTTTCAATATCGGCAGCAGGCATTAGCCAGAGGGACAGGACAAATAACACCTGATCAGTTATACGGTGCAGGTCAATTCAACACGGTTGAGTCACAACGAGATAATCTGGCAGATCAAGTCTTTCCTATGATTAACCTTTGTGTGTTGGCTGCGTTTACTAAAGTAGATGAGGCTGGGGGTAGTTCCATTCGCAGTTTTGTTACCATCAAGCAGGGAAATGCTGAGCCATATCAGGATTTTATTACTAAATTGAAAACTGCAATTGAAAGATCGGTAGATAATGATATGGCGGCTGCAGAATTACTCCAAAAATTAGCCGTAGAAAATGCTAATGCAGACTGTAAGGCTATTCTAAAGCCTTTAATAGCTACAGGACAGAAGGAAATTGCGCAAATGATTGAAGCTTGTGCTGCTGTAGGAAGCCAGCTCCACCAATACACATATAATTTTGGCAGAAGTTCGCTGCTCTTTTCCTCTCCCAGATGCTTTGACCTTATTTGTGGATGGAGGAAAAACATATGGTGCGTGCGTATGGAAACTAAACGAGAAGTGGCATACGAAAATTACCCCCCCTCAAAAATCAGCTCAACGAGCAGAATTGGCCGCTGCTATGTTGGCTTTTCAAACTTTTCCTGACACGCCATTTAATCTAATTGTGGATAGTCAATATGTTTACAACTTAACTATATGCCTCACAGGGGCATATGTATCCCCAGGAACGGAGGAAGGGCTACTTGCTCTTTTCTTATCTTACCAACAAATTTTAGAGCAGCGTAAATGTCCTTATTTTGTTGGGCATATGCGTAGTCATTCCCATCTTCCTGGAATCCTTGCTGAAGGAAACCAACAAGCTGATGCCTCCACACGCGTGGAGCACTTACATTTATCTAAAACAACTCCGTGGGACAGCCATTCTTACTTCCATCAAGGGGCAAAAGCCCTTATCAAACAATTTGGCCTCTCAGCTACAGAAGCTGCTGCAATTGTCCAGCAATGTCCTACCTGCAGTAAAATTGCTACAGCTATACCCATGGGAGTAAACCCTAGGGGTTTGCACCATAATGCCCTTTGGCAAATGGATGTCACGCAGTATCCCTCCTTTGCCCCATGGAAATATCTACATGTTAGTATTGACACATTTTCTGGGTTTATTATGGCTACCCCACAAAGGGGGGAGACTGTTAAGCATGTCATTAATCATTGTCTCCGCACTTTTGCCTCCTCAGGGCCACCTAAGGAGCTAAAAACAGATAATGGTCCTGCCTATACTAGTTCTAACTTTGCTCAATTTTGTGATCGTTGGTCAATTTGTCATAAATTTGGCATTCCCTATAACTCGCAAGGACAGGCTATTTGTGAGCGAGCAAATGGCACTGTAAAACGCATGCTCGAAAAATTTAAACAACAGCAAAGGGGGAATTCCCCGGGACTTCCGGGAATACAAGACACTCTCAATATTGCTTTATATTCTTTAAATTTTCTAACTCCAACCGGCTCGCCTCCAGCTACAGCGGCAGACCGGTTTTTCCCTTCTTCTGTTTCTTCTACAGAAAATCGCCCTCTGGTCTGGGCTCGGTTTCTCCCAGACCCTACGTGGTGCGGCCCATTTAAACTTATTACGTGGGGCCGCGGATATGCTGCAGTGGAAAATGAAAATGGTGTTCGGTGGGTGCCTGGTCGCTGCATTCGTCCATATATGTGTGGCCAGCAACCTCGGAGGTCCGAACAAGAGAGCGGACCTGGGAGTTTGGGAGCAGAACACCTTGGTAAATGATGCAGCTCAGATGGCTTCTATGCTTAACAGAACGAACTGCTGGATTTGTTTGCATTTACCAACAGGAGGTCATGGCGGATTAGTCTTGGAAGGTGTCCCTTTGAATCTGACTTCAATAGCCTCCCATGCAACCTTTAAAGGAACTTTTTCAGATTTACTGTCGGACGACCCTTTCAACAAGTCGGTGACTGCTCTTAGTCACCGTCTCCAGGAAGAAGCGGATGTTTGTTTTAAAATAGTGAACCAGACAGGTGGGATCTTTCTGGGGGACTATCCTCGATGTAGACGGACAGTAACTATTAATGCAAAGAATCTTTCCTGGCCAGGGAAAACTCCACAAGGAGATGATGCCACGTTTGGATGGACTAACATGAATTCAGACCTTCAATGCCGACGGACGGTATTTAATTGCACCCTGGACAGAAATTGTGTTCAACACAATTTAACTTGTGCTAAAGGAGACCCTATTGACCCAATCAACGAAAACCCGGCAAATGCTAATGCTACTTCTTGTTTTACTAGCAAATTTATGCCTTCTTCTATGTGTCAGATAATTGGTATGATTATTGAGCAAGCAAATGCTTCTGCTGTAGAGAACCGTAGTCTCCCCTTATTTGTGGGAGAAGTTTGGTGGTTATGTGGGCACAATGCATATGCTGTCATTCCGAGTGGTTGGTATGGCACTTGTACGCTTGGTTGGCTTACACCTGCTGTTTGGATTCGGGACGCATTTCCGACGGGGTTACGTATCCGCAATAAACGAGGAACCGACGACCTAGATTCCGGTTTAACAATGGGGGGCAGTTGGTCGACTCAATTAGCCAGGAGTTTATTTCCCAGTTTGGGGGTGGCTATGAATTATCGGGATTTACACCTATTGAATAATTGGACTACACAAATGTTTAATCTAACTATTAAGGCTTTAAAAGATATTAATGAAGAGCTTCAGCAGATTAGATTGGTTTCTTTACAGAATCGCTATGCTTTGGATTACCTTTTAGCCTCTAAAGGAGGCGTCTGTGCCTTGGTGGGTGCGGTTTGTTGTACCTATGTGACAGACCACGGGCCCAATCTCACTTTTACTATTGATGCTATGGAAAATTTGATTGCTCAGAATCCTTTGGTAGGGACTGGTTCTGGTACCGTAGACATATGGGGAGCCATGTGGTCCTGGCTGCCGGATGGGTCTTGGATCCGAAGGATGGCTATATCGATCATCTTGATACTGGTTGCTCTGGTAAGTGTCTGTTGCTGTATTCAGTGCTTGCCTTCTTTGATAGCCATGGTAAGAGGTTTATTTCAACAAACGCAGGAAATACATGTTACTACTTATTATGCTCGTGATGGTTATGAAATAGAAAAGGGGGAGATGTGGGATTAATTGTTCTGATTAATGATGCTCAAGGTGTTATGACATATTCAACTCATACTTAATTGGTGAAAGTGAAGATCAGTATGTGCAACCTGACCTTGGCTGCTGGAGCAGGGAGTTTGCTTCATGTAGAGCCAGGAATGTGGTCTTATCTGGAACAAAGAAGTAACGGAATGAACTGATTTTAATGAACTGACTTTGTGTTATTATTGCTTGGCTGATATTGTGTAATCTTGCTTTTGCTAAATAAAAGAGTGCTTTGGACTTCGGTTCGGGGCATTTCATCCTGAGGAAAAACCCTGTTTCCATGTCTCATGATTTGCCGGGTTAACCATTTAATTGCCTCAGCCATACATCCAGGAGGACACCCATATTGTGCGCCCTCTCCATGGAGGTCAAGATTTCTCCCCCCATGGCCAGCGATGGAATGAGCTGGCTGTATCTGGGCGCAGGAAACCACAGCCACTCAGTTTTGGTTGGGTTGAAATGAAGCCTGTTAAGACCCATCCAACTCTGCACGGCTTCCAGGCACCAGGTCATTACTTCGACGGCTTCATTGGGGTGGCCTGGGGTAGAAATGTATAGCTGAGTGTCATCAGCATACTGAAGGAATTCTACCCCAAAACCACAGATGATCTCGCTCAGCGGCTTCACATAAATGTTGAACAGCAGGGGCGAGAGCACAGACCCCTGAGGCACCCCACAGAACAAGGGCCTCAGGGTCAACCTCTGCCCCCCTGCCAACACAAATTGTGAGCGGTCAGAGAGGAAAGAGGAGAACCACCGTAACACGGTGCCTCCTACTCCCAACCCCCCTAACCGCCGCAATAAAATACTGTGGTCGACAGTATCAAAAGCCGCTGAGAGATCTAACAGGACCAGGACAGAAGAATAACCTCTGTCCCACGCCTTCCAGAGATCATCCACCAATGCAATCAATGCCGTCTCCGTGCTGTGCCTGGGCCTGAAACCCGATTGGAGAGGATCTAGATATACTGCTTCATCCAGGTGCTGAAGGAGCTGTTGTGCCATCACACTCTCAACAATCTTCGCAACAAAGTGAAAGTGGGAGACCGGACAATAATTCAACAATAATGTTGGATCCAAGGATGGTTTCTTGAGGACGGGTCTCACCACCTCCTCTTCCAAGGCGGCGGGTAAAAGCCCCTCTCTCAAGGAAGCATTAATAATCCCCTGGAACCAACCTCATGTCACCTCCCGAGTGGCCAAAACCAGCCAGGAGGGACACGGATCCAATAAACATGTGGTGGCATTAAGCCCACCCAGTATCCTATCCAAGTCTTCCAGGGTCACAGGATTGAACTCAACCCACATGACCTCACCAAAATCCACCCCCGCCTTCCCGCCCAGAGATGCCCAGTTGGAGTCCAGCCCGTCCTGGATCTGAGTGATTTTGTCCTGCAGATATCTAGAAAAATCCTTGGCCCATCCTTGCAAGGGATCCTCCCGCGTTCCCACATCCAAAAAGGGAACGGGTCACCCTAAAAAGGGCAGCTGGGCAATTTTCTGTGGACGCAATAAGGGCAGAAAAGTAAGATCGCTTTGCTGCCCTTATCGTCACTAAATACGCCCTAATATGGGACCGCAAAGTGTTTAGTCAAATCCGGAGCAGCTGGTCCTCCAACCATGCTCTAGGCATCTTTTCCAGTGCTTCATCTCCCTCAGCTCCTCGGAAAACCAAGGAGCCAATTGGGATCGGTGCCGGGTCAGAGGTTGCAAGGGCACAACCCGGTCAAGGGCCTCGGCAGCCACCCTATCCCAGGTGGCCACCAAGTTCCCAACCAAGTTGTGTGTGCGAGTCTTGGGAAACGGCCCAAGCTCCATCAGGAACCTATCTGGGTCCATCAGGCGCCTGGGGCGGAACCATTTTGTCGGTCCCACCTCCCCGCGATGAGGGGGTGTGGTATGGAAGTCCAGTCTAAGGAGCAAATGATCCGACCATGACAGGGACTCTATAGAAACATCCCCTATACCTAGATCATCCTGCCACTGACCAGAGACAAAAAACAGATACAAGATGTGACCCCCAGTGTGTGTGGGGTCCCGAATTAATTGGGTTAGGCCCAAGGCTGTCATGGAAGCCATGAACTCCTGAGCAACCCCCAAGGTCCCGCCGGCAGAGGGTAGGTTGAAATCCCCCATGACCATAAGTCTGGGGGCCTCAACCGTCAAGCCGGCTATAACCTCAAGGAGTTCAGGCAGGGCCGATGTCACATAGCAGGGAGCCAGGTATGTGATCAATAGGCCTATCTGAACCCCGGAGCCACACTTCACAAAAAGGGATTCACATCCGGTCGTCTGAGGAACAATGGATTTCCTAGGACACAGATCTTCCTTAATAACCACTGCCACCCCCCCACCCCTCCCCTGAGCCTTCGGCTGATGAAAAATCCAAAACCTGGGTGGGCACATCTCCACCAGGGGAACACACCCCTCTTGGCCCAGCCAGGTTTCGGTAATACCCGCCAGGTCTTCTCCCCTCTCCCAATCAAATCATAAATGAGGGGGGCCTTATTAACTATGGACCTGGCGTTACACAACATCAGCCGAAGGCCCAGGGCCCGATGACTCGGACAGCCTGGGAAATGGGAAATCACTAGGGAGTCGAGCGCACCACCTCACGCAAACAGCGGGGGTGCGCTCCCGCTACCTGATATGGCCCCCTATAACCGCCAAATCTGCCTCTCCTGCTTACGTGCAAATGGACTGCGTCTCTCCCTCCCGGAAATAACGCCCTATCCTCGATCCGAACCCTCCTGACCCCAAAACCTCCCAGGCGCACTCAACCCCCGGTCTGGCCTCTGTCTCAGGTGGGTTGTTCCCCAACCCCTACCTAATTACCCTCCCTAACCCCAATAAAAATTTAAATAAAAACCAATACAATTGGGTATCACCCCCAAAGTATTTCCTATGGCCATGCCACCTCTCAGGATCCCAGGATCCATCCTTAAGGTAGGCCATTGGTAGTCCAGAGGGCCACTTCAGGGAAAGGGGGACATTTCCAAAGGCCTGCAAGTCCACCGATGAATATCTAATCGGCCCAGCCGATCACACCTCCAGTGTCCGATGCTGGCAACGCGAAGGCCCGGCAGGCTGGTCTCGGTTTATCCGATCACTGCAGCCCATCGGCCATGACCTCCGCCAGCCCCATCGCCAACACCATCGTCGCTGAGGCCAGAACCGAGGTTGGGCCCGAGAACGCCTGGTTGGACTCACCCGAGGACACCTGCGCCAGACTTGCCCCGATCTTCGCAGCACAGTCTCTGGAGGGGAACTTCTCTCTGCTGGATGTTGGAGAATTGTCAGCTGGGCTTCCTCCTCAACTGAACTCTGCAATGCTGGAGTCATGCTCAGGGTGACAGGTACGGTTGGTTCCGTCAGCAGCTGGGCATCATTGGTTCAGTTGGTTGTTGTGCATCTGGCATGCTTACGGCTGATCAGTCTTGTGGTTTGGAGATCATGAGTGTGTCTAGCTGGTGTGGTCTGGACAATCCCCTCTTTCGTAATTGATCTATATGCCGCCTCCATATTCGGCCATCCTCTAATTCAGCTTTATAAGAGCATGGCCTAGTTTCCTCTACAATGGTGACAGGTAGTCACAAAGAATTCCCTGTGAAATTCCTTGCATACACCCAGTCCCTCTTCTGAAACTCTCTTGTGGTTCTTGTAGAGTCTAGGAGTTCTGGGGAGTACTCAAGATGCAGTCTATCTAAGACCGTCCTTAACCACCTGTCCATCAATGCTTCAGCAGGGCTAACATTAGTGGATGGACAGGGTGTGGTATACTGTGCTAAGAAATATTAGTCCACCTTAGTAGACCAGTCCCCCAGTCCCATTCTAGCCATTGCCTCTTTAGCGGAGTGCACCATTCGTTCTATCATACCATTACTGGAAGGGTGATTAGGAATTATCAGGGCATGGTGAATACCTTGCTCTGCTAGGAACAGCTCAAAGTGTTTTGAGGTCAGCGGTGGGGCATTATCTGAGACCACTAGATCAGGTAGCCCGTGAGTAGTGAACAACTTCCTTAAGGCCTTTATTAATGCTTCCACTGTAGTAGATGGCATTAAGATTACCTCTAACCATTTAGAAAAGGCATCAATGACAATTAAGAAACTCTGGGCCTGCGAAATCCACATATATGCGAGACCAGGGACCTTTAGGCTTTTTCCACTCTCGAACGGGGGCCTGGGATGGAGCAGCCCTAGATTTCTGGCAGCAATTGCACCCGGCCACTCATTCCACAATGCCTGATCCATGCCTTGCCACCAAGCATAGCTTTGCCCCAATGCCTTCATACACACGATCCCTGGGTAGCTAATATGTAGGGCTTCTAGCACTGGTTCCTTTAACCTGGGAGTAATAACAACCCTATTTCCCCATAGTAAACACCCCCTTAATGTGGAAAGTTTGTGCTGTCTCATCTTAAATGGCTTGAACTCTGGATTTCCTGACCCCTGTGGCCACCCCCTGTGCACCTAGTCTAAAACTTATGAAATATGGTCTTTAGCAGAGTGTTTGGCAATGTCCATAGTTGATAGTGGAGAGTGGAAATCTTCGATGAGCAGGATCTGGTGTGCAGGTGCTGGATCTTCAACCAGAATAAGACATGGGCAACAGCTCAAAGCATCTGTGTGGCATAAATGTTTACCTGGGTGATGGATTAGTGTATAATTATATAAAGCGAGAAATACCGACCACTTTGTCAAATGTGGAGAATGGATTTGAGGTGTCTGGCGATTGCCAGCAAGTAGTCCCAAAAGAGGCTTGTGGTCAGTAATAAGTTCAAAGGGGCGACCATACATATGGAAACATTTAACACCTGCTACAATTGCCAGGGCCTCTTTGTCCAATTGACTATAATTGCGTTCTGCAGGAGATAATGTTCTTGGAAAAAACACAATTGACAATTCAGCTCCACTTGGTAACTTGTGACTAAGCACCGCTCCCACCCCATAAGGTGATGCATCACAGGCAAGTGTGAGGGGAAGACATTCACTATATTGGATAAGAATCTTGTCAGATGTAAGCAAACTTTTGATAGTCTTTAATGCCTTAGATTCCTTCTTCTCCCAAACCCATAGTGTGTTACTGTCCAAAAGTCTGTGTAAGGGTTCGGCTATTGAAGATTTGTGTGGAATAAATATGTCATAGAAATTCACAAGCCCCAAAAATGCTTGCAGCTGTGTTTTGTTGGTAGGGGCTGGTGCTTCTTGTATAGCTTCGACTTTAGATGGTGTAGGATGAATACCATCAATGTCTATCAAAAATCCTAAAAATTCTACCTTAAGTACAGCAAAATGGCATTTTTCCTTCTTTAATTTAAGCCCTACTTTTTGGAATTGTCCTAGTACTGTTCTAAGTCTATCCATCAACTCAGTTATGTTTGCAGCAGATACCAGAACATCATCAAAATAAGGGATAATCCCTGGTATACCCTGCAGAAGACGCTCCATTAAGCTTTGGAATATGCCAGGGGCAGCACTGACGCCAAATTGCAGGCATTTACACTTAAAAGTCCCCCTATGGGTCACTATCATCTGCGCCTCAGCAGAGGCCTCATTCACGGGCAGTTGCTGGTAGGCCTGAGCCAGATCCAACTTGGCACAGATTGACCCTCTGCCCAAAGAATGTAAAAGGTGCTGAACCACTGGCACTGGGTAAGCACTCTGTTGTAAAGCTAAATTAATCGTACTTTTGAAATCCTCACATAGATTAATTGAACCAACATGCTTAATGGGAAACACTATTGGGTTTCCCAATGTGCATGGTCCACTGGTTCAAGAATCCCTTGAGCCAGGAGCTTATCAATTTCTGCATCCACTTTTGGCTTAAGGGCAAATGGTACTCTCCTAGGTTTTATATCATCCATATAATGATAAACAAGATAAGTAGGGAATTTATCTCTAAAAGGCTGAAGAGCATTATCCACAAAGTGTTGACACAAGGTGGGAGAATTAAGCATGCCTTGTGGCAATACATGCCATTGATATCGTTTAGTAGGCATACTATTATTCAGCACAGGAACTGTAAAAGCAAATTTTTCCTTATCTTGAGGCTGCAACGGAATAGTAAAAAAACAATCCTTTAAATCAACTATCAATAGCTTATAAGAATTGGGAATTAAATTTGGATTTGGAAGTCCACATTGTAATGGACCCATGGGTTGAATACATTTATTAATTTCCCTTAAATCCTGTAAGAATCTCCAGTTCCCACTTTTCTTTTTTATTACAAAAACAGGAGTATTCCATGGACTGGTAGAAGATTCAATATGTCCTGCTAAAAGTTGTTCATGAACTAAATGCTGTAAAGCTGAAAGTTTATCAGCAGGAAGAGGCCATTGTTCCACCCATACAGGAGTAGAACAGAGCCACTTAAGTGGGAGAGCCATCATCCAAAATTAAATGAGCATTTAAAAAGACAAGAACATCATGACCCCATATATTAGTATGAATATCCAAAATATATGGTTTTAAAGAAAAGAACTTACCAGCAGTAGTGGAAATGTCAATATCCTGAACACTTTGCCAAGCTGAAGTAGAGCCACCCACGCCCCACAAGGAAGAAACAGCTTTCTTAGGCCATTGAACAGGCCACTGTAAAGAGGAGATGACAGTAACATCGGCCCCTGTATCCAATAGCCCTTGAAAAGGTTGCTTATTAAGGTAAAGCGTTAGTAAAGGTCGATGTAATGTCAATGGCTGCAGTAGACCCACCGAAGGAGAGGTGGAGCCAAAGCCTGCATTTCCACGTATTCCAGACCCAGGAGAAGGAACTTCATAAGGAAGAAGAAGCAATTGAGCAATAGAAGAATAAGAAGGGATACGTTGTGGGAGGTTAACCCAAATTTGTATCATAAGGGTGCCAGTATAGTCAGAATCAATAACACCAGGCACCACAAAGCGTCCTAGCTTATGAGCAGAGGAACGAGGTAATATTAAACCAACAAGACCTGAAGGAAGAGGGCCTTTGTATTGAGAGGGAACCAATTTAACTTCCATTGGAAATTTAAATTCAACTTCTAATTGTGTAATCAAATCGATCCCAGCACTACCGGCTGTGGCAGGGGTGGCATGGGAGAGAGTGACTGTGGTGAAGTCAGGTTTATGGGGTAGGCACGCTTTGGATTCTGGGTGGGTGCCACACCCATGGGCAAGTTTCCCGAATGGAATCTACATTGATTAGCCCAATGAAAACCCTTTTTACAAATTGGGCATTTTTTAGATGGTCGGTTTTTAGCAATATTAGGAACAGAACGGCATTCTTTTTGAAAATGCCCTGGTTTACCACATTTAAAACAATTTTCTGAGGGCTTTTGACCCTTTTGAATTGCTGCAGCTAATAAATGCATTTTATAAGTTTGTGACCCAATATCCTGACAGACACGTAGCATATCTGCCAGGGTATAATGATCTGTTGCCTTTAATGGTTGTAAAGCTCTTTTACAATCAGAATTAGCATTTTCAATAGCTAATTGACGTAGAAGTTCCCCAGCAGCTTCTTGATGATCAAATTGTTGCCGAATGGCCTTTGATAACCGTTCCACAAAATCAGCATAAGGCTCATTAACTCCCTGTCTGATGTTAGAAAAATTTGCTCTAGGTTCCCCAGTCTGAGGAACTTTCAGAAATGCTCGATACGCACATTCTGACACAACAGTTAAAGTTGCAGGAGGGAGTATAATTTGAGCAGGGATAGCTGCAAATTGTCCAGAGCCAAACAATTGTTCTACAGTGTAAGCTCCTCCTCCCCCCATTGCAGCTGCTTGAGCATGTCTCATATACTCACTTTCCCAAACTACATATTGCATTGAAGTTAAAATCATACGAAAAATTTGTTTCCAATCTTCAGGAACCATGGTATATCCATTTTTAATACCCTCCATAAATCCTCTAGTAAAATTACTACTAATACCATAGTCCGTAACAGCTTTTTTCAATTCCCTTAATATCTGATAAGGTAAACCTTCCCATTCTGCTATCTGCTGACCCAGCTGTTGGCCTTGACCTGGATGATACTGCACAGGACAGACAGACAATAATTCAGCTAACTCTGCCCCTGGCATGGAGACATCCCTTTTACATGTCTCCACCATTTTTTGAAAAGATGTTTGAATAACTGGATCAGGAGGTTTTTGTCCTGTGTCTAAGGGAGCAGAGGGAGAGATAGTCAGATATTCTGATGAAGAAGGAGGACAAACAATAGGAGCTGTATTTTGTGAAGGGGGGGGTGCTAAAAGAGAAACCTCATTAGTGCCAAATATCTCAACTGCATGCCGACATAAATGCCAAGCATGTAAAATCTCCACGCTAGCCCTTGGCTCTGTATGTAAAGTAATTCCAATTTTTTCCCAATCTACTAACCTAAGAGACCCTTTTTCTGGATACCATAAACATTGAGCTGCAATCTCCTGGACCAGCCTTGTGAGACTGCGCTGAGAAAAATCTATATGATTTTTCTTTAAAAGGTATCCTAATTCCTCCACATGCTTTCTCTGCTCCTCAGAAAGCGAAGACCCCATACTTACAGAAACCTTTGAAAGGTTGAAGGTGCACCAAATCCTTGCCGGACGAAGTAAGGAGTCCCTGTTCAAGGCGCCACTTGTAGGAATCAAGACTCAGGACCACATGGAGATGAGACAAGCTGCTTTCTTTATTGTCAGGTTGAGAATAAGAAGAGCTGTCTGCTCTCTTGCCAGAGTTCGTTCTATCTCTCTATATTCATGGTAGCATACCAGTGGTTAATTTATACACTATACATCTATTTAGACAACCTTTGTTACTGTCTGCTTAAGCAGTTTATACATTCATTTCCAGTTAGGATTAACTTTTAATTAAGGTTAACATAAGCTTCAAGGAACCTTCCCTACTATGACTAATTGAAGTCACCCTGTAAACTGTTTAAGCTGAACCCTAAATTTCCCTGACCCAATAATGGGGATAGCCTTACCTTGATAATCATTAAGTTTTAGAAAACAAGGTTTCAGATGTTTCTTTGCTATTTTGGTCACTAACCGTTTAATAGTGCCCCATGACACTATTAAACTAGGATAAAGCAGAACCTGTGTCAATCTCCATCTGACAGGCTCTTCCCTCTTTGCTAACGGTGAGGTGAAATTTTTTTCCTGATGACAGGAGTATTTTGACTAATGCCCAATTTATTCAGGTGATTATCCCTGATAATTGTGAAATAGCCAACCCCTTTTCTTGGCTGTTTCCGAGGGTTTCTATTCTCAAAAGATTGCCTCGGCTGTGAAGAAACATCTGGCATAATGGACCTACAGACCCTGGCGACGTGGCCTCTTTTACCACAATGCTGACAATCGGCATTTTTAAATCTGCAGACTGTGTGTGTGTGGTTTCCACCACAGCCCAAACAACCTAATTGTCAAGGGTGTCTGTCAAAATTCCGGCTTTTACCTTTTGTAGTTTTGAGAAGGTGGATGTCATCATCTTCATCTGTTTCTTCATCTGTCTCAATCTCCCTGTGGTGAATAGCTGTGGATTTGTTACCCCCTGCAAGTTGCCCATTCATCTCCTGGATTTGAGATGTGGATTTATAGCTCTGCAGCTCGTGCTTCATCTAACGCCGTCTGTAACGTTAGTTCAGGCTTAGCCAACAATCTCCTTTGAGGCCTCAGGTCTCTTATGCCACAAACTAAACGATCAAAGAGGGCATCATTTAAATTCTTAAATTCATAATTGATAGCTGCAGATCATAACCCAGCCACAAATTGGTTAACAGATTCTTCTTTAGTTTGATTGCAGTGCAGTGGTGGGATTCAAAAATTTTTACTACCAGTTCTGTGGGCATGGCTTGATGAACATGATGAGGCTTGGTGAGCGTGGCTTGGTGGGTGTGGCAGGGGAAGGATACTGTAAAATCCCTATTCTCTCCCCACCTCACCCCACCCCACCCCACTAACCTGATTTCCAGCTCCATTCTCCTGTGCAGGGCAACAAAAGAAGTCCCAGCAATCAGCTGGGACTTGGGAGGCAGAGAATAGATGGGGGCAGCTAGAGGTGGCATTCTGGACTACTCAAAATTTTCACTATTAGTTCTCTGAACTACTCAAAATTTCCACTACCGGTTCTCCAGAACTGGTCAGAACCTGCTGAATACCACCTCTGCTGCTGTGGTAAAAAGCATGTCGTCTTGTTATTTTTGAAGGCAGAGCTACATAATGATTCTTTAATTTGCTTAACAAAGTTTCCCAAGGCACAGACTGAATTTCCTGAGGTGCCACAAGAGACCTTGCAGTCTCAAACATTTCTGAGCCACAAAAATTAAGGAATAATGTTCTTTTGCGGCTCTCTGCAAGGTCTACAAAGGCATTAGCCTCCCAAAAACATTCAAATCGGGCTATAAAAGACTCCCAAGATTCCGTGCCAGAGTTAAAAGGTGCAAAATTGTTAGGCAAAGCCATTCTGTCAAATTATAGCCTCCAGGCGCGTGGATACTTTCACTAGTTAGAGACCGGCTGTGAGAAATTGTTGACGTCGCCTCAGTGACTGCTCTTTTTTTTAAGCCTCTCTCTCTCTCTCTCTCTCTCTCTGGGACAGCGATTGTTAACAAACCTCCCTTTGGAGGTAGTGACCAGCTGTAGTGACTGCTCTGTTCAGCTCTCTCTCTCTGAGGCAACAATTGCTAACCAGCCTCAATTTGGAGGCAGGAATTAGCTGAGAGGACTGCTATTTTCAGTCTCTCTCTCTCTGAGACAGCGATTTGTAACACGCCTCAATACGGAGGCAGGAGTATTGAGAAGACTGCTCTTTGAGCCTCTCTCTCTCTGGCACAGCGATTGCTAGCAAGCATCAATTCGGAGGCAATGACCAGCTCAGATTAGATTAGCTGACAGCAACCTCTACCCCACCTTCGTTGCCAGTAATAAATTCTGAGATATCGGCAGGGAATAACGAGGCAAGACAAGTTAATTGGTTGCCAACTGTTTATTAATGCTAACAGTGAACAGCTCAACTGACCGTATGTCAACAACGAACAGGGAATTATATATACTAGCTGCTTCAGCCAGACAGCCAATCAGTTCTCATGATAGTGTCCTCTGTCTGTTCCGGACTGAAGACTTCAGATGCGACAGATATGAACTTGCAAAGAAAGGATTGAAAATTTCACATTTGTTGTATATGGATGATTTCAAGCTGTTTGGTAAAACAAAAAGTGAACTGAATTCACTAATTGAAAGCCAGGACATCGGCATGCACTTTGGAATTGATAAATGTGCAACAATGGCAATCAAAGCAGGCAAGGTCATAGAAGATGATGGAATAGAACTTGAAAATGAAGAAATTATAAGGGCAATGAAACCAGAAGAAGGCTACAAGTATTTAGGGAATTTAGAAGCCTTTGATTTAATGCATAATAAAGTCAAAGAATCAACTTCAGCCAAGTACATTCAAAGAATTTGCAAGATTTTAAAGTCCAAACTGAGTGTTGGAAACATCATAAAAGTAATAAATACCTGGGCTACACCTGTGATTCGATACTTTGCAGCAGTGGTGGGATTCAAAAAAATTTACTACTGATTCTGTGGGTGTGGCTTGGTGGGCGTGGCAGGGGAAGGATACTGTAAAATATCCAGTCAGAGGTGATATTTGCCGGTTCTCCAAACTACTCAAAATTTCTGCTACCGGTTCTACAGAACTGGTCAGAACCTGTTGAATACCATCACTGCTCTGCAGGAATAATTAACTGGACCCAGATGGAGCTGGTCAATTTGGACAGAAAAACAAGGAAACTTATGACTATGAATCATGCCTTGCACCCTAAAAGTTTACCAAGAGCAGGATGTCAGATCCGTGTATCTGTCATTTCTTCAGAGGAAGAAGAAAAGGGGGGGGGGACTGATAAAGAAATCCTTCCTTGATGTAACCTGAATATATTTAACCTTATATCGAATATGCACACCCATACATGATACAATGGGGGGAGAGAAGCCAGATGGCCAGAACCTAACACCTCGGAGCGGCACAGCCAGGAGATGAGAGGACCATAAAACTCCACAGTGAAGTGCTCTGGGAAATCTCCAAAAACAGTCCGTTCTAAAAAGGGTGTGGGGGGGGGAAGTTAGGTACGTCTTGGGAAAGCTACGTGAGAAAAAACCTTCCTAAAGGGGAAGGATCCCCTCCCAGAGGGGCTGGGAGGGGAATTAACATATTGGCTTTTGTTTCCCTAAATAAACATTGGGATGGGGGGGGGATTCTAAACTCCCTTATCTATCACTGTATGCCTGAGGGACCTCAGACGCTGACCTGAACTGTCTCATCTCAATAAAGGATTCCTTTTGATACGTTTGGTTCTCAGAAGTTCATTCTTATTGTTTGAATGGGAAAAAGTTCCGTAGCCTGACACAGACGGTGGTTGAGGTCTCCTACAAGTAAAGCAGACTGTAGAAAAAGACACAGTTTGAATGACTATATCCAGAAAAGTGAAGAGCCAATGATTAAAGAAATACATAAAGGAGGCCTTTTGAAGATAACCAAGTCAAAAGCTGAATACCAAAAAGAAGTAATTGAGAAGCGAACTGAAAATTGGAAAAGCTAAGCTATGCATGGCCAATACCTGAAAAGTATTGAAGGTAAAGCTGACCAAAAGCTTACTTGAATTGGCTAAAATCAGGAATACTGAAAAAAGAAACTGAAAGCTTTATTTTGGCTGCCCAACAATGAGCATTAGCCACAAATTGCATGATAGCAAAGATTCAGCATGTCACCACCAATAGCAAATGCCACCTCTGTAATGACAAAGATGAAACAGTTGACCATTTAATCAGTGGGTGCAGCAGAATTTCACAAACTGATTACCTAGAATGCCATAGCCAAGTTTCTAAAATCATTCACTGGAAACTGTGCAAAAATTTGGATTTGAGTATAGTGACAACTATTGGGAACATCAGGTTGAGAAGGTTCGGAGTATGAAAAAGTCAATATCTTGTGGGATTTCAAAATTCAGATGGACAGGCACTTGACCCACAACATACCTGACATAACAATAGTTGAAAAGAAAAAGGTTTGGTTCATTGACATTGCAAGACCTGGTGATGCACGAATTGTAAACAAGTAGCAAGAAAAAAATCACAAAGAATCAGGACTTACAAATTGAAGTTGAGCGACTTTGGAAAAAGAAATTGTGTGTTGTCCCAATTGTAATTGGAGCCCTTGGAGCAATACCTAAAGGGTTACCTTGCTATTTGGAAATCCTGAATTTATCAGACTTAAATACCCTGATTTTACAAAAAAACACCCTACTTGTAATAGCTTATATCCTCCGACACTACCTGAACAGTTCCTAGGTCCTTGGTTAGGACTTGAACTGTTGAGCTACCAACCAGCCCCAAAGGCTGTGAATCTCACTAAAGATATAATAACACTAACACTAACAACAACAACAACAATAATAATGCAAATTAAAGTGTGATTGAATGGAAGAGTTAAAAAAAAAACCAAGCTGCCTGGAATCACTTACCTGTGAGTTGGATGGTTACTTAAATTTGTTTAAATAAATAAAAATATAATCCTGTCATTTTGGAGCATATTAAACTCAATGAGACTTACTTCTGAGTAAATACACTTCAGGATTGGGTGCAGTGTTTAACATAGGTGGTGTTTACTTGGTAACTGAAGTCCATAGCATGTGTTGTACTCTCTCTAAAAGTAACTGGTCCTGTTTTAAAGTCACTCATTGAATTTTAAAGTCATTTAAGCTAGGCAGGATAATCACTTCATATTGACAGTACTGTGGATAAAGATGGCAGCTTCCCAGACGTTCCTCCTGAATTTGCCAATTTCCCCATTTCATCTGGATCCTGTAAGCCATCAGTTTTCTTTGAGAACAGGAGGCACTCTTATTTTCTGCTTATGTAGAAGCAATTGAGAACTCTAGTTTCTCTGGGTAGAATGAGAAGGCCGTTGTAGTAGCCAATGGTCTGGAGCCTAGCCTGTTCTATACTTGTGATTTCTAGACAACTGACAATTTGAAATGTCCAAATATATGCTATCCTATTTAGGAAAAAGGCAATTTATTTGAACCACTTTGATAAACATTTTAAGGACATAGTTCCCATGTTGTGTCAAGTTGTGGATAACCAGAAAATTATTTAGGGAATAAATCACAATGGCTGGATTCACAAAACTTGAAGGGAAAATCTGACTTAATGAGTGAAGTGTATTGAGTCAAATGTGTAATTCATATCTTACAGTTTTATGTATTTTGTGTATTTTTCACTGTTACTAGAGTTACATCTTTTCAGAAGAAAAGATTTGCTAGAACCATTTGTGACTTATTAAATATACCAAGATGAACAAATATGGCTTTTCAAGATTTTGCAGGTATCTTTTCCAGTCTGTCAAACCCATTAATGTGGGAGATAGCATGCATGAAGCAAGATTGGTCTTTTGAAAAGATCCAGTAAGAATAATAGTGACAACTCACTTAAATCAGAGTTGTATTGACCAGATGAATTGATAAAAGTCATATTTATGTACAACATTAAGGCATAAATTTATTTCATACATCATACTTAAACCTAAATTAAATAATATATATTAAGGATAACAACAGTTGCAAAGTTTAGGAATGCTAATAATACTGAGGGAAATATTTTAACTATAGCTAACTACTAACATTACTGGCTACTAACACTAATTAGCACAAGTACAAACTACATTTTAGAATTCTCTATCATAGATAAAGAGGGAGCTTAAACTCGTGACCTAATTAGGAGTTCACAGGTAAGTTTGCTCTAATTTGCTAGCCACAATATTCCTTCAGGAAGAACCTTCATTCTAGAATTTGGAGTTTGAATCTGAGATATCAATAAAATGGTAATGCAACATGAAAATTATTGCGTTCTGAGACTTTTATTGAGCAGTTCTCATTCAGGTCTGCTCCTATTGGCTGATGCCGTTTGACAGCTGACTATAAAAGGGAGCTATCAAACAGCATCAGCTGTTGCCTGTCAGCCAGGTGTCCTGTTAGCTTGCGGCAGCTGTGGCAACCCTTTATTTTTAAATAAAGATAGTGCTGAATGTTGCTCTGCATTGCCTCTGTTCTTCCCACCGCCTATTTTATACTGGCAACAAAGATGGGATCCAGCTAAAAAGGCATCCGAGCATGGTCACTGAGCTGAAAGTCACTATTTGAGTTGAAAGTCACTATTCGAGCTGATTGTCACTGTTCATGAGCATGAAAGAAAATTTCTCTCAGCAGCACCGACGTGACCTGAAGACGAGATGACTTCAACCCCTGTGTCCCGCCTTTCAGACTGACATTGGAGACATGGGAATCCTATATAAATCATTTTGACTGTTTCCTGGACACCACCTAGCCGGAATTTCTGCTTACAGGAAAACTTACCTTTTAAGTTTTTGCGGAGCTACTGTATTTGACACTGCTCCCGCCTTGCTGGTTCCTCAGTCAGTAAAGACTGTGCCCTGGGAGGAATTGCAGGAAATCCTTTGTAATCACTATTCCCCTAAACTGTCTCGAATTGCCAGGCGTCATGCTTTTAGAAGACAGACTCAGGCTGAGGGAGAGACTATTAGCATGTATATGGCAGCACTGAGAACAGCTGCCTTACAATGCAGGTTTAGGGACCACCTTAATGATATTCTATTAGACCAAGTAGTCTGTGGGGTGAGGGACCTAAGACTGCAGAGATGCCTTCTCGCTAAAGACAATCTCACCCTTAAAATGGCTATAGAAGAATCTCAAGCTGCTGAGCTGTCAACGCTCTCAGCAGCAGAGATTCAAGGAAACCCTATCAGCCACAGTAGCTCAGCTGTTCACTATGACGAAGCCTTCCCTGAGGAAAGCTCTGACAAACCTGGTGATGTTAATCAGACAGCCTAAAGCCACTCAGAGAAAAAACTAGTCTGCCACCATCAGCCCCCACGGTCTCAGTCCATCTGTCTGAACTGTGGGGGAAATCACCTCAGGGCATCCTGCAAGTTCAGGAATGCCATTTGCTTAAAATGCCAAAAGAAAGGTCACTTGGCCAGAATTTGTTAGGCCAGGAAAACCTTCAACCAGCCCCAATAGCAATTCCCTCAACAACACAACATTTCCAGAAGCAACTAGAAGTCTGCTTCACATGCTACCAACCTAAGTCACTAAAGAAAAATTCTAACAAAATAAGTGTTATTATTTCCTTAGAAGGTGAACATTGCAAGATGGAGGTAGACACTGGCTCAGCAGTCTCCATCATCTCATGGAGCACCTTGAAGCGAATCCTCCCTCACATGGCAAAGAAGAGGCTTCAAGACTGCCATCTAACTCTGCATGATTACCAGGGCAGACCTATTCCAATCTTCAGAAAAGAAGAAGAAAAGTCTTCCATTCATTTCCAAAAGAAGAAAAGTCTTCCATTCATTTCCAAAATTTTAAGGGGTGCTTGCCTTTAGTTTTAGTAGATGGGGCCTTTCCAAGTCTGCTGGGGCTGGACTGGTTCTCTGCCCTTGGCTTTCATATAGCAAGCATTCACTCTATTAACAACCAGGAGGTGAATGCTTATTAATGACTACGCTAATGTATTCCGCGAGGGCCTTGGGTGTTATGTGGGAACCCCAATTTCATTCAATTTAGACCCCATAGCAGTTCAAATTTGCATGAAGCCTCGCAGAGTGCCTATTGCCATCCGCCCAAAGCTGGGCAAGGAACTGGATAAGCTAATTACCCAGGGAATTTTAGAACCTGTGGACTTTTCAAAATGGGAAATATTTATAGTCACGCCTCTCAAGAAAGATGGCAGCTTAAGAATTTGCACTGATTATAAATATTCAATCAATAAATATTTGCATATCAGCGCATACCCAGTCCCAGTGATCCAACATCTTCTGCATTCATTCGAACCAGGGACCATTTTTGCAAAATTAGATATATCCCAAGTATATCAGCAGCTCTCTGTTGATGACACAGTTGCTGAATTACAGACCATCGTAACTCACAGGGGTGCCTTCAGATGCAAGTATCTCCAATTTGGGGTCAGTGTGGCCTCAGGAATTTTTTAGTCATTAATGGAGAGGTTATTACAAGGGTTACCTGGCGTAATAACTTATTTCGATGATATATTAATTTCTGCCTCTGACAAACCTCAACTAATGCAGAGTTCAAAGGGTTCTCAATTGTTTCAGAAAAGCAGGCCTCAAATTAAAGAAGGAAAAGTGCATCATTGCTACACCATAAGTAGAATTCCTCTGGGAAGGCCTCTGGCATCCACCCAATAGAATCGAACATAGGGCAATCCACGATGCCCCCACCCCATCAAACAAGACTGAACTTCAGTCTTTTCTGGGACTGCTTAATTTTTACGCCTCCTTTTTGCCTCACAAGGCTTCTGTAGCAGAGCCATTTCATAGACTCTTAGATAAACATGCCACTTGGCATTGGGGCCCTAAAGAAGCCTTCGCTTTCAAGGCTGTCAATCATTACTAACTTCAGATTCAGCCTTGATCCAGTTCAACAAGGACCTTCCTTTAGTCTTGGTGTCAGGCTCTTCACCATTCGGCACTGATGCTATATTAAGCCACAAACTGTCCAATGGCTATCAGGCACCAATTGCCTTTTCCTCAAGAACATTTTCTCAAACGAAGGTAACTATAGCCAAATTGACAAGGAAGCTTTAGCTGCAGTCGCATCAGTAAAGAAGTATCACAAATTCCTCTATGATCACCAATTTGAACTTATCACTGACCATAAGACCCTCTTGGGATTCTTGTCAGGCAACAGGCAAACACCTCAGATTTTGTCCCCAAGGATGAGGAGGTGGACTTTGTTTCTAGCAGTATATTCCTACACGCTATCGCATCGAGCAGGCAAGCACCTCAACCATGTGGATGCTCTTAGCTGTTGTCCCCTGCCTACCCCAGTGGAAGATCCAGCACCAACCAGTGCTATGCTCCTGATTGAAGACCTCAACCTGCCCATCACATCCTTTGATATCTTTGCCCAGTCTGCCAAGGACAAGGTAATATCCCAAGTCCTTGACTGGGTAGGAAGGGGATGGCTAAAGGACCTATTTCACCTGAATTCTTGCCTTTTAAAATCTGCCAGCAAGAATTGTCATCCCTACAAGGCTGCCTGCTATGGGGAAGCAGGGTGGTCAATCCTTCACAGCTGCAGACTCCTGTTTTAAAAATACTTCATGAGGGTCACTCTGGGATTGTCAGGATGAAAGTGTTAGCATGCAGTTACGTGTGGTGGCCTGGCATGGATGCCTAGATTACTAGCTGGGTGAACACTTGCCAACTGTGCCAAAGCACCAGATCTGCCCCTCCTGCATCCACCCCAAGAAAATGGGAAAGCTCAGGATACTCTTGGTCTAGACTCCATATTGATCTGGCAGGCTCCTTCCAGGGACGAACAATCTTGGTGATAGTGGATTCCTTCTCAAAGTGGGTAGAGCTGGCCTTAATGCCCACCACCACTTCTGAAGCAGTTGTGAAGGCCCTTTCGCGAACATTTGCTATCCATGGCCTACCAGACACCATAGTATCAGACAATGGCACTCAATTTACATCCTATGCATTTGAGGTATTCCTTGCTTTCTTCTTCCATTGAAAAAAAACCATAGTGTATCTACAAGAATGAAAAATGTGTGCAGTTGGAGATGTTGCCCTTACTAACTGCACAGTTTGGCGGTTCTCTTCAAATACTGTTTCTGTTATGTATTGTATATAGTGTATAGTTGTCAGTTGAAGTTCTCATTCTGGTCCTCTGTTGGAGCAAGAAAATACTCTGTCCTGATTGGTTGTTTGGCTGATCGGTTTCATATAAAAGAAGCTGTGTCAGCCAGGGAGTTCAGTGGCCTCAGAGGCAGTATTGAATAAAGAGAAATCACTCTGGCCTCGCTTCCATTATTCACTCAGAACTTAACAGTTTCTATAGTTTGCTGGGGATACCAATTAGCTTTTCCAGCAATGGCTGTTTTCTCTAAACATGGGCATACACCACTGCAGAGCCCATGTTTGTAATATTGTTTTGAAAATAGGTTTATTTACAACTGTCAAACCGAACAAAAGCTGTAGATGAAGAACAAACCATACAATTGCAAAAAAATCTTAGACCTTATTGTTGTACAACAAACTCTGTAATTTCTGTTTTTTATTAATCAGACTTCCAGAAATCCCTGGGGATCTTCCTGTGGAAATAACGTGAGTTACTACACATACTGCAAAACTATTACTAATGTTGTTTTCCTGTTTAAAATGTGAAGCATTACACCAATTCTTCTGCATTTTTACTGAAATGAAATTATTAGAAATGACAGAAAGAAGACAATAACAAGAGTCTACCATAAGACAAATTCACTAAATGAGCATGCTTGCCAGTCTTTGCGCTAATAAAATCCATGTTACTGTTTTTATAGAAGATCAACCAAGCCAGATGGAAGTGGACATCGGGTCATCCCTATCCATCGTGTCATGGAGCACCCTTAAGTGACTAATGCCTAGGATTGTGAAAAGACAGCTTCAAGACTCAACTGTCACTACGTGACTACCAGGGAAGCCCCATTCCTGTCATCAGAAAAGGCAAGTTCAACATTAAATTTCAAAATTTTGTAGGGCAGCTCCCACTCATCATAGTCAATGGGTCCCTACCTAGCTTACTGGGATTGAACTGGTTCTCTTTCCTAGAGTTACAGGTCAGTGGCATTAATTCTATTAGTGACCAGGAAATAGAGACTTTAATCAATGAGTTTATAGATGTTTTACAGACCTGGCACATAAGTAGGAACACCTATCTCCTTCAATTTGGATCCCCAAGTCGTACCCATTCACATAAAGCCATGCCAGGTGCCATTCGCATTGCTATCTAAAGTGGGTGAACAGCTTGATAAGCTGATAGCTCAAGGCATCTTGGAGCCTATGGACTATGCTAAATGGGAGACCCCAATTGTAACTCCCGTAAAACAAGATGGCTGCATAAGAATTTGTGCTGATTACAAATGCAAATCAATAGAGCCTTATAAACAAACACCTACCCTGTTCCTGTCATCCAGCACCTGCTTCATTCCCTAGGAAAAGGGTTTATTTTTGTTAAGTTGGACTTGGCTCAAGCCTATCAACAACTTCCTGTTGATGACCTCACGGCTGAAGTCCAAACTACTGTTATACACAAATTGATAAGGAAGCCCTAGCTACCATTGCTGCAGTAAAAATTTTCATAAATTCCTTAAGGCCACCATTTTGAGTTGGTCACTGACCACAAACCTTTACTGGGAATACTATCAAGAAATCATCAAATTCCACAAATTTTATCTCCCACATGACTTGCTGGACTCTGTTTTTAGCCATTTACTGTTAACAGTCATCATATCGTGCCGGAAAACATTTGAGCCACGCTGATGCACTCAGCTGCTGCCCACTGCCCAACCAAGTCGAAGATCTGGCCCCTTCAACTCCAGTACACCTAATTGATGATCTTCGCCTGCCTTGGACAGTTACTGACATTGCTCACTATTCTGCCAAGGATAAGTTAATATCCCAGATGCTGGACTAGTTAGGGAGGGGATGGCCCAAGGGGCCAATTAGTACAGATTTCCTGCCATTTCTGGACTGCCAGCACGAGCTATCTGCTCACCAGGATTGTCTCGTCTGGGGAAGCAGGGTAGTTGTTCCCCTCAAGTTGCAGTTGCAAGTTTTGAATGTCTTGCATGAGGGGCACCCAGGGATAGTCAAAATGAAGGTGTTGGCACGAAGTTATGTGTGGTGGCCGGGCATAGATAGCGAAGTCACCAGGTGGGTTAATACCTGCCAGGTGTCTAGGCCAGCTCCTCTTGCTGCTGCCCCTGGAGAGTGGGAGAATTCAAGGGGACCCTGGTCGCCATAACCTGGTTGGCCCCTGTCAGGGGCAGACCTTTTTGGTAGTGGTGGACTCCTGCTCAAAATGGCTGGAGTTGGCCCTTATGCCAACAACAACCTCGGAGGCAGTAATCAAGGCCCTAGAATGCCTATTTGTGATAGTTGATTATGAAAGGAGATCTATCAGATGAAGTCAGTTGTTGCCTGTCAACGAAGCCGCTCTGTTAGCTGGCGGCTGCTGTTGATTAACCTTGTTAAGAAATAAACATCTTAGCAAATGTTTGACTGGTCATCTCCATTTCTCACTTGCTGAACACAATAAGCATTGTGAGATATGTTGCCCCCTCTACGACCCAAATTTTCCTGGTTGGAATTCTATTGGTGCATTTTGATGGATGGATTCATACTTTTATGCCCAGCCTCAAACTTTAAATGGTAGAAGAAATACTAATTCTCCAGCACAATGATTGGAGAATCCATGGATGGGTTGACACATGCCTTTCTGCCCAGAGACTGAGTCCATAATCTTTGCCACACTGCTTGTCAATTGTCACTTTCCCCAGTTCACAACTCAGTCTTGCTCTAAGAGGTTGTGGCAAAAATTGGCTCCTCAATCTCCAGTGAGAAGCATGGATTCTTCAATCTGTCATTTGGTGCTGGCGGGTTAGCTCTCACAGCGCTTTTTAAAATGTTGCTGAGGGTTTTTTCCACCCTTTTTTCCTTTTCTCAGCTTTCTAGCTGTTCCCTGTAACTTTCCTCCCTGACAGCAATGCTTTGGTCAGGGAGAGTTTTTTCCGCATGCGGGAAGCCTGCCGCTCACTTGAGGCGTCACTTGCCCAGGCACTACATCTTTGAAGCGCCGCAAGCCACTCAACAGCTAGCATTTCTTGGGGGGCTTTTCTTTATTTTTCTGGCTTTGCAGCTTCAGCAGTTCATTTTTTAGAGCCGCTTGCATTCCAGAGGCCAGTCTGAGAGCCCCCTTTGCCTTGGCCATCCTCTGCTGCCAGCTTTTCACAGAGGAACTTTAAGAACACAGAACTACAGGGAGAGTGTGCTAGCTACCATTTCTGGTTTGCTGCCACAAGCCCAGCCCCATTTAGCCCCATATTAAGCAGCAATAATCTAGGAGCTAAGAAGCTGTCAAGATGGCTGAACAGTTTCTGTTTTCCAACAGCCTGGCAGGGCAAGAAGCCTGTTCTTCTTCTCTTCCCAACAAGAGATCCAGCTCCAGAAGAGGTAGATCAGCCAATCAGGAGGCAGCTGGCAAGTTAGAGCCAAGGCTATCTATTCTAGAAAATTCTTCTAGATCATCATCATTATCATCATCATCATCATCATCATAATATTTATATACTGCTCCTCTCCCGAAGGAGCCATACAATTAAAACATTCAATATATAAAAGTTAAAACTAAATTAAATTAAAGGCCCTGGCTGAAAACAATTAAATCCCCTCCCTTAAACCCTAAAATTTGATATAAAAATTAAAATACCCAAATCTAAAATCAACCCAAGCCGGCCTGGTCAAAGAGCCAGGTTTTCAAGAAAAGGATGCTGACAGAATGAGGGCTCTGGAGAAACAAATTTCCAGAGTGCAGAAGGCTCAGCAGGAAAGTATTACATCTCTTGCCTTAACTGAAGCAGTTATTCCCCCAACCCATCCCAGCCAGCTTTGCAGACTAGTGTTGCAGTTCCTATGAACTGGTCACCAGAGGGTGATAGGGAACATTTTTCTATTTTTCCAACGGAAGGTCAGGTTGAGACAGAGCAGTTTCCCTTTGACTGTAGGGTTCCTGAAGGTGCTGATCCCCATGTTAGAGAGAGGGCTTTCACCCCTGAGGCAACTTTTACTTCCACTGCGGTGGGCTTTCGCCCAATAAATAGGCAGGGAACTGGTCTATCTGAAGAACTCAAATTCCTCATTTCACAAGCTATCTCCCAAGGAGTAGCCATGGGAGTCATGCTGATTTTGTTACTACTGAGTCCCCTCCTCAGCAGTCACATCACTATATGTATACTAGGAAGGCTGGGAGGTCACATGGGGCTTCATCTCCCGCCCATTCAGTCAGAAGCAAGGCAATTGTTTTAGAGGAAGTGGACCACATGGAGCAAGGGTTCTCAGTCGATGACCTTTGCCCCTGACTTCCCCACCTTTAATTGGACTTTTTCATCCAGCGCAGTTCAAGTCTCTCCTTCATAAGGCCAAGGGCATGGGCCAGATTGGGACTTCTTCATCCATACCTGTGGAACCATCGGGTCCTCACATGTCAGACAAGACTTAGTTCTCTGAACCCATTATTACGCAGGAAAACATCCCCTGCCCCAGGTTTTTCCTTGAGGTAGTTCAGAGACAGTGGAACCAGCCTGGTACATTCCCTAAGCTAGGTAGCAATGACAGGAGGCATTATAATATGGCTCCTTCTCTGTCAGACACTTTAGAATTGCCCTCAATGGATGATCCTTTGGCCTTCCTTGTTTCCCCCTCAGCGGTCTCTTGGGACATTGCTTAGGCTCTGAAGGCTGAGGACAGGAAGGCGGAAATGAATTTTCACCAGACACACTTGGCAAACGCCTGGATAGTTAAGGCAGCCACTGCCACCTCCTTTTTTGTAAGGACCTCCTTACTTTGGCTCAAGGAGTTGCACGCGAGGGTTCCTCCAGAGGAGACATACATTCACCAAGACATTAATAAACTGGTGGCAGCAGCCAGGTTTTCAGCTGACTCCTCGCTGCATGCTGCCCGTTTCGCCTCAAACAACACCTCCCCCAGACTTTTATGGCTTCACCAATGGCAGGCAGACGCCAAAACCAAGTGGAGGTTGGCTTCGGCTCCCTATAAGGGTTCTTTTCTCTTTGAAGAGGTTTTGAATCCATTGCTAACATAGAACAAGGACAAGCATAAAGTCTTGTCCTCTGTCACTAGGAGGGCTGATAGGCAGGCTTTGCCTTATGGGCATCACTCTTCCTTTCTTTAGCCTGACAATGTTTCTGATCACTCCTCTTTTCAGCACCCTTTCCCCCCCAAGTCTGATTGACAAGACAGATCTACCTTTAGAGATATTTTCAGTCAACAACAGCAACCTCAGGCCAAGCGGCCCTTTTGTGGAGAGGAGAGCATCCCTTTCACTGCTTCAAGTGACTGCCAGAGCTCTTCCTCCATTGACGGGCGTCTATTTGCACACCAGTGGGAGAAGATGACTTCAGATTTGTGGGTTCTGAATACTCTAAGATTCGGCTTAATTCTGGAATTTCTCTCCATTCCTCCAAGACACTTTATCCATTGCCCCACCTCCAGAAACTCCATCAAGAGGGATCTCATGGACAAAGTGATTCAACATCTCCTGGACATCCAGGCCATCAAGTCAGTCCCAGAATATCAACAGGGGCAAAGATTTTACTCGATTGTTTTCCATGTTCCAAAGTCCTTAGAGGGTTCATTTGACATATAAGAGGTTCAAAATGTACTCTCTGCAGTCAAATGTGGACAGCATCAGGGAGGGTGACCTCCTGTCATCCATCGATTTGACGGAGGTATAACTCCACATCACCATCCTTGGCACCGACTGTACTGTGGGTTCTGTTACTCAGATCACCATTTTCCAGTACAGAACTCTACTGTTTAATCTAGCTTCAACCCCCAGGTCTTTCACAAAGATCCTGGCGGCACTGGCTGCACACCTCAGAACCATCCCGGTGTGTCTCCAGTGCTGCCTGGACAATGTTCTCATTCAATCGTTGTCGCCCAAGCTTGCTCAGGAGGATCTGGAGATGACAGATCCTGGACAGATCCTGGACAGATCTTGGAGAACACGGATTTTCCATAAATTTTCAAAAAAGTCATCTGATACCTGTCACTCGACTGATCCATTTAGGAGCAATGATAGACACCAGGCTGTGCGAAGTCTATCTTTCCCAGGAGCAATAGGACAGTATCAAGTCCTTAGTCACTTAAATTAGGATGGAACATTTTGTTCCATTAGCAGTTCTCTCTCAGCTCCTGGGAAAGATGGTCCCTCATTCCATGGGTCCGATCGCACCTAAGGACTCTGCAATGGTTCCTTCTACTATTCCAGAGAATAGGGAGCAGCAATTCCAACATCAAGGTCAGGATCCCAGTGGAAACATTCAGGTCCCTCAAATGGTGGGTGTCCTCAGCAATAGCCAGGGGGACACTGTTCAAGGATCCCAGCCACCTGACTTTGACCTCAGATGCCAGTCTATTCAGATGGGGAGCCCATCTCCAGCAGCAATTGGCTCAAGGGCAATGGTCTCAGGCAGACCTGAAGAACAACATCAACTGGCTGGAGCTCCAAATGATCCACCTCGCCTTTCGAAGCCATGGTAGAGGGATAACACCTGTTAATCTTGACAGAGGCCACAAAACTACATATTAACCACTAGTGGGCACCCATTCCAGGTCTCTCATGCGTGAGGCGGACCACCTATTTCTCTGGGCAGTGATTCACCTGAGTCCCGTCAAGGCAGAACACATCTCGGGGCTGGCAAATGTGCAGGCAGACTTTCTCAGTCAGAGCACAGTGAACCATCTGAATGGCAACTGTACCCAGATATTTTCCAGGAACTGTGCCATAGGTTTGGCAATCCAGTCCTGGACTTATTTGCCATCCTGATGAACTCACAACTGCCCAGATACTTCATGTGGTTTCAAACTCCGGGAGCAGAGGGAGTCAATACCCTTCGTTGTCCATGGCCCAAGGGCCTGTTGTATGCATTCCCTCCCCTCCCCATCATACTGGGAGTTATCAGGAAACTTTTCATGGAGCAGGCAGAGCTCTTGCTCATCGCACCCCATTGGCCCAGACGGCCATGATATGCAGACCTCATCAGTATCTTTGTGTCCCAGCCTTGGAGAATCCCTCAAAACAGAGTATCCCTCAGCTAGGGGGTCTTGGTCCATTTGGAGCCTCAGTGGCTTCAACTGACCGCCTGGCGCTTGATAGGCAGATCCTGACGAGGGACAATTTTTCAAGAAGGATGATACAGACAATACAGGCTTCCAGAAGGACTTCCACCAACGTAATTTACAATTCTATTTGGAGGGCATTCTGCAGTTGGTGTGCTAAGTCAGGTCTGGACCCCACATCAGTTTCCATCCCTCAAATCCTAGACTTCTTGCAAGAGGGTCTAGATAAAGGGTTAGACCCTAATACTATCCGAAGACAAGTAGAGACCTTGTCTTCAGTATTGACTTATAGGGACTTAGACTCCATAGCACACTATCCAGTGTGCACTCCTTTTTAATGGGGGTGGTTAATTTAAAGTCACCTGTTGTTCACAGGTATCCAACCTCGGACTTAACAAAGGTTTTACACGCCTTACCTTATCACCCTTTGAGCTTCTCAGGTCTACGAGTCTGCAATTTTTCTTTCAAGGTCACCTTTTTAGTCGCTATCACATTGGCCAGGCAAATCTCGGAATTGGCTGCTCTCTCCGTAAGAGAGGAACTCTGTACCTTTCATGCAGACAGGATAGTTCTACATCTGGATTCCTCCTTCATCCCCAAGATCAACTCCTGGGCCCATTGGGCCCAGGAGATAGTGTTGCTGAACTTCTGCCCAGGTCCTTCCCATATGCTGGAACAGAGATGGCACATTCTGGACATAAGGAGGGCCTTACACAAGTACATAAAACAGACTTTGTCTCACCAAAAATCCGAACCACTGTTTGTCTCGTTTCAACCTTCCTCTTTGGGTTCAAAGGCCACTTCATCGACTATAGGCCATTGGATAAGGGTGTGTATTGCAAAGGCCTACAAGACGCAGTCGATTCTGGTCCCCAGATGATTAACCGTCCATTTTACTCAAAGTGCTGCGACCACAGCCGCATGGGTGATGCAGGCTTCAATTGAAGAGATCTGCAGGGCGGTGACATGGTCCTCACCATCTCCCTTTGTGCGCCACTATAAGTTGGACACTTTTGCCTCAGCTGAGGCTGCCTTTGGAAGGCAGGTGCTTCAGCAAGTGCATTTACCTAGGGGGACTCAGGATCACAATTCCCGCCTGTAGAGAGACCAGGCTTTGGTATGTCCCATCTGTGGATTCTCCAATCGTCGTGCTGGAAAAAGAGCGTTTTCTTACCTGAACGCTTCTTCTCAGCACAGTGATGGAGAATCCACTCCCTCCCTAGGGGACAGTCAGGTCCCTCCTCCAGCACAGGAACACTGGAGGAGCCAACACCACCAATGAGTTTTTCAGATTGCTGCGCCTTCATCGTGAATTGGGGAAAGTGACAATTGACAAATGGCAAAGATTATAGACTCAGTCTCTGGGCAGAAAGGCATGTGTCAACCCATCCATGGATTCTCCATCGCCATGCTGAGAAGAAGCGTTCAGGTAAGACAATGCTCTTATGATAATGTGCATATTCAGGAGACAATTGGTAATTCCATTGAATTTCTTAGATCATCAATTTTAAAATTATGGAGTAGATTAACTCAATCAAATCCTCATGAATATTTGGATGAAATGGGATCTCATGAAAATCTGTTGAAAAAAACTGTACAAATCATCCAATCTCCTATAAGTGGCACCCAAAGCAAAAATAACCAAAAATAAAGAGACTCAAGAGTTGGAAATCCAAAAAAATTTAACTACAGAAATTTTGGAAGTTTCTAGTGATGTAAGCCTGAGGACTAACAACTATTTACAAGGGTTAAAGAACCATCAGAATATGGTTGTCGTGATCACGATATACATATCGAATTGGTGCTGAATCGTACGAGAGGAATTGCGACGTCATCTAAATCAAGAAACTAGCCATGATATGTTGTTTCATTTAATTAATTATATGTAATGTGCATATGAGGGTTTGATTAATGGATAATCATGAGTAACATGTAATCATGGCTACAAATGGTGATTATAAATACCAGCTGCAATATCTGGCACCTTAGAGCTGACTTTAATTGTGTTACTACAACCGTTTTTCGTATAATCCTTGTGGTGGAAGGAAAATAAAACCTCTTTTCATTTGGAAATTCAACGAAGCTATGGTATTTCTTTGTATCCCAGCAAGTGGCATATAGAGCGGTTTGAGAGAAAGTCAGCTCTCACCTTTACTTTACAAAAAAATTTTTGGTCTTCGGTGCTACGAACGAAAATGGCTGAGGGGCTCGCAACCGAGGAATGGATATCAGATGTTTCGGCGTTGGGGGAGGAAAGTGTTGAAGGCAAGTCTGCTACGGCTACAGAGAAGTCTTCGGAGCCAAATGCTGACGTCGTTTCTCTCCTGGGGGCTGGGTTTTCCAATGATCCACAGACTGCAGATAATGCTGAACGTGTGGTAAGACCAAAGACCCAGAAAGAGCGGTGGACTGGGTTGGATTCACGAGAGGACAGTGGAGGAGGCATGTTACAAAAGAAACTGTCTGCTTTTGTGTCAATGCCAGCTAGTAAGTTTGACAAATGGAAGGAGAGACGTATTATAGATGAAGATGAGTGCAGCATTTCTAATAGTAGTTTAAATGCTAGCACATTGGAATTACTCCGTGTAAAGTTTGGTGAACTCAGTATCAGAGATTCTACTTTACGAAGGGATTGGGAAACTCCGGAGAGGGGATTTAGAATGGAAAATACATCTTTATTCAGTTCACTTTCCAGACATAGTAGGGTTATGAGCCAAAGTTCTGCAAGAGACATTACTCCTGATGAAGATGTGTCCTTGGCAGATGTTGTTGGTGCGACTAGTACACAAAGGAGAACTTATAGACCATTAAGTTCTAGAACGGAGACATCAGAAGAATACCTCGAGACTAGGCGTCCAACACTATCATGGGGTTCCTCCCCCACATGGGCACAAAATATGGTTTGGGCTCCACCACCCATGAATGTATCTTTTGATGGTAACCCTGATAGGCTAGCATTATTTTTAAGTCAGGTGGTAAACCATCTCGAATTATATGCTTCTTGTTATCCCTCACAGTGGTAAATTATTGTTGCCATAACAGCAGTTTTGACAGGGGATGCTGCTGATTGGGCGGCTGAATTACACAGTATACATGCAAAAGAATTGGTTGAGGTTAGTTTATTTCTGGATGCACTTAAAAATCAGTTTGAAGATAGATCAAAGATATCTCAATACGAAGAAGCATTGATGTCCTTACGTCAGGCAGGCAGGTCTGCGATAGAATATGTTAAGGAATTTTAAAAATTGGTACCTAAATTACGCACATGGCCTGAACAATTGTTAATTAGGGAATTCAAATCTGGACTAGATAAACCATTAAGACAGGCTTGTCTTTATAGGGGAGTTCCCCAGAAGTCGACAGAATGGTATAAGACGGTTGTAGAATTGAACATAGGGTTAAAAGAATTTACTTATAAAAGTGATACCATGAAAACACCAAAGATGAGTACGATGATAACAAGACGAGGCATGGGAGAAGTGGATAGAACTACTGATAGGGAGAGATTTTCCATGAGCTGTTTTCGATGCCAGGGAATAGGACATAGAGCATTAGAGTGTCCCTCAGTAGGAACAGAATATAAAAAATAGGTGGCTAGGGTACCAGGACTTACGAGTGGCAATATTCAAAGCAGTGGAGTAGCGCGAGGGTCAGGGAAGTGATTTAGTACTTCTGAAAATCTCAATGTTTGTTACAAAAAGATGAATCTGGGACAGGATTGAATGATCAGCAGACACAAAAACAAGCACCTGAATTACAGAGAATAGTGTCGGGGCTATACGATAGTGGAGAGGAGACCCCAGAGGAGGAGGATTTGATGAGTAGTCCGGTTATCCCTTTTGTTATACCAGTTGTATTAGAAAATAATATAACACACTTAAGGAATCGATACGGAGCTCTAATTGATACTGGTTGTACTAGGTGTTTAATTAGTCAACGGGTAGTTAAAGAACTAGGATTGTCTGTTCAAGATCTGCCGACTCCTATGCTTTTCAAACAGGTAGATGGTTCTTTATTGGGAGGCCAACATGCAACTCTAATGACGGTTCCTATAAAATTGGAAATAGGAAGTCATTGGGAATTATTAAGATTCATTGTCGTAGCTTTAGCCAGTCATTGATTCTTTTTCCTCGCCGTGTAAAATCTTTACATTTATGTCTCACAATCACATCTCTCTTTTTGGATTAAACAGATCTATTCTCATCAAACTGCCAAAGGAATGGAAGGGACCCCTCTGGAAAAACAGTAACTCTGGCCTAGAGATATTTAATTATTTGCAAGTTTAAAAGGCAAGTTTTAATGCACAGGATGCTACAAGTAAAAGTTGAAAACACCGAGAAAATTGCTGAATAGTATGCTTTTTGCTGGCTGAATTTGTATGTATAGTATTGTCTTCCTGTTACATTCCTCAACTGGTAGTGCCATATGTTTCCCTCTCATCTTGGTAACTTTAAACTATTTTCAGTGCTGAACGAACACTAAACCTGAGATTGCCAGGTGGGCATGTTTGCTAACAAAGCCAAAAATAAGTAAAGGCCCAAAGAGATACAGGGTTACCTACAACCTGCAGTTTTAATCTTTGGAGACAATTGCAGGTGTGTACATGCACAGAAGAGTCTGGTGACTGAAAAGGTCTTTTAAGTCCATTTTGAGAAATGGAAATAAATACATCTTTCATTTAAATGATAAGGGTTTGTGTACTCCTCCAAAGAATTGTATGCCATATTTTGCTTGCACATTGCCAAAGGGTTTTATCCAGGCTAAGATCTCACTATTTTCTTTATAATTCTTTGTTTAATGACACTTCTGGATAGAATGAAAAGAGGTACAAATTAAAATGCCAGAATGCTGAGTTTTTAAAAATTTTGCATGCCCCCTGGAATCACTTAAAATCACTTGGGAGCATGTTAAACTCAATGAGGCTTACTTCTGTGTACATAGCAGAGGCAGAGGTGGCATTCAGCAGGTTCTAAACAGTTCTGGAGAACTGGTAGTGGAAATTTCAAGTGGTTCGGAGAACCGGTAAATATCACCTCTGACTGGAGATTTTACACTATCCCTCCCTGCCATGCCCACCAAGTCACGCTCACAGAACCAGTAGTAAAAAATTTGAACTCTACCACTGAGCAGAGGTTGTATTCAGCCAAATCTGACCAGTTCTGGAGAACTAGTAGCGGAAATTTTGAGTTCAGAGAGCCAGCAAATACCACCTCTGACTGGAGATTTTACAGTATCCTTCCCAAGGGTGGGATTCAAAGTTTTTAACAACTGGTTCAGTGGGTGTGGCTTAGGTGGTGGACATGTCTTGGTGGTCATGTTATTGGCTGTGTCATGTTATTGGGTGTGGCCAATTTAATATCACTTATATCGAGGCACGCATCTCCTCGTCTGGCCTCTCATGACTGTGGGGATTCTGTAGCAGTCGTAAATGTGGAAAACGGTCATAAGTCACTTTTTTCAGTGCCATTGTAATTTTGAATAGTCACTCCACAACAAACAAAGTACCAGCAAAGGAGGGAAAAAAAACTCCATAGATGTTCCTGAGACAGGAAGTCTAGTCCTGCCAAGAATGTAATAAGGGTTAACGGAGAGGCAGTTTCTGTAAGCAACACCAGAATGTTTCCTTCCTGCCTTCTTTACAGGATTAGGCCAGTAATTTCTTCTAACAGCCGGTTCTCCAAACTGCTTAGAATATTAACAACCGGTTCCAGCGAATAGGTGCAAACTGGTAGAATCCTACCATTGATCCTTCCCCTGTTATGCCCACCAAGCCATACCCTCAGAACCGGTAGTAAAAAAAACGTGAATCCCACAAATGTGAATCCCAAAAAATGTGAATAGGAAGGTGTGGGAAAGAAAGTTAAAAGGTAGGTGGTGGGAAAGAAACGTTGCTGGGGTCAAGATTGTTCTTCCCTCTGTCCCAAGATACAGGGGAATTTTAGTAGGGAAAATAGATCACAATCGGGATAGTGCTCTGCTAGTTACTTAGCGTGGTGCCAGGTAATTGGCTTTTACTCTTGGTGACAGGAGAGACAAATACTCGTTACCTTGATTTGTTCCGATGTCAACTGGCAGCTTTTTTAGAGATGTGCCAGGAATCTGATCCTTGCCTTCCCTGCCTTCGCTTTAGTCCTGCTTTGCTAAGTGTAATCAGTTTTTCTAATCTGTTATCTTCTTAAACTTCTTTCATTCTCCAAATTCAGTACAATACCTCATGTAAAAAAACTTTGTTCTGGATATTTTCCAGACTGGCATAATTTACACAAAGGACTTGATCTATTCAAATCAGGCCATCAATAATACAACGTTTATGTGTAAAACATCTCATAACATGATTATTTCATTCTGCACTAATAGAAAGAAGTTCTAGTAGAAACAGGAAAAGGAAGGAGAAAAACTAGAAAAGAGCAAAAATGTTATTAAAAGATAGGCAATTTCGGAAAGAGCAGTGAACATTTTTAACCACATTAAATGAATGGTTTAAAGTTTAGTGTCAGAGATGAAAGAATGGAGACAATATTTGTGTTTTCTTAAAGTTAGATCATAGCACTTATCGTTCTCAGTTAAGGACCAGATTTGCAATACTTATTCAGTTTTCCTTTTACATTTGTGTTTAAATTGGATCCTAAATTTACTCTTTGAAGAACAGTCAGGAAACACACAGTAACTTATGGACAAATGGCTCTTTTTAGAAATGGAAAGCATTATATAATTAAAATAGCATGAAATCTAAAACAAAACATGGAAAAAAAAACTATTATTCCTCCCTAACTCAAATGGATAAAATACTGTATGAAGAATGGAGTTTTTTCCAATGGAATTCTTTGTTGGAATTCAGGACATACAAAGCAAAGGAACATTTTGTGGATATGAAAAATTAGTTCTCCTCAGACAATTTTTTTTTTTTTAAAAAGATCCTTTCCCTGAAGACTTGCCATCTAGTGGGACTTTGGAGGAATGCCTTCATGAGGCTGTCACTACCTTATGGAACCACCACCCCCCGCCCTGCACCCCCACCAAAAGATTCAACCCAGGTCAGGGATAGAAAAAGAAGATCTGAAACTGGTGGTGAAATATCCCAAGGGGATGACTGAGGAGCCTGGTTTTTGTTTCCATTTTATGGTTTAATAATTATTAATTGCAGGTATGGTTATCATACCCAGAATTTTGTTTATTTCTTATAGTGGTAAATGTGTGGTATTCCACAGAAATGCTTTCTTCTTCCATTGAAAAAAAAACCATAGCATATCTGCAAGAATGAAAAATGCGTGTAGTTGGAGATGTCGTCCTTGTTGACTGCAGTTTGGCTGTTCTCTTCAAATAATGTTTCTGTTATGTATTGTATATAGTGTATAGTTATCAGTTGAGTTCTCATTCTGGTCCTCTATTGAAGCGGGAAAATACTCTCTCCTGATTGGTTGTTTGGCTAATCAGTTTCATAAAAAAGGAGCTGAGTCAGCCAGGGAGTTCAGTGGCCTCACAGGCAGTATTGAACAAACAACTGTTAGAAATCACTCTGCCCTTGCTTCCATTCCTTGCTCAGAACTTAACAGTTTCTATAGTTTGCTAATTCCAGCAATGGCTGTTTTCTCTAAACATGAGCATACACCACTGCAGAGCCCATGTTTGTAATATTGTTTTGAAAATAGGTTTGTTTGTAACTGTCAAATCAAACAAAAGCTGTACACAAAAAACAAACCATAGAGATTGCAAAAAAATCTTAGACATTGTTGTACAACAAACTCTGTAATTTCTGCTCTTCTTTATTTATCAGACTTCCAGAAATCCCTGGGCCTCTTTCTGTGGAAATAACACGAGTTATTACACATAATTCAAAACTATTACTAATGTTGTTTTCCTGTTTAAAATATAGAACATTACACCAATTCTTCTGCATTTTTTCTGAAATGAAATTATTAAAAAATTTTAGAGTGCCTTTCCAACACAATTGAGTAAATGAGCAGAGCACTATATAATAAAATAGTATGAAATCTAAAATAAACATTAAACAATAAAACTATTATTCTTCTCTAAAATATAAAAGATAAAGAAGGAATTAAGTTTTTCCCCCCCTAGATTTCCTTTTGTGTTGCTTCTTTGCTAGTATGCAGGACAGACAAAGTACAGGTAACTTTAGTGGATATGAAAAATTAGTTTCAAGCTTCAATTATTTTTAGGTGGTTTTCCTGTTGCTCAGATCTAGATCTCCTCAAATAAAATATATGTCATTTCTGAAAATCTAGCCTAGCAACATTGCAATTCATGGAGAGAATATAAGAATTTGCACATGAATACCTGACATTCCAGATTTTCTTAATATATTCAGTTTTGGGGGGTCATATTTTCCAGCTTATGTTAAAATATATCATCATGTTTTCATATTAGATTGATTAAATAGAATGTGAAAATGCAGATTTAGAAGTCAGTCATTGCTTTCTGTCAAAGAAGCTGGTATTTTGAAACCAAATTAGCAAATTCAATAGCACTGAGACTTGTATACAATCCCACAGTGCTTTACAGCACTCTCTGAGCTGTTTATAATGTCAGAATAATGTACCAACAAAATGGTGGCAATACTAACCTCAGAAGTGGAAAAGGGTAAATTCACCCTGTGCCGAGTCAGGGTATAAGTTTTGGCGGTGGGCAGAGTTAGCCTGCAATACTGCTTACTAGTAATTAGCTGTACCTACTACTCAAGCCAGAAAGTACTGCGAGGTGCAGGAGGAGGCTGCATTGGTAAACTAGAGAAAAAGATTCCAGGATTGCTGAGAAAGGGTAGGAAGTGAAAAACAAACAAAAACTCAAAGGACTTGTTAAAATAACTAAGTAGGCAAGATAATATTGTATTCTGCCTATTACAATTCAGGCTTGATACAAGAATATGCCTCCTGCTCTGTATAACCAATTCATAGATGAACTCCAGAGAATATAGTGTGTTTTACTCCTAAGTATGTTTACATTTGGATGCCACAGTAAGAATCCTCCCAAACACTGGTTTACTAGGAATAAATAGTACCCTGTTTTTTTAGTTGAACCTATAGTATTCTTCCTATTTAAATATTTTATTTAGCACAGGTGCTTGTTTACAGGGACATAGAAATAGTCATGCATTTTATTTATTTGTTAAACAAATGTATATAATTGCCCAACTCACATATAGTAATTCCAGATGGCTTATAGCATTTATTTAACATTTATTAATTAATTTCATTGAAACATGTCAAAAGAGTGAAGCCAGAACACAGTAGTTCTTTCCTCAGTCTTGTTGGGAGGCTAATACAGGTCTCTGGAAATTTGCTGCTCACCTTAGGGCTTGACTTCTCCCTTTCCCTATCCTTTCCATAGGTAGTGATGCTGCCAAAGTAGCTATTGTGAGAAGATTCTATGGGTGGTTACTGAGACCTTTTCTCTTAGACCAACTGGCTATGAGAGCGTTGTTGAAATAAAAGCTGTGAAATACTGAAATTCTTGCTCTTTTTAAAAAAATAATGGTACCTCAATATATGGATATTATTTTAGAAGCATCTGAGAATAAGGTACTAGATCTATTATAATAATAATTCAGCTTAATAAAAGTTGAACAGACTGATTAGAGGAACTGATAAGAAGAGATCCTACTTATCTAGAGAACTGTTTATTATTATATATTTTATTATTAAATACATTTTTCCATGCACCTTTTTATCATTATCATCCAAAGGCTGAAAAACTTTTCAGAATAGTTATTCTCCCATCTGGAGTAACTGCAATTCGGTTCTTATTACTCATGGCCTTAGTGGTTACTGTTGGAAATGAATCCAAATGACAAAAACTTGGATCGGTGAAAACACAGAGATTTTATTTTGTTAAGCTGTTTGCAAAGAGCGGGGGATCTCAGCTGACTTCAACATGAAGTTTGAGCCAAGAACCACCCCTAAAAATTTCAATACACTACATTTTATAGTTCTTCTTTCCTGATGCCCCCCCCTCACGGCCCTCCTACATCGACCCAGTGACCGAGAACAGCTAATCCGAGATGCCTTATGGAGACCACATCATCTCCTTTGATACCTCCCAATGACCTCCCATCACATCTTATCTTACTTGGCATTAAAGAATGTTCCTTCAGCAGGGCCTCTTTCTAACGGTCTGAGAACAAAGAAATATCTATTCCTAACACCACACTTGTTACATATTAATCTTACATTCAGCACATCTTAGAACAACATGCATCTCTAACATATTCACCTACGCAAAGTAAAAGTCTGGTAAACTTAAGCAGATGCTTTGAAAAACAAAATCTAACTTCAGTTGATTAAAGATCAGAGCAATGGTTTATCTCTTCTCCTATTGTCCTCCTAATCTTGGAGGAAATAGGGGTGGCATTACTTGATACAGGAGGATATCTATAGAGAACTGTCTTAATGCTATAATATACTATTCTCTTTATCTACATTTTATTTTTGAATTTTCTTATTTCTAACATTACCAATGATAAAATCTATACATTTCCTGGTGCCAGAACGATGTTTTACAAATGTGCTAGCTCATTCACATGACATTTGTGTAGCAGCAGGATTACCCTCATATGTATATATTCATTTATTTATTGCATCTCTATAAAATCTTCAATAATGTTTTGCAAATGCAGAATACAGTGTCAGGTCTTTTTATATCTGTAACTGAAATTATGACTATTAACTGTAACATACGTGATATATAGACAGGGTAGACAGGTTGTCACCTGCAGGAAAAGTGACAACTAGCTTATCAGTCAAAACTGATGAAGAATGTTTATTTCTTGTTTTTAGCGGCAACATTGGATCAGGAAGCCCTTTGATAACCCCATTCAGAACTAGAGGAACACTTTAAACACATATGCACACCGGTATTTCCTTCTTGTATGATTAGTTTCAAATTTCCTAATCATTATCCATTACCACATCATTATTTATATTCGTTGAGAAAAAAACACTTTTTCTATCTATCTTTTGAGGTATTTCTAGATCTCTCTCATCCAGAGACTGATTGAAATGTCAAAGTTAGCATGGAGAAAAGAAGAAAATCCTTAATGGAACACTACCATTATTTAAAACTAGCCATCGAAACAGGAATATAAATAGTTCAAACCTCATCTCGTGTACAATTCGTATAGCCTGTCCACAATAATGGAAGGGTTAATGGCATCAAAAACTCCAATGAAATCCAAGTGGAACCTTATTTGTTCCTGAGGTGCTTGCTGTTCCTCTTTTAAAATAGAGCTATTGATCTAAAGTTACATGCTAATGCACAGTGTCTACCTTGCTATCTGGGTTTATAGTATGATAAACAATTATAGTTCAACCAACATTCTTGCGTCTGGAGAAAAGTTGGAAAGACCACATGATTTTGCATTTCCTTGTATTTATAGCAGAAGCCACAAAGTGAAGCCATCTTATTATTTTTACACTCTCAAGTGGTAGACAAAGAAACTAAACATGATTGAAAGATTATCAACTACAATTATAATTAATAAAACACATATTAAAAAGAAAGGCAATATTTACATAATAAAGGTTTGGGAAAGTGGCAAATATTCAGTAGGTTTCTAAGAACTATGTCTGTAGATGTCTGAGAGCTATCAGGAGAGAGACCATTCCAGTTAAAGTAGAAGTGGAAGGTTGCAGATAGAAAATCCTAGGAATCTGATTTCATGGTGTTAGCAACAGCAATATAGCAACGAAGGCAATCCAGTACTAAAAAGTAGCAAAGGTTTATTAATATATTTGCAAATACAGATGCACCTGAAGTGGATATAGATCAAAACATGAAATAGGTTTTTATACTCTTTACCCTCCCCACCCTCGCCTGCACTCAACCCTGTTCTGTTTTCCCATTGGCTGGATACTAACAAGCTCACAACCTATCCGGAGCGCTTACCATCAAACATTCCATAGCTGCAGGGCAAAGTCCAAAGTCACCCTAGCTACAGCTCAGAAAGCCCTCTCCCCTCCCTTATCTTTTCTGGACTTTTTGGAGCCATTTCATTAACTATAATAATACTATTTTTAAAAAAAGTTATTTGTAATTAAAACTTTACAAGCAATACTGTATATTTCACAATGGCAACTGTCAGGGAAGTTTGGCAAGTCCTTGTCTGAATATCTGGGGTTACTTCTATTGTTGGGCAAAGCAAGCTTTTCAAGGTGGCAGCAGAGCCAGGAAAATCCAGTTTTAAGAGGTGGAACCTCAGGACAATAAGTCTAATTGAAGATGAAAGGTTACGGTTTGACACTTTTGAGTCAGTTTTGACCCCTGGAGACTGTCTGGAGAAGTCTCTGCAGTTTTCTTGGAAAGATTTCTAATATGATCTATCATTGTGTCCTTCCTAAGGCTGGGAGAGAGTGACTGGCCCAAGGTCAGTCAGCTAGCAGACTCCTGGAATCTAGTCTCTTATGCACTCTACTCCACTGGGTCCCTTTTCCATGTGCTATGTGCAATTCCCTTATTAGGGCCTACCCTTGAGCCGTCCTGTGAATTAGTGAGGAGGCTTCTATTCTTTGCTTTAAATAGAATTGCAGGACACATTGTTGGGGGGAAGGGAGGGTCAGCAAAAAGAAAATCCATGGTAAACTGGTGTCAGAATCAATAGAATTTTTTTTTTTCTCATTCGTGGTAATCCAACTATGTAATTTCTTTCTTCTGGAAACTTCACCCAAATCCTAATTAGATTTTGTAAACCAATTAACTAAAAGGTGAGCAGAATTGGAGATGACCTTAACTTTCTCATACTTTCAATCATCCAGCTTAGGACATACAAAGCAAAGGAACATTTTGTGGATATGAAAAATTAGATCACCTCAGACAAAAAACATTGTGAAAAAAGGTCCTTTGCCTGAAGCCTTGCCTTCTAGTGGAAGCTCGCAGGAGTGCCTTTTTCTGGGGCTGTTCCTACCTTATGGAACCCCCCCCCCCCCTCAAAAGATTCAGCAAACCCAGGTACAGGGATGGAAAAAGAATATCTGGTGGTGAAATATCTCAAGGGGATGATTGAAGAGCCTGGTTTTTGTTTTCATTTTATGGTTTAATAGTTATTAATTTTAAGGTTATCACTACCCAGAATTTTGTTTAAGATGGACAGCCATACAAATATTTCTTATAGAGGTAAAATTGTGGCATTCCACAGAAATGCTTTGTTTTTCCATTGAAAAAAAAACGTAACATATCTGCAAGAATGAAAAATATGTGCAGTTGGAGATGTCGCCCTTGCTGACTACATAGTTTTGCTGTTCTCTTCAAATATTGTTTCTGTTATGTATTGTATATGGTGTATAGTTGTCAGTTGAAGTTCACATTCTGGTCCTCTGTTGGAGCGGGAAAATACTCTCTCCTGATTGATTGTTTGGCTAATCAGTTTCATAAAAAGAGCTGAGTCAGCCAGGGAGTTCAGTGGCCTCACAGGCTGTATTGAACAAAGAGCTGTTAGAAATCACTCTGCCCTTGCTTCCATTCCTTGCTCAGAACTTAACAGTTTCTATAGTTTGCTGGGGATATTAATTAGCTTTCCAGCAATGGCTGTTTTCTTTAAACATGGGCATACACCACTGCAGAGTCCATATCTGTAATATTGTTTTGAAAATAGATTTGTTTACAACTCTCAAATCGAACAAAAGCTGTACATGAAGAAGAAACCATACAAATTGCAAAAAAACGTTTGACATCATTGTACAACAAACTCTATAATTTCTGCTCTTCTTTATTTATCAGACTTCCAGAAATCCCTGGGCCTCTTTCTGTGGAAATAACACGAGTTATTACACATAATTCAAAACTATTACTAATGTTGTTTTCCTGTTTAAAATATAGAACATTACACCAATTCTTCTGCATTTTTTCTGAAATGAAATTATTAAAAATTTTTAGAGTGCTTTTCCAACACAATTGAGTAAATGAGCAGAGCACTATATAATAAAATAGTATGAAATCTAAAATAAACATTAAACAATAAAACTATTATTCTTCTCTAAAATATAAAAGATAAAGAAGGAATTAAGTTTTTTCCCCCCTAGATTTCCTTTTGTGTTGCTTCTTTGCTAGTATGCAGGACAGACAAAGTACAGGTAACTTTAGTGGATATGAAAAATTAGTTTCAAGCTTCAATTATTTTTAGGTGGTTTTCCTGTTTATTTATAAAATTTTATTTATTTATTTTATTTATTTTATTTATAAAATTTTTATACCGCCCTTCTCCCTAGGGACTCAGGGCGGTGTACAGCCAATCCAAAACCCCGACAATGATACAAAAGTTAAAAAAAGATTAAATTGAATATTTGGCCGAATATAAAAGCCCACCCCACCCCCTTAAAACCCCCAAATTAAAATTACTAAAAAGCAATGGAGACAAATTAAAACCCTCTCTCAGCCCAGGCCGGCCTGCTCGAAAAGCCAGGTCTTCAGCGCGCGCCTGAAGGACCTCAGGTCCATGCCGGTACGCAGTTCCGGTGGCAGAGTATTCCAGAGGGCAGGGACCGCCACAGAGAAGGCCCTACCCCTCGGGACCGCCAGGCGACACATGGCAGCCGACGGAACCCGGAGAAGGCCCTCCCTGTGTGCACGCACTGGCCTGCTGGAGATCACCGGTAGGATGCGGTCCTGTAGGTAACCTGGTCCAATGCCATGGATCGCCCTAAAGGTCAGAACCAGAACCTTAAAGCGAACCCAGAAAGCCACCGGCAGCCAATGCAGCTCGCGCAGGAGAGGCGCTACGTGACGCCCCCATGATCACCCGCGCGGCCGCATTCTGCACCAGTTGGAGTCTCCGGGTGCTCCCCGCAGGGAGCCCCATGTAGAGGGCATTACAATAGTCCAAGCGAGAGGTGACAAGGGCCTGAGTGACCGTGCGCAGGGCGTCCCGATCCAGAAAGGGCCGCAACCGGTAGATCCGACGGATCTGATGAAATGCCCCCCTGGAGACGGCCGCGACATGGTGTTCAAGCGACAGCCGCACATCCAGGAGGACTCCCAGATTGCGAGCCCTCTCTGTGGGGGGCAAAATTTCCCCCCCAATAGCCAGCGACGGAGTCAACTGGCTATATCAGGGCGCCGGGAACCACAGCCACTCGGTCTTGGATGGGTTGAGCCGGAGCCTGTTCCCGCCCATCCAATCCCGCACGGCCTCCAGGCACCTGGACATAGCCCCCACAGCATCGTTGGGGTGGTCCGGGGTGGAGATGTATAACTGAGTGTCATCTGCATAGAGATGACACTTCACCCCAAGACCACGGATGATCTCGCCCAGCGGTTTCATATAGATGTTGAACAAGAGAGGGGAGAGAACCGACCCCTGAGGCACCCCACAAACCAGGGGCCTAGAGGTGGACCTCTCCCCTCCCGCCAACACAAATTGCGAACGGTCGGAGAGGAAGGAGGAGAACCATCGAAAGAAGGTTCCCCCAATTCCCAACCCCTCCAACCGTCGCAACAGGATACTATGGTCGATAGTATCGAAAGCCGCCGAGAGATCTAATAGGACCAGGACAGAGGAGAACCCTCTGTCACGAGCCCTCCAGAGATCATCAACCAACGCGACCAATGCCGTCTCAGTGCTATGCCCAGGCCTGAAGCCCGATTGGAACGGATCGAGGTAAGTTGTTTCCTCCAGGTACTGAGGAAGCTGACGTGCCACCACACTCTCAACAACCTTCGCCACAAAGGGCAGGTTGGAGACTGGACGGAAGTTATTTAAAACAGCTGGATCCAGGGAAGGCTTCTTGAGGAGGGGCCGCACCACCGCCATCTTCAGGGCGGTCGGGAGCGACCCCTCTCTCAGAGAAGCGTTGATAATCCCCTGGAGCCAGCCTCGTGTCATCTCCCTGGCGGCCGAAACCAGCCAGGAAGGGCACGGGTCCAATAAACAGGTGGTGGCATTCAGACTCCCCAGAAACCTGTCCACACCCTCGGCGGTCACAGGATCAAACTCCCCCCAGATAACATTCACAAGACCTGCCCCGGACACCTCCCCCGGGACCATCCAATTGGAGTTAAGCCCCTCCCGGATCTGAGCGATTTTATCATGCAGGAATCGAGAAAACTCCTCTGCTCTACCCTGCAAGAGGTCATCCCGCGCTCTCGGTTCGAGTAGAGAGCGGGTCACTCTAAACAGGGCGGCAGGCCGATTTCCTGCCGACGCAATAAGGGCGGAGAAATACAAAGATTTCGCCGCCCCTATCGCCACAAGGTAAGTCTTAATATGAGATCTCACCTGTGTTCGGTCAGATTCAGAACGAGTCGCCCTCCAAATGCCCTCTAGACGTCTTTTCCGGCACTTCATCTCCCGTAGCTCCTCCGTAAACCACGGAGCCAAATGGGATCTGTGCCGGGTCAGAGGTCGCAGAGGCACAACTCGGTCTAGAGCCCCGGCGGCCAGCCCATCCCAGGTGGCCACCAGGTCTCCAGGCGAGCTGAGAGCCAGAGACTCAGGAAATGGCCCAAGCTCCCTCTGGAACCGCTCCGGGTCCATTAGGCGCCTGGGGCGGAACCATCTAAGTGGCTCCGCCTCCCTGCGGTGGGGGGTGGCGGAGCAGAAGTCCAGTCTAAGGAGGGAATGATCTGTCCATGACAAGGGAGTGATGACTAAATCCCCGCACTTACAGTCATTCAACCACTGCCCAGAGACAAAAATCAGGTCCAGCATGTGTCCTCCTATGTGAGTGGGAGCAGAAACTAACTGGGTCAGGTCCATGGCCGTCATGGAAGCCAAGAACTCCCGGACCAACCCCGAGGTTTCACCGAGCGATGGCAGGTTGAAATCCCCCATGACTAAAAGCCTGGGGGTCTCAACCGCCAGCCCGGCTATTACCTCTAGGAGTCCGGGCAGGGCTGATGAGACGTGGCAGGGAGCCAGGTACGTCAACAAAAGGCCCATCTGAACCTCTTGCCCCCACTTCACAAAAAGAGATTCACAGCCAGCCGTCTGAGGGACAGTGGCCTCCCTAGGACAAAGGACTTCCTTTATAAGCACCGCCACCCCGCCACCCCTTCCCTGAGCCCTAGGCTGGTGAAATGCAAGGAAACCTGGTGGGCACATCTCAACCAGAGGGACACCTCCCTCTGGGCCCAACCAGGTTTCGGTGACACCTACCAGGTCCGCGGCCTCCTCCTGAGCCAACTCAAAGATCAGGGGAGCCTTATTAACCACGGACCTGGCATTGCACAACAGCAGCCGGGTATTCAGGGCCTGAGATTCCGGACAACCAGGACTACAGGATGGGTAAGGAGGGTCGGAGCGCGCTACCGCTTGTAAACATCGGGAGCGCGATCCCCTAACCGGATATGGCCCTCTACCCCCCGCATACCTACCTCTCCCAGTCACCGTGCTAATAGAATTGGCCCCCGGCTGCCCACCCTCTGTCTGCCACCCCGACACGGAGACCCCCGAGGCCCCCCAGGCGCGCAAGCCGGCCCGGCTGCCCCCAATTCCATGCGGGCTGTCTCCCCCACCCGCCCTGGACCTTTCCCCCTTAAAAAACACCATTAAAAATTTGATGACCCCAGGTTTACAGTACTTTCCCCGGTTTCCCCGGCCCCACCATCGCTCCGGATCCCAGGATCCATCATTACAGAAGGTCTTAGAGAGCTTCGAAGGCCACCTAAGGGAGAGGGGGGCATCCCTCAGGGCCCAAAGCTCTGCCCTCGGGTACATCCGTGGACCCGGCCGCCTCATCTCTACAGATGCTCAGATCTAGATCTCCTCAAATAAAATATATGTCATTTCTGAAAATCTAGCCTAGCAACATTGCAATTCATGGAGAGAATATAAGAATTTGCACATGAATACCTGACATTCCAGATTTTCTTAATATATTCAGTTCGGGGGATCATGTTTTCCAACTTGTGTTAAAATATATCATCATATTTTCATATTAGATTGGTTAAATAGCATCTGGAAATGCAGATTTAGAAGTCAGTCATTGCTTTCTGTCAAAGAAGCTGGTATCTTGAAACCAAATTAGCAAATTCAATAGCACTGAGGCTTGTATACAATCCCACAGTGCTTTACAGCATTCTCTGAGCTGTTTATAATGTCAGAATAATGTACCAACAAAATAGTGGCAATACTAACCTCAGAAGTGGAAAAGGGTAAGTCAACCGTGTGCCGAGTCAGGGTATAACTTTTGACGGTGGGCAGAGTTAGCCTGCAATACTGCTTACTAGTAATTAGCTGTACCTACTACTCAGGCCAGAAAGTACTGCGAGGTGCAGAAGGAGACTGAGTTGGTAAAGTAGAGAAAAGGATTCCAGGATTGCTGAGAAAGGGTAGGAAGTGAAAAACAAACAGAAACTCAAAGGACTTGTTAAATATCTAAGTAGGCAAGATAATATTATATTCTGCCTATTACGATTCAGGCTTTGATACAAGAATATGCATCCTGCTCTGTATAACCAATTCATAGATGAACTCCAGAGAATATAGTGTGCTTTGCTCCTAAGTACGTTTACATTTGGATGCCACAGTAAGAATCCTCCCAAACACTGGTTTACTAGGAATAAGTGGTATCCTGTTTTTTTAGTTGAACCCATAGTATTCTTCCTATTTAAATATTTTATTTAGCACAAGTGCTTGTTTACAGGGACATAGAAATAGTCATGCATTTTATTTATTTGTTAAACAAATGTATATAATTGCCCAACTCACATATAGTAATTCCAGATAGCTTGTAGCATTTATTTAACATTTATTAATTAATTTGACTGAAACATGTCAAAAGAGTGAAGCCAGAACACAGTAGTTCTTTCCTCAGTCTTGTTGGGAGGCTAATACAGGTCTCTGGAAATTTGCTGCTCACCTTAGGGCTTGACTTCTCCCTATCCCTATCCTTTCCATAGGTAATGATGCTGCCAAAGTAGCTATTGTGAGAAGATTCTATGGGTGGTTACCGAGGCCTTTTCTCTTAGACCAACTGGCTATGAGAGCGTTGTTGAAATAAAAGCTGTGAAATACTGAAATTCTTGCTCTTTTTTAAAAAATAATGGTACCTCAATATATGGATATTACTTTAGAAGCATCTGAGAATAAGGTACTAGATCTATTATAATAATAATTACAGCTTAATAAAAGTTGAACAGACTGATTAGAGGAACTGATAAGAAGAGATCCTACTTATCTAGACAACTGTTTATTATTATATATTTTAATATTAAATACATTTTTCCATACACCTTTTTATTATTATCATCCCAAGGCTGAAAAACTTTTCAGAATAGTTATTCTCCTATCTGGAGCAACTGCAATTCGGTTCTTATTACTCATGGCATTAGTGGTTACCAATGATAAAATCTATACATTTCTTGGTGCCAGAACGATGTTTTACAAATGTGCTAGCTCATTCACATGACATTAGTATAGCAGCAGGATTACCCTCATATGTATATATTCATTTATTTATTGCATCTCTATAAAATCTTCAATAATGTTTTGCAAATGCGGAATACAGTGTCAGGTCTCTTTATATCTGTAACTGAAATTATGACTATTAACTGTAACATACATGATATATAGACAGGGTAGACAGGCTGTCACCTGCAGGAAAAGTGACAACTAGTTTATCAGTCAAAACTGATGAAGAATGTTTATTTCTTGTTTTTAGCGGCAACATTGGATCAGGAAGCCCTCTGATAACCCCATTCAGAACTAGAGGAACACTTTAAACACATATGCACACCGGTATTTCCTTCTTGTATGATTAGTTTCAAATTTCCTAATCATTATTCTATCCATTACCACATCATTATTTATGTTTGTTGAGAAAAAAAAATCTTTTTCTATCTATCTTTTGAGGTATTTCTAGATCTCTCTCATCTAGAGACTGATTGAAATATCAAAGTTAGCATGGAGAAAAGAAGAAAATCCTTAATGGGACACTACCACTATTTAAAACTAGCCATCGAAACAGGAATATAAATAATTCAAGCCTCATATCCAGTGTACAATTCGTATAGCCTGTCCACAATAATGGAAGGGTTAATGGCATCAAAAACTCCAATGAAGTGGAACCTTATTTGTTCCTGAGGTGCTTGCTGTTCTTCTTTTAAAATAGAGCTATTGATCTAAAATTACATGCTAATGCACGGTGTCTACCTTGCTATCTGGGTTTATAGTATGATAAACAACTATAGTTCAACCAACATTCTTACGTCTGGAGAAAAGTTGGAAAGACCACATGATTTTGCATTTCCTTGTATTTATAGCAGAAGCCACAAAGTGAAGCCATCTTATTATTTTTACACTCTCAAGTGGTAGACAAAGAAACTAAACATGATTGAAAGATTATCAACTACAATTATAATTAATAAAACACATATTAAAAAGAAAGGCAATATTTACATAGTAAAGGTTTGGGAAAGTGGCAAGTATTCAGTAGGTGTCTAAGAACCATATCTGTAGATATCTGAGAGCTATCAGGAGAGAGACCATTCCAGTTAAAATAAAAGTGGAAGGTTACAGACAGAAAATCCTAGGAATCTGATTTCATGGTGTTAGCAACAGCAATATAGTAACGAAGGCAATCCGGTACTACAGATGCACGTGAAGTGGATATAGATCAAAACATGAAATAGGTTTTTATACCCCTTACCCTCCCCACTCCCGCCTGCACTCAACCCTGTTCTGTTTTCCCATTGGCTGGATACTAACAAGCTCACAACCTATCTGGAGCGCTTACCATCAAACATTCCATAGCTGCAGGGCAAAGTCACCCTAGCTACAGCTCAGAAAGCCCTCTCCCCTCCCTTATCTTTTCTGGACTTTTTGGAGCCATTTCTTTAACTGTAATAATAATACTATTTTTTTAAAAAGTTCTTTATAATTAAAACTTTACAAGCAATACTTTATATTTCACAATGGCAACTGTCAGGGAAGCTTGGCAAGTCCTTGTCTGAATATCTGGGGTTACTTCTATTGTTGGGCAAAGCAACCTTTTCAAGCTGGCAGCAGAGCCAGGAAAGTCCAGTTTGAGGAGGTGGAACCTCAGGACAATAAATCTAATTGAAGATGAAAGGTTAAGGTTTGGCGCCTTTGAGTCAGTTTTGACCGCTGGAGACTGTCTGGAGAAGTCTCTGCAGTTTTCTTGGAAAAATTTCCGAAATGATCTACCATTGTGTCCTTCCTAAGGCTGGGAGAGAGTGACTGGCCCAAGGTCAGTCAGCTAGCAGATTCCTGGAATCTAGTCTCTTATGCACTCTACTCCACTGGGTCCCTTTTCCATGTGCTATGTGCAATTCCCTTATTAGGGCCTACCTTTGAGCTGTCCTGTGAATTAGTGAGGAGGCTTCTATTCTTTGCTTTAAATAGAATTGCAGGACACATTGTTGGGGGGAAGGGAGGGTCAGCAAAAAGAAAATCCATGGTAAACTGGTGTCAGAATCAATAGAATTTTTTTTTTCTCATTTGTGGTAATCCAACTATGTAATTTTTTTCCTCTTGAAACTTCACCCAAATCCTAATTAGATTTTGTAAACCAATTAACTAAAAGGTGAGCAGAATTTGAGATGACCTTAACTTTCTCATCCTTCCAATCATGTCACCTAGTAGAGGATGGCAAGAGTTGTACACTGAACAGAAATGCCCAGACTCCCTACTTATTATTTTAAGGAATCTTAACAGACCTAATCTCACTCATGAGTTGCCCAGTTACACTCAGCAAGTCAGCTGTCTCACCAGATACAAGAACATACTGTTTCACTGCTACTCCACATTAAAAAGTGCTTACTACTCTCTGCTGAAAGCAGCTGTAGTCTCTCAGATCAGGGGACCTCAGGAACCACCAAACTCATAATTTTAAATCCCAGGGACCACTAACTGGTTCTGTGGGCGTGGCCTAATTTGTGGGTGTGGCTTGGTGGTCATGTGACTGGCTGGGCATGGCTTGTATGTAGATATTATAAATATTTATATAAATATTGAATGTTTTATGAAAAAAAGAGCAACTTTTACCCCAAATCAGGCAAAGCAGGCAGGCAGATTGAGTTGCTCACAGAATCACAGATTCATTCAGAGATCTATCTTTCTGCCATCGGCTAGCTCAGATTGTCACATAAAATTTGCTTGCAAGCAAACTCATAAAATTTGCTAGCAAGCAAACTCACAAAATTAACTTATAACACACCATGTATGTAAATATTGATTTTTTTATAAAAAAAGAGCAACTTTTACCTAAAATCAGGCAAAACAGGCAGGCAGATTGAGTTGCTCATAGAATCATTCAGTGATCTATCTGCCATCAGTTATCTGAGTCTGTCACATAAAATTTGCTTGCTGTGAGTCTGCATTGAATAATAGAACCTTCAGTCCTAAGGGAGGTTCGGCTGGGCTTAAAAGCAGAGCCGAAGATCTAAAGACTGGCTAGAAAGCAAGAAATCCAACCATTTCTTGCTTCCTAGCTAATCTAAATCTCTCAGCACAGCAGAACAGCTGATGGTTGGGGGGGCGGAAAGGAAATATAGCAATTTATCAGGCAAGTTTGCCGGGTAAGAAGTGAATGGGCAGGGAGGGTTCCCATGGGCCATGTGGGAGGTACAGCCTTGTGTTTCTGTGCAGCCTGGATTAATTGCTTTGGGGGTTGCTCTGAGGATGACATTTCTCTACGGAGTGGACCACGGCCACCGGTTGGCAACCACTGGTTTAGATTATAGGTGTTGTTAAATTTTATAGGTGTGGTGATATAGGCTAAGACATTCAAATTAAGCAAATTTTATCTTAGCATTATCTGAGAATTAAGCTGTTATAGAAAAGTCCGATATATACTAATGAGTACAAGTTGCCTTCTATATCAGTAGTTAGGATAAAGAAAAGTTGCAATACATGAAAATCTATCTTCCATTTTGCTTCTCTTTGTTTAACCTTGCAGGTAGCAAAGTAGAGAATGCCTCAATACAGGAATGGCAAACTTACTAACATCCTATTGGCTCTTTCAGTGACAATATTTATAATGATTATTATTGCAGTACTCTTTATAATTAAGGTAAGCTAAAGTATTTTACTAGAGATCCTTATATTCATTTATTAACCCACTGTACCTAAAAGCTCACTACTGAAAAAGTAAACTTTTCCAACTCTCAATATATTGCTTTTGTGAAGAGCTAACATTTCCTTAGTGTTTAAGGGAGATCACATTACTACAGCAGGATTTAATATAATATATTCAACCTAAAAGAGCCAGAGCAGATGCGATAATAATATAGCAAAATTACAGGAAATGATGGGACTATTTTTGTAAAAGTATTGGTGACGGGGTCAAATAGAAATAACTAAATGGATGTATAGAGTTGGAGTCATTCCACTCCCAAGTCCAATAGGGAAAATCTGGCTGATAGGCTTGATTTGGTCCATAACACTTTCTAATGAGGCTTATCAAACCATGTTGGAGACCACAGATCTTTTTACACAAGATGGAGAAAAAGAAGAGTTTCCTATTGAGAAACAGAAAAAAAGACATTGTTCTCTAGCCAGTCATTGATTCTTTTTCCTTGCTGTGTAAAATCTTTACGTTTATGTCTCACAATCACACCTCTCTTTTTGGATTAAACAGATCTATTCTCATCAAACTGCCAAAGGAACGGAAGGGACCCTCTGGAAAAACAGTAACTCTGGCCTGGAAATACTTAATTATTTGCAACTTTCTGCTCTGAAAATATTCTTTATGAGGACCAGGCTCACGATTGTTTGGCAATGCACCTGTGAGTTTCATTTTTAAAAAAGCAAGTTTTAATGCACAGGAGACTGCAAGTAAAAGTTGAAAACACCAAGAACATTGCCGAACATTGTCGACAAATGACTCTGACTAAGCAAACTGCTGGTTGTTGTTGGAATATAATAAACATCAGGAATGAATGCATCTAACTCTTCAATATAAACAGTTCCTTTTCTTTTGACCTGAACGGTATTATTGGAAAAAGTGTACAGTTCACACATAACAGGTTCAGGTTCATGCATCTCTGTGAAAAGATCCCTTCTGTAGATAACATGCACTGCTACTCCACTATCCAAAGTCCAGAGATGTCTTCTGTCATAATATGGACTTCCTTTATTGGTTAACGCCAATGTGATGTCTGGAGCTTGTAGAACATGCCTTTAACCATGATGACCTTTTCTTTCACCTCTGCCCTTGCTTCTGGAATCTGTTCCTCTGGGCTGGTATGTGACAGGTGCTGGAAATCGCTGGGGATAATCACGGACGATATGTCCCAGATGACCACAAACGTAGCATCTTGGCATCCTTGGAACAAAGGCATTTCCTCGGAAATTGTGTCTTGTATCTGGAGCTTGCGATGCAATTGGTCTTCTCAAATGTGGCATGGCATGCATGAATGCTTCTTCTTCAGTTAAAATTCTGCATACATGATCAAATGTGCGCTGAGCAATAGGCACTTGATTAATCTTTGAAATGGCATCTTTCCATTCATAATTTAAAGAGTTAATAATAACACTGATCATTTGAAAATTATCCACAGCATAACCATGTTCAGCAAGTTCCTTTCTCTTTCCTTTCAGTTTAGTCAAATGTTCTCCAATAGATACACCAGATTTCAATTTTGAACCATGAAAGTCAGTTAAGAGCAAACATGTAGATTCAATTGAAATAGGCTGGTAACATGCTTCTAATTGAGCCCAAATCTGTTGGGCAGTTGCATCAGGTGAAAAAGTAATCTGCAAATCAGTGTCCATTGACATCAATAACGTTGTGCATGCTTTAATGTCGAATACTCTTATATCAGGAGGCCAAGGTTGTGGTGGAGGATTAAATACCATACAGTGGGTACCTTCTCTGCAAATTAAAATGCCAAACTCACTGACCCATGCCTTGTAATTCTGTCCTGAGCACTTTAATTTTGAATCACCAGTCAGTGGGGTGATAGAAGATTGTTGAAAAGAAACTTGTATAACCTGCACTGGTTGAGCAATGTCTGCTTGGACACCAGGAGGTGCTGGGGCTGGCACAGGTGCCATCACTTGCTGGCTTGATGGAGACAGCTGTACAGCAGACTGACTCCTTGACAATTTAGTAAATGCACTTTGCAAATTTTATAATTGTTCCTGTATTTCACGTAAATCACCAGCAGGTGGTGCTGCAACATTAAAAATGGCAGAAGCTCTTTCAACTGAGTCAGCATCACGAGACATATCACAAGGTATCTGTGATGTAGGCATAGCTCTCTGCTCTGATTGGTCTGACACCACTCCCATGTGACCAATTTGTGGATGGACCCTTGGCTTCAATGAAGAAGGCAAGATGGAGGACTCAGAAACTCTAATCACATCCTTATCTCGCTGAAAAAACAGTGCATAGGCCTTAGCTTGCTGTAATCTGTGTTCAAAAACTGCAATCGGTTGCATATAATCCTGCATCTCAGGACTCAATGTAGAATAATAAATTTCACCTTTCTCTTTGGTTGAAAAACTATCAGCTGCCTGTATTACTTCAGAATTAGCTCCAAGCTTCTCAAATTTTTGGGCTTCTGGCTTCTCAGGCTGAGTTTGATAGCATGCATCATAAATAAAACTTGGTACAGACCTGCTATCTTGTCCTCCCACGGCAGCTTCCTCCTCCAGATGAGTAGCGGTAGCCAGCGGACTTCTTATCTCCTCAGGAATTTCAGAAAATGACTAAATCTTCCACCGACCGAGTTCTCCGCTTTGCTTTGCCTTTCTTTCTTGGCATTGTAGAGCTTATCAAAATTAATCATAACTTCCTCAGACTTTGTGATCTAATTAATCAAAACAACAGATAAAGAACCATCCTCTGCTACCATGTCAAAACGAAAACATTCAGTTTTATAAATTAGAGGAAATGGATGGTGTTTTCCCATTGCCAGCATATTTATTTACAAAATAACTAAGGAACCAAAGAAACAGCAGTACAATTCTACTAAGCAAGCAAAAGAAACTATAATGAAAGATGAAGTAGAAGTAAAACTCCTCCCCTGCACACATGCGCAGTAAAACAGAACATCACAAGACACTCATATCTTGTTACTATGGAGACTTTGATAACCAGTCCGGCTTATTTTGTAAACTATCTGTGGAAGCTCCTCGGACAAACAAAATAAATGCAGTGACATATTTGACTATTCTGACACATAGTCCAGGTCTTTTTGAAGGGTAGCTGTATTGTTGGTGGTGTTGAATAACTTTACGTCATCAACGAAAAGAATGCAGTTGCTCTTAATATGATCACAGAGGTCATTTATGTAGAGTATGAAGAGAGTTGGTCCTAGAACGCTGCCTTAGGTCCCACCACTGTTGACAGGTACAGGATTTGATAGGACGCTCCCGATTTTGACCATTTGTTGCCTGTTTGACAGGATTGTTTCTATCCAGTTATGCAGGTGTCCAGAGATACTGTAAGATTTTAATTTTAGGAGTAGTTTGTTGTGTACCACTGAATCAAAAGCTTTAGATATCTATGCAAATTGCGTCTATTGCTTTTCCCTGATTAAGTTGTGTTCTCCATATATTTTTGCAGTGTTAAGAGTTGCAGATTACAGGATAGTTTTTTTCTGAAATCAAATTGTTTGTTAGAGAGTAGGTTGTTTGTCTCTAAGTGGAAGATAATTGATTAGTTAATAATTGATTCCATGACTTTACAGATGATGCAGCATGAAGGGATTGGTCTGTAATTTTCAATTAGGTTGGAGTCTCCCTTTTTGAAGATGGGGATGACCGTGGCTGGTGACCATAGGTTTGGCAAGGAGCTGGTCCTGAAAGATTTTTCAAAGATTATGCTTAGAGGTTCGGCTATGGCAGTGGATAGCTTTTTTAAGAAGTAGCACATATTCCATCCGGTCCAATGGATAGAGATGGTTTTAGATTGCGTAGTGCTTTTTCAACATTGTCTTCTGTAAAATCAATATGTATTAGATCATTGTAGTTGTCTGTGGTTCGACTAGGAAATACTGGGCATGATCTATTGCTGTTTACAAATACTGAGCCAAAGAATGTATTAAAGAGGTTGGCTTTAATGGTGTCGTCGTTGCTGTCTTTACCATTAGGTCCTTTCAGGGGTGGGATTCAAATTTCTTAACAACCAGTTCTGTGGGTGTGGCCTAATTTGTGGGTGTGGCTTGGTGATCATGTGACTGGCTGGGTGTGGCTTGGTGGTTATGTGACTGGCTGGGTGTGGCTTGGTGGTCATGTGACTGGGTGGGCATGGCTAGGTGGCTATGTGACAGGCAAATCAAATATAAGTGGTCCTCGCTTAATGACCAGTTGCTTACTAAATGTTGTAATTTACAACTGACCTTCCCAGAGATACTTGACCTGTTTTTGGTGTTTTGACATCCATGTGTCCAAGGGACACACGCACACACACACACACTTATGACCAGTTACAACATCCCACACAGTGTTGTGACTGAGATTTTCTATGTTTTTTGCTAGTTTTGAAAAATTCCTTCTGGTTTCCAGTTAAAAATGCCCATTGGGGGAAATGTACTTGTTTAAAAATCACAGTGTTTGCTTAATGACCACAAGGTTCACTTAACAACCATAGTGTTTGCCTAACCCAGGGTCTGCACCCTTAAACACTCAAAGAGCCATTTTTCTATTTTCATTTAAACAGCTCTCTCTCTCTCTCTCTTTCCCTCCCTCCCTATCTGTGTGTGTGTGTTGTCTCTCTGTGTGTGTGTCTTGTCTCTCTTTCCCTCCCTCTCTCTCTCTTTCTCTGTGTGTGTATGTCTTGTCTCTCTCTTTCCTTCCCCCCCTCTCTGCCTCTTGTCTCTCTCTCTCTCTTCTTTCCTCTCTCTCTCCTTGTGTCTCTCTTAACTCTCTCTCTTTCACTCCCTTCCTCCCTCTCTCCGTCTCTCTCTCTCTCTCTCTCTCTCTCTGTCCATCCCTGGGGAGCGGAGGAATATAAATAACTTTTTTCAGTGCTGCTGTAACTTTATTAAACAAATAGTTGTAAGTCAAAGACTATCTATTTCTGCGGCTTTAACCTTCCAATTAGCATCTAATTTGATTTCAGCTATATCTCTGCACCAGGCACAATAGGATAATTTCCTTATTCCCAAAATGCAGGAAAATAACCCAGGCTCACAAGAAGTTGTACTTCTGAGTGTTTTTCAACCTTAGCAACTTTAAGACATGTGGACTTCAATTCCAAGAGTTCCCCAGGCAGCATGAGACCTGATCATTTGATTACTCCCAAGTCAATAACATGAAAGAATTACCAACTTTAAAGATACTGAGCATTGTATCTCTGTATGAATTGGTTTAATAAGAGTCCATACTTACCACACTCCTGTCTGCTTGGACAGACCATCAAAGCACTTCTACTGGATTGCCCCTTGTATCAAGGCTCTGATTTAATATTGCCTTCTCCTCCTCACTAAATATATGGATTGACCTCAAATAGATATAAACTGCCCCTTCATCACAAGGACACAGCTTTAAAGAGTAAAGTCCCCCACCCCAAGGGATACTTGCTCCAGCCTACTTTAAAATGCTTTAAAGCTCGGTTCAGCTCCAACAACGCTTCCTGGAATTTCTTCTCCTTGTAGCACTGAGCTTCTTGTCTTTTATTTTGAAATCCAGCACTCGTGGATTTCAAGAGTGCAACCGGAGAAGCAGCAGTGGATTGTAAAAGGCAAGCAGCACAGTGCTACAAGAAGTGCTGGGAAGCCAATGAATTAGTCAATTAAATAGTAATTTTAAACTACTTTCTCTCCCAGCAATCTGGGCTGAAGCAGAATTAAACCATATCTGCTCCTTTGTCTTCTGAATGGATTTTATAGGAAAGAGGCTTAATTTTATATGCACATACACCAGCCACTTCCCACTCCTCGATCTACCTCATTTAGGAAGCATGGAGGATGTAGTCAGCAACAGCAAAACTCAATATCTTCCAAATGGGATAGGCACAAGGGTGGAGGGAGGAGAGAAAGGGATTCTGGCTCCAGACTTAAAGTCTAGCAGCTCCAGCAACATATATTTAACCTCATCAGAGGCAAGTGGCCGGGAGGGGAAGGAGCGGGGTCACCCAGGGGCATGATCTGCCCGAACTGGGCAAATTTTTAACATCTGGTTCTATAGAACCAGTGGGAACTGGTAGAATCCCACCCCTGGTGATATGGGTTGCTGCCAGCATCCTAGGTATCAACCAAGTATCTACTTAAAATGTACGATGTTCCAAGCAACATGGTTTTTTGCAGTTCCGTTGGTGTTATTGCAGGAAGCTGCAATTTCTTGATGTGTTTTCTAAAATACATGCACATGGTAGCAAGTGCCCCGATGACAATGGGTATCACTGTTACATGTTTCATCCATAATCATGTAGTTTCTATGGCCAGATCGCAATATTTCATGATTTTTTTCAGTTCTTTTTCTTCCACTGTGATGTCTCTAATACAGTGCTATCAATAAATTGTACGCTTTGGTTTTTGACAACTGTGATATCTGGCATATTGTGTTCCAAATGTCTGTATTCAAAAGTCCCACAAGATCTTCACCTTATTTTTGACAACTTTTTTCATTTTATGTTCCCATGCCTTTTCAGATACAGGTAAGTTGTATTTTTGACATAATGGCCAGTGGATTAATTTAGCAACTCGATCATGACTAGCTTTGTAATCAGTTTGCACGATTTTGCCGTACCCACATAGTAAATGTGAAACTGTTTCAACTTTGTCATGGTAAAGTCAGCAGTTTGGATTGTTAGTGGATTTTTGTAATTTCGCTTTCATGGCAATAGTTTGTAGTGCTTGTTTTTGAGCAGCCAGTGTTAAACCTTCCGTTTCTTTTTTGATGGTTCCCATCTTAAGCCATGCTCATGTCAAATTGTTATCACATTTTCCTTCAGTGTTTTTCAAATGCTGTCCATGCAAAATTTGGTTTTCCATCCATTTAATCTGTCATCCAGCTGTTTTTCCTTATATTCTGCCTTTGTTTCTGTTGTTTTTATAATGTTCTCCATTTTTACAGCCTGCAGCAATTTTTCTGTACTTTGATTCACATAGTCATTCAAACTTCATTTTCTTCTTCTACTATCTGATGTATTTGCAATAGCCTCCGCCCCCTATTCTTCTTGGCAGGTACAATCTTTCAATGTCACTTTGTGGATGTAAAATGTGATACATATTCAAAAATTTGTGTGTTTTCTGCTCCATGTTTTCCAGTTTAGCCAAAGTCCAATTAATGATTCCAGCAGGGTAGCATATCACTGGAACTGCCCATGAATGATGTTTCCTGCATTTGATTTTAATATTTTGTGGACCCTTCTGATGTATCCCTTTTGCATTGATTTTCCTATTTAAGATGTTATCTGCTTCCAATATGCCTAGGTATTTGTAACCATCATCCTTTACTAATGCTTTCACTATGCTTTCTTTTCCCAATTCTATTCCTTCTACGTTTTTCCCATTTTTTCCTCGCTGCATTGATAATGTAAGATATTTTTCAAGTCCAAAGTTCATTCTGATGTCGCTGCTGAACAGTTGAATTGTATTGAGTATTGATTCAAGTTCAGTGTGGCTTTTTGCATACATGTTTAAGTCATCCATGTATAGTAGATGGTTTATCTTGCCATGCTGGCTTGAGATTTAATATCCCAGTTTTGTGTTTCGTATTGATTATTGTCAGTGGAATTAGCGCAATGTTGAACACTAGTGGCGAAAGTGAGAACGTTCCTTGGAAGATTCTTTATCTGATATTGACTTCACCAATATTCTCCCCATTTTCTGTTAAAATTGTTTTCCATTTTTGCATATTTGCTTTCAAAAATGTACAAATATTTTTGTTGATTTCAAAGTTTTTCAAACAGGCATTAATCCAGCTGTGAGGTAATGAGTCAAATGCCTTCTTGTCATCAAGCCACGCCGTATTTAAATTTGTATTTCTTCATTTTGCATTTTTAGTACCAGCTGATCTTTTGTTCCTCTTGATTATTTTTTTTTATAATATCCTTTTGTTCTGCTGGATACAAAAATGTTTTTCATCAGATGATTGAATACTGAGTTTGCCAGTAAAAAGTTTGAACATTGTTAAGTAATTGGGCGGTATTGTTTGATTCTGTACTCTTTTCTGGACCTTTCATTATCAAGCATGTTTGGCCAGCTGTTAACCATTCTTCGCTTATTGCATTTTAAAGCATTTCATCAAATTGAGCGGCCATGTGGTGATGAAGGCTGGTCAGGTATTTTAACTATAGGTGGTATTCAGCAGGTTTTGACCAGTTCTGGAGAACCGGTAGCAGAAATTTTGAGTAGTTTGGAGAACCGGCAAATTCCACCTCTAATTGGCTTCACCCCCATCTATTCTCTGCCTTCCAAGTCCCAGCTGATCGGCTGGGTCTTCTTTTGTTGCCCTGCACAGGAGAATGAAGCTGGAAAGCAAGTTAGTGGGTGGGGAGGGAATGGGATCTTGCAGTATCCTTCCCCTGGAGTGAGGTGGGAATGGAGATTTTACAGTATCCTTTCCCTGCCACGCTCACCAAGCCATACCCACCAAGCCACACCACACCCACCAAGTCATGCCCACAGAATTGGTAGTAAAAAAAATTGAGTCCCCCCACTGGTTTTAACCAGTATCCATGCAGCTCATCCAGGCCAACTGTGTTCCACTTCTTGATGTTGTTTACTTGTTGTGCAATCATACCAGTTGTTATTACAATATTCTTCATTTTGTTTTGTGTTGTTTGTCTTTCAGTATCTTTGATCCAGGAAGCAGTTTTATCGTGTCCCACTGGTTTCTTTCCACAGTTGTTTCCAAAAGTTCAAAGTTTTTTCTTTACATATTTCTTTACATTTTATTATCTCTTTTATTCATTAAACATTATTATTATTACTGTTATTGTTATTATCATCTCTTTTATTTATTAAACATGAAACTCAGTCAACTGAACATTTAAAAATGTATCACAAATACCAGTGACTGGTGCTAATAGTTGATACGGGTTGCTGCCAGCATCCTAGGTATCAATCAAGTATCTTCTTAAAATATATAATGTTTCGAGTAGCGCATTTTTTTGCAATTTCACTGCTTTTATTGCAAGAAGCTGCAATTTCTTGATGTGTTTTGTAAAAATTTTGGACATGTTACTAAGTGCCCCAATGACAATGGATATCACTGTTACATGTTTCATCCTTAACCGTGCAGTTTCGAGGATCAGGTTGTGATATTTTGTGATTTTTTCCAGTTCTTTTTCTTCCACTGTGATGTCTCTAATACAGCGCTATCAATAAATTGTACGTTTTGGTTTTCGACAACCATAATATCTGGCATGTTGTGTTCCAAATGGCAATCCGTCTGTATTCAAAAGTCCCACGAGATCTTCACCTTCTTATTTTTGACAACTTTTTCCACTTTATGTTCCCATGACTTTTTGGATACAGGTAAGTCGTATTTTTTACATAATGACCAATGGATTGATTTAGCAACTTGATCATGTCTAGCTTTGTAGTCAGTTTGCACAATTTTACTGTGCTCACATATTAAGTTAGAAACAGTTTCAATTTTATCATTGGGAAGTCAGCAGTTTGGATTGTCAGTGGATTTTTATAATTTCGCTTTCATGGCATTATTTTGTAGTGCTTGTTCTTGAGTAGCAAGTATTAAATCTTTCATTTCTTTCTTGATGGTTTCTCTGTAGCCATGCCCATGTCAAATTATTATCACATTTTCCTTCAATGTTTTTCAAGTGCTGTTCGTGCAGAGCTTTGGTTTTCCATCCATTTAACATCACCCAGCTGTTTTTCCTTGTATTCTGCCTTTGTTTCTGTTGTTTTATAATGTTCTCCATTTTCACAGCCTGCAGCAATTTTTCTGCACAATCATTCCAACTTTGTTTTTCTTCTTCTACAGTTTGATGGATTTGCAATAGCCCTATTCTTCTTGGCAGATATAACCTGTCAATGTCACTTCATAGATGTAAAGCGTGGTACATATTCAAAAGTTTATGAATTTCCTGGTCCTGGTTTTCCAGTTATTTCAAGACCATTCTGGTCAAGTGAATCTTCCAAATGCAGAGATAATGTAAAAGGACAAGTGATATACTTGGGAGCATACATAAGATACATTTAGTCCTTGACTGATTATCACAATTGAGCTGAAATTTCTGTTGTTAAGGGAGACATTTGTTAAGTGAGTTTTATCCCATTTTACAATCTTTCTTGCCTCAGTTGCTAAGTGAATCACTGCAGCTTATAAGTTTGAAGCCCTGTTGTTGAGTGAATCTGGCTTTACCATTGACTTTGCTTGTCAGAAAGTCAAAAAAGGGGATCGTACAACTTTATGACACAGCAACAGTCATAAATATGAAACAATTGCCAAGCATCTGAATTTTGATTACATGATCATGAGAATGCTGCAAAGGTCATAACTGTGAAAAACAGTCACAAGTCTTTTCTCAATGCCACTGTAACTTTGAATGGTCGCTAAATGAACTGTTATAAATCAAGGACTACCTGCATTTGCTTGCAAACAGTGGTCAGGGTAGACAGTATTAGATCTAAAATTCCCTTTCCCCAAAAAAATTATTTAATTTCTAGGATAAGGGAGGTAGGGCAGATAAAAGGGACTTGTGTTCTGCACAGTTATTAATAATGGATTAATGATACAAATGTCAAGCTTCAAAATGTGATTTTCTGTTGCAATAGGCATCACTTCTCAGCTGAACTAGAGGGGGGGGGGAAGGAAGGGGGAGATGGAATGTAGGCTCCATACATCAGGAAGACAGCCCTGAGAACCAAAGACACTTCAACAGAAGTTTGCCAGAATCAAAGACTTTCTCACAACAATATCATGAAACACAATTGGGCAATGTCACTTGGTCTAATAGGGGGAGGAAGAATCTCTCCTTTAATTATGTGGGTTTGCATGGGAATTAGTCAGCAGTGAGATTCTGCCCGTTTAACAACCAGGTGAGTGATTTAGTAGCTGGAGAATTATAGCCAGGCCCTACAATCTGATTTTCCAATGGAAACAGATGGTATTCCCTACTATGACTCTGACCCAAAAGCATTAATCACAAATCTCTGAGTGATCTCTTAAAACCAACTCATAATTAATAAAAGAGGCCACTACCTATACTGTTGCCGTGGTCTTGGGAATTCTATGATATCAGGAATCATGGTAAAATGATGTCACAGCAGTGGCATTATCCTGCAGCCTTCATATGGAATATCCTGTGGTTGCTTGGTAACCACACAGAATCACTTCAATTGTTGGCTGCAATATTCCAAGGCATCCTTCACTTGGGTAAAATGAGCAAGAGGATATGGGTATCATGAGATGTGTTGCCCCCTCTGCGACCCAAATTTTCCTGCTGGGAATTCTATTGGTGTGTTTTGAAAGGTTGGACGGATTCATATTTCTATGCCCAGCCTCCAACATTAATTGTAGAAGGAATGCCAATTCTCCCAATTATGACAATGTGCATATTCCGGAGACAATTGGTAATTCTATTAAATTTCTTAAATTATCAATTTTAAAATTATGGAGTAGATTAACTCAATCAAATCCTCATGAATATTTGCATGAAATGGGATCTCATGAAAAACTGCTGAAAAAACTATACAAATCATCCAATGTCCTACAAGTGGCACCCAAAGCAAAAATAACCAGAAACAAAGGGACACAAACGTTGGAAATCCAAAAGGATTTAACTACAGAAATTTTGGAAGTTTCTGGTGACATACGCCTGAAGCCTAAAAGCTATTTACAAGGGTTCAAGAACCATCAGAATATGATACAGAGAGATCATTGGCTTCAAATAAGAAAAAGCAAAGGGAAAATTCATGAGTTGGAGATTCAAAAGAAAGCCCCTACAGACATTTCAGATGCTCACGTGGTTAAAAGCGGGCCGAAGGTGACTCTCAAAGAAAAAATAAAAGAAAACAAAGACAAAACTCATGAGTTGCTGATTCAAAAGGAAGCCCCTATAGAAATTTCACAACCTCTGAATGTTAACAGGTGGCCGAAGGCGACTTTTGAAGAAAAAATTAGAGGGAAAAAAGACAAAACTCACGAGTCGGAGATTCAAAAGCAAGTGCCTACAGAAATTTCAGAAGAACTGAAAGAGAAGCAGTGGCTGAAGGTGAGTCTCACAGTAAAAATCACAGGAAATAGAGAGAAAACCCACGTGTTCGGGATTCAAAAGGAAGCACCTACAAAAATGTCAGACTCTCTGAAAATTAAGAGGTGGCCGAACGTGACACTCAAAGAAATAATAAGAGAAAATAAAGGGAAAACTGATGAGTTGAAGACTCAAAAGGAAATGGCTACAGATATTTCAGAAGCTCTTAAGGTTATAAGGTGGCCGAAGGTGACACTCAAAGAAAAAATAAGAGAAAACACAGAGAAAACTCATCAGTTGGAGATGCAAAACGAAGCACCAAGAGACAGTTCAGAAACTTTAAGTGAAATAAAGTTGAAGACCAAAAACCCTGTTAAAAGGTTAAAGTGGCACCAAAGAAAAATACAGGAAGATCTTGAGGTTGGGAGAAATGAAAGGGAAAAAACAGGGAAGCCTGTAGCACTACCAGATACTCAGCGGGTTTCTTCCCTTAAGAGGCTTGCTCAAACATCAGTTCACTCCTTACACAAGCGCTCCATTTTACATCTTCCAACTCAGCTGCCTCCTTTGACTTATTCTGTTGTAGTGCATGATAGTGGTGAGGAACAGCCTGGTAAAGTGGTCTTTGTTCTTAAATCTAGAAAGAGATCAGAGAGGCCCAGCCATGTAAAGAACATTGGAATCAGTGAACAGGCAAAAGAGACAAATACTCACAATGAACAAATTGCAGAGAAACGGTTGGAGAAGCAACTTAAGTCTCAGGAATCAAGAAAGAAAAAGCTTTTCAGGCACTTAATAATTAGAGGAAGCAACTCTAAAATTACTACTGAGGAGTCTGCAATTTTGAAGAAACTGTTGCCTGGTGGGCCATATTGGAAGCATCATGGACACTACACCTCTGCTCCCCCTTCATTTGATTTTTTGTCAACCAGTAATAATTTTCTTCTTCGGCGTTATGCCTTTGAATCTGAGTGGAAAAAAACACTGGCAAGTATCTTTCCAAATAAAATTCTCAGGAACATAATTGCCAAGTTTATGCGTGTCCTCAAAATAGACTGCAAAGAGCCCATTACCAAGAAGTCTTGTCCTGAACTCATCCATAAAATGAGTCGTTTCCTGATAAAATTCACTACATCAGCAGACATGGAGAGGTTATCTGTTCTGAAGACTTTGCCTGCTAGAAATGAAAACAATATTCCTTCAGCAAGCTCCAGAAAAATGGAGAAGCCTCCTCATAAGGTAAAAGCAGCCTAGTTAGGTAGTCCTAACAAGGACACTCATAGGAGTCTTGCCAAGACTTGGTTACCTAGAAGTGCCTCTTTTTTTTCCCAGAGACCAAATTGTTGTAAATTATTTGCACATTCATTTCTGTAAAAGTAGTTACTGATTTAGAGTAAAAGCCCTTTTAGATTGCTTATTGTAAACACCATTTCCCTGTATGATTCCCATGTCCGCACTACTCAAGCAAAAGCGACATCTAAGAACTTTACATAAACTTTACATTTATGTAAAGTTCTTAGAGATGCCAACCAGAATCTGGGGAGAGTGGCATATAGCACAAGAGTAAGTAATTGAAACCTGAAAACAAAGAAAAACAGAATTAAATCAGAGACTTCAGATGAAATGATACGGTTTTAAGAAAACTGGATTAATAGAATGATTGTTGCTTTTAGAGGGTAAGTGGACCCAAATACACTTTTCCCCCCTGGGGAAGGGAGCTTTTCATGGATTGGAAGAACTGCAAGAGTCTGCAATATCTCTTGCGTAAAGATGATAACTGGTCTTTAAAGGAAAAGGATTTACAGAACAATGGCAGAGTCTTTTACACAAGATGATGGACCATTGTCTCTAGAGGGATTTATTAATTTAATTCCTGTTTTTGAATGTTGACACACTATTTTAAAGAGACAGAATTGATACTGCAATAAATATCTATAAAGATTTTACTTTAATAGTAAATTTGGCAAAAGTTTCATAAACAGTAGATGGAAATGAAACTTTGACAATAATATACAGTTCATATCTATATTCAAACAATAATAAATAAGATCAACTTTAATTGAGATTTTTTGTAATAATCCATACACAGCATTGCACATAAAGAAATAATCATTGCTTGTTTACCTAATTCCTGGCTATTTTTTAAAAATACTTTTTACCAAGACACATATGCTTTCTCCCATGTCCTAACAGCAATAATAGTATGTTTGGTCAGTGGTTGATGAAGATTTTGTTAACGTTTTGTAAACTTATTTTTTATAAAATATATGATTTGCTTTCTTTAATAATTTCAAAGTGAGTTTATTATGGGCTTGCATTTATAAGATTCTGCCAATGGGGTTTTTTTCTGATATAATCTAATGGGTATTTTGTCAGGTTTTGTGGGGATAATAGATGCTTTGGCATTCAGACTTCAGAGTCTTCCATCTGTCTGGTATTCAGCAAAGAAAGTAGGTAGGGAAAAGTGGCCAAGGAAAATTACAAGATTGCTTGGAGGGCAACAAAAGATCTGAAACTTGCCTTTGTCTTGCCTTGAGTTTATCATGAATTGGTAAGGGCCTCTGGTATGGCAAAGTATAAATCAATAATAAACCAGGATTCTAAGTTTAAGGTAATAAAACTTGCTTAAAAACATATTATGGATTAGTAAACTAACTTCAAGAAATGGGTTTAGATTATAGGTGTTGCTAAATTTTTATAGGTGTGGTGACATGGGTTAAGACATTCAAATTAAGCAAATTCTAGCTTAACATTATCTGAGAACTAAGCTGTTACAGAACAGTCCGATACATACTGATGAGTACAAGTTGCCTTTTATATCACTAGACAGGATGAAGAAAAATTGCAATACGTGAAAACCTATCTTCCATTTTGCTTCTCTTTGTTTAACCTTGCAGATAGCAAAGCAGAGAATCCTACAAAGAATTGGCAGGAATGGCAAACTTATTTACATCCTATTGGCTCTTTCAGTGACAATGTTTATCATGATTATTATTATTGCAGTTCTCTTTAAAATTAAGGTAAGCTAAAATATTTTACTAGAGATCCTTATATTCATTTATTAACCCACTGTACCTCAAAGCCCAGTAATGAAAAAGTAAACTTTTCCAACTCTCAATATATTGCTTTTGTGAAGAACTAGCATTTCCTTAGTGTTTAAGGGAGATCACATTACTGCAGCAGGGTTTAATATAATATATTCAACCTAAAAGAGCCAGAGCAGATGCGACAATATAGCAAAATCATAAGAAAGGATGGGGCTGTTTTTGCAAAAGTATTGGTGAGGGGATGAAATAGAGATAACTAAATGGATGTATAGAGTTGGAGTCATTCCACCCCCAAGTCCGATAGGGAACAGCTGGCTGGTAGGCTTGATTTGGTCCATAAGACCTTCTTACGAGACTTATCAAACCATGTTGGAGACCGCAGATCTTTTTATACACAGAAGATGGAGAAAAAGAAGAGTTTCTTATTGAGAAACAGAAAAAAAGACATTGTCCTCTAGCCAGTCATTGATTCTTTTTCCTCGCCGTGTAAAATCTTTACATTTATGTCTCACAATCACGCCTCTCTTTTTGGATTAAACAGATCTATTCTCATCAAACTGCCAAAGGAATGGAAGGGACCCCTCTGGAAAAATGGTAACTCTGGCCTGGAGATATTTAATTATTTGCAATATTCTGCTCTGAAAATCCTCCTTATGAGGACCAATCTCAAGATTGTTTGGAACCTGTGATTTTCACTTTTAGAAAGCAAGTTTTAGTGCGTAGGAGGCTGCAAGCAAAAGTTGAAAACATTGAGAACGTTGCTGAATAATCTGCTTTTTCCTGGCTGAATTTGTATGTATAGCATTGATTTCCTGTTACACTCCGCAACTGGTGGTGTTTCCCTCTCATTTATTTATTTAATAAATGAGATTAAAAATTAATTAAATTTTTATACCGCCCCCTCTCCTGCAATGGGACTCAGGGCGATGTACAGCCAAAATAAAACCACACAATAAATAGAATTTAAAATAGATTTAAAAAGAATTAAATTAGTGGCTGAAAGAACACAATAAAACAAGATAAAAAAGTTAAAATTACCAGAAAATTTAAAAATTTAAAACCCTAGTGACTGATACTAGGCCAGACCGGCCTATTGGAAGAGGTGGGTCTTTAGTGCGCGCTGGAAGGTTTGCAGGTCAGTAATCTTGGCAACTTTAAACTATTTTCAGTACTGAACGAACATTACATTTGAGATTGCCAGGTGGGCATGTATACTAACAAAGCCAAAAATGTAAAGGCCCAAAGAGATACAGGGTTGCTTGCAATGTGCAGTCTTAATCTTTGGAGACAATTGCAGGTGTGTCTTTCAGCATAAGAGGCAATTAAGCCTTCTACTGCCTGCACACTACTTGTACCTGCACAGAAGAGTCTCGTGACTGAAAAGGCCTTTTGAATCCGTTTTGAGAAATGGGAATAGATACTTTTCATTTATATGATAAGACTTTGTATATCTTCCGAAGAAATGTATGCCATATTTTGTTTGCACATTGCCAAAGGGTTGTATCCAGGTTAAGATCTCACTATTTTTCTTTTTAATTGTTTGTTTAAGGACACTTCTGGATAAGATGGAGAAAGGTACGCTTGAAAAACAGGTCTGTAAATGCAGAAGCAACCACTGGTGATCTGCTACTTAGTTCTCTTATTGGATCTGAAAAGCATGGCCCCACATTTCCAAAAGTATTACAGATTGTGGCTTAAGAAAGCCTGAATTACTGAGTCTTAATAATAATAATACATATTAAATATGCCAAGATGCCGAGTTTTAAAAATTTTGCAAGCTCCCTGGAATCACTTAGAATCACTTGGAAGCATATTAAATTCAATGAGGCTTACTTTTGAGTACATAGGATTAGGATTGGTTTGCAAGTGTTTAACATAGGTTGGCTCTTACTAGAAAACTGATGTCTAGAGCCATCTGTTTTACTCTCTGTAAATGTAACTTCCTGTTTAAAATTACCCGTTTTAAAGTCATCTGAGGCATCACTCCATGTCGACAGTAGTGTGGATAAAGATGGCAGCTTCCCAGCTGTTCCTCCTGAATCTTTCAGTTTCCCCCGCTTCTTACCATTTCTTCTGGATCCTGTGTAAGACAATCAGTTGCCTTCAGGAACAGGAGGCACCCTTATTTTCTGCTCATGTAGAAGTATTTTTATTTGTTTGTTTGTTTGTTTATTTGATTTGTCAATCACTTACAAAATAATAGGTATAAAGATAAACATAGTTATGAATAGAAGAAATGAGTACATATAAGAAAAATAAAAGAAACAATAGGACAGGGAGGGTAGGCACTTTGGTGTGCTTATGCACGCCCCCTACAGACTTCTTAGCAAAGGGGTGAGGTCAATAGTAGAAAGTCTAAGGTTAAAGTTTTTGGGATTTGAGGAAGTAATTCAGAACCACTGTAGCTTCTCTGTGTAGAATGAGAAGAAGACCGTTGTAATAGCCAGTGGTCTTGAACCCAGCCTGTCCTACACCTGGATGACTGACAATTCCAAATATCCAAATATATGCTATAGTATTTAGAAAAAAAAACAGTATTTTGAATTATGTTGATAGACATTTTATGTCATACTGCAATTTATTAATTTATTTGATTTGTCAATCGCTTACAAAATAATAGGTATAAGTATAAACATGAGTAAGAATACAGAAAATAGGTACGATTAAATGGGAACAGTGACGGGAGGCACGATGGTACACTTATGCACTTCCCACATTGTGCCAAACAGTGGATGAACAGAACATTATTTCTGGAATTTATCACAATGGCTGGATTCACAAAACTTGAAAGGAAAATATGACTTGTTTGTAACTTAATGTGTGAAGTGTCAAGTGAGCAAACCACAGTGTTATGTATTTTGTGTATTTGTCTATTATTCCTGTGGGATTTTTTTCAGAAGAAAAATTTTGCTACCACCAGTTGTGACTTATTAAATATACCAAGATTAACAAACATGGTTTGTGGAGGTTTTGTATACTTTTCCAGCTCTTTCAACCCATTAACTTGAGAAATTGCATGCATGAAGGAAAGCTGGTCTTTTGAAAAGATCCCATGGGAATAATAGTGATGCACACAACTCACCTAAACCAAAGTTGTATCATTCAAATGAATTGATAAAAGCCTCATTCCCAAACAACATTTAAGGCATACATCTATTTCATAGATCATAATTAAACCAAATTAAATAACATATATTAAGCCCAAAACCATTTGCAAAGTTTGAGAATGCTAGGACTTGGGGAATATTTTTAAATACAGCTAGTAACTACTAAGGTTACTGGCTACTAACATAAATTGGCAGAAGTACAAAATATGTTCCAGGATTATCTAACATAAAGATAAAACTGGTGTTTGTCTATTGAATAAAGGATAAAACTGGTGTTTGTCTAATTAGAAATTATCAATTGCTCTAATTTGCTAGCCGTGTATTCCTTCAGCTAGATCTTCCATTCCAGTAACTGAAATTTGAATTTGAGATACAAATAAAATGATAATGCAATGTGAAAATTAAAATCTCAGGCTGAAATTTTATGACTATTTTTAATATCCTTTCCTCAGACATCAGAATTTGAAAAGCCTCTTTGGTTTAAAGATATGTATCAACCTATAGATAAAGTAAAGGAAAAAGACATGATTGACAAATTACATGATGAGTCTTCAGAAGAGGCCCTAGAAGAGGAAAACATATACACTTGGGCTAGCGCAAGGTACTGTTTCTTCTCTTTCTCTTCTCTTTATTTTTCCTTTCCATTTCTTCCCTTCTCTTCCCTCTTTTTTTCCTTGGCACATATTTTTTTAAAAAACACCTGAAAAAATATGATGATCATGATGCATTCAGTCATGTCCACTCTTGTTGATTCTATGGGCCAGGCTTTTCCACATCTTCTGATCTTTTCTACTCTGGCTAATGTCAGATTTGATGCTGTCCAGCCACCATGTTCTTTGATGTCTTGGCATCCTTTTAACCGCTTTTACATTTTTACACTTCCAATATATATTTGCTGTCTCCAGTAAATTTCCCTGCATGGCATGGCCGAAGTAAAATTACAGAGGGAATAGTCCATTTGCGAGTTAGAGGACATTTTAATTTTTTTCATTACAAAATTCTTTGGACCTATTTGAATTATCCAAATCTATATTACCGCAATGCACTTTACATGGAGCTGTCTTTGAAGATCACTTAAAGTGCCCTTGAAGGCAACTCAGATGTTACAATTGGTCCATAAAGCAGTAGCGCATGCACTATTGGTTGTTCCTATGTTTTCCCTGATACCCCTCTGGTGTGTGAGCTGTGTTGTCTTCCAGCTTCCTTCTGGATATAATTCAAGATGCTGGTTGTCACTTTTAAATCCTTACATGGCAGGGAACAAGATTTTTACGGGGTCCCTTCTTTCTAATACTCAAATAGGATAGGTATGTTCCAGGTGCCTTCCCTGAAGTCTTGCCCTCTAGTGGAAGCTTGGAAGTGTGCCTTTTCCTGTGGCTATCCCTACCTTATGGAATAATCTCTCTCAAATGATTCAGCAAGCCCTCACTCTTTTAGCCTTTTGGAAGGCTGTCAGTACCTGTGCTGTTACCCAGGTTCAGGGATGGAAAAAGAATATCTGAAACTGATGGTAGTACATCCCAAGGGGATGACTGAGAAGACTGGTTTTTGTTTTCATTTTATGGTCTTGTTTTACTGTCTTATTTTACTATGAGCCATCCAGAATTATGGGCAGCCAGGCAAGTATTCTAAATAAATAAATTGAATGGAGGTAAAAGTGTGGCATTTTACAGAAATGCTTGCATTCTTCTTCCATTGAAAAAAGCCACAACAACTCTGCAAAAATGAATAATATGTGAAACTGTAGAGGTTGCCCTTGCAGACTAGAAATTTGGATGTTCTATTCACATACTGCTTCTGTAGTTTGCTGGGGATACTAATTTGCTTTTTTGGCTATGGCTGTTTTCTCTGAACATGGGTAGAGGAAATTATGTAATATTGTTTAGAAAATAAGTTTCAAATACAAGAGTTGTACATGAAGAATAAAACATTAAAGTTGCAAAAAAACGCTCTACCTTAGTACAACAAACTCTGTAATTTCTGTTTTTCTTTATTTATCAGACCTCCACAAATCCATGAGTTTCTTCCTGTGAAAAATATGTAAGTATTTACATGTGCTACAAAAGGCTTACTAATATTGTTTTCCTGTTTAAACTTTCAAGCATGACAGCAAACCTTCTGCATTTTTGTTGAGGTGAAGTTATTAGAAGTTCTTAGAGTGTTGTTTCCAACCTAATTGAGTAATTGAGCAGAGTTAAAGATATTGTAAGAATAAATTATGATACTGTTGGAAGAATTATCCTGGGTTCAGTTCCAAGTGGGGAAAAAGACATTAAAAACATGTAGGCTGTTTGGAAAAATGGTTTAATGGTGGATAGGACCACATGGCTTGGAGCTCCAAAGTGAAAATCACACGCTTCAAGATGTTGGGTGAAGGAAAAAAAGGAAGGATATCCTGAGAGTATCTGGGTTTTATACCCTCTGTTGGGATTTGAATTTGAGCTTGTATTCTGATTGGTTTGTCAGACTGTCATGGGGCCATGCAGGGACAACTCTGTAGGCTGTCCTGAGTCCCAGACTTGGGTGAGCCTTGCTGGATGATGATGGAGTGAAAGGGCTTTGGGCAATTCCTATTATAGCTCTACCTGGAGTAGACCTTAGTTATGTAAAATAGGCTGGCCCAGGCCAGAGTAATGGTCCATTAGCAAAGGTGGGGAGGGGCTGAGTTTCTGCCTCTTTGAGTTTCTACTTTTTTTAGGGGACATATTCTGCATTTTTAATATTTCCTAGGATATTTCAGTTTTCTAGGAGAGGGATGGGTGCTAACTTCCTACACTACTTCATTGAATTTTGTAATTTTGAATATATTAGGTATTTTATACTATGTATATAAGGGCTTACCCCAGGCAATAAAGTATTTTATTTTCAAATGTAGCTACATTTTCCTCGTATTTTAGCAAGTATAAAATTAAATTAACATTTTAGAAACAGCCACAATTGATAGAGATCCAGTTTGGTGCTGTGGTTTAGGCACCAGAAAAGAAACCAAGAGATGGTGATTTCTTGTCTCACTTTGGACATTATGCCAGCTGAGTGACCTTTTATCAGTCACTCTTGGAAGGAGGGAATGGCAAACCACTAAAAAAACTGCAGGGACGAGTCCAGGCCATTCTCAGGAGTAAGCATCAATATGAAGACATTCAGGAAAACAGAGATTGTTAAATCAATAAATCCACCCCAAATATTTATTTAAACCCCCAAAACCTGTTAACCTAGAGCAGCAAGAGTGCAGAACCAATTAAACAAACAGCTGGGTGAACAGATGTGCTTTTTAGTAGTAAAAGCTTTCAGGCTCAGCATCAGTTCTAAAGGAACTGAAATAGAAGGCCTTTATGTTTGGATCAGAAACAAAACCAAAACAAAAAAGACCCTATTCTGTTCAGTGACAAATAACTTTTTCATATTGGCTAAAATGAGCTTGTTATTTTATTGCATCTTCTCCTGGAGGATTGTTAACAGTCTCTATAGTTACTTAGGAATTATGAGCTGTCCCCTTAAGAGAATGCATCATGGTAAATGTAGTTAAAGGTATCCTGGGAAATGTAGTTCATGTCACATGGCCACATCTGTAATCCTGATTGGTCACTAAATTGACCCTCAATGAGTTGGGGGAGTTTCCTCCATTCTTGCCTGGACTCATGAACTCATAGTAACTTCTTTCTATCACTATGAGATGGGTTAGGAGATAACCATCTTTTACCTGCAAGGCAGCTATACAAAGGATTGGTCATTAAAGAAGAACTTCATCACAAATGTGAGTTATGAGGATACCTGATACACCAATAAATGTATTTTGTTATGGATGTTTTGTGGAATTTATCTATCTGCATCTGCACAGCTACAAATCCACCTCTATGCAAGAGACAGAAAAGGAACATTTTTCAGCTAATCCGCTTCTGTTACCAATGCTAGGGAAATATTTGGTTATGTTTTTATTTGTTGGATATATCTTTTTAACCTCTCAAGATGGCATATAGGAGAGTCCCTCCCCATTTTATCCCAGCAGCAACAGTTCTGTGAAGTAGGTTTGTCCCAGGAAGTGACTGGCACCAAATCACTCAGAGGACTCCATGACATTTGTGGAGATTTGAATTTGGGTTCCCGCACAGCTGGTCCAACAGTTTAACCCAGTTATCCTTTCATTCCCACTCTCAACTATGAATTAAGCAGAATGAGGTAAAGCAGAATGAGAATACATAAAATAAACAAATGTATATAAGAATCAAAGGCTTGGGGGGGTGGGGGAGGGAGAAGAGTCTGCTTAGGCATGTAGGAAATACCGGACTTGAGATGCTATGAAGGTGAGTCCCTGGGTGCCCACATGCATTCTCTAACATGCAGGCGACCCCTGGGTTCTGTAGCAAAGCGATCTTTGGATGCTCATGAGCAATTACATGATCATTTCTCCCTTCAAAGAAAATGTGAAATGCTGGGTTGACACAAAGAAACAAAAGAGCACAACTTTGATTTTTATAAACCCATTCAAAAATGGATTAATCTCTGTTCCCGTTTTGTCTTCTAGGGACCTAATGCCACCACTAGCACCACCAACAACTGAAGCTCCAACTCCGGCTACAGCTCCAGCTGAAGTTCCAACCCCTGCTCCAGCTCCTGTTCCAGCTCCTGCTCCCACGCCTGCTCCAGAGCCTGCTCCCACTCCAGAGCCTGTTAAAAAGGCCAGTTCAAAGAAACTGTGAGTATCTGTAGCATTATATGTGTGTGATATTATTTATTTACTTGAAGATACATCTATCTATAGATTCTAATTCATTGAATTTATGAAAGAGCCGTGGTGGCGTAGTGGTTAGAATGTGGTACTTCAGGCTAACTCACTGCTCACTGCCAGAGTTCGCGCCTGACTGGCTCCAGATTGACTTTGTCTTCCATCCTACTGATGTCAGTAAAATGAAGGCTCAGATTGTTGGGAGCAATATACTGACTCTATAAACTGCTTAGAGAAAACTGTAAAACACTATGAAGCTGTATATAAATCTTAGAACCACTGAATTTATAAATCATATTTATATTAAATGCTTGTGCTTTGTAATTGCTATACTAAGAGAGGGCTCTTAAAATTCCTAGTCCTAATCTATAGGCAAGCAAAATGGATAAAATGATATTATGTTTTATTTGTTGAGAATACAATTCTCCAATAGATTTATCTACAGCACTCAATCACAGAAGCCTTTAAGACACGTGGATCAGTGGTGGGATTCAATATTTTTTACTACCGGTTCCGTGGCTTGGTGGGCGTGGCAGGGGAAGCATACTGTAAAATCTCCAGTTACAGATGATATTTGCCGGTTCTCTGAACAACTCAAAATTTCTGCTACTGGTTCTCCAGAACTGGTCAGAACCTGCTGAATACCACCTCTGATGTGGATGTCAACTCTCAGAATTCCCTAGCAATGCTTAATATTAACGTCTTAAAGTTCCTGCGGTTGAGAAAAAGCAGTCTAAAACTTTGGAAACAAATGAGCCATCACCCTTTCCATCCTGGGAGGGAGACAATCTTAGCCACATAAGATTTCATTTCTGTTCTGTTAAAAGATCTTTCTGTTCTTTGTCAGGAATGAAACAGAGACGCCCATTAGTGAAACTTCTCCAGTCATTGAGTGAGTAGTACAGTCTGTCAAGGGCTGTTCTTTAACTTAGAACTTACTTTTCCCTAAAATATTTTCTTTTTAACTTCTATTCTGCTAAAACTTTTGTCTCTTCTTTGTCAGGTCTGAAAAAGAGACTAGTGAAACCTCTCCAAACCCTGAGTGAGTACTACAATCTGTCAAGGATTGTTCTTTAATTTAGAACTTTTTCTCCAAGATACTTCTACATGAGGCATTTGTTTAAAACAACATCTAATTTATACTATAACTGCTACATTATATGTGTGTGATATTATTTATTTACTTGAAGATACATCTACCTATAGATTCTAATTCATTGAATTTATGAAAGATTCGTGGTGGCGTAGTGGTTAGAATGCAGTACTTCAGGCTAACTCACTGCTCACTGCCAGGAGTTCGCGCCTGACTGGCTCCAGATTGACTTTGTCTTCCATCCTACTGATGTCAGTAAAATGGGGGCTCAGATTATTGGGAGCAATATACTGACTCTATAAACTGCTTAGAGAAAACTGTAAAACACTATGAAGCTGTATATAAGTCTTAGAAACACTGAATTTATAAATCATATTTATATTAAATGCTTGTGCTTTGTAATTGCTATACTAAGAGAGGGCTCTTAAAATTCCTAGTCCTAATCTTATAGGCAAGCAAAATGGATAAAATGATATTTTGTTTTATTTGTTGAGAATACAATTCTCCAATAGATTTATCTACAGCAGAGTTTCTCAATCACAGAAGCCTTTAAGACACGTGGATCAGTGGTGGGATTCATTTTTTTTACTACCAGTTCCGTGGGTGTGGCTTGGTGGGCGTGGCAGGGGAAGCATACTGTAAAATCTCCAGTTACAGATGATATTTGCCGGTTCTCTGAACAACTCAAAATTTCTGCTACTGGTTCTCCAGAACTGGTCAGAACTTGCAGAATACCACCTCTGATGTGGATGTTAACTCTCAGAATTCCCTAGCAATACTTAATATTAACGTCTTAAAGTTCCTGCGGTTGAGAAAAAGCAGTCTAAAACTTTGGAAACAAATGAGCCATCACCCTTTCCATCCTGGGAAGGAGACAATCTTAGCCACATAAGATTTCTTTTCTGTTCTGTTAAAAGATCTTTCTGTTCTTTGTCAGGAATGAAACAGAGACGCCCATTAGTGAAACTTCTCCAGTCATTGAGTGAGTAGTACAGTCTGTCAAGGGCTGTTCTTTAACTTAGAACTTACTTTTCCCTAAAATATTTTCTTTTTAACTTCTATTCTGCTAAAACTTTTGTCTCTTCTTTGTAAGGTCTGAAAAAGAGACTAGTGAAACCTCTCCAAACCCTGAGTGAGTACTACAATCTGTCAAGGATTGTTCTTTAATTTAGAACTTTTTCTCCAAGATACTTCTACATGAGGCATTTGTTTAAAACAACATCTAATTTATACTGTAACTGCTACAGTTTCATTATTATTAAAATTAACAATTCTACATACCCAAAACCTTTGCATATACAAACTAAATATAAAATGCACTGCCTACAGAATTTTAATATCCTAATTTCTCCTGTAATGTAAGCATAAAATCATTGCAAAAATTAAGGGTCCATTTTTAGTAGCTGAAATATTTCAGATTCCAAGAGCATTTTAAGTTAAAAATTCAGATCAGGAGAACCAGAACTAGGATACAGAGGATGCCTCTTAATTCTAATAAATCACTAACTTGGTTAAAAATACAAGGCAAAAATTGGCATGCTTCCCAGATCACCTTTCTTCACAAACCCAAATGAGAGTTCCTAGCGGAGTGCAGGAAATCCCCGAAATAATTTGCTGCCGAAATTCAGGAAGCAGAGAACGCCTTCCGGTCAACAAGTCTTAATTAATTTTGATGCCTGTTCAGGAAGATTTTATGAAATCCTCTCACTCTCTTTAGCTGTAAGTGAATTGAGTTAATGATACTACAAAAGTGATTTGTTTGCTGACAAAATGGAGGATTGGAGAAATGCCTTGCACAATGCTTGTGATGCTGGGCACAAAAGAGGATTGAGTTCTTCTGCCACTAATTCATTTACCTGCAAAGTGTGTTCCAACTTGTCTTGGGACTTGGATAAGAAGGCTTAAATATGAAGTTGGCTTTCCTCCAAACCCAACAGAAGAGACCAACTGTGAGATTAAAGACATCTTTTTGCAAGTCTAAAGGCAGTAGTATTTGAAAAGAAAGGACTAAAATGGTAGATCCAGTGCATGGAGGACCCGTACAAAAAGCAAACTTACATACAAGTGTCTATTGTACAAGTGCTGCTATAATACACTCACTACACCACTGCTCTATGAACTGCACTGGTTGCTGCTTTGCTTGGGGATGCCGTTCAGAGTATTATTTATTACCCTTAAAGACCTACATGGCATAGATCCAGGTTACTTGAGAAACAGTCTCACTTCAATGAGGCCTGCCCATCCCACCCATGCCAGCAGAAGAGGCAAGCTGCAGACCCCATCAGCCAAGGAATTTTGGGTGGTAAAGTCCAGGAGAAGTACCACCTGTGGTGTGGTTTCTCCCCCTTGGACCATCTTAGCTCCTGAGATGAGATCAGTTGCCACCTTTCTGACCTTCCATAAGGACCTGGAGAGCTGGCTCTGGCTGGTGGCTAGGGGGCCCCAACAGGAGAGCATCTCACTGGAGGTGGTTGATGGATTAAGAGACAATCCCACATCTCTCCAGCTGTACATCTGCCTCCCTTCCTCCACATCTTTTATCTTTTAGTTATCATTTATTTATCAACTTTGTCTTTGATTATGACCATTTTTAACATCTCAAAAATATTTATCTTTCAATGCTGTAATCCTCCCAGGATCACTTTAAAACAACATGGGTGGCAATTAAATTGAATAAACAAACAAATCAATGATTAGGCCAAGCTGGCCAGGGAATAAGAAAATATCCAACTGCTGCCAGAGCAATATTAATTTCGGCTTTTAATTTCTTTATCAGTACTTCAGAAACAGATGAAGGCATTTCAAAGAAAACGTAAGTAGCTGCAGTGTGCAAATCAGATTTATATCTCTTTTAAGAATTTCTAAAGTGGTTCAGAATGCATCTTCTGATCCACAATTATAGGATACTTCATGTCTAAGACATCTCATAACTTGATTATTTCATTCTGCAATAGTAGAAAGAAGTTCTAGTAGGAAATAGGAAAAGGAAGGAAAAAAACTAGAAAAGAGCAAAAGCAACCTTCATATAAAAAGATAGGCAATTTCGGAAAGAGCAGTGAACATTTTTGACCACATTAAATGGAAGTTTTAAAGTTCGTGGCAAAGATTAAAGAACTGAGACAATATTTGTGTTTTCTTTAAGTTAGACCATAGCACTTATTAAGTTAGACAATACAAAGAAAAGGAACATTTTTTGTATGTGAAAAATTAGACAAACTTCTCAGACAAAATATAAGCCCTTTCTGAACAATCTAGTCTAGCAGCACTGCAATTCAAGGAGAGAATATAAGAATTTGCACATGAATACCTGACATTCCAGATTTTCTTAATATATCTAGTTCAGGGGATATATGTTAAATTACATAATGATGTTTTGATATTAGCTTGGCTTAACAGAATCTGGAAATGCAGATTTAGAAGTCAGTTGCTGCTTTCTAGTGAAGAAGCTAGTATCTTGCAACAGATTTAGCAAAAGCAATACTGCTTAGATTTCTATATCACCCCATAATGCTTTCGAGCGGTCTCTGAACTGTTTGTAGTGTCAGAATAACACCTCCAACAATATGGGGGCAATATTGTTGGGGACCTTGGAAGGATGGAACGATGAGTCAACCTTCAGCTGCTCAGGATGTAACTCCTGGCTGTGATCAGAATTTTCCTGCAATACTGCTTCCTACTAATTAGTCGTATTACTGAGGAAAGAAAGATACTGCACAGTGCGGAATGAGGCTGAGTTGGCAAACTAGAGAAAAAGATACCAGGGCTGTTGAGAAAAGATAAGAAGTGAAAAACAACAAATAAATAGAAACTCAAAGAACTCATTAAAATATCTCAGTATGTAATATAGTATTATGTTCTACCTGTTACAGTTATTGGTTTGACACAAAAATACACATCCTGATCTTTATAAATAGTTCACAGATAAATCCCTGGGAATATAGTGTGTTTTATTTCTAAGTAACTTTACAATTGGATGCCCGAGCAAGAATCCTTCCAAACACAGGTTTATTAGGAATAAACATTACTCTTTTTTTTATTTGCATTCATTTATTCTTTAGACAGAAACTTGTTTGCTGGGGCATAGAAACAGTCATTTATTTCATGGATTTATTATTTATTAATTTTTTACAGCCGCCCACTCTAATATAGATAGTTCCAGGCGGCTTACAACATTTATTAATCAATTTCATTCAACTTTGTCAAGAAAAAGAAGCTGGAGCATAGTAGTTCTTTCCCCAGTCTTGTGGGAAGGCCAGTGTGAAACCTCTGGAAGCTTGTTTTATTGCTCACTTTAGGGCTTCGCTTATCTCTTATCCTATCCCTATCATAGATAGAAAGTGATGCTGCCAGACTAAAATTAGCTGTTATGAGAAGATTTTATGAGTGGTTATTGAGCCCTCTTCTCTTAGCAAAGTGGGCTAGAGTTGTTGAAATTGCTTCTCATCCTGTGTTCAGTGTGTCAGAATACTCTTAGAACAGCTCCTAGAATTATTGATATTCTCAGGATCTCTTAGCAATCATATTTCAACTGGGCTCACTTGAGCTACTAGGTCAAAATGTGGTTGGCTAATTTATGGATCCATGTTGTTGGATCCATAAACTATATTGTTGTTCCCACCCAGGAAACTGAGCTAATTCAATAAATTAAGTTCACTTCCCATGAGGCAGTGTGTTGTACCAACAAAGCTCTTGGCAAGATAGACACCAGTAGGAAAAGCAAAAGTGACAACAGTGCTGATTCTCTGCTTCTTAGCAGCAACATGTCTGTTCTACTTTCTAGAATATGTAGTTTTGTAAACACATTGTAATACCATCTTTTATTCCTTTTATATCTACAGAAGTTCAGAAGAGGAATCGGAAGAGGAAGACTAATCATACTTTGCATATAAGTTGTATATTAATTAAAGCACTGTTTATTATTAAATATATTGTTTGACTTGAACCTTGTTGTTGTTATCCTTATGCCGAGGCTTAAAAACATTTCAGAATAGCTATTCTCCCATCTGCAGCAATCGTGTTGAGCTAAAATTCTTATTACTCATGGACCCAGTGGCTACCAATGATAAAATCTATAGGTTTCCTGGTGCCAGAATAATGTTTTAGAAATGTGTAGAACATTCATATGACATTTATGTAGTGGCAGGATTACCCTTACATGTAAGTATTCATTTATTTATTTATTGCATCTCTATAAAATCTTCAACAATATTTTCAGATTCCCAAATAACGTATCAGATCTTTTTATATCTGTAATTAAAACTATGACTATAAACTGCTACATAAAAAGTAGCAGGAAGTGAAATAATACTCAGATGTTACATTTGCAGTTCAAAATAAAAATGTTACATATTAAAAAAGACTGGGGAATAAAACAATACTCATTTGATAGCAAAATAACAAAATTAGCGGAATAAGACTACTCTCCTTTTTCAGTGAAAACTTTCTATTTTCCTCACTTCATATGTCAGAATCCTTTGATAAAGCTTTTGTAGGATCACCCCCCCACACACATCTCCCCTTCATTCCCGTCCCCAATCACAAAAAATTACCTGAAATCAAAAAAAGAAACACAGAAGCTGCTGATCTTCTTCCCTACAGCTGTTATTTGCTGCTTTCTTATTTCCAGTGTTTCCTTGGTCTTCCTTGTTTCTAAATGGCATTTTTGATTAGGTATTCTTTGGTCTTCTTGTTCTTCGGCTTCTTTACTTTCATCTGTTGTAACTTGCTTGGATCTGATCTCAACTTGCTGGTCTTATTTTCCAATCTAATCTTCCATTTTTTGTGGTGCATTGTTTGGTTTTTTTTTTTTCTTCTTTGTTAATTTTGCATCCCAGGTATTCAGTTTAATTGCAGCTGTGCAGCAGAGAGGGTGCCTGGTTTCGAAATGAAAATAATTTATTTCATTTATTTATTTATTTTGTCAAGCGATTATTAGATAACAGATATCAGTATAATCATGTTTATGAATACATCAAATGGATATGAATAAGAAAAAAAACAATAGGACAGAGAGGGTAGGCACATTGGTGTGCTTATGCACACCCCCTACAGACCTCTTAGGAAAAGGGTGAGGTCAATAGCAGACAGTCTAAGGTTAAAGTTTTTGGGGTGTGGGGAAGAAACCACAGAGTAAGGTAGAATATTCCAGACATTGACCACTCTGTTGCTGAAGTCGTATTTCCTGCAATCAAGTTTGGTGGGGTTTGCCTTGCATTTGTATCTAATGTGTGCTCTTGTATTGTTGCGGTTGAAGCTGAAGTATTCATTGACAGAGAGGAAATTGCAATATATAATTTTATGTACTATACTTAGATCGAACCGAAGGCAGAGTAGTTCTGGGTTGTCCACATCTAAAATTTCAAGTCTGGTGGCATAAAGCATTGTGCTACGAGTAGAGGAGTGGAGAACTCTTCTTGTGAAATATTTCTGGACTTTCTCAATTGTATTAATATCAGATACGTAACGTGGATTCCAGACAGATGAGCTGTATCCAAGTATTGGTCTAGCAAATGTTTTGTATGTTCTAATTAGTAGTATGATATTACCGGACAAAAAGCTACGCAGGATTAGGTTAACAACTCTTAATGCCTTTTACAGTGGGCTCTAGCATTTAGATAATTTGAGATGAGTACTCCAAGGTCCTTGATAAAGTTTGGGTCATCAACAAGATCTTGACTATTCAGCTTCTATTTTATTATCTGATTTTTTTTTGCCAATATGTAAAACAGAGCATTTATTTGTTCAGAGTTGAAGTTGCCATTTATTTTGTCAAAATGAAAACATTCACTTTTATAAATTAGAGGAAATGGATCGTGTTTTTCTGTTGCCAGCATACTTTATCTACAAAATAACTAAGAAACCAAAGAAACAGCAGTACCATTCTACTAAGTAGACTTCGGCTTTAGGTAATAAACACCACCAATTAATATCGTTTCAGCAACAATATTACCTTCTTTCATCACATAACTTGCTTTTTTGAAATGGTGAACCTGGTACTTGGAAACTCTCGACAAATGACTCTGACTAAGCAAACTGCTGGTTGTTGTTGGAATATAATAAACATCAGGAATGAATGCATCTAACTCTTCAATATAAACAGTTACTTTTCCTTTGACCTGAACGGTATTATTGGAAAAAGTGTACAGTTCACACATAACAGGTTCAGGGTCTTGCATCTTTGTGAAAAGATCCCTTCTGTAGGTAACATGCACTGCTGCTCCACTATCCAAAGTCCAGAGATGTCTTCTGTCATAATCTGGACTTCCTTTATTGGTTAACGCCAATGTGATGTCTGGAGCTTGTAGATCATGCCTTTAACCACGATGACCTTTTCTTTCACCTCTGCCCTTGCTTCTGGAATCTGTTCCTCTGGGCTGGTATGTGACAGGTGCTGGAGATCGCTGGGGACAATCATGGACGATATGTCCCAGATGACCACAAACGTAGCATCTTGGCATCCTTGGAACGAAGGCATTTCCTCGGAAATTGTGTCTTGTATCTGGAGCTTGCGATGCAGTTGGTCTTCTCATGTGGCATGGCATGCATGAATGCTTCTTCTTCAGTTAAAATTCTGCATACATGATCAACTGTGCGCTGAGCAATAGGCACTTGATTAATCTTTGAAATGGTATCTTTCCATTCATAATTCAAAGAGTTAATAATAACACTGATCATTTGAAAATCATCCACTGCATAACCATGTTCAGCAAGTTCCTTTCTCTTTCCTTTCAGTTTAGTCAAATGTTCTCCAATAGATACACCAGATTTCAATTTCAAACCAAAATGTCAGTTAAGGGCAAACATATAGATTCAATTGAAATAGGCTGGTAACATGTTTCTAATTGAGCCCAAATCTGTTGGACAGTTGCATCAGGTGAAAAAGTAATCTGCAAATCAGTGTCCATTGACATCAATAATGCTGTTCATGCTTTAATGTCCAATCCTCTTATATCAGGAGGCCAAGATTGTGGTGGAAGATTAAACACCATACAGTGGGTACCTTCTCTGCGAAGTAAAATGCCAATCTCAGTGACCCATGCCTTGTAATTCTGTCCTGAGCACTTTAATTTTGAATCACCAGTCAGTGGGGTGACAGCAGATTGTTGAAGAGGAACTTGTATAGCCTGCACTGGTTGAGCAATGCCTGCTTGGACACCAGGAGGCGCTGGGGCTGGCACAAGTGCCATCACTTGCTGGCTTGATGGAGACAGCTGTACAGCAGACTGACTCCTTGACAACTTAGTAAATGCACTTTGTAAATTTTGTAATTGTTCCTGTATTTCACTTAAATCACCAGCAGATGGTGCTGCAACATTAAAAATGGCAGAAGCTCTTTCAACTGAGTCAGCATCACGAGACATATCACAAGGTATCTGTGATGTAGGCATAGCTCTCTGCTCTGATTGGTCTGACACCACTCCCATGTGACCAATTTGTGGGTGGATCCTTGGCTTCAATGAAGAAGGCAAGGTTGAGGATTCAGAAACTCTAATTACACCCTTATCTCGCTGAAAAAACAGTGCATAGGCCTTAGCTTGCTGTAATCTGTGTTCAAAAACTGCAATCGGTTGCATATAATCCTGCATCTCAGGACTCAATGTAAAATAATACATTTCACCTTTCTCTTTGGTTGAAAAACTATCAGCTGCCTGTATTACTTCAGAATTAGCTCCAAGCTTCTCAAATTCTTAGGCTTCTGGCTTCTCAGGATGAGTTTGATAACATGCATCATAAATAAAACTTGGTACAGACCTGCTATCTTGTCCTCCCACGGCAGCTTCCTCCTCCAGATGAGTAGCGGTAGCCAGCGGACTTCTTATCTCCTCAGGAATTTCAGAAAATGACTAAATCTTCCACCGACCGAGTTCTCCGCTTTGCTTTGCCTTTCTTTCTTGGCATTGTAGAGCTTATCAAAATTAATCATAACTTCCTCAGACTTTGTGATCTAATTAATCAAAACAACAGATAAAGAACCATCCTCTGCTACCATGTCAAAACGAAAACATTCAGTTTTATAAATTAGAGGAAATGGATGGTGTTTTCCCATTGCCAGCATATTTATTTACAAAATAACTAAGAAACCAAAGAAACAGCAATACCATTCTACTAAGCAAGCAAAAGAAACTATAATGAAAGATGAAGTAGAAGTAAAACTCCTCCCCTGCACACATGCGCAGTAAAACAGAACATCACAAGACACTCATATCTTGTTCCTATGGAGACTTTGATAACCAGTCCGGCTTATTTTGTAAACTATCTGTGGAAGCTCCTCGGACAAACAAAATAAATGCAGTGACATATTTGACTATTCTGACACATAGTCCAGGTCTTTTTGAAGGGTAGCTGTATTGTTGGTGGTGTTGAATAACTTTACGTCATCAGCGAAAAGAATGCAGTTGCTCTTAATATGATCACAGAGGTCATTTATGTAGAGTATGAAAAGAGTTGGTCCTAGAATACTGCCTTAGGGGACACCACTGTTGACAGGTACAGGATTTGATAGGACACTCCCGATTTTGACCATTTGTTGCCTGTTTGACAGGATTGCTTCTATCCAGTTATGCAGGTGTCCAGAGATACTGTAAGATTTTAATTTTAGGAGTAGTTTGTTGTGTACCACTGAATCAAAAGCTTTACAGATGTCTATGCAAATTGTGTCTATTGCTTTGCCCTGATCAAGTTGTGTTCTCCATATATTTTTGCAGTGTTAAGAGTTGCAGATTACAGGATAGTTTTTTTCTGAAATCAAATTGTTTGTTAGAGAGTAGGTTGTTTGTCTGTAAGTGGAGGATAATTGATTGGTTAATAATTGATTCCATGACTTTACAGGTGATGCAGCATGAAGAGATTGGTCTGTAATTTTCAACTAGGCTGGGGTCTCCCTTTTTGAAGATGGGGATGACCGTGGCTGGTGACCATAGGTTTGGCAAGGAGCTGGTCCTGAAAGAGTTTTCAAAGATTATGCTTAGAGGTTCAGCTACGGCAGTGGATAGCTTTTTTAAGTAGGCACATATTCCGTCTGGTCCAATGGATAGACATGGTTTTAGATTGCGTAGTGCTTTTTCAACATTGTCTTCTGTAAAATCAATATGTATTAGATCATTGTAGTTGTCTGTGGTTTGACTATGAAATACTGGGTATGATCCATTGCTGTTTACAAATACTGAGCCAAAGAATGTGTTAAAGAGGTTGGCTTTAATGGTGTCGTCGTTGCAGTCTTTACCATTAGGTCCTTTCAGGGGTGGGATTCAAATTTCTTAACAACCAGTTCTGTGGGTGTGGCCTAATTTGTGGGTGTGGCTTGGTGATCATGTGACTGGCTTGGTGTGGCTTGGTGGTTATGTGACTGGCTGGGTGTGGCTTGGTGGTCATGTGACTGGCTGAGTATGCCTTGGTGATCATGTGACTGGGTGGGCATGGCTAGGTGGCTAAGTGACTGGCAAATCAAATATAAGTGGTCCTCGCTTAATGACCACTTGCTTAGCAAATGTTGTAATTTACGACTGACCTCCCCAGAGCTACTTGACCTGTTTTTGGTATTTTGACAATCATATGTCAAAGAGAGATGGTGTGGCCGCAAGAAACGCTTGGGGGAGGGTTCTTGTCTACGTAAATTTTTATCTAGATTTTTATTGGGGTTAAGGATGGCCGGGCGGGGGTTGGGGGACAACCCGCCTGGGACTGGGGCCAGGCTGTGGGTCAAGCGTTGCCGGGAGATGCTGGGGTCGGGTGGGGCCGTATTGAGGATGGGGAGTTGTTCCGGGGAGGGTGAAATACAGTCTATTGGCACGGTGAGCGGGAGAGGCAGATTTGGCGGTTATAGGGGGCCATATCCTGTATTGGGAGCGCGCCCCCGCTGTTTGTGTGTGGTAGCGCGCTCCGACTCCCTTGTCATGTCCCGTTCCCCGGGTGGTCTGAGTGATCAGGCCCTGGGCCTTCGGCTGATGTTGTGTAACGCCAGGTCCGTCGTTAACAAGGCCCCCCTGATTTATGATTTGATCTGTGAGGGGGGAGCGGACCTGGCGGATATTACCGAAACCTGGTTGGGCCAAGAGGGAGGAGTTCCTCTGGTGGAGATGTGCCCAACCGGGTTTCAGGTTTTTCATCGACCGAGGGCTCAGGGGAGGGGGAGGGGGGTTGCGGTGGTTATTAAGGAAGATCTGTGTCCTAGGGAATTCACTGTTTCTCAGACGACCGGATATGAGTCCCTTTTCATGAAGTTTGGTCCCAGGGTTCAAGTGGGCCTGTTGATCGCATACCTGGCTCCCTGCTATGTGACATTGGCCCTGCCTGAGCTCCTTGAGGTCATAGCCGGCTTGGCGGTTGAGACCCCAGGCTTATGGTCATGGGGGATTTCAACTTGCCTTCTGCTGGTGCGGCCTCGGGGATTGCTCAGGAGTTCATGGCTTCCATGACAGCCATGGGCCTGACCCAATTAATTCGGGATCCTACTCACTTGCGGGGTCACACCCTGGATTTGGTTTTTGTCTCTGATCAGTGGCAGAATGATCTTGGTATAGGGGATGTGGTTGTGGAACCCCTGTCATGGACTGATAATTCGCTCCTTAGACTCGACTTCCATTCCGCACTCCCCTACCGAGGGAGGCGGGGCCGATAAAATGGTACCGTCCCAGGCGCCTGATGCACCCAGATAGGTTCCTGATGAGCTTGGGCCGTTTCCCGAGACTCACACACACGACTCGGTCAAGGGCTTGGTGGCCACCTGGGATAGGGTGGCCGCTGGGGCCCTTGACCGGGTCGTGCCCTTGCGGCCTCTGACCTGGTGCCGATCCCAAGTGGCTCCTTGGTTTTCCAAGGAGCTGAGGGAGATGAAGCACCAGAAAAGACGCCTAGAGAGTAGTTGGAGGACCAGCCGCTCTGAATCTGACTGAACACTATTACGATCCTATATTAAGGTGTATTTAGTGACTTTCCTTTCCTTTAACCAGTGGGCAAGGAGAAACCCCCCCTCTTTCTTCAGCCCTAGCCCCATCTGGTGGTCAACAAAAGATTTTTTTTTATGTGATTTTTTTCCACAATTTCTTAAAAATTGACAAGAGCGATTATGAAACTGTTGTGCACGTTTTGATCAACTTAATTCAAAGGCCTTACTGCAACCTAACATGGGCATAGCAATAGCGTCTTCCAGACCCTGTGCTGCCACCCTGTGAAGCAAGCGACCCTTATAGGCATATTTTGCGTTCAGCCCTCTAGTCCTCAGACTTCGTGATGCAACCTCTACTGCCCCCTTCTGTCGCAGGCTCACACCGCACCCTAGAAGCAGCCATTCCATGTGCTGTGCTGGCATCGCCCAGATTCTGCAGTGCCACCTACGTGCTCAAGTATTAAATTCAGCAGCAATTCTATTTCTGCTCCTTGCTTGCAGCGTACTCTATTACAGAAAGGAAGTGCACAAACAACCACTAAAAATTTCTAGAATTTCTCCTTTGCCAATTTGCAACATGGCAATGTCCGCCATCATTACAGATATCTCTGATGTCCCAGAAGACCCAAATCCTCCACCCACCCTTGACGTAGACATGGAGCCTGATTCTCAACAACCGCTTTTAGATGTCCAACCCGATGGAGAAGATGTGATACCTCCAAGGGCCTACAACCTTAGAAACAGTAAAAAGCTTACCGAACCTATAAAAGAATCCTTGAAGAACGATTGGCAGCAGCAATATCGCTGCTACATAGACACATGGGCGAAGCTTGAGAACATGTCCCAAAACATGGGCTGCCCCCCGAGAAGCTCCGTACATTGCTAGATGATCTAGATACCCTTTTCTCACAGTGGAGACAGCAAAAACAATCTCAGGTCTATCCAGTCAAGACTGGGTGACCCCAAGCTCCTAACACACATCCAACACTTCAAGGAAATTTACACGGAATGCGAAGAAAATGTCCAGGAAAGCAAGACAGCCCTCCAGGTAGCGCTCCACGATGTGCTACGGCGGGAAGTTGCATCTCGGGAGCAAGCCACATCCGACTTAGCTCCTCGATCACATGTATCTTCTTCCGTCCATTCTACACCAGCTAGATCGCAGGCAGGTTCTAGTGTCTCACGCCAAGTCTCTGCTGCTGGCTCCCACCATCCTTCCAGAACATCCTCCCGTCGTAGCAGAGCATCTCAGGCCTCCAAAGCAGCAAGTTACGCTGAACGAGCTGCAGAAGCTGAAGTAGAAGCTGAAATAGAAACTGCCATCATCAGCCTCCTGTCGGCCAGTGTGCTCCCACAGGGCGGGTCTCCTCGGGGTGCCGGCGGCTGGGTGATGCCGGCTGGCGTCTCCGAGGGTGCGGGCCTTCTCTGTGGGAGCACCCTCCCTCTGGAACGAACTACCCCCGGAGATGAGGACTATCCCTGACCTTCAGACCTTCCAGCACGCGCTGAAGACCCATCTTTTCCATCAAGCCGGTCTGGCCTAGAGTTAGTAGTAGGGTTTTTAATTGATTTTAATGGTTTTTACTTTTTTAAATCCCTTTGACTAGTTTTATATTTATTCAACCACCTATTTAATCTTTTTAAATTCTATTTTAAACATTGTATTTATATGTGTGTTTTTTAACTTGGTTGTACACCGCCCCGAGTCCCGTCAGGAGAGGGGGTGGTATATAAGATGAATAATAAATAAATAAAAAATAGTAGCAGACACAGAGCTACGCGCCACAGAGGAGGTAACACGGCAGAAGACAGCAATGGTGGCTCAATAGGCAGAAATGGCCAAAGCCCAGGCCAAACTGGAGTTGGCCAAATGGCAAAGAGAAGCCACAACAAAGGCGGCACATGCCGCAGCATGGCGGAAGCTGGCCAACAACACTTCCCTCCAATCCGACCTTGAAGAGTTGGGAGAAGAGAGCCCAGATACACGGGTCCAGGTCTACGTGAATGAGCAGCATTCGCTTCACAATGAACACATACAACTGCCTCAATTGTCTAGCAGTCTCCCACAACCAGGGAAGCACAGGGAAGAATCACAACCACAGACTCTGTATGTTAGTTATGCTACTGACGTACAACCTAAAGTACAAGATTCACTTCCCTCCAACAGCAAACCCCCCCCAACTGATGTTGTATGCAACAAGGTCCGCGATTCTCTGCCCAACACTACCAACCCTACCCCAACATCGCATGGCCTACCAGGTGAGCAAATTAGCCCACTAGTGCTCACACCAACTTCTCGACGAGTCGACATGCCATCAACCACAACTGCCACACTCAATCCACAAGCAGCAACATTCCTGCCACAACCTCAATACCAATATGGCTCCCAGGCACCACAAGGTAACTGGGACCAGCCAACATAGCAGCTGACCCCGACCATCATCCCCAGTATGGGAGGACGACATTCTTCATAAGTACTGGGAAGAAGACTACAACCCATCGTCGCCTTCCAACCCAAACCCACCTTACGAGAATCCAGGGGGAGAACCCTCTACATTAACACCTCCCCCAAACTCAGAAAATGCTGAAGATTACTGGAGAAACATGGCTGTACAGAGTGGAAAGCTAAATTTGCATGCCAACAGAATTCACAGATTCTCTGACAAGCCAGGCGGCGAATATCTAGTTTGGAAGAAACTTTTCCTACACCCCATTCAGGCGGCATGCCTGAACCCCAACGAGATAATCAGACACTTGATAGCATGGCCGGGGCCGAAGTCTTCTGACATACCAAGGGCACTTATGATATCCCACTGTGACGATCCAGCCGCTGTCCTACGATTATCATGGCAAAGGCTTGACGAACTGTATGGTGCTTCCTAGGACGTAGAAGCCACACTCTTGGATAGCCTCAACAGTTTTCCTAAAATTCTTATCGACAAGACTTGCCGAATCATAGACCTCGCTAACATACTTGTCTAGCTAAGAACAGCAAAACGGGATCCCAACTTACTGACATTCGCCTGTCTCAATCATGTCGACACACAGAACAAAATTGTTCGAAAACTTCCACAGGTGCTAATTGAAAAGTGGCTCCAGTTGACTGACACCTTCATGGCCAAAGATCGACACTGCTTTGTACCCTTCACACTTCTGGAAGAATTTGTTTCCCACCAAGCAACAGTATGCAACACATACTGAGCCCATGGGCTCAGAGCTGTTAGTCCTCCTAATGCCAGAAGATACAACAGCAACCATATATCACCCTCAGGCCCCATACTTAATATCAGAGACAGACCCTCCAGGGTGGTCCAGGACACCGAGATTGACACCTCATCCTATCCACCCCAATTTAGATCTCCCACTACAAGGAGACATCACTTTTGTCCTATGCACAACATTTGTCACTCGCTGAACAGCTGCATTGGGTTTGCAGCGAAATCACTGACTCAGTGAAAAGAATTGCTAAGAGATTACCAATACTGCTACAAGTGTTGCGAATCCACACATTCGCTTGAATACTGCACAACCAAAGTGCAATGTCACATCTGCAAAAGTGACAACACCCGACCGCACTGATCCAGACACCGAGCTGCCATGGCAGATACCTCGTATCCCTCCTTCAGACAAGGAACCGCAATGTGACATAGAAGCATGCAGGGCTCCTCGGCAGACTGACAAACTACAACCTAAACCAAAATGAGCGTCAACTGTACACCACTGTGCACTGACTCACCACCCCATTTGTGTCTTCCCATCTGCTTAGCCAAAGTGTACCCTGACGGATGCCCTGAAGACACCGTGAAAATGTGCAGATAGACACTCATAGCACCTGCACCCTGGCCAGACCTGCATTCTTCGACTTCTTTGAGGTGCAACCGGCCACACTTCCCTTCACGGTATCAACATGCCACGGACCAAGAAGCATGGCGGGGAGGAAATCTACTGGACTTTGCATAGTATCCTTAGATGAAAGTACCCGGTTCCCGTTACCGCCCATATTTGAATGCGATGGGATACCGAACGACCGCAGTCAAATCGCAATACCTGAAGTCATAAGTAGCATTCCTCACCTACAGCACCTTGCTCCTCACTTTCCCACTCTAGATCCAGAGGCTGATATCCTACTCTTGCTGGGAAATAATGCCCCACGCCTTTCTCTTCTCTGAGTCAGTAGGCGGTCCTGAAGATGGCCCAGTGGCCATCAAATCTCCTCTAGGATGGGGGATCGTAGGAATTGTCAGTGATGCCCAGATGCAGGCTCCGACCCTGGCAAACACCTTAGCACCATCTATTTCACCTGCCTTCCGATGCCCGTTGGCACCACCGAAAACAAGAATGAAGTTTCTGCCTCAGAGGCTGCCACCGATTAGTACACGTTCACTAGGACACCCTAAACGGCTGCCAACAACCACTAGACATCCACTAAGACACTCTACACAGGCATATGCCTCCGCAACGCCCTTTCCAACAGCCTCCCGACATTCCCGATGTCCTTTGACACCGTGGAAGCAAGAGTAGCCTTCTAACCCTAGAAGGCCACTAGAAGAGGCTTCCAGACTTTCACCTCTGCCATCAAGAGTTCCTGTCCACCCTAAAAGGCCACCAGAGGTGACCACCAGACTTTCGCCTTTGCCACCGTGTACCTGTCAACCCTTCAAGGCCACCAGATGCAACCTCCAGACTTTCACCTTTGCCTACGAGAGTACCTGTACACCCTAAAGACCACCAGAGGTGACCAGCAGACTTGCACCAAGGGGCCGAACTTGAAGATTGAACCTCAAGCTTTGCATGTTTTGCTTTGTTTGATGCTTTATTAATGTTTACCCTTTTTCTTAGTTATATAGCTAACTGTTTATCTTAATTATAGTTATATGCTATTCAGCTACTATCAATGTTTACTGCCTATCTTAGTTTATAGTTAATTTTTTTCTTTTCTTCTCTTTTTTTTTTATAGTGGAATTTACAATTCCAGGCGGGGAGTGTGCTGTCCCAGCCAGTCTATGGGAATGGGTTAGTTACTTAGGAATTGTGAGCTGTCCCCTTAATGGAATGCATCATGGGAAATGTAGTTAAAAGTATCCTGGGAAATGTAGTTCATGTCACGTGGCCACATCTGTAATCCGGATTGGCCACTAAATTGACCCTCAAGGGGTTGAAGGAGGTTGCCCTCCATTCTTACCGGCACTCATGTACTGATAACATCGTTTCCTTCTATTGCTACAAGATGGGTTAGGAGATAATCATTTTCCACGTACAAGGCAGATATACAAAGGATTGGTCATTGAAAGAGGAACTTCGTCACAAATGTGAATCATGAGGATACTTGATGTACCAATAAATGAACTTGGTTATGGAAGCTTTGTTGAGTTATCAATCTGTATCTGCACACCTTTGTGCCAGAGACAGGACAAAAACAATACTCATTTGATAGCAAAATAACAAAATTAGCGGTATAAGACTACTCTCCTTTTTCAGTGAAAACTTTCTATTTTCCTCACTTCATATGTCAGAATCCTTTGATAAAGCTTTTGTAGGATCACCCCCCCACACACATCTCCCTTCATTCCCCTCCCCAATCACAAAAAATTACCTGAAGTCAAAAAAAGAAACACAGAAGCTGCTGATCTTCTTCCCTACAGCTGTTATTTGCTGCTTTATTATTTCCAGTGCTTCCTTGGTCTTCCTTGTTTCTAAATGGCATTTCTTGATTAGGTATTTTTTGGTCTTCTTGTTCTTCGGCTTCTTTACTTTCATCTGTTGTAACTTGCTTGCATCTGATCTCAACTTGCTGGTCTTATTTTCCAATCTAATCTTCCATTTTTTTGTGGTGTATTGTTTGTTTGTTTTTTTCTTTGTTGATTTTGCAACCCAGGTATTCAGTTTAATTGCAGCTGTGTAGCAGAGAGGGTGCCTGGTTTCAAAATGAAATTAATTCTATATGTCTGCTGGATTCCTCTACTGCCCCCCCCCCCTCCCTGGTTTGCTTCTACATCCTGAGTTACTTCTGGTAAGGCTCTGATTTCTTTGCCCTTGATAAACCTTTGCAGTTCTTTTGTTTCTGTGAATGTTCTGTCTTCACTACATGCTACTTTGGGTGCAACTTGCTCTGCTGCTAAACTCATCTATCCTTCAATAAAGCACACCATGTGTGTAGATCTGGATGCTTTAAGGCACCTCAGTGGCGCAGTTCTTCAGACTCCTGCTTACTGCTGGCTGACTGCAATTTGGCAGTTCAAATCTCACCAGGTTCAAGCTTGACTCAGCCTTCCATCCTTCCAAGGCCAGTAAAATGAGGACGTAGATTGTTGGGGACAATATGTTGATTCTGTAAATCGCTTAGAGTAAGTTGTAAAAGCACTGTGAAACGATATAAGCAAGTGCTATTTATTAAAGAAACAGAATTTTGAAACTGGGAAGAATGGAAATATAATTGAATGCACCAATTATCACATTAAACAGGAAGAAAACCTTCTACACACCAATTCCACCCGTGCTTTCTACAATTTTGTAAACAACAAACTAAAAGACTCAAGGTCCATCCCACCCCTGAAAGGACCTAAGACTGCAACGACGACACTATTAAAGCCAACCTCTTTAACACATTATTTGGCTCAGTATTCGTAAACAGCAATGGATCATGTCCAGTATTTCCACGTCGAACCACAGACAACTACAATGATCTAGTACATATCAATTTTACAGAAGACAATGTTGAAAAAGCATTACGCAATCTAAAACCATCTTTATCTATTGGACCGGACAGAATATGTGCATACTTCTTAAAAAAGCTATCCACTGCTATAGCCGAACCTCTAAGCATAATCTTTGAAAAATCTTTCAGGACCAGCTCCTTGCCTAACCTATGGTCACAAGCCACGGTCATCCCCATCTTCAAAAAGGGAGACCCCAGCCTAGTTGAAAATTACAGACCAATCTCTTTATGCTGTGTCACCTGTAAAGTCATGGAATCAATTATTAACCAATCCATCATCCTCCCCTTAGAAACAAACAACCTACTCTCTATAATAAACAATTTGGTTTTAGGAAAAAACTATCATGTAATCTGCAACTCTTACATTGCAAAAACATATGGACTACACAACTCGATCACGGCAAAGCAATAGACGCAATCTACAAAGACTTCTGTAAGCCTTTGATTCAGTGTACACAACAAACTACTCCTAAAACTAAAATCTTATGGTATCTCTGGACACTTGCATAACTGGATAGAAGCATTCCTATCAAACAGACAATGGTCAAAATTGGGAGCATCCTACCAAATTCTGTACCTGTCAACAGTGGTGTCCCCCAAGGCAATGTTCTAGGACCAACTCTTTTCAGACTCTACATAAATGACCTCTGTGATCATATCAAGAGCAACTGCGTTCTCTTCAATATAAAGTTATTCAACACCACAGACAATACTGCTACCCTACAAAAAGACCTTGACTATGTATCAGAATGGTCAAACAAATGGAAACTTCAAATCTCAATAAATAAATGCTCGGTCCTATATATTGGCAAAAAAAATCAGAAAATAAAATACAGGCTGAATAGTCAAGACCTTGTTGATGATCCAAACTCTATCAAGGATCTTGGAGTAGTCATCTTTAATAATCTAAGTGCTAGATAACTATATAGCCAAAAAGGCATTAAGCGTTGTTAACCTAATCTTACCTAGCTTTTTCTCTGGTAATATCACACTAGAGCATACAAAACATTTGCTAGATCAATACTTGAATACACCTCATCAGTCTGGAACCCGCATTACATATCTGATATTAATACAGTTGATAAAGTTCGGAAATATCTCACAAGTACAGTTCTCTGCTCCGCTACTCGTTGTAGAATACCTTATGTTACTAGACTCGAAATTCTAGATCTAGAAAATCTAGAACTATGCCGCCTTCAGTCCTATCTAAGTATAGTATATAAAATCATACATTGCAATGTCCTACCTGTCAATGAATACTTCAGCTTCAACCATAACAATACAAGAGCACACAAGATACAAACTCAAGGTAAAGTGCACCAAACTTGATTGCAGGAAATACAACTTCAGCAACAGAGTGGTCAATGTCTGGAATACTCTACCTGACTCTGTGGTTTTTTCCCCAAACCCCAAAAACTTTAACCTTAGACTGTCTACTATTGATCTCAAGAGGTCTGTAGGGGGCGTGCATAAGCGCACCAACGTACCTAGTGTCCCTGTCCTATTGTTTCTTTTTATTTTTCTTATATGTATCTATTTCATGTATTCATAACTATGTTTATACTTATACCTGTTATCTTATAATCGCTTGACAAAATAAGTAAATCGCGCTACCTGAATATCATCAAAGGGAGATACTCTAAATAGATTTTATGGTAACAAGGAATGGGTTAATATCCTGCTATAATTTGTCTTTTTTTAAAAAAAAATGCAGGCTGTTCAATGCAAGTCTCATTTTAGTACGGTACACGCGTAGCTCTGCGAAAAGCGCCGATGGGGCGGGATCACAATGACATTTCCCCCTCATTCCTTAACAATAAATACCGGAAGGCAAACACAGTGCTTCGATATCGAAGGTATTAGGTGCAAAAGCGTGTTATTATTTCTCAGTCTCGTTGGTCGCCTCTCTCCACTTGGTGCTGCCGTTCTCAATCTCAAAGTGAGGGAGAAGCAGTTACCGAAACTGACGTCTATACTTCTCTAACGGCTTCCCACTTTTGAAGCTCTAAGTGGCACGATGACGTAAGAGGTGCGCTTGCGCCGAACGCGGCCGCTGGTTCATCTGGCTTCCGGGTTTCCCCGTCGAGTTTTTTTCGGGGTCGCGCCGAGGAGCTGGTGAGATCCCGCCCCCAACCCCTCTCCTGCCAAGCCCCGCCCCCTGGTGTCGGAAGGAGTCGGTAGGGAGATTCTTAGGGAAACAAGGTGAAGTGTCGTTAAAGGAACGCAAGCGGGGAAAGATTTGGGGAGGAAAACTATAGGAAGGTGTGTGAAAGAAGGTTAAAAGGTAGGCGGTGGGAAAGAAACGCTGCTGGGGTCAAGATTGTTCTTCCCTCTGTCCGAGATACAGGGGAATTTTAATGGGGAAAAAAGATCACAATCGGGATAGTGCTCTGCTAGTTACTTAGCGTGGTGCCAGGCAGTTGACTTTTACTCTTGGTGACAGGAGAAACAAATACTCCTTGCCTTAATTTGTCCCGATGACAACCGGCAGTTTTTTCAGAGACGTACCGTACCAGGAATCTGATCCTTGACAGACATTGTCTTCCCTGCTTTCTATTTAGTCCAAATTTGCGGAGTGTAATCAGTTTTTCTAATCTGTCATCCTCTTGAATTATTGACAAGGTCTGTGAAATTAGTTGTTTTTTCTTGGAATTCAAAAGAATTTGTCTTTTCTCTCTCATTCTTCAGTTTTCATAACTATATTACTACTGAAAAGAAAACGAATAAATCAGCATTGTCTTCATTTTTGTTCCTCACAGTCTTGTCTATGTTTATGGTTGTGTTCCTCACTAGGATTAATTTTCTATTTATTTCTCTTGCATGTGTCCAGGTTTATCTTTTTTTGAACGCAAAAGAAATTATCTAACATCTTGATTTTTTCAACATCAACTTCAAGTTCACTAAGTAAGTAGGCTTTTATTGGTTTCATAACATTACCTTAAATGTTTCGCATTCCATCTTTATTTCATAATGTCTTTTAACTCTTTTTTAAATTAATAAAGTGCTAATGTCTGCATATCTCAAAATATTTCAACCCCTATTTTAATTGTGTCATCTCTTTCAGTCCTGACAGTCGTATAATATATTCACTTGTAAATATGAAGATAGTATGATTCTTGTTCTCCACCTTGTTTAACTCTCCAAATTCAGTTTTTATAATAATCTCCTAGCTCATTTTAAAAATCCTTGTTCTACACTGCTGTCAACCTGCATATTTTCCACACTGGTATAATTTACACAAAGCCTTCAAATTAGGAAAAAATACAGTAAATATTTCTTTTCTTGTTATTTACAGAGAAGTAAACTACTGTTATTCAGTGTTACCACTCCAGTGAATAATTGTTCATTTCTATGAGCAAGAGTAAAGCTCTCTTTGGGTAGACTTTTGCTATGAGAACAGTCTTTCTCTCTGTTCATTAAATTGGTGAGATCATTGCAAAAAGAGATCCTTCAGAAAAGCATCAAGTTTATGTATACAAGTAATCCTCTACTTACAACCATTTGTTTAGTGTGTTTTTGTCTGCTCAAAATTACAGTGGCACTAAAAAAAGCAACATATGACTGTTTTTCATACTTACAACTATTACAGCATCCTCATCACATGATCAAAATTCAGATGCTTGGTAACTGGCTTATATTTGTGATGGTTGCAGTATCCTGGGATCATGCGATCACATTTTATGACTTCTGACAAGCAAAGTCAATGGGGAAGCCAGATTCACATAAAAACTGTAGTGATTCACTTAACAGCTGTGGCAAGAAAGCTTGTAAAATGGGACAAAACTCACCTAACAACCGTTGCTTAGCAACAGAATTGTAGGTCTACCATACTACCTGTATGATGCCTATTGCAAGTTTGCTGATGAAAACAATTACCTTCAAGAACACCTCTTACCATTTAACAGTTTCAACAGAAATAGTTCAGTTAGTTCACTCTCCTACCAGAGCACCTCCCAGATGTGTAGGCATACTAATTCCACAACTCAATATACCTACTACAACTGTTGCAGGGAAGTTCTAATAATAAACATTTGTGTGGTTCTAGGAGTCACTTTACTATATTGATTAACCCTTGGGCCATATCAAAGTGCAGAGTTCCAGACACAAATTATTACTAAAATCTGGACAAAATACAATTTTAAATTAAATTGGAATAAAATATGATTTAAAATGAAATTGGAAAAAAATTAATATATAGATAAGTAAAATATGATAAAATTATATTTCAATATCATCCCTACAGTCTACCCCAACCACATATGCTGATCTCAACTCTAGGAGTCACTTTTACAATACATTTTTTATTGCCAGTTTAGCAGGATATGCACACTGAAATTATTATGCCACTCCTTGTAAGTAGACTCAAAACATCAAATTTCTCTTCATTGACTCTGCTGTAAGCTGATAGAATTCAATCATTACTTAATCAGATCACTGGATTTAGTGCCAGAACCTGTAAGCTTTGATAAGTAAATTGTTTTTTCCTATTCTGTTATTTAGGTTGGTTGTACCTGGGAAGCTCTTATTTATTCAGCATTTGTAAGTTTGTAAATCTTTTACTCCTTATGCAATTGTGTTTGTGTGTGTGTATATACATATACATACACATGCATACATCTGTTTGATATGCTTGATTATTTAGTGATACTAGTTTATAGTGATTTTATTAAAAATTATAATTACAATCATTATCATTAATAATGCTAGTTTATGACCATTATAGAATTGTATGTTAAAAGCTGGAAAGTCCAATGATTTTTAGCAAGGGTCATGTTGAGAAGTGAAATCTATATTTTTAAAGTATTCCAGATGAAGAATGATACATTAGTTTATTATAGTCTCTTGAATGTTGAGGGCTGAGAATTGTGTTATGACATAAACTTTTGTAGACTACAGCCCAAGAGTTGATTTATAATTAACAGAGTTGTTATATATTTGCATGTTAGACTTCTATTCATCTCAAGCAGTCTTACAGGACAATTTTCAAAATCCAAAGAGAAGACAAGGTAGAAAAATGCAAGAGGCTGTACTTATACAACATTCTGGCCAACTATATTTAGTCTACAATCCAGTCCATATACAATCCAGCCTATATGATTAGAGTATCTAATGCAAACTCAGAAAGTAAATTAACAGTAAATCATGATTCAATTAACAATGAATATGCTCATTGTACAGTATTTCTTTCATGCTGGTTAAACATTACAATAAAGATGTCTTCTTTAGGTTATTTTTAAAAGGTCTTTCCATTGGAAAGAAAATTTTGACCCATTCAAGAATTGACAAATATCCTTCCCTATTTCATTCATGGCATTTCTCATTTCTAAGACTACTAGATCTGGGCAGCAAAGAGAAATGGAAAACTGTTGCTGTCTTGTCATTGTCATCTCAGTTGTAGCTCCCCATTTCTTTTCTGAATTGGAAGCAGTAGGGACTGCAGTATTTGTACTGAGGTCAGGAGGGGAGAACATGTGTCCAATTTCTACCTCCTGATCTGAGTCATTTTAAAGGCCATAAAATTATAAGAACATTGCATGAATTGAATGAATGGTTATTTGATTGGTTGCTGTGGAATTCTTAACAGGAAAAAATTATAAATATAAGAACATTGTATGAATTGAATGAATGGTTATTTGATTGGTTGCTGTGGAATTCTTAACAGGAAAAAAAGAGAAAAAAAGCATAGTGATGTACTCCTGTATCCTAGCAAGCTTCATATTTCTTAGGAGGAAAAAATTATTTGAAAATAATGCTTACAATTGCAATTACTGAAAACAAAAGAAAAGTATCATTTCTGTCAGGCTTAGTTGTTGAGCCAGTTTGGTGAAGTGGTAAGGTGCTGGCCTAGAAACCTAGAAACCAGAAAACTGGGAGTTCTAGGCCTCCCTTAGCCGTGAAAGCCAGCTAGGTAACATTTGCTTTCTTTCAGTTCAATCCACTTACCAGGTTGTTGTTGCTGTGGAGAAAATAAGAGACAAGAGAATTAGGTACGCTTGCTACCTTGAGGTTTTTGTAAAAAGGTGGAATGTTTTTTCCAATTTCCAGGAATTTCTTTATGATCTCCGATCCAATAATAGTTATGACCCAGTTGGTCAAGTAAGGCAGGCCTCTAGAGAGTCCTTTTATTGCTGTCAATAACTGTTCAACCAATAGTCTCCAACAACCAATAAGATTCCACCTCATGCTACTCTCAGCCACCCTCATTCCCCCAAAAAACAGCCCATATATTATCAAGAAAGTCCACAAGACAAAGCCCAGGCATAAGACAAATGGGAGTCCTTGAGGCAAAGACGAGGTACAAGGCAAAAAGCAGTTCTGAAAGCAAAGCAAAGGCAAAAAGGCAAGGGGCAGGTATTCCTCATCAAAGGGGATCTGCTGCCTATCAGCACCACTGTCTGTCACAGCCAATCCTCCCCTGTGTCTGTGAAGGCAAGCAGCTCTCCATCTGGTTGACCACCTCCCCAATGCCTCAGACTCTGGTCTCTCCACACATGTCAAGGGAGATGTGCCATCTCCATCTGGCAATCCCAGTTCCAATTCCTCCTTCCTCCAAATCAGGCTCCAATGGGGCCATGTCACTAGTCCTGCTTTAGGCGTGTAAGTCAGTCTGTGATGTTGGGCCAGTCACTCTTTCTCGGCCCAACACACCTCATAGAATAGTTATGAAGAAAATAGGAAGAGGAAAGAATATTATGTTTGCCACCTTGAGTTATAAAATTGGGATAAAATTAATAATTAAACAAATAAAATAAATATGGACTTACGTAATTTTTAAGAATGTTCAAAGTTGGTATCCTTACTGGGCTTTTTTCAGTAGTGCCCATGTGTTTAAAACAGGTCAAAAATATACTTCTTGCTAGATACAAAGGATTGTATTAAAATGTATACATCTAAAATGTTTGTGTAAAAGTATAATATATATTATAATTTATGTAACTGTTTTTCAAACATTTAACTTTAAAATGTGGCTAGGGAATTCTGGCAGTTGAAATGCACATACCTTAAAGTTATTCCAATTAGCAATGCATATTTTACAAATCCTCCTCCATTTTACTGCTTCTCCTAAGTCATCTTTTTGTGAAAAGACCCAAACAAGCATGGAAGGGCAAATCTTATGGTAATACTGTAGCTGCTTTGTTCCTGAGAAGCATTGTTCCCACATGCCAGTAACCACCATTACATACCTTGATTGGACGGCTTTTATTTCACTAGTTAGTTTAGAGATTAACAGGTCCGATGACCTACCCTCTCTAATAGGATGCCACAGGAATATAATGTGACATGCTGCTTCTGGTAAATTAGCTTTTTCTCTCCTCCCCTATCTGCTCTATTTGTCTAGAAATGCAGTTTACAAATCAATAGGTGCCCATTTCTAATATTCTGAAACACCTTAAGTCCTTTTCAGGCTTGATTAGGATACAAAAACACATATTGTATAAGGAAGTTATATGTGGTACTCCTACACCAATATTCCTACTATCTAATGTTTCATGCTGGATCATCTGAAACCTTTCCACTCATTTAGACTTTAGATGTAACTCCCAAACAGATTAAAGTTAAGGACTAAGTTTGGGCAAATTGTTTGCAGTATGTTGATTCTCATACAAAAAAACATATCTTTAAATTTTTAAAGCAATTCTACCTTTTTTCCAGCCAGTGCACCAATTTTGTCAATTATTCCGTGTATATGTTTGCATAACTATTTTAACTTGATATTTTTCAAGGAAAAATAATGAGGCATATACAGGAGAGTGCTTATAAAGCAATCATACAAATCTGGAAGAAGATGCAGCTGGTTTAAGAGTTGAGGCAGAGGTGTTTTTTATGTGCTTGAAGAATTTGCACTGTGTTCATAGAGATTTAGTGATTGGGCGTAGAATATACAGAGAAGTACTGTATATTGGAAACAAGGCCTCTAATCTGACCTTCAGTTTCCTATTGAGTCACAAGGCCTGACAGGCCATTAGCAGCAGTTTTTTTATCATATAGTGAGACATATACTAGACAATCATGTTGTAGCTTATTATTTGTGGTAGGATTATTGTTTGATGTGCAAAAAGGCTCAAAAATCAGATTTAGTTTAAAAATTATTATTAAGCATCATAAATATCTTGTGAACATAGATGTTGATGGTTGATACTACAATAGGGCAAGATGAATGAAAATCCAAGGTAAATGTGGAAATGAACATTTGGATAATTTGTTCCTAAATATATTTTATCTTGTTTCAGTTTTGTCTTGTATATTTTTAAATGAACTATTTACTTATTCCATAGATCTTAAGATCTTGAGAATCTTTTAGTCACTGTGTCCATGACTTATATTGAGGAAAATTATTACCTTCCTATCCCCCACCCTTTTAATGGGCCTTGCAAGCCATCCTGTATTAAACAAGGAAATTATAATATGAGCTGGGAATATGTAGATTCTTCATTTGTACTTTTACAGTCTCAGACGCTCCAGAATAACAAATTGATTACTTCCATACAATCTGCTTTCATAAATTTGTGTGCAAGATACAAAGCTTAAACCAAAAACTCTGAGTTTTTTAAAAATAGAGAAACAAAACTGCTCAATTGCCTATTTCAATTTTTTCTCCCCTATTTATCCCAAAATAGCAAATGTTCATTTGCATTTTGCACATGTTTTCTTTCAAATCAGAATTGTGAGTTCCCATTCAGATTTGTGGTCATAAGTTGGTTAATTTTTTTTCCACAGAATTTCTGATCAAAATCACCCACCCCACAAGTTTGTCAGAAAGGAAGCTTGTGTGATCAGTTAGTTTTGGAAAAGAAATGTTTGCTATTAATCAAAGGTTACAATAACATGTGTTGCTACAACATAGATTTTTCCTGTTTTATAACAATGCCTTGTATTGTTCATATTATAGTAGTGAATTCATTGGTAACCAGTGATTATTGATAAATATAAAATGTAAGATTATTTTTTTATTTTCTTTCCTAGTTTGTATCTTTAGTTTGTATTTTTTTAAATTTTCTTTTTCTTTAAGATTAAAGATTTCTTTGCTAAAAAAAAAGATAAATTAAGTGTTCAGGAAAAAAGGGAGAGGAGAAAGAAAGAATCGTCTATATCTAAGCTCAATTTATGATAGAACTTTTTTCTCCAGACTGGCAAGCTATTAATTACTTAGTCACTTCCCTAATAATGTTAAATGTATACAATGTATAATACAGATCTATTCTCTCTGAGGTGGAATGGGGGATACTGATGGTGAGAATTTGTTGAGAACTGTTTAGAAAGAATAAATCATTATCTTTTCTATTAATTTATTCCAATTGTCTGACATGTGTTATTTTCTACCATTAGTTTCTGTCTGAGTAAGCTATTTAAACTGAAGGGGTGGAATGTACTATAATATTTCTATCCAATAATGAATCGATGGATAGATGTGTACACTTTTTACTCCTGTATTACTCTCTGCTTTCACTTTTATGCATCTTTTATTCATGCACTGCCATCAAAACATTTATTTCAGGTAGGAAAATAATTGGATTTATTAAAGGAAACAATACAACTTAGAATATACAAATATTCCATGGAAGATCTAGCTATCCATGTCTTCTAAACAGGATGGACATAAATTCACTTCACTGTTGGAACAGTATGCCTCTGAGTATCAATTGCTATGAAATAGGAGTTACTGGCATATTCTGCTTTTGAGCTTTCCTAGGAATGCTGATCTAGACCTCAGACCTGATCTGTCAGGGCTCTTCTCATTTACACTGAATGGCTTTCTCTACATCAGGGATGTCAAACTCAATTTCATTGAGGGCCACATCAGGATCGGGTGTGACCTTGAAGGGCTGGTGGGAAGGGTGGGCATGGGCGTGGCACACCTTCGCAGATATGGTTTTATAAACTTATAAAAATAGGGAGGCATACATTTCTGTGATTTTGTTTTTTTTAATACTTACTTGATCTACTTGATCACCTTATGAATGAGAGACCAGATCAAGAAACTGACTCCATAGGAAGACTAGAACTATAAATTGTTGACATAGGCTATTAGTAGCAGAATCCTGTAAATCTGAAAGGTAAAATATTTTACTTTTCCTCCCTTTTATAACCTTCTGAGTCAAGAATGTCCTCCTGGAGCGCTCCAGAGGCCCTGTTTTGGGCCTGGAAGGCCTTGTGGAGGACTCCGGAGGTCAAAATCAATTGCTGATTGATTGGGGCACCCTGCCAGAGGCACTGCAGGCCAGTCCTTTGCTATTTCCAGACTGGCACAGTGGGCCAAATCTAAGCACCCCGCAGCCTGAAGGTCTTAAGTTAGACATTCCTGCTCTACATAATTTTTCCCTTTCTACGTGACTGAATAGAAAATTTGGAAGTAAATAGACCACAATCAATGAAGCCGGTTTCCTTAAAAATGTAATTTTTCCAGTTTAGAATTGGAAAAACGATGCCATTTACCAATCGGTCAATACCATCAATGTATCATGAGACACTGTCTATTTATGCTGTAATGCTGTACTGGATCTTCTATTAAGGATTTACAGATTTTACCTAATAAAATATTGGGGAAATTCTGATCTTTTTTATATGCAATTACTATTATCAGAGCAATATGAAGTAGTTTCTTTGAATATGGCCAAATTCTGCTATGTTGTATATAAAATTAGGCAAATTTTAACTGCCCACTGTTCATCCATCACTAATCGCAATATATTATTCTGTCTGTCCTTTACTTCTATTTTTATTATTATTGTTTTAATGCTTTTATTTACTGGTCTGTGATCATAATAAGGATTGATTGATTGTAAATCTAAGTCTATGTAGTTTAGGTAGATTCTAAGATATATGTCACTGTTCTATGATTGGGTGACCTTTAAAAATCCTTGGGAAGAGACGAAGATAGTCTTTTTGAAAACTAATTGAAATTCTATTCTTTATTATTACAAAGTTTTCCTGAAATACATTTGTCTGGAACAAATGTTCATCCTTCCAAAATAGGAGTCTCCTGTCACTTACATTATAATTTTATTCTATTAGTAATAGTAATTCTGTCCTTCCTAAGCTCCAATATGCTTAGAAATAATCTTTTGAGAGAAAGAACAGTAAAATGATTTCTAGAAGTCTGTTTAAAAGATGTATCATGCAAAAATAAAAAATTATTAAAAAGAAAGAACAAATAAAGGAAAAGTATTTGTAGCTCAGGGTGACCTGAGGGGTCCTTGGTGCTCCCTGAGCTTGCTTGTTTTATTACCCAAACTAGGTAACATTATCAGTGCTAGCAAAGAGTGGGGCTTGCTCTCAGTGGCTTTTCCTATCATTGGTGGGGGTGGTCTTAAAGGTTCTTTGATTGGGCTGTTTGCTGTTGGCTTCTTTGGCAGTTTCTTGATTGGGGTATTGTTTATTTGATTGTTGGTCTGATGTTCACCTTGGAGTTAATCTATATTGCTCTGGTGACTGACTGCTGGTGGAAAGGTGCTTGGATCTTTTTGTTCTTTTTTAGACTGGGTGATAGTCTCTTGCATCATCTATAGATGTTGTTAATGTTATTTCTATTGATGACTGATTTGTCAGAATGCCAGGCTTCTAGAAATTCCCTGGCATTTTTGGACTTGGCTTGGTCTAGTATGATCACATTTTCCCAATTGAAACTATGGTTAAATTTGTCTATATGTTGTGAAATTAAATTTTCATTATGCTACCTTGTTTCCGCCAAAAGGCCCATTAGGTCTTATTTTCAGGGAATGTCTTATTTTGCAGCTGTCCACCTGCTCCCTTCCACCATCTGCTTCCCCCAGCCACAACACTTTACAGAGTTTTCCAGGACAGATGCACTTTTCGCCTGGACTAAGAAATGACGGAGACTAGTGTCAGTGTATAAGATTCATAAATTGGAATAGACATGGTAACAGGTCAGCCAATGGGGACTGTTTGGTGACCTAGATGATTCGGAGCCTGAGCATGGATTAGGGTCACTGATCTCTCTCTATATATATGAGTGCCTCTGTATTATATCTTGGTTCTGTGTTTATATAGCTTCTGTAGTTGTGACTTCTGGATTCTGAGTTCTGGTTCTGAGTATTGTATACATGCATCATACTGTATATCATTGTATATAAAAAAGTTTCTTCTATAAATGAATTCTATAAATGAAAAGGCTGAATTATTTACTTGTGTGCTGGTTGGATTACTGCAAACTCTTAACAACTGGAAGCTTCGTCTGCTTGTAAATGTGGTGCTTTGAAAGGGAGTGATTAGTCCATTTCAAAGCACCCCAATTGCTAATGTGTTTCTCCAACAATATGGCCTCCACCAATAGGAAGACCCAACATGTTTTCTAGGCATGAAATGAAATTAAGCCCGTCCCCCCAAATTTAAGCCAAGTTTAAAACATGCTGGGGAGGGAGGGTGGGGGTTAAAACATGCTGGGGGGAGGGCAGGGGGGGAAACTTACCTTTAACAGTGCCCTGTGCGGCGCTGCCGCTGTTCTCGCGCCAGCAGGAAGTGTAGAAGTGTTTCTGCTGCTTCTCAGGCGGGGGGAACTGCCTCCATGGCTTCCACAGTTCCTGCCAGCATGAGAACAGCAGCAGCGCTGGCGGGAACATGGAAGCGTTTCTGCTGCTGCTCGGGTGTGTGCGGAAGAGGAGGCTTCCGCACATACCCGAGCAGCAGCAGAAACGCTTCCACATTCCCGCCGGCGCTGCTGCTGTTGTCGTGCCGGCGGGAACGTGGAAGTGTTTCTGCCACTGCTCGGGTGTGTGCAGAAGCCTCCTGTGCAGGAGGCTTCCGCACATACCCGAGCAGCAGGAGAAACGCTTCCATGTTCCCACCGGCGCTGCTGCTGTTCTCGCACCAGCGCCGGCGGGAACTGTGGAGGTAAGCGAAGGAAAAGCAAGAGCGGCAAAGGAAGCAGCAGTGGTAGGCGCCGAAGGTCTTGCAATTTAAAATGCCCGGCCAAAGCCGACATCCACACTGCTGCCGCCCACCCGCTGATGGGGGGGGGAGAGAAATTAATTCACGCCCGAAAAGATGGCCTAGCCATTTTTTGGGGGCTCAAAAAAAAAATAAGGCCCTTATTTTTTTACACGGTAGCAGATAAAGCTTCATCTCCCTCTGTTTGGGAGCCTATTGGGTGCTTGTGAATGGAACAGTTTGCTCCATTCCTAAGCGCCCCATAGGTGCCCAAGCACTTTTTGCCTGGACGGAGAAATGATGGAGACTGGAAGCTTCACCTGCTTGCAAATAGGGCGTTTTAAAATGGAGCATTTGTAAGCAGACAAAGCTTCCATTCTCTCTCTGGGTGAAAAGTGTGCAGCAGAATCAGGAGGAGGCAGAGCCTGGGGCGGTGGGGCAGGCAATCCCATCTCTCAGTTTGCCCGTGGCCGCACCAAGGTAGGCACTCACGTGGAGTGTCGAGATCGCCCACCACTGCCTGCTGACAGTACTGCCTCCCATAAGCCTCCTGTGAGGCAGCTGTGCAACACATCCAGATCACCTCTCTCCCTCAACCCACCTCTGCCTCCATGTTTGGACTTATCAGGGCTACGCTAAGGGGCCAGCAAGCTGTGGCTGCTACTGGACACCATTGGCCCCCACATGCTTGTTGCCTCTTATGCTGGTCATGCCCATTCCCTGGCCTTATTTTGGAGGTAGGGCTTATATTAGGTCCACCCCAAAAATCAGGCTAGGGCTTATTTTGGGGGGTGGGTCTTATTTTTCAGGAAAATACAGTAAATGTTCTGCCAGTCTTCTACCTGTTTGTCCGACATAGTGGTTGTTGCAGTCCTTACATTGTATGTTGCAGATGATTCCTGTCTTTTCTTCTGGGGTTGTTGGGTTTTTTGGTCTGTTTAGGATGTTTTGAAGGGCTTCAGTTGGCTTGTATGCTATGTTGATTCCATGTGGTTATAGTAGTCTGTTGGTGATCTCTGAGATACTTTCGATGTATGGGAGTATAATTCTTTTTAGGTTCTGTGTTGGTTATATTAGGTTGAGCGACCAGGGACTTTTTGATAAAGTTGTATGGATATCCATTTTGTTGGAATATGATGTATAGATGCTCTATTTCCTTTTTCTGCTGTTCTGGGTTGCTACAGTATGTTTGAGTGTTATTGATGATTCTGTGGGTGTTCTCTAATTGGTCATTTTTTATTATGGTGAAGGTTCCATTTTCATATCTGATTCATATTTTCGGTTGTATTTGTGGAAATGCTATGGCTTCTAGATGTTGCATGATGACCTCCCCTATAAGTTTGGGTAATGAAACATCTGCAAGAAAACAAGCAAGCTCAGAGAGTACCAAGGCCCCTCAGAGAAAGAACAGCAACCCTCAATTTATCACTGGGATAATAGGCCTGAAGATTACCCAGTGAGTTTTCCATACTAGGAAAACAAATTATATTTCTATTTAGATTAATATATTTCCATATTTCTAACTGAAAATGCAAACATTAATTCATATTTGTATACATGAATGCATACATCTTTTTGGCAAATGAATGAGCTGATGCATTTTCTCATTGGATGAGCAAACTGAATAGGAAATAGGACTTTTCTGTCAGTCTTCTTTGTGTAAAAAGGGTGAAGAACTTTTTAGCATCACTGATCATGTGAACTGAAAAAAAAATCTTAAATTAGAATCTTGGGTCATGCACAATAAGGGTTTATTTTTCTCTTATCAACAATCTGCTGATTTTATTGCCAAAGCTGGTTTTTTGACAGTGGTGCTTCCTGGTTTTGAAGAGAGCACTTAGGAATGACCCAAAACGACTTTTGGACAATTGTGGGCCCAGATGGGAAGACGGGTCTTGAAGATTCCAATTCCCTCTCGAAGTGATTAAAGTCATTTGGCATATATACCTGCCTGCCAAGCAGTTTCATTTTCTAAGCATGCCTGAATATTAACTTAGAAATTTTGAATTTGTTTTATTTTGCTTTTTGCTTTGAAAGTTGATTAGTGGTTGAATGCTGATTTATTTCAACTCCTTACTGGACTCTGATTGCTTTTCTCTTTTTCCTTTTTGGTATATGTTGTTCTGAATTAATCCCCCTTGTATGGAAGGATGGCCATGTTTATGGGGTGAATAGCTCTCAGACTCACATCACTGGATTCTGTATTTTTTTAATTTGTAAACTATCTGGAGGTTATTTTTATTGAATTTTTCTTATAACCTTCTTATAATTGAAATATAGAGGAAAACAAACTTTTTTTGTTCTTGTTTCCTGATGAAGTATTAAATAGCTGAGGAGTGGCTGAAACCTAAAAAAGGAGAATGGGAAAATATTCAAACTTTAGCTGAATTTATCTTTAATAACCTGAATGAAACTACAATCTTTTTGCAATAAAAGGTGAGGACATGGAACTTTGGATAAAAATGCGCAAAAGGACTTTGATCAAGTTCCAGATCAAAGAGATATTTTTATAGCTGGAGAATTAACAAAGTGGATTTCTTCTGTTGTCCCGAAGTTCAAAACTGTATATTTCTATTACAGTATCAAGTCTCTGACTGAAAGGGGAAGTGACAAATTCCTTTCTTCAGTAAAGATTGAAGGAGACTGGATGGATTTATTAACATAATGTCTTCTATTTGGATTTTGATCGGAAGATATATTTATTATTGAGACTGAATCTATTACATTTAATTAAACAACAACTGATAAGAGATGGTATTAAGAAATAAACATGGTTTTTTGATTCAGGATGAACTATTTATAACTTTTGGATAATGCCATGGTAAACTTTTGATGAATAGAGTACAATAACATTTTGTTAACAGAAAGTTTTAGAACTTTAATTTTGTTTTGGTATTATTATTATTCTTGTTAGCTACTTTGTTACTAATATAATATATAGAAGACAGTCAATAATCTGCAAATAGATTTAGTAGTTTAAAATTTTTGGGAGGGCTTGTATCACAAGCGGTGGGAACTAATGTTGTACTAATGTAGGATCAGGATTGAACTAGAAGGGGTAATATGTATTGTTGTTGTTTTGATGCACTTTTTAAAAATGTTTTGATTATTTTGTGTGTTTTTTTGTTCCAAGTTTTTATTTTTATAGCATATAAAAATTCCAATTTCAATTGAACAGTGTATTGTCTGGGTACAAATATTTTTAGGATATTATAATCAAAATGTTTACAACAATATTCATTTCATTTATATTAATTATAGTAGTATCAATAATAATAATAATAACAATATTATTTACTTAACCAATTCAACAGACCTTTCTTATATCACTGATCTTAACCATTTATTTCCCTGTATCCAGCTTCTGTTTTTTTTCAGCTAGCCATTGATAAAATAAGTCCCAAGTCAAAAAGTATTCAGTTTCCTTCTTTTTCTTGATTATAAGTATTAGCCTATCCATTTCTGCACATTCTAATATTTTTTAATCACATTTTCATCTGTTGGGATCTCTTCACATTTCTACCGTTGCGCAAATACAATTCTAGCTATAGTTAATACATGCAAAGTCAAATATGCATTCCCTCTATTATATTGATCCATTTGTCTGTTATATATTGCCTTAATCATGTTAATAAATCTCTCCCAAAGTCCATAAATTTTAGTTGTAACAACATAAATTGCCAGTTTACATTGTCAAATGCTTTTTGCGCATCCAGGAAAATTAATGCCATTTGTTTTCCAGGATGTGATCCATAATATTCCAATGCATTTAAGATCATTCTCATATTGTTTTTAATCTGTCTCTTAGGCAGGAAGCCATTTTGATATGAATGTATAAATTCATTCAAAAACTTTTTCAGCCTCTCTGCTATTATTGAGGCAAATATTTTATAGTCAGGATTCAGTAAGGATATGGGTATATAGTTTTTATCTGCATTAAGTCTGAATCTTCTTTTGAAATAAGAGTAATGATTGCTTTCATCATGAGTTTGGTACTTTCGCTTCAAATAGTATTTCATTGTAAACCAACAATGATGGGCCCAAAATATCTTGTGTTTATAAAATTCTGCCAGCAGCCATCTGGTCCTGGTGTTTTATTATTCTTTTGCCTCTTAATTGCTTCTCACAGTTCCGTCATTAATATACATTCATTTAAAATAGCTTTCACTTTCACTGTTTTCGATATTTTAGGTAGATCTGCTTTTTCCAAATATTGTTTCTATGCTTGCTTCATCAGTCAACTGTCACAGCCTCAGTCAGGCATGCAATGGCTATCTTTTTCTTCCTGCCAGCATGAGAGCTTCCTCCAAATCAAACAAGGAGTTTGCAGTCTCCTTGTGATCGACGGAGTGTCCTCTCTCTTCATTACCCCTCCAGGGTGACTTGGGTCCCTCAGAAACTCCTAGCAGGTCGAATTCGGTGTGTTCCCATGGAGCCCCATGGAGATGTGTCATGTCACTGCGTCAGCCCCACCTCTTCGATTGTTTTGTGTTTTTGACTTGGTTTTTTTTTTTCCCCTGTGGGATTTTTTCTTTGGAGTTTTCTATTTTGTATTTTAATCTTGAATAAAATAAAAATGTAAATTAAAAAGAAAAAACCCAAGCATTTCTTAAAACTCTTCCTCATCAGCGTAAAGATCAAACTCAGCATCTGATAAACTTCACCTTTTCAGCATACTGAGTCATAACTTAAAAGGCAAGGCAGTTTCAATCAGATGGTTGGGAAGAGTTTTGTCATCATCTTATGTGGAACTATACAATCATGCCTTGGTGATAATAGCTTAAGTTTCCAGATTCTGAGTTATCACTGAGTGATTTAGCTTTAGTTGTTTGAAAGTTTTCTGTCCAAAAATGCTGACTTAGTATCTTATCATCTGCTCCCATCTAAAGAGAACTGATTCACAGAAGGAGAAACTGGACCACCTTTGAGATAGTCTTATTTCAAAGTATTAATTTTGAGACATGACTAGCAGACACAATTAATGCTGTTTTATAGTCTGTGAGATTAAGGAAGGTGGAGTGGTATGACTATGATAAGCTGTCATGCCAGAATCTGTATTTGCAATACAAGATCTACAAGTCTGATTGAACTCACATTATACATTTGCATGCAGTTTTGCCTGTCATGTATTTGGACTATTTTATTTTTAAAGATAAAAAGGATTCCAGTATGCCTTGGAAAGTTCCTGTTTTTAAATCAGAGAGTTGTTAAAGTTCCAAGTAATGAACCCAAACCAATCAGCACTCTGAGATGTTCAGCTTTCTCAAAGGACTGTTTAATTGAGCACATCATTTTGGCACGAATGGAAATAAAACTGGCTCTAAATATTTTCCAGTATAATTAAAGATAAGTATCATATTTTTTGCACCATAAGACACACTTTCCCCCAAAAAATGTCTGTGTGTCTTAGAGAGCGAACGATGCCAAAGCCCTGCCCACCCGCCAGTCCCCACCCTTCAGCCGTTTTCGGCCTCCATGTGCACCATTTTTGACTCAGTATGCCCCATTTTCAGCCTCTGCATGTCCCGTTTTTGGCCTGTTCCAGGTGGCTGGAATTGCCACCACCTATCACCACCAATTGCCGCTGAACTTTACCGCTGTCATTCGCCACCATCTGTACCCGTTTTACATTTCCCCAAGTGCTTTGCAAGATACACACCCACTCTGTCAAACTTTTGGAGGAGGTTGGTTCCTAAGGGTACTCTGCAGGGACGGAATACAAATAAAGTTGCCATCGGTTCAGTGGGCGTGGCTTGGTGGACGCGCTTTGTGCGCATGCACACACTTTGCGTGCACACGCACACCAAACACGCACTTTGCGCAGGCACAGAGGCATTTGCACAGGCGCATAGAGTTCCTCCTGCAAGCCTGCACGATGCTGGTTGCTGCAGCAGCTGCCGCGTGGCGCTATTCTGTGCCACGCAAAGCAACTGCACTTCGAATTCTGGCGATAAAAGTGAGTATAGGAGACCGGGCGGGCGGCGGAGAGAACTGGTTCTCTCTCTGCTGCTCATCGCCGCTACTGGCTCTCCAGAACCGGGCAGAACCGGTCGCATTTCATCTCTGGTATTCTGGCATGGGGATAAATTCCACGCCTCTGGCTATCTTGAATGGGGTAAGACCTGTGCTGCTATGTAAAGCATTATTGTATGCAACCTCAACAAAGAGATCTGCCCAGTTAGACTGCTGGTAGATGACATAGCATTTCAAGTAGTGCTCTATTGTTGCTGTGGCCCCATTCATATTCAAGTGAAATGCAGAAATAAGCCCTGATAGGCCCTATAAGTTTTATAAACTCCCTCCACAATTTGGTGGTGAATTGGACCCCCCAATCTGAGTTGATCCTCTTTAACACCCCATGCAATCAATAGATATGCTGCAGGAACAATTTGGCAAGGCTCAGACAGACTATGAAGTGTGCCTGTTTGCAGAAGAGATCTATTTGAGTCTAGATGACCATGATCCCCCTGCTGTCAGGGAACTCAACTATAAAATCCATCACTCTCTCCTCCCAGGACTGGGTTAACTTTGCCACTTGCTGCAACAGCCCTGGGCTCTTCCCTGGCCTTCATCATCATGCACGTAGGTACGTTTCCAAGATGGTGGCCGGAGGGTGTACCCAGGATGAGCTCCACCGTGACAACCAGGTTTAGGGGTAAGCCCCTTCCCCCCTGGGTCCCCACCGGTGGCAGAGGTGGCTAAAGGACCAGGGGGGATTGGTGAAGCCACGGGGTGATGGAGGAACCACCGGCAGACCTGGAGTTGCCGGGCGGTTCTTAGGCAATGGAGGCTCTGCCGCGGATGATGCCCCCTTCCCCCCTAGGTCCCCACCAGTGGCAGAGGTGGTTAAAGGACCGGGGGGATTGGTGGCCCCGAAGAACCTGGAAGGAGTTGGCACAGCTGGAAGTTCTGGAGTCGCCTGAGTGGTTCTCGGGCGGCGGAGGGCCTGCCACGGCCGGGTTTCGGACGCCACGGTCGTTGCTGGGTGGCGGCGATCCCTGAGAGGTGACAGGGCCGCGGATGGAGCCCCCTCCCCCCAGGTCCCCACCAGTGGCAGAGGTGGTCATAGGACCGGGGGGGGTTGGCGGCCCTGGAGATGCCGCGAGGAGAAGAAGCGGCAGAGCCGTTGATGGTGCTGTAGCCGCCCGGCTGGTTTTTGGGTGGCGGAGTTCCTGCCGCGGCCAGACTCTAGCTGCCGCGGCCGGCGCTGGGTGGCATCAGTCCTGGAGAAGTGGCCGAGTCGTTGATGGAGCCTGTTTTCCACCTGGGTCCATGCTGGTCGCTGCAGTTGACGTTGGGCGGCGACGGTTTCAGAGAGGTAATGGAGCCCCACTAGGTCCCCACCGGTGGCAAAGGTGGTTAAATGGCCGGAGAGGGTGGAGGCCCCGGAGAAGCCCCGGAGAGGCAGAGGAGCTGTGGGTGATATCAAAACCGCTGGAGTGTTTTTTGGGCAGCGATCTGTTTGACGGATGTGGTCTCCTGATCCGACGGCGGCGGCGGCGGCTCTGGCAGGGGAGGTTACGGCTTCGCTAATTCCGGTGGCGGTCACCTGGTTTGGCGGGGGTGCTGCCTCGGCGATGGTGGTCCCGGTGTCAGAGGCACCGGTGTTGCCGGTGTCGTGGCCGCCTCAACGCCACCGGTGGGGACAGAGATGGTGGCCGGATGAGTCACGGATGTGGGCTGGGCATTTTTGGGCCCGGCCTTGGTCTCAATCGGAGAGGCCCCCGCGTCGTCGGACAGTAGAGACATATCCCTCAGAGCTGTTAAGATACTCTGCTAAAGACCTCTGGGCCTTGAGGAATGTCCCCGTTTCTCTCATGTGGCCCTCAAAACTTTCAAAGACTTATCTCAATGATGGATCCTGAGATCCTGAGAGATGGCACGGCCGCAAGAAACGTTCTGGGGAGGGTTCCCGGGTGTTTAAGTTTTTAGATAAGTTTTTATTAGGTTAGGGAAATCCAAACCGGATTTGGGGGACAGCCTGTGGTGGTTTGGAGGCAGCCAGGCTGGTAGGCACGTCTGGGAGGCCTCAGAGGGTCGTGGGTTGAGGAGGCAGACGGAGATTAGGCAACCAGAGGGGGGGTTCCATCGGCACCGTAAGTGGGAGGGGCAGATATGGCGGGGGTAAAGGCCATATCAGGCTATGGGATCACGCAGCCGCTGTCTCCAAGCGGTAGCGCGCTCTGACCCTCTTTATCCATCTTGCAGGCCTGGTTATGCAGAGTCTCAGGCCCTAAGTACCTGGCTGATGTTATGCAATGCCAGGTCCGCTGTTAACAAGGCCCCCCTTGATTTACGACCTTATTCAGGAGGAGGGCGTGGACTTGGCAGGTGTCACTGAAACCTGGTTGGGGCCAGAGGGTGGTATTCCTCTGAAGGAGATGTGCCCACCAGGTTTTCAAGCATTTCATCGTCCAAGGTCCCAGGGAAGGGTGGTGGGGTGGCGGCGATTATTAGAGAAGTTCTTTGTCCTAGGGAGGCCACTGTTCCTCAGATGGCTGGTTGTGAGTCTCTCTTTGTGAAGTGGGGTCAGGGGTTCAGATGGGCCTTTTGATAACGTACCTGGCTCCCTGCCACGTATCATCGGCCCTGCCTGGGCTCCTCGAGGTGATAGCCGGGCTGGCGGTTGAAACCCCTAGGCTTTTAGTCATAGGAGATTTCAACCTGCCTTCACTCAGAGAAACCTCTGGGGTGGCTCGGGAGTTCATGGCTTCCATGACGGCCATGGACCTGACCCAATTAGTTTCTGGCCCCACTCACATGGGGGACACACACGCTGGACCTGATTTTTGTGTCTGGTCAGTGGTTGAATTATCGTAGTTTTGGGGACTTAGTTATAAAACCCTTGTCATGGTCTGATCATTCTCTTCTTAGACTTGACTTCTGTGCCGCCACCCCCACCACAGGGAGGTGGAGCCATGCAGATGGTTCCGCCCCAGGCGCCTGATGGACCCCGAGCCATTTCCTGAGACTCTGGCTCATAACTCAGCCGGAGACTTGGTGGCCACCTGGGACAGGTTGGCTGCCGAGGCTCTGGACCAAGTTGTGGCTTTGCGACCTCTGACCCGGCACAGATCCCACCCAGCTCTGTGGTTTACGAAGGAGCTGAGGGAGATGAAGTGCCGGAAAAGACGTCTGGAGAGTGTTTGGAGGACCAGTCACGCCGAGTCTGACCGGACACAGGTGAGGTCCCATATTAGGACCTACCGCGATAGAGGCGGCGAAGCGTTTATATTTCTCTTGTGTAGGCAGAAAATCAGCCTGCCGCTCTGTTTAGAGTGACCCTCTCCCTGCTTGAGCCTAGAGCATGGGAGGACCTCTTGCAGGGCAGGGCAGAGGAGTTTTCCCAATTTCTGTATGATAAAATTGCTCAGATTTGGGGCGGGCTGGACTCCAGTTGGATGGTCCTGGAGGAGGTGTCCGGGGCAAGTCTTGAGATTGTTATCTGGGAGAAGTTTGATCCTGTGACCGCTGAGGGTGCGGACAGGTTGCTGGGGAGGCTGAATACCACCATATGTTTGTTGGACCCGTGCCCCTCCTGGTTGGTTTCTACCTCCAGGGAGGTGACATGAGGCTGGCTCCAGGGGATTGTCAATGCTTCGTTGAGAGAGGGGTCGCTTCCTATGCATTGGTCACGTTGGTTGATGATCTCTGGAGGGCTTGTGACGGGGTATTCCTCTGTCCTGGTCCTGTTAGATCTCTCGGCGGCTTTTGATACTATCGACCATACTATCCTATTGCGGCGGTTGAGGGGTTAGGAATTGGAGGAACCGTCTTACGGTGGTTCTCCTCCTTCCTCTCTAACCGTTCGCAATTTGTGTTGTGGGGGGGGAAAGGTCCACCCCTAGGCCCCTCGTTTGTGGGGTGCCTCAGGGGTTGGTCCTCTCCCCTCTTTTGTTCAACATTTATGTGAAGCCACTGGGGGAGATCATCCGTGGTTTTGGAGTGCAGTGTCATCTCTATGCTGATGATACTCAGCTTTACATCTCCACCCCAAACCACCCCAACGATGCTGTGGAGGTTATGTCCCGGTGCCTGGAGGCCGTGCGGATTTGGATGGACGGAAACAGGCTTCAGCTCAACCCTTCCAAGACTGAGTGGCTGTGGTTTCCAGCAGCCCGATATAGTTCAGCTGACCCCGTCACTGGCTATTGGGGGAGAGATCTTAACCCCCACAGAGAGGGCTCGTAATCTAGGCGTCCTCCTGGATGCACGGCGGTCTTTAGAAGATCACATTACAGCCGTCTCCAGGGGGGCTTTTTATCAGGTTCGCCTGATTCACCAGTTGCGGCCCTTTCTGGATCGGGACACCTTACGCATGGTCACTCATGCCCTCGTCACCTCCCGCCTGGACTATTGTAACGCTCTCTACATGGGGCTCCCTGCGGGGAGCACCCTGAGGCTTCAACTGGTGCAAAATGCAGCCGCGCGGGTGGTTATGGGGGTGTCAAGAAACTCCCATGTGATGCCTCTCCTGCGCAAGCTGCATTGGTTGCCGGTAGCCTTCCGGTTCACTTTAAGGTTCTGGTTTTGACCTTTAAAGCGATCCATGGAATTGGACCAGGCTATTTGCAAGACCGCATTCTGCCGGTAGTCTCCCACTGACCGGTGCGCTCCCACAGGGAGGGCCTCCTTCAGGTCCCAAAGGCATCTATGTGCCGCCTGGTGACCCCGAGGAACATGGCCTTCTCTGTGGGGGCACCCACCTTCTGGAATGAGTTGCCTCCTGAGCTACGGAAGACCGCTGACCTGAGAGCATTTAGACGTGTGTTGAAAACCTGGCTCTTTGAGCAGGCCGGCCTGGGCTGATTTTAAATGGGAGTTTTAAAGTGGAATTTTAGATATTGGGGTTTTAAAATTTGGGGTTTTAAAATTTGGGGTTTTATATTGTAATTTATTGGGGTTGGGTATAAATTTTAGTAGCAGCCTGAATATATTTAATTTTCTTTTAACTTTTGTAAAGTGTACTGTGTTATAGTTGGCTGTACATCGCCCTGAGTCCTTCAGGAGAAGGGCGGTATATAAATGTGTTACAAATGAATGAATGAATGAATGAATGAATGAATGAATGAATGAATGAATGAATGAATGAATGAATGCCAAAATTGTCTTTTAGCTAAGTGTAACATCTTTAAGAATCTGATGACCAGCTTGTTTGGTGTCGTGGCTCCACTGTAGGACCTGGACTCTTAGGGTATGCAGAATGTTCAATTTGTCTCTCTTCCATACCAGTCCATCTCTCAATGACAGCTCCCCTCCATGGTCTTTGAACCATGGATCAGATTGTAGCTCCCCTCTTAACTTCTAGGTCAACTCACTGCCGAGGTCTGATGGTTTTCTCCTGGCCTGTTGCCTCATAGTTACTTGTGCCACTTTCTGGGTAGTGGGGATGATGATGGCCACCATTTCCTCCCACCTGCTGTTGTAGTGCAGAATGTGGGACAGGGCATCAGCCAAAAGGTTTCTTCCTTCTGGGATGTACTTTAGCTTGAAGTTAAACCAGTTAAAGTACTGCACCCACTGGATTTGCTTCGGTGAGAGCTTTTGAGGGTCCTCAATGCCTTCAGGGCATACTTCAAAATGCACTTTGCTCCCTCAAGGAATTGGCGCCAAGTCAATAGGGCCCATCTCACTGCAAACATTTCCTTTTCCCACATCACTCAGTGTCTCTCTGTTTCAGTGAGTTTTTGGGAGGTGTAATCACATGGCTGCAGTTTTCCCTCTCTGTTCTTTTGAAGTAGCACTGGCCCCACTTCTACATCATTGGAATCCGCCTGGAGGCTCCTTGGGGTCAGGGTGCTTCAGGGCCGGCTCCTCTGCAAATAGCCTCTTCAATTCCTCAAAAGCCTTCTGGCACTCCATCGTCCGGTTTAGTGGTTGGCCTGGTCAAGGTTTTCTCCCACTTTCCTGTCTTCATTAGTTCAGTAATCAGCTGGGTGATCTTGGCAAAGGAGGGAATGAACTGCCTGTAGTGGTTTGCAAACCCAAGGAAGCTCTGTAGTTGCTGTCAGGTCCAAGGAGCTTGCCACTCTAATATGGATTTCACTTTACCCAAATCCATTTCCATCCCATCGCTCAACACTCGGTAGCCCAGGTAGTCTAAGCAAGACTTATGGAACTCACATTTGTACAGCTTGGCATATAAATTTGCTACCAAGACTTTCTTAAGCACCTGGCACCTAACTTCATGTGCTCTTCCATCGTCTCGATGAAGATGAGAATGTTGTTCAAGTACACTAGGACCTCCTTGTACAGGTGATTATGCAGTACTTCATTAATTAGCTGCATGAACACCACCCGGGCTCCTCGAAAATATCACTTTGATCTGGAAGCTTCCTAATGGGCAGTTGAAGTCTTCTACTCATCGCACTCTTTGATCCTCATCCTAGTATGCCTCCTTCAGATCTAATTTCATAAAGATCTTCCCTTGGTCAGGTGGCCTTACCTGTCCTTCATTAGGAGGAGGGGATACATGTTCTCCACACACACCCTGTTTATCCCCCTAAAATCAATGCGCAGCCTCATCAACCTGTCCTTCCTTGCCCATATCTCCAGCCTTAGTACTTTCAGCATGCTCATTAGGCAGCAGGTACAGCCCGAGTCTATGAGTACCTCCAAAGCCTCTTGGTTTTCTGACTTAGGCTGCATCAGGCTTGAACCATTTCAAAGTTGTCAATGGTTATATCAGATAAGTGAAGGAATCTTTATACTCTCAGACCCTGGTTTTAATCTAACTGTTCAGATAGATAATGGGTTGAGAAAGGTGGCACTGTGTCTCACACCCAATTCCATCAAACATTGTTATTAGTGTCCAGTGAGATACAGTATATATTTGCTATTGTGTTTGTTCCAGAGAGTTGTGGCTCCATTATAGTCAAAGCTTGCACTCCTTTATGCTTTAATATTTTTGTGCCACAGCTCTTCAGCAAGATTCTTTTTGCTCACCCTCCCCGTTCCCCAATAGTTTTTCTTTCAATGTCTGCTTACATTTCTAACTGTGTCTTGGAGCTGTTGCTCTTTTTGGCACTCTGCCTGGTGTTTTTCAGAATTCTGTCATGAGAAGCCAAGACAACAGTAAGCAGTTCCAGATTTGTCAATTACATTCAGCAGTTCACAGATCACAAGTGTTTGTGTCAAGCAACATGTTTTTATCCCTGTTCGTGTGTAAACATTTAAGAGGGCCCCCAGATATTTCTGGAATGTGTAGATAGAACCTATATGCATCCTGAAAACAAGTTTATGTGTGATAATATCTGAAATAATGGAGGAAAGGTGTTGGTTTGCTTATTGTTTATGTATTCCGGGACAGGTTTTTGTGTGCAGTGTGCTTTATACTTTGATCTTAAAAAATAGTCTCTCTTAAATTGGAATCTCAGGATTCATGTTGTTGGCAAAGTTTGGAGACAGTTTGTTCAGACCTTTATTCTGGGACGTTGCTTCAATTTTCATATCCAGACTCACTCTCTCATCTCAGTGTTAAACATGTCTGACCCTATTTGGTTTTTATGTGTTTACAGAAACTTATCTAAAAACTGAATACAATAGAACCTCTGCTCATTGTCATAATTCATTCCATAACTTTGGTCACAACCCGATTTGGTCGTGACCCGAACCTAATTTTGGAAATTTGGTGCTTTAAAAAAATGACTCAAAGGGGAAAATCGGCCAAGAAAAAAAAATATTGTGAATTTTTTGGTTGGAATCCAATTTGGTCGTGGTCAGAAGCGTTCACGACCCGAGGTTCTACTGAATCATTTCTTCCAAACTCGAGAATAATAAAGAAAAAATTGTGGAGATTGCAAATAGTTCAAATTTGTATTCTGTTCAAGTCAAACGATTTCAAAATATGCTGTAAAACTGGGCACAAAGGTTTCAAAATTGCTTTGTCATGTCTCTTTGCTTGGCAGGAAAGGTACTGTTCAGAAAAATATAAATTGTGTAGAGAATTTAATTTGATAAATAAAATGAATATGGCTGGGAGATTGGGGAGGAAAATCACCCTGTATGCTTACAGAAGATTCATGGTATGTTTTCCTCTATTAGATTTAAGACCCGGAAAATAGAATTTGGAGCCATGTCATTGAGTACCAACAATTAGTCTCTTTACCTGTTTGAAAACCGGTATGAATTCTTTCTGCCAATGGTCTATCTAAATTAATACTACCCAGGACTGGCTATGCAACTTCTTGCTATTTAGAATGAATGACTCCCACATCTCTCAGCCCATATTGACTGGGCTGAGTGGTTTGACAGGATTTGAAATTTAAAGTATCTGGCAATTGCCAAAGTGCCTATCTATGCAGAAAATCACTAGGTTACATTCAGAGATTTTCATAGCATATGAAAAGTATTGCACTCAGCTTTCTGTTTGCAAAATAGCATTCTACCAGTGGACTATGGTCCCAATTTTTCCCATAATGCCGGAAAATCAACCTATCATCAATTCTGCTGTGAATATATTTTTTGGGGCGAAAGGCGGGGTATTCTTAAAAGCCCATCCAGTGAATCAGCCAGCAAAAGATTTGGATTTGGATTTGTGAGTTTCCAAAGATGTTACCATTATACTACATTATATTTTTGTTGTCCATGGAAGGAAATATAGTCTGCAAATATGAAGAGGTGAAGTTACTCTCCATCAATAGGAGGTCAGAGTTTAAAAGAATTTCACTATGTGGTTGCTGAGCTCAGCTTTTAAAACTGCAGTGTACAGAGTTCAGCAAGTCTTGTGACAAGATCAGCCTCAAGATCAGGGGCTTATTTTCTCCATTCTACCTCTATTCCAAAGGAGCAATGCATCTTTTGCCCTTGGTCTCCTGAGCCTCTGTAACCTTATTCAGATAGCTCACCCATCTCAATGGAATACATGGTGTTCGAGCATCAATGGTATCAGTTTGTGTTTTGCTTTATGATGGAAAGGGACTGGGCTGTAGCTGTGATGGAAAGGGGATCCTGGGGCTGTAGCTGTGGTTACTGGTAAGTGGGCTTCAGGGGAAATGAAATAAAGAGACGAAAGAAGGAAGGAGTTGTAATAAGAAATTTAACACTTCGCTAAATATTGAGGAAGTTTGGAGAAGTCATTGGAAGTATGTTTACACATATCCAAATCTAGACAAGTAATGAAATTTGAGATGGATTTTGGGATAAACTATATAGGGCAGTGTACATTTACTTGAATTACCTGGAACTATTGCTTCACAAGTGTGTTTCTGTCTGCTTATAATGTCGTGGCACCTGCATGTTTTTAGGCCAGTTTCTTTTGTTCTTCTTAAGGGAGAGGGGAATTATTACTGACAATTAAAGGCTTTATTGAGAAGAACCAAAAGGTTATCTAATCAAGCAGTCAATAATAAGTCAGGTTTTTTAGTCATTACTATCATGGAAAATATTTTTTTTATACTCTTCACAAGTAAAGAAACTTCTGTCACTACTCAGCAAATCTAATTCATAGGGATCATGAGGAAGGAAAATTGCTGACATATAGATTTGAAACCAGAAATATTCCTGCTGGGTACACTACCAGAATAATATAATAAAAGGAATACATACTTAATTTTGCATGTAGTAACGGCAGCAAAAATAGTATTTGCACAACAATGGAAAAATGATGAGGTCCCGACAGATGAACGTGTAATAAAAAAAAAATATTAGAATGTGCTGAGATGGATAGATTGACACTTAAGATAAAAGAAAGGGAAGAAACAGAATATTTTTTAACATGGGATTTATTCTGCCAATGATTAACTAACAGAAACAGAGGTTAGAAACTAATCAGAATCTAAAAAGATAATAAACATTTATATTGGAAATTTTTCAAGATGGATAAACTAATGGTAATATTATGTTGTGATATGTTTATTAAGATTATTAGTATGACTTTGGTTATTGTTGTATCTTTATTTAAAATTAATTGTGCCCAGACAGCACACTGTTCAGATAGACATGGAATTTTTTATGTTCCCTAAAAGAAAAATGTAATAAAATATATACTTAAAAAAGGAAGGAAAATTGCTGGAAGGACAGTTGGAAAGATCTTGCCAACTGTTCTCTCCCCATCTATACTCAAACGTATATTCAGTCATCAACATCTACTTTTGGCTAAATAAGTAGGAAAGTGACAGATAGCCCAGACTATTTATCAGTAATTCTGCTTTGCTTATGTGGGGTTCTGGTAAAAAAACCTACTCTGTGTTTATTTTACCTCAGGTTTATCATGTGATGTCAGTGTAAGACAGAAGCAAAGGTAGACATGCATTCCAATCACACAACTATGAATGGCTGCCGAGCACAGGAAGTTATCCAGGTAAATATAAATCCCTGAACTGATATCTGGAAATAAGGTGCTTTGGGTGTAGGAACATCCAGTTGGTGAAGAAAGTTGTCAGATTGAAGAGCTGAGTTTAACATGGAAATGATATAATTTTTATGGATAAATGGCATACAAGTAGTTCTCGACTTAAAACCATTTGTTAAGTGAACATTCAAAATTACAATAGTTCTGAAAATGTGATTAATGAATGTTTTTCAAACTTAAAACCATTGCAGCATCCCCATGATCACATAATCAAGATTTGGGCGCTTGACCACTGGCATATCCTTATCACAATTACGCTATCCTGGGGTCATATGATCACTGTTTGTAACCGTCCTGGCTGGCTTTTGACAAGCAAAATCATGGAGGAAGTCAGATTTACTTAAAAACTACAGTGATTCACTTAACAACCATGGCAAAAAAGATTATAAAAGGTAGTGCAACTCACTTAACTACCATATTGCTTAGCAAAAGAAATTGTGGGTTCAATTGTGTAAATCAATTGTGTAAATTGTAAATCAAGCACTACCTATATACTATAATTCCTTTCTGTCCTATCAAAAGAGGCTGCTATGTCTGTCAATGATGCATAATTCAATCTTAAAGTTATGCTCTAGGATTTATTCTGGACATAGCACACTGGGTCATCTTCCAGTTTTCAAAGCAAAGCTCAACTTATTGGTAATTATTAGTATTAATTGGTATTAATTGGTATTGGTAATTGGTAGTTATTTTCTAATTTTCTTATGTTCCAATTAATACCTTCATTTATTTTCCTCTAAAATCCATTTTCATCATCTAACTAACCATCTTTTTTACAACACTATTATTAGAGATCCTTGTTGAGCTTCCTTGTTTTCTTGCAAATGTTTCATTTCCCAAACTAGGCAGCATCATCAGTGCTAGTAAGGAGTGGGGCTTGCTCTCAGTTTATATTCTCGTTATAGTCTGATGGCTTATTCTGTCATTGTTGGTGGGAGTGGTCTTAGAGGTTCTTTTGTTGAGCTGTTTACTGTTGACTTGTTTGCAGTTCCTTGATTGGGTATTGTTTATTTGATTGTTGGTTTGATGTTAATCTTGGAGTTAATCTATGCTCATCTGAGTGGTGATTGCTGTGGGGAGATGTTTGGTCTTTTTGTTCCTTTTTTGCTTGTTGATTGTCTCTTTTGCATAGTGTATCGATATTGTCTATGTCTACGTGTCTATTAATGGCTAACTTGTCAAACTGCTAGATTTCTAAAAATTCCCTACTGTTTTTGGGCTTGGTTTGGTCTAGGATGGTCATAGTTTTCCACCCACACCAACCAAGTGTTCCACTACCAAAGCAACAACCCAATCTCCCATAAGAGAAGCAAGTAAGATGGGAAAAGGGAACAAAGGGACTATTATATTATTGGGTTTTTATGTTATGATAGAGGAAAATGTGGAAAACTACAATATGAGGTTACAATGTGAACAGGGAAGATTAGGTACGATTACAAAATTTATGTTCCCCCCATCACTTTTTTTTATTTATTACCTGTCAATAAAAACAACTGGTTTTCCAATAGCAGAAAATTTATGAATTGTACTGGAACTTTGGAAAGAAATGGAAACTGATTAAAACACGTTGCTCAATGTGGTATTTTAAAAGTCAGCTCCAAGTGAAGCACTTAGCATAACTTGAAAGAGTAGATATTGGAAATAGTGCTTTTAGGCTACATCACTCTTAAGATAATAGGAGCCAGGGATGCTGGCTCTTATTGAAATGTCTTTAATCAGCTTCCAGTCTTCTGCTTCTAGAGATAATTCATAATGTAATAATTTTTAAAAGTATTTTTATTATCTGAGACCAAAATTTTGAATGTTTCCAACCCCATGCTGCATCAACATTAAAGCAAATGATTCATTTCAAACATCAACATTAAAGCAAATGATCCATTTAGTTTATTTGCTGCGTTGTTATTTTTCATGTTTTCTATTTTTTAGCATCTTGAACTGCATTGCCCAGATCTTACTACTACATTCACCCATTGAGATCTTCCAGTGTTTGCATAGTGTTAATAGTAATTAGGAAGTGGGATGGTTTATTTAATCTTGATGCAACTTAAGACAACCTGTATTTATCTTACTTTAGTTGATCAAGAAACAGCTGGTGAACTCCATCAAGAGCCTGCAGAAGCATTATGTGACCTCTGATTCTCTTGTAACAAGTGATGATCAAGATGCTAATACTCTTTGTTGTGTATTGGAGGCTGTGTTTGTGCACGGTTTGAACATTAAGCACATCAAAACAGAGGTTGGAGCAAAAGGGAAGAAACATGGAGGGCGACTTCCTCAGCCAGTGTTTTGGACTCTGCTAAAATCTATCACACACAGGTGAGACTGAGAAATGTTGCAATTTTGATTTGGGAACTTACAGTAGTGTTCAGTGTTTATTTACATGGTGAGTATATAGTATGATGCAAGAATGAGATTTTTGGATGCAGAAAATAATCTGATGTGTCATCTTGTATAAATTTAGTAAATAAAAAAATCCCAGGGTTTAATTATATGTCCCTGATCCCACTTCATGGGGCAGCAAAATGGCTCATTGGTTAAGACAGGGGTGTCAAACTCAGTTTTATTGAGGGCCACATCAGGATTATGGTTGCCTTCAAAGAGCCAATAGCCTGGTTGCTGCAACTTGTTGGGCTGAGTGGAGATGGCCAGCTCAACGTCACTCACTGGGTGCAGCTGACTTGGGATGGCTGGGTCGGATGGAACAAGACACACTGATTAACTCGACGTGGGAACAATTTGGTGCCCCACAAGATACTCATCCCCCAAGATGCTGGCAGCCAAGTGCACACGCACACACACATACTGCGTTCCAAGTTTGGGAACTTTTATCCATAGAAGAAAGAGAACTCTTCTCCCCAAGTCCAGACATGATTCAGTTTGTAAGCTCAGATATGGATGGAATGGTGTATGTGCATGTGTGTGCATACAGCATGCCATGGAGACGTTCTTCTCTCAATCCCAGACATTGTTGGCGCCCCCTCCCAGCAAAGCAGGAGTTAGAAGATGCTGCTGCAGCATATGGAAGAACAGATGAGAAAGTTTGCAGGAAGCAGTTTCCTCCAAGTCCAACTTCTGCCTTGACAGACCTCTGGAGGCAAGTGAGCAGTACTTCCTGGTCCTGCATCAGGGAAGCTGGCTGTTCTTGAAAGGGAATCCCCATTTCCAATCATATGTGGCAAGTATGCTGGCTTGTTGGGGCAGTCTTCCCTCATGTAGCTGCCCCTCCACCCCTCCTCCTCCTCCTCTCCAGAGATCTCTCAAGGCAGAAGTTAGACTCAGAGGAAACTGCTTCCTGCAAACTTTCTACTCCACACTTCCACATCAGCAGTGTTGTTCTCCACCTCCTGTGGGAGGTCAGGCAAGGTTGGAAGGGGGGATTCAGAGGTCTCCAGTGGAGGAAGGTGAGACTAGGGTGAGTACCAAAGCCTAGTCTAACAGAGGAACCTCACTGATCTTCTAAGACCACGTGGAACACCCCAGATGTTGGTACGGGTTGCCCAGAGCCCTGAGCAGCAAGGGCAAGTGCCCAGCCCAATCTTCAAGCTATCAGGGCACTGGGACCCTGCAGCCCAGTCCAGCTCAGCCCAGCCCTCCTTCCCCAAGGGGGTGTCCAGATATGCTTACCTCCTCCTTGAAGCTGCTGTTTCTGTTTGCTCTTGTTGCCCAGATTGATGGGTGCAGGAAGGCAAAGTAGGTGGGTCAGAGAGAGATCCACTCCTTCTCCATTTCAGGAGACCTGACTTTGTAAGCAAAGCATCCTTGGCGATAGTATGGGAGACCACCAGGAGAGGCCAGGAGGAAGGGACAATTGGATGGCAAGAAAGGGCAACAAGGCTGTTGGTGGCCATGTGCTAAGGCAGGACTTTCCTCAGACCCTCCCTCTCATTCCTATCTCCTTCCTTCCCTCCTTCTTTCCCTGCCTTCCTCCTCCTCATTTCTATCCCTTCCTTCCTTCCTTCCTTCCATATTTCTCATTAAAGACAAATCCCTCTTCCCATCACCTACACTCCCTGGCTAATCTGCCTGCATATTCTGATACATAACTGTGAGAGATCGAATCTGTGCCATTGATAGATGAAACCTGGGATAAGATTACATGGTTTTAGTGTATAATGTGTAAATATGATGACATATTCATCTGAAAAGTCTTAGAGTGCAGCCTAGCATAAATGCACGGAAATGTTTCTAATGATAACCATTTGTCTGTCCTCCTGTTTGAAAGGCAAGCGTTCACATATCATTTGCATTTGTATGTGCAGGTAAACTTTTCCATAAACGCTTCTTCCAAGTGAACAGAGTTAATTATTTCTTCCTCCTTCTCATTCCCAACTCCTTCCTTCCTCCCTCCCTCCCTATGCAGCCAGGAAGGGATGAGGGGAGAGGGTGAGTTTGGGAGTGCAGCCGGTGGCCATGCTGCCAATGCCAGTGATTTTCCCATGCAAGGGTGAGGGCAGTCCCTATGAGGCCCAGCCAGTGCAGGCCAAGGAGGCAGCAGAGGCACTGGTGCCAGGTGCAACACTGCTGGGGCTCTGTGTGCTGCTCTACTACAACTTCGTGGTGGCCATCTGGGCAGGAACGTGGTCAGCCTTAGATCTGGCCCATGGAGACCTGCGCCCAAGGGGTGGGTCAGGGCCAAGGTTGTGGGGGTCGGCCCCTTGCTGTCTCAAGAGTGGCCCCTCAGGCCAGATTTAAGCACATTGCAGGCTGGATTTGGCCTGCAGGCCTTGTGTTTGACATGTCTGCCCTAGTTCGTTCCAACTTAGTCATTTGAAAGCATGCAAATGTGAGTAGATAAATAGCTACTACTTCAGTGGGAATGTAACAGTGTTCCATGACATCATGCTGGCCACAAGATCACTGAAATATCTTTGAACAGCACTGGCTCAATAACCCTTGAAATGGAAGATACAGGTGAAACTCAAAAAATTAGAATATCGTGCAAAAGTTCATTTATTTCAGTAATGCAACTTAAAATGTGAACCTGATATATGAGATAGACTCATTACATGCAAAGCAAGATAGTTCAAGTCATGATGCATCATAATTGAGATGATTATGGCTTACAGCTCATGAAAATCCCAAATCCACAATCTCAGAAAATTAGAATATTGTGAAAAGGTTCAATATTCTAGGCTCAAAGTGTCCCACTCTAATCAGCTAATTAAGCCGTAACACCTGCAAAGGGTTCCTGAGCCTTTAAATGGTCTCTCAGTTTGGTTCAGTAGGAATCAATCATGGGAAAGACTACTGACCTGACAGCTGCGCAGAAAACCATCATTGACACCCTCCATAAGGAGGGAAAGCCTCAAAAGGTAATTGCAAAAGAAGTTGGATGTTCCCAAAGTGCTGTATCAAAGCACATTAATAGAAAGTTATGTGGAAGGGAAAAGTGTGGAAGAAAAAGGTGCACAAGCAGCAGGGATGACCTCAGCCTGGAGAATATTGTCAGGAAAAGGCCATTCAAAAGTGTTGGGGACTTTCACAAGGAGTGGACTGAGGCTGGAGTCAGTGCATCAAGAGCCACCACACACTGACGGATCCTGGACATGGCTTCAAATGTCGTATTCCTCTTGTCAAGCCGCTCCTGAACAACAAACAACGTCAGAAGCGTCTTACCTGGGCTAAAGAAAAAAAGAACTGGTCTGTTGCTCAGTGATCCAAAGTCCTCTTTTCTGATGAGAATAACTTTTGTATCTCATTTGGAAACCAAGGACCTTGGTGGTGCAGGCTGTTAAGAGCCTTGGTGGTGCAGGCTGTTAATCATCTAGTACTTAGTGCAAGCTGCCTGCAATTAGTGCAGGCTCGAATCCCACCAGGCTCAAGGTTGACTCAGCCTTCCATCCTCTCGGGTAGGTAAATTGAGGACCCAAGATTGTTGGGGGCAATAAGCTGACTTTGTAAAAATACCGCTTGGGGGGGCCAAAAGCCCTAGTAATAAGCAGGCATGTACGATGGAATGAAGGCTATTGCCGAGCACTTAGCATGGTGCTCCATAGACTGTAAGCCGCCCTGAGTCTCTGGAGAAGGGCAGCATATAAATGTAAATAAAAATAAAAATAAATAAATAAATAAAAGACCCAGAGTTTGGAGGAAGAATGGAGAGGCGCACACTGCAAGATGCTTGAAATCCAGTGTGAAGTTTCCACAGTCTGTGTTGATTTGGGGAGCCATGTCATCTGCTGGTGTTGATCCACTATGCTTCATTAAGTCCAGGGTCAACGCAGCCATCTACCAGGATATTTTGGAGCACTTCATGCTTCCTTCCGCAGACGAGCTTTATGGGGATGCTGACTTCATTTTCCAGCAGGACTTGGCACCTGCCCACACTGTCAAAAGCACCAAAACCTGGTTCAATGACTGTGGGATTACTGTGCTTGATTGGCCAGCAAACTCGCCTGACCTGAACCCCGTAGAGAATCTATGGGACATTGCCAAGAGAAAGATGAGAGACATGAGACCGAATAATGCAGGAGAGCTGAAGGCCGCTATTAAAGCATCCTGGTCTTCTATAACACCTCAGCAGTGCCATAGGCTGATAGCTTCCATGCCATGCCGCACTGAGGTAGTAATTGCTGCAAAAGGGGCCCAAAGCAAGTACTGAGTATATATGCATGCATATACTTTTCAGAGGTCCGATATTGTTCTATGTACAATCATTGTTTTATTGATTGCATGTAATATTCTAATTTTCTGAGATTGTAGATTTGGGGTTTTCATGAGCTGTAAGCCATAATCATCTCAATTATGACAAATCATGGCTTGAACTATCTTGCTCTGCATGTAATGAGTCTATCTCATATATTAGTTTAACCTTTTAAGTTGCATTACTGAAATAAATGAACTTTTGCACAATATTCTAATTTTTTGAGTTTCACCTGTAAGTGCTGCCTACTATCGTTCCAATGATTAGTGGAATAAAATCCATAGGAACTCCTTTACCATTTTACCTCTGAATATTTTCATCAGACAAGAATGCATCAAACTCATCTCTTATCACTAGCCATAACTATGCTTACTCTTATCTTTGGGAGCTGTCCTTTTAATGGATATTGTGTTTTCTCCTCCCTGGTTATTTCTCCTTTTTCAGAAACATAATTTCTGAACTGGAAAACCTGGTCTTCATCAATACAGATGTGGGGCGTTGTCGTGCATGGTTGAGGCTGGCTCTGAATGATGGTCTGATGGAGTGTTATCTAAAACTCTTGCTTCATGACAAGTCTCAACTCTCTGAATATTACCATTCACCTGCTCTGCTTCTGGATACTGAGGAAGTTGAGTTTCTCCTCAGTTATTTGCAGGGCTTGTCTTCCCTGGCTTTTGACCTCTCCTATAAGTCAGCAGTATTGAACGAGTGGACCATCACACCTTTATCCTTGTCAGGCCTTTGCCCCGCCTGGGAACTGTTGGACCCTCTTGTGGGTCTGGAATCTCAAAGAAAAGAGTCATTTAGTTTTCTCTCACAGTCTTCTGGCTCTGATGAAGTTGAAGCTCACCCAGCTATCCTGCCTGTCCCTAAAAGTCGACAGGCAGATAAACTCACAGCTTCCAACTTGAGCATCAGCACAACTGGTTCCTCACAGCTCTCTTCCAGCCTTGATTCTGACATTCTCCTCCCAGCCAATTCTACTAGTACTAATAGCCCAGCTACGGAGAAAGAGCCCATCTCCAATGACTCTGAATTTGACATGACAACAGCAACAGCAGACTTGGACCAGGACCTCCAAGAGTGAGTATGATAGTGAAAGTTATATATCACATAATATCTTGACTCTGAAAGAAAGAAAAAATATATAGTGGGATTCAGTATATTATTAAAATAACAATTCCTGGATTTTTAATAATGTGGTTGGCATATTAATATGGGAGATCAACCTGCATATCTTTTTTGCCTTTTTTCCAAGCCTCAGATAGAGAGGCTTCCTCATCTTTGATCCTGTTCCTGTGATTTTGCTTTGACCACACATGAGGTGCTCCCTTGGTTAAACAATCTTTCTATTTCATTCATGACAGCTGTTCTGATTTTCTTTTCCACATTTATAGACATCACAGACACATAATCAGTAGTTCGTGGGGTTTTTATAGTTAGTATGTTACATTATCTACAAATAAACTGAAGTGTTTAAAATTTATATTTGACAATAAGAGTTTATCAATTATAGGTTTGACAGTGGCACCATTTTCAGAGCCTGAGAAAGCTGTAGTGTTGTCTGGGTGATTCACTCAGTAAATCCACAACTAAGGAGCAATTTGAACACATGGCCAATTTCCTATATACTGTATTTTGTCTGCACTTAGAAGCTTCAAACTCAAAATACTGTGTATTTGAATGTTTAACTGGTCTATTCTAATCCTTTAGACCAAATTAACACATAGTGTAGAATGCATCAATTTTATTCATCTATTAAAATAAACAGTTTATTTTGATGCTTTAAAAAACAAATTAACAATTATTGAATGTGTTGAATTATATGTGGCTAAACATCAGTCATCTTTGATAGCCATCTTAAATCTGGACTCCATGAGAGATAGAATTACTGGAGATGATCTCTCTCTCTTGCAAATGTTTTAAATTTTTATATTTCTTTCCAGAGTGTTAGCAGAATTTACCAGAACACAGAGAAAGTTGGAATCTGTAGGAGTTCATGAAGCCCACATTGTGCCTCCGTCTTCCCCATCAGAGTGCCCCTGCCCTGCCACCAGTTTCTGCACTGTGCACCTTCCTCATACTGAAATGGCAAAAGGTCCTGTTGACATCATGGTACCTGCAATAATGACAAATTCACAGCTTCCTAGTTTATCTAAGAGTGGAGAATCTATTGATAGTACCAGTGTCCAACAGACCTCTATGCTAGCCACAATAATTGTGACCAAAGAATCTGTGGATGTGTCCCAAATTCATTGCAACATCAAGAGAGAAGCTAAAACCCGGACCAGTGAAGTCAATGGTTATGAAGGAAGCCTTCCAGGAACAGATCAGCTTCTTTCACCAGTCTCACCCATGGTCTGCCCTGTAAGAATTACTTGTTTTGTTTTGTTGTGTTTTTGTTTGTTTTTGCAGCTTTTGGAGCTCTGGCCACGTTGCCAAAAATTAGCAATAACATTGCCAGAAGAGTCAGCCTAGTTCTATATTGTTTTGAAGTGAGGAATACATGGAAAACTTTAGTGTAATTCTGGAATAAGCGTAGGATGGTTTAAAAATATTAAGCTTAATAAAGCAAAGGAAAATCCTGGCTTGTCTGGATTGCTTTGTCTGGTGAGGCTTTTGGCTCTCCTCAAATAATAAGGTGGTCCTTGGCCATCCTTCGTATTTCTGCCATAGTTCAATAAGTTCTGGAAGGCTGTTTATATTGCCAAAATTTTTACCTCTGGCATGCCAAATAGACATTAATTTTTAGTAAAAAGCATTTTGTTTTGTTTTTTAAAATGATTTTTTAAAATCTTCCTGAAGCAGCCCGTTGGAAGTTGAATTAGTTGTTTATCATAGGATATTAACTCAATGTCATTGTATCTCCCTACATATTTTTTTGATTGGTATTTATTGAACTGTGATGAACAAACACTATCAGGTAGCTAAATTTACACAAATCCAAAATGAAAACAAGTTATGGAATTACAAACAAATTTACTTAAATACAAATAGCCACTTACTGTACCTATAGAGGTTTGTCAAAAATGTAAAGTATTACCATATTTTTATTATCACTGTTTTATAAAAATGAGAAATGACAAATCTTGTCACACTCACCAACTAGGGGCCTCACAATGAATGAATTATGTTGATCAAGAAGTTCCTTTATAGCTCTGGAAATGCTTTTCCTGCAGCTGCACTGAAACTTCCTGTCCTTGGCTTCATTTCCTCCTAGCTACAGTTCCTGGCTTTGAGCCAGTTTGTATGTCATATTTAATAGGAAGTGGTGTCACCTTTCCCAGATCACTATGCCCAAAAATCATCCATCTATTCCACTGACATCCAAAAATAGGCATTGGAATACCTTTGTAAGACAGTGTTTAATATTTTCCCAGGCATTCCCAAATTTCTGTAAGAATTATTCCTGATGATATGAAAATTAAAACAAAACAGTTTTCAGTTTTACTTATATTTCTATGTGTATATGTATGTGTTTAAAGTGTTCAAAATTAATAGAATTTTAAAAATTAAATACTGATTTGTCAAAGGCCGAATTTTTTAAATCGGGTTGTTTAAATTGGTTGGCCATTTTTTTTGGTGTTTTAAATTGTAGGTTTGGATCATGTTTTTTTTTTAACTGATCAGTCCATCCAAAAGCAGTAATGATAATTACCAGTATATTTAGTGCAAGGTCTCAGATCAAGTCATTTAACATAATACTCAATTAGAAGATAGTTGCTTTGCTGGTCACTTGCAAGAAAAATCTCTAAGAAGGATATTGCTATTATCGAACCTGAATTTTATTCCTATTTAAACCTAGTAAAGCTCAGAATCATCCCACCATTTTTTCCACATTTCTTAATCACAGTCCTTTTCACTTATTCTTGCTTCCCATCTCAGCCTGGGTGCCATTAAATCTGAGCAACGTCAAAAATAAATATATTCTGTACAGACTTCCATGATAGCGATAAGATGAGGCTGTCCTGCAAAGGACAGTATTTTCTTGCATCAGCCCAGCTGCTTGATTCAAGTAACTCAAAGCCAGAAAAATAGCTTGTTCGGATAATAGCACAAATGTTATCTTGCTTCTGTATTATTTTCCAACAGAAAAGAAGTTGGATCACTGAGGATGATTTTTACCTTCCTTCCCCTCCTGAGGAAACAGAAAAAAGCCTTTCCAGTTCTCCCAGCACCTCACTAGAGAGGCTTACCAGTAGTCAACCTGCCATGCCATTGAAAGTCCCAGATCAAGGCGAGCTCTCTGTATCCTCAGCAGAGCTCAGCAAACCCAAACTGTCTCCTGGGAGGGAGCCGAAGGGCTTTAGTGTTGTTCATCGGAGACAAATAGGTAACTTGTGTTTTGACTAAGGGAGAAAAGATGAAGTGGAATGGGAGGAGAGATTTTTATGGTGGTTAGAAGATTTTATAGTAATGAAAGCATCATCCATTTTTGCTGCTTTACAGAAATGTCATTTGTGCCAGAGAGCGCATAAAGCAATTCTTCTCCCTACTTGTAGGTCTTTCCAATCCATTTCGGGGTCTGCTGAAGTTGGGAACCCTGGAACGTCGAGGAGCTATGGGCATCTGGAAAGAGTTTTTCTGTGAGCTCTCACCTCTAGAGTTTCGGCTATTTGTAGACTCTGAGGAGCGAGAATGTGTAGAAAACTGTTCTCTGCTGAGATGTGAGTCCTTAGGACGGGCTCACAGTGATGGGCGCTTTGAGCTAGTCTTTTCCAACAAACGATTGTGTCTTCGGGCTTCCTCTCGGGATGAAGCAGAGGACTGGTTGGACCGGCTGCATGAAGCCCTAAAAAAGTATAGGCCACAGCAGGATGAAGGATGGGAAACTCTAGAGTGCCCTGAGGCTGCAGAGGATTCTGAGGATCTCTTCGAAGATGGACCACCTGGTGACTTGTCTTCCTTCTTGGTGTATAATAGAAATGTCCCAACTGAGTTGGACTGGTCATGTGCCTTGAAACCCGAGTTAGATGCAGTCAAGGAATCTGTCCTGTACTTGGAAGTTGAAAAAGCATGGGTCCCTTTGGTATTCTCCTTGTCCTTAGAAGCTTTGAAATGCTTCAAAGCCAAAAATGATAAAAAGGTACTGAACAACAGCTTTGGAATTGAGACCATCCAAGATATCCTGCCAGATGTGAGCCTGGGTGGACCTGCATTCTTCAAGATCATCACTTCAAAAGCAGTGCTTAAGCTGAGAGCTGAGAACGCAGAGGAGGCAACTGATTGGCGAGACCTGGTCCGCCGGGTGCTCATGTCCTACCTGGAAATGGCTGAGGAGGCCTTCACACTTGGAGGCAATCTGGATGGCAATTCACAGGCAATCCTGAAGAATACTGTTAAGGAAAATGGGTATTTGCTGCAGTATCTGGTTGCCATCCCCATGGAGAAAGGCCTGGACTGCCAAAGTTTCATATGTGCAGGTAGGGATGTAATGGGATGCTTGCAAAAAGGTAACTTTTACATAAAGCCTTTTTTTAGTAAGTTAAAGTGTATTTTCTCTTCCAATTAAACAAGCAAGATTGAGGATTTTACTTCTCCATGTGTTCATTTGTGTTGATGTGATTTTAGAACACAAGACGTTGGCAGTCTTTATTATTACAGCATTAACACTAACATAACTTCAGATTAATCATGAGTAGCAGTAAGTCATTGAAACATGAAAGTCGTCAGTATTATCGTATGCCTTTGTTTCACTAGATCACTTCATTCTTATGGCCAAATATTAATTTATCTGATAGAAATAACAAGAAATTCTTAAGTTGGAATAACTGAGGGGGTGGAGGCAGTCCTGAAATGTTTGATTGTTCTTATTTTTTGTAATTGGTTCATTTTGAATGCCAAAACTAGGGCTATTTGTTTTTAGGGCTATTTGCCAAATAGCCCTAAAAGGAGATGGTAAAGTAAAGCTTAAAAAATCTTAAAGGTGCATGCATCGATTATTGGAAGTGACTTTGTTTGTGTATCTCTAATTAACATGATGAACTCCTCTCTGGCTTCAGTGAAAAGCTGGTCTATTTACAATTCAGCAGTTATTAGTACACAGGAAGAAAGATGTAGGAAGATCAGGCAATGTGTGACAGGCAGGTCTTATGAGCAAATGCAGTTTGTGAAGCCATCAGTAAATATTGTTCTCTAGTTCATAAGCTTCATTGTCATCTCTAAGTAGACCATAGATTGATCTACTTGGTGACCTGACTACATTTTTCTCTGATTGAATGAATGAATGAATGAATGAATGAATGAATGAATGAATGAATAACACATTTGGCTTTTAGTTTTTCATTGCTTATGTTGGACTACTCCTGTATCTGTAATTATTTAACAAATATGCAATTTTTGCAATTTGGATAGCTGGGAAATGTTCAAGAATCCTTCAGTATAGAGCTCAGTCTAAAGACAAGGTAATGTCTATGAGCCTCTTACAATTAGGTGCAGAAATTTCTATTAATCAGAAAATATAATTTAATTGTTTACAGCCAGGGTCTTAGTTTAATTTAGTTTTATTTCTTCACATATTTATTGTTTTAATTGTACGGCTGTGCACCGCTCCGAGTCCTTCGGGAGAGGAGCGGTATATAAATAAATATTTATTACTATTATTATTATTATTACTACTACTATTATTATTATTAAATATGGGGATCCCATTTTATTCCTAAGAATTTCGTGAACAAGAGAAAACTAAAGGCTATATCTTTAGTAGTACATCTGATAATAAAACTAATCAACAAGTGGTTACGCTTTTATGAAAGGTCAGGTCACATTTCCTGATTTCTAAAACAATCTATCTTTCTTTTCAGCCACAGAATAAAATACATTATTATATTTCTAGGCACTAAAATTAAAATAACAAATAGTTCTGTTCCAAATATAGTTTTGGCTTTGAGCTTTCTGTGCTAAAAATAAAAAATTGACACAGGAAAAAGGAGGGTTCTTGCTAGGTATATTGAGCAGTAGATAAAAATATATGGTTATGTAATAAATGCAGGAGGTCTGTGTGTGAGCGTATGTGTTGCATATTACATACACAGGCACATCCATAAAAACAACATAGATCTAGAGATTAAGGCTGAGCAATAGCTGATTCCTCAGCTTTGGTTCAGCTCTACTATTTTCCTCTCACTATAGGCAGTGGCCTTGTCAGCAAATGAATTATAGGAACTGAAAACTGTCCTCTCTGAAGACAGCAGCTGGGAAATAGGTTGTCTAAATACAGAAGCGTCTCCAATAGCCAAGACTCAGATTCTTGCAATTTAAGATGATCTTACATTTTGTCTTTCCATTCCAGGCTGCTCCAGACAGATTGGTTTCATCTTTGTGAAGCCTAAGCTGTGTTCATTCACTGGCCTCTATTACTGTGACAATTGCCACCAAGATGAAGAGTCTGTGATACCTTCACGTCTAATTCATAATTGGGATCTTTCCAGATATCCGGTATGCCCAATTATGGTGGGAGTGGGGCATAGAGTATATAAGTTCTGTTATGTGAAATTGTCTCTCATGTCTCTTTTAAGTCACAAAATGACTGTAGTTTTTATTATGAAACAGAAAAGGATCTCCTTTCTTTGTGCTCCTATCTGCATTGCAAGTTAGCTCAAATAAGTGCAGGTTTTAAAAAGTAAACTAACAAAATGTGACTTACCTCCCTCCCTCTCATCCTCAGCAAATGGATTCCCCAGTGCTGAAAGGGGAATTTTGGGAACTGAAGTCCACACATTTTAAACTTGTTAAGGCTGAGAAATACTGGGACTCTTCCAGTTGATGTTGCAGCATGATCGGTGCAGAGAAGCGGGGCTCCGCATCCCTGTGGCGGATCCTCTTTGTTGGAGGGTCCCCCTGGGGCTAAAGTCACCCCACAGACTGATAAGGAGGGGCACCCTTCTGGTCTCGGAGAGTGGTGGCACTTCTGCTGAATCCAGGGTTTTTTCCCTCTTTTTACTAAAGACAGAGGCAAGGAAACCAACATGGTCGCCGTAAAGCTGGGGCAGCCAAAACAACTTAAGAATGTGCTGGAGCGGTGAGAGTGGATAGTGATTGGAAGTGGATGAGGTGATTTTACTTTTGTCAAGAATTTGCCCAAAATAAATTTCATCCATGAAAGTGACTCTTTGGAATATTTTTTTAAAAATAAAAAAGCTTTACAAAAAAAAAATAGGCTGAGAAACACTGATTTAGCTCAAGGTGGTAGGGACCATAAAATGAGAAAGCTATGGATAAGGTAGCATTCTGATTAGGATTTTTCAACTTACTCTGTTTTCTTTTTCTATCCTCTAATTATGGTCAAGCTCAGTAAAGAGAAAAAGTATACTTTTCTCAAGACATAATCTCAGTTATCAGAACACAAACTCAGCTCTTTTCATTTTCTACCTTTTATTATTATAAACTGTCTGAAGTAGCCCCACTGCGAGATGGGTTGCAAATTAATTAATTACTTAAACAAACAAACAAACCTCCAGTTCAACTTATAGGAAGGTACTTACTAGAATGTGAGTCGTGAGAACAGCACTATCTGGATTTCTTTTTATAAATTATAATATTCTTTTGCATTTCCTAGGTGTCCCTTAGGGGCTTTTAGAAGAACATTCTCATCTTGTTGTCTCTGTCAGATTTGTTGCCAGGCTCTGAAATTCCTAGCCAAAATTCAAAATCAACCCTTGATTGACCTGAAGCTGGTGAATGAAACCCTCTATGACCATGTAGAACAAATGAGACAGATCTATCAGAATCGTGAGCAGCTGAAGCTACTGGGTGATTACCTTGTCCTTTGTCGCAGTGGTGCCCTGAAGGAGATCAGTAAGAGGTGAGTCAAAGGCATAAGAGACTGATTCTCCAAATCAGTATATTAATCTTAATTGTCTCCAGCCTTCCGACACAATAATAAGCAAGCATTCTGCTTCCAAATGATGCTGGCTATTCAGTCAGAGATTGTATGTGGATCTGGATGCTTACCATCACTTGCAGATGGCTTTGCACCACTTTCATTCATCAGATAGACACAGCTACCTCCACAGAAGTTCTTTTATGTACACATTCCCAAGCTTATTGCCATCCTCATCACATATGGTTACTCAGCAAGAGCAGTGGAATACTTCTGTTTCAGTGTTGGCTGTTTTGGACATAGCAGAATTCTAGTCCTTAGCTATCTCTTTCTCTCTTTCTGTCTGAAAAGTAGTCTGGTCCCAAATTCCAGAAGCATTGCAAGAGAGAGAAAGAAGAAGAATATTGTTTCCATCTCTTCCAGTCAGGAAAATAGGGGCTTGTATTGGATGACTGACATAGAAGACTTCTGGGGGTGTTTATTGGGTCTAGTTTGCTAATCCTAAACCAGTGTAATCTGATATGTATGCAGTGTGCATTCTGATTGTAGAAAAAATATTGCCAGAAAATTGAAAGAAAAAATCCCAATGTATCTATCCAATTTGGCCCTGAATACCATCAGCGTGTTTCTTGTGATCTCTGAGAAATGGAGAGAAACCAGCACAAGGATAGAGCAACAGTATATTTCTGAGATCAAGAAATATGGGTAAAGTATCTTGTAATACAAAGGGCTTGATGAACACAAGGCAGGGGTGGGATTCAGCCGGTACGGACCAGTTCGGGTGAACTGGTAGTTCCGGTGATCAGTTGGTTCCGCCTACCCCTGGACTAGTCTGTCCTGTATTTCCTTTATTTGAAGCCCAGCTGATAGGCATGGCACATGTTCATCAAACCGGTTGTTACACTGGTTGAATCCCACCACTGACGCAAGGGTTCAGAAGAGAGGCACAAAATAAAAGAAGAATGAATGAAAAAGCCTAAGAGATCAGTTTGTGTGCAGAAATGGAGCACAAGAAATGAAGCAAGAGTCCTGGTTGCTTCATTGAGGTTTTATTTTATGTTGTATAAAACTTCTGGAATGCAGTTGAGAACAAATTTTAATACACTAATGATATTGTTCTTTAAAGGCTTGACCACCGGCATTATCTCCTGGAGTGTCCCCATAAATACAGTGTGGCTGACCTGAGGCAGGTAGGAGATCTGGAAAAAAGAAATGTTTCAATCTAGAAGCAGGTAGAAATTCACTTCAAGAAAATATTACCCATTTTTTTCATCCTCTAAGCTGGATTCCCCAAAATCACAGCCTAACAACCTTCCATACTCATTATTTGATGCACCATGAGATGTTGCATCACTCAGTGCAGAGCAGGAAGCAGGAAGCTTTTGAGAACTGGTCTGTGCATGTTCAGATGCAATCTTTTTCTGTCATAACTTTGTCCTATCTGAAGAGTATAGCAAATAGACAGCTATTCTCTGTCCCGTTCTCTGGCCAATTTGCTTCTCTTATTCTCTGGCCAATTTACTTCTGCTCACCAATTTTTTTTCCCCTAGTTCTGTATTTTGCCAAATTTTTGTTAATTGCATTGGATCTGCATGAAACAAACAAAATGTTAAAAGGTTATGACATTTATGTAGTTACTTACAAAGCCCATCTAAATTATATTAAAGTAACCAAAATATCCTTACAATCTCCAAAGCATATCACAACTTTTGAACACTCCTAATGTTTGGAAATTGAAAATTCGACACGCCCTAATTTCTGCATTAACAGCTGCTGAAATGGTTTTAAACATAAGTATGCACAAAATGGAAAATCTTAAGTTGTTTCAATTTTAGAACAAATTGCTCTGTTCTAGAAGTTCCACCAAGCCATTTTGGATCAGCTTCAGTTTAGCAAAAAGAAAACAGAATATTTTTTAGTTCTTTGGAAGGTTTAAGGCAGTGATGGCTATATTTTTCTGGATGGAGTGCCCAAATTGCATGTGTGCACAAATGTGCTGCGTCCAGATTCCCAAATGCACCCACTGCCCTGAGCAAGTGCCCAACCCACCCCCACATATGCGCATGCAGCCTCCACGCACACGCCCCGCCCTCGTGCATGCACAGCAATGACCAGCTGGCCGGCTGGAGGCACACATGCCTATGCGGTGGAGCTGAACTAGAGCGACAGCTCTCATGCCCATAGAGAGGGTGCTGCCTGCCACCTGTGGCACGCGTGCCATAGATTCGCCATCAAGGATTTTATTCCACTAGTTGATGCCGACTATAGGGGGCACTCCTCATTTCTGTTTCTAGCCATTGAACCAGCACTGTCCAAAGATGTTTCCACAGTCATATGGTCAGCATGACACCACAGAGCACTGTTACCTTCCCACCAATTTATATTTATTGATCTATTTACATTTGCATGCTTTCGAACTACTAAGGAACCTGGGACAAAGATGGGAGCTCATCACATTACATGGCACTCAAGTCATGAATATGGGCTGTTAATTTTCCCACTGACAAGCTCAGTGTCTTAACCACTGAGTCACTGCACTGCCCCCAAATCATTTGTGGGGTTTGCATGAAACAAAATCTGAAAGTATGCTAGTTTCTTTTTATAGGACAAGAATTTCACTTTTTTTCCTCCTTAACTTGCTGTATAGTAAGTCACATACCCTCGATTCCTGTCATCTTTCCAGCACCTTCCCTTCTCTGCTGCTGCCACCAATGTCGAAACTCAGCATGTCCCACTAATTTATCCATTCCAGGTCTAGGACAATTCACTGCGGCCATGTCACTGCAGCCAACTCATCATGGAATGATTTGCTGTGGGACAATTCCATATGGGATAACTCAACCCCTTGCTTCTACCAGCCAAGTCTTCTTGGAGGTTTTTTTGTATGAAAAGAGACTTGGAGAATGTGGTCCTCTTTTTTATGGAAGACCCTGAGGCTATCCTAACCTTGGAATCCCCTCCCCCATGCCCTATTAGATCACCCCAAGAGCAGTGGGATACCCCCAGATAGAATAGAATAGAATACTTTATTGGCCAAGTGTGATTGGACACACAAGGAATTTGTCTTGGGGTAAATACTCTCAGTATACATATAGAAAAGGTACATTCGTTAAGGATCAAGAATCATAATGATAGTCATAGGGTACAATCAACATCAAATCATACTAGGAAACAGAGGATACAAGCAACAAAGTTACAGTCACAAGTGGGAGGGGATGGGTGATAAGGAGTGATGAGAAGATTAACAGTAATAGTAGTGTACACTTTGTAAATAGTTGAATAGTGTTGAGGGAATTATTTGTTTAGCAAAGCGATGGCTTTCGGGGAAAAACTGTTCTTGTGTCTAGTTGTTCTGGTGTGCAATGCTCTATAACATCGTCTTGAGGGAAGGAGTTGAAACAGTTTATGTCCGAGATGTGAGGGGTCTGTAAATATTTTCACAGCCCTCGTTTTGACTCGTGCAGTATACAGGTCCTCAACTGAAGGCAGGTGTGTGTAGTAATTATTTTTTCTGCAGTCCTAATTATCCTCTGAAATCTGTGTCTGTCTTGATGGGTTGCAGAACCAAACCAGACAGTTATAGAGATGCAGATGACAGACTCAATAATTCCTCTGTAGAACTGGATCAGCAGCTCCTTGAGCAGTTTGAGCTTTCTGAGTTGGCGCAGAAAGAACATTCTTTGTTGTGCTTTTTTGGTGATGTTTTTGATATTAGGTATCCATTTTAGGTCATGTGATATAGTGGAACCTAGAAATTTGAAGGTCTCTACTGTTGATACTGTGTTGTCTAGTATTGTAAGAGATGGTAGTATGGGAGGGTTTCTTCTAAAGTCTACCATCATTTCTACGGTTTTGAGTGAGTTCAGGTCCAGATTGTTCCGGTTACACCATGAGGCAAGTTGTATAACCTCCTCTCTGTATGCAGATTCATCGTTGTCTCGAATGAGACCAATCACTGTTGTGTCATCAGCAAACTTCAGTATTTTAACAGATGGATCGTTTGAGATGCAGTCATTGGTATATAGGGAGAAGAGAAGTGTAGATAGCACACAGCCTTGGGGGTGGCCTGTGCTGATTGTACAGGTATTGGATGTGATTCCGCCTAGCTTCACTTGCTGCTTCCTGTCTGTTAGATCGAGAGATGCTGAGGCTGTGAGAAAGCACCAACCTTCTTTCTCTTCCACTGCAAGTCAAGTCAATCCTCGGATCTGAAGGTACCCCATCTTCCCCTGCTGCAGTCTGGTTCAGAGAGGCAATGCCAAAGCCGATAAGCCACTGACGCTGTCTAGATGGGCAAATTAATGAAGAATCACGCCCTGCCAAGTGCTTCCCAGGGATTGCACTTTGCTCATCTGGCTGTGCTGTTTTCATTCTCGCCTATGCTGGATCTCCCTTCCCCAGAGCCTATGGAACTCCTGGCTCAAGAAGAAAAGGAGACCAGGAGGGGATGATATAGCCCCTCCCACCCAAGTTCATCAGGATGCCGCTTAACCAGGTGAAATAGATGGTGCTGCTCTGCCAATTCTGTGTGAGGCAATTAGGGGGATGAACTGAGGAAATCCATCTGGCACCAGCAGGGAGTGAGGGCAGCAGAGCCGGCCAGGGGGGTGGGGGTGTGTGAAACACAATTTCTGGGGAACACTTGCTGGTGTTGTGGTTCGCTGGCAGCGGGTGCAGATGGCAGTGCAGATGGCAGTGGAATCGGACAGTGAGGAAGAAAGGGAACCAGTCAGGGAGAGGACTTGGACAAGGGTCCTGCATCCAATGGAGGGATGGGGCCAGGATCATCTGGGAGTGGGGTGCTGTCTTCAGAGCCTTCATAGTCTGGCAGCAGCGAAGCAAAGGACCCAGGGGAGCCTGTTCCCAGTGCGGGTGTGCACAGAGCTGCTAGAAGGTGAGATCAGCTGAAACAGAAGGGGCGACTCGGGAGTAAGGCTTGGAGGTGATTGCCACTCCCATAAGGGATAAAACTCAGACCTCAATGATGAAATCTTTTCAGGAAGCAAAGTAGTTTGATAGATTCCGAGTCCTCCTTGAAGCTCTGTGTATTCTGGTCGTTCTGGTACTTCGGTTGGTTTTCGTTATAATTAATTGGATACTTCTGTTTTTGGCAACATTCCACAGCACTGAAAGGCATGTGCTTATCTTGGGGAATTGTTTATAATTTAGTTCTGGCTAGGAATGAAAGTAATTCCCAGTGTTGCAATAAAATAGGTTTTGCTTTTAAAACAAGTTTGATATTAATTCCGTTTGACGAAGCTTGGGTCAGAACAGCTGGATGGCTCAATTCTTGATTAATTTGCTCATCTAGACAGTGATGGCAGCACCACTTTATCATCTTTGGCATTACTTCTCTGAGCCAGAACACAATGGAGAAAGATGGGGGTCCCCCTGGATCCAATGATTCACCTGACTCAAAGCAGAGGACAAAAATGTTTTTGGTCCTTTCCCGCAGCCTCAGCATGGCCAGGGCTCACAGATGATCTAGTAGAGCATGGGCAAGGATTCCAAGGCAGAGATAGCTCTTCGACAACCCCTCTCCAGGGGCACAATGGCTATGGGGCTGGGGACTTCCATGAAAATTCCTTAAGCCTCTTTTCCATACAATGAAACCAGGAAGACTTGCCAGGTAGAAGCAAGGCATTGAGTTATCCCATGTGGAAATGTCCCAAGGTGAGTTTCCTGTGTAAGTTGTCACATAGCAACTTGTCTGTGACAACATGGCTGCAGAGAATTGTACCATTCCAAACTAATCCTATTATCCTCCCCCATGATCCTTTATGTGCTTTCCCTTACCCCCCTCATCTTGGTTATCATTGCTAATGTAATTTATTTAAGCATCTGTTTCTTACTTTACCATGGAATATCTTGCTACCCCATCCCCAACCTTCTCAACACCATCCCTTCCCTGACAGCAATCAGTTGCTGCCTGTGTCCATTCAGTATTCCTTACCTAACCTCTGAACCACTTCTACCTGAACATGACCATATATTACAAAGTTTAAATTCATGCATGAAGAAAAACGTATGAAACACAATGTATTCTGATTTTGACATAGGCCAGCCAAAACCAGCTGATTCATGCATTTCAAATGTTTTAAATCAGACTGGCATTATAAGGGCTTTGGCCATTTTTTGCTGAATAACATGTGTTCCATATTTTGAGAGTTTCTGTGAAGGTAGAAACAGAAGTGATTTCGCTGCTCTCCACCAACTGCTCATAGCTCTTCTCTCTTCTTAGATAGCAGACGGTATATTTGAAACTTTTCTTCAGTCGCTGATCCAATTTGCCTCCCACCATGTGTACAGCTGTGATCTTTGTACTCAGAGGGGCTTCATCTGCCAAATATGCAACAAGAACGACATCATTTTTCCCTTTGAATTTGATACAACCAGCAGGTAAGTGTTACACATATCCCTTCCTCTAGAACTGAATACACATTTTAAGGGAAACTAAAATAAAGCTGAGTTGCCCCATATATATTTGACCATATCGCGGAGCTCGCTGTGTTAGCATATCAGAAAGTGACTTTCAACTCTACATAGCATAGGACTGAGTTATTTGAGTTATCCCCTAGGACAATTACTCATGACATCCCCTAAAGACAGCTGCCTGACCCACATGCTCTAATATGGTAGGCAAACTTTGGATCCCCTCTTTGAAGTAGTGCCATCTATTAGGGCCTAGATTGCATGCCTTCTCAGCAGCCAGAGGGGTGGGCCTTGGGAAGATCTTACCATCACCACTATCACTCCACACACACAGGATGCTAAGTTGACCCAAATCCTGTTGGCCTCTAGGAAAATTTTAAAAACATAGTAATTTCCCCAAGCATTGGGGCAAGGTTTGTAAGTTCCCACCAGAAGAGGGTGTAAATGTTAGCCAAGTTGCCTTTTACCTATTATTGCTATTCACTGTAATTTTATTTTGGTTCTTTTTTCTTAATAAGCTGACCAGAATGGCATTGTCAGCCATGTGGGTCAGCCATATATATTAGCAAATATTTGCAAATAAATAAATATGTCATATTTACATAGCATACTCCGAATTAGACCAGGTAAGAGTCAGGATAATTAATTGAAATGTTAATGAAGTCCTTAAAACTTATGATAAATATGTCCTTCTTAGAAAACATTTGTTTGAGTTGGAGTCAGGCCTTTTGACAGAGAGATTATTGAGAGGATACAAAATTTATTTTTTAAAAAAATAGCCTTAACCCACCATATTTTTTTCCAGATCTGTGACTGTAGGACATCCTTCCCCAGTTTGACAAGTTTTTAGCCCACTAGTTAATATTATATATGCAATAACAAAGCACATCCAGAGAATCTCCAGGTTGGAGAAGGCAATCGGAAGAAGGCTGATTCATCTTCCATGAGGCAGTCAAAATCCTGAAAAGATTTCATTCACTAGATCCATCTTTGAATAGCCTTTAGGTACAATTGTTCATCCCCCAAAACTATAACAATGCAATGACACACATGCTGATATTTCCTTTTGGCTATGTATTAGAGCAGGAAGAGTGTCTCCGAGCTCAGACAAACTTACTTCCTGCTTTCTGAACCAGACAATTTACCTGTGAAACAGGATGTTCTTGAAAGCCTCCTGATGATAGCTCTGGGGAGTTTTTTTTATTCTGGTAGCAGTGCAGCAATAGCCACTTCCTTAATCATCATCCTGCCTAGCTAGCAGCTGGGGATAATTATCTCGTGCATGCCTCCTCAGCCAAAGACACACCCTCAGCCAAAAGCACACACACTCAGTGGCAGTAAAATCAACCAGTAAAGTCATTTGAGAGACCCTTCTGGAATGATAGGCAGTGATGATCTGTTATTTTAATAAACACAGCTTAAACACAGGAAGTAATCTCAAAATCCCTTCTTAGCTGTCAGGCAGAGGGAGAGTTCCCAGAGGCAAAAAGATAAAGCGGCATATAAGCCTAATGTGAAGAAAAATAATTATATAATTATCTAATTTATATCCCTCTGTGTGTTAAATAGTTTTAAAGTTGCCTTATAGCTAGTAAAATCACTTACTCATCTAACAGTGTGTTTTCAAATGTGCCAACTTTAAAGTATGTTACTTCAACTCCAGCATGCTGGCTGGGAAATTTTAGAAGTTGATGTCCACACCTCATAACGTTGCCAAGTTTGAAAAACCCTGACTAATCTAATCCAGGAGGGTGCATATTTCTCTGGGGGCTGTAATCTCCAAACTAACCAAAATTAAATTTCATCACATTTTATTTCATATCTATGTAATTGATTGAATTTTAAGAAATGTAGTGAATTTCTAGTTACATATTCCCTTTAAGTGATATTAAAAACACAATTTAATAACTTTGGAGACTTCAATAGCATATCCAAAGGTTTTGCAGACTTTCTACAGCCCTAGATTCTGCTTTTCCCCTTTCAGCTGCTGTCCAGGGCTGCTTTCTATATCTGCCCCCACATTCCTTTTGACATGATAATGATTGGGACAGAAACTTGGACCAGTATGTGCAACATACTGTTTTATGTAAAGTTATCTGTTCTCTTCTGAGAAATGATATCTGAGTACCGAGGGAGAAAAGCATAGTCTTTCAACTTTTTTTTGTTTTATAGAACTGGAATCTCTGAGTAGAAAGTTGTTTCAAGAATTCAGTTGAGGAGGACTGGCAGCCGAGATATAACGACTTTACTTGTGATTCCAGTTTTATGCTTGAAATGTAAAGATATTAGAAGAGGAGGCTGGCCTTTGGAGCCAATAATACAGTATGAGAATATCTAATACCTTCCAGCCAATTGTACTACAATTCCAACTTGATTGTTGAGCTCTAATGTGACCTTCTCTAGTAAACTGCTCACAGATGATGAGTTGCTTCTAGAATTGATATACTTCTTTTTCTTTATAGATGTAGTGAGTGCAAGACTGTCTTCCACAATAGTTGCCAGGCAAATGTCAGTTTCTGTCCTCGTTGTGTCCGCCGACAGAAATATCACCAGCAACTGCAAGAATTCCTTTGGAAATGATCTCAATTGCCAATCCTTTGGATAAGATTCCGAAATTCTCCAGAAGGCAATTGGGAAACAGAAGCTTAGGAGCAATGGAAGAGCATTGCCAGCTGCATACCTTCTCTCTGGATTATAGTCCTACAACAACCAGTGCATCTTGCCTTCAGCTCTGGGAAAGGAACCCACAGAGATACTTCCTTGAATTTACCCACTATTGCCATTAATTTTTATTTACTTCTGTCTTCCCAAGCAAATTCATCCTTATCCTGACATTTGCTGAATACTAGATATTAAAGGGAAACATGGCAAGAACTCCTAAGAAGACTGGTTTTAGTGGATGTGTCTTGATTTAAATTGCGGGAGAAAGGGAATGTTATTTTATTTTTAACAAATGCACTTTCCAGCAGATTTCTTGTGCCTTCTACACTTTACAGACTGCTCTTAAAATGTCTTGTGCCAAAATAGCTACTGAATTCTCTAGAAAGGCATTCCATCCTTGGTGTCCTCCTCAAGCAAAGTGACCTTCTTATAAATAAGCTATTATTATTCTTCTTTAAAAAAAAAAAACCTCAATCAGCATATTTCAAACTTGATTTTAATATTTTCTTTTATTCTCTTATGCAGATAATTAATTTTATTGAATAAATAACACATGTCTTTTATGAATCCATTACTTCTCTGCAACAATTTATTTGCAAAGTAACTATAGGCTTCTTATGGGTTTATGTTCACAAAGAGATCAATAACATCTTATATTCATATGATAATCCTAATAATACTAAAGAGAAAAGGTTGAAGCTTAGATTTTGAAAGCAACTGGATTCATTCATTCATTCAATTTGTACAACTGCCCTTCTCAATAAATGACTCTTGGCAGTGAACAAATTTAAAGTACTTCAAATACCAACAATTACAGCAATATAAAAATTAAAACACATAGCAGTTGAGAAATATACCCTATAATCACTAATACAGCAAAAAAAAAAGGTCCTGCACATGCTTGTCCCCTGGCAGATGATGATATTACAGCCGGAATAGGAAGGACTTGCCTTTCTTAGAGAGTATTATAGTAAAAAGATTGGTCTAAGGTTTCCAGAGAAGTAGAGCACGTATTTTGCCTCTTGAAATCTATGAAACTGGAAGAGCCTGAAATATTGACCATATCCATTCCATGGGTTCTCTAAATCCAATAAAAGTACAGGAGCAAACTGATTAAATAAAAATGAAGATCGACATATGAAGTATGATTACATATTGCATCAGAACAGCAATAGAAGTTAGATATTGCTTCACAGTGCTTTACAGCCCTCTCTGAATCAGCATATTGCCCCTAACAATCTTGAGTCCTCATTTTACCAACCTTAAGGAAGGCTGAGTCAAATTTGAGTTGGTGAGAATCAAAGTGCCGAAACAGCTGACAGCCAGCAGTCAACAGAATTAGCCTTCAGAACTGCATTCTAATCACTGCCCCATCATGGCATGTTAATCTAACATGTGTCATCATGGACATACCAATACTTCTGCTCCCTCCTCCAAGATCACCTATATATTTTAAAAGAATGTTTTTTTATTCCTACAATCGTCCTTTTTTCCATAAAGCAAAGCTAATTACATAGCATGAGTCAAGAAACAGAGGAAACACCATATGATATATGGTGTTAGTTTGGATTCCAGTTCTGCATCTGTCAGCATCTTGCTTTGGGGAGTACAATTTTTTCAAGGATGTACATGTACAAAATAATTTATTACCTTTTAATAGTACACACAGAAAAAAGACACATCCTATATATACTTTAGTTCCTTGTTCCATCCTCTTATTTAGATCATGTGTTTAAATTTAGTTTCAAAGTTATATAGTTATATTGTGGAGTTGTTCAGACAGATTTTCAAGTTCCTCCAGGAAAAAGAGAGAGCAAAGTATATTGAGAATTGAGCAGTCATGCATATTCTTTTATATCCATATTTGAATTAAAATTCCATTGAAAGAACTCCCAAATGAAGTACGCATTTCAAAATTTATTAGGATAGGTTGCTAATCATATTGCTGCTGTCCCCCACTCCCGAGTCAAGATATTCCAACTGGCAGGATCCAGGGGAAAATCCTTTTTTGCTGAGGCTGCCACCATGTACAACAGGGATGTCAAACTCGATTTCATTGAGGGCCGCTTCAAGGTTGTGTTTGACCACTGGAAGCCAAGGAAGCATGGCCAGCTCAACGTCACTCATGTCAGGGATGCATATGGCGGCCTGAGTGCTTTGCCAGCGAAAATGGGCTCCTGAGTTCTATTTTTGACTGTCACGGCCTCCTGCAACCCTCTTCCAGCAAAAACACAGCTCTATTTTCACTGGCAGAGGCACTACGGGCTCGTCCTTTGCTGTTTCCAAGGCAGCCCTTCAGGTCAGATCTAAGCACCCCCACCCCACGGGCTGGATCCAGCCTGGGGGCCTTGAGTTTGACACCCCTGCTATGGAACTTCATGCCCCTGAGGTGAGATTCATTTTCAAAAGGGCCTGTAGTCCTAGCTCTGCCAACTAATTAGGACCACGATGTGGACTTATTATTCTGGAGGTGGTTAGTGGACTAAGATAAGACCTCATTTCCCATATTTCTCCTTTTCTCACCATCTGCCAATTTTTAAATAATTATTATTTCAGTGCTTTACTTTGTTGCTTTTATTAATTGTAAACTGCCTAGGAATGGACAGCATAGAAGTTAAATAATGCATGCATGCATACATACATACATACATACATACATTATTCCAAAAAGAATTGTTTTTCTAAACCTACATTATGTAATCTACAGACTATACCTCAAACATCCAAGATTTGTCTCTTGTTCCTTTTTTATCTGCCAAAAAAATTTTATCAGCTAATGAGTTTTGGCCTTATTTTGATCATAACAACAATATTTTCAAATGCATTTGACATACCTGTGTAATATTCATGAGATTGAGTTGTTGGTTAATAAGTTTTTATAACCTGCCTGTGTGAATCTATCTGCCATCAGGCAATGGCTGTTTGGATGTGTGATTTTTTTATCATTAGTGGCAGTCAAAATAGGAACACAATTCTGTAATTTTGTTTAATGAAGAGGATGTGTGTTTGGAAACAGGGGTTTGACTTTTCACTTTTTCTCATCTACTCTTGCCCACAATTCTGTTCTTGAGTTCATCGTCTAGAATACCACTCAACAACAAAGTAGTCCCTGCCACACGAAAGCTTCTAGACAAAGTTCTAAAATAAAGCTTTTACCTTTTATCTGAAGAAAGATTGATCTGCTTGCAACTTCCAATTTCAGGTTGAAATTGCATCAAAACCTATTTGGGACAGGCACATATATTGCCTAGATCAGTGTTTCTTTTAGGGCTAAGGTTAGCAACTTTAAATTATAGAAGTTGAACTTCGAGTATCTTGGCTAGAGAATTTGAGGAGTTGAAGTCCACACATCTTAAATTTGCTGAGACTGAGAAACATTGCAGCAGGGAGGGTAATCATTCTATATGGAATAAGACAACATTGCCTAGTTAGGAACAAGTATCCAAAGTAGCCTGCAAAGCTATGCAATACTTTAGCATCATCTATTCATTCGCAGAGGGGGAGAAATTGGCTTTGTGATAAAAGCTAACATCTGAGAAATGTAGCCTGCTACATACTTGGGAATAGGACATTGAAAGTGACAGCAGATTTCAAGGATAGCAAAGAATAATGTGTCCATTAAGCTGACTGAGAGGTTGGAAAAGCTAAGCAGATCTGAATGGAAGACTGCTAAAATACCAGGGCTTTAGATTCTATTAGGAAAGTTGTGGGGTGGGAGAAAGGGAAAGCTGAGAAAGCAGCAGTGATAGCCACTTTGAAAACAATGTGGTTGCATCCATGACAGCACCTGAAGTTGAACTCAGTTTGAGGGCAACTTCAATTTTAGCAATTCCATATTACTGTTACTAGAACAGGTCTGATTTTAACAGGAAGATAACAAAATAAGCATTTGGAAAATCCATAGCTACGATATTAAATAATGTTAAGAATTTATGAAATACAAAGAAACATTTATTAATGCTGGCTTCATATAGCATTGAATTAGATAGCAAGATGATGTAGTTTTAATGGCAACACCTGCCGAACATTTAAGCAGGAAGTGTGAAGTTTGTGTGCAATCTGGAGGAAATGCCTTTTAAAGCTGGGCTTACTGCACTGAAAATGGTGTGTGAGGGTGAAACTGAAAATTGGAAATTAGATGCATCAGCAGGAGCTAATACCCTGGCTGGAAATCAATGAACCTGCAATATCTGGAGACTATCTAGTTGAAGAAGGTTATTGAGTTCTAGCTTCAAGGGTACTACTAGCAGAGAATCAGCAAGTCCTTCAGAAATGAGCCAACCCTGTTCTCAACGCACAAGAAAAACATCATAAACTAGAAGGACATTTTCCTTTGTGACTGCAGATATGATTGCCAATGAAATCCTGGGTATAAACCCTGGGTATAAAATTGTACTCTCCACCCAATTATTTCAAATCAGTGTTCCTGAAAACATTTCACAGCCTTACAGTTGATGCTATGAGATATGGCAGACTTTTCACAGTACCAAATGCAGGCTGCACAAACTATAAAATCCTTGTTGGGAAACATTTTATCATCTGAAACAATTGTTTCCAACCTTGTTTTCATCCTGCTGCTTATTTATATCAATTTGTCTGCTTTTCTTTTAACTAGATTTTTGTAGGTGATTCTGGAATTTACACATTCTTCATATTTTACCTAATCTGCCTCCAGTTTTACTTTTTTATGTTATTTGATTAATTTGTATCCCTTCTCTTCCAGTGTTATATATTTCCTTCACAGCAGGATTTCAAGGACTGTTGCAGTAGGGCAGGTATGTCAAACTCGATTTCATTGAGGGCTGCATCAGGGTTGTGTTAGAACTGTGGGGCCTGGCCAGCTCAGCATCACTTGTTTTGGGGGCCCTGTGGTGGCCCGAGCACTTTGCCAGCAAAAACGGGCTTCCAAGTTCCATTTTCAGCTGTGCTGGCTTCCTGCAACCCTCTGCCAGAGAAACAGGAGCTCAGGAGGGCCACAATCTTTGTTTTCACTGGCAGAGGCACCACGGGCCAGTTCTTCACAGTTTCCAGGGCAACCTCACGGATCAGATCTAAGCACCCCACGGTCTAGATGAGTTTGACAGCCCTGCGGTAGGACCAGGATATTGAATTTGCAAATATCTAAATAGCCAATAGATGGCAGCAAAGAGATACTGAGAACTTTTTGCTACTGAGGTAAGGTACCCTTATAAGCTAATTGCCTATGGAGATTTTCAAGGTCATGTTTTCCAAAAGTGCTTTTTTTCCCCAAAAAGCAGTTAGACTTTGTTTTTCCTTGAAGACATTTTGATCTCATCCAGGAAGTCTCTTCATTTCTGATGATGGAGGATGGAAGGATTTATATTCTTTGTAGTCATCTGATGATTAGCAATTTTTCTGAGAGTTGTGGAGGCCTCTTGAAGGTTTCTTTGTGCCCTCAGGGTCACCTGAATAGTAAAAATAGTAAAACCTTCTTGGAACTGCTGAAAGGATTTGTTACAAGCTCATAGAAATATCCACATTTGATGCTCTAAAACCTGTTTAAATAACAGTTCCCTCCACATTTCTGGGTTCATCTATAAGAAGATATTTTGGAATTATCCAAGAGGGCTATGAAAGTATTGATGGCTTTTGTAATGATATACATATGTGAAAAATCATTCTCTGCTCTCATTTATCTTAAGAATAAGTATAGAAACTGCTTGAAAACATACAGTCAACACTCAGAACGCATGTTACACTTACTAAGCCAGATGTATCAAGGTTTGTGAGTGAAGTGCAGCACCAGCATTCTTATTGTAATTATATGAACATGTGTTCCCCTTTTCCCAACAGCTTGCGTTTAAATGAAATACAAGCTGTAAAATTATATTCATACCATTTTCTAGTTTTCATTTTCATCTGACTATTGTATACACATTAGAGCCACTGGTCACAAATGCTTCTGACCACGACCAAACCAGATTCCGACCAAAAAATCCACAATTTTTTTCACAGCTGATTTCCCCTTCTGCGCCATTTTTTTGTAAGCACCAAATTTCCAAAATGAGGTATAGGACACGACCAAATCGGGTTGCGACCAAAGTTATGGAATGAATGATGGTCATGACCAAGGGTTCTACTGCATATATTTTATTAATTGTTCCATGTGCTAATAGTTTCGCTGCTAATATAGTTGGTGGGGCCCACTTTAATTGGGCTGTTTTTGTCTTAAATACATTTTCTTAACCCAACATCACACTTTAGGGCCACAATGGGGCTGAAGTTCCTCCAGATGGTGGGCCTGGATTCAAAACAAAAATGATGATGATGTTCATCTATTGTGTTTGAAGAGTACCTTGACATCTAACGGGTTGTGGGTGTCTGAACACAAGACAAGAGGTAAGCAGAATTGTAAAAATTTTTCATCAAATTCTAGTATAAATATTGATATCAAATTCAGAATTAGCTCATAAAAATACCCTAAAATGGTCCATTGGAGTGAAAAGACACTTTTACTTTAAATTCATCACTGCAAGATATAATAGGACTATGTGCATTAACAGATTTCCCCTTTTCTCTACATTTGAAGTCTCTTCATCAGAAAATTGAAACAAATATTTGATGCAGTCTAGTGCTTTAAATCTTGAATTTAGCCTTGGTAGTCTATGGCCATGCTCCATGGCCACAAAAGGTATTTAAAGCGGGTCCATGGTGAAAAAAAGGTTGAGAACCACTTTAATACAGAAACACTCTCTTTTTCAATTGGCTGAGATGTTGCATTCAGGGAGTTTGGATCAGAGCTTTTCATGGTTTCTGTCAATATTTCCCTCCTAGCATGGCCATTATTGAGAAGTCCTGGGTCAGATACTTTACATAGTTCATTCTTCTTCTTTCTAGATAGATTTATACATGAGCAGAGAGGAGCAATTAAATGGGGGAAAGACTAAAAAATAAATAAGTACAACCCTTTCCAGGATATAGTCCTAGCCCATTCCGCACATTCACAATCTTGGCTACGCTGAGCAAACAGAGGTGGAAAAACATCTAGCTTTTGCTACCAGAATGTGATCGTTTATTATGTCACATATAAATACTCTTGCATGTGCTCCTGTTTTCCCCAAAACAGCAGGGATGGTCCTGTAACAATAATAACCATGAAAAACAATTGCCTTCCTTTTATTTCTTGCTAAGTGAATACAATCATTTGGATGTAGAAAAGCTGCATGGACGCTAGTGTAGTTCATTCCATGCTGGGATCCTGTGACTTGGTTAGAGAAGATGAAATATTGAGGCGGGTGGAAATCATATGCATGCAGACAGACAAATCTCTATGTGTGAGTCACTGTCCTCTAAACAGTGCCTCACCCCGCCTCACCACTGCCTAAAGGAGACTTCCTCTGAGTAGGAAAACTTCCTTCCTCCATCCAGTGCAGTCTGATGGGAACACCCAAGTCACACTGCATGCTTTCACAGGCATTCAATTTCTTTGTGACTGTGAGAGGCACAGGGGAAAAGGGGAACAAGCTGAGATATTTGTGGAAGAAACCAATTGCTTTCTTTAGGCTCGAATGCAAGGGGTTTAAACCCATGAGTCTGTAAACACCTGTGTCTGCTGGATGTGGCCTGAATGAAACAGGCAGCCCAGAGCAGGGCGTGGTAAGCTCATCAGGGTGCCCTAATGTTTCTTTTCCCTCAGCAGGGTTTTTCTGACTTTATCATTCTGGACTAACGTCAAAGCTTCCCTTGGAATCCAGATTGATACTCCGAACAGGATGGATTACTTTTGATCTTCCCGACAACCCTGCACCTCAGGATACTTGCAACAATGAAGAACTGGGGGGAAAACGTCCTGCCTGAACATTTTCCCACAAAGCTTTTTCAATTTTCTTAACTTGCCAATCTCTTATTGTGAAGAAGCCAAGAGAAACATTTGCTTTGAGATATTCCTCCCTACTGATCGTCACAGAGTTTAACGTGGGGAGTGGGGGGAGGACCAGAGGCAGGTTCAGACCAAACACACAAGTCCAGGCGGCTCCCAATACAATCAACAAGGAAGAACCAGGCCACACCTGAAGAGGCAGGACAGATTGTGTGGACGGAGACAAGAGAAGAAACTGGCGAGATGTGAACCAGCAGGTAAAACCAGGGACTGAGGTGGGATCCAGATCAGGCAAGGCGAGTGGGGGGGCGGGAGCTGAGGAGAAAGCTAACAGCATGGGAAACTGATCGAGGGACCCTCCTTTTTCAAAACTTTGCTCTAACAACTGGAATTTGAGCACTAGCTTTTGATTGGACCATTGAGTGTTTAGTTCCAGGCTTCGTTGCTTGTCTGGGCAGGCCTCTCTTGTGGGGGTGGAGAAATGGAATCCTGCCCAGTGCATGAAATGCACTGAAAAGCTTAGAAATTGCTTCCTGACAGCTTTATGATAATTGCCACCATCACAACAGCCTTCAATGCATTCAGCTGATATTCTGTAGATGATGTATGTCCTCTCTGACTTACAAACCACTTCAGTATAATCCCTAGATTGTTAAGGATTCTCCCAGTGAGGTTAAGAGCAATGAAACTCTAATTCAGATCCCATCTGAGTTAGTGAGTCACCCTGAGGCCTTGGGTTATTTTCCAAGTTTCTATTTTCACTATCTCTAAACTATTAGGCACAACGAGACTGCGCCTACTACAGGTGGAAAATGCAATCAATAACAATCTTTTCTTTGGAAACACTAAATAAAGTGTAGGTGCATCTATTGATTAGAGCACAGTTCCCCAAACTCTGTTGTGAGGCAACAATAGCAACCACAACAGTGTAATAAATCAAAAACCTTCCCATAATATTTACCCCCAAAGTCTGGAAAGAAGTGACATTTTTTAAATTCTTCTCCAAGCCCTCTTATTTAGCGGCTACCCATAGTGCACTTGATCCACTAAATCAGTGTATTTAATCGCTTTTTGTCTTCAGCCACTTCCAACCTTATTTTTCTGCTAAGGCAACTGTTCAGTTCCCATTATAAATATGTTTTTATTTATAATGAATACAGTATTTGCAGTTGAATACATTTTTTCTTTGTGTGATCCCTTTGGCACATGCTTACATGCTTTTACTTATGACCCACTTAACATTTTCTAGAACCCTGAGGAGTCATATGGCCCCCAAATATGTTGTGAACTACTGAATGAAATAATATATTTCTCTTGGTAGGGTAGGCTGGCCTTTGATTTCATAATGCATCATCTTACTTTTCATCATATCAGAAGTATGTTTTTATTTTTTGTTTAATTTATTTGTTATTTCCTGCCTTTATCATTTTTATAAATAGCTCAATGTAGCAAACAAGCCGGATACACCTTTTTCTTCCTATTTTCCCCACCACAACAGTCCTGTGAGGAGGGTAGTTTGACTGCCCAAAATCATGTACCTGAGCACCAAACATTGTTGTACTCAGGCATAGGTTCTCTGCACTATGTGTTGCTTTATTCCAAGTAACTGATTTTATTCTGTTAAATCTGAATTTGCACCACAGTTGGCCAGTCTTCCAGGGGAGTGTCCTTGTATATGTGCAGATATTTTTTTCCTCCTGACTGAATAACGAAGTTGTCCAGACATGTAATAAATTGCTGTTTCCTACGAAATAATGGATCCATGCAGATAAATGGGAAAATATTACTGTGGCGGATCAAGACTATCGCTTTTACAGATAAATGATTCCAGGATAGATAGCAACTGAATTTTTCAGTACAAAAGTTGTGAGCCATCCAGTTGGGAAAGAAAAACATAAGGAATTTTCATGTAGACAATAAAGGAAGGGAATAATTGCTTGTGTACAACAATGCATACCTGGTTCTACCTATTGTATGCACTTGTGCAAAAACCAGATTTATAAGGAAAGTTCTAAAAGAGTTCTTTTTGTATACAACTGTATGTTTTCTGTAACTTTTAAGCCTGAGTATGTTTACTAATATATTTTTACCCTAGCAACATAGATCTATTTTTTTTAATTTCCTCATTTGAAGGCATGTGTTTTCTGTGTCCATATTAGAATAGCTAATTTTACTTCATTGTCTGATGAAACAAAGCAATACAAGGAAAGTGGTGTCTGCCATTAGTAGTTTTCCTCTCTGGGGAAGTGGTAAGTTTTTCAAAGAGAGTAATTAAGCTGAAAGATGTTCAGAGATTTGTAACCTAAATACAATGCAAAATAAATCGTATTAACTTTTTGTTCAAAATATTTACTTCAGCATTTTTCATAGTGAGTAAAATAAATACTTGGGTGGAAATAATTTTTCGGGTATTATATTCTTTCAATTTTATTTCTCCTGAATCTTTATTCAATCAATGATTATAAGCAACTTACATACCTAAAACTGATATTGATTAGCCAATTAGTTAAACAAATCAATCAAACTGCTGCACATTTTATATGTTAGTTGACAAAATTTGGGTTTCTTAAAGAAATAAAATAATTTCAATCTGAAAATAAAAGGTGAAATAAAATTATCAGAGTGATCAGGATATTTAACTAGGTGTTGGTTTAATAGCTCATGATGATTGTCAACAAATGGAAAATATAATAAAATATTTATCATTTCACTTTATAAATCTTTGGCTTCTTTGATACATAGATATAATTGGACATATTTAGTACTATGGATGTGAGAAGAAAAACTATATGGTAACTGTAAATTGTATTGTTAAAACTGCAGATATGCAATCCTAAACTCTATTTTAAAAAGAAATAGGAAAAACTAAGAATGTTATCTTGCTTGTAAGCTTCCAGCAGAATCTATTCAGCCAGAGTTTAAAACAAATTTCTGGGTCAAATAGAGCTTGAAGAGATCAGCGGGACTTCGCGGAGCTCTGTTTGTCTGCACCGCTTTGTTACGACGTCAGCTGCCCTCTCCCCAGAACTTTGTTGTTATCTTGTATGCAAAACCATAGAAAAAGATCCAGTCCCACTAATGTTGGAAACCTCTGCTCTAGTTGATGGTGAAAGGGTTTCCAAAAGAAATTAATTTTTCTAGATGGGAAGGTAATCTATATAACAAGAATTGCAATTCTTGCTCATTGATATTTGACATTTTTGCCATTAAAATTTATATTTTATCATAAGGATTGTGTTGGTTTATCTTTTGATAAACAGCTAGAAATCTGAAATGCTGCTCCAAAATAGCTTAAATAATGAATGAATTGCAAAGTAAAGAAAGGTTTTTCTAAACATTATGTAGTTTGGCAAAATAAAATATGAACAGAAGCACAAGCCAAGCAGGGATGGAAAAGTCTGAAATGCTAGGAAGGGAGAACAGATTGGATTACCTTCACCTATTTTAAAAGGAAAAACAGAATAGAATTTCAGGATAGATCAGAAATATTTTGATGTGAGGAGAATAAAATGACATCACCAACAACAAAAGGAGAAAAGAGCAGTCTGATGCAATCAGAGCAGCAGGGTACAGGCCAAATAAATTACTTTGGCCCAAGGAGCCGTAGTTTGAGGCCAGAGGAGGACAGCAGCATGTAGGTGGAGGCCTGGAGCAAGGCTGGAGTGGAGGAATAGCACATTCCCCAACCTAGCCAAACCAAGTAGGCAAAGGCTCCAGGGCAAAGCCGGAGTGCGGGAATGGCACATCCCCAGGCCCCAACCCAAGGCAAAGGGCAAGTGGACAGCATGCTTACCTTTGGTGAGCAGAGGGGATCAGGCGAGGCAAAAGATTAGCTGGGCCATGTGGTGAAGGCAAGATATATAGGGTGCGATGGAGTGGGGTGTGGCGGGTGGGGCCAGCCAGTGAGGCGATTTGCCAGTTCTCTGAACTGAACAGAATCATTACTATCGCTTCGGTAGAACCAGTCTGAACTGGCTGAATATCACCTCTGATGAGAAGGCTTCAAGCTGTGGTTTAGAAGCTGATCCTTTACAAATGTGGAGTCATCCTGTTATAGTATGGTTAACGCTTAAAATTAACTATCACACTATACACTTTCAGTAGCTTGCAACTGAAAATTAGAACAAATTGCCAATGAAAGCGGTAGAAGAACATTAGATTACCTTGTCAAGGATGAGAAGAATAATGATGCAAAAATAAATGCATGTGTATTATTTTTGGGGGCAGCAGAATTCTGTCATTAAACAATTCTATCGTTGCTCCTCAAACTAAATATGCACAAGCCTTTGTGAAGTCATGCTTGACAAACATTTTTTTTCTTTCAGAGGGACATAAATAGCCCACTTTGGGACACTAAAGATGGAGTCACCAGGCAGAGAGGAGGAGACATACGTGCTGGTGGAATATGCCTTTGAATATACCTCCAAGGATGGCCAAGTCATCACAATCAAACCCAATGAGAGATACATACTTTTAAGGCGAACCAATGACCACTGGTGGCATGTTAGGAAGAGCAAAAATTCCAGACCTTTTTACATTCCAGCTAAGTATGTTAGAGAGTTGAACCCCTTCATGCCTTCAGAGAGGCCATGTCACACAACACAGCTGGAGGCTATCAATTTGGGGACCTCCATTGGAGTTGCCAATGATCAATTGCCAGACTATGAATATCGATTTGTGACAGCTGTTCAAGAATGCAAAACAGATACCTCACAGCAGTATCCCAGCTCCTTAGGGATGGGAACATTAATGTCTCTGGAAGATAATGGGAAGAATCTACACTATTCTGGAGCAGCAAGAGGCACACAATCTCTCAGTGCCTCGTATAGTTCTCTTAAGCCACTTTATCTGACAGACTCTAATCATCCTCTGGCGAGTCAAGGTGATTCTGCTGAACACATGAGGCCTGCTGTATCTCTGAATGACTTGCCAAGATTCAAACCTCCCACCCAGACAGATGTGGGAAACTCAGGATTGTACAAAGCTGCTTCATGGGCTCACCCTCACCCATATCTGAAGAACAGTTCTGAAAACATCCGTAAATTGGTGAAGGACCAAGTGATACAAGACATGCAGGAATGCTGTGCCAAAGAGGTACTCTGAAAATTTCTTATCAAAGGTCTGCATTTCCTATGTCCCAGATGTGTTAGCTTATATATTCCCTTTTTCCATTTTAATGGAATATTAATACAGGGGCTATAGGAATTACAATTCATAGATTCTGAAGATATTAGTGTGGGAAGGTTTTTATGTCTGCCTCCAGTACTCCCTTGACTGCAATTTCCATAATTCCTGACACTGTGGAGTCATGGGAATTTTAGATTAATTAGAACTGACCATGTCACATTGAAGAAGGCCAAACGAGAGACTAGAAATGACAGTTGCATAAAAACTACACTGGATCAGTGTTAGCCATGCTGAGAACAACTCATTTATCATTTCTAGACTTGACTCTGACCTATTATTTAGCCTTATCGCCTGCAGGTCTCCTTAGAATTCACAGTTCTGCAATTGGTAGGATCCCTGCTAAGGAATTGTTGAAATCCCCAGTTTTCTTTATTTGAATAGAATGCCACTTTCCCCAGAATCATTTCTTCCTTGCTAAAAGACATTCTGATCTCAGTTCAGTTCCTTATAAGTTTGCCAAATTTCGTTAGAGTATTTCTCTGCAATTGATGTTCCCAATTTGCTATAAAACCTTAGCATACTTTGCCTCAGATTCTGCCATTTCTGAATGGAGATCTTAAGGTAGAATGCTCCCGTTAAAAGTCCTAGTGCCAGCACTGAGAAATATCATATTAAGAAGAACCTTAGGACAAGCATTCAATTATATGTTTACACACAAAGATTCTAATATAAAGTCATTCACTTATTCTCCAAAGTATTATAATATTGTCTGAAAAAGTAACTATGATTATTTACATCTATTTCACAACCATAAATGATAACTCAATTTTGTTCTGATACACACAAGCTGCTCCACATAGTATATACTAAGCTAAGGTAAAGTGATATAGGCTAGCTTGTAGCTCAGAATATTGCACAAAGGCAAGCAATTTTGTTCATTCAATAACTCATAACATGGGTTCCTCATCTTGGCCAAAATACAGCTTTTGCCTAGTGTACAATACATGGCAGGGAGAGATTCTATACCTCAGAATGTAATGGATTCTCAGAAATGAGAAAATGAGTGTCCTAAATCACAATCCACACTCTAGCTCATATATGAATGTGCGGTATAAGAATGCATGTATATACTGTATACTGAACAACATACTAGGCAGCCACATTTCAGCCTAATAAATCCATCAAAATAATATATCAAGGAAGAATGTAGTCGTTTTGAGATAATCCTAATACAATAGTACAGACAAATAGGTATGCTCTTTTCAAACTAAGATACTTGTCAGACAGAAGAAACAAAGACTTATAAACCTGTTATATTGGGACAAGTACTGGAAGTATCTCAAATATCTGTTTATCTAATTAAGGAGCTGGTTCTCATAGTTAATAGTCTCGGGAGCATGATTTGAATAACTTTCAATTCCCATTTTCTATACAGTGATAAGCAAATAAAGAGTAAATGGGAGAGGTTTATTTTTTTATTTTTTTTATTTTGATTTGTCAATCGCTTACAAGATAATAGGTATAAGTATATACATAGTTACGAATACATGAAATGAGTACATATAAAAAAAAATAAGAAACAATAGGACAGGGATGGTAGGCACGTTGGTGTGCTTATGCACGCCCCCTACAGACAGGAAAGGGGTGAGGTCAATAGTAGACAGTCTAAAGTTAAAGTTTTTGGGGTTTGGGGAAGAAACCACAGGTAGAGTATTCCAGACATTGAACACTCTGTTGCTGAAGTCGTATTTCCTGCAATCAAGTTTGGTGCGATTAACCTTGAGTTTGTATCTATTGTTTGCTCTTGTGTTGTTATGGTTGAAGCTGAAGTATTCATTGACAGGTAAGTCATTGCAATGTATGATTTTATATACTATATTTAGATCGGACCAAAGGCAGCGTAGTTCTAGGTTTTCTAGGTCTAGAATTTCAAGTCTGGTGGCATAAGGAATTCTGCAATGAGTAGAGGAGTGGAGAACTCTTCTTGTGAAATATTTCTGGACTTCCTCAACTGTGCTAATATCAGATACGTAATGTGGGTTCCAGACTGAAGAGTCTCAATTCTGCACAGTGTAAGAAAAGTGAACAGGGCAGTTCAGGATCATATAATACATGATGTGTAATTTCAAATAAAAGTCTTGCCAGCTTTAGTTTCATTTATTTCTAGCCCTTGGCATCTTGATTTATAATTCAACCTGGCCTATAGATACCTTGGGTAAGATATTCCTGTTGATCAAATTGCAGTCTGAAGATACATGAGCTAATCATAGCTACCCTAATTAGCCGCCAATCCTTATTGCTATTAAGAAATTTTAGTCTAAAGCTACAGTAGTTTGAGTTTTGATTCTTCTTGGCTTAATATATTAGTGCTTACTATTTGTGTTTATTATTATATATGGCCCAAAGTCTTGTTCAATAGTCCATAGTTTAAAAACAATAGCTTAGTATTGGAATTAGCATTGGACAAATTTGTGTGGACTTCCATAGGAGTTTGCCACTAAAACACATGCTTGTGTTGTCATGACATATGTAGAAAAAGGTTGGGCTTACATCAGACACTTGTGATATCAATCTGACACATACTTACCCCCAGGTGACAAGGATTTCTAATAGAATGAGAGTGTGATTTCTATAAATGTTTTGAGATGCAGCTCCAGGATGCATTTCAAAATTGGGGGGAACTAACCTATAGGTTAGTTATACTTCTAGAGTAGATTTGTGCAATGCTCCTGATTTGTCAACTCTATTGGGTGAATCATACAATAAATATGACTAGATGAACTAATTCTACTTTATGGTAAGATTACATTAAGAGTCTTGCAGGCCTGGAGGTGCAAACTTTCCTCCACCACTTTTAACCTCTATGGGGTTTTTCCTAAATTTCTTTCTCTGAACACTAAGATCCTGTGGACTTCTGCCTCTGTTGTCTGTTTCTAGGAGCATCTCTTACTTTGTTCCCATAGTTATCTATATATTCCATTACATGATTCAATTCCATTCAGTTTCTATCCATTGCTTCTTGTCCTGCCTTTAGGTGCTTTGAAGAATAGTCTTACTCTCTCTTCTTTGTAGCAATTGTGAGATATTGGAATACTGCAATCATGTCAGCTGGATCCTTCTTTTCATTAAACTAGGCATACCCAATTTCAGAAACCATTCTTTACGTTTTAGCCTCCAGTCCTCTAATCATCCTTGTTGCTCTTCTCTGTACTCTTTCTAGAATCTCAACATCTTTTTTACATCGTGGCATCCAAAACTGGATGCAGTATCCAAGTGTAGCCTTACCAAGGCATTATAAAGTGGTATTAACAGTTCATCTTGATCTTGATTCTATTGCTCTGTTTATGCAGCCTAGAACTGTGTTGGCTTTTTTGGCAGCTATAGCACACTGCTGGCTCAAAGTTAAATGATTAGGACTCCCAGATCCCTCTCACAGTTAATACTATCAAGCTGGGAAGCACCTATACTATACCTGTGCATTTTGTTTTTCTTGCCTAAATGTAGAACCTTACTTTTTTCAACATTGAATTTCATTGTGTTAGATAGGTCCCGACATTCAAGATCCTTCTGTATCTTAAGTCTATCTTCTGGAGTGTTGACTATTCCTGGTAGTTTGGTATCATCTGCAAATTTGATGAGTTCCCCATCTATCCCATCATACAAATCGTTGATGAATATGTTGAAGAGTACTGGGCCTAAAACAAAGCCTTGTGGTGCAAACTTCCCTCCATGTAGATGCAGTTCCATTGGGGACTACTCGTCGAGTGCAGTTGGTCAGCCAATTATGAATACATCTGGTGATGATGTTGTCTAACCCACATTTTTCTATCTTATCAAGCAATAGGTCATGGTCCACTTTATCAAATGCCTAATTGAAGTCCAAGAAAATTGTATGCACAGCATTCCTGTGGACCACTAATTTTGTCACTTTATCAAAGAATGCAATAAGATTTGTCTGGCGTTATCTGATTTTGTTTGCCTCAAAATGATCACATAATTTGTTGCTTGATTATCTTTTCCAAATCTTCCTCGATATTGAGGTCAGGCTGATAGCTCTGTATTATTCTGGATGTATTTTTTTTTCGTTGTTTGAAGATGAGAACCACACCAGCTCTTTTCCAGTCCTCTGGTAGTTCCCTGGTGCTCCGAGACAGGGGTGGGATTCAAATTTTTTAACAACTGGTTCTGTGGGCATGGCCCAATGTGTGGGTGTGGCTTGGTGGTCATGTGACTGGGTGGGAGTGGCTTGCTGACTGGGCATGGATAGGTGGTCATGTAATAGGGTGGGCGTGGTCAGGTGGCCATGTAACTGGCAAACCAAATGTAAGTGGTCCTCGCTTAATAACTAGCTCCTCGCTTAATGGCCAGTTGCTTAACAAGTGTTTTTTGCCAGTTTCCAAGGCCTAGGGAGCCCTGGAGAGGGCAGGGCGAGGCCCAGACAGGTGGCCATGTAACTGGCAAACCATATGTAAGTGGTCCTCGCTTAATGGCCAGTTGCTTAGCAAGTGTTCTAATTTACGACTGACCTCCACAGAGCTACTTGGCCTGTTTTTGGTGTTTTGACAGACACACAATCACACACACACACATACACTTCTAACCCTGCTATTCTCTGATTCTATAAGGATCTTCTGCTGGAGCAGGGGGTTGGACTAGATGACCTCCGAGATCCCTTGCAGGCCAGCCCTAGATTGCTGTGCTGCTTCAAAGTCTTCTGAAGCCAGGGTTTATGTCCTTCCTTCCTCTCCTTCTTTTCTCTCTTCCTCCCTCCCTCCTTCCATGTATTTATTTATCCATCCATATATCTCATTTACTTTCTCCTCTCTCCTTTCTTTCTTTCTTTCTTTCTTTCTTTCTTTCTTTCTTTCTTTCTCTCTTTCTTTCTTTCTTTCTGCCCCTTCCTTCCATCCCCCTTTCTTCCTTTCAATTCCTTTCTCTCTCTTTCTTTCTTTCCCTTTTCTTTCTTTTCTTTCTTGTATCTTTCTTCTCATTTTCTCTCTCTTTCTTTCTCTCCCCTCTCTCTCTTTCCCTCTCTTTCTCTCTCTTTCTGTATCCCCCTCTCTTTTGCTCTCTGCCCCTCGCTCTTTCTCTCTCTCTCTCTCTGTCTGTCCCTTCCTCCTTCCCTCTCTCCTTCTAAAGCTAGGAAGCCCACCTGAAACACACGCACGCACACACACACACGCACGCACACACACAAGCAGGGCTGGGATTCTCCCAATTTGGCCCTGTTCTATTGTACTCTGCCTATCAGAGAATAAGCCTGCAGGCAGGGACTGTGCTTTTTAATCTTTGTGCAGAGTCTTAAAAAAAACAGCCCAGAAGAAAGGCAATAGCAGGAAGGAAGGAAAGAAAGAAGAAAGAAACCATCCTACTGAGGGCTGCAGAATCATGCAACCTTTAACGTTTCAGATTGGTGATCCTTCCTAGACCCAACTGATGCTTCTTATTGTATCTACAGTACATGAGTTTCAGTCCCAAAGATGCTCTTTCTTCCCAGGAGCCCAACCTTCAATTCTGGATGAATACTTCTGCACCCTTTCACTCTTTGTTCCTCAACATCCTTCTTAGATTGGATCACAAGCTATTGAACCAGGTCAGAAACAAGAACAGTTGCAGTTATGCTGCAACGGTCATAAGTGTGAAAAATGGTCATGTCACTTTTTTCAGTGCCATTGTAACTTTGAATGGTCAGTAAACAAACTGTTGTAAGTCAAGGATTACCTGTACAAAAATACAAAAAACTTCCTTGCTTGCAAAAAGTTTCCCTAAATACCAACCATTAGATTAAAAATACCTGCAAGCCGGAGATACAAATCAGGCAGGGTGCCAGAGCACCTTGAGGAATGAAAATATTTAAAATATTGCAGTGATAACTATCAAATAGCTAACTCTTGCTCATAAAGTGAAACCCTTTAGCAGAGAGGTCATTTAAACTCTCCAGAAAAAGTGCACCCAGTAAAACTAATCCTTAGATCCAGAGATGCTATTCAGCCGGTTCACAGAGGTTCTCGCGAACCTTTAGGAGGAATTTAGCGTAGCTCGCAGAACCGTTAGCGATTCTGGCTGGCCACGCCCCGAACCTGTTCCTGACTTCCTGCCTGGCTCCCCGTGCTTGCTTCCTGCTGCCCACTCTCTTCCAAACCTTCCTAGCCATCGCAATTCTTCCCCCCCCCCCAAGGGCTTCTAAAAAGAAAAAAGAAAGAAACCCTTTTAAAATAACCCACTTCTCTCCCACCGCCAGCCAGCACCTACCTCTTTCAGAGGTCTTCTCCTGATTCCTGAATTGCTGCTGCAATCTCCTGCTGTGTGAGCAACTGTTTCTTCAATTGAGTAAGTAGTTTTGTTCCCTACTCATTTAAATCAAGGAAGGCCGGGGTCTTCAAACTTGGCAAGCTTAAGACTTCAACTCTCAGAATTACTAATATGACTGGAGGAGGAATTCTGGGAGTTGAAGTTCACAAGTCTTAAGCTTGCCAAGTTTGAAATCCCCTTATGTAAAACAAGGGACTTCAAACTAGGAGAAGGAATTCTGGGAGTTGAAGTCCACAAGTCTTAAAGCTGTCAAGTTTGAAGACCCCTGATTTAAAAAAACAGCAAGTGTGTTAATTTTTTCCCTAAAAAAATAGTCATATAAAATTTGGGAAATTTTAGCTGCTTTTCTATTTTTAGAAATCAGCTGTTTTGTGAGGTTGTCATTGTGTGTGTATGGAAGTTCTTTTAAATTGTGTGAAATGTTATGTGCCTATAAATTAAAGAATTAGATTTTTCCAGCTGTATCTGTTTTGTGAGTGTGTGTGTATAGTTTTCAGTTGTGTAGGGAGTATGTTGGGTAGTTTTATGGATCTGCTGTTACACACACTCACAAAGCAGATACAGCTGGAAAAATCTAAAAATATTGCTTTAATTTATAGGCACATAACATGTCCTAGCATTTTTTGATGTTGATGCTTACAGCATGCAGGCCAGGGGACATTTTACGTGAAGTGAAGTTCTGAGAAAATTAGTAACCAAACGTATAACACTTTGCCATTATTAAAGCTGTTTTTTTTAACTGAGTCTGATTGATGGATCATAGGTTTCAGTGTTCATGATTGCCCTGCTTTTGTTCTTGCCTGGGTCTTTTGTCTTTTCTATCATGGTGGTTAATTCTGCCCGGAATCAGGAAAAGGGGACCTCCAGGTGAATTACCTTAATAATGACTGTACTTTAGTGTTGCTTTTTGTTGTCTGGCTTGTTTGCCTGGGGGTTACTTAAAGGCAGAAGGACTGAGATTTCTGTTGTGAGGTTTTGGGTCCTTGGGGGAACAATCCAGAGTTTTTATTGCAGTGGCTTTGTCTTGGGGTTAAGTAAAAAATTGGTTTTTATCTGCAGTATTTTTTTGGGGGGCTGGGAGGTATGCTCTCAAAGTTACCTACACATTAACAATGATCAAATACTAATAATATTTGCTTATCCTTTTTACTGAACTTTCCTTATATAATTAGTGTTTTCTTTTATACTTTTACGTTTCTAACTTCTGTTTCTAGCCATTGATAAAAGAAATCCCATGTTAAAAAGTATTCTAAGCCTTCTCCTTGATTGTAAATTCTTTAAATTTAAATTTCTGCACATTCTAATATTTTTTATTCATTTTCATATCTTTGTTTTTCCATTGTTGTGCAAACACAATTCTAGCAGCAAATTAACATGTGTAAAATTAAATACCGTGTTTCTCACAAAATAAGGCAGGGCCTTATTTTTTTTTGAGCCCCGAAAAAATGGCTAGGTCGTCTTTTCAGGGGTGAATTAATTTCTCTCCCCCCCCCATCAGCGGGTGGGCGGCAGCGGTGTTCCCGCTGGCATGACAACAGCAGCAGCGCCGGCGGGAATGTGGAAGCGTTTCTGCCGCTGCTCGGGTGTGTGCGTACACCAAGCAGCGGTAGAAACGCTTCCACGTTTCCGCCAGCATGACAACAGCAGCAGCGCCGGCGGGAACATGGAAGTATTTCTGCCGCTGCTCCGGTGCGTGCGGAAGCCTCCTGTCACACATTAGGCTTCCGCAAACACCCGAGCAGCGGCAGAAACGCTTCCATGTTCCCACCGGCATTGCTGCTGTTGTCGTGCCGGCAGGAACTGTGGAAGCCATGGAGGCAGCTTCCCCGCCCGAAAAACAGCAGAAATGCTTCTACACTTCCTGCTGGCACGAGAACAGTGGCAGCGCCACGCAGGGCACTGTTAAAGGCAAGTTTCCCCCCCCTCCCCCCCAGCATGTTTTAACCACCGGCCTCCCCCCCAGCATGTTTTAAACTATGCCTAAATTTGGGGGGAGGGGCTTAATTTCATTTCATGCCTAGAAAACATGCTGGGTCTTCCTATTGGTGGAGGCCGTATTGTTGGAGAAACACGGTAGAATACCCAACAAAATATTTCTGGTTTTAAATCCATATGTTGCTTTACCATTGTTTTAACCATGACACCACTAACAGGATTTTAATTTAAGCTTGTATTCTGATTGCTTGTCAGACTCCCATGGGGCCATGCAGGGGCAACTCTGTAGGCTGTCCTGATTCCCAGACTTAGTTGAGCCTTGCTGGGTGATGATGTAATGAAATGGCTTTGGGCAATTCCTATTATAGCTCTACCTGGAGTAGATCTTTGTTATGTAAAATAGACTGGCCTAGGCCAGAGTAATGGCCCATTAGCAAAGGTGGGGGGGCTGAGTTTCTGCCTCTCTTGAGTTTCTACTTTTCTTTTTAGGGGAAATATTCTGCCTCTTTAATACATCCTAAAATATTTCATTTTCCTAGGAGAGGAGTGGGTTTTAACTTCCAACACACCCACCAAATAGGCCACACCCACACAGTCACATGACCCCCTACGCCACATCCACAAAATAGACCACGCCCACAGAACCAGTAGTAAAAAAAATTGAATTTCACCACTGCTTAGATCCATTTGCACCATTTAAAAATACTAGTTGGTCTCACTCACTTCACAAGATATCTTAAGGAAATCACCCAGATTTAAGGAAAGGTCACATGCCCACCAGAAAGGCAGTAAAAAAAATCAGTGCCGAGCTTGCATCCTGCCTCTTGGAAGTATACCCCAAAAGGACAATGCCAGATAGTACTAAAGCAGTAAAGGAAGACTCCCTCCCCAAATAGAAAAAAGAAATCATGAGGCAAGAAAAAATTCAAACACAATACAAATAATTAAATCACAGCAGTAGCTATTGCTTGTTGAAGCTGAATAGGGAAAATTATCCCATCAATAAACACAGAATTAAACTTTACCAAACACAGAATTAAGCTTCACCAAAACCAGTTTTAGACCAAACTCAGAAAGGATATGTAACAGAGATTGTATTCAGCGGTTCGCACCAGTTCTAGCAGAATTTGGTGTGGGTTACAGAACCAGTAGCGACTTCTGGCTGGCCATGCCCCCAAACCAGTTTTCCGGTCATCAGTTGCCCCACCCACCTGATGCTTGCTCGCTCGCACAGCTTGCCCACCCGCCGGTCACCCCGCCCAGTCACTCTTCCCTTCCTAAGTGGCACGCTGGGATCTCGTGGCTTGCCTAATCTGATTTCCCCATGTGCTGCCTGTGCCCCAACTGAGCAGCCCTGATCTGCCTGCTCACAGGTAACCCTGCAAGTCGCGCTAGGCCCTCGCCCACCACCCAGGGCCTTTCCGTGCCTCTGCCCCACCGCCCAGGATCTTTCCGCGTGGGACAAGTCAAGGTGGGGCGTCGTTTTTGGGCCAATCCAGAGGGAGGAGTGGGGCAGTGGCAGTTGCAGTGTGGCTATGGGAAACAGCCACAGGAGTTCCCAGCCTCCCTTTTAGTGCGCCTCCATGCCCCTCTCAGCTCCAGCAGAGTGGAGAAAATGAGGGGAAAGCTGTTCACTTTTTCTCACTCTTTCGGAGCATGTGCATGCCCCTCTCCTATAGCCGTGCTGTTGCCACCATTGCCCCCCATGCCCCTGCCCCCCCACCACCACTGCCCTCCCACGCCACTGCCGCTGTTGTGCCCCAATGTGCTTTGAAAGCAATGTTCTAGGGCTGCTGCTTTCTTCATTGTGCCACTGCTCGCTGCTCTGGAATTCGCCCAATAAGTTCTTCCCAGAAAAGGTGTGTGTGAGAGAGATAGAGACAAGGAAGGATAGGAAGGGAGGGAGGAATGGCAAGAAGGAAAGAGTAAGAAAGGAAGAGAGAGCAACAAAGAAAGAGCAAGGAAGATAAAGAAATATAGAGGAAAAAAGAAAGAGAAAGAAACAAAAATAGGAAGAAAAAAAGAAAGGAAGGAAGGAAGGAAGGAAGAGAGAAAGAAAGAAGGAGAAGAAAGGGAGGAGAGAAAGAAAAAGGAAGAAAGAAAAAAAGAAAGAAGAAAGGAAAGAAAAGAAAGAAAGAAAGAAAGAAAAGAAAAGAAGGAAGAAAGAAAGAAAGAAGAGAACAAGAAAAAGCTAAGAGAGAAAAGAGCAAGGAAAAGGAAGGCACTAGGGAAAGAGAAGAGACGAAAAGAGGAATGAAGAAGCAAGAAAAGAAAAAAACGAACGCAAGGAACGAGGGAAGGGGGAGAAAGAATGCAAGAAAAGAAAAAAAATGAAAGAAAGAAAAGAAGGAAAAGAGAGGCGAAAGAAAGGGAAAAAGAAAGAGAGATGGAAGAGGAGAAAGGAGAGATAAGAAAGAAAGGAAATAAGGGGAAGAGCAAAAAAGAGGAAAGAGAAGGAAGAAAGAAAAGGCCGAGGGGAAGGGAAAAGGGGAAAGAAGGGGGAAAAAAGGGACAAAGAAAGGAGGAGAACCAAAGGAAAAGGGGGAAGGGAGAGGGGAGAGGAAAAAGACGACCCCCCCCCCCCAGCAAGAAAAGGGAGAGAAAAAAGAAAGCGGTAACAGTAAAAGGAAGGACGAAAAAAGATAGGGAGAGAAGAAAGAATAGAGGGAGGAAAGGGAGGGAGAGAAGGAAAGGAAAAGAAGGGGAAGGGAAAGAGAAAGGAAGAAAAAAAGAAAAAAAAAGAGAAGGGAGGTGAAGAAAAGACGAAAAGGGAAGAAGGAAAGAAGAGGAAAAAATAAGAAGAGAGAGAAAGAAAAAAAAAAAGAAAGAGGAAACAAAGGGAAAAAGAAAAAGAAAGAAGAAAAAGAAGAGAAAAGAAGAGAACAGAAACAAAAATAGGAAGAAAAAAAAAGAAGGAAGGAGGAAGAAGAAGGAGAGAAAGGAAAGAAAAGAAGGAGAAGGAAAGGAAGGGAGAGAAGAAGGGGGAAAGAAAGAAAGAAAGAAGAAAGAAAGAAAGAAAAAGAAGAAAGAAAGAAAGAAAGAAAGAAAAGAAAAAGAAAGAAAGAAAGAAAGAAAAAAAGAAAGAAAGAAAGAAAGAAAGAGCAAGAAAAAAGAGGAAGGGAGAGAAAGAGAGAAAGAAAGAAAGAGGAAGGCGAGAAAGAAAGAGAGAGAGAAAGAAAAGAAGAAGGAAGGGGGAGAGAGAAAACTCTGCTATTATTTTTAATTGTTCCGTTACTTATCATATATTAATATTTTGCACTGTCCCTATAGCTAGGATGATTTTACTGCCTTTCTTTTGCCCAGGTATTTTTCAGGGTTTACATGTCAATAGTCCAGAGCATAAATACAGATGCGTTTAACAGAGTTGAAAGGGACTATGGAGGTCTTCTAGTCCAACCCCCTGCTCAGGCAGGAAAACTCTGAGGATGCCAAAATCTGAATAAAGGTCCTGGGAAAGGTGTCAGAATAACAGAATAACACTTAGAAGGGACCTTTGGGGGAACTCTATACCATTTCAGAGAAATGGCTGTCCGCTCTTTGGTTAAAAATTTCCAGTGTTGGAGCACCCAGAACTTCTGATGGCAAGCAATTCCACTGGTTAATTGTTCTCACTGTCAGGAAGTTTCTCCTTATTTTTAGATTGCTTCTCTCCTTGATTACGTTCCATCCTTTTGGTGCTTTGGAAAATACATTGCCCCCCCCTTCTTTTTGGCAGCCCCTTAAAAGCCTGCTGCCTATCACCCTGTTGGGCAAAGCATGTGAGCCATTTCCTCCTTTCAGTGGTCCATTAAGGTACATCTATAGTACGTAGATAATAAAATCAAAAAAAGGTGAACAACATTTTTACAGAACTATAGATATGTTGAGGCTGGGTGTGACAAGGAATGGCTTGAGGTGAGTGACATTGAGTTGGTCACACCCACCCAGTCACATGACCACCAAGCCACACAGCCAATCATGGAACCACCAAACCATGCCCACCCAGTCATTTGACCACCCCAGTCACATGATCACCAAGCCATGCCCACCCAGTCATGTGCCCTAAGCCACCCCACAGAGCCGGTAGTAAAAAAAAATTGAATCCCAACTCTGATATGTAAACTCATGTTTAAATGTCAATCTTTCTAGCTAGCCAAGAAGCCTTGCTGAATGTCACTCATCTTGGTTTCCTGTCACTAAAAGCTTTGCTTCATTATTCAATGATTTCTTCAAAGTGCTGATTGTCCAGAGAAGTATTTCCTCCCAACAACAGTGTAAAAATCTTAAAACAACCCTTCCCCTTTAAGAAAGCCAAGCCTCACAAGCTCCAGAGACAGAAAATCTAGGCTGTCTGCCAAGAATGTAATAAGGGTGGAAAAAAACAGAAGGTGAATTCTCTGAAATGCTTAGAAAGTTAACAAGGGGTTCTATAGAACTGGATAGAATGGGTAGAATCCCACCCTTGCTCCAGGATCTTTGAAAGATACAGTTCAATGGCTCAGAGATCATGTCTGTCAGTTCCTTCATTACCTTGGAGGTTTAATCCATCTGGTCCTGCTGATTTGAATTGGTCTAGAGTGGACAGGTACTCACTTATCACTTTCTTAACTATTTTAACTTGTGTTCCTAATCTGTTTTTTAGAGTACTATTTTTGACATGTTCGAGCATTTTGTCCTTTTGTATATGACAGATGCAAAAAAACAAGTCAAGCAGTTCTGCTTTATCCCTGTTGCATGAAAGTGTTATGTTCTTGTCACTTTCTCCCATTAATAGACCAATAGTTTCCTTGATTTTCTTCTTGTTTTTAACAGATTGGAAGAAGCTTTTTTGGTTATTTTTTACTTTTGTCACAAACCTTTGTTCATTATGAGCCTTAGTTTTCCTCACTTCATCTTTGCAGGCTTGGGCTGTTTGCTGATACTCTGCCTTAGTTATGAGCCCCTCTTTCCACTTTTCATACTTGTCTTTTTTGTCTTTCAGTTTATCAGAGAGTTCTTTATGCAGCCATGGTGTTATTTTTCTTCTTCATTGGTATTATGCTACATTGGGTTTTTATAATCTTACTTTTCAAAGTTTTTGTCATTGTTGTGTTCTATTTCTGTTGAGATGTAATTATTTCTTATAGATGCAACTCCACCTCCTCTTTTATTTGTTCTGTTTCTTTTAAATCCCTCTAGCTCTATGTTACATTTATGGGTTTCATCCCATCAAGTTTCCATAATAGCAATAATATTGTATCTGCCCTCATTTACTTGAATTTCTATTTCACCCTGTTTATTCCTCATTCTTTGTGTTGGTGTATAGACACTTAATTCCTTTTTGACTGACCACGTGTTTACTTTCTATATAACCTATTTTATGCCTGAGTTCCCCTATTTCCTTATACCTGAATTATTTTAGTTGACAAAATTGAAATACGATTTCTATACAATAAACTGACTAAAATGAATGATTTATGACTGGCTTACTCTTTACATTAATTTACTATTTCTAATTCAGCTTTTCTGATCTGATCTGTCATCCAAATAATTTAATAAATAAATCCCTCTAGCCTCTCACTCATTTTCTATTACAGCTTTTATTGATTTTTTTTTATGTCACTAAATATAAGCATGTGTAAATTACAGTAGAATGATCCAGATTTTGATCCAGATGAACCATGTGGGTTTATTTTAGATCACATCCCATATTATGTAACTAGGAAGAATGGTAGCAGACATACAATGCAGTATTTCTTTACCATAAGGAAGCATATTGAATTACCACAAACAATATTAGAAAAATATTATCTAGAGAGCAACCTGGCACCTTCCAAATATATTATAACTAAAATTCCCATGCAGCGGAGTGAAAGTTCTAGAAATATGGAATACGGTACAAACTTAAAGACACGTAAAATATTACTGTAGTTCCTACTGATTAACTCCAGCAGGGGGTAATATTTCTCTATGCTTGGTCTGTTAATAAGGCAGAAGGAAGTGATAAGAGAAGCTTAAAAAAACACCGCATATATTTTCTAATGTTCTCCTACATAAACAAATGCAGTTCCCCACAACAGAAACAGAACACAAATTGAACCCTAGCTCATTACAAAAAAATTACTATCACTGTCAACTTCCTATTTCCAAGTTTAGCATTTGGAGTGAGTTTTAGATTTATACTAGACAATCCATGATCAACTGGGGCATTGTTTCAGAGATATTTCCTTACTAGATTCCCCAATGCCTTCAATAATGAAGCTGAAGAACTTCCAATCTAATGCCTTCATCGCAAAAAAATTTTAAATTTCAAGGAGATATTGAGATATGTATCTACCTAGAATGTAGCTTTTGCTGAACCGTCAAACATATGTAATTGTCCACAGGAAATGTCCACAGGAAATGTTTTATCACATTTTTGTATCATGTCATAAAATAATTTATCATAATTTTTATATCTTAAAATGTTTTATAGAATTCCAAATTGCAATTCCATGGAAGCCATGATCTCCACTTTTGGATGCATTCTGTCTGTTAGCCATTTGATGTACCTTGGTTCAAAAATTGTTGCCTGCAATGCACTGTTGTGCCCAGTTAGATTGGATATACAAGAGTTTTAGTAATATATAGATGACTGTTTTCACTCAGTTATTTTTGTTCTTCCCATTTCCATGAAGATATGAGGGAATATCTCTTTATTTATTAAATTTATAAATCACTCCAGTCTACATAATTCTGTGTGGCTTAGAGAATGCAATCACTAAAACAGTAAAAAAAACCAGAATATATAATCCAAAAGAGAGGGGAAACCCTTCAATTGAACAACAATAGATCCCACAAAGAGAGCTGTTACCGATTATAACCCAGGGCCTGGGGCAGAGGCAGATTTAAGACATAAACAGAGTGTGTGTGGGGGGGGGGAGGGAGTTGAACAAATTTTGGCTAAGGTTATGTTTCAAAGAGCAGACATCATGATGGAGAAGGCCCACTTCCTGGATATTGCCAGATGATGACACTGTTTAATCAATGGGACTCAGAGGTAGTATTCAGCAGGCACTGACCCAGAACTGGTAGCGGAAATTTTGAGTAGTTTGGAGAACCAGAAAATACCACCTCTGAGTGGCCCCACCCCCATTTATTCTCTGCCTCTCATCTCCCAGCTGATCGGCTGGGTCTTTTTTGTTGCCCTCACAGAAGCTGGAAAGCAGGTTAGTGGGGTGAGGAGGGAATGGGATTTTGCAGTAATCTTCCCCTGCCATGCCCATCAAGCCACGCCCATCAAGCCATGCCACACCCACCAAGCCATGCCCACAGAACCGGTAGTAAAAAAATTTGAATTCCACCATCAGTGGGACTCAAATCATAGCACTTATGCTTAGACCATGCACAACCATAAAGGAGATCCATGGTCATTCCCTTAATAGGCCTTATACCACAAAGAGCTTTTTAGTTCCTTGAATTGCACTTAGTAATTTATTGGTAACCATTGCAGCTCACAGAGCAGAGATTAGCATGGGCATATCATAGATTGCCCATCACTCCTCATTCCACCATACTCTGGACCAGTATAACATCTAACTGGTCTTCAGAGGTAGTCCTATGTGAAATATATTGCGGTAGTTTAATTGCCAAAGCATAAGTGGCTATCTTAATGGCCTTCAGGGATAGATATATGCATAAATGGCTCATGCAAAGGCCTTCTTGGTCATAGTTGCCACTTGCTGCTTAACAAATTTTCTACTTTTGATTTTAATCATGGACTTAAGGTAGCACCAAAAAAAAAAAAAAACAGAGAGAGCGCACCAAACCGGATTGATAGGTAGCTAACCAGCAGGGCTATAACTTGGCACTCTAGTATATAGTTAAGGAAGCCAAAGTTCATCTGATTTGAACTTGGCTCCCTGAAATCTTCCTTTGAACCATGGCAAAGAAAAGAGAGTATTAGAATTTTGAACATTTATATCTTACCTCTTGCATAGGATAAACCCGGAGAAGCCACATATTGGATGTGTTAACATTTTAAACGGGATTTTTTAGTGCCAGGAGTTCTGAAGTTTCTAGGGTATTTCCCTACAAATAAAAACAAAAGTCAAAGATCTTCAGGGATAGGTCCTTTCTTTGATTTAGAACTTGTGCATAGGAGACCCTATATCATTTCTGGCAAATGGCAGTCAAATCTCTTCTTGAAAGCTTCCAGTGATGAAGCTCCCACAACTTCCGAAGGCAACTTCTGTTCCTTTAGTTGATTATTTAACTGCAGCGATTCACTTAACTGCGGCAAGGAAAGTAGTAAAATGAAGCAAAATTCACTTAACAACTAGCCAGAAAAAAGTTGAAGCATAATTGTGGTTGTAAATTGAGAACTACCTGTATATATTTCTAAAAATACATTAGCATGTTTACATGAATAAAAAACATAGCAATTCATGAAGGGCCTTGCTTATTAAATATATTAATGTTTTACGTATATCAATAAACATGTTATTAATGTTATTGTATTAGACTACTAAACATTAATGTTATCTGGTCCCATCAAAGTTTTCTCCCAGGTTTTTCACATCAATATGCAATTATAGTATTTCATGATATTTTGAATTCTGTCTGAATTGGAATATCGATAATTTTGGAAAAGAATATAAATTTTATTTCTCTATGCTGAATTAATGAAAACTTCAAAATGGCTGGTAGCAATAACAATGTGACTGTATCATTTCAGCCATTAAATGCCTCCGAGGGACAGAAGCCTAAGTTCGTTATTCTCCCTTTAACAATCAAATCAAAGTTGCCCTTTCCCCCCGTAACTACTAATACCAATTGATTTTATATATTTTATCAGTATTTTTATTATAGTTGTTTTAATACAGTGTTCGTTGTATAATCTTTACATGCATATTTATATATGTATGATTTTACTTTAAGCTATATGTAAATATCCAAAATGTCTTAAATATATTATGTATATATTTCACACAATAATGTGCTAGGCCGAAATTTAGCAGGAAACATATGTTCTGCTGTGGAAATGCTTATGGGAATGTAGATGGCACTCACCCCCTCACCCCCGGCCGCCACTGCTCAGGAATTCTGCCAGAAACAAACCACATGTTCTTGGGAGGGTGGGTACATTCCAGGGTCTTTAGTCATTCCCTTGTTAAAGTGCACTGCTTCCAGGTTAATCTACTTGCTTGTACTATAAATAGGAAGGTGGAGAAGACCACACCTTAAAGGACAATAGCCAGGGCTGAAATAACTAGGAGTAACTGATAAATGCCAAATTACCTTCTCTTAAGTTAGAACTATCGTTTTAGATGTAACTCTGCAAACAAAAGGCCACAAAACTGCATGGGAGAAATAGAAGTTGTTTTCCTTATGCAAATTAACATTTGGATTGAGAGAATTTGTATTTAATTACCTTGTTTCTTTCAGCTTCTACTTGGACCTAACCCAAAAAGTTCATTTTATCTGTTTGTTTGTTTATTAAATGTATATGCCATCAACCTCAGTTTGCAAAAGTTCTGGGTACATTTTTGAATAATAAAAGAAACAAAATATAAATTTAAAAATTAGTCAAGCAGCTTAAAGGTCATAACTGATATAATTTTCTGGGTTATATACTGTAAACCTGCTATCTGAACAAAGAAAAAGTTGATAGACTTTTCATAGACACATCCATTAAGTTTTCCTAGAAACAACATAGGAGTGATTTTCCAATTCCTTATTCCAGATAGCCTAAGGTAACATATCTATATGGCCTGTTCCAAGTACAGATAAATTGGAATGTAATCCCCTTCTGAAGGATTGTAAAATGAAGCATGAATCTGTAGAACTGTGGCACAGAAATGTTTACTTAATAAATAAGTTGACACTTATTTGATTAACAAGAGCATGATGCCCATGAAAAGTTAACTACTGGTCAAGATGAACAATAGAAAATTATCAACTCAAAGAAATAGCTGATACTAGACACCAAAATGTCCATACTGACTTCACTGCTAGTCAAAGAATTCACTACATTTCAGAATATTAATAACTACATTATCTGAACAGTGATTTCTGGCTTAGGCAACGTGTGAATCAATATTCTAAACCGGTGTTTCTCAATCTTGGAAACTTTAAGACGTGGGAACTTCAATTCCCAGAATTCCTTATCCAGCAGTGAAAAGAAATAGTATTATACCATTCAGGAGTGTCCAGGACACAAAAGGTATTAATTTAACATAGACCAAAGAGATTTTTCAATTTGGGTCAACCTGCTGTGTTCACATTAAAAAAGATTCCATACATTAGATCAATGTCTATGCAGGGTGAGAGCTTAGGTGAAACAACTCCTAGCTCCACACTTTCTTGGACTCCCCAACCATTCAATGTTATGATAATTACTGCAATTGATCTGGACGCCTATGTTAAGATAATTCAGCAAGAGTAGAGACACCTGGAACCTTTGGCCTTGGAAGACATAGATGCACATCTATTACCATTTGCAGCACAAAATGGACTCCTTATTGGAAATAGTATGCTCCAATATTCAACACAGTACTGATGGTGTGGACATGGATTGCTTCATAATGCCCAACTGATTAAGAATTTATTTAAAGATATTCATGTATTACAATGAGCAGTCTTTGGGTCTCAAAACCATCTTATATTATATATGCAACTGTGTAGTTCTAGTTGTAAAGACCCTCACCAAAGGCAAAACTATTACGATCTAGAGAATTATCTCAAGAGACACCTCTAAATTTAAGCAACACCTTCAATTGTCCTCTGTAACTGCTTTGCAACATCAGGAAATATGAAATCAGTTTACTATAACTGTAAATGAATAAGTTAAGCCTCTCGCCTAGTTACTTATCCAGGTCTAAATGTCAGTTAAAAGTGTGGAAAAAGTTTGACCAAAGGGAGAGATATAAATTAATCCATGCATCCCAATTCAAACAACTCTAAAATGTTATTTACCATCTGTAACTGGCTTAAAGACATCATTGAGATAATATTGCTGCAGAATTACAAGAAGTTATACCTTAACAATCCTGGGTCAATGTACAACATATTGTATACATTGGAGTTTATACATATAGTATCAACGACAAAATTTTAGCAGATTTGGCTAACTGCAGGGCTTGATACTCACTCTCTCCTATTCACCATCTACATGAAGCCATTGGGCAAGATCTTCCATCACCATGGACTGAGATATCATCAATATGCTGATGATACTCAGCTGTATACCTCAGCCTATGGTGAGTTAAGCGATGCTGTGACTTCTCAAAGTACCTGGAAGTGCTTAGGGGCTGGATGGGGAACATTGGTTGAAAATGAACCCTGGCAAGACAAAGTGGCCCTTGGTTTGGGGTTCTTTGGTCCAAGGAAAATTGCCACATTTGGTCTTGGATGGGGTGGCACTGCCCCAAACAGATCCAGTGCATAATCTGGGGGGTTGGACTCCAAACTCCTGCTCAAAGAGCAAGTGGCAGTTGGGGCCTTTTCAGGAGGGCCTTTGCATAACTGCAGCTTGTAAACCAGTTATGCCCTTTCCTGGACCAACCATCCCTACTCACGGTCACTCATGCCCTACTCGCCTGCCATCTTGACTATGGATCTACATGGGGCTGCCCTTGAAAAGCATCCGGAAACCAACTGGTTCAAAATGCAGTGGCCCATATGGTTTTGTGCAGACCTCATTAAGCACATAATGTCACCTCTTCTGCGGGAGCTGCATTGGTTGCCAATTTGCTTCCAGGTGCAATTCAAGGTGCTGGTTGTTACCTTTAAAGCCCTTCATGGTTTGGGACCATGTTATCTGAGGGACTGTCACATCCATCTGACCCACTAAGAGCAGAGAGACAAGGAATATTGTGGATCCCATCCCCTAAGGAGATACATCTGGACCCAGAAGAAGGGCCTTCTCCATGGTGGCTCCCTCCTTCTGGAACATCAACCCTCTGGAGATTAAACTAACCCCCATTCTGATTATCTTTCAGAAAGCCCAGAAGACTTGGTCCTGCCAATGTAATCCAGAACAGGATAGAGCTTATTAAATGTCCAGTATGCTTGTGTGTTGTTGCCGGGATGGAGGCATGAGAAGAGGGTTATTATTTTTATTTCTTTTATATTGTGTTTGTATTTCCTATAAACTGCCTTGAATCGCCTGTAGGCAGCTGTGTAAATTTTCCAAATAAATAAATAACCTCTATTCACTGAGCAAGTTAAGAATTGAAGGCAGTAGTTCTGCATACTGTTGAGCAGCTCTAATCAAAGATAATAGAGGATGATTGGTTATTCAAACATATGCCTATTCATGGGATGTCTGAGAGATCATATTTCTTTTTGTGTTTAACAATTAATAGAGATTTTTTAGCATGAGGCTACTTAAGTAGGTTAACTATTAGTAATGTTAGCATGTTAATGACATATCACTTCTTAATGTCACACAGATGTGATGTGGAAGTCCTGCTGGACTGCCTGGAGGCTATTAGAGCCAAAACAAGATTGAAGATAGAGATGCTGTTTGTTCAGCAACAATTTGGCAAGATTCTGTCAATGTAGCTTTAAATAAATAGAATTAGCTCGTCTGGTTACGTTTCCTGTCTGGACTACCTAATAAAGTTAATATTAATCTTGCAGGTTTAAAAATACAATTCTCCTACCATTTTCTTTACATGATGAGCCTCTTCTGAGCTTCTTACCATGCCCAGTGTCTAGTTGTGGGCTATGCAGTCACTCATCTGACTCTTCCTTAGGCAGCTGTCATTTAGTCTTGTCTCCTAGTTCCAAGATCTTTCCTACATATTACACATCCAGACAAATCAAGAGCAAGAATTCCAAGGTTACATAGGTCTTCTATAAAATGTTTATGAAAAATGGTTTTGAAAATGCATGTCTACTAGTAGAAGACCCCAAATACTTAAAGAGTTGCATTACAATGGGTAAAAATAAAGGAGAACAGAAACAAGATACACACACTTTCTTTCAAATGTAGCATGGCAGCCCTGAGAGGTTCTATGGCTCTATGTTACTCTGACAATTAAAAATGTGTGTACAAAAATAAATACACAAACATTATTTAAAGTAAAAAGAACCTATTCAATGTACAACATTCTTATATCAAATTCAACAAGGCCTTGTGAAAAAAAATAATGGAAGAGGACTTGGAATTTTAACTTGGCTCTTTTTATTATATATAACTATTTTAAAGTCTATTTCAGGAAAACATCAGACTATAAAATAAGTTATTACAACTTCTTAAAATTGCATTATAATCATCTATCTAGATTTCCAGGGTTGTAATTATATTGCTGTATATTAACATGTGTAGTGTCAATGTTCTTTTTAATTGTTCACTGCTGTTGAAAAATTGTCATGATACTGGAAAAACACTTTTTTAAAAAACAAGAACCTTATGGTAGCTTTTCTATCTCTTTTCTCATTGGAATATAAAATGGTGGAAAAGAGTTAATCTTTTGTTGCTAGCTATAAGGTTGTTTTTTTTCAAGCTAGGAAAATAAAATACATATTTATTTGGTTCAGTGGTAGTTGAAAAGCACAGGAAAGAGCATTGGCTGAAAGATAAACAGAGCACAAGGATGTTTTAAGAATTTTTAAAGATGGTTTATATTTTGTTTTATAATTATACTAAAAAGTAATTCATCATAAGAACTATTTGCAGCTTTATATAGTAAGTCTATGTGTAATTTATTAAACCCATAAAAATAATTGCTGCCAGATATTTTAACAATAGAAGACACAAACTATAAAGGAGGAATGGTGTTGATTTTTCCTTCTAAAATAATCATAGCAGCCTTGATTTGAGAGGATCTACCAATTATTACTAAAATTTAGGTAACTACTTTTATGAGACTGCACTCCTGTTTATTATACACTCCCTTAAACAATTGGAATGGTACAGGGAGTAGAAAGTAAAAAGTGGAGAATGACTGACTTGAGCCAGAATAGCAATGCTTTATTCTTATGGAGCTTACAACTTCAAAAGAAGACTTTCAGATGAACAAAATAACACAGTGCGGCAAACAATGTTACTATGAATATTTTGCAAATGCAAACTTTTGTCAGGTAAACAAGCTGATTTTTGCAAACCCTTTCAAAATATTGCCTTAAGTAATAACCATGTTTTCTCAGAAGGAGAGGGAAAATGTAATGTTTATACCACATGAAACCATAATTCGTTTACTGAACAAGCTATAATTTGCTAAGGCAACAAACTAAACCATAAGACTATTCACAAGCTACAGTACTGTGGCTCCATTTGCAAAATAAGCGATAATAAGCCATAAGCAAACAAACCACTATCTACCATAACAAATTGTATGAACATTACAGGTTGTCCTCAACTTACAACAGTTTGTTTAGTGACAAACAGCACTGGAAAAAGTGACATGATTGTTTTGCATACTCACAACCATTACAGTCTCTTCAGGGCCATGTGATCAGAATTTGGACACTTGGCAATTGACTCATATTTATGATGGTTGCAGTGTCCCAGGATCATGTGATCATTTTTTGTGACCTTTTGGCAAGCAAAGTCAGTGGGGAAGCCAGGTTCATTTAACAACTGTAGCAAGAAAGGTGGTAAAATGAAGCAAAACCCACTTAACAACTATTTCGCTCAGCAGCATAAATTTTGGGCTCAATTATGTTTGTAAGTCAAAAACTATCCTTATCAGATCTGGCCTGTCAAAATCCATATGGCCATCAGATGGCAGCAAAGTTAGTTTTTTCCCCCTGTACAATACAATATTATATCTCCTTCCCCTCTTTTCTGGTCACTTGGCATTTCTGAAGCCCAGATTCAATAGCTCCAAATTTTTTGTAAACACATTTTCTTCTAAGTATACTTTCAGCTAGTCTTTAATTTGTAATATAATTGAACATTTCTGGGAATCCTGCCTACCTGGCGAACAGTTGCCAGTTTTAAGTTTTACATAGCTATTCTTCTAAACCTAGATTTTCTGGATTGGTGGCATATAAGGGCATTGTGCTAGAGCCTCGCATTCTGCTTTTTCTCTCCAAAGCCAAATATATCCCCTTTTCTTTTAGTAGTCTCCTAGCTACAATTTACAGATATGATTCATTAGCAAAAGAACCCGGAGCTGATGGAGCATGAGGTGCTGAAAGGGTTAAGCTAAGGAAGCCTCACTGAGTTTCTTCCCTTATGCAAATGATCGATTTGCTTCACCTGTCCCAGGAGGTGGGGGATAAGAAAGCTCAAGGGCAGGGTGGAGCTCTTGGCTGGAGGGGGGGAAAGCCAACTGATTGAGATAGTCAGGAGCGAGCAGCCTCTGGTGACTTATCTTTACGTCTAGGTAAGTAAAAGTCTGAATGTTAAATACTTGCTGAATGTTTTGAATAAGAGGCTGAACAGGGAAGGTGTGAACCAAGGTTACTTTCCTCTGGCTGAAAGGGAATCTGGGGGTAGAGGCTACACTGCACCTAATGCTCTGTGTAACATAGCATTCCTTGTAAGATGTTCCAGGATTTTTTAGTTTTCTCACATAATACTTAAAAGAGCTTAATTACATGCAATCTCAGTTTTTGCAAGTATGGTAAATCTTTTATAAACTTTTGGTTGTTCAGTAGTTTGTGTCAGAGCAGGTAAGATAGAAACTTGATAGTATCAAATAGTGTAACTGACAGTCTTGCTAGCAAGAACTTTATTTTACACTGGAATAGAATGATAAAAGTGTGAAACTTTCCACATTGCAGTTTATATCTGAACTGTATGCTGATCCAAGGAAAGCCCACTGAAGCTTCTTAAGGGGAGAGTCTGATCAAAGCCTTTTTACATGTTTACCTAGGAACAATTCTAAGTAATTCCTTGATGTTTTCCTCTCGGCGCATCTGCCTCACCGGTGGAATTCCATTTTTTTTACTACCGGTTCTGTGGGCGTGGCTTGATGGGTGACGCAGGGGAAGGATACTGTAAAATCTCCAGTCAGAGGTGGTATTTGCCGATTCTCCGAACTACTCAAAATTTCCGCTACTGGTTCTCCAGAACTGGTCAGAACCTGCTGAATACCACCTCTGCTGCATAGTATGCTAAATCAGAAATGTTAAATATTCATTTATTAAGCAAATATAATATTCTAGTTTGTATAAAACACTACATACAGTACACCTAGGGTCTTCAAACTTGACAGCTTTAAGACTTGTGGACTTCAACTCCCAGAATTCTTCCTCTAGTCATGTTAGCTCAGGAATTCTGGGAGTTGAAGTCCACAAGTCTTAAATTTGCCAAGTTTGCAATACACCCTAATGCTTAAAGGAGGCAACTAAGCCAAGTGTCTGCCTCTCAAACATTTATTAAACTTTTGGTTATAGTTTGGGTTTGTTGCATCAGGGCAGGTCCCTATCATAGAAAGCACAGTGAATTCTTCATAGTACCCCAGGGCACTTTAGGATAATGCAAGCTCTTTATATCAGGGTCAGAAGGTTGAAACTCAACCAAATATGGACCTTGCAATGTGACAATGTCTCTAAGCATTACAGTAAATCCATCAAAAATGGCCGAAAAGCAAGAAATGGAGAGTCTAGGAAGGCCACTTAATGTCTACATCCAGGATTTGGCTATATATAAAACCTATGCCAATGTTTTTGCCTCTTATTTTTCCCCACAGCAACAGCCCTGTGACTGGCCTAATCACCTCACTCCCACTCCCCAGCTTTCATGCCTAAAGGAGGCCTAAGCACTCTGTCTCTTGGTTTCTAAGCCCACACCATCAGCATTTTAAATGAAGAAATGCAGTCTTTGAACTCCCCCCCCCCAAATATGTCTTCTTATATTGTAGTCAAACAATTATCTTTGCCTTGTTTATCCAGTTTATATTGTTCCTGAAGTCTTTGTCTTGGGTTTTCTTGAGCAAACTTTAGATTTCTTTCTGGACAACAAAGATTTCTCCCTAGCATATCTCTCATGGGGATTTAATTTATGCAGCTCTCTATTGGTAGAATTATTCACCTTCAGAGCAACAGTGTTGAGATTTACACGTGTATATTATGAAATTTTGGGGACCATGGAGACTTCTTTCAACTTTTTGCATTCTACTCTTCAACTGAACTTGTTGAGATGGCCTGTCCTGAGTAGGTTGGCAGTTGTAGGAAATTTCCTCCTTCCACCCAGTACAACAGCAAAGCACTCAAACAACCACTGCACTCGAGCTAAATACCTGAGATTTAAATAAGACAAGTTTATTTATTTATTTATTATTTCGATTTGTATACCGCCCCCTCTCCCAAAAAGGGACTCGGAGCGGTGAACAGCCACAATAAAAACATACAATCAGAAAATTTATTTTATTTATTTATTTATTAATAGGTTTTATATACCGCCCTTCTCCCGAAGGACTCAGGGCGGTGAACAGCCAACTAAAATACATATAGACAAATATAAATATTGTTAAAAAAGAATTAAATGCTAGGCTGCCCCAATAAAAATCTAAAACCCCCAATTAAAATAAATTAAAACTTTGTACCCCATCCCAACTAATCTAAAACCCCATTTAAAATCCCATTTGAGTCAGCTCAGGCCGGCCTGCTCGAAGAGCCAGGTCTTCAGGTCACGTCTGAACGCCCTCAGGTCATTGGTCGTTCGTAGTCCCGGGGGCATCCCGTTCCAAAGGGTGGGTGCCCCCACAGAGAAGGCCCTATTCCTCGGGGTCACCAGGCGGCACATAGAAGGCGTCGGGACCCGGAGGAGACCCTCTCTGTGGGAGCGCACCGGTCGGTGGGAGACTACTGGCAGAATGCGGTCTTGTAAGTATCCTGGTCCAATGCCATGGAGCGCTTTAAAGACCAAAACCAATACTTTAAAGCGAACCCGGAAGGCCACCGGCAACCAATGCAGCTCGCGCAGGAGGGGCGTTACGTGGGAGTATCTCGACGCCCCCATAACTACCCACGCGGCCGCATTTTGTACCAGTTGAAGCCTCCGGGTGCTCCCCGCAGGGAGCCCCATGTAGAGGGCATTACAGTAGTCCAGACGGGAGGGGACCAGGGCATGAGTGACTGTGCGTAAGGCGTCCCGATCGAGAAAGGGCCGCATCTGGCGTATCAGGCGAACCTGATAAAAAGCCCCCCTGGAGACGGCCGTAATATGATCTTCCAAAGACAGCCGTACATCCAGGAGGACACCAAGATTGCGGGCCCCTTCTGTGGGGGTCAAGATCTCATCCCCAATAGCCAGCGACGGAGTCAGCTGACTATATCGGGCCGCCGGAAACCACAGCCACTCGGTCTTGGAAGGGTTGAGTTGAAGCCTGTTCTCGCCCATCCAGTTCCGCACAGCCTCCAGGCAACGGGCCATAACCTCCACAGCATCGTTGGAGTGGTTTGGGGTGGAGATGTAAAGCTGAGTATCGTCAGCATAAAGATGGCATTTCACCCCAAAACCACGGATGATCTCTCCCAGCGGCTTCACATAAATGTTGAACAGAAGAGGGGAGAGGACCGACCCCTGAGGCACCCCACACATGAGGGGCCTAGGGGTGAACCTCTCCCCCCCCGTCAACACAAATTGCGAGCGGTCCAAGAGGAAGGACGAGAACCACCGCAAAACGGTGCCCCCAATTCCCAACCCCTCCAACCGCCGCAATAGGATACTATGGTCGATAGTATCAAAAGCTGCCGACAGATCTAACAGGACCAGGACAGAGGAATAACCTCTGTCACGGGCCCTCCAGAGATCATCTACCAACGCGACCAATGCTGTTTCGGTACTGTGCCCGGGCCTGAAGCCCGATTGGAACGGATCTAAATAGAATGCTTCCTCCAGATACTGAGGGAGCTGACGCGCCACCACACTCTCAACAACCTTCGCCACGAAGGGAAGGTTGGAGACAGGACGATAGTTATTCAAAAGAGCCGGGTCCAGGGAAAGCTTCTTGAGGAGGGGCCACACCACTGCCGTTTTCAGGGCGGTCGGAAGCGCCCCCTCCGTCAACGAAGTGTTGACAATCCCCTGGAGCCAGCCTCGTGTCACCTCTCTGGAGGTAGAAACCAACCAGGAAGGGCACGGGTCCAGTAAACATGTGGTGGCATTCAGCCTCCCCAGTAATCTGTCCACACCCTCGGCGGTCACAGGATCGAACTCCTCCCAGATAACTGTCTCAAGACCTGCCCCAGACACCTCCCCTGGGACCACCCAACTGGAGCCCAGCCCATCCCGAATCTGAGCGATTTTATCATGCAGAAATCGGGAAAACTCTTCTGCCCTACCCTGCAAGAGGTCCTCCCACGCTCTCGGCTCAAGCAGGGAGCGGGTCACTCTAAACAGGGCAGCAGGCCGATTTTCTGCCGACGCAATAAGGGCGGAGAAGTGTAAACGCTTCGCCGCCTCTATCGCCACTAGGTAGGTCCTAATATAGGACCTCACCTGTGTCCGGTCAGACACAGCACGACTGGCCCTCCAGATGCCCTTCAGACGTCTTTTCCGGCATTTCATCCCCCTCAGCTCCCCCGTAAACCACGGAGCCAAGTGGGATCTGTGCCGAGTCAGAGGTCGCAAAGGCACAACTCGATCCAGAGCCTCAGCGGCCAACCTATCACAGGTGGCCACCAAGTCTGTGGCCGAGTTATGAGCCAGAGTTTCAGGAAATGGCCCAAGCTCCATCTGAAACCGTTCAGGATCCATCAGGCGCCTGGGGCGGAACCATCTCCTCGGCTCCGCCTCCCTGCGATGGGGGGTGGCGGCACCGAAGTCCAGTCTAAGAAGAGAATGATCGGACCATGACAAGGGTTTTATAACTAGGTCCCCGGCACGATCATTCAACCACTGACCAGAGGCGAAAATCAGGTCCAGTGTGTGTCCCCCCGTGTGAGTGGGGCCAGAAACTAATTGGGTCAGATCCATGGCCGTCATGGAAGCCAGGAACTCCCGGGCCACCCCAGAGGTTTCCCCGAGCGAAGGCAGGTTGAAATCACCCATGACTAGAAGCCTGGGGGTTTCAACCGCCAGCCCAGCTATCATCTCGAGGAGCCCGGGCAGGGCCGATGACACGTGGCAGGGAGCCAGGTACGTTATCAAAAGGCCCATCTGAACCCCCCGACCCCACTTCACAAAGAGAGACTCACAACCAGCCGTCTGAGGGACAGTGGCCTCCCTAGGACAAAGGACTTCTCTAATAATCGCCGCCACCCCACCACCCCTTCCCTGAGACCTTGGCTGATGAAATGCTTGAAAACCTGGTGGGCACATCTCCTTCAGAGGAATACTACCCTCTGGGCCCAACTAGGTTTCAGTGATACCTGCCAGGTCCACGCCTTCCTCCTGAATAAGGTCATAAATCTGGAGGGCCTTGTTGACAACGGACCTGGCGTTGCACAACATCAGCCGGGTACTCAGGGCCTGAGACTCTGCACAACCAGGCCTGCAAGACAGGTGAAGAGGGTCGGAGCACGCTACCGCTTGGAGACAGCGGCTGTGCGATCCCATAACCTGATATGGCCCTCTACCCCCGCCATTTCTGCCCCTCCCACTTACAGTGCCGATGGAACCCCCCCCCCCTGGTTGCCTAATCTCCGTCCGCTTCCTCAACCCATGACCCTCTGAGTCCTCCCAGATGTGCCTGCCAGCCTGGCTGCCTCCAAACCCCCGCGGGCTGTCCTCCAAACCCGGTTTGGATTTCCCTAACCCCAATAAAATCCTATCTAAAAACTTAAAACACCCGGGAACCCTCCCCAGAATGTTTCCTGCGGCCGTGCCATCTCTCAGGATCCCAGGATCCGTCATTAAGATAAGTTTTTGAAAGTTTTGAGGGCCACTTGAGGGAAAGGGGGACATTCCTCAAGGCCCAGAGGTCTTTAGCAGAGTATTTTAAAGGCTCCGAGGGATATGTCTCTGCTGTCATATGGATGCTGTCGATGGAATGCTTGGAAACCTGGTGGGCACATCTCTACCAGAGGGACGCCACCCTCTGGGCCCAACCAGGTTTCGGTGACCCCCGCCAGGTCCGCACCCTCCTCCTGAATAAGATCGCAAATCAGGGGGGCCTTGTTAACGACGGACCTGGCATTACATAACATCAGCCAGGTACTCAGGGCCTGAGACTCTGCACAACCAGGCCTGCCAGACGGGTCGGGAGGGTCGGAGCGCGCCACCGCTTGGAGACAGCGGGCACGCGATCCCCTAACCTGATATGGCCCTCTACCCCCGTCATATCTGCCCCTCCCAATTATGGTGCCAATGAGACCCGCCCCCTGCTGTCCGAATTGTGTTCGCCCCCACGACTCACGACCCTCTGGGCCCTCCCAGATGTGCACTCCAGCCTGGCTGACTCCAAACCTCCCCGGGGTTTAAAAATTAATTAAATAGATAAAATATATCCTCCCAGATCCTTTCTAACAGTGTTCTAATTATTTTCCCCCAATCTGGTCCATCTGATTCTAATTTTACATATTTGAGGTATCTGTAATGATAAACATATTTAATGTATCTTTTCTACATGCAAATTTTATTTTTATTTAAATTATACAATTATCACATGTAAATGTTGCATGATATGTGTAATACCAGTATGCCCCTTAATCAGTATTGTTAAATGAAGATCAAATATCTATACGTTAAAGTACATTGGAAAAGTTTTTAAAACCGTGGGGATATACTCACTGTTTCATTTAACTTTATGTGAAGTAGATTCACATTTGCCTTATCCAACCAGAGCTGAGTTTCTAGGAAGATGCCCGTGTTTCATGATTTAATTTCTTACACATTTTGCCTTGCATACTACACCCATGATTTTGAATATTGCTGCAGTTTCTACACCCATATTATTGTTGATATCAGGTCAACAATAACACACTTTGAGGGAAGACCTGGTATTTAAGCAATTGTTCAAAGAACAAAAATGTATTAATGTAGACATCTCTGTTCTTTTTCTTTTCCCATTCATTTGTTCAATGGCAATCTTAGGAGAAATCTAACAGTAAAATAGCACATTTGACATTTGGTCATCATCTCACAATTTTCTCCTTTTTTAATAGCATCCATGTCTTAAAGCAATGAGCCCAGTTTGCATGTTGAAAGAACTGGACTTGTTGTATAATCATAACTCAAAAGTAATTTAGCCAACATTTCTCTTCCCGTCAACTCTTAAAGCTGATAAGCCATTTCTAGACCAGAGGTACTTTTCAGCAGGTTCTGACCAGTTCTGGAGAACCGATAGCAGAAATTTTGAGTAGTTCGAAGAATCAGCAACTACCACCTCTGCCTGGAGATTTTACAGTATCCTTCCCCTGCCATGCCCACCAAGCCACACCCACAAAACCACCCAGTGGTTAAAAAATTTGAATCCCAGCACTATTCTAGACTTATCAATACTTAGGTCTTAAGAACTATTCTGTTCAAAATTGTGTCTTCGTCCTATGGCTTGCCCCTCTTTTAATCCTGCAAAATAATTTTTCCTTCTGGCTTTTGGAAGTAAAAAATAATCTCAATAATCTCAAAGCCTAATATAGTATGCATTGTCTGGTTCACTGAATAATTGTAACCTACCTTCATTCAATTAAAATTTAGGAAAGTGCTCCCTCATTTAAAAAGTGTTGAATTTTTGGTATTCTGGCACATAGGTAAGCTTTTCTTTTATTCCTATTAGCATAGAGAAAGAGGAAGGGATTTTAGTGAGCTACCACAAAATGCTAGAAAAGAACATTAGGTATAACTCATTACCACAGTAACATTTTGTCTCACAAACCCCAACAGGAAGCATGTGAAAGGCAAAGGGCTGAGTTCTTGTTTTGCACTTTATGTTGTGTTGCTTTCTGTCTCTTGATTGGCCTGTGGTTGAGAAAGCAATTTTTTTTCCACTCTGCCATTTTCCTTCCGTTAAGGCACTGCTTCTAAGCTTTAGACGGATCTTCTTGGGTTGTATTAGCAATGGATGACTGGATTCCTAATTCATTTTCCAATGAATCATCATCACGGACATCAGACTCATCTGAGGTATGGCAATGAGAAGGGTAGGAGATTGCCTTTTAGGTCAAAAGACTGGTAAGCTTTGCTTGAAGACTGTACAGAACCTATTGAAACTACTGGACTAGACATAAGTGGATAAATTCAGGCCAAATCTTAATGAAGAAATATCATGCTGCTTTCAAAATGCAGGAGTAGAAAAAACTTGCAAGAGTGGATAATGGTTTAATTCTCTAGGAAAGTTCTTTGATCCTGTACTAATGTATCCACTCAATTTCTATCTATCACTGAATCTTCATGATTTACACACTGAATTTCTGCTTGTTTAACTGAGATAGTTGTATCTCAAAAGGGGGGAGGAATCTTAACTACAACTAAATACGCCACATAGTAGTAACAATGTTGATGAATTTACATGCTGCCTTTTAATATTTTGGTTCCCTATTTTCATTGCGATAGTATTAAAAAGGTATTTTGCTATTTACGGCCAGTCTATTAAATGGCTATCACTACATCTTGGTGGCAGCAAAGTCCTTATATTAATTATGCACTGTGTAAATAAACATTTTCTTTGATATCCTGAAGTCTTTGGAAATACAGTAGCTCATAAGAGCTGTGAATAGATGAGCAACATACAACATGGGCTATGAGAATAATCTCGGAAGACAGGAGAAAGAGACACAGCCTAGATTTTTGCCTGAAAAATAGAGGAATGGAATGGAGCAAGCTTCTCAGAGGAGACTCCTGCCCTAAAGTTGACAAAAAATGGAGGGTGGGGGGATACTTTCAGGTTTGTAAGATTCAAGTTACCATAAGTTTATAATCAAGATAGCTTTAGTGCTCATACTTTTAGCAGTTTCTTGTCTTTGCTAAATCCGTAAGGTGTTCAGATAGGAATGACTGTTCTTAACTCTTTCTAAAATGTACAAATTACAATATACTGTGATTTGTTCTTATTGCCAGAGCCTACTTGAAACCCACAAACCAAAATAGAAATTGCTGTAACAGGATAGGCAATCGGTGATGTCCCTCAGAAGTTTTGAACTAAGTCTCTGTGATTATTAGTTAGGGTGAATATAGGTCAAAGATTATTAGTTTAAAACATGTAGAAGGTGGCAGTTTATGTGCTCCCTTACTTGATCCTTCTGTTATTGAAGAATATTGGCAAAAAGGAGAATTTGGCATGCAAAAGGTAAAGGAGAAAGAATAGTTTAAGAGGCTGAATATCTTCACAGGAAGTAAGAGAAGCAGATTAGTTATTTTGGGCTGTCATTCTATGCAAATGAAGAAAAATGAACTCCAGGGGACACTGTTGAACAGATATACATAACAATCTCAAGTCTGCCTCTCCTATGTAAAATGTGGAGTCTTCATGCCTTTCTGTCTATAAATGTCCCCCCCCCCCCCCCGAATCCATCTTTTGATGGTAATTCCAAGGGAGAGAAATATTGGCTGTGAGCATATACACAAAGAAAAGGAGAAAAAAGAATGAGATTAGACTGTAGGAATTCCTCTTTTCATCATATGATCAGGTCTCTAAAGGTTTGCAAAAACACATGTACTCCTCAGTAAATTACAGCTGATCTAGACTGGGTTTAAGCAGGAGAGGTTCTAAATATTGCCTCACTTATTCTGTGGCTGAAAACACATAATCCATGTTATTATTTTATTTATTTTATTATTATTAACATTTGGTTGCCAAGTGTCCAAAATTCTTTGACCATACTCTTTTTCTGCCCTAACTTGCTCGTCCAGACCAGAAAGAAAAACTATCCTCTGAAATTGGAGAAAAAAGCAGCAGGCAGCAAGTAGCAAATAATATTTGGAGAAAAGATGCTATTGAATATTTTATGCTAAGATGATGGTTGACCTGCCACAGCAAGTTGCACTACAAGCTATGCCATTTTAGTCTATCATATTGTGTAAATCCAGCCTATTTTTGAATGAATTGAATGAATGCAGTTTTCTTGACAAGATTTCAGAACTAGTTTGTTGTTATCTCCTTTTAAGAGAGCTGAGATAAAGTGGCCCAAGGTCACTCAATTAGCTTTGTGCCTCAGATAGGAATAGAACTCAAGGCCTCTAAATTTCTAGCCTGATGCCTTAACCACTGCACTAATGTAGCTTTTCATGCAGTACAGAGCCAGGGATAAATGTAAATGTCTGCACATATAAAACAAATGCAACAGTCACATGATTTGTAGTATATCCTCTTCTGTCCACATCCACCTCTGGAATGAGATCCTCTCTGACAGATTTTCATAGAAGTAGTAGGTACTATATCTGGGGAAATGTTTCTATGTTCCCTTCCTTGTAACTGATGAAGATTTGATGAGCCATGGAGTTGATCATTCTGCTTCACTCTGATAGGTTTTCCTTTGGCAGGCAACCTTATCTCGTTAGCACTGAATTGTTGAACAACTTGGATATGTTTTTATCTCCTGTCCTCAGTACTTACATGCCAAAGAATATATCACCAACTTTCCCATTCAAAGTTAGTCCAGAGTCTGTTGGCTTGCTTATTGTTGTTATAAATTACTGTTGAAAGGAATTTATGTGTCCACTCTGTGTGCCAATATATAGCAAAATCATGTTATTTCTCTGTCCAGTGTCCATAACAAACATTTCTAAGCCTTAATTCTCTAATATCCATGACTTTGTGGCTATCTTTGTTAATCTTGATTCACCACTTTCTTTCTTTTGAAAATCTGTCCCCTTTAGTATCTTTATTTCTATAGATTCCTTCTACTCAGTATGCTCTAAATTGCTAGGTTATAATCTTCCTCATTCACTTCCATTAATACAAATTGCCATACTGAGTAAAGAAGACTAGGAAAAGAGTCCACCAAATCAAGAATATATTAGACTGAGGAAGACTATTCAAGATTGTAAGCAGGAGTTGATCTATACCATAGCCCTCAATGATTTTTGTCACATTAGAAGTTTGTAGTCATCAGATTAATTCTTACTAAATTAATTCCAGGTGCTTGAATCTGGCCATTTTTTATTTGTATTGGTCTTCATTCTAAACTAGACCAAAAGTTAAACCTCATCTGGGCAGTATGGTTTATTTTTCTTGTCATAGTCTAAGTGATTGAAAAATATTGAAAGGAAAAGGTTGGAAAAAAAGACTTCTTCGTGTAGCCAGATAAGTGCTTTCTCATTTCTGACTGGGAAAATGATCTAAATTTCTATTTTTTTTCTTCTGTATCTCTCTTACATAATGGATTGTCAATTATGGGAACAGAAATCCAGCATTTCTAAGAATTGAATTTGACAAGGTTGCCATAACACTGCAGTTGATTTAGAAATATATACTTAGTAGATACATATGCTAGGTAGAGCAATACAAATTCCAATTTTAGCATTACAGTTGAGTTAAAATCATTTGAAAGGGAGAACTGAAGATCAGAGTTAAAAAGCAGAACCCAGAGAAAATATTTTTTGTCTAACTTTTATTTTGGATTTCAATCTTTTTCTTTGCTATAGATCTACAATATACGTAATGTATAACTAATATTTACTGGAGTTTATCAGTAGGTCAGTTTGAGTATTTAATAGAGTTGAAGACAGCAGGTGAGAAAACATTGCATCTTTGGCAAATCAATATGCATGTTCATTACTAAGTTCCACACACCTAGGTACTGGTGCCTAAAAGACACAAGTACAAAGGTGAGAATAGGGGAATTAGATGGAATAAACTCCAATGTTATAGAAAATGTTAACTATCAAATTTAAAAATCATCCAAGCCAAGGACAATTGTCATGGTGAAACTAAGGGAAGCTGGAAGATATAAGCTGTTCTGTAAATATTACTCTATTTTTGAAATGTTACAAGGGTACTAATAAAAATGTAATGAGTCATCAAAAGGAACAGTGACAGATTTGAGGGGTACATTGCTGGTTTGATTTAGTTTGAGTGAAACAGAAAAAACATTGGAGTGGATATGTTTAATGAATTGTTTGCTTATTAATATAAAAAGTTCTGGCCATTGCAAGCAAGCAGCATTGCATCTCAAAATAATTGTAGTCATGGTATTTCTGCCAAGATTGTTTTCCACACTTAATACACAAAGAGTTTTTAAGATTTCTTTATACTATACAAATGTCTTTTGGAGCAGAAATACTGAATAATTAAATTATTGTATCTACTATTAACTTGTACATTATCTTATTTCTTTTGCTGTTTTATTATATTGTTTTTTTTGTTTTTTAAATGAACTTTATTAGGCTATTTTTAATTATGTATTACTTAGATGTTTTATGTATTCCTTAGTAACTAGCCAGGAATTATAGAAATTTAAGCCATTCAGAGAGTAAGGACAGGTTTCATACAATGAGGTGGTTGGATTACTTTTCTTTATTGTTTTCCTAGCTGCTTGAAGATGTGGCTACAGATCCAGTATATGTGAACATACAAGAACTTCAGTTGGAGCACAGTACTACCACTGCCAACGATTCCCAGCCCCCATTCCAGTTGTGCCTCAGCAACTCTTTGAACAACTGGGAAATTCACACCGACACCGAAAGTGGTCATTTCTTCTATTATAATTCTGTGACTCGTCAGACAACTTGGGAGTCTCCCTTTGGGGCTCCCTTTGGGGATAGTGTGAGTCTTTCCCACTCTCACTGTCCCAGCCCTGTCTCATCTGCTGAGTGGAACCAATATGTAGATGAGGCCAGTGGGCAAATATTTTTCTATAATGCAGCAACAGGTGAGACTTCGTGGGAGGCACCCCAAGAAACTTTCAATCCCCCAGAGATGCAGCCTGCATTTACTAGAAGATCTCCAGATCAGAGGGTAAGTGGATGGGAGAAGTCTATTATAAACATCAAATACAAAGAAAAATGATAAAATAATAAAGTAAAATAAAATATGTTGTGGTGGGAATCAGTCCCACAACTCATAATTATAACTGGGAAAATATCTGGAGAAAAAGCAGATGTTCAGGACCTTTTTAGAGACCAGCAGGACTGGACTCAACTGGATTTTGGGGTGATCGTTCCATAATTCTCAAGCTTGAAGGAAAAACCCTCTAAGCCAGAATCCTTTCAACTGTTTGGGGAGGAAAAAAGGTTGTTGGTGTATTGACCTCTTTTTTAATATTTTTTTTAGCCACCAACTCCAGAAACTGACTACCCAAAACTTTCTCCTCGTGAACATGAAGTCTCTCCAGAGGAAGGTTATTCTCCAGATGGATCCTACAAGCAATTTGACTATGCTGGTATTCCTTCACCAGACCAGGGTTGTGCTTCCACTGGCACCCAGGAAACATCAACGTTTGAGGTCCCAGACATGGTAAGAAATATCTTGGAAAGACTGGGAGTGGGGACACAGAGAAAGATCCAAGGAAGAATTTCCAGACTATGAGAATTATTAAGCAATGGACTAGCCTACTTCCTGGTATTGTGCATGCTCCATCACTAGAGGTTTTCAAACAAAAGTTGGGAAGCCAGTTGGGCAGATCTGAGGATTCCTGCCCTGGACAAGTGGTTGGATTAGAAGACCTCCAAGGTCGTTCCAATCCTATGATTCTGTGAATACAAGATAAATTTTACAATGAGGCAGAGACATTCTAATGGTAGAATCGGAGCTGCTTAAATTAAAATAATAATGTAATTGCATAGAACAAGGGATTTACTCTATAATGTATACCGAGCCATCGTAAGTTATTCAGAAAGCCATGGTTAAGCAAACCACTATTTGCCCCTATGATCCCAGTCACTGAATGAGATGGACACAGTAAAAATGCCAATCTGTAAAACAAATTCTAAGGTTTAACCAATTGGCATACAAATTCATCTGCTGAAAGTAAGAGGAGATAGAATGGGTTATCTATTGATAGGTGTAAATACAAACTTGAGTGTAACAATACAGTAGATCATGATCCTGGAGAACTGTGGTATGAGTGCCTGTATGTTGTTTACTGCTGCTAAAATTATTATACTTAGGTGACCACTTCTGGCAAGCGCCAGAGCACCAGTAGTGGATCTAGCCGTGGCAGCAATCCTTTTGCAAGTTGGTCCCCCAGCCAGTCAGTTCACCTTGGGTCAAAAGATAAGCAGGTATGGAAGAAAGGGTCTCTGCTTGATAAAGGCAGATATGAAGTGGGGTTTTGATAGATAAATGGAGAAGCCAAGGATCCCCAAACTTGGGGCTGGCTGAGGAATTCTGGGAGTTGAAGTCCACAAGTCTTAAAGTTGCCAACCCCTGGCATAATCCTTTGCATACTTTGAATCAGGAGAACCTTTTGGAAAGATGGAGGGAATGATGGGAATAGGATGGCCAAAATAGCTGTCACTTTCAAACAGCCACTTAGTGCCTACAATTATCATTTTCACATTGTCCATTTCCTGATCTTATTTCCTTAAATTATAACAGAGAGTCCAAGTCTCACTGCAGTAGAAGAAACTCTAGAATTATTTTCTCTCTAAGGAAGGTGAAAAGGGGCTCCTATTTTAATCAATTTGAAAATGCAAATATAAAATGTCTACCAATAGGCTCCCAATTTTTAGCATCTTTCCTATACTCTGGATTAAATTAGACAATATCTGAAGTATTGTATTGTCTTAATTCCTAGATTTATTTCTTAAACTTACAGTGGCCTAAGCCAAATGAAGATAACCATGCTTGGGAAGTGAGAAGTGCTTAGCCCTTCTCCCAGTAACTTTGGATTTGTTTAAAAACAATCCTCACTGGCACAAGATTGTTGCTACTCAGCTACTGACCCTATCTAATAACAGAGTCACCCTTTGCTCTGATGATGGGATTTTCCCCAGCAACTAGGACAAGATTAAATTGCCATTTCTTTTTCTCCATCATGCCAGCTGAAATCTCTTGAGAAAGCTGGGATGCTATATCGGACAAGAACTGCTGATAAAGGGAAACGGCTGAGGTAAGAGGGGCCTGTTGTGTGTGTTTTGTGGAGTTACTTCAGCCTTTCTGATATAGGGAGATCAGTTGAGGTTGCCATCTAAGGTTCTGCTTCCTCCTTGTTCAGTCATTCAAACATAAGATAAAATCTTTCTCTAGTCAATAGCAGCCTAGATATCAGATAATTCTTAGGTGTTTTAATTCCTTGCCTCTAGATTGGCATAAGTCTTTAGCCATTAGTATGAGGAAAACTTGGAAATAAAACCATATTCCTGAATCACTACAAGGAAAGTAATGGTAGCCATTGAGTTCCCTCCACTCCACCCAAAGAAATCTTTCTTAAACATATGTGTTACCATTGAATTGAAAAGCAAAACTCTAACTAAAAATGTGTAGTGGACATCATAGTTCTGTAAGATTTTTGAAAAATGCTGGTTCAGGCAAGGTAGAGCATAATTCAAGAGACTTAAGCATATTTTGGGGAGGGAATGCATCAATAATAAATTAACTAACAAATCATTACTGATTAAGCAAAAGCAAGCAAGGTTGAATTTAAATAAAGAAATAATCAGTAAAATTAAAAGCTGCTTTAGGGACTTCCGGTGACGTCACAGCATGACGAGGTAGGAGAATTCTGACCAGTTCTCCTACAGTGGGATTTTTGCCCAGATTGCAGCTGTTCGAGGCAAAGTCATATCCTGGAGGAATCACTCATACTAGACGAAATTCCCGGAGCCAAACTGGAATTGCAAGCCGGGCGGTAAAGAAGGGAGCCTGAAGCATAGGGCAAAAGAAGCCAGCTGACTAAGTTGGCCCGAAGACGCACAACAACTGTGAGAAGGAAGCAGAGAGATGTTATTGAACTTGGAGTGCGGGAAGAAAATGGAAGGAAAATTGGTGTTGGATTACAACTAAAGGAAAATTTTGAAAGGTAAATAATATGTGCTTGAAACTCCGGAGTGGAAAGGGGAAAGCGGAAAATAGCAGCAAGATTGTACGGTCTACCCATAGCTCCAGATAAAGCAGAATTTTGCCATTAAATAGGAAAGTGAAAAGGAAAGGAGAGGGTCTATTGGTGGAGAAAGAGCTGCATTCCCAGCCATTTGGATAAACTGTGGAAAGTATTAATTAAGTGGAGAAGAACAGCGGAACTGTGAAAATTCTAAAAGCGAGTAGAGGAGTGACAGTGCAATTTGTGGAGGCGGACATTGTGACTGAAAAAATGGAGTAAAGCGGCGGAAGTGCCAGATTGAATTGAGAGTGGAGAAATTGAGACTTGAGACTTGAACTTATTACTGAATACAACTGGATTACTAAGGAAATATCAAGAAAAAAGGAGAGTATCATTTTTTTTCTGTCTGAGTTTGTTCTGTTTCCCTATCTCCCTCAAAACTGACTTGAATAGTATAGTTTCTTTTTTTTTAATCTACAGTATATATTTAAATAATAAAAAAACAAAATTGATTGGTTATTTTGAAATAGGATTAATTTGTGTAAGCAATATTTAGCTTTTTAAAATTATAGTTCATATCTTGCTTCATTTTCTTTTTCATATATATTTGGTTGATTGATTGATTATAGATTAATGAATTTAATGTACTGATTAATATAATGACAAGATAATTGACTGCCCCTTCCCTCCCCCTCTCATGTTCTCCCTACATTAGAGATTATATTAGTGATTGTGAATTATTGGAATTCTTATTATATATTTATATATCACAATATACTTGATGAAATAGCACCTGAAATATAGTAAATATAGTAATTAATTTAAATAAGTAAATAAGGATCATATATAACGTTAAATATTTAAAGATAACTGAATGAGTTTTTGATCTCAGAAAATGTAAGAATTGATTTTTTTTTAGAATCTATTAAGATTATACAGTTAGTTAACTGAAAATAATTGCCTTATTCAACGATGTCAAAAATAAGATTAAAAAAAAGAGGGGTTATAAAACTGAGAAAATAGAATTATAAAAGATAAATATGACTGATGGTAGTAGGAAATACAACTTGGGAGAATATAGTCAGGATAGTGGAGAAGCAACCAAGAATTATTAAAGATATGACTAGTACATCTACCACTATTACAAAAGTAGGAAGAAAACCAGCACCATCGGTAACCCCATCTACCCCCACAATAACATTGACTCAAAAAACAATTGATGGGATGTTGGCGCCAGAAAAATCTACATCCCAAACTAGCATGCAATCAGTCCAATCTACTTTAATATCTATTCAAAGTATGATGTTGACATTAGAGGAATCAATGTCTAAAAACCATTTGGAAAGTAAAGTAGAAAGAGAAACAATGAAAGAGGAATTAAAAAATGAGTTAGGGGAAATGAGAACTGAAGTTAAAAATTTGGATGGAAAAATAGGTCAGATCCAAGAACTGATTAAAATAAATGAAGAGAAGATAAAAGTGATTGGAAAACAGGTGAGTCAAACGGAAAAGAAATTGGAAGGCATGGAACAAACAATTAAAGAACAGAATAAAGAGACCAGCAAGACTCATCTCGAGATGGATAAGGCCTCTTACTATCTTAGATTCCAGAACATGGAGGAAGAGAGAGGAGAGAAACTACCATTGGTGATGGCGGAGATGCTGGTGGAGCTTTTGAACAGAGATAAAGAGATGGTGAATGAGTTGGACGATGTATATAGAGTATGTACGAGTTACGTCAGATGGCATAGACTCCCCAAGAAGTGCATATTAGATTTGCAAGGAGATGAGTGAAGGACTTAATTTACAAAGTTACAAGAGATGAAGGAATAAAATATAAAGACAGAGAAGTGATTGTTTTAAAACAAGTGCCGAGGAGAATTCATGAACAAAGGAAAGAATATCGATTTCTAACAAATTACTTAAATTTTAAAAAAAACCTTTTAGATGGATTATTCCAGAGGGGATATTAGCAATATGAAGGAGAAAAAGGTGAGAATAGATAATCTAACCAAAGCTCAAGAATTCTTTGACCAAATAGGAGGAATAGAAGAAGAACTGAGCAGTAGAGATGATCATGAAAGCTCTAGTCAAGAAGAGTTACAAACTAGAAATAAGGGGAGAGACATGAGAAAGGAGAGGGAAGGAGATGAGGAGGTGTTGGGAAGAGAAGAAATTGGAGTGAGGACAAGAAGCCAGATGACGAGTAAAAACACTGAAGGATAGAAGTAAGAAAGGAAATGGATAAAGGAGTGAATCTGATATCCATAAATATCAATGGGTAAATGACCCAGCTAAAAAAAAAAGAACATTTTTTAAGTTAGAAAAACAAAAAGCGGGTATAATATGTATGTAAGAGGTTCATATAAAGGAGAGAGATAAAGGGTATTTAATTAACAAAAAATTGGGGGAAATGTATTCAATGTTGGCGGAAGAGGAAAAAAAGAGGGGTAGTATTATACATAAAAGAAGATATAAACTCAGAATTAATGTATAAAGATGAACAGGGAAGAATAGTAATAGTAGAGGTGGTAATGCAAAATAAAAAGACAATATTAGTGGGAATGCCCCAAACAAGAACCAGAGCAAATTTTATATGAAAAATTATTAGAATTTGGCAATTCAAGAATCTGTATCATAGGAGATTACAATGCAATAACAGATAATAGACAAGATTACACCTGTGAACAAAGACTATATAAAAAAAGGAATACATTGCCTAAGAAATTTATGGAGATGGTTGAAGAATTAGAATTCGTGGATGTATGGAGAAAAAGGAACCCAGGAATATCACAGTTCACTTTCTACTCCAGCCCACACAAATCATGGTCCAGAATAGACATGGACTGGGTTAACAGTGAGTTATATAAAGAGATCCAGAATTTTAAAATCCTGCCTAACATATGGGCTGACCATACAGATAACGTGGAAAAATAGTAACTACAAAAAAGGTAGATGGACACTCAATTCACAATTGTTGAAAGAGGAAGAATATATCCAAAAAATTAGGAAAGAATTGATTATTTTTTTCAAATTTAATAAAAGACAGGATGCCTCATTGCAAAATCTATGGGATACAATGAAGGCATACCTAAGCAGAGTATCGATAGCTTTTATAACAAACAGGAATAAAAAGAGAGAAGAGAAACCGAAAATCCTAACAAAGAATAGAGGAATTGGAAAATAAACAAATGGAGACCCCAGGAGAAGAGCAAATTAGAAATGAATTAGCATTAGTTAAACCTGAGATGAATATTGTAGACCAAGAGGACCTAATCAAAAACCTATTATATATGAAACAAAATTATTTTGAATATGCAAATAAACCTGGAAGATGGTTAACATATAAACTAAGAAAAGAAAATCAGAAAAGAATGATATATCAATTACAGGATAAAAATGGAATAATAGAGACAGACCAAGAGAAAAAAAAGGAAATTGTAAGAGAATGTTTTGAAAATCTTTATGAACAAGAAATAATTGATGTAAATAAAATAGAAGATTATTTGAAAGAAGGAATTCTCTTCTCAGTATCGGAGGACAAAAAAGAGATACTCAATAAAGAAATAACCTTGGGTGAGCTAAAGGTGGTGATTCAAAAACAAAAAAGAAATAAAACATCAGGCCCAGATGAGTTATACAAAGAGATAGGTGACATGCTAGAGACAATGCTATTAGAAGTTTGCAATGAGGTATTACTGGAAGCCAAAATTCCAGAATCCTGGAAAGAAGCATACATAACATTAATACTGAAAGAGGGTGCAGATGCCAATCAAACAAAGAATTACAGACCAATTTCCCTCTTAAATTCAGATTATAAAATTTTTATGGCGGTAATAGCAGAAATACTAAAGAATGTACTTAGTAATAAAATTCATTCGGACCAAAATGGATTTCTTCCCACAAAGCAGATTAAATATAACATAATAGACATATTGGAATATTACAAAAAATATCCAGGAAGCCAAGGGGCCTTGGTCTTCCTCGATGCACAATAGGCCTTTGACAATTAAACTGCGACTTTATGAAAAAACAGATTAATTTGATGGATTTTGGAGATAATTTTGTAAAATGTTGAATGCAATTTATGTCACACGAAAGGCCAATGTAGTAGTAAATGGAGAAATTACCAAACCATTAAAGATAAGGAAGGGGGTTAGACAGGGATGCCGGCTTTCATCTCTGCTTTTTATAACAATTTTGGAAATCTTGTTGGACAGAATTAGAGTAAATAAAGAAATTAAGGGAATTAAAATTAAAAACCAAGAATATAAACTACAAGCCTTCACGGATGATATGGTCTTTGTTATAGAGGATCCAATAAACTCAGGACCAACTTTATTAAATGAAATAGATAAATTTGGTAAATTAGCAGGAGTAAAAATCAACAAGGAAAAAACCAAAATGCCAGTTAAAAATTTAACAATTAGTAAACAAAAATAATTAGAAGAAAAGATGGGATTACAAATTGTAAACTAAATTAAATATTTAGAAATTTGGTTGAGAGCAAGAACATTAAATCTGCAAGAGGACAACTACACAAAACTATTGAAACAGATTGAAAAGGAATTGGAAAATTGGAATAAGATACAAATCTCATTATTAGGAAGGATAGCAACAATTAAAATTAATGTTTTACCTAAAATATTATATTTATTTCAAACGATTCCGATATTACTGGATAAAAAATTCTTTAAAGAATTAGATAAAATTGTGATGAAATTTATTTGGGCAAAGAAAAAAACAAGGATAAAAAAAACATATTTACAAAATAACAAAAACAGAGGTGGATTCGGACTACCTGTCTGGGAGATATATTATAGAGCAGCGGCGCTAGTATGGATAAAAGATTGGATTGATTTGAGGAATAATAGGATTCTACAATTAGAGGGACATGATCTACAGCTCGGTTGGCATGCATTTTTATGGAACCCAAATAGTAAAAACAACTCATACTTTACCAGACATGTATTCCGAAAGTCCCTAATTAAAATTTGGAATGATATAAGGAGGAATCATAATACCAAAATTCTGAGATGGCTTTCAATGATGGAAGCAATGTTCCATCCAAATACGATGGATATTAGTAAAAAACTTAAATATTACCAAATAGTAGATAATGAGGGAAGAATTAAAACAAAACAGGAATTAGAAACACAAGATATAACCATTGATAATTGGTCATATTTCCAAATTAAAATGAGATATAATAAAGATGTAAAGGAATACGGAATTGAAGTAAAAGACACATATTTAGATAAAATACTTTTAAACTCTGAGAAAAGTTCAATTTCCAAATTATATAATTATTTATTGGAGTATGAAATGGCCGAGAAAATTGTGAAAGGTCCTATGCTAGCCTGGGAAAAATTTTTTGGCTATAATATTGATCTGGATGTCTGGGAAGAAATCTGGCAGAAAAATCTGACATTAACCAAATCAGTTGCACATAAAGAGAACCTATACAAAATGATGTATAGATGGCATCTGGCACCCTCAAGACTGGCCAAAATATTTTCGACAGCAAATTCTTGCTGTTGGAAATGTAAAGAGAAATTTGGTACATACTTCCACCTATGGTGCACATGTCCCGAGGTAAAGAAATATTGGTTAAAAATAAAAGTCTGGATAGAAGAAGTTATAGCGTGTGGGCTGGAGTGGAAACCGGAACTGTTTTTGTTGGGAGTGATTAAAGGGGATTATCCCTCCAAAGTAAAATATTTGATCATCCATCTATTAACTGTGGCGCGTATTTCGCTAGCACAATATTGGAAGAACCCAAATATACCACTGATACATATTACTGTTCAGAAAGCTTATGAATGTATTCAAATGGAGAGACTTATGCTTAAGATTAATGAAAAGGAGGACACAGAGTATTACCCAATATGGGATAAATGTTATAAGTGGGCAGATAATAAAAGGGAAAACAAGTAAATGAATTTAAGAAACAATTTATATACAATGATTTATACTAATGTACAAAATAATCAAAGATGGTAAATTTTTTTTGCCTTTCACTAGTACTATTATTATTATTAATATTATTTATTACATTTCTTTGTTTAATAGTTAAATAATATGAATATATTATAATACATAATATGAATATATTTACAATAGAAGAGTAGTTATAAACCAATGGGTAAATAAGGACTAGGACTTATCAAGTTCGATAACAAATGTAAAGAATTATGGCTTACTTACATACCAATGTTTCTATGTCTGAATTTGTATGTTTTTAATTTTATGAATAAAATTGTTTTTAAAACTAAAAAAAAAAGCCGCTTTAAGCCACGTCAGAGGGGAAGGTATTTGCCAATTGCCAGTTGCCTTGTTTGGCACATTTTCAAGAACTAAATGGGTCTACATTCCCCTGAATAAAAGCACTCATTGCCGCACAGTTAGCTGCTTCTCAGCTTTTCCTCCCCCCCCACTTTTTTATATACTTGTGAGCAATTTGGAACTGAATTATTGGTCTTCTGATTGTGTCTCCCTCTCATTCTTCAGCTATATATTGTCTGTCTGTCTTGCATACTATTTTGAGCCTGATTTCTCATGATGACTGATCATTCATAGAGACGTACTCCTTTTGTGTGTTGATTATTAAGAGTAATGTGTGTTGAAAAATGATGAGAGAAAAAGGGAATATTGCTGTCTATGTTTTTATAGTTATACTATTTTTTTCCAAAACCTTACTTTCAGTTTATGCCTACCCAGTTAATTCTATGAATGATGTGTCCTTTTTTTATCTTCTTTTAGGAAGAACTGGGCCAGTGTATGGACAGTTTTGGAAGGTGGCGCCTTAATATTTTTCAAGGACTCCAAGCATTCAGCTTCCAGTGGTACAGTAAGTCTTCAGCCTTAGCTTCCTACTTTGAGATAATCAGTTGATATTACAGTAGAATAGAGTTGATGAAGAAATTCAAATTTATAAATACAGTTAATTTAAAAATAATCTCCCTTTATATGAAGCTGCCCGATTCTTGAGGTATCTTTAGGACTCTTTTCTTCTCATCTCACAGTTGCATTTGGTTAGCAAAAATCAATTTCCAGACTTTGAAATATGTGTTTCTCTATGAGTGAATAAAAATTCTGTTTGGCTCGTATAATTTTTACAAATTATTTTTTAAAATATATATGTCCAGTCAAAAAAACATCTGTAACTATGTTAATAATATGATACAACATTAAAAATAAAGCAAAACTAGTATGAGGAAGACTTAGACAATTACACTGTATATAAAATAACAAAAGAAAAATACCAAACTGCTTTGAAGTTCTCTTTCTTGCCGCTTTATTGGATAAAACTTAATTAAATGATAATAAATTTCATATGAGTCCTCCTTATATGGAATTTTAGCAGAAACCTTTCCTTCATTTTGCCTCACTCCTTTATTTTACCCATTTTATTCATAGTTTTTTCTCTTTTTTTGGAAGCCCTGCAGATTGTTACTACAGTATACCCAACTGTATTTGCTAAAATTTATTCGATCTTTTAAATGATGACCTTTTTTGTCTTTAAGTCTATTTTTTGCTTCCTTAAGCTTTTTGTTGGAACAATAGCATAAATGTTTTTCATAAACTATGCCAAAACGGTTACTGTCCCATACCTCCTCTCTTATAAAATTAATAGATTATTTAGGATGCAATTTTGCCATATTATTCCCAACATCTTGCCATTGATAATGTTACCTGTGCAATGAAGTACTATTTTAACATTTCTGGAGGACACAATGATGAAGACTTTGTGGATTTTCATCTCTAACAGCTAAACCTTACTTTAAATTAAATTCTGTTTTTATTATTCACATCAATTGATTAGAAATATGTATGCATAACTAAAATCTTACTCACACGGCGTAGTTTGACCCAAAATCTGGATGTCTGTGGAAGCAAGATACATTAGTCATAATAGAATAATTTGTATATTGGATAGATATAATGTGATAAAGGAAGATGGGAAGTCGGGAGTCCAATCTGAACATTTGTGTTACTTCTACTTTTTTTTCTTTGCACATTTAGAAGTATCCCTCTGTGTTAAGCAGCCCAGAGTTTAAAGTGAATCTTCATGGAGCATCTCTTTCCTGGGCTCACAAAGACAGGTCAAGTAGGAAAAATGTTTTGGAGGTAAGAAATAATGGCCATCATTGTCAAGTATGCCAGAGTTTAGAGAGAAGGAAAAAATGTCCCTATTCCCTGGACCACCTCTGCTCCATAAGGCAAAATTAAAAGGCATTTCTCTTACTGATGCAGTCAATACATTTTAGGAAATGTATCTTATGCTGTTTGAAGAAAAATGATAAGAGATAATAGGCAACCAACTGATGAACCTGTAGTTATGATGGGGAAGGCAGTCTCCTAAGCATCCAAACTTTTGTCAGAAATAACCTAATGTTAAAGAATCTGTTTAGTTATTTCTTGATATGGGTTACTATTATGGAAATGCAATGTGCTTTATCCTAAGTCACTCATAAAATAAGTCTAAGAACCAATGAAGACTTGCAATTTGGGAAATTAGTGCAATTTTAAATGTTTGTGGAGAACAACTTTTAGATATCACATACAAATGCTTTTTCTGTTGTAGCTGAAGACACCGGATGGCTCAGAGTATTTGATCCAACATGATTTGGACTCTATTGCCAGCATGTGGCACAATGCAGTTAGTCATAGAATTGACAGACTGGTACGTCTCTTGTTACTGAATCTGTTCTATCCCAAATGAACCAGGAATCTTTTTCATATACTGTACAGCCAGGGTGGGAGTCATCAGGATGGTATGTACAATCCACCTTCACTTAAACTCTCAAAGCAGAGAGATACAACTCTTGTGTTATGGTTCCATATCTAGCCTTTTCAGAGGTTACTAAAGTACAGCAATTCTCATCATTGGCTGTGCTAGCTGGCATTTGCTGGGAGTTGAACCTGGAGGGGTACATGTATTTTATTCTATATATATTCCATATACACCGTGATAAAGTTAAAATCTCTGTGTTATTTTTTATGTTGTGGTTCCTGAATGTAGGCAAATTCCATGAAGATCAGGGGCATTTAAGAGCATCAGAAGAAGGATTTTTTAAAAAAAAAGTTCCCTTATGCAAATGCAATAACAAGTATTTTCTTTCTGCTAGAAAAGCCTCTCTTTTTTTACAGTGAGCAGTTTTAAACACTCTAGTGGGGAAATGTAAGCAATTCCTGAGCTTTAAATCCTGCAAATGTCATTTTGTTTTAAAAACTTTATTTTTGTGAGTTCAGATAAAAGGAGAAGGGATGGTAACTGATACAAAAGTTTCTCCTTCTCTTCAGCAATGAGCAGGCTGGTATGACATAAATGTATGCAAAACTTGTCATTGAACTTAACATGCACTCAAACTTCCTTTGTGGTTTTTGCACACAAAGTGATACTTTTTTTTTGCCATTGCTCTGCCTCTTTAACTGGATTTCATAGGAGCATCCAGATGACTCTCATTTTCATTTGTAAACCTTCCATATTTTAAAAAATTATAATTTTCCATGCACGATCCTTTATTTCCTTTCCTATCCACTTTTCTTTATATATTGATCTTTGAATATTTATTATTACTACCATTGTTGCCTCCTCCCCCCCAAAAAAGGAAAAAAGGAAGGAAAGATAGAATATTTACCAATTGCTAGTGGGACTGACAATATTAGGATTTCATAGTTCTTCTAGCGTTTTGGCAGGTATGACAATAATTGTTCTGTATTTCTTTTGTTCAGTCCATAGATTTCCCTTTGGAAGTGGATGATGATAATTTAGCAGCTGTAAAATCCAAGGAACAAACTGGAGGGAGCAAAGAGAAAGAAAGTGAAAAAAAGCATCCAGGTCTGTGTCTGTTCATTGGCAAATGTATGTGATTTGAGTTGACAACAGTGATACAATACGTGATGAAAACTAAAATGGAAACATCACATATGTTTGCAGATTAACTAATTCAGCAATACCATAGACATACTTATCCACAGATACATAATAGTTTTTCAGGATTAGGATTTGTTAATCCCTCTTTTACCTAAAATACTTAAAAGAGGATTTAGTAACCAGGAATCTTTTTTTTAGGACTTCAAGTTACCATAAAATTAAAGATTGCTACTGAATTAGAATTTGTTTAATATTTTTTTTCAACAGTGGACCTTTGTTTTTGTTCTGATAAACAATGTTCAAGTTTCACAAATGAAAACCTGCAATGCAGGCTGTTTCTTTGTTTTGTCTCGTTTTCAAGGGATCAGGTGGAGAAATGGCAAAATGCATGCTGGCCATTAATTTTTTTTTCTTTTAACTAGGTGAAATTGACAAAGATTTCAACTAAATTTCTATTTCAAGTCCAAGTGACAGGAAGAACTGTTGTAAAAAATTATTCAATCTACTGAAGACAGGCCAACAAAAACAAGAGCAGTTGGCATTTGCTTTCATGAATGGGAAGGGAAAAGAAGTAGGAGACAGATCACCTGACTATTAGTGTGACCAAGGGAGAAAATGTGATTGAAATCCAGAAAGGAATTTTGTAAGCCAGTTTAATTTCCAGCTAGTTTATATACAGATCAGCAGCTGAAGGCTGCAGTGTGGAAAAGGCTAAGAAGGAGGCGAAAACTGTAATATGCTAAGCCATGCATGTTGAAAAAGGGTGTGTTTCTTTACAAGTCGTGAAAAAGGTTTGAATATGAATTAAAAAGAAGCAATCCTAGAACATAAAGATTAAAACAAACACATAATAGAGCAAACTCTGCTATATATCCAACCTACTTTCCTCTAAATGGGTGGGATATACAGAATGTCTAGCTCTATACCCCTGAAGGGCACAAGGTTAAGGAAGAGTGCCTTACCAGATTGCAAGAATTATCTTCTGGATAGTCTGGATCCTGCAAATTTTGATTGGTCTGCTTGCTCAGGAAAGGAAGGATTTTTACATAGAAGATCCCCACATTGATAAAGCTCCTGATGTTTAGGAGGAAGAGTAGCATTTAACTAAAATAAATATGACGAATGGCATTTGTAGTATAATAGCAATTATAATATTTTTAAAAGTAATAGTTTTGCCATGCATGACAGTACAAACTTCTTATTTCCTTTCCTATCCTCTTTCCTTCATATGTTGATCTTTGAATATTTGTAAAGGTAAATTCTCCTTATTTATTATTTATTTATTTAATCACACTTTTATACCGCTCCCTCTCCCAAAAAGGGACTCGGGGCAGTGTACAGCCTACTAAAAGCATACAATAAATACACAATAAATACGATTAAAAATAAATTAAATAATTAGATCCGGCTGTCTATTCAAAATTTAAGTTAAAAATTAAAACTCATAAAAGCCCAATTTAGATTAATTAAAACCAAAAAACATAGTTACTGGGCCAGGCTGGCCTGTTCGAAAAGCAGAGTTTTCACTGTGCGCCGGAAGGTCAGAATATCCGTCATAGCCCGTATCTCCGGGGGGAGATCATTCCATAGGGAGGGAGCTCCCACAGAGAAAGCCCGAACTCTCGGGGCCGCCAGCCGACAACAGTCAGGCGGCGGCACCCCAAGTAGGGCCACCCTGTGGGAGCGTACTGGGCGGCGGGAGGTTGTTGATGGCAGCAGGCGGTCCCGTAAGTACCCAGGTCCCGAGCCATGGAGCACTTTAAATACCATCAGTACCACCTTGAATCGAATCCGGTAGGCCACAGGAAGCCAGTGCAGCCTGCGGAGAAGTGGTGTTACGTGTGCGCCTCGAGGGGCGCCCACGATCACCCGCGCGGCTGCATTCTGAACTAACTGCAACCTCCGGAGACTCTTCAAGGGGAGCCCCATGTAGAGAGCGTTGCAATAATCCAAGCGGGAGATAACGAGGGCGGAAGTGACTGTGCGAAGTGCACCCAGATCCAGAAAGGGCCGCAACTGGTAAATCAGACGAATCTGATGAAAAGCCCCCCTGGCGACGGCTGCAATATGTTCTTCCAAAGACAGCCGTACATCCAGGAGGACACCCAAGTTGCGCGCCCTTTCCACGGGGGTCAAAACCTCTCCCCCCACGGCCAGTGAAGGAATAAGCTGGCTGTATCTGGGCGCAGGAAACCACAGCCACTCGGTTTTGGCCGGGTTGAGACGAAGCCTGTTACGACCCATCCAACCCCGCACGGCCTCCAGGCACCGGGTCATCACTTCGACGGCTTCGTTGGGGTGGCCCGGGGTGGAGATGTACAGCTGAGTATCATCAGCGTACTGATGGAACTCCACCCCAAAGCCACGGATGATCTCACCCAGCGGCTTTACATAAATGTTAAACAGCAGGGGCGAGAGCACCGACCCCTGAGGCACCCCACAAAGCAGGGGCCTTGGGGACGATCTCTGCCCCCCCGTCAACACAAATTGCGAGCGGTCGGAGAGGAAGGAGGAGAACCACCGTAATACGGTGCCTCCAACCCCCAACCCCTCCAACCGCTGCAATAAGGTACTGTGGTCGACAGTATCAAAAGCCGCCGAGAGATCTAACAGGACCAGGACAGAGGAACAACCTCTGTCCCGAGCCCTCCAGAGATCATCAACCAACGCGACCAACGCCGTCTCCGTGCTATGCCCGGGCCTGAAGCCCGATTGGAGGGGGTCAAGATAACTTGCTTCATCCAGGAATCGGGGAAACTGACGGGCCACCACACTCTCTACAACCTTCGCAACAAAGCGAAGGTTGGAGACGGGACGGTAATTTAATAACAATGCTGGGTCCAGGGACGGTTTCTTGAGGAGGGGCCGCACCACCGCCTCCTTCAAGGCGGTAGGTAGAAGCCCCTCTCTCAAGGAAGTGTTTATAATACCCTGGAACCAGCCTCGTGTCACCTCCCGAGTGGCCAAAACCAGCCAGGAGGGGCACGGGTCCAACAAACAGGTGGTGGCATTCAGTCCCCCCAACACCCTGTCCACGTCTTCTACAGTAACAGGGTCGAACTCAACCCAACTGGCCTCACCGATATCCACCCCCGCCCCCCCGCCCGGAGATGCCCAGTTGGAGTCCAGCTCGTCCCGAATCTGAGCGATTTTATCCTGCAGAAAACTAGAAAACTCCTCAGCCCGTCCCTGTAAGGGATCCTCCCGCGCTTCCCTCTCTAGAAGGGAGCGGGTCACCCTAAACAGGGCGGCTGGGCGGTTTTCCGCGGACGCAATAAGGGTGGAGAGGTAAGTCCTCCTCGCCACCTTCATCGCCACTAAATACGTCTTAATATAAGATCATAGAAGTGTTCGGTCAGACTCAGAACGGCTAGCCCTCCAACTGCTCTCTAGGCGTCTTTTCCGGCGCTTCATCTCCCTTAGCTCGTCAGAAAACCAAGGAGCCATTTGGGATCGGCACCGGGTCAGAGGCCGCAAGGGCACGACCCGGTCAAGGGCCCCAGCAGCCACCCTATCCCAGTCAGCGACCAAGCCCTCAACCGAGTCGTGTGTGAGAGCTTCGGGAAATGGCCCAAGCTCCATCAGGAACCTATCAGGGTCCATCAGGCGCCTGGGGCGGTACCATTTTAATGGCCCCGCCTCCCTGCGGTCAGGGGGTGCGGAACGGAAGTCGAGCTTCAGGAGCGAGTGATCCGACCATGACAGGGGTTCTACAACTATATCCCCTATACCCAGATCACTCTGCCACTGATCAGAGACGAAAACCAGATCCAAGGTGTGACCTCCCACATGAGTAGGGTCCCGAATTAACTGGGTCAGGCCCATGGCCGTCATGGAAGCCATGAACTCTTGGGCAATCCCCGAGGTACCGCCAGCAGATGGCAGGTTGAAATCCCCCATGACCATAAGCCTGGGGGTCCCAACCGCCACGCCAGCTATAACCTCAAGGAGCTCAAGCAGGGCCGCTGCCGCATAGCAGGGAGCCAGGTATGCGACCAGCAAGCCCACCTGAACCTTGGAACCGAACTTCACAAAAAGGAGCTCACACCCGGTCGTCTGAGACACAGTGGCTTCCCTCGGACACAGATCCTCCTTAATAACCACCGCAACCCCCCCTCCCCTCCCCTGGGCCCTCGGCCGATGAAAAACCCGAAACCCGGCTGGGCACATCTCCACCAGGGGGACTCCCCCCTCCTGGCCCAGCCAGGTCTCGGTAACTCCCACCAGGTCCGCACCCCCCTCACAAATCAGATCATGGACGAGGGGGGCTTTATTAACAACGGACCTGGCGTTACATAACATCAGCCGAAGGCCCAGGGCCCGATTGCTCAAACCCCCTGGGGAACGGGAGACGACAAGGGGGTCGGAGCGCGCCACAGCAAGCAAATAGCGAGGGCGCGCTCCCGACACAAAATATGGCCCCCTACAACCGCCAAATCTGCCCCTCCCGCTCACCGTCTCAATGAATTTAATTCCACCCTCCCCGATGACCCCCCCCATCCTCAATACAGAGCCACCCGGATTCCGACTCTCCCGGCCACGCTCAACCCCCGGCCTGGTCCCAGTCTCTGGCGAGTTGTCCCCCAACTCCCGCCCGGACCTACCTAACCCCCTTAAAAATCTAAGTAAAAATTTATTAAGAAACCCCTCCCTCCTACGTTTCTTAAAACCCCACCATCCCTCCGGATCCCATAATCCGTCCTTGAGATGGGCCCTCGAGAGAGTAGAGGGCCATTCCCGAGACAGGGGGACATGTCTCAGGGCCCATAGATCTCTCCTCGAATAAGACAGCGTCCCGGGCAGGATCTTCTCTTGTCGATGACCAGCTTCAAGTCCAGGCCGCCCCTGCCGCCTCCAAACAGGTGAAAATCGTGGGGGCAATCCTCCATCCTCGACTCCAGCTATAGGGGCAGCTCTCCGACCCTGACTTTGATGACAGCGACGGTCTCCAATATCGGCTGAAACCTTTACAACGGGGGCTGCCCATCCCCCCCGGGTCCCCTCACCACCCCTGCCACAGGTGGGGAGGACCCAAGAGGGGGAGAACTCCACACCCCGTCCAGATCGCCGAACATGAAGCCGCCAGACGCCGAGCATAGTCCTCCGGCACATAGTCCTCCAACGCCGCTTCCCCGCGGCACGAGTCGACAGCCACTGCCACTGGGCGCAGCGCCAGGCCTACCATGCCGTGGCCCGGGCGTTGCCCACCCCCCCACGGGTCCCCTCACCACCCCTGCCACAGGTGGGGAGGACCCAGGGGGGGAAAAACTCCGCGGGCCGCCAAACACCGGGTCATCAGGCGCCAAGCCGCCATACGTTGAGCCGCCGAACGCCGCCGAATGCCAAGCCGCCGAGCCGCCAAACGGCGGACATAGTCCATTTGGCGCAGCGCCGGGTCTATCACGCCATGGCCCGGATGCTGCCCACCTCCCCACGGGTCCCCTCACCACCCTGCCACAGGTGGGGAGGACCCGGGGCGGGAGAAGCTCGACGAGCTGCCAAGCGCCGGGCCGTCAGACGCCGAGCCCAAGCCCTCAGAGCCATCGAAAGTCACGCCGCCGGGTGCCGAACGGAGCCGCCGAACACTACACCGCCAGACGCCGAGCCGCTGGACGCCGAGCACCGTCTTCCAGCAACATACCTCGACCGCGGGGGCTGCCCACCCCCCCACGGGACCCCTCGCCACCCCTGCCACAGGTGGGGAGGACCCGGGGGGGGAACTCATCGCCCCGTTCGGCTGCCTCGGAGGAGCTCTCCCAGCCGACCTCCGGTCGCCATCTTAACTCTCTATCTCTATTCCTTCAAGCTGAGCTTCATTTCTACTGATTTCATGAATGTACTTCATGCATTTCGTAATATTCTTGGCAGCAGCACAGAATAGAAACCAGTAGAAAGGGATTCGTGAATTGATTTTATTCTTTCAACTAAAAGACTGCACACCCTCCCAAAAGACTTCTTTTCAATAGAAGTGAAAATACTGTCTCTAAAAATAACCTTGATGGAGAACCATATTTTCTCTTTTTGCTGCTTCCCACCCACCCACCCACCCCAGAAGGTTCAGGAAAAGTTTCAGCATACTTTTAAAACAATGCCCCACTCCCTATTTGACTATACTAATGCCAGTCGTCCCTTTGCAGCTTTCTGGCACAGTCCTAGTTCTGATAGTGATTCCAACAAAATCCGCAATATGCTCAGGAAATTTCTGCTGAAGCGTCCATCTCTACAATACCTGAGAGAGCGAGGCTACATTAAAGGTAAATTCCCTGGAGAGAAAGAATGCTGCTTAAAAAATGACCTTGGAGTACCACTCAGGCCCACAGTTGGCTCATCATTTGTTGTTAATTTGTAGCCATTTAAAATATTTTTAATATTTAAGTTATAAGGAGCTCAACCACCGCTTGCCAAGTTAGTACTGCCCTCTAAATGAAAGCATATTCATTTAGAAAACAATGTGATCTATCTTTCTGGCCTGAGCTGATATGGGTTTCTTTATGTTGTTGTTTTTGTTTAAATTCAGATCAGGTATTTGGATGTGCTCTTCAAGTTCTTTGTGATCGTGAAAAAAGTACAGTGCCTCACTTCGTCAGGCAGTGCATCGCCACTGTGGAGAAAAGAGGTATGCAATACTCTACATTTCATCTAAACTGAAAATCAGAGCCCAGAAAGCCCACATCTTCAATTCCGTGATGTGCATCCATTACACAACAATCAGAATTTCCATAACGCTTACATTTTGAGTCCTTCATTTTGGTTTTGTGACTCATTAAAAGCTTGTTTTTTTTTATACTGAAGCAAAATAAATGCAAAGTGTGAAAAAAGGCCCTTACTTTGCACCTATTTTTCTCTTGTGGAGATACAGATAATAGTTGCCATTTCTCTGTCTCTCAGGCTTGGATATTGATGGACTTTATCGGATAAGCGGTAACCTGGCTACAATACAAAAGTTGCGCTTCAAAGTTGACCACGGTAAGCTACTGTGATTTGCAAATGGGATAGTTAAGTGAGGCATAATGTCCATTGCCTGTAGAAGATCCCAGGTTGTTCGTTTCTGTGAATACTTTTGAGATGTATATAAGAGGTTTCCTGAAACCTGGACAGTATCCAGGGATGTTGGTATCAACATCTTTGTCTGAATGCCTAATAGAAGAATATTATGCATGATATTCTAGCATAAAAGAAATGTTTCCTAATCCCATCCTATTGCCCAGAACCTACATGGACATACTAGGATACATGGAGCATCCCTCAAGGGGTCAGATCCTTGGAGCCACTTTCTCATGTCATGGCATTCACTAGATAAAGCAAGGTGACGAATATCTAGTTCAGTGTTTTTGAAACACAGCAACTTTTAAGATGTGTAGACTTCAGCTGACAGAATTCCATAGCCACCATACTGGGAGTTAAAGTCCACACAGTTGAAGTTGTAAGGTTGCCAAGGTTGAATAACTTTGATCTAAACAAAACTTTCTAACATTAAAATAGCTAATCCAAGTTACTTTCCAATGGAATTAAATTTGAACTTCTGAAAGTTAAGTGCATTCTGCTTGTTTTTGAGAGAGTTGCCTTTTCTTCTTCAGCTTGGTTCTGGAGCAAATATTACTAAATTATTCTCTGGTCCAAGGATTGTGAATAAATGTTGGTCTAAAAATCAGTTATGGCTGTATTGTTATCATTATCTTCAGTGCTAAGGGACATGGGATGAGACTAGTAGTGTATATATTGTACTGTAATTTTCATTAATTTTGCAGATGAGTATCTGGATCTTGATGGTGGCCACTGGGATGATGTTCATGTCATCACTGGGGCACTCAAACTCTTCTTCCGCGAACTACCCGAACCGCTTTTCCCCTTCAGCTATTTCAACAGATTAATTGCTTCTGCTGGTAAGACAATTTTTTACTCTTAGGAAGGATAAAAGAATTATTTAGTGGCTAACTTTGAATATATGTATCAAAGCCAAAGTTTTTTTGACTGTGAGATTTATCTCCCATAACTAAGGTGCAGTTAGACTTCAAGGAATTCATAGAATTTTTTTACTGAACACCTTAGATCCACAAATCATAATAGGACAAATTTAAGGAGTGGAGGGGGTAGTTTTGACTCCTAACGACTGCCTGGACTAATACATGATATTTTCATGGCAACAATTTCAAAAGCAAATTGCTACTTCTTTCTTCCTATTGACTACCTCTAAATTATCAGCTGGCTTCATGCCTAAGCTGAACTAATACTTCCAAAACTAGAATTTTGAGTTCAGAAAGGCAATTTGAATATTCTGCATATAAAACTTCATTTTGTCCAGGTTATCTACATCTCAGTTGTTTCTCTTGTTGAAACAATTGGGAATTAGAAATTGTGTCAATCTAGCACATCACCTAGATTGATAGTAGAAGATACAGGTCTGTTTTTATTCTGCCCATTCTGTCCTATTGCTTGTTTATCATTTAAAGCAGATTTAGTTAATCTTGTAGCAGCTGAAGATCATATTTACTGTTTTTAAATTGTGAAAATTTAAAAGGTAGTTGGCAGACAGAGAGTAACATTAAGCCTGGACATGGCCAGGTCAAAAGAAAAAAAAACTAAAAATAAATGGAATAATTTTCTGTGGATTATAGTATTTAAATCTAATTTATTTTTTTTAAGTTTAAATGCCTTCTTGTGCCTTGTAACAGTATCAGTTTAGGTAACAATAACCACAAATATCAAGATCTGATGGTCCGAGTGGTTATTGTCATGTTGGATGCCATACCCAAAAATCTTGGACAACGCATTAAAAATCTGCACATTGACAAAATTTCCATTAGTTACAAAATATCATTCTGCCTGGATTCACATAGATACTATGCTAATACATACAATTTCCTAGGTTCTTAGGAAAAACTCGATGCATTTGAAGGCCAACACAGCTGAAAGACTGACAGTTGTGATTTCACATAATAATGTTTTTACTGAACTAAGAAAGCTGTGAAAAAAAAGAAAAAAATACAGAATTAAAAACATTGACACAAGCAAAAAAGGGAATAGAATAGGCACTTCATAAAATACACATAGAGACACATATGCATATTTTAAGATATACTCTTTGGAATCTAAGGAGTCATGGCATCTAGCAAACTAGGCTTGGCATAGCCTTTCTTTGTAAAATCAACTTAGGAGAATGTGACTTCTGGTCTATGCACCTTTCCTTTCCCCTTGCTCTTGACTTCTGGAAAGAACAAGGTGGCAAGAAAGTAAATAATGGTATGATGTCCTGTATTTCCATTGCAGTGAAAAATAACAGTGAAAAAAACTAGACAATCTACTGTTATTTCTTAGAACTAGTTATATAAAGAACAGAATGAGTGAAATCTCCTTTTTTGGGGGGGACTACAGAAGTTATAGACCCCGCAAAGCGAAGGCATCACTTACGAGAGGTTGTGTATTCTCTACCTCCTGCTAATTTCAATACCTCGAGGGTTCTCTTCCAGCATCTTTCCAGGTGAGCAGCATCATTTTTCAGATCTTTTGTCAGTTTGGGCTGTTAAAATACTAATTTTACAATAAAAGCAGTCCTGTGATCATAGATCATTTGTAAATGTATTGCTTCAACCACAGTCTTCTCCAAGCTAAAGTCAACCCTTATGACAGTTTTCTTTGCCTTTTGGTCTCCTATCTTTAACTTCCCACTTGAAAGCAGACCCCCCCCCCCACTCATTTCCTTATCCCATCAGGCCTGTCTGCCTGTCTGATTGCACCACTGTAGAAATTTAGTTGATGACACTTTCAGTTGCTATGCTGCTTGAAAGAAACAATATTTAATGATAGGCACAAAAGGGCAAGTAGTTAGCAATCATCTTTATAGAAGACTATTAGTACTCCATAAAAGTATTGTAAGTGATAAACTTAAACCCAACCAAAAGAAATTGGAATTTAAGTCCATTTACTTCTGGGGGCATAGCAGAATTGTTCTTATGGCTTCAAGGTGTTCTTCCTTTTTTTCCCCCCAGGGTTGTAGAGTTCCGGGAGAAGAACCGCATGTCCCTGCAGAGTATTGCAATTGTTTTTGGGCCAACATTATTGAGGCCACAGGATGAAGAAGGAAATATAGCGATGTACATGTTTTTCCAGAATCAGGTTATGGAACAGATCCTTAGTCAGACCAGTTACATATTCCCAGAAAGCTAGACATAGAGCTGTATAATGGAGTGGCTGCAATGTGAGAACCACTCCTGCTGTTGTAAGGAAAGAGGGGTCACTGGCTAGAGCCACAGATAGGGAAACGAAGCTGGGAGAGAAACATTTGGCAAGCAAGCAAATCTTCTCTGCTGAATTCAAAAAGTTTGTTTCTGTAGGTTGGAAACATGGGTGAGTAAAGCCTGTTGGACAAGTAATGGGCTAATTGCCTGGCACGGCATTCTGCATCAGTAATTTTCAACACTTTTGTTGACTATGATTTGGTGTGGGTAACATGTGGGGAAAATGGGAGGTTTTGTGAGTGAATCTAAAGATTTATTTTTCAACTGAAGTAATTATTTTTCAAGCAATACCACTTGTTGTGAAGGAGTTGAAGGAAACAATATACCAATTAATATATTTTGAATTTTCAGGAGGCTTTTCTTTAATGAAGTATTGTTGAAAATGTGAGATGGGCTTGAAGAAAGTCAGACTTTCATTTGGTTAACATTGATTACTCTGACCCCACTTTACTGACTGCTTGGCATAAAATGTCACAGTACTAATATATGATCACAGTATTGGCATTGTAATACAGAATACAGATTTGTTATATTAATTTCTGTGTATCAGTTGCTTGTTCCAATATATGTGTAAATTATCTGAGGTAAGATAACTTGCACTTTGAGATGAATAAAGTGGAATTCAACTTACTTGTGTATCTGATCCTTGAGTAAACCAAGTTCAATATAATTACATATATGTTTACAGTAAAAGAGGGCATCCCATGAACTATAGAACCCGACAGTTATGTAACAACAATGATTGGCAAAATGGCCAAAAGTTATAACTCTTCAGAAAATTGAGAGGTTGAGTTGCAGCATCTGACCTCCCAAATACTGCATACTCTATGGTTGGAAGCTGCTCAGAGAGCTTGTTGCACCTACAGCTGTGTCTTAATGGCCATTCCCACAGGGATGACTTGAGAATTTTAGCGGATCTTTTTTTCTCTATCACCTACAAGCTGGCCCATTTTCAGACATTTCTTTTATATTATCTTTTATATTATCTTATATCCTATTCTATTCAATTTTCAGAGAGTTATTCTGTTGAAAGGCAAAGACAGTAGGGTACCGTCCACAATGACTGATGGCACCGCCATCTGCTGATGTGAAAATTTGTTCTTTTAGAATTATTTGGAGGGGTTTAGCATTTTATTCCCCATTAAACTAGATCTATTCAGCCTTAATCTAATGCCAGCTTGGGACAGAAAGAATTCAAGCCTCCTCCTTTAAATGATTTCTTTCAATATTCCATTAAGCAGGAAAGAAAAACAGAGTAGTGAATGTATGCAGAAAGTTATTCTGCTGACAGTGGATAGCAAACATATCATTGAAAATCCATAAACTATTTTGGAAATATTTTTTCTCTCTTTTGTTTAAATACAATAGTTTTATTTCTGTTTTGTTTTTTGTCTCTCTTGATGGAAAGAGAAGGCACTGCATCCAGGATTTTTAGTGGGTAATGAACGTAGAAGACCTAGCATATTGTCCAGGTCTTCTGTAGCATTAATTTTTATCTCTGGCTACAACTACCTAGCATTCTTTTACAGGATTCGTAAAATTTGAAAAGCCATGAGACAGCTGTCTATGTTCACCATTCTTTCTTAGAAGGCTCTACTTTAGTCTAGGATTGATAATGCAATTTATTTTGTGGCAAGGGTGTGTATGTATATACATGTGTGTTTTAAGTAGTAATTTATGATATAATGCAAACAACTGCCTCTGATTTGCTGATAACATCTGCAAACGTACTTGGATAATTTCCCTAATATAGTTTAATTCTATGTACTTCTTCAAAAGTTAAAATTAAGATACATATGATTTGCCTTCATTAGATAATAAAAACTAGTGAATATAGTACTTCTTTCACCTCCTATACAAAACCTATTTTTAAAATGGATATTACAGCTGGAAGATTTTTGTTCCACTGTGATTGCTCCTAAAGTAAACAGATATCCAGTAAACACATATACAATAATAAACCTTAAAGAAAACATACTGGCTGGGGAATTCTGGGAGTAGAAATTCACAGGTCTCTTAAGTTGCCAAGCACTAAGAAAAGCACTAAGTTACAATCAAAAGTTTGTGAAATGCTGCTTTATAGTATTTATTAGACAGATTGCAATATGCTTCATTCTTGCGTATACTGCACAACCTCCTGCAAGGAAAGTTGAACACCACATCTCAGCTGAAAGCACCCCACCCCAAATCCCCTATGCATGGCCAGCCCACTTTCAAAGCTCTCCTCTGTCCATCTGGCATCTGTTCAGTTTTATCTTGCTCAGGAATGTAGGCAGGACTTAACAAGAAGGCTGAAAGAGTTGCACTAGCAGACAAGGGGGCTGTCTTACCTTCGAAGGAACTTGCTTGGAGGGGCTCTTGGCAAGGGAAGCGGTGTGGCCTCCTCCAGTACAATATTCCGAGGTAAAGGGAAGAACTATTTTAGTGTGTGCCCTTGTTACCTCTAGATGAAGCCTTTACCTTGTTGGGAGGGGATGATTCTGTAGCTACATTTGGGTGCATTTCCATTTACTTTTGTGAAAAGATCTGAAAAGTGGCAAGAGTTTTTTTTAATCCCTCTTTTGTTTTAAGAGTAAGAAATGATTAGAGTTCAAAGACTAATCCTCTTTTAAAAACCAGATGTATTGCTTCAGAGAAGGCCTCTGTTATAAGGAAGCTGTTGCTAAGACAAAATTCCTAAGCTTCCTCACTGCCATGTTTCATGTTTCTTTTTAAGTTATGACTTTGACAAAGGAGCTGTGTTGACAGTGGGTTTAGTAATATCCACGAAGTTTTTCTGATAATAGTGAAGTTGTGATGCGTGCATAAAAAGTGGAGTATAACAGAAACTGTTAGGAAAACACTGAAAATAAATTAAGACTTTCTACTGTTCTTCGTTTAGGTGTGTGTGTTTTTAACAATTATTAAGTCACCCAAAACATCTGAAAGCAGCATATGCAGTAATGTTATGGTAGATTGCACAATCCACCAGCTGTTTACACTGACTTTGGCATTTTTGCCCACCTATTGAGTCCTTCCCAAAGACCTGGGATAGGTAGGTACTGTTTAATAATATTAAATATATCATCACAGGATGTAAGCTGTTCCAAATAAGCCTGCCTTTTGCAATTGACTGATAGTAATTTTTTTAATACTATTGATGTTCAAGTAGTGCTCCAGATGCTTTGAAAGTGCATCCTAGGTGCTTATTAATGTTGGTATCACTTTTGCATTCTTTTACCACAGTTCTATTTCTATTTGCAGTTATTCTATTTCTATTACAATATGCTGTATCCTTGAATTTTGTAATTTTCTCCAGTTTTTATTTATTTATTTAAATTATATGACTACCTATAGTGATTCAACAACTAAAAACCCATTCAACCACCCCACCGGAACAGCAGCTTGAGGTTCCCAAGCCCGCTGCCAATTCATGTTTTCAAAGCATTCCAGAAAAATAACAAGATGGGAGCCAGTCTTATCTTTGGTTCAGTGGTATTCCATTGACAGGAAACCACCAATATTTCTTGGTCCCACTGTGTGTAATGGATGAGACCCACAATTTTCTTTCTATTCCACTGTTTCCAGGTATTGCATTGTCTATTATTATTTAGATTCACAGTTTAATATTGATGGAAAGTTATTAATTCAGAACTTAATCAAGAACCTGGAAATTATTGAGATAGCATCTAAGAATATAGGCAATAGTTCCAAGTTGCATGGCTCTTTAAAATTAGAGTGTTCTGTACTGAAATATTGGTAAATTCAATATTTCCAGATATCAAGGTAATCCTTTAGGTATCATTCTGACAGTTCTAATCACAACTGGATTTCTTTTCCATAAGCACCTACCCTCAATCTGCAAGTCCTGGTATTTCTTAATTTTATCCAATTGCTTCTCCTCAATTCTAGAATCACCAGGAATAGAAACATCAATGAAGCAGACTTTTTTTTTAATAATTATCGTATCAGGCATGTTACAAATAAGATGCCTATCTCTTTGGATCTTAAAATCCTGTAAGATCTTAACCCACTCATTTTCCAAAACCTTCTTGACTGAATGGTCCTATTGCAATAGATTCCTCAACTTTTCACATGTAGATCAAATGAAGATTAAGATGCCTTAAAAGTTAATCCAAGTTGTGCAAGAGGGCAGGGGAATTACATTTTTATATTAGGCCACAAACACAGAAAAGTATAGCTAACTAACATTTCCAGTGAGAAATTATCCCACTATAAGAACGAATTGATTACAATAATGAGATTTGCTTTGTTGTTTAATAGTGTAAGATTTATATAAGAAGTAGAATTTAAGTTCAGAATAGTCTTAATTTTGAAAGTCCTGTGAAACACATATCCTATCACTGGATATCACACGGCTCTACTTTGCATGGTAACTGTAAACTGTGCCAACCTCCTGCTCCATAGTCAGTGTATAGGCCATCCTTTTTTTCCATGAAAAACCAATTGAGCCAGTGTCTAGTGTCTGCCAGGCCAAAAGTGTTTCCAAGGAAGTTATCTTTGTGTTCCATGTGTTCTTGCGCTATTTACTGTGGGTTGGGATGAGGGGGTAAAGGTCATGTATGACTAATGTTATTTGCTCAGTTGCTTTCTTCACACTAAAGTTCCGGTAATGGTTGCAGATCCTTTATTCCTACAGAGTCCAGGTGAGAATTTTTTTTATTTTTTAAAGCCTGTAGTTTCCAAAGTTAAATTTGTTAGACTTTCTATAGCAAAAGTTCATTTCCCAACTTCTATACTGTATGCACAATATAACCAAGCAACACAATTATCTCTCACCTGATTGCTTTAGCAACTTAGAAGGTACTTCAATTAAGAGTTATTATTTGAGTTTACTTAATAAAATAAAATACAGCCAGTACATGGCATATCAGTGCTGGTGGAACTGATGAATTAAATCACGAGCATGAACATACATGCATTTTCCCAGGAGTGATCTACAACTGTGTAGCCTTTCCAGTGAATCAAGTACTGAATGCCTCTTTTTCTAAAGTGTAAGTCTCTTCCACCTTGTACTCTTGTTCCCCCTCTACTAAGACTGGCATTTGAGGATGTTGCTGGGATCTTATTGGGCTTAGGGAGACATCTTCAGAAAGTAATGATTGGTGAAATACTGGGCTTCCCATTCGTGGCAGGAGGGTAAGTAGAGAGAGGTTGATCTTGACATTTAGTAGCTGGAAAACTGGTTTCCAAAATCTAGATTGTAATTGCATGCCTCTGCCTGACACAACTGCTAATATCATGCCATGGTAGCAAAAGACATGGTCTAGAAAAAGTTGGGTTGTGTCTTTATCTTTGTGAGGTAAGTCCTGGTGCAGTTGGGTAGCTTCCAGTCTCTCAGTGGTTGGTGGTGATTGATGAATCTGGAAATTGGAAGTTTGTAGGATTGTTGTTGGTTATGGGATCTTTTGAACAACAGAATATACTGGTTTGTGAGAATACATATCTGGCATTAAGTTCTTGGAACCTGGGATGCATTAAGTAGAAATCAAAACATGAGAAGAATTGACTCCATCCAACTTGTCTGGATGAAAGTGGCTTAGTTTGTTACAATAAGTAGATTCCTGTAATCAGTGTTGATCTCTATGGAAAACATGCACCATCTAGGAAGAGTTTCCAGTGTTGGAATGCTGATTTAACAGCAAGGAGTTCTTTATTAAACATGTCATAATTGCATTGTGGGGCAGAGAGGGTTCTGGAAAAGAAGGTGCATGGCAAAAGGCATGCAAAGAGCTGCTTTAACTTTTCAAAGACTGATTGGTGCGTAGACACCTAAGCGAATTTAATTCCCTTTTTTGTCAGTTAGGTCAGTGGTTTGTCTTTATTAGCAAAGTCTAGTATAAATTTCCTGTAGAAATTAGCAAAGCCCAGGAGACATTGGACATCTTTGGCTGTGCGAGGGGCTTGCCAATCTAGTACAACTTGGATTTTCTGGGGTCCGGAAATACAATAGTCCAAGAAGTCTAGTTGTTGTAAATCAAAGGCACATTTTTCTGGCTTGGCAAAGAGGTAGTTATCTCTTAGACTACTGAGGAGCGTGTGCATGTGATCTGTATGCTGAGCCTCATTCTCAGAGTAAATTAAAATATTATTCAAATATAAGACCATAAATTTATCTTGAAAAACTTGGTTCATGAATCTAGAAAAGATGGCTCTATCTGATGTCAAAGGCAAATTAAATATTCATGGCCTTCTTTTACTAGAATAAGGTTATAAGCATTGTGGATGTCTAGTCTTGTAAAATGCTTGCTTTCAGTAGTCTATCTAATAGGTCTGGAATTAATGGCCGTGAATAACAATCTCTTACTGTGACTGCATTTAAAGCCTTGTAATCATGGACTGCTCTCAGTTGGGTGGGGTATCACTGTTATTAGGCCCATTGGGGTCTTGCTTTTTGAATATGAAAAAGGTGGAAGCTGAGGCAAGCGACTGCGAGGTGGGGGGGTCATATGAATCCCTTTTGCAAATTACATCGCAAATATTATTTTAAAGCTTCTAATTTTGTAGTAGATGTTTGGAATTGTCTCTTGGTAGGAATTTTGACAACAGGGACCAGGTTTAAGGTGCAATCACAATTTCTGTGTGGAGGAAGGGCCGAGGCTTCTTCCTCCCCAAATCATCAGCGAAGTCTGTATATATTCTTGTCAAATTGGGAAACTCTCTGTGAATCATTGGAGGAGGGTTGATGGGGGCCTTTGGAGGGCCGATCACAGTGAGAAAGGCATTCAGCATTTTCAAAGGCAATAAATTGTTTTTTCCACTTAATATTGAGGTCGTGGTCTTATAACCAAATGGTTCCCAGCACTAGTGGAAGATCGATATGTTCCGCTACAAAGAGAGTTAACTCTTCATGCTGATTTACAGCTAATCTTCAACTTTCAACCACAATCGAACCTGTAATTTATGTTGTTAAGTATTTGTTAAGTGAGTTTTGCCCCATTTTACAACTTTTCTCACCACATTTGTTAAGTGAATCATTGCAGTCCTTAAATTAGTAATATGGTAGTTAAGCGAATCTAGTTTCCCCATTGACTTTGCTTGCCAGAAGATCTCAAAAGGGGATCACATCACTCCAAGACACTGCAGCTGTCATAAATGTGAAGGACTTGTCAAGCATCTGAATGTAAATCATATGACTATGGGGATGCTGCAATGGTCATAAGTGTAAAAAATGGTCATGTCACTTTTTTCAGTGCCGTTGTAACTTCAAACTGTCACTAAATGAACTGTTGTGAGTCAAGGAGTACCTGTATTGTTAACTTCAAAGGCACTGTGGCATGAGTAATTGGGTCAGCTTTTAAAATTTGGCCATCAATAGTTAGCAGTAAAAGAAGATTTTTCAGCCTGCTCTTGAAGGACTAAGTCATTCCATACACTCTTGAAATACTGATCTAGTTCTCACCTGCTAGAAGTGTTTATATAATTTTCCCAGAACTGCCTAATTTGTGAAGTAGGAACCATGGCAATAGGGAAAGTCTGTTTTGAAATTTGAAATAACTGGAGGTAGTTTGGCAAAACTCATCCTCATAAACTAGTTAAATGCTCATTAGAGATCCCAATTTCCACTTTTGGCATCTCCGGTTGATAGATGTATTTTATATCCCAACACATAAAAAGGAGAATCTCTTGGCTGGGCTGTTACTTCCAGGCAGAACCAGTAATGATAAAGGGCTAAGAGATATTTGTTGGGATACTGTTGGTACTGGGGAAGGTGATAGTTTTTGCATCTACTGAAAAGGCATGTGGAAAAAGTGATTTAGGATAGAGACTTTTCAACAGACACATATACATCATTCATTTCATTGAAACTTTTCTTCAGTCAAGTCTACCATAATAGTGGATTCAAAGGATGTCCCAAAGGTGCTTTTTCAGGAGGTAACTGGACTTTTTGGTTTTTCTTTGAAGACATTTCGCTTCTTATTTAAGAAGCTTCCCCAGCTCTGAGTGGATGGTGGGGAATAGAAGGATTTATACTCCTTGAATACAAGTGCTCATTTGCATTCTTTTAGAGAGTCATTGAGACCACGTGGAGGTTTATCTGTGTCAGATGTGGTATTCAACAAGTTCTGACCAGTTTTGGAGAACCGGTAGCGGAAATTTTGAATAGTTCAAGAACCGGCAAATACCACTTCTGACTGGAGATTTACAGTATCCTTCTCCTGCCATGCCCACCAAGTCATGCCCACAGAACTGGTAGTAAAAAAATTTGAATCCCACCACTGATCTGTGTCATCATGGTCACCTGAGTAGTTCAAATGGATGTGGGCTTTCTTAGAACTGTTGAAAGGACTGTGTTGTAGACTGGAGATAGATGATGTCATATCTCTCCCCCTCTGTGGAGGGAAGGTTGTTCAATTTTGACATAGATGGCCTCTTTGAGCTCTCTTTCAAACCAGCAGTTCTCTCTGTCCAAAGTGTGGACTTTGCTGTCTTCAAAAGAATGGCCTTTGTCTTTTGAATCTTGTCCTGGATTGCTGAATCCTGTCCTTCTACTATGTTGTGCCATGCATTTATGAAGTGGTTGTTTTATTTTCTAATGTACAGATCTGCACATGGCTCACTGCACTGGACTGCATATACCATGTTACTCAGTTTGCTTCTGAGTATTTTATCGTTGGAGTAGACAAGCTTCTGACAGTGTATTTTTGGGTTTGAAGTGTGCATATATTATGTTTTGGCTGAAGATCCTCTTGAGCTTTCCAGTATTGCTGCAATGTATGGAATGTCAATGTTGCTTCATTTATTGTTCTCTTTGTGTCTATTATGGAGGAGTTCCTGTAGGATCTTTTTTGAGATCTGATGAAAGCCCACATGGAATAGCTACATGTTCTGAGGGCTCCCTTGATGTATTTTAGTTCTTTTTCTTTCCTATCTTCAGCTCAGTGGTATAGGATTCTGATGACTCCATTTTGTGCTCCAGTGGGTAGTGACAATCAAAATATAAATACTGATCTGTGTGTGTGGGTTTTCTGTAAACTTCAATGCTAAGGCTTCTGTCTTCCTTAATGTGTGCTGCACAGTTCAGCCGGCTGGACTATTTCCCTTAACATTTTCCCATGTGAATTTGATATATCTGTCCACAGAGTTGATATGTTTGGTGAATGCTTCCAATTCCTGTGTTTTGATCTTGACCCAAGTATCATCCACATATCTATACCAGTAAGTGGGTGGAATTCCTGTGAAGGAGTCTGGGGCTTTGGTTTCTACCTTTTCCATGTAGAGTTTGGTTACAATGGGGGACACAGGTAAACCCATGGTGCAGCTGTTTTTGTCTGTAGAAATCTTCATTGTATTTGTTATATATTATTATAAATGACCAGCTGTCTGAAAGGAGTATAAATTCTTCCATTCCCCACCATCCAGTCAGAGCTGGGGAAGCTTCTTGATTGAGAAGCAAAATGTCTTCAAAGAAAAACCAAAAAGTCTAGATGCCTCTTGAAAAAGCACCTTTGGGACATCCTTTGAATCCACTGTCATGGGACAACCATGATCTTGATGACTGAGAATCTCCATAGACATTGCTCAAAAGATAGGACAGTTAACAAAACAGATAACAAAATAACAGAGTTTGAAGGGAACTTGAAGGTCTTCTAGTCCAATCGTCTGCTCATTCAGGAGATCCTGTACCATTTCAGACAATGGCTATCTCTTTTTAAAAGCCTCCAGTGATGGAGCACCCACAACTTCTGAAGGCAAGCTGTTCCAATGGTTTACTGTTCTCACAGTCAGGAATTTTTCCTCAGTTTTAAGTTTTGCTTTCCTAGATTAATTTCCATTCATTGCTTCTCTTCTTGCCTTATGGTGCTTTAGAAAACAGGTTGATCTCTTCTTCTTTGTGGCAGCCCCTCAAATATTGGAACATTGCTATCATGTCACACTAGCCCTTCTTTTCACTAGATTACATATACCCAATCTGGCAACCATTCTTTATATGTTTTAGCCTCCAGTTCTGTAATCATCTTTGTTGCTCCTTTTTTTTTTTTGCTCTTTTTTGCATGCCTTTTCTGCTATGATACCCACTTATGGAAAATTCTTCTCCTCTAAATTAGATCAGTTCCATCCCCTTTATTCCAAATGGCCCTCAAGATCTGATTGTCTGTGGCTTTCATGGAACCAAAGATGTATTCAGATGGCTCCATTGTTGAGGTGCCATTTTTATCCTGGATTGGGCTTTTTAAATCATATCTGTAAGTTTCCAAAGCTTCTTGAGTTGTTTTCCCCCTTAAGGTTTTCATCCATGGTATCCTTCCCAAGTTCTCTCTAAATTTGTTGAAATCAGCTCTTTTAAAGTCTAAGACATTAGTTTGATTATGTACTATTGCTTGTGTTTGCGTGATATTGAATTGTAATATGGCCTGGTCACTCTCCCCCAAAATTCTTGCAGTTCATTTTGTCTCTGTTAGTAAGAATTAGGCCCAGTATCATTCTATCATTTCGTCTCTGTTAGTTAGAATTAGACCCAGTATACCCCTCGGGTTCCTTCTTCTACCTTTTATATGAAAAGTTGTCAGCTAGGATAGTCAAGAAACCTAGTCAAGTTTGATCTCCTACTTGATGCAGAGTTTGTCTCCCACTTGATATCGAAGTAACTAATGTCTTCTATTACTACTGTGCTGTGTTTCCCACATACATTTGTTAACTCATTAGCAAACAGTTCATATATTTCTTCTGTTTGGTTGTAGTATATGACAACATTATCTTTTTTTCTTTTATATTGACCCATATGCATTCTAGAAGGTTTCATCCATGGTTTATGCATTTCTGTAGATACATATAATGCAACTTCACCTCCTCTTTTGTTAGGTCTGATTCTTTCAAACAGTTTATATCCTTCCATCAGTGCATTCCAGTTATGAATTTTATCACACCAAGTTATCCCATCAGTTTGGGGGCAATTGGTTTGTTCCCCATATACCTAGTCATAAGCTGCTTCTTAACTATTCCAGCACTTTAAAGCCAACAGGTGTTCATATTTACTTTTAATAACTTTCAAATGGTGAAAAAAGAATACTACAGTCAATTAGTACTCATCTGCAACTTTCTTGCCTGAATACACAGCCTCGTGTTAGCAGCTCTACCCCTTGTTTCTACAATATGGGATGAAAGGGAAGAGATAATCATCTTTTTACTATTCTATCCTATACAAAGACAGATAGGTAAACTCCACAAAGCATCCATACAAAGTCTTTTTTATTGGTTCATCAGGCATCCTCAATAACTCACAGTTATGATGAGATTCTTCTTAATGTCCAATCTTTTGCATATCTGTCTTTATGGGTAAAAAGATGGTTATCTCTTTCATCCCATATTGTAGAAGCAGGTGGTAGAAATGCTACCATGAGGCTGTGTTCAGGCAAGAGAGAAGAAACCTCCTCCAACCCACCAAGGGTCAATTCAGTGACCAATCAGGGTTACAGAGGTGGCCACATGACATGAACTACATGTCCCAGGACATCTTAACTACATTTACCATGATGCATTCCCTTAAGGGGACAGCTCTCAATTCCTAACTAACTATCCCAAATCCCATTAACTCTAAACTGTCTGGACAGCACAGAGGGAAATAATTAAATTAAAAAGTGTTAAGGTTTTTAAACCTGGCTAGCTGACTGATATAAGGGTAGGGTATTGAAACTCAGAATCAAAAGGTGAGTTAAAGCAAGAAAAACAAACCAATAGAAAAAAAACAATTTCAGAAAAACTATCATAGAACCAAGGAGGGAAAAGGCTCAGCTCTCAAACACAAGTGACATAGTGGGAAACTGCAGGAATGCTTGGCTTTGGAACACATTCTAAATTGACACAATGAGGTTGGGCAAAAATACCCTAAAAACAATGGAAACACCAATACAGAAAGAAAACATTAGATTGCAATCTGCCAAAGAATTACTTCATTGGAAAGACGTTTTGACTGTAAAACATGATGGATTAGATGAGCCATGATTTCATTTTGCTAAGCACATACTTAAGCAAGATTGCATACTACATTAATTGAAGTATTACCATATATTGTTGAAAAAAATCTGACAAAGATATATAATACTTCAATTAATCATAAAGATAGTCAAAGAAGGGAATGGACCATTTGACAAGTGCTAGCAAGAATAAGTGAAGATGGGCACAATATAGATATGTGGATATATGAGTAGATCGCCCAACATTTCAACATATTAGCAAGAATTTAAATCCCTATTGTTCAAAAAGCAACCTTATAATGCTTGAGAAAAATAGTTAGTGTGATCCGTGTTATTGTTTGGAAAGACTGTGAACTCTGTTCAATACTTATTCAAATTGCAAATTCTTCTGTGTCTTTATCAGAGTTTTTTTTAAAAAAACGCTGAAAGCCAAACGTTTCATTATTTCTGGTATATTTAACCAGCAAGACTTCATTTTATTCAGTTTTAATTCAGGTAGAAGTGTTTCTGAAGACATCTTGCTGTTGAATTGTCCATTCATTCCCTGAGGTCACCAGGAGCATCAATGGAGACAGTTGTGATTGTAGCCATTGGGGTACTGGCAACCATCTTCCTGGCTTCTTTTGTGGCTCTGGTTGTGGTATGTAGGCAGCGTTACTGCCGACTCAAGGACTTTTTGAATCATTATGATACCAGGTGAGATGATTTTTCAACTGTGGATTTTAGTCATTCATTCATTCTCCTGGGATGTTTTGGGACAACAATTTCCAGATTTTGAAACCAGGATCACCAAAATTAAGGAGTCAAGGCACTACAGGCACAATCCATCTGAAAGATTCCAAAATAGGAATGTCTAATCTATGACTTTTGTTAATAATAAATGACAGTCAATTGAGTTCTATGAATAAATTTTGATCTCAAATCATGCTGAATTTATTGGTCCAAAGTAAGTTTAATTAGGAGTGTTTTGACACACACAATGCCTTAGATTTCTTTTGTGCTTCCTCCGAGGCCTATTGTTGACCTAACTGGCACGATGGAGACACAGTCTGAACCCTCTGAATTGGAGATGGATGATGTGGTAATAACAAACCCACATATTGAAGCAATCCTAGCAAATGAAGACTGGATTGACGATGCTTCGTAAGTTGGGCAGCAATGCCTTCCAGGCAGCATAATCTGGAAGGGATTGTTTTTCTTCTGCTGCATGCAATTTGGGACAAAATGGAACCAGAGAATGAAGTCCAAAAATATCTTCAAATTCTTCTCTTTAAAGGTTTAGTACAGAAGTATTACATTGAAAAGGATTAATAGTCAAGTATTTGACAAATATAGCTGAACCAAACTCACACTTTTTCACCCATTTTTAAAGCAATGTTACTGGGGAGAAGAAACTGCATAGGAATTAGCTTTTGAAAATCCTGTTATCCAACAATCTTTGTTTTTAGCATTCAGCTAAAAACTTAATACTTTCCTTTCATTATGTGAGATGTAAGAATCAAATTATTCAATACTCACAACACAGGAACAAATCTGTCTCACAAGTCAAAGGTTTATTAAAGAAAATAAGCATTTCAAATCCCTTCCAAAATGAATTAGGTACAAGAGCAAACTTCCATATTCAAACACAGAACACGCCATGCCTAAGAGGCCCTCCCCACACACCCCTTATTCTCTATATTCTAAAATGAGATAAACTATAACTCTGAGAGTCAGCAAGACATTGTTTTCAGTGTTTCAGTGTCTTATTTTGGTTTTACTGCTGGGATGCTGGGCTTTACCTTGGGAGGATATTCCCTTGTTGCTGGGCTGCTGGGCTTTTACCTTGGGAGGATATTCCCTTGTTGCCTAGCCCAGGCAGATCTTCCTCTTCTCCAAGAAGATTATAACCATGTATCGTGTACTTGTGACTGAACACATTTTAGGTTATAGGGTGGGGGTTTTATGCAGAAAAAGCTAACAGAAAAGCATCAGAAAGAGCAAAAGGGAATCTTCTACTCTAACTATATAAATTCCATTATAAAAGAGTAACTTATAATTTTTCTCTTAATTATGACCACCATTAACCTTAAACATCCATTTTGGCCTCCATATTAGAACTAGGCCCTTCCTGGCAGATTCTGTTTTTTAATTACATCTGTCACATAGGTTGGGTTTTTTTTTGCTTCCCCTCAAAATCCACTAGTAGTTGCTATCTCTGTCCTTCCATGCTAACATTTTGCATGGTCTTAGCTCATCTGATACCCCTTTTCTTTGTCTGAGAATGCTGACAATTGCAGGCCCTGTACTTCCAATGCACCTTATCTTTGAAATATTAATTTAAATGGAATAACAAAGAGTGATTTGGAGGTAAGTCAAGACAAACCTAATTCTAACTTATTACTCATTTGTGTAAAATATTGGTATGAATTTCATTATTGTTAAAAAAAAGGTAATGTCTTTGCACCTTAACATGTATGTATCAAGATTCATGTATGTATCAACATTGACGAACCCAAATTAGTCAGCACTCCAAGACTTTCAGTTTCCTCAGAGAATTGCTTTATTGAGTACATCATTTCAGTACGGATGATCTTAAAACCAGCTCTGGCTATTTCCCATGCTTTCAATACAATTAAAAATTAGGCAGCTCCCTCCCTCCTTGTCACAGGTCACATTTTCCAATTAGGTGTTCTAGCATCTCCTTAGTAATTAGATGTTCTGGCATCTCCTTCCAATCTCTGGCCAGTACCTGTAGTGATGACCTTGGTTCACACAAGATAGGAAGTTGTTGATGTCTGGTTTGACATTCCAAAGCTCCCTCCTCCCTCCAAAATGTGTCAAGCTGAGTGAGAAAGGAGAAAATTAGCTGTGACTGGCCCAATTCATTCCAAAGTTAGCAATGTGGATTTTACATGTGTATAATAGCAATAGCACTTAGATTTATATGCACTTAACAGTGCTTTACAGCCCTCTCTAAGCAGTTTACAGGTTCAACATGTTGCCCCCCAACAATCTGGGTTTTCATTTTATCGACCTCAGAAAGATGGAAGGCTGAGTCAAGCCTGAACTGGTGATAAACTGCTGAACTGCTGGCCATCAGCAGTCAGCAGAATTAGCCTGCACTACTGCATTCTAACCACTGTGTCTCTACGCCACCAAGGTAATCAATGCATTCTTATAGGAGAAAAAAAATCTATGCTTCATGCCAGTTTCTTTTCACCCTTCAAATCACTGGCTGCTGAATGTGCATTGGTTAATCAGTTCTTGAAGGGAAACTTGTCAACAACTTTGGATGACAAGAGCCAAATTATTCAAGTGATCTGAGAACAAAATGTCCTACTCAGAAATAGAAGATCTTGTGTCTGAATGAAGACCTGAAAACTGAAGACCAGAAAATCATGGAAGAATCCAAAGACTTTTGGTGAAATGCTTCTCTAATTTGCTGCTATTTGCTTTTTCCTTAGGGGCCTGGTCTCTCACTGCATTGCTATCCTAAAGGTACATTTCTTTTTTTTTCTTCAAAAATCATAATGTGAAGAAAGAAGGTGCATGGAAGCACATGTAAGTCAAGTACAATTAAGTAGCAAACTCCCACGTAACACTCATTTATCTTACTTTCTGAACAGATCTGCCACACTCTCACTGAGAAGCTTGTTGCCATGACAATGGGGTCAGGAGCTCAAATGAAGTATCCAGCAAGCCTGAATGACATTATTGTGGTGGCCAAACGAATCAGCCCAAGGTGCGAGTTATAGAGAACTTATGGGGAGCAGGACTCTGGATTGGTTTGGGAAGAAAAAGTCAATTTTAGCCTGAACAAAAGGTGGGATACAAACCAAATGAATAAATAGAAGGGAGGATGTACAGAACATGATTGTGGGATTATTGTTTAAGCAATTTACTTCTTTATGAAAAGGACTGTTTCAACTGGTCATTCTTTGGATGGGGATTTTTCCATGATTGGGACAGTTGCCCTCGTTGTTCTTTGCCCTCTCTGTTTTTAATGCCCTTGGATTTGCAGGATAGAAGAGGAAGGTTTTAGAGAAGGAGAAACTAGGCTGCAATTCTGTTCAAGATGCTAAATATATCTGGATATATCACAGGAGTATAAGAAGAAGGAAATGCAGCAGGATACCTCAATGTTCTGTCTTGGGTACAATGCTCTCAAGCATCATAAATTACCTAGGTGACAGCATTAAAAGGGTGGATGACACAAACCTGGGTGGGGGAGATGTTAACATTTCGGAACACAGACTCAAGATTCAGAAGGATCTTGACAGACTTTGAGCATTGATCCCTATCCAACAAGATGCAATTCATTGGTGAGAAAAGTAAGGTCCTGCATTTAGGTAGGAAAAACCAAATACACAGGGAATAGTATAGATGGGACCTAACTCAACAGTAGTACTTGAGAAAGGGATCTAAGTGTCCTGATGGACCATTGCTTAAGTATGAGCCAGGAATGTGCTGAAGGTTCCAAAACGGCCAATGCCGTCTGACTGCATCAACAACAGGAAAGCATTACGATCACAGGAAGTGATAGTACCACTCTATACTGCAGTGATGAGGCCACACTTGAATACTATGCCTAATTCTCCATTGAGCTGCTCTGAGCATCCGTAGATTGGGAAGTACTTAGTCTTGCGCACGATAGGTTGAGCTTAATTAACAGGACGCTGTGGCTCCTCCCCGTCTGCTGCCCAGTGTCCCCAGTTTTTGCTCAGCCTTGAAGACGTTAGGCAGCTTTCCTTGCTCGGAGCAGGACGACTGAGGTTATATTTATTACCTTTTGGAGTGGGCTACTAAATTTACTTATAATTGTCTCAACCGACTGCAATCCATCAGGAGCAGCCGTGGCGATCGCGGAGTGCTCTGGACACTCCGTTGCGATCGCACTGATAACACGACTTATTTCGCCCCCACATAATTCTTACTTCAGTCCCTTTGCTTGCCATTCCACCAGGGACTGGACTGTTGTGCTCAGATTTCTCCCCAGACCGCAGGGGTGAGAGCGCTGAAGCGTTTCTTTCCCTTTGTTGGAATGATTGCAGCAACACGTCTCTGCTGCAGTTTCTTTTTGGCGCCAATTGGCTCTGCGCCATTAAGACTCCGAGGACAGTCCGCCATTGTTGTGCGCGCGTTCCCCAGATACAGGCCTCAAATTAGATATCATTGTGAGGCTTCTCCACCAAATTTCAAACTGTTGATAGGCTTTTCTCTTATTGCTAGATAAGGGAAGAAGCTGTTTTCTGATACTTATCTATTCTTTCAACTCTGGTTGACAGATTTGTTTATTTATTTATTTATTATTTATTTATTATATTTATATACCGCCCTTCTCCCGAAGGACTCAGGGCGGTGTACAGCCAACCATAAAACTTTATTACAATTATAAAAGTTAAAAAGAATTAAATATCTTAGGCTGTCTAAAATTATATCCTCCCCCAATAAATTATTAAAACCCAAATTTTAAAATCCCAATTTAAAACACAAATACTAAATTACATTAAAAATCCCATTGCAGCCTGCTCAAAGAGCCAGGTTTTTAATGCATGTCTGAAAGCTCTCAAGTCCATGTTATTGCGTAATTCTGGAGGCAGACCATTCCAGGTTGAGCCCAATCAACTTATACATTATACCAATATAAACTGATTTACCAAGGCTTGAGGCCTGTGGGACATCTGCTGGGCTATTACTGATATCTAAAATCCTACAGGTGGAGTTTTCTATTCTGACTTGTATATACTTCTTGTAAATAAATTTACAGTTTACTGTGCATTTAATCTCAGAAGTTTTATATATATATATATATATATATATATATATATATATATATATATATATATATATATATATATATAATAAATAAATAAATAAAAAATAAAAAGTTAAAAGGGGACACGTTTTATTCAAGTTTCCTGTCACCGTGCGGCTGCAGGAACCTATCTGTGCCATCTGCAATACGACTTCGCTTATAAAATTGCTATCTCTCTCTATATATATAAAATTATAGACTTTCACACCCCAGTTCTCCTACCCTTTTGTTGCAATGGCAAGCAAAGAGGGGGGCCATACCTAGGACCACAGACAGGTCTTACAAGCCCAGCGGATCTTCAAAGAGCGCAGATACAAACGCCTCTAGGCGCCAGAAAGCATTAGAAAGACAGATTGCGAAACAATCTAGGGAGAGAGTGAGAGTCTCTCTACCTTGCAATCCATCCTCTCAAACTCACGTTCAGGATACTCACGTACCTTTAGATTTGTCTTTTCCACCCAGTACTTCAAACCATCCGAGGAGTGTTCACAAGCTACATTTACACCAACAGCAGCCAGCTTAAGACAACAAGAGGTTCTCCCAGAAGAAGTCCCTCAAACACTGAGGTCATGGATGGAGTTGGCAATTACCAGGGGTATAGCAGCCGGACTTCAACTATCCAACAGGACTACACAGGTACCACTGTCAGACTATGACAATCAATCACTTGGATCCTTAGGTAGATTGGACCTTCAGATTGGACCTTCAGTACTTCCTCCAAGAGAGCCCTCCTTAGTGTCTCATGCATATCATGTTCTGGAGGGAGGTGATGGTGAGATCAATTTGGATCCTTTAGATTCAGTTTCCATCCAAGATAGTGACCTTCCACTGGAGCATGAGTCTCCAGGAAGCGGTATGTCAGATGATGAAGAGGTCCGGCCTGACCAGCCTTCTTTTATGGCCTTTTTCATCCCCATCTGTTCAAATCCCTTCTTTACAAGGCTAGAGCTACAGCTCGACTTGACAAACCTTCTCCTGCTCAACACCAGGATCCTCAGGAACAGGAGGATGACCTCATTTTTTCTCAACCAGCCAATGAAGTCAAGGTTATTCCGGTTCCCAAAATGTTTTCGGACCTACTCCAAAAACAATGGTCCTCTGCCTCAACACACACCCCCGCCCATAAATTTTGACAAAAAGTTCTTCAATTTAGATCCAGAATTTTCGGACCATCTCAATATCCCACTGGTTGATGATCCCATCATTTCTTTGGCTTCCCCACTATCTGTCCACACCGAATCAGAAGATGCCCTTAGAGCTGAGGACAAAAAAATTGAAATCACGCTTAGAAAGGCTCATCTCTCAGATGCTTGGGAGATAAGGGCGGCTACTGCTGCATCCTTTTTCACCAGAACTTCCCTCAGATGGCTTCACCACCTGAAGGACACTATTCCTAGTGCCAATCTCAGAGCTCATCAAGACATTGCCAAGTTAATGGTGGCAGCAGAGTTCTCCGCTGATGCCACCTTCAATTCAGTGAAATTTTCGGCTTGAGCCATGGCCTCTCAGACGGCGGCTCGTCGGTTACTATGGCTCAAGAATTGGCACGCAGATTCCAAAAACAAGTGGAAGCTAGCATCTTCCCCTATTTCAGGGAAAAAAGCTGTTTGGAGCTGCTCTGGATCCCTTGTTGATTGAAACAAGGAATAAAAAGAAAATTCTCCCCTCTCTCCTCCATTGTTCAGACTCTAGACCCTATCAGCCCTTTCGGAGGAGTTCCTTTCGTCCCTATTACAAGGGGTCATTCTTCAACAGGTTCCAGAGAGTGCCTGACCTTAGGGAGGTCCGACAACCAGAGGGTCCCGACTTTGAGGATAGATCTCGTCGCAGAGGACAGGGGAGGAGATCCTTCAGGGGCCTGGGAGGAAAAGGTTCAGGCGTCCAATATAGCTGCAGTCAATCACTTCCCATTGGAGGTCGATTGAAAAGGTTTGCAGATAGTTGGGATTCCATTACATCAGATTCTTGGGTCCTTGACATGGTTAGATTTGGCCTGGTGCTAGAATTATCCTCCATTCCCCCCCCATTTTTTTTTTTTTATGCAATCCCCTATCTCCAAGGATCCTATTAAAAGGAACCTTATGGTGGCAGCAATTGCTCATCTTCTTGAAATTAAAGCCATTCAATCTGTTGCTAGAGAACAGCATGGCCAGGGATTTTACTTCCTTCTTTTTGTCGTCCCCAAGAATTTGGGGGGGTGGAGGGCAATATTGGACCTAAAACGATTGAACCGTTCCCTGGTTTATCGTAAATTTAAGATGAGCATGTTGCAGTCCATTCTTCTTGGGGTAAAAGAAGGAGATTTTTTATCTTCCATAGACCTAACAGAAGCATACTTACGCATTCCAATTCAGCCTTCTCATTTTAAATTTCTCAGGTTTTGTTACAATAACAGACATTTTGAATACGTAGCCTTACTTTTTGGATTATCATCTGCCCCTAGGACCTTCACAAAGGTTTGGCGGCTGTGGCTGCTAATATACGGAGTCTCTCCGTCAGGCTACATTGCTATCTGGATGATGTTTTTACTATTATCTTCCTCCATTGAACAGGAGGAATTGGATTTGCAACTAACCTTACAGGTTCTTCAACAACGAGGTTTTTCCGTCAATTGGGCAAAGAGCCATTTGGTTCCTTCTACTCAATTATCCCACTTAGGTGCGATAATACATACAGTTAAGGGGTGAATATTCTTTTCTCCTGAGAGACTGGAAATCATCAGGTCCTTAGCTCAAAGTGTCAGAACACTGAACCGAGTTCCCCTTGCGGATTTGTCCAAGCTGTTAGGGAAAATGATTTCCTCTATCTCTATTATTCCTTGGGCTCGATTTCATGCCAGATTGCTTCAGTGGTTTTTACTTCCTTACCAAAGATCAGGTCGCAGCAATTCCAGAGTCAAGGTGTTGGTCCCAACAAGAGTCCGTCTCTCTTTTTATTGGTGGACCGTTCCGACAATTCAACAAAGGTTTTCTTCTGAAAAATTCTCACAGGCTGATCATTACCACAGATGCCAGCCTGTCGGGTTGGGGAGCGCACTTCCAGACCATTTTGACTCAAGGACTCTGGTCAGTAACTGAACAATTACACAACATCAATTGGCTGGAGCTAAGGGCAGTTCATCTGGCCTTTCGCAACCTTCTCCCTCACATGCACATGGGTCATATTCGCATTCTTACAGACAATGTCATAACCAATGCTCACATCAACAGACAAGGGGGTACATGTTCGAGAGCTCATGTCAGAATCAGAGAGGCTGTTCCGCTGGGCAGAAAGGAATTTGAGTTACATTGTAGCGGAACACATTTCTGGGGTGGCAAACACGACAGCAGACTGGCTGAGCAGGGCCACGGTCGATCAGTCAGATTGGCGCCTGCTTCCGAATCTATTCCAGGAGATTGTTCGGAGATTCGGTCTTCCGCTTGTAGATTTGTTCGCCTTTCCCCAAAATGCGCAACTCACCAGGTTCATTCCAAGCTATCCAACTCAAGGGGCGGAGAACTTCGACGCCTTCCGTTGTCGGTGGCCCCAGGGTCTTCTCTATGCCTTTCTACCTATTCCTCTGATACCCAAGGTAATCCGCAAGTTGTTGGAGGAGAGATCGGAATTGCTCTTGCTGGCTCCACACTGGCCCAGGAGGACGTGGTTTGTGGACCTCAAGAAACTGTCCGTAGCCGAACCTTGGAGAATCCCACCTCAGAAGGTTCACCTTACACAGGGACCAATCCAGTACCTCGAACCTCAATGGTTACAACTAACCGCCTGGAGGTTGAGCGGAAACATCTGACTCAAGATAACTTTCTGACCAGGTGATTGCTACCATTCAGGCGGCCAGCTCGCCGTCCACGAACCGCATATACAATGCTACGTGGATCATTTTCCATAAATGGTGCACCAAATTTGAGGTAGATCTGTGCTCGGCGTCACCAGCACAGATTTTGGAATTTCTGCAGGATGGCCTAGATTAAGGGGCTTTCCTCCAATACTTTGAGGAGGCAAGTGGTGGCTATTGCCTCGGTGGTGAGATGGACAGGTTTTTCATCTATTTCTCATCACCCAAGGATAAAGAGTTTCCTGAAGGGCGCCATGAATCTACACCCTCCCACGATCCACTGCTATCCCACCTGGAATCTCAATAAGGTACTCTTAGCTCTCACTGGGAGCCCATTTGAGCCCCTGAGAACTACAAGCCTCCACTATCTCACTTACAAGATGGTATTCCTTGTAGCAGTCACATCTGCCAGATGCATTTCGGAAATAGCAGCCTTATCGGTCCGAAAGGACCTCTGTATTTTCCATGCGGACAGAGTGGTGCTTCACCCTGATCCAACATTCACTCCTAAAGTAAATTCGGCCTTTCATAGAGCTCAGGAACTAATTCTCCTGAATTTCTGTCCCAACCCTTCTCGGGGCCTGGAGCACCAATGGCACCGACTGGACGTCCGCAGGGCCATCCACTTATACATTCACCGGCCGGCTTCTTTCAGAATGACAGAGGGCTTATTTGTGTCCTTTCAACCCACCACTCAAGAAAAAAAGGTATCACTATCGACTATTGGCAGATGGTTGAATGCCACGATCGCCAAGGCGTATGAATCTCGTTCATTACAAGTGCCAAGAGGTATCACCGCACATTCCACAAGGAGTGCGGCACCTTCGGCAGCTTGGGCCTCTCAGGCTCCTATCACTGAAAGCTGTAGAGAGGCTACATGGGCTTCTCCATCGCCTTTTATTAGGCATTCCAAAATTGATACATTTGCCTCAGCTGAGGCCTCCTTTGGCAGGAGGGTGTTGCAACAAGTCTATTCTGACAGGAAATGAGTTCCAAATCAGACGGACTCCCTCCCGTAGGACAGCCAAGCTTTGGTATGTCCCAATCTACGGATGCTCGGAGCAGCTCAATGGAGAAAGGGCATTGGTACTAACCTGATATGCCCATTCTCAGTGAGCTGCAACGAGCATCCGGCCCCACCCAATGTCCGTCTGTTTGTTCCTGCTCCAACCAACGATGTGGTTGTTATTGATATCTAATTTCAATTAGTTTGACCTTAGTATGGGCAGGGATATATCTCCTCGTCTTCGTCAAAAACTGGAGACGCTGGGCAGCAGACGGGGAGGAGCCTCAGCGTCCTCTTAATTAAGCTCAGCCTATCGTGCGCAAGACTAAGCACTTCCCAATCTACGGATGCTCGTCGCAGCTCACTGAGAACGGGCGTATCAGGTCAGTACCAACACCCTTTCTACTCACACAATACAAAAATGATGTTAAGACCCCATAAAGAGTATAGAGAAGAGTAACAAAGATGATAAGAGGTCTGAGGCCTAAATCATACAGTGAATGGCTAGTGAAACTAGGTATGTTTAGCCTAACGAAGAGAAGGTTTAAGGGTGATGTAATAGCCACCTCCCAATACTTGAAGAGTTGTCACAAGAAAGAGGGAGTCAGTTTATTCTCCATAGCACCTAAGGGCAGGATAGTTTATTTTTCATAGCACCTGAGGCAAAGCAATGGATGGAAGCTTGTTAGAAGGTAATCCAACTCAGAATTAAGGAAGAATTTTCTGTCAGAAAATTAATCAATTGGAACAATTTATCTCTTGGAGTTGCGGGTGCTCCATTGCTGGGGGTTTTCGGGAAGATTGGGCAATCATTTTTCCTGGTTGAGGATCCTGCCTTGGGCAGGGGGGTTGGACTAGGTGACTTCCAAGATCCTTCCTACCCCATGTTTCTATTTAAGATGCAGTGAGATTATTTATCTTTCTGTCTCTCTGTCAGGTGCAAGCAACTAGATCCACGTATTCAGGTTGACTATTTTATTGTGTACTACAAAAACTGCTTGTCTGGCTAGGAACTTTAAACACCTTAATTTTATCAGCTTAACCTTAACAACATTTGCCTGAGACATAAGGTCTACCCTCTATATGAAAGTAGGCAGAGGTAATCTTGGTAATGTATGTCCTCACTAACAGTAGGATAACAATCTTTGGTGCACTTCGTCGCACTAAACTAAGATACGGAATGCAAGAAAGACATGCTGAGGAATAGTTCGTAAATTCAACAGGAGCAGAAGGGAGCAAGTTATGCTGCTCCCCTGCCATCCTGCTTATACTGGACAGACAGGGAAGGGATAAGTGGATGGATAGATGGACAGACAGATGCATAGCAGTTTTTATTTCACTTCCTTAATGTGTACATTGTTTAATTACAACTAGCCATCTTTGTTTTCCTCATAGGGTAGATGATGTGGTTCGATCTATGTATCCACCACTGGACCCCAAACTGTTAGATGCTAGGTGAGTAGGCATTGCTTGGGGTGGAAAGTGTGATACCTATACATTATTTTAGAGAACAGAGGGCCTTTGTTTGCATTGTATAATCAACCTTCCTGAGCCATCTTTTTCTTTAAGACAAATATAAATTCTAATTATGTTTTGAGAAAGAAAAAAAAAACAAAGATAAGGGACATGCTATCTTCTCCAAACACACCTACAACTCATGCTTATTTTTGAAATGATCACTCATGAGAAAAATGATAGATGTCTGCCTTACTTTCTAACTATATAATCTAGAAAACAGTATATTTCTTGGAGAAATTTTCCATTGCTTTCACTCTCACATTTTAGGATGTCTGCATATGTGGTCCTTCTGGAGTTCTTCATCAAATTCCTTTTGTATCTCAAAATACAAATGTTGAGATATGTATCTCAACATATCTCATCGCCTTTAGAAAGGCTCCCCTTAATCAGTGCAATCTTTTTTTAAATAGAATTTTATTTTTAAGTATACATTTTCAAGTTTTTTACAAGAGTAAAAATCAGTACAAACAAAAATAAAGAAAGGGAAAAAGAGGAAACAAAAGAGAAAACTAAAGTGAAAAAAGAAAAAAGGCAGAAGAAAAATAGAAAAGATATTAAGAATTGGTTTCCAATCTTCTTTACAGGAATCATAAGTACAATTGTAAATTTATTTATTTCTCTAAAGATAGCTTATCACTCTCTTCTTTCTATAATCTAATCATCAAAACCAGGTCATAAGTTTTTGGGTTTTTTTTTACACTAAAAGTTGATGAAGAGTTTTGGTTCAGAAATAAATATCAGATAGTGTTTTTTCTCTAATCAAGCAGGTCAATTTGACTATCTCAGCAAATTCTATTATATTCATCAACCACTTTTCCATTGTAGATATTGCCAAATCTTTCCATTATTTGCATACAAAATCTTGCTATGGTTATTTTATAACCAAAAACAAAGACTCATAACTTTTTCCCAACTGTTATCCATTAGTCCAAAGAGAAAAGCGTTAGGTCTCAATTATACACTAATTTTCAAAATCCTCTGAATCAATATATGTACCGCATGTGAATCCAATTTTTTTTAGCTTTGTATATGTCCATAATAAAATTACCCTTCTTGCCGTTCACATTTCCAATATAAATTTGAAATGCCTTATACATGCTAGACAATTCTTCAGGTGTCACATACCAATGGAACTTTTATAAAAGTTCTCTTTAAGATTATAACATAGTGTAAACATTAATTTCTTCAACATTTTCCCATTGTTCCATTTGTATATTATAACCAAAAAAATTACTCCATTTTAACATACATTATTTCACTTGTTCTTCTTCTGTTCATATTCCAATAAAGGTCTACATATTTTAGCAATCATATTTTCATCTTTGGACATAATTCTAGTTCAAACAGAACATTCAGTACCTAACATTATTTTAGCTACTTTGAATCTTTCTGATTAATCATAAATAGAAAAACTATTGACAATTATGTCCCTGTGTCATAAGTTTTTCTTTTCATTTAATTTTGTATTTCCTTTGACAGAATTTTATTATCTCACACTATGTTAACCATTTGTGTTTGCCTATTATTTTTCAGCATAAGTAAAAAACTTATTTTATGTTTTTGGGTGCAACCTAGATTTGTATCTATTCCATACTCTCAATATGGCACATCTAATAGTGATTTTTAAAACTGACATTAAACTTAACTTTTATCATACAACAAATATTCACATCACTCAAATCTAGGTCATGTCCTTTTAATTCTAAAGGTGCTCTATTTCTCAACACCCATCCAAATAGTAAACTGCAAATTACAATATCAAATAACATAAACCTAATCCTTCTCTTTCCTTTGCTTCTTGAAACAACTCAATGTAAGTCTTGTTTTTTCTTTTGACATGCAAACTTAGCTGTATCCTTTTGCCAGTTTAAAATAGTACATCAGTTGTCAAAAATAGTATTGTCTGTAACAAAAATATCATTCTAGGCAAAATATTTTTATCACAAAAATTGTCTCTGACAATGTAATTTCTCCTATCTTATCTTTTTTAACTTCATTTCATATTTTAACATGTTCGTCGATCCATCTTGTTTTAGGCCGCTTTTGTGGATGCTTTTTATTAAATGGAATCCATTCTATGACTACCTTTGACTATCTGCCATCAATTCTTCTTATCGGTCCATTTGCATTTCAGTTCTTTTAATCTCTTGATAACATTGTATACTTTAATTTGTCACAATGGATACAAAGGCTACAAGTGGCACAAAGAGCCATGGAAAGATACATGCTCAGCATTACAATAGAAAGCCATGATAGAAAGACCTGTCCATGGATTAGAGAATTTGCTATTAAGTCATATGAAGTAATAATTCATGAAAGGTTTGCTTGCATCCCAAACCATTCTTACACCTGAACCTTTATTAAGATTATTTTCAAAAACCTCTTTGAATTTTTTTTAAACAACTCTCCACTATTGTTTCTTTTCCTAACGCTAGTTCATTTAATTTCCATCTAAAAAGAAATGGATTTCCATTTAGAAACCAAGTTCATTTTATTACGATCTGGAAGAGATCTTTCCTGATAACCTTACTTTATGAGCCTTACGTCATCAGCCTTAAACTTTACACCAGCGGTCGCCAACCATGGCCACGGCTCACTGGTGGGCCGTGAGAAAATTTTGGTGGGCCGCAGAGAAATCTCATCCCCAGAGCACCCCCACAAAGCAATTAACCCAGGCTGCGCAGAAACACAAGGCTGCTCAGCCCACATGGCCCGTGGGAACTCTCCTCGCCCATTCACTCCTTAACTAGCAAACTTGCCTGCTAAATTGCTATTTTTCCTTTTTCTGACCATTAGCTGTTCTGCTGGGCTGGAAGATTTAGATTAGCTGGGAAGCAGGAAATGGTGGGATTTCTTGCTTTCTAGCTAAGCACAGCCAAATCTCCCTTAGGATTGAAAGTTTGTTTGCAAGCAAATTCAGTGCAGACTTACGGCAAGCAAATTTGAGAGACTGAGCTAGCCGATGGTAGACAGATAGATCACTGAATGATTCTGTGAGCAACTCAATCTGCCTGCTTTGCCTGATTTTGGATAAAAGTTGCTTTTTTTAAAATAAAAAATGTAGTATTTATATACATGGTGTGTTGTGAGTTAATTTTGTGAGTTTGGTTGCTAGCAAATTTTATGTGACAGACTGAGCTAGCCAATGGCAGATAGATGGATTTCTGAATGAATCTGTGATTCTGTGAACAACTCAATCTGCCTGCCTGCTTTGCCTGATTTTAGGTAAAAGTTGCTCTTTTTTATAAAAAAATCAATATTTATATAAATATTTATAATATTTACATACAAGCCATGCCCGGCTAGTCACATGACCAGCAAGCCACACCCACAAATTAGGCCACGCCCACAGAACCAGTTAGTGGTCCCTGGGATCTAAAATTATGAGTTTGGTGGTCCCTGAGGTCCAAAAGGTTGGCAATTCCTGCTTTACACCATCCATTTTTCACTGAGCAAAGAGCTCCTCCGTTTGACTGGCTTGCAGAGATTGCGCTGCAAACGAGTTTTTTTCTTCTTCCATTCAATCTTGCCTGCTCTCCTGTAATTTGGTGAGTTTTTTCAGAAGTGGTTTGCAGTTGCGTCCTTGATTAGTGCAAGATCACTCAGTTAGCTTTGTATCTAAAGTTGGACTAGAATTCAACTTCTCAATTTCCAGCCTGAAGCCTTAATATCAAACTGGCTCTGTGCAAAAATGCTAGAGCTGCATTAAAAATGTAATCATATTAATGTTAAATAGTCACTTAGAATCAGTTAGCATCAAACTGAATAAACAAATACGGTAATTAAACATTAGTATTATAATATCTTTCACTTTAACAAATTGAACACACGCCCATGCGCGCCTTAAATACAAAAAAAAAAAAAGCTGAAGAAGGCTTCTTGGCGGCAGAATAGGAAGGGCGGGGCTTCGCTCACCAGCTCCGCCCCAATTCCTGTTTCTTTTGCAGGACGACGGCGTTGCTGCTCTCGGTGAGTCACTTGGTGCTGATCACGCGGCATGCCTGCCAGTTCCCCAGCCGCATGGACTGGATCGACCAATCCTTGTCCGCGGCGGAGGAGCACGTGAGCGTGCTGCGCGAGGCAGCCCTGGCTTCGGAGGCGGAGCGAGTTCCTTCTGGGTCGGAAGGCTTTCTGCCTGAGCAGTCTACAATTTGAGAACAAGGAGAAGAGGGGAGGGGACGCCTTGTCGTAAATGACTCTGGACTTCCTCTTCTTCATTGAGTATTGAGCAGCGCTGATGATTTGCAATAATGACTCTTATCCTGAGGATGATAGAAGCGCCACCTCCACTGTTCTAGTCTTGCATCTGGATTAGTGACCCTGGGATATACTCGTGCTAGAGCGGGTAGAACTGGGGAGGAGGACATAGTATTATTGTTAGTACTTTTTGTCTGCAATTAGAAACATTTTGACTGTGGCATTTGTTGTTAATTGTAGTTAATAGCCAAGAAAAAAAGGAGGGAGTTATAGATAGATAGACCTCGACTTAAAATCACAATTGAGCCCATAATTTATGTTGCTAAGCAAAGCAGATGTTAGATGTTTTTCTCCATTTTATGATTTTTGTTGCCACGCTTGTTAAGCAAATCACTGCAGGTGTTAAGTTTGTAATATAGTTGTTAAATGAACCTGACTTCCCTGTTGACTTGTCAGAATATTGTAAAAGGTGATCACATAATCACTGGGACACTGCAGTGCAGTCCCCATAAATACATGCCAGTTGCAAAATGTCCGAATTTTGATCATGGGGCTGTTGCAATGGTTGTTAAGTGTACAAAAATGCCACTTTTTTCAGTGCTGTTGTGACTTAATGATCACCAAACAAATGATTATAAGTCAAGAACTACTTCTACCAAAACTCATGTGCGTAGTTAAGTGACAATGGCCCATAATTACAGCAATAACCCCAGGCCCTTGGTGTCTTTGATAGCAAGTCCCCTACCCATTACCTACCTGATTCGGAAACACGAAGTTTCTGCAAAACCAATTCTACAGTTCTTTGGATTCTAACTCATGTTTTCTTTCTATATGAAAATAATATGTACAGTGTAAATTGGGAGATTGTAGAGGAATTAGCCGATTGCGTCAGTAAATTCCTCTTGAGCCACTGCAGGTTGAACTTGAAACCATTCAGATGTATATAGAGGGAGTTTTCCTTCTCATTCAGACTTTTGTAATAAATAGTCCTCTCCATGTATTCAATTATCTTTTATTGCTAATATTAATGTATGACAAAAATCTCTTTTCTTATGGAGTTATATCTGAATGTTAGCTACCATCTATTGTTCATCCAAGTATTTCCAGACTGGGTTGTTTCCTGGTTTGCCTTTTGCACAGATTTTTCTTTACATCTATATTACCCATTATCACTACCACTTTCATGTAAACGTAATAAAAATTATACCCAACACTTCAGTTTGAAAAGGAAGCATTTATTGACCAAGTTGAATCTTACTTGCTTAGGCTGTTCATAGAAATCAGCAGCATTACTGAAAGAAAATACATATACATGCAATGCAGATAATAAAATCATTCACTTTTGACAAGAATCTGTCTTCTCTAACCTTTAACCTTCCAGATGTATTAAGCTACAATTTCCATAACTCTTAAGCCTCAATTCTGCTTCATTACAAAATAACTGCTAGAATAATTACAGCACGATCTTAAAATTAACTATGTAAAATAATGCATTCCAGAATGCATAATTGCAGAGTTCTCCTGCTGAAAACAGTCACATTTTCTGCCATGCACAAGCTTATATTGCTTAGATATTATTTTCTTATAACCTTCATACTAGATCAAGCTATACTTTGCTGAGTTCACATTTGCACAGTTGTACCAACATTTGGAGAAATAGTTAAAAATGCTAGTTGCTCCCATTTATAGAAATTTGGCAACACTGTCAACATTACTTTTGAGAACATTCAGTAGTCTCTCAGAAAAGACACAGAATCAACATACAGTCAACAAATGTAATGTTGATAATTGTTTTTTTTTTTTGCCAATTCAAGGATAGGACTTTCATTCAGCAGTGGCCAGACCCTGATGTAACTTGTTAATGGCCACTTCAACTTCCAAAAGGTAAAAGTGTTCAGAGAATCTCAAATGACATTGTCTGATGTTTACATTATCATCATATACATTATCATGTATATCTGAATCAACTATTTCCTTATATATGTTATCTGTTCATATTAGAGGATGCATTTCAATGAATCGGCTATAAACCAATAATCTCAATTCTGTTGTTTTTGTTTTGTGTTTTATTATACCATTCCCTCTTCCCATGGAAATAAATTAGTGGCCTAGTCCAGTAGGTTCCATGATATGATTGTTGATGAGAAGATAAATGCTTGTAGGGTCATATCTGCTGGTAAGGTCAACAGAGGAAGGGGATAGGGAAAATTATCCAAAAGTGAAGACAGGTGAAACTGTACAGGTAAACGCTTACCAAAAATCAAAGCTTGAAGAAAATAATGACATGTAAGTGCTCTGTTTTTGTCAAGAAAATTAGACTGTTGTAACTTTTAGATGAATCTAGATGGCAACTCATCCAGAATGTGCCTCTGGGTATTGAGAAAAACTTTCATAGGTGAAATTTGAAAATGAAATAACGACCAAAGTTGCAAATACAATATGCAAACTTTGTGGTTCATTTTAGCCTTATGTGACATGATTTCTCTCCTTCCATCTGCAATCAGACTGTCACCATGTTGCTTTTGACTCTAAAGAGCCACGCATAGCAGCACCATATTTGTGATTCTTCAAATTTGTATAAGATGGATAGATAGCAGCACTATATTTGTGATTCTTCAAATTTGTATAAGATGGATAGAGGTGAATCTTTTAGTATGAAAGTCCCTTTGAGTTAGTCCAGCAACCCTGCACCAACAGTGTGCAGACAGCTCTCTGCCATGTATCAACATTAGGAACATCCTCTGTGGAAAAAATATTGACCAGTACATTAAAATGATTATTATGTAATAGGCTAGACTACTCTGTTACAATGACAGTTTTCATTCCACACTCTTAAAAGAGATTTTCCCCACAAAGCTGAAAAGTACATTGCTGGACGATATTCCTCCTCTACCTCCTTCAAAAGAAAGCATTCATTTCCTCTATGAAGAAAAGAAAAGGAAGAGGAGGAAAATTATAAATAAATGGACAGATCGTAGTGTCTCCTTCATGAGATTGACCTCTTTCATGATTGTGATATTGCTATAATTATTTTATGCAGCAGATGTAGTCAAAATGGAACCTAGGAGATAAGGAAGTCCTGCAATCAGACCTACCCTTAGTCCTCAATCAATATGCTGCTTGACCTATCTCTCTACATGCTTCCATCTATTTCGTGATGATGAATTTTATGTGAATGGTCAAAATGGAGCTTAGGAGGAGACTAGGCAGGAAACCAAAAGTAAAGGAACTTGTAACTAGACCTATCCTGTTCCTGAAGAAATTCTATGACTAGTGGATATTTTCCCTGCTAGCTGTTTGAGTGTTGAAGCACAAAACAATCAAGCCAACACAATACAAATTGTGTGCTTTATCTTGCAATTGTGAGAAATCACTGCTTCGTGATAGATGCAGATGGAATGGAATCCTTTGAAATGAAAAAGAGGAGGGCACGGGGAAAGATCTTTTCCCTCATGTGCTGATTATTGCTTTGCAATTTACCTAGAGAGCTGTTCTTATGGCTTCACATGGATAACTTAGCAAACACATAAGGAAGCTCAGTTCGTACATGTAAACAGTACAGGCACTAAATCGTAGCCAAGAGGAAAGATGATCTAATTCTGTAAATGCATAATTGCTTCTCTCATTCTTTTCGACAAAAACATCAGGGAGACAGAAAGAACAAAAACTGCTGTCTTGAAGAATTAATTATTTTGACTGCTTAGAAAGGGAGTGGACTTTGAGATGGAAAAGCTTTTAAAATAATATGCATATCTCAAATTTTCAGAGATTGTTATGGAACTTGTACGCATTTATTTATACATTATTACTAAATTCTGATTAGTGAGCATTACTGTCGATGTTAAATTTAAGTTTAAAAAAAAAAAAAGCACAGGCAGGGGGCACCCGGATTTGAACCAGGGACCTCTTGATCTGCAGTCAAATGCTCTACCACTGAGCTATACCCCCTGTTCTGCAGCTGCTATTATTGTTACAGGTTTTTTTCAAGGGAAGAAAGTGAAACTAAATGTTCTGTTCAATGCTAGAATTCCTTCTTGCAGTTTCATTATCTGCCCGAAGATCTCTTTTTTTCCCCAAATCAAATACATATTGTAGGGCTTTTTGTTTAGTGACAATAGGAAAGACCCACCTAACACAGGATTTGAAATTGTTCCCATTTTGACCCAAAGTTGTATATTCTCTCCTTATTTATTGAGCCTACAAATATATGTGGAATATATACTGAGAGAACCTGGACTAGAAGATCAGCATGATTTTAAAACTAGATGAAGAAATACAGGATTAATTATCTGCACTGTGATACTTGTAACACTAAAAGTGCAAATGATCCACAAGCACGATTAAAAGATAAAAAATAAAAAAAATGGGACAGTTAGATATAATGAAGATGACTAATGATAATTAATTAAGCTTGGAACTGACAAAAATATTGAAGTTGTGGAGACTTCTGCTTTTTAGGCTATCAGTAATAAAGTAATCAGCAATCAAGACACAAATTACAAGCAAAATTTGGAAAAATAGCAATGAAGGTGTTCGAAAAGATGCAGGTATCAGGATGTATCTCTGTCTATAAAGATCAGAATCATGCAGACAAAGAGTTTTGCTGTGACACTTTAATTGAAGCAAAGGTTGGATTTTGAAGACTTGGGATAAAAAGTGTACTGATATTTTGAACTTTGTGTTCTCCAAGGCTCCTGAGAATATTGTGGACAGCCAAGAAAACAAACAAATAATCATCAAAGATATCGAATTATTTTCACTCAAGGCACAAAAGTGACACCTCTTACAATACTAGACAACACAGCATCAACAGTAGAAACCTTCAAATTTCTAGGTTCTACTATATCACATGACCTAAAATGGACACCTAACATAATCAAAAAAGCACAACAAAGAATGTTCTTTCTGTGCCAACTCAGAAAGCTCAAACTGCCCCAGGAGGTGCTGATACAGTTCTACAGAGGAATTATTAAGTCTATCATCTACAGCACCTCTATAACTGTCTGGTTTGGTTCTGCAACCCAACAGGACAGACACAGACTTCAGAGGATAATTAGGACTGCAGAAAAAATAATTAGTACCCACCTGCCTTCAGTTGAGGACCTGTATACTGCACGAGTCAAAAAGAGGGCTGTGAAAGCCATCCCGGATATAAACTGTTTCAACTCCTTCCCTCAAAACAACACTATAGTGCACTGCGCATCAGAACATCTAGACACAAGAACGGTTTTTTCCCGAAAGCCATCACTCTGCTAAACAAATAATTCCCTCAACACTGTTCAACTATTTACAAAGTGTACACTACTATTACTGTTAATCTTCTCATCACTCCTTATCACCCATCCCCTCCCACTTGTGATTGTAGGACTGTAACTTTGTTGCTTGTATCCTTACCATTTATATTGACTTGTTTCCTAGTATGATTTGATTGTTGATTGTACCCTATGACTATCATTATGATTCTTGATTCTTAACGAATGTTCCTTTTTTTTATGTATACTGAGAGTATTTACACCAAGACAAATTCCTTGTGTGTCAAATCACACTTGGCCAATAAAGTATTCTATTCTATTCTATTCTAGTCTAGTCTATACAAAGGACCAGGCTCAACTTCTCTTACTTTATATTATGTGAAAATCTAGTTCCCCAGGAAAGTCTTAGGTTGCAAAGGCAAAAGAAGGAAGAAGAGGATCATTAGGAGGAAAGTAGGACTCACTTATAAGATTATGGATACACTATTGAAAGACCTGAAAAACTAGACTAGGATAGATCACTTTGAAGAAAATATGTGCAGTCACAAAGATAAACACCAATTTGTGGAAGTAATTAACCAATCAATTGATCATTTTGACCATTTAGAAAGGGAATAATTTAAAATATAATGTCCCAAGACTGAACTTAAGAACTGAGAATGGATGTTTTGTTTATTGATTATTGAAAAGTTTGTTATGCATGGAGTCTTGTGAAGAATGCATAGGATTCCTTACAGGATACTGTAGGATTGGGCATTGCGTTATAAAAACTGTCTGCAGTCTGCTTTGAAGAGGTATTGACTATTAATATTCCCTTCCAGTATAGCAAAGAAATGTGGTGAGAGTTGTAGCCTGATACATATTGAAAGTATGCATTCTGCCACTAAACATTTCCTGACATCTTAATAAGCCACTTATTACTATCAACATTATCACTGATCACAAGCCTAAACTTTGGATCTTTCAAGTATAATTCCTGAGAATTATATATAAAGTACACAGAGTTGAAAATGAGTAATATTTTAGAATAGGTAGTGGGACAGTGAAAATAATTTTGTACAACTGCCTTTTCATAGTTTTAATACATTTATGTTGGCTGATTAGTTTATTGTTCAATGTATCATGTCAGCACAAGAGTTTGAGCTGAGAAATTTATGTTCATTTAATCATGTGTAAGCATGATTAAATGCAACCTACTTATCTTTAACAATTGATTTCAATAAAATGTTATTATAGCTAACTTGCTGTTTAATATTTGTTCAGTCAGTACCATTTCTCATTTCACTAATCATTTCCCTTGTCTCTTTCCAGATATATATTAAATATTGTACAACAGTAGCATTCTTGATCTTCAAAACGTCATAAAATTTGCTATATGAGTTTCTCTTCACTTATGGCCGATTCAGAAGTTGTAAAAAGAGACTGAAAAATTGACATCATGTATGATAAATGAAACATTAATTGTTGCCCCAACACTCAAAATGCCACCTTTGTTCTTTTACTAAGAAAGCAAGGATTGTTGTAGCTCCTAGAACAACCTAGTTGATTTGAGAGCCATTAGTGGAATGGAATGAACACTTTCAGCAGCACTTGACACATTTTCAGACTATTATAGTCTAAGATTATCCAACCATCAGTGTTATAATACTTCTAGATTAGTGAAAAGACAGATTTGGTTTTTGGGTTGTTGTTTTTTTGCATAATCTATATTGTTGACAGATTATAGGCAGATTGAGCAAAATATTACAGTAGAAATATTCTTGATACAGGTTAGAATTAATATAAATCACACAAGAATATTTTCCTCTTCCTTTTCTTTACTACTTTTTATAATCCAATGATATCATCTTTAGAGTAGAATTTTTCTTTTAAAAGTATGTAGAAACTATTTTATTTCTGTGCTTTTTTCAATTGTCTCTTTACTCTGTACAGACTTGAGGCAATATGCAGATCTAAACAAAAATACTGTAAGGCAAAATGAAAAAAGGTGTGCGAAGCCGCCTCCCCTCTCCCAAAGAATGAAATGTTTTGAGGAATATTTAAAAAGACAGAATATTATATTTCCCTAAATAAGAAATGGAGAAACGTGTTTTTTAATGGCAGAAAACAGACTCAGTCTTTCTTAATAGCCCCCAGCAGATATTTTGTGCCCATTAAGAAAGATTGCACCAGCCCAGAGCAGTCCAAAGCCCCTTCATTGCACCATTCCCAGAGCAGTCTGAATTTCAACCACACTTAGTTCAGACAAGTACATAGGATTTATATTTCCTCTTTTGCCTATAGAACTAGCTATAACCCCTACGTGACTCATAGGAATCTTGGCAGGAGCCAAGAGAATACATGTTCTTGCACAGGAAGAGGAAGCTCAAGTGCAAAGCCCAAAGAATGTATAAAAAACTCCCACTCTCAACTCCATTTTGGTCAGCTTCCCATGTGGTTCTGTTTCATCAATAAACCATCTTTCCAATCAGCCTCCATGTTTCCAGTATTTTTCTCCCTGCTTGGAATTGAACCAGGATATTTCTTCCCACATAAGCAATCCAGAGAAAAATTTCAATTGAACAATTGAATTTTAAATTTCAATTTAACTAACCATCTAAAAGATAAAAGAATTATCATTCATTGCATAGAGGAAGTTTTACTGCCAGTAGCTAGCAGTTTGGAAGACTTTATTTGCATAAACCATATTGTTTTTCAGAGGATAGGCAGATTGAGAAAAAAAAAAGTTTTCTTTCACCTGTCCCAGAGGTGCTTTTTCAGGAGACAACTGGAATTGTTTTTTCTTTTAAAGAAGTTTCATTTCTCATCCAAGAAGCATCTTCAGTTTTGACAGGATAATAGGAAATGGAAGGATTCATATTCCTTGCTAGTAATTTGCATCCTTTAGAGGGTCATTGAAGCACTTGGAGGTTTATCTGTGTCCTCAGATCCTCTGAATAGTGCTCCTGGTTCTTGTAGTCTGCAATTTTTCCTCGGGAAATTTCATCTCAACATTAAAAGCCAACTTCTTTTTGAAGTGTCTGCACACATAATCCCTCTTGAGTTGATCATCAAGTCCCCTTTTTGTGTTTCTGCTCAGCACTTCTCATCTTTATTAGCAAAGCATCTTTTAGAAAAGTATCCTGTATCTTTCTCTGGGCCGAGGACTGTTGCAGCTAGAATGGCATATAAAGGACTGCTCTACAGAAATGCTAGTGCAGCACAAAAACATATCACACTTCAGTGACTCAATATTAGTATTATTCTTTACACATTGCTTGGCAATTGGTTCATATTTAGGATGGTTGCAGTGTTCCAGGATTATGTGATCATCTTTTATGACCTGAAAGTAAACAGGGAAACCAGATTCACTTTACAATTTGATTACTAATTTAACAGCTACAGTGATTCAATTAACCGCTATGGCAATATCATAAAATGGGGGCCAAATTCAATTATCAACTGTCTCACTTAACAACAGAAATTTGGGCTCAATTATGGTCATATATCAAGAAATGTCTATCGTTATAAATTAAACTGCATGTAATTGTTAAATTTTAAAATACACCTATATACCTTGACCATATCCCTCTTGTTCCTTTAATACCGTTTCAGACTTAAAATATAAAAAAAGGTACGTCAGGAGCTACCCCTCCAAAACCATATTTCATAATCGGGAAGGACAAGCAGAACAATGATATTATAAGGTTTCTCCCTGGTGGAGAAAGAGCGCCCCAAGTCCTGAATCTTTGGCGGGACGACGACGACGCTGCTCTGAGTCACGCGGCGTGCCTGCCAGTTGCCCAGCCGCCTGGACTGGCTCGGCGAATCGTTGCCCACGGAGGAGCACGAGGCAGCCCGATGCTTCGGAAGCGAGTCACGAGGCCATCTGCTCGAACCGTCTTGGTTTACAACGGTGTTTCACAACCCGAGAAATTTTAAGATGTCTTCTGTACTTCAACTCCCAGAATCCTCCCGCCATGTTGAGTGTGATATTCCACATATCATATCATACGATTGTTCAGGTTGAAAAACGCCGATATGTAATTCGTTTAGCGGCGCTGACATTATCCTTAGCATAACAGAACCGCACGTCGGATCTTTTGCATATGGATTAGTGATATTGAGATATATAGATCGTGGAGATTTGTAATTATGTTAATTAAAAATGATTTGTTCGAGTTTGATTGGTCGCTTTAAAGAATTTAGAGCTGTACGTATACAGAGCTGCCGAGATTCCTGTTGCGCAATTTGCGTAAATTAGTTTCATGGAATTTACATTAAAAATTGTTAAATATTTTATAAATTGCTTCTGCGTTATTCCTAGATTCTGGTCAGTGAATATTACTATTTGCTTTGAATTTTGAATAAAAAACTTTTCTTGAGGGGGCACCCGGATTTGAACCAGGGACCTCTTGATCTGCAGTCAAATGCTCTGCCACTGAGCTATACCCCCCTAGTTTGTTTTTTGGTTGCTACTGTTTCTCTTCAAAGGAGTGAGAATAAACGATTTCCCCGCCCCCCCGCCCGGTTAGTTTTTAAAAAACAACAGGAAGATTTTTAATCCTGTTAATTAGTATTTGAGAACAATCTACACGTTAATATAAACAGTTTATTTTGACGTTTGCCTTTTCAGTCCAAAAAATCCTTGCTTTCACTTTGGTCACTAATATATAGAATTGATTTTTTTTATTAATGTTTAGTGATGATAGGAAAAATTCATACATTTTAGTATTTAAAATATGTTTGATTTTTGACTATTTGACCAACAGGAAAGACAAACATTAAAACTGTAATTTCCTGAGACTGAATCTGAGAACTTGTACTAGTTGCTGGATTGAAAACTCATTACCCCTCCTAAAAGGAAGGCATAGTCTTCCATATGGGATTCTGCATTATATTGTAAAAATAATCTATAGCCTGATGCTGTAAAGACATGTTAGCTTTAGTATCCTCCACCAGCATGACAAATGGAAATTATCGGTGGCAATGATGGGAAGTGTAGTCCAATATACATATAAAGTATGGGTTTTGGCAGTCTTTTAATAATCAGTAACACGTTGCAATTTACATCTTCATTATAACAAAAGAAGAGACCTTGGAGGTTTTCCAGTCCAACACACTGCTCAAGCAAGAGACCCTATACTCAATAATCGGACAAAAAGCCTCCAGTGATGGGAGCACCCACAACGTGTGAAGGAAAACCAGTGCATTTTTACAAGAAATTTCTCCTTAGTTCTAGATTGCTTCTCTCCTTGATTATTGTCTTATCCATTGCTTCTTGTCCTATCTTCAGGTGCTTTGAAGAATAGGTTGACCCCCCTTTCTTCATGGCAGCATCATTCTTCATATGTTCTAGCTTCCAGCATCGTAATCACCTTGTTGCTCCTTTCTGAACTCATTCCAGAGTCCCAACATCTTTTTTATGTTGTAGTGACCAGAACTGGATGCAATATTCCCATGTGGTCTTACCAAAGTCTTATAAAACAGTAATAAGTGTTGTACCTGATGATTTTTGATGAATGTATCTTTTTTATGTATACAGAGAGCATTTACACCAAGACAAATTCCTTGTGTGTCCAATCACATTTGACCAATAAAAAGAATTCTAATTTTAAAAAGAATTCTAATTATTTACATGATCTTGATTCCAAGATCATGCAGCCTAGGATAGCATTAGCTTTTTTGGCAGCTGCAGCACACTGCTAGCTCACATTAAGTGGTTGTCTACTAGGACTCCAAGTAACTCCCTCTTGCAGTTACTTCTATTGAGCGATGTTTCATCCAATCAGTGTACCTGTCATTTGGTTTTTCTTGCCTAAGTGTAAAATCTTACTCTTCTCTACATTGAATTTTATTTTATTCGATAGGGCCCAATATTCAAGTCTGTCAAGATCCATGTGGATCTTGAGCCTATCTTCTGGGCTGTTGGCTATTCCTGCCAGATTAGCATTCATCTGCAGATTTGATAAGTCCCCCTTCTATTCCCTCATCTACACCATCAAGATCCTATTCAGATGCTTTTATAAATCAATCAAAAACATTAGCCTCAAATCCTCCTCTAATTTTCCAGTGTAGTCCTGAGAATATTATATATTTGTATAGCTATTGTTGAATGGGGGAAGAAAAAAAAGGAAAATAATAGAACAGATAATGAAAAGGTGAAAATTATTGTACAACTGCATTTTCATAATATACTGAACTATAAATTAATCACATTGTTTATTTTGTTACACAAATTTATCCTAATTAGTTAATCGTTCAGTATATTAAGTAAATTCAAGAGTTTGAGCTGAGCCAATGCAATCTATGTTTCAAGCAGTAATTTGAGCTCATGCCTAAATTGCTGTTCAAATTTTGGTCAACACTTCAGTTAATCTGCCTCATTTTTTTCCTGTTCCTCATTTCACTTTCAAAATATTAAATTTTGTACAATAGTAGTACTGTTGATCTTCAAGCTGTCAAGAGTGTTTCCTATATTTTTGCAAAATATTAACTACTTTTTGTCACTATAAATAGTAACTAGAATTAAACCCATACCTGTTTAGGAGAACTTTTATCAGGATTCGAATAATTAAGGTTCAATATTTTAAAATGACCGACTCAGTTTGAATATTCTTTTTAAAATAAAATTAAGCTCGGTTGCAAGGAACTACAATCGCTATACGGGAGATGGACGACTAAAGTACTTAAAGAGGGCGTTTCTTTGAATACATACATACATATTTAAACTATAGTCAAACAAGAAAAAAAAAGATGCCTAAAAACCTCTGATTAAATTCACCTTTAAACAGTATATTATTTTAGCAATTAAAAAAAAAGTAGGGCTATTTTTATATCCGTTTCCGGCATTCGGAACTAATACGTTTTCAAAGTCCCATGTCACGTGAGACGACCTTCTCACGTGACATGGGAGTTTGAAAACGTATTAGTTATCCCGGCAAGCCTTGCGCTTTCTTTTTTTTTCCCAGCCTCCTGAGCAAGATGTCTAAGCGAGGTAAGGCCTGTTAAACCGCGAGATGGTCTGGAAGGGAATCCTTCTCCATCGCTCTAGTTTGGGAAAATATTACGGTCTCTCTATCGGGCATTATTGATGGATGAAAGTTAGGTTTCTGACGAGATGAATATTTTCGACCACCCAGTTCAAAAACAATATTTTTTTGGTTCGTGGGATTTGAGGAAACCATTGAGGTAGGGCGGAAGGTGAGAAGTTGATTGGAAAGCAGTATACTTGTAACTTCAGCTGCTTTAGTAGGATTTTACCATATAATATAATATTTGCGACATAATCTTTTCCAGACCTCGTATTCCAGATATTGGCCTATCATCGTCCCCTATTTTATTTCTATTGTAGTTCTGTAGATTAGTATTTCACAACTGGCAATTTTTAAGATATTTTTGAGATCCCCAACCAGCATGGAAAGTCGAAGTCCATACATCTTAAAAGTTGCCACGGTTGAGAAACCCTGCCTTAGATATTTGAGAGGACAAAATGAATTATGCCATTTGGAGGATGAGGGATATGCAAATCCCCCCCCCCTTTTAACCACAGTATAGAGATAGGAGAGGCTTCATAGATCAATAGAGTAATTGCTTAGCTACCAGTAATAGGGTTTTTCAAACTATTAGAACAGCAATTAACACAAAGTGTGAATGTTGTGTAAGTATATGGAAAACTGATTTCTTAGGGAAAATTTACCTGATTCTTAAGATTCAAACAATCAAAAAAGGTGATAAGTATTGGCGTATTTTATTGCTTTAATGAAGAAGCATAATTCATCCAATTTCTTTTTAATAGGACGTGGTGGTTCCTCTGGTGCGAAATTTCGCATTTCACTTGGACTCCCAGTGGGAGCTGTGATCAATTGTGCAGATAATACAGGTATGTCTTAATTGGGTTAATTTTAATAAATAATTCTGGGTAGCATGTCTGGGGGTTTTCTTAAAACACTTTTAAACTGATCTTTAGCCAAAAGGGCTCCCAAGAACAGCTTACAGGTAACAAGGCTCAGACCTTTTCAAAACCTTGATAAGGCAACATAATCAGTCCTGAAGTAAGTGGGAAAATGCTAATTCTAATGTTGGATTGGTAAATATTTCAGCTTTGTAGACAATTAAAATATTCATGGTAGGAGATTATATATAATGTTTCCTCTACTTTTGGATAATGGAAGGTATTTCTAGAATTGGATGGAGCTTTTGTCATGAAACATCCTAATGGTGAACAATATATTACATAAATGAAGAAACACCCTTTATTTCAATTATTTGCTGCAAAAATCTAGATCAATAAATATTTTTCTTAGATTTAGATAATTTTTGTAGATAAATTTTTACTCTCCATAGAATGAAAATAATCCAGAATGTGGTTCAATTTGGGGTGGATGATATTTGGGTGCTTTATTCTAGTGGAAGTGGAAAATATAGAAGCTAATATTTGTGAGAGTTAATTTCTTATATTAAGGAAAGGGTACTAGTTATAAAAACAACAAGCTGGCAAACTGCTATCTTCTGTACAAGAAGTGAAGCAAGCAGCCTTCTACATAAAAAGAGTGAGAAAGTTTGATTATGACAGCATAGTAACGTGACAAATAAATCAGGCAGGAGTTTTGCCATTTTAAAATTGCCATATATAAGTTGAAAGTAGAGTACTCGAATTATTACCTCCCTTCTAATATAAAAGCATTTTATTCTCTGAATTAACTTTTTGCAGTTCAGAATCTAAGAGGAGAGAACTCTTAACATTATCCCTGTCCAGTTCAGCCGGAAAAAAAAACAATCCTAGTAAGTTCAGTTGTGAGCCATAACAAGTTATGTTAAAAGAACAAGTGATGCAGATTAGAATGGGGTTTCCCTCCAAAAAGCACTTGTTGGGTCTGTTTTCCAATGGCCCAGGGAGTTGTCGTGGAAGGGTAAAGAAACAGCATTACTTTTGGGTGAGGTTACAGCTTGTGCTGTTGTTCCTCAATCGGTGATGCAACAAAAATTTTGAGATATCATTTATATCTTTGATACAAAGTTTTTGTTAACAGCAATAACTCCTTTTGTTTTTTTCACAGGAGCCAAGAATCTGTACATAATATCAGTGAAAGGCATTAAGGGACGTCTGAATAGACTGCCAGCTGCAGGTGTGGGGGACATGGTAATGGCTACTGTCAAGAAAGGCAAGCCAGAGCTGAGAAAGAAGGGTGAGTGATGGAATAAACAAGATGTATTGATTTACAATCTTGTTTATTTTACTTTGGGACTGTAAGAGAAAAGTAGTTGGAAGAAACTACAGTTATGATCTAATCATTATCCAACATTTTCAACATTAGAAGGAATTAGAAGTAAGAGGGTTGGATGCAGTGATCCTTGTGGTATATTGATGGGATCTATATTAGTTGTGAATTAACTATGAAGTATTTTTGTTCGAAATGATTAACGTTGGATGGAATCTAGTTTGGGTTTATTTTAAATTAATTTATGAATCGGGTTATATTTTCATCTTCTGAATTCATATATTCTGAAAAAACATTTATTTTTCCTTTGAGAAAATCAATTTAGGCTAATGTATCTAGTTTGGGTTATATTTTAGAAGAGTTCATTAATTTAGGCCAGAACAGAATATAATTTTATGCCAGAAATACTGAAAGTGATGCATATGTATTCCATCTATATTCTTTAAACAATAACTCCCAGAATTTCCAGAATATGGGGGCTGACTGAACTGCAGTCCATAACAAAGTTACTAGATAAGGAAAGACTATTCTGTTTTCCAATTTCCCCCAAAATATGAATGTTTATAATAAAGTAAAATTGTATACCTTAAAATTCTATTAGAAATCTTGTGTGAGCACCAGAACCATACTAGAGGCTTAGGAGATGATCTCGCTAGAGCAGAGTATTTTTGAAGTGCTATTAATTAAATGGTACAAGCACATAATTACTATAACTGTTGCTGATACCAGTAAGTCATACAGAAGTTAATACTACTTGGAGCATGTTTTCATTCTAATTTTTCTGACATATATACATTTAGGGTTTTACATTTATATTCTATGCTGCCGTGACTGGCATTCTAATAAGGTTGATTGTTTTCAGTTGCAGCATTTTATTTTATAATAACTCTAAAACCAATGCTTGATTTCAAATTCAGATGTTGCATACTAAACTACTGATTTTGAATTTTTCCATAGTACATCCAGCAGTTGTGATTCGTCAACGGAAATCATACAGGAGAAAAGATGGGGTATTCTTGTATTTTGAAGACAATGCAGGAGTGATAGTAAACAACAAAGGAGAAATGAAAGGTATTGTTATTAAAGGGATTAAAAAATTAAAGAATATTATATTTTGCTTCTTGCAAAAATATTCGGTCTGTATTAATAGCTTATTCTAGTGAGCTATGGAATTGTAATTCACAGTGAAGCTAGCTCTTCTCTGGAGTGGTCTCATTGCTATAGAATGACTTTTTAAAATGTCCTGGGCATTCATTAGAGTTTTACAAAACCAGCACAAACGAATAAAGAGAAGACGCAAGAAAACAAAAGTGTAGAAAGAATAAAAAATAAAAGTTTACAATTTATTTTGCAGCAAACATTAAGTACAACATTTCTTTATGATTGTAGTAAACCCTTTATTTTCGATGTTCTGATACTTTTCTAATCAAAATCAAATGAATTTTTCTGTTACGTGCAAAAAAGTCAATAAGAAATTTCCAATCAATCATAAATGTAGATATTTGTTTTTATGATGGTGTTGGCCTGCTGCTGCTAAGTAATATTTCTGATTTATTCTTTATTTGTTCCAGGCTCTGCTATCACAGGCCCTGTAGCCAAGGAGTGTGCGGATCTATGGCCCAGAATTGCATCCAATGCTGGCAGTATTGCATAAATATATTTGCTCTTTGTAAAAAATCAAATAAAAGTGATTGGCTCAAGGTTTTGTGATATGAATGTTTTCCATATAGGGAAGGAAAGAAACAGGCATTCTGAATTAGCTTGGATATTAATAGAATATTGAATCAGAAAAATTCACACTTGGATGTGCTATTTTAATAAATCTTGGTGCAAATCCATTTTGATAGATTTTTGCTGTTTATTAAAATCCCTTGGGTCAGTGGACAACCATAATTCCACCTTTTAAAAAGTTGTAAGGTTAGAAATAAGTGAAGGAGAACCATATTTATATAATCTTATTCAAAACAAGAGAGGTATACTGTAACTATGACTAAAAAAGGAGACACCAGAATTATTTGCTCTGTAGTTGTCCAGTGATATGCTAACTCCTTTTAAATGTTTTTTAATTGCTATAAAATATATATTTATGTAGAATTCTATTAAGTAATTTACATTATTTTACATGTATGTTGGTAACACTGCTTTGATTCATGTTGGGTCCTCACGCCCCAGCTGAATACAGTATATTTTTGTGCTAAGAACATCCCCTAGTTATTCAAGATAAGCAATGAGATGCTTGCTGGTCTTTCTTTTCTCCTGCCTTTCCCACTGAGTAAAGTTGAGCAAATTGTATCATTTGAGCAAATTAAATGAAAGAAAGCATAACAAAGATACACCCATGTAAATTTCAAAAAAAATTGAACAATTAACCAACACAGGCCAATACAACCATAAATTGTATTGCAAACACTCCTGTTCATAACACAATTATTGCACTGTACAATGCATCTTTGAACAAAGGACAAAGAATACCTAATTTGAATTGCAGTCAAAGCATCAGTTAAATATATAAATCTGGAAATAATTCAGAAAGGCATATACTTTTTCTATGCACCATTTACACTTATTCAAAAGTGGGAACTTAAAAATCTGAGCGATTTCACTGACTAATAAAATTCATGGAACTGCTTATTCATTTCTTTTAGGCTACAATGCTACTTTGAATGTTCCATAAATATATCTAAAAAGATTGTGTCTTGCATTACAATTCATATATCAAGAATTGTGAGCTTCACAGTACTAAAGGAAATTCTCAAAGGCAGAAAGGCAAGTTTTATGTTGTATAAAATAAAACTAGGAATGTTACTTAAATTTAAATATAAATTAGCATTTTTTTAAAAAAAATTGCAGGAACTGGTAGATTAATACAAATGTAAGACAGTAATATAGAATGAACTATATTAAAGTAAACTGCACCAATGAAAAAGCTATGCCAGCTTCAGGTTGTTAGGGAACAATTGTGTCTTGGTAACATCACAGAGACTCTAGTAGGGTAATAATGAGAGTTGCTAGGAGAGAGGTAGCATATATATATATATGATGTGGTGAAGATTAGTGTGAAGCTTTTTCTCTTTGGCTAATCATGACTTGTATTACACGGAGATATCTACAAAAGCAAAAGGAATTTATCCTTGATGGTGTGGCAGTGGACAGCATTGGTAGCAGCTATGCCCATATCCTGCCCAAGCTATGGTCTGCATTGCCACCATATAATGCTCAGTTAGATATCCATGCTGCTAGCTATTTCTCATCTCCAGTGGTCAAATCACTGCTAAAAAGGACGGAGCAGGTAATGGCATTTGAAAGTTGAAATGGAAATCAACGAAATAGATGATTAGCAGGGCTAGGAAATAATAACAATGCAATTTAATATGCTAGAATATAGTCCAGGTTCCCATGACAGTATACTTAAACTTTTGCTGAAATCAATTTCTGATAAATTCCTGTGGAAAATGGATCAAATAAGGATACATAAAATACTTGAATAGCTTAATATATTTAAAGGGGGTGGGTCATTAACACATTGGGCTTGTCGAATTATTGGCAGTTTGAGACTCCAATACTGTATGACAAATGCTCCTATTCTTGCCCCAGCTCCTGCCAACCTAGGAGTTGGAAAGCTGCAAAATGCAAGTAGATAAATAGATACCACTGGTGGGAAGATAACAGCATTCCATGCATCTCGGTGTATAGTCATGCCGGCTATATGACCATGGAAGTTTCTTTGGATAACATTAGCTCCCTCAGCTAGGAAATTGAGATGAGCACCAATCCTTAGAGGAAACCTTTACCTTTAATATATTTAAAGTAGAATTCTACCCAACACAGAGAACTTAAAAACCAAAACAAAACCTCTGAAAATAGAGCTCCAGCTGCTTTTATATTATTGCATTAGCTATCAAAATTGGCTCTGGTTGCAAAATGCGGGCTTGTTACTCTGACAATCCACAGAGTAACATTCCTTTATTCAACTAAAAAAACCCCCAAATAATGTATTTTGTTGTAACCAATGCGCAAGTCCAAACCACATACTGTCTGTAATGCTACATATATGATAACATGCTATGTTATACCGAATATGGTAATATTATACCTATGTAACCAATAGAACTTGCTTTCCGCATTGACTTAGGTAAGCTGACGTATAATCTCAATAAAAGGGGCTTGAGCCTGCCTCTCGGGGCGACTCTACCCATGACTGAAGCTGGTCTCCATGTCTGATCATTTCCTCTTGAGTAGCCCATCCGGGGTGGGGGGGGAGTAAACCACAGTATTTAGATTTCTAAAATAAATACCATCTACCTTACCTCTAGAAGTTATAAAGACAACCTGTCTTAAATATGGGGAAAGACAAAGTAAAAACTATGCTTCCAAATTATCAGATGCTGGTTCCTCCTAAATTATAGTACAGAATATTCCTCTTTTATGTGCTCTTACACACAACTCCTTAATTTTTTTTAGAAGAGAGATGGGAAATTGTGAGCAACAATGTTCTGTTCCTTGGACAGAGATAATTGGTAATTGGTTCATTACACACACTTTAGAGGGCTATTAAATGTAAATGTATCGTGTTTCCAATATTTAGATTTTCTTTTCTTGGAATGTTTGGTCTTCAGGCTTGATGTCACAATTCTCTTTATGATCTCACTGTAAAATTACTCATTGCATCACATTTAAGAAAAAAAGAAAATATAATGGTAATTAAAACCAGTCTTGTATCTCTCATACTCTGAATATCTACCACCCCTGAATAATTATTTGTTTTTAAACTGAATTAACTGGACTTCGTTTTTCTTTTGTCTGACAGACTCGTGGTGGGACCTCTAGGGATGGATGGATAGTGGACTATTTCCATATCTATGGGCCAGGCCAGAGATATTTGAACAGGAGAAACTGGGCAGGAGCAGGTAAATGAAGCATAGCACCCATCTCTTTCTCTGTTTTTCATTTCACCAGCAATTGTTTATCTTCCAAACTTTTAAAGTAATTCATGAACTATAAATGTCTATGTCAGTGTTGCAAGTAAAAACCTCCAAAGCAAACAACTCCAAGATCATCACTGATTCAAAGATCTGTTTTATTAGAGATGTCATATTGGCACATCTGGGGAAATCCTGAATCTGAGAGCTCCGGGATTTCCCCACCCCCCAAAAAAATCAAACTCCATCCCCTGTACCCACAAGTCCATCACATGGTCCAATCATTTCTTCGTCCCATCTGGAGACTACCTCCAGTCACTCAGGTGCAGGGCAATCATCCTTAACTCCCAGAGAAAGAAATGTTGTTATGGCTAATCTTCCACTGCTCCTTGTAATCCCCCCTCCCAATTCCCCATGCATTTAATGTGGCAGCCCAGAAGCCTCACTCAAAAATGGCTTCCGAGCTCTATATTGAAACTACATTTCATAGCACAAGTGAAAATGATTGTTTATATATTTTAATAAATATATTAAACGAGACACCATGTTTAAAATCACCAGGCATACCAAACTGAATAGTAATAGGCAGACAGTTCATATAGTATTAGGAACAAATTTTTTTTGTTGGTTTAAGGAAGATGCAGATCATAACTCCGTAAAATGAAAAGCAAATTTGAACAACTCCTCTCCTTGCAAATGAAACTTGGTATTAATCTGTATATCACAGGACTTCTTTTATGGTATGAAACTGTAGTTACCTGCTTAAGGCTAGTATAGGCAAGAAAAGGAACAAAATGGAGAAAGTTTTGATAGTGTGCCCCCTTTGGTAACAAAGCCTGTCCAGCTTTTCCTAGACTAGTCATTTTTTTGCATTAACAATGTGGGTAAAAATGCCACAGCAAATTTTGAGAGAGATGCCACTTTGTTTATTTTAAAAACAAAACAAAAAAAAACCTGGGCAACTCATATAGGCATCACCCCAAAATCACTGGGCCTCCTCAAGGACCTCTGACTTAAAAACATTATCCCCAGAGGAAACTTCAATTCTAACTGTACAGGTGAAATTCGAAAAATTAGAATATCGTGCAAAAGTTCATTTGTTTCAGTAATGCAACTTAAAGGGTGAAACCAATACATGAGAAACTAATACATGAGACTCATTACATGCAAAGCAAGATAGTTCAAGCCGTGATTTGCCATCATTGAGATAATTATGGCTTACAGCTCATGAAAATCCCAAATCCACAATCTCAGAAAATTAGAATATTGTGAAAAGGTTCAATATTCTAGGCTCAAAGTGTCCCACTCTAATCAGCCAATTAAGCCATAAAACCTGCAAAGGGTTCTTGAGCCTTTAAATGGTCTCTCAGTCTGGTTCAGTAGGAATCACAATCATGGAAAAGACTGCTGACCTGACAGTTGTGCAGAAAACCATCAGTGACACCCTCCATAAGGAGGGAAAGCCTCAAAAGGTAATTGCAAAAGAAGTTGGATGTTCCCAAAGTGCTGTATCAAAGCACATTAATAGAAAGTTATGTGGAAGAGAAAAGTGTGGAAGAAAAAGGTGCACAAGCAGCAGGGATGACCGCAGCCTGGAGAGGTTTGTCAGGAAAAGGCCATTCAAAAGTGTTGGGCACTTTCACAAGGAATGGACTGAGGCTGGAGTCAGTGCATCAAGAATCACCACACACAGACGGATCCTGGACATGGGCTTCAAATGTCGGATTCCTCTTGTCAAGCCGCTCCTGAACAACAAATGTCAGAAGCGTCTTATGTGGGCTAAAGAAAAACAGAACTGGTCTGTTGCTCAATGGTCCAAAGTCCTCTTCTCGGATGAGAGCAACTTTTGCATCTCATTTGGAAACTAAGGACCCAGAGTCTGTAGGAAGAATGGAGAGACACACACTGCAAGATTCTTGAAGTCCAGTGTGAAGTTTCCATAGTCTGTGTTGATTTGGGGAGCCATGTCATTTGCTGGTGTTGGTCCACTGTGCTTCATTAAGTCAGGGTCAATGCAGCTGTCTACCAGGAGATTTTGGAGCACTTAATGCTTCCTTCCGCAGACAAGCTTTATGGGGATGTTGACTTCATTTTCCAGCAGGACTTGGCACTTGCCCACACTGCCAAAAGCACCAAAACCTGGTTCAATGGCCGTGGGATTACTGTGCTTAATTGGCCAGCAAACTCACCTGACCTAAACCCCATAGAGAATCTATGGGGCATTGCCAAGAGAAAGATGAGAGACATGAGACCGAACAATGCAGAAGAGGTGAAGGCCACTGTTGAAGCATCCTGGTCTTCCATAACACCTCAGCAATGCCACAGGCTGATAGCTTCCATGCCACGCCGCATTGAGGTAGTAATTGTTGCAAAAGGGGCCCAAACCAAGTACTGAGTACATATGCATGCTTATACTTTTCAGAGGTCTGATATTGTTCTATGTACAATCCTTGTTTTATTGATTGCATGTAATATTCTAATTTTCTGAGATTGTGGATTTGGGGTTTTCATGAGCTGTAAGCCATAATCATCTCAATCATGACAAATCACGGCTTGAACTATGTTGCTTTGCATATAATGAGTCTATCTCATATATTAGTTTCACTTTTTAAGTTGCATTACTGAAATAAATGAACTTTTGCACAATATTCTAATTTTTCGAGTTTCACCTGTATAAGCCAATGTCCCACTTTGTCTCCTTTTTACTCATGTCACTGAGGACTGTAGAGTAGGATTTTTAAAAGATGAAACTTTGAGTTTCTGAATAAACACATTTTGAAAATGAATGCCATGTTAATTGCATTTTGGACTGTGTAAAACTTCTGATTTTTTTTCTAGGAACAAGGAAAAAAATATACATAATGTTCTTAAAATTAATATTGTATGATCACAAAAGAATGCACGTGTATTTGTTTGTTATTGTATTAATATATTAATGATTCTGCCCAGAACTGGACAGAGTAAATTGAAAGCGCTGTTCCACATATTTTTACTGAGGATTATTTATTATTATTTAGAAATAAGTTTTATACATGTTTAAAACTTTATTATACAATTTTTATCATATTTGATTGATACTCTAAACCATGGTCCCCAATCTTTCTGACTTCATGGACTGGTAGCAGCAGCAGCAGGGAAGGAAGGATGGTTTTGCACATGCATCCTGGTTTCCGCATATGTGGAATGAAACTTCGCAGTTTGCATGCTCGTACACCACTTCCAAGGCCTGGTTCCCAGCAATCCACAGACCAGGAATTGGGGACCCCTGCGGTAAACAATGAGTGATTAAAATGGTTGAAACTAATAAAGTTCCTGATGGCAACTAAAGCAAATTACATGTACTATGCTTTATTGTCAGGCTCATAGTTAAGAATAACGCATAGGAATTTTTCCAAGCTGAGTTTTTTGTTTCACATCTATATACAAAACATTGCCAGACTGAAGACTCTATTTATATCCACAATATGTGAACCATTAAGCAGGAGTTTCTTCACTCTCGTCATTTCACATATATCTAGGCTGAGTTGCTACTTATTCCTTTAAAATATACTTCCTCCCTACTGGGGATTCACCTCCTCACTACATCCCATCCAATTTTCTTGTCATAACTCATATGGGCACTTAAAAATATAATAATTCAAGAGTGACTTTAAAGCTTGTTAGCTCTCCATCTTAGTATTCCTCCACTTACTTATTTTACACATAGGGAGCCAAATGCACAGAGCATGAAATTAAAATGTGAATTGAAGAGTAGGCTGGTAATATATTGTTTATGTGGATCAAGATGACGCTATAATAAGAGAACTGCTGTTGCTGGTAAGACACAGCAATATTCTTTGTTTTTGGGTTGGATGGAGAAGAACACTGATTAATCATAATCATCTCTGGAGATTCTCCCATTGAAGGCCACAGAAATGAAATTTAACTTTAGGGGGATTACAGAATGGAAATGGCAGTGTGTGTGTAGATATTTAGGATTCAATAATCCATTGCTGATAAGGTAGTTAGATTATACAAAGTAAAAGAAAAACAAGGAAGCTATTGAGAAAAAGCATCAAGAGATAAATACTGTAAGAAAAATGGTGTGTTTTTGTATACAGGTTGTACTTTCCAAAACATAAGTCAACATACTTTGGATGGATGATCTTTAGTATTTATTTTTATACAGGTCACTCTCCAGAGCAAGTAGCTGGTCACCATCTATACTTGATGGGTGCAAAGCCAGCAACAGGTTGGAACGGCCGATATGGTTATCGCCGCAACACTCCTGATCTTCGCACACGCTCTTCTTGCTTTGGTGAAGTAACATGGCTCCCCATCCACTGAAGAACATCATCTTATATCAATCTGTCTCTTCTAACTTAAATGCTATTTATATGTTTTCTTTGTTTTTGATTTTTCCAAAATAATAAAAAACTTTTAATTTCTTATTTAACAGTTTGTTGCTTTTTATTCTGGCAGAAGATTACATTAGGACAGCATTTTCCTAACACGGCATTGTAGATATGATGCTTCGGGAGAGAGTGAAAGCTGTACTCTAGTCGAGGCTGGGGAGGGAAAAAAGTGATAACCAATGTTAGAAGAAATGTTCATCTGGATTCAGTTCCAAGTGGGGAAAAAGACACTGGAAACATGGAGGCTGTTGGAAGGTTTGTTATCAGGACCACATGGCTTGGAGCTCCAGAGTGAAAAGGAAGGATGATCACATGCTTCAATGTGAAGGAAGAGATCAAGAAAAAAGGGCTGAGGTGCTGAGAGTGCCTGGGTTTTATACCCTCTGTTGGGATTTGAATTTGAGCTTGTATTCTGACTGGTTGCCAAACTCTCGGGCAACTCTGTAAGCTGTCCTGAGTTCCAGGCTTGGTCTAGCCTTGCTGGATGATTATGCCCTTAAAAGGGCTTTTGGCAATTGCTATAGCTTTACCTGGAGATCTTTATTATGTAAAGTATTCTGGCCAAGGCCTTAATGGCCTACCCATTAACAAGAGTGGGAGTGAGTTTCTGCTTCTGAAGTGAGTTTCTGCTCTTGACTTCTACTCTTTTTAGAGGAAATATTCTGCCTTTTTAATATTTCCTAGGCTATTACACTTTTCTAGGAGAGGGATGGGTGCTAACTTCCTATAATCCCTCATTTTTTTCCCAAAAACACGTGAGAGTTTTGACAAAAGATTAAAAGGTGATCAGATCAGAGACACTTAACAGTTGCAAGTTATCTCGAAGATACACAAAGACTTAGACACACACACGTGTGCGTGCACACAAACAAAAGGATACAGAGAGGAAAACAAAACAGGTTTACACACACACTGATCATTCCCACAATAAATCTCAGTTAAATTGGGGAAGGCATAAATTTTAAGAAATAAACCATGTGGTTGCACAGAAGACAGAGAAAGAGACACAGAAAGAAAATTTTTAAAAATCCCATGTGATCCTGTTTTATATATTGTCCTTTTAAGTACCTTTATTTACCACATTGGTCTTCCTGTATCCCTCAGCAAAGTCCATTCTCTATATACACATTTTGCCTTTTTCTTGCTCATGCCGAGTAGGGTCGGCATCTGCCGCTCATCCAAAGCTTCCAACAGGTCTTCCAGGGGGGTTCCACTCAGGACCCTCGAACTACTGCTTCCCATGTTTACCCTTCCGATATGGGGTTTCATACTTTGACTTAGTCAGGTCAATCAGTGACTAATTTCAGACACAAGAAATTCAAGAGCAAGAAAAAAAAGTGTCTGAGGGAGACTTTGGTCGTTGCACCTTGTGCAATGAAATTAAACACTATCTAAAAAAACAAAAAAAAAACCTCTATTCCTCAAAGTGTTTCACAAAGTATGTGCGTTCCTCTTTTAAAAAACAAGAGCTCTCTCTTTTCGCCATGGTTTTTGGACTGGGGGTATGCTGCCAGTGCAGACTTCTTTCCCCTCCCCCCAAAAAACAGTCCATGAGACTCTCTTCCCCCTGCAGATAAGTACTGGTACTCCGCCTCTTTTCTTCAGGCCCACGTTTAGCGGATTTGGAAGAGCTCAAATCTGAGAAAACTTTTTTCTCCAATTTAGCATCCAAATTACACAATTACCTAAAATCCTGGGGTTTGCTTTTGGGATACACTGGACAAAAAAAAATGTTCTTCCCTCCCTTCAATCATAACTCACTTGGTTTTACCTCTTATATACAGAAGGTCCCACACTCTGATGACCGCCCCCCTTGCTTTTCCTGTCCTGATAGTCATGGCTCTGTAGAACTAGCAACAGGTAGAGGGCAGCTAGAGGCCAAACAAAGAAATGAGATCCAGCTGCTGTCCAAGGGTGAAGCCACTCATACACATGCTCTTCCTCCTTCCCTAACAAAAGGTCCAGTGCTCTGGCAAAACCCCATGCTCTCCAGACTTTTGGTCTTTCTGCACTTAGGAAATGCAGAGGAAGCAAGATCCAACTGTGTTTGGGAGAAGGACCCTCTCACACACATGCAAGCATACACATATTTCCCATGCTTTTAATTTAGAATTTAGAGGTACTCACCTTCCTTCCAAGCAGCCTTTGAGCTCAACGCTCAAAACCCCTTTAAAACCTTTTCCCCAAATGTCCAAGGTCCAGAAAAGCTCACCCACAGACTCAATGGGTCTTTTTGCCAGCAAGGGAATCTTACCTGGGCCTGATCCATTGGTTAGGTTAGCTTGGAGTCCCATCTGCTTGGCTGGGTGTCAATTGTTGGGAGAAATATCCTTCTGGGTTCAGTTCCAAGTGGGGAAAAAGACACCGGAAATATAGAGGCTGCTTGGAAGATTTAATATCAGGACCACATGGCTTGGAGCTCCAGAGTGAAAAGGAAGAAATCAATAAAAAAAAGGACTGAGGTACTGAGAGTCCCTGAGTTTTATACCCTTTGTTGGGATTTGAATTTGAGTTTGTATTCTGATTGGTTGTCAGACTCCCAGGGGCAACTCTGTAGGCTGTCCTGAGTTCCAGGCTTGGTCTAGCCTTGCTGGATGATTATGCCCTTAAAGGGCTTTTGGCAATTGCTATAGCTTTACCTGGAGATCTTTATTATGTAAAGTATTCTGGCCCAGGCCTTAATGGCCCACACATTAACAAGGGTGGGGGTGAGTTTCTACTTCTGAGGTGAGTTTCTGCTCTTGAGTGTTGACTCTTTTTAGAGGAAATATTCTGCCTTTTTAATATTTCCTAGGCTATTTCAATTTTCTAGGAGAGGGGTGGGTGCTAACTTCCTATAGGACCATAAAAGTGTGGATTGAACACCTTTTCTGGTCCAAGATTAGGAACTGATGATCAGATCAAGGAGACTTGATGGATCCTTTTAATTTTTCTAATGGAATGGGGAAGGCACTGATAGAGGCAGCCCAGAAAGATTCCTTCAGTGAGAGATGATTCCTTCAGGAGAGGTTTCAATCATGAAGGTCTAGCAGCCAGGGCAACCATTCTGAAAAGAAATTTACAGTATCCAATTTTCCATGCCAATTATTTTCAGATGTTAAATATCACTTTCTGTGAGCTTCCAATCAGGTTTCAAACAAGCACAAATTCCAAAATTCTTCACAGCCATGATTTTGCCTTACATAACTACAGGCTGTCCATTTTTAAGGGTTGGTTCTTGATCCTGCTTTAGCTCTTAGTTTCCGGGATTTGTGAGGCCAAACTGAGGTTAGTCATTGTGCAATCCAGGCTATTTAATATTTTTAAAATTACACACAATGAGCCTTGGGACTCCTACTAACAAGACCACCAGTGCAGGATATCCTGCTTTACTGGGCAACTGGGCAGCATCATTTGTGAGTCACAATCAGGGCTTGGGTTTTGGAGATCTCTTTTCTGCTACTTCTTTAGTGAGGGAATTGCCTGAGGGGGATGCCCCCTCTGCCATTGAATTGGCCGGGAGATATGATTGGTTGAGCCACAAAGCAAAAACCAATCTAGGAGAAACTTTCTGTGGAAGTATGTAGTTGCTTCTACAAGACAAACAAACATGCTAGACAAATTTTGCTACCACCAGACAGAAGGCCAAGGTGTTCAGAAGTTGCTGTGCCAACCACTTCCAAATGCAATCTCTCCATGAGTCCATTTAACTGAATACAACATAAATGAGACAAAGAAATCCTTACAATGAATTTCCACCCTCCCCTGTAATCTTTACAGCTGTCTTTTGGAGATTGAAGAGTCTTTTAGTCTTTATTTGTCCATCTCAAAGTCCTTTCTTTCATGTCTGCCGGGTGGCATTAGGTTTGACTTGGTGATCAGGGTGATCGGTCAGGCTTGGGAAGATCTGCTCCACTCTGGTTGCTGTGAAGACTTTCTAGTGGAGGGCTGGATCCAAACTCAATTTCTGGCTCAATGAATGGAGAATCTCCTCTGAGGCAACATACGGATCAGCATTATCTGCTTCTACAGGTTGTAGAATTCACAAGCATGAGAACAAGACCCCCTCCCCCTTTGTGAATAATCCTCCCAGGAAAGGCATTGTAAGAGGATTAGAGATGGGGGGTTGGAGTGGGTGTGGATAGATAGCTTGCAGGCAGAGTTTGAGGGGGAAAACCATCAGTACTACAGCTATTAAACAGATAAATTATAACAAAATAGAGACATCACAGATGAGGAAGGAAGTAAAACTGGATTCACATGCTTCAGAAAAAGGATGGACAGATAAAATCATTTAAACACACAGTATGTCACGTTCCAAGCAATCTCTGTGAAGCCTGAATTTAATTTGATGGTAGAATTATATGAATTCAGTTTGACATAGTAAATGTAAGAACAATTTTTTCCTTATAAATGAAATCAAAATGTTCCCTAATAAACTTGGGCTTCTCTTAAAGGTACTGAGAGGAAAGTAAAATGAACTCAGTTTTCTTCATCCTGTTTTGTGAGTCAGACAAAACAGGCTGAAGGCATTTTCTTTCAATGCTTTAACTTTTTTGTAGCAATTTTTTAAAAAATCATCTTTTGGATTTGAGACATTTTACAGTTACAATTACCTCAAGGGCACACAAAGACTTAGACACACATATATACACAAAGACAAGAGAAACAAAACAGAAAAGGAAATCAGAACTCTCAGGTTTACACAAACTGGTCATTCCCATTATAAATCTCAGTTAAAGTAGGGAAGGCACAAATCTTAAACATATAACATGGTTGCATGGAAGACTGAGAGCAAGAGAAACAATCAAACAAACAAAACAAAAAAACCCAAAACTCCTATTTATATATTTCCCTTTTCTTTTAAGTACCTTTATTTAGCCAATTTGGTTTTCCAGCCTTGTCTCATTCCTAAGCCCATTCTTTACACAATTTGCTCACATCTTCCTCTTACCAGCCAGGACAAGCCTCTACCATTAATCCTAAACAAATCTCCTAGGGAGGTTTCTGTCACAACCCTGGAGCTACAGCTTCCCATGTTCCCTCTCAGATGTGGGGTTCAGCCATCAGTTTTCAGACAAAAAAAAAGTTTGAGAGGACTCTGGTTGCCTCACAGAGTATGGCCACCTCCTTTCCAGGGAGCTATTAACAATGGTGGCAACTGCTTTCCAAGAGCATGTTTCTTCTTTTCTCATCCAGGGAGGTATAATATTCTGCCTTCTTAATATTTCATAGAAGAATTCATTCTTCTAGGAGAGAGATGCATGCTAACTTTCTACACCAACATTCTGCTTGTGATAAAAGTGGCTTAATTGTATACTTTGTGCTTTGGAACTTTTATTTTTAGGCCAGAAAATGTGTTCAGATTTTATAGCATATAACTGTACACTACTTTGGGTTTCAACAAGCATTGAACAGCAATCTGAATATTTTTAATTAACTCTCTAACTGATTTCCATTCCTGTCATTTCTATTCCTTGCATATGAATTCTGATAGAAAAAAAATGTACTAGAGTGACCAGTATTGGAAGAAAAATCTGGTCTGGTTCCAAACCTGGAGAAAGATGCTGAAAATAAAATGGAGGCTGGCTGTAGGAAAGAAGATGTCTTGTTTATTTGAATGACAGAAACTTCAATGACAGCAGCATGTTTCTAGGCTGGCTGACTAAATGGGGTTGAGATTGGTGGGCTTTTATACATTCTTTTGGACTTTGAGATGTCTGTTCCTATGTAAGAATGTGTTCTTTAATATTTTAATCGCTGCTGCCAGATTCCCATGGGGTCATGTAAGGGCACTACAAGCGAAAGGGGAAATGGAAATCCTAGCTGTTTGTCTGAGCTAATCTTGTCAATTTGACTAATTGTATTCCTTATTTGGATTTAGATTGGCCCAGTCTTTCTGAATGGATACATAACCTCTGCTTGAGGCTGTTTTCCTATGGTAGGAAGACTGGGGCTGCTTTCTGTCTGTGTTAGGATTTTTCTTCATTTCTCCTTTGGGGAAAATATTCTATCCTGCCTCTTTTTAATATTAAGAATTAAGAATATCTAAAATTAACGTTAGCACTCAAGGATAAAGAATCATCAGAATATTATAAGACCTGGAATGCTGGTATGACTGGATAGAACAAAAATAGAAAGTACATTAGTAAATATTGTTAAATTGAAAAAGTGGTAGTAATTACATATTCGCATTAAGATGTATTTGAAAATATAACACCAATAATGATAACAAATAAGGAATCACAGACTGTTGATAATGGAATAGTTTGTTTTTTAATTTGTTTTCTTTTTTTTTCTTTCCTTTTTTCTTTTTTTGTGTTGTGTATGTGCTGGTCTGTTGTTTTAGTTGTGTAATCAATAAAGTTTTTTTTTTTTTTTAAAAGAATTAAGAATATCTAAATTGACATATCAGGATCATTTATTGTAATTAATATTATCAATTTTGCCCACGAGGGAAAAAAAAAACCCTGCTGATTCGACAGCAGAAGCTTTATACACAGCTAATCATTTTAAAATCTATCACTTCCTCTTTGGGAGGAGCGACGTTTGAGAGTGGTAAAAATATATCGTCATCACTCTGCGCCGGTCTAAATTCAGCAGGCCAAGAAGGAGAGGGGTTGTGTCGTGGCTGCTGCGGCTGCAAAGGAAACTGAGCTGTCGCCATGGGCGGAGGCGATCTGGTGAGGCAAAAGGAGGGAATGGAGAGAAACCGGTGTAGAGGGCAGGGTGGGGGGCGAGGAGAGATCGAGAATTGGGACAGTCGGGAATTGCCTCGAATTTGAGTTAATCGAAACTAAGAGCCGATCTCTTAACTGCATCCGGGGTTCACTTACTATATACACATCTGGATGAAAATATAGGAATATTTCGTATAATTATATACTATATTTTATAATTGTATTATTGAAATGTAAGGATGTATTTAAGGGTGGAGAGACTTGATCTGGTGTGGGGGGAAAGGCTCAATTGGATTTCAGAGTTACGGAAAGCAGTTCAGAAGAAAAGGGGTACGGGCAGCAGCATACCTTCTTCAATTTAATCACTTGCTAGAGGTAAAGAGCATTTTTATAGCAACCTGAGTGGCTTATCACTAAGTCATTTTCTAGTTTGTCTAGTTTATCCGGGTGTTATACCTTAGCTGTTTCATGTATTACCAATTCATAATCTACTTTTGCTTTAGCAACTTATATCTTAGCCATTGTTTACAAGCCATGGCTTATGGTTTAATCTATGTGGAGTGCCCAGTTAGTATTCAATGGTATATTCAACCATTTCTAAGAAAAGCATAACTTTCTATGATGTGTGAATCTAATTGGTGAGTATAGGTCTTTCAACACGATCTTAATGAACAGTTTAAGAGATGGTGGAAATCTCATTTGGAGTGGAGGAAAAAATTGAATAGCTCCATAGTCCAAATCTTGTAATGTGCTATTCTAAATCAATGATATGAAATTGACTGTTGAAGCAAGCTGTATGTGTTGTGGAGTGGTTAGCTGCCATTTTGTTATAGAACATTTACTGTAAAGTATAAATTGAGGTAACTATTTGAATAGAAATATGAATGTGGAGCAAGCACTTCTATGTACTTAGTTTTAGTTCACTGAGGTTTGCATTCAGATATTTTTCTGATTGATATTTGATATTTGGTACAGCTTTTGTAGAGGAAATTTTCAGATTAAATCAAGGTAAATTTAAATGCTTAATCTTTTTCTATAGAATCTTAAAAAAAGCTGGCACCCACAAACCCTCCGTAATGTGGAAAAAGTTTGGAAAGCGGAACAAAAGCATGAAGCCGAACGGAAGAAAATTGAAGAGCTACAACGGGAATTGCATGAAGAGCGAGCACGAGAAGAAATGCAGCGTTATGCAGAAGATGTAGGCGCTGTCAAGTATGTTGAGTTGGATTTCCTGGTTTATAAACATAAAATTGTAGCATAGGAAAGACCAATTTAGGCTATAAATTCTCTACACTAATTCATATTAAAGTGTCTCTGACAGAGACTGTTTAGTCTCTATTTAAAGAATTGAAGCAAAGAGAAAACATCACATATTTGCATAATTGATTCCACTGTTGAACTGGCTTTATTACAATAGTAATTTACTTTGAATGTTCAGTTTGGAGATTTGTCCAATTATAGTACTTAAAATTTGATAGCATTCTTAGCAGCCAAATTGGTGAACTTCTCTAATTCAAGAATTAAAAGGGGGATAGTTACAGAAACAAAATTCTCACTTGGAAATCTAATGCTTCTTAATTAATATTTTTAATTCAATTCAGAAAAATGTGTTTAATATTAAATTCACTTTGATAAAACTATGGAGATCATTGGAAAAATAAAACGTACCCCTTCCTCTAACAATTGTATTTCACTTCTATCAGCCTTGGGGAAATTATGATCTTGATAAGTATCAATATGTGTTCATGAGCTTTTTGTTTTCTCTCATTCAAGAATGCAAAATTTTTATTTCTTGCATTTAGCATTCCCCCAACCCATCCCAAGTCTAGATAAATCCACATGTGTAATGTGTTCTCCTCTTTGTAACCTCAGCCATCAAGAAATGTTAAATGTTTTGCTGCTTTACCTATTAAAGTCATACTTTTTTTTTTGCATCAACTTCTCTTTTATATATATTCTTCCAAATAAATTAGAAAAAAAGATGAGAAGTTGGAATGGATGTACCAAGGACCAGGTGGCATGGTGAACAGAGATGAATACCTTATGGGGCGTCCAGTTGACAAGTATGTCTTTGAGACAACAGAGGACAAAGAGGCAGGCTGTTCTTCTGAGACTGGCCTTCTGCCAGGCTCTATCTTTGCCTCCACGGGTGCCAATTCTGCCTTGGATATGGCTAGCAAGATTCGGGAAGACCCTCTTTTTATGATAAGGTAATTAGGATTGTTTTCAGTATGAAAAAAAGGGGCAGAAAGTATATAAATAAAATAATGAATGGCTGATGAGTAAGTGAGGTGATGGCCAGGATGATTCATAAAATGAAAGCATTGAAATATCCCTGATATTAACATTCTAAAAATCTAAATTATTCCCATTAATGTCTATAGTGATTCTCTCTGACATTTTTATACTCAATTTGATGAGAAATGCTAATCCTATAGATTGAATATTGGGATGTTTCAGATGTTGTAACTATATTAGAAAATCTGTGTGTTCGCTCGGCTTATACAAGATAATCTAAATCCTAAGGTAATCAGTAAAAGCAAAATAAATAAAGCCAACCAAATTTTGATAGAAGATAGAATCCTATACCTATAGAAGATAGAATCCAATAGCTATGGAAGACCATAGGTGTCACGTTCTAATCACAAGTTCGATTATAATATTGAAGTAGACTATCTGAGAATTTCACATGAAATATTACTTAATAAATTAATATTTTGTCCATATAGGAAGAGGGAGGAAGAAAAGAAACATGACGTTCTGAACAATCCTGTAAAAATGAAGAAGATCAAAGAACTGGTATGCTAATGCTGGATGCTCTGTGAATGTATACAATCAAATGGTTTTGAATTCCATGATGACAATCTTACATATATTGAGCAAAATTCAATGGTGCTTTTTTTCCAGTTTGATGTAATTGTTAAAATGTTGGTATGGAAATCGGAAGACTGAGTTTCAGTTCTGCCATGGGCATATAAAACTGGTTGCCTAACTTTGGGCCAGTCATTCTCTTTCAATCTAACTCATCTCACAAGGTTCTTTTTATAGAGAAAATAGGGGAAGGTAGGAATATTAAGTATGTTACCATTTGAATGGCATATAAAAAAGGTGGCTAAAAGTAAAAATAACAAGATAGATATAACTTACCAATATCAAATTGTTATGGACAGAACTGGGACTTCATCTTTTTTGGAGCTGGAGAAAAAGTAATTCCAACGCTATATAGACAGTGTGAAGTTTAATTTAGTCTGCTGATCTTGGTTTAGAGAGAAAGAATAATGTGCAGGAATAATGACTCAAATAAACACATGCCCAACTCTTTTAATAGTGGTATTTATAACAAAAATTGTTAGAAATTAATACAAACTGGAATTAGTTTTTTTCAATCTTGTACAAGATTGTAGCTGGAGTAAGATTTCTAAGTAATACTACTGAAGACATAAAATTATTCCAAATATAATTAATGTAGAATAATTGCTATAAATCTTCACTCTTCTTAATGGCAACCAAAATGTTCATCAACATCTTCATGAAAAGTATCAGAAAAAAATGGAAAAGTTTTCTGAGATAATACAAGAATATTGAGGAATGGTTTTGTGACTGGCCCTTCTGCTATGGCAGCTGTTTTATGAGCATGCTTATAAATATGCTCTCAAAATTGTAATAAGTACCTATTAGTCCAAAAGGAATTGGGACCATGTTCTAAACTATGGTGATTTTTATGAAACTTGTACTTTTTCAAATGTTTCAGTTGCAAAACAGTTTGGAGAAGAAGAAGAAGAAAAAGAAAGAGAAGAAGAAGAAACACAAGAAACATAGGCACCATAATTCCAGTAGTGGTGAAGATGAAGAGATTAAAACTAAGTATGTTTTGTTCACAGTATACATTTATTCATTCAACCTATTTTAGAGGTTAGATTTGACTACTGTTCATAATTGCAGAGAAAGGAGTGGAACTCAGTCCCCCACAAATACATGCTACTGTTTAAGGAGCTTTTGATAATTTTAAAGGTGGTACATGTAATCTCTGATTAACAACCATTCATTCAGCAACCGTTCAAAATCATGAAGACACTGAACAAGTGGTACTTACAACCTGTTCTCAGAGTTCTAGTCATCTTAACCCCCACTCAATCAACGTGGTCACAATCCATATGCTTGGCAACCAACTTGCACTTATAATACTGAGAGTTGCAGTATCCCATGGTCACATGTTTACCGCTTGTGACCTTTTTTGCTAGTTTCCCATAAATAAAGTCAGTGGGGAAGCCAGTAGGGAAAGTTGCAAGTCACTCCTGTAAGTCATCCCCACCACTTTTTCTCCTGAGGAACCCAACTGTAGAATACAAAAATACTCTTTTTGGGGAGGGAGAGGGGGAGGGGGGGCGGCGGCTTTGCAGCCTATCCCCTGACTTCACTCAGTAATGCAGGCCCACCCAGCTATACTCATGCTGCAGCAGCCATGTGCTCCTTCTTACATTCTGCAGCACCATCCCCCTACAGGCTTGCACTGCAGCAGTCACTTACATATCCACTAGCCTGCTTGTTAGCTGCTTAGAACTTGCTACTGGGTTTCCAATTGATTTTACTTTTTGAAAGCTGGCAGGAGGTTGCAAGGAAGTCCTCATTTAATAACCCATGATCTTCATTTAACAATGGGAATGGGAACTCAGGATTGCTATTACTAAGTAATGGGTCCCATGAGGTTATGTTTTATAATTGCATCACTTAGTACAGAAATTCCAGTACCTATTATTATTAAGCGAGGACTACCTGTAGCATGAATGGGCAGTGTATAGAGACCATTGATAGAGACCATTTATTATGCTTTATATCCCAGAGGTGCCACATATTTCTCTTCATATTTGAGCTAGTGTCTGTAAATGCTGGGTTTCTATTCATATGGGCTGGAACTGGCATGTACATTACCTATACATTTAAGATAATGGGACTTAGACCTATCACACTGATGAAATGATATAATTTAATTTTCTTTTGCTTTAGGTCAAGGGAGAAAGTCGAACATCTTCATCCCAAAAAATCAGGTTATGGATTGCAAGTACGTACTGTATTCTATAGTATTTATTATACAACATAAAATAGAAATGCTATTGATTGGGATCAGTTTGATTCAAGCCATAAAGTATGTGAAATCACCTATTATCATTGAATTCCTTGCTAGTATAGATTAACTACCAATATCTTCATAGTCACAGTTTGGGACATCTGTGTGCTGTCAATTGAATATAGCAATATTTATTCCCTAATAAAGCAATATTTTTCCATGCTTAAACTCTTTAAGAACATAGCATTTTTCTCATAATGTTAGATTCCTGATAGTGGCTATGAAAGGATATCCCGTAAACTCTTACGATCAGAGCAACAAAGCCATTCTCCTGAAAGGCATGTCAACAAGAATATAAATCAGGAATCAAGCAGGCATAAGAGATCAAGATCACCTAGAGACAGTAAACAGTAAGCAAAAATTGGGCAACCAATTTTCCTATTTCTATGATATATGTTACCTTAATTGCTGTGGAATTACTCAAATTTTAAATTAGAAGGTTTTTTTCATGCAATAAGATATAAGGACTGAGAACACTTGAAATCATTATTCTAGTATCTATTGTAATTTTTAATGTAAATGTTTTCAGAATATATAATTCATTGTTTAAAATTAATAACAATTTAATATGACATGTTGTTCCTCTTGGTCAATCAAAAGAAAAGTGCAGTCACTAGATTGAAAAATATTATGCATTCTGGTGAAAAATTAGTAGCAGAACAGCTTAAACTTAACGATTATTAATTATTCTTATGGAAGAAATAATGTTTTTGAATTGCAGGGACAATGGTGTGGAACAAAAGGCAAAAACAGAATACAAAAATTTTCATAAGGAACACAAATATAGATCACAGACTTCAAGGTACATGAATGGGTATGGCATTGGTGTATTTTCAGTGGGTTGTGGCATAACTTTATAATGTAGGGAGAATATTTTGGAAAAACATGCATGCTATAATGCTTGGCAATTAAAAAGATTTATAAAAATGAGATTCAGCAACTTTCTCTTATTTAAAAAATCATAATTGCCCATTATTTAAAGACCCCAAATGTCCAACTTTACAAGATCAATCTCCAATTTGATGGGTGAATGATCTACATTACTAAGGAGACTACTGAGGCTCAATCTCTCATGTCTATGGAAATTCTCAGTCATCCAGATCATGGGTGTCTCAAAGGTGCTTTTTTTTTTTTTAAAGAAAAAACAAAGTCCAGTTGCCTCTTGGGGGGTGGAAACACTTTTGGGACTGTCTCTTTACTTGCTTCCTGCTGATTTCCAAGCACTTGGAAACTTAAATGCTTTTGATGTGCTGGATGCAGTCAGCAATTACATCAGATTTAAGGTATAAATTTCTTTAAGATTCATTTGGCTGTTAAGTAATTCCATAATCATAGCTCTAGAGAACCCTATTTCCCTGCATACAGTAGTCAATAAGTTGATGATGATGATTATCATTTGAAAAGTCATTACTATCCTGCCTAAAATCATATTAATCTATTTTAAAAAGAAAATTATCTGCAGAAGAGCTGGAGAAAAGACGGAAGGAAATGATGGAGAATGCCAAATGGCGAGAAGAAGAAAGAAAAAACAATGTAGACAAACACAGAAAAGAAGAAGAAAGAGAGCAAGCTCTAGAAAAACTTCGCCAGTCCAATGGGAAGTTTATACAGTGAGTGGCCCTCTTCCTTCTAAAATTAGGGAAGAGCCATAGCTCAATTGGAACAGCATACATTGAACACAGAAGGTCCTGCTCAGTCTTTCTTAAAACATTCAAATGATCATTACACTTGATATAAAGCAGCAACATCCTATATCTCAATTTGATAGCCTGTGCTGCATGCTTGTTTCACCTATCAAAAGTATTAGATCTAAGGAGGAAAGATTTTCCTTAACTTTTAACAGACACATTTGAAAGTTTCATACTTTTGTTCAGGGTTTTTCAGCCTCAACAACTTTAATGTGGACTTCAATTCCCAAAATTCCCTTGCAAGTATACTGGCTGGGAATCTGGGAATTGAAGTCCACATATCTTAAAGTTGCTAAAACTGAAAAGCAGTGTTTTCAGTTAGTAACACAGTTGTTAAGTAAATCTAATTTCCTGCTTGTCAAGCTAATCAAAGGAAATCACATGACCCTAGGACACTGCAGCTATCATAAATATAAGTCAGTTGCCAACCATCTGAATTTTGATCACATGACCATGGGGATGCTGCAATGGTCATGAGAATGCAGTCATACGTCACTTTTTTCAGTGAGGTAATAACTTCGAACAGAGATTAAATGAACTGTTGTAAGTTGAGGACTACCTGTATATGCATATAGATGGTGCTTCTGCTGGAACAGCCAGTAAAGTGACAAATGCAGACTGCTTGATGGAGACTTCAAAAACAGTTCTGTGAATTATCCAAAAGGTGGAGTTTTAACAATTTGAGGGATGCTTCACTTTCAATAGAACCCCTTTTAAATAATTTGCAGAATTGAATCATTTCCTCAGCATTTTCCAAAGTGCGCTGATTGTGTATGAATTCAGGTCTAGACATATTAGAGCAGAACTATAATGTTTGTAAACTATTTTAGGATAATATGATCTTGCTAAGGATTAGGTAAAAATCTGGATATAAGGGAGAAACTACAGAGGCATAGAATTATTTTGAATAGGAAGGGGAAAACTTTTTTAAGTGTAGAGTGATGCAGAAAATAATGCATGTGTAAATTAGACTTGAAAGAGTTCATGTTTTGCATTGCCCCTGCCCCAGATATTATGCAGAAGGGCATTTAGACGGTTTTTTAAAATATTCTGTTAATTTCTCCTTTTTTGTTTTTTTAGTGAGAAATGTTATGTGGGATAAAATGGATGTTTTTCTAATTCCTAATGCCCTTCTTTATTTTTCTGACCTGCAGTAATATAAAATTGGAGAGTGCATCCACTTCTACTCTTGAAGACAGGGTGAAGAGAAACATACACTCTATCCAAAGGACACCAGCAGCCCTGGAAAAAAACTTCATGCATCGATGAAATTGTTTTGTATCCCATCACTGGCCCACTAAGGACTTACATTGTTGTTGTTTGTTTTGTTTTTCTGTTTGTTTTTTTTCCTGAGAACCAACTGACCACTCAGGAAATCTTCATAGGCCAAGGTTATTTTTTCTTTGGTCTTTATAACACAGGAGAGTTCACTGTGATATTCCATTACAATGTTTTCAAATTAAGGTATGTTAAATATGTACAGTTTGAGATACAATTTGTTAGAAAGCTCAGCCTTTTTCTTTTGTATTTTATAATATAGTGCTATAAAAAGGTTATATGAGTATTGCTCTTTTTCCCGCTGAAAGGAGTTAAACAAGTAATTCTGTTATTTTTAGTGATATTACAAAGAGAATAATTACAGAAGTTTTCATTGTCTAGTAATAATTCTTCTGCCTTTCATGTTCTGAAATATGATATATTTGGGTCCAGCCTAACTGGGCTTATGCTACTGTTTTTCAAAGTTTCTTTCCTCTCCAGAATGGTTCAATCACTTTATTTGATGCAAAATATATTGCTTACTGTAGAAGAAAATTTCTTTCCTAAAAGTAGAGAATAATTTTATTCTTTTTTTTTTTATTGGAGACATTTTGTGTCTAAAACATATCCTATAAGGAGCAACATTTCTTAATAGGCAAAAGGGAACACGCAGAACTTTAGGACAGCAATCTTTCATATATTCTTTTTTGATATGTAAATATTCATCTTTGTGTAGCTGGCATTTAATATATGTATATATCTTTATGTAGCTTTCTGATATTTTTGTGGTATTTATAAATATCTAGAAATGTATGTAATTTTTTACATTCTGCATTTTAAATTTACTGTACCTTGCAAGCTGTACCTTGCAAGCTGGGTAGCTTGCAAAGTACAGTAAAAATATCTACTATATATTTAAAAATTTAAAAACTATTAGATAAAAAAAGGCATTAAAAGGTCTAGGAAAATATTTTTAACCTGGGGTCCCCAACCCCCAGGCCACAGGCCACGAGCTGTTCAGAACCAGGTGACAGAAATGGCAATCGAGTGCATGCAAATGCATCTCCACTTTAATGAGCACTGGATGAGTGTGTGTGCATGTGCCTGCTGCTCGCACTAATGGAGATGCACAAATGCGCACACTGGCCCACTACTCACTGAATCATCTCCTTTTTCCCTGGCCAGTCTGCAAAGCTGCAAAACTGTTTCAAACTGTAATAAAGAAATGGCCTGTTTAAATTTAGATAGCAATTTATTGATAATATGAACCTCCTCTGGAAAAAGTTGGATGAGTTGTTAATCAACAACAAATTGTTAACAACTTCTTCGGAGGGATTTGTAAAAAGTGCCCCTTTAATAACTAACAGTATGATATTAATGGAGTAAATGGGTCTAAAAGCATGGGACTGAGTCCTGTAAGTTTTAATACACAGTTGCAAGCAGGTTGATCTGGGAAAGCAAAGTTTCTTTAACGGGAGACTAATGTTAGACCGAAGAAGATCCCATTCATCACTCATAGAAACAATTCTAGATCAGTTGTGGTTTGAAAACTTGAGTTTAAAAGCTGTAACACAAGGAGTACTTTGCAGTAGTCCCTGTATGAGACTACCAATACATAATTCACCAAAATAATTTCTCATTCATATAGAAATGAACTTCCTACATCAGCCAAAGCTGATAAAAAGTTTGTGCCATTTATGTCTGCATTGCATTCAGGACAATCATATACTGCAAATCTATTTCTTAAGAAAAAACGAACAGATATAGTCCACAAATCTTTAAATATACCTTCCAACTTTGATTGTTTTACACCCAGTCTCTTACAACCTGAGGATGTATGTAGGCTATGGTGACTCAAGAGCACAGGAAATAAGAAATGTAAGCATTATTGGCATATGCGCTAGCAGTAGATGTAGCATATCAGTTCTGCTGCTGTTCTTTAGCAAGACATCATGTACAGTCAAGTGAAAAAGTATACCCTCTTTGATGCCTGTGCTTTTATGTATCAGGACATAGTAAAATCATGTGGTCCTTAGCAGTTCCGAAAAATAAATATAACCTCAGATGAACAACACATAACATACTATACCATGTCGTCATTTATTTTGCAAAGAGAAAGCCAAAGTGGAGAAGCCATTTGTGAAAAATTAACTATACCTTTTGATTCAAAAGCTTATAGAATCACCTTTAGCAACAACAGCTTGAAGTAATCACTTTTTGTATCACTTTATCAGTTTCTCACATTGTTGTGGAGGAATTTTGGCCCACTCTTCTTTACATGACATCAGTTCGTTGAGGTTTGTGAGTGTATGTTTATGCATAGCTCTTTTTAGATCTCACCATAGCATTTAATCAGATTGAGATCTGGATTTGCTTCTTTTCTTTTTCAGCCATTTTGTGGTAATTTCCTAATGTCCTAATCGCTGTCCTGTTGAATGATCCAGTGTTGGCCAAGTTTAAGCTGTTGGCCAGATGGCCTCCAATTTGACTCTGGAATATTTTGGTATGCATTCATGGAAATTCATGGTTGACTCATTCATGGTTGAGTCATGGTTGTGGCTGCAAAATAAATGCAAATCATCACCCCTCCAAGCTTGACAGTTAATATGAGATGTTTGTGCTGATATTAGAATTTGCTTTACACCAAACATGATACTGTGTAGCATGACCAAACATTTCTACTTTGGTCTCATCTGTCCAAAGGATAATATTCCAGAGGTCTTGTGATTTGTTCAGATGCAACCTAAGCCATGCTGCCATGCTTCTTTTAGCAAGAAGAGACTTTCTCTGGCACCTTCCAAACAAACCATAATTGTTTAGTCTTTCTAATTGTACTGCAACATGAACATTAACATTTAACATGCTAATTGAGGCCTGTAGAGTTAATTCTTGGATTTTTTGCAGTTTCTCTGAGCATTGGATATGTCTAATCTTGGGGTAAATTTGCTGGGACATTCATTCCTGGGACGATTAATAGCTGTCTTGTTTTCCACTTGTGAATAATCTTCCTCATTATAGGAAGAGAGACTTTAAATTGTTTGCAAATGGCGTTATAACCCATCCCAGACTGATGGGCAACAACAATTGCTCCTCAGGATCATTGCTGATGTCTTTTATTATTTGGCATTGTATTAACACATACCTCAGTTGTGAGGATCAAACTCCTAAAACTTCAGCTTCTATAGAGGGAGTCATGCTTGCTGATGATCAATTGATCAAGGGTACTTGATTAGCAATACCTGGTTGCTACTTAACCACTTCATATCTATGGAAACTGTAAGGTGTACTTCATTTTTATACACAGCTTCTCCATTTAGTCTTTCTTTTTCTAAAATAAATGATATGGTATAATATGTCATGTTATTGTTTATCTTGTATTACAGGTGTCCTCAACCCCTGGGCTTTAGCCCACTACTGGACTGCAGCCTGTTAAAAACCAGGCCACAGGAGAAATGAGCAAGTGTGTGCACATGAAGCTCCACACGCATGAGTGGAAGGCGCTTGTGCTCAGGCACAAAGTTCCATTCATGCAAGCAGCAGGCACTTGCACTTGTGCAAAGCTCCCCTCATGCATAGCTTCACACACAAGCACAAGTGCCCTCCACTCACACGAGCGAAGCTTTGCACACAAGTGCAAGTCCCTGCTAATCACGTGAGTGGAGGGCACTTGTGTGTGAAGCTTCATTCACGTGAGTGAGGACACTTGTGCTTGTGTGCAAAACTGCGCATGAGGGGAGCTTTGCACGTGAGTGCAAGTGCCTGCTGCTCGCGTGAATGGTTTCACGATTTTAATGCTGACTTCTGCATTGATTCTGCTTGTTGGAAGCCAGCTGTAAAGTGCATAAATGGCAATCGTGACTATGAAATGCAGCATCAGTCGTAAGTATGAGAACTGGTCTTAAAATTACTTTTTCAGCATTATCATAACTTTGAATGGTCACTAAATAAGGCAGCCCTTAAGTGAGCACCTGTTACTGCTGACAATTTAACTCCAAATTACAAATGATTCTTCATAATGTATTCATACAGACATTAACACGGATGAGAAAATGGTACCTTGTGGAATCTCCATTCATGACTATTTCAAAGTGGTCAAACAAAAATTACAACATTGCTGTCTATTTGTGTCCTCAAAAATAGTGGAAACAACATAGGAATGTCTCCATGTCCCTAGTTTCTCAAATAGTCTAACATTCTCAATGGCATCAAAATCTGCAAAGAAATATAGCAGTAATACGAGAGTAATGCTTCCCCTGTCTCACTACAAATCATTCCACAGCACAGCCAAGGCAAATCTGGGAAAAGTTCAAGATGATCCATTTCATTAAAAGCTCTTGGAGCTGTACTGTTTTCAACTGTTTCTTATTACTTCACTTCAAATAAAATATTGGTTATTGCCATGTAAAAGTTAAAATCATATGGCTATAGTAAAGGCTTTTTAATCAATAGCCTCTTATAGGGCAATTTACCTGTAAAAGAGAAATAGTGGTCTGAATGACACCTGGAATGATTGAATTCTTCGTGACTTTCAAAGCTAAACTAGATAGGGGTGTAATGAAAAAAGTGTCACAATCAGACAGCAGGAGACAAGCCGTGAAACTCATACTGAATTACATAGTGCACATCTTAAATAACTGCTCCTAAATGATGACATGAAGCCTAACAATAAACTTGTTTGTTCATAATAAAACTCAGGAAATGTATGGGTGCCAGGCTGATTGTGGAGATTAGGACACTTGATTGTACAAGATTTGGATAGTTCCATGCAAATACAATTAGAGAGGAAAAATCATTGTTTTTTTTCTTCCTAATTGCCCTGGCATGGGCTTTGTTTGTTAAATGTATTTGTCCATTTTGCAGTGGAGCTACTCTGGGTGGCATACAGCAATAAGGTGGAAAGTGATTTTTAAAAATGTAAAAATGACAACAGTAATGAATCCATAAAAATAGTGAAAGTACAATATGAAAAAATGAACAGAGGAGCAGCATGAAGTGTAGGGGGGAAGTGAGTCAGCTAGTTAGTCTGCCCCTCCCTTTATGCCACCTCCAGTGACAAATTCCTCTTCTGGTTCCCCAGCCAACTAGCAAAGCCATGTCTTCAAGCCCTTGGGGAAGGATAGGAGGAGAGGGTAATCTTATCTGGGGTCAGGATGTTACAGAAGGCCAGCACTACAGCAGAGTAGGCTCTTCTGAATCTTAATTGGGAGTTCTTTGACTGACAGGATCCTCAGCAGGCTTCCTCTACCAACACAAGTAAATGGGCTTCTATAACACCTTGAATTGCACCCAGAAGTAAATGAGCACCTGTGCAGCTCATGAAGCATGGGTCATGTAACATGGGTCATTCTGTTTATGATTATGTCAGTCAGATATATCCATGGACTGTCTCACAGTAGTCTCATCACTTCATATTTCATCTTCAGTTGCTTCCTCTTCTCTTTTCTTATATTCTTCCCAGCATTAGAAGGCTCTTCAGGGACCTTGCTCCCCATGTTTCTGCTGCAAGACCCTGTTTTGATACTGAACTCAAGATCAGCAGAATGGGACAGCTCGCTGTAGTCAATTTGCTGCAGCCAACTCACCAGTCAACTCGTTGTGGCCAACTCATCATGGCCAACTCGCCGTGAGACAACTTGCCAAAGGATAATTCACTGCTGGACAATTTAACAATTCAATTATTTAAAAGAAATAAAAAATTATTTTTTTTCATTCACATTTCATTTTGTCATTTTTGCATCCTTTAATGATTCTATTCTACCATTTTCTTTGATATTAGTGTAACTCTTGCCCTGAAGTGAGTTCTCCCACCGCAAGTTGGCTGTAGTGAGTTGGCTGTAGTGAGTTGGCTGTGGCAATTGGCCATAGGGAATTGTCAAGACCCCAGAATCAGCTGAGCTTCTTGCTGTTTTGCCGACCTCCCTATTGTATAGTAACTTCCTTGCCTGAGTTGTTAAAGAATCCGTCTCTGGATTGGCAGTGGAATTCTCCAGACTTTTGATTTTGCATGACTTCAATCTGCCTTCCTTATGTTCAGCTTCAGAAGCATTTCAGGAATTCATGACCTCCATGATACCTATGCATCTATTCCAGATTGTCATAGGCAATTTGAAACGGTGGTCACACACACCAATTCTAATATTTTATTGGTGCAATGTCAACATGATTTGGTGAGGACTCTAACATTATCCCCCAAACAGCCCCACTGAACTTGAATCAATACTCATCACAGTTCAGTTGTTCAGCAGTGACATCAGAATGTACTTTGGACTTGAAAAATGTCCTATATTATCCATGCAGTGAGGAAAAAATAGGAGTAGAACTGGGAAATGGAAGCATTAGTGAAAGCTTTAGCAAATGATGAAGGTTACAATACCTAGGCATATTGGAAGCAGATAACATTTGGAATAGAAAAGTCAAAGAGTCGATGCAAAAGGAATACATCAGGAGAGTGCAAAAATTAAAATCAAAATTGAATGCTGGAAACACAATTAAAGCATATATTAATACATGGACAGTTCCAATGATACGCTACCCTGCTGGAATCATCAACTGGACTGTGGCTAAACTGGAAAACATAGAGCAGAAAACATGCAAATTTTTGAATATGTACCACTTTTTACATCCACGAAGAATAGGGGGCAGAGGGCTATTGCAAATCCATCAAACTAGAAGTAAAATGAAGTTTGAATGAGTATCTGAATCAAAGTACATAAAAACTGCTGCAGGCTGTGAAAACAGAGAACATTATAAAAACAAACAATTGCAGAATATAAGGAAAAACAGCTGGATGTCAGATTAAATGGATGGAAAACCAAAGCTTTGCTAGGACAGCACAAAACGGAAGAAAGCGACCAGCAATTAAACTACTAGATGAATGTTCTGCAGAAAACCAGAATTTTTTTCACTTATTCTTTTAGCAACCGCTACTCCTACCAGAAGTGGCGCTCTCTTTAAAGCAAAACGCTTCTGTGATATGTAGTCATAATTTCCCATTCATAACTCTAGGTGCTCCGTTGTTGATTGGTTATTTGGTCCGTAAAACGGAGAAATACCAACCTATTTGATACATCACTCTCTTCGGGACAAACTATCTTTTCAAGAAAGAAAAAGTTAGTGGATTTGCTAACTGCATGTTATTTTGAAAAATTAATTCAACCACTTTGCTTTATCACAATATAATTCCTTGACTCTTTTTAAATGAACTATTACTACAGTACTTTTCTCCTTCAATTTCTCAAATAGAAATGGAACATTCCGCTCGCCCCTCCCTTTATTCGTCGCCATCTTGACGCCTCCTTTGCGCAGAAGTCGATGGCACAACTTGTTCTGCGGTGGAGCAAACCACGGAAAGGGAAGCATGGGGGGGAAGGTGGGGTGGGGCGATATATTCATAGCGGATGAAACTAATCGAACTATGTTATAAAAGGGGGTTAAAGTTAGGCTCACTTGGGGAGGGAGGTAGACATTACTATTCGATAACTGACAGGGGGTGGGGCTTGGATCTAACTATGATATGAAAGGGGAGTTATGGTGTGGTGCCCGGTTCTCTGAACGGAACCCTTGCTTGTAACGAGGGGAAGGGTGTGTGCCTGTGGGTGGTACTGTTGTGATTGGTGCGTGTGCATGTGCACCTGTGTGTATCTCCTATCTATTTGGGTGATTCCGCTGAATTAGGTGGAGGGAAAAGAACTGAAGAACGACGGGTGGAGCGAAGGTGGTACCGTTGTGAACGCTTTTTATGGGGGGCGGGGGGGAGAGGGATACGGCTGACTTAATTGCACTGGGACTGGTCTAGGTGGAAAAGGGAGGGCTGGGTGGTACCATTTTGGGGGATTTATAGGGAGAATTAAAGAAGTACCTCGGATTCGGATGACATTCAACCGCGGTTGAGCGGAGAAGAATAAAAGCGGTGCCTTTAACGGCCCACTGTAAGCTGAAGGTCGGAAAAAGGCAAGAAGAAGCACCACATCAAGTTTAAAAAGGTGGCATCAGTGGTGGTACCAATGAGAGGTTGGTTCTAGTGGTACCTTGCAAGGAGGTGTCAAGTCTAACCAGCCTAGGTACCCATTGGTGCCATTTTGAGCTGGCACAAGTCCTATCCACAAAGAGTGAGGAGGGGAGAGTGTCTTGAGTACTGAAGGAGCAGAAGTCTGGGCCTTTTCTTGGAGAGCATTTTGACATGACTGCCCAGGTTGGAGGGGCCCAAGGAGAGGCATGAAAAAACTCTGCTTTTAGGTGGAGGCCAATATTTGTTCTAGCAGCCCCAAGGACCCTCTCTCTGCCATGGCTTCAAACTGTACTGGAGGCACAGCAGCTGCAAGCGCCAGCTCAGCTATAGGTGCTGCCCTCAGTGCTTCCAAGACCAAGACAAAGAAGAAGCATTTCGTTTGCCAGAAAGTGAAACTCTTTCGAGCCTCTGAACCGCTCCTGAGTGTCCTTATGTGGGGAGTCAACCACACGGTGAGCAAGAACTACTTCCCACAGTGCACTTCCCACCTCTTTGAACTTAAGACCTCTCAAACTAGAGAGGCACATTCTGCCATTGAATATTTGTCTCTTCTTACAACTATTATGTAGCATCTCTCATGTTGATTATTAGGTACAGGGTAAACATCTTTATTTTGATATCTATATATTAGAATTCATACCTTGCATGAAAACGGACATTGGAGAATTGTAGCGAAAGGCATTTTAAAATGGAAAGCAGGTAAACATTTCTAAAATAATTACAAAGGGGAAGCAATTCTGTGTTGAATGAATTTCAGTCTTCCTCTACAGGAGATAGTGGTTCTTTACTATAATCTTTCTTCTCACACATGTGAAAGGAAATTTGGTGGAACTGGAGCAAGTGGGTGGGTGTGTATTGTACGGTAGGTATTCTTTAAAAAGCTGTGCTTTTCCTGAACTTGATTTAAGAAGGAACAACATTTTTGTTGAATCACCTTTTTCCTTCAAAAGGATTGCTGCACAGTTTAGTTTTTAGAACAAACCAGAGGATTATGTTTATTCAGAAGTCAACTCTTGAGTTTAGGAGCACTGCTCTGTATAATCCTCAACAGCAGATTCTGGTTTTTGTAACCTATGTTGTCATTCCAGGTTCAGTAAATCTCTCCTTGCTTATTCTTTACCAAGGATGAGTTTTGATTTTCTGCTTGCCTGGATAATGATCTTCATAAAGCAGAAATGTAACTCCTCTGAGTTAAGAAGGGATAACATGATCATTTTTTTCAATATCCAAAATAATACTATATAATTCTGAAATGTCTATAAACATGATAAATCATTTTGTTGGAATCTGTCTGAATATATTTGAGGATTGTCTCAGTTGTACAAACCAATAAAAGGGTCTTGCCAGAGTCCAAGGATAGAACTGTGTACATCTTAGAAATCCTAGTGAGCATTATCAACTAGTAGCCTCAGAATATCTGAAAAGTGGCAGTTTAGAGGAAGGTTACTAAAAAATATTCACAACAAACTTTACAAACTCTAGTAAGATGGTCCCAAAGAAATTGAGAATATTTCTTTCGAAAGTATCAGTCCTGACAAGTGAAGATATTTTTTATATCAGTCTTAAGCCCTGTGTATGTACATATCTGAATGGGAAATTGTGTGTTGTATGTACATATCTGAATGGGAAATTGTGGTGTTGGACTACATATCCCATTTTTTTTTATAATCAATCATGTTTCCTGAGTTTGCTGGGAATATTCATTCAGCAACATCTGGAAGTTTACACAAGTAGTCTACGGTTAACATTGGTAATTGCGACTCGAATTTCTGTTGTTAAGGGATGCAGTCATGATGTGTAACATCACATGACTACATTGCTTAGCACTGACAAGCACTAATTTTTGTCAACTGAATTTCACGGGTCATTTGGTGAGGACCCATTTTGATCTAAGTCATTCCAAACTTTGTCCCTCCCCTCTCCATGCGTTGGTAACATAAGGGACTGCCTCCTCTGACACTCTGAACTCCCCTTATTTGCCTATCTTCTCCCCAGTCTTTCCCCTTTTGGCTACCCGCTAGCTTAGTCCTTATCCCTACATCTTACATCACTACAGTACCAGCCGAGACCTTTTTTTACATTTCCTTCTTTTGGGCTTGTGCAGCCTAGACTTCTCTTGCACCCCCGCCAGCATTTCTATTCACATGCCAGCCTGGGCCTCATTCATGCCCCAGTTGCCCCACCTGGGACTTTCTTTCAAGAAAGAAGCCTGGAGTGTGAAAGATTTGGCTAGAAAGGTTCGTTTATGCTGGGGCTTTTGTTTATATGCCAAACATCTTTTTCAAAAGGCTTTGGGTGGGACATGAGAGAAATATCAGCTACACTCGTGCAAAACAAGGTTCTGGCCAGTGCAGTAGTGGCTTATGATGTAATAGAAATAGCAACAGCACTTAGACTTATATATCGCTTTATAGTGCTTTACAGCCCTCTCTAAGCAGTTTACAGAGTCAACATATTGCCCCCAACTACCTTGGTCCTCATTTTACCCACCTCGGAAGGATGGAAGGCTGAGTCAACCTTGAGCCTGTGGTATTTGCACTGCCAAATTGTAGGCAGCTGGCTGCAGCAGAAGAAGCTTGCAGTACTACACTCTAACCACTGCGCCACAGAGGCTCCTTTGGTGGGCATAGTAGCAGGTAGGACCAGCTAGCAGCAGTGGGTAATTGAGCAGTTATAAATTAAGATGGACTCAAGTGGGCCAAAATTTTGTTCATGTGACCATGGGCATGTTGCAACAGACAGAACATTGAAGACTAGGAATAACTCTTTGTTTGGCACCATTGTTGCTAAAGAATAGAAATTAAGCAAGATTTATTTGTAGATATTTAATTGAGAAGGAATATGATTTAGTGCCATGATGGCGAACCTATGGCACGTGTGCCACAAATGGCATGCAGAGCCATTTGTGCCAGCACGCGAGCTGCAGGCAAACTTATCTCACTGCGCATACGCGTGCCTCACAGCTGATTTTTCTGCTGGTTTCAGGATTTTTTCGGCCTTCCAGAAGCTTGGAAAAAGTCTCTGCAAGGCTTTTCAGGCCAAATAGGCCCATTTTGTCACTTCCTGTAATATCAGAAGTGATGAAACGGGCATATTATTCGTCCTGAAAAGCCTTGCAGAGGCTTTTTCCAAGCTTCTGGGTGGCTGAAAAAGGCCTCAAACCAGCCAAAAAATCAGCTTGTGAGGTGCAGTGCAGGTAAGGGGGTGGTGTGGGTATATGGAAATTGCGCATGCATGCATAGGGGGCATGGAGTGGATTGCATTCTGGGTGCTGGCATGTGAGTGCATGCTCTAATCGCACACAATTTTTGGCACAGGAGGCCAAAAAGGTTAGCCACCACTGGTCTAGTGGTTAAGACAACATCCAGAAACAGGAGACTGAGTTCTAATCCTGTCTTAGACATGAAAGCTGGTTTCTCTTTCAGCCCACAATGACTGGATCGGGCAACAAACCAGTCAGTCTATTCTTAATGGATCAATATTGACTTGATCTGAAAAAGTGGGTCCTACTTTAAGAAAAACAAGGAAGAAGAAAAAATCTGTAGATGCTTACATTTGGTTCATGCAAATGCAATTGCAATAGGTTTATTTAGAAGTTACTGGTAAATATTTGCAATGAATATAAATATTTGTGAATGTTTGATGAATATTATTTATACGAACAAAGTGTCATCTCCAAGTCACTTTATTTAGGTGCTTGTTTATATGCTACATTATGGGGGGAAAGTATTGTTATTGCCGTAGCAGTAAATACTATTGAATAAAAATGCTTTGATAATCAGAGGTGAATATATTTAACATCTATTGTCTTGTTTAGAACTGGATGATTTTATCTGATGGAAAATTATTGGCCAAATACAAATTTATATATAGTATAGCACATGAAGTTGAGAAAAAAACAAACTAATAAGAAAAATAACACTTTAGCAGGTGATTACCATACTTTCAAACACATCTTAGCATCAAAATACAATTGGATGATTAATTAAAAGTATGAGTGATTAAGATAGATCTGAAATTATTAATATAAACATAATTATCTGTATAAAAATTGAGAAAGAGGAAGAGAAACGTTACAATGCCATATAAATTATACAAATTGGAGATAGCAACTGCTCATGATAATGATGTAGATGATGTAGGTAAAACACTCAGATACCTATGATTTCTTCTTTCAATAAATATCACCCCATTTGTAGAACATAACTATGCTTTCATGACCATATTCACTTAATGTTAAAACTGCCAATAAATGTTAATGGAATTTATTGGCTCTACCATTGTACATTCCAACTATTCAGGTGACTTCCTTTCTTTTTTCCCTCACATCCTGTTTAGATGTTGCATTTCTTTTGCAGATTAATGAGTTGAGTAATGTCCCTGTCCCTGTTATGTTAATGCCAGATGACTTTAAAGCCTACAGCAAGATTAAAGTGGACAATCATCTTTTCAATAAGTGAGTAATAAATATTTTTTGATTAAAATATACTTCCCCATTCCCCATTTAACTTCAGTATCTGAATAGATGGCTTGTTATGAATATATAATGACATGAATCAGAATGTTACAGAAGACAATGTAACATGAAAGAAACACAACTATTATAAAATAATTCAGCACAACTCATTTGTCTGAATGTGCTCTATGTCCAGCCGTGAATGGATATGATTGGAAGGCCACAATTCATTTTCTGATAGAACCAGGACACAGAGAGTAAAATCCCTTCTGTACCAAATGTGTTGACTACTCAAGTATTACTGTATTTTGATGGACCAGCATATTTAAGGGGTATCTATTTCTCCTTACGCCTTGCTATTCTTTAGATCTGTTCTGTGTGTCATGTTTGATACAGTGTAGTAGAAATCAAAGAAATAATAGGTTACAATGCTTTGCAGAGAGAGAAAGGCATTAACGTTTCCAATGCATATCTCTGTATACTTTAGAAGCCATATTAACTATTCATTGTGGCTTTTAAAGCTAGCTGATAATTTGCAGGACATTTTTTTTCTACTGCTGTTTTTAGGATGTCTTTTGGAATTTTTTTTTACTTATATATCTATGTCCTAATCCACTTTTTAATTTTAAAATGCTTGTTGGAAAAGCAGTTTGGAAATATTAAATGAGATTTTACATCTGAACAAATCTTGGGATTTGAATATAGAATAGAAAGCAAACTGACTCCAATTTTAGAAATGTTAGGTTGGGAGAGGTGAGCTTGATAGATATTTGTTAATGCTGGTCCTCGACAGCCAACTTGACTTCAGGGAAGGATTGAAGTATATACACTGGGGTGAAGGTGGCATTATTGACTCATCCCCAATATGCTTTGAAGGAGACTTAATCTGGAGCAAACATGTTGACCTTTGGTGAGATTACAATTGTCAGGCAACCTAGATAAACTTTTAATTAGATTATTCTTAATGTTTTTCCATTAATGCCATTAGTATAATTTGAATAATATGTATAGTTTGGACAACGGTTTTTAATGGATCAAGAATGTTTTGTAGATATAAAGAGAACTTCTTTCCATTTTTATTTAGCCTATCATCATCATCATCATCATCATCATCATGGATTGACGACATCAGCAAGTATTGCAAGCCCAATTGGCAAAAGGAAGCTCAGAGTCATATTGATTGGAAACATGCGGAAGAGGCATTGTTCGTGCAGTGGATACACAATGGCTAAGATGATGATGATGATGATGATGATAGGCTAAATAAAGAAGGCCTGTTCTGCATGTTTCCAACCAATATGACTCTAAGCTTCCTTTTGCCAATTGGTCTCGTAATGCATGCTGATGTTATCAATCCATCTTGTTTTAGGTTTCTTTCGTGGAAGCTTGTTATCAAGTGGGATCCATTCTATGATTGCCTTTGTCTACTGCCATCAGTTTTTCTTATTATGTGACCAGCCCATCTCCATTTTGATTTTTCAATCTTTTGATAATATTGTATACTTTCATTTGTTGTCCAATCCATTTGCAGATCTTTCTATCTTGTCTTGTATTACTGAGCATGTATCTTTAAGATCATTAAGGCAAATTGTCACCACTGTTTTTTCATATATTGATTGTAGTAGGTTTGTGTAAATAATGTCTGTGCCTTGACTGAGCAATGCATTAATTATTGCTTTCTGGAATACTGAATCAAACACCTTTTCGTAGTCAATGAAAGCCATGTGACATGGTGTACTTGTTGTGCCTTTCAGTGACTTGCTGAACAACCTGGATGTGATCCATTGTGCTGAAGCCACTTTGAACCCTGCCTGCTCATTTGGCGGTGCATCATTTAATGTTCTCAATATTCCTTTTTCTATTATTTTGGTGAAAGCTTTGCAGATGACTGAAAGGAGGATTTTATTTTATTTTAAACATTTTATGGCATTAACAAATTATCACTCATTATTTTTGTTTTTCATGATGTGTTTATCATTTTTATATGGTCTTTTCCACACTCTTATCTTCACTTTAGTTTACATCATTCTATAGTCACTTCCAACATTAAAGCAATTGATGATAGTACAGTTGCAGAATATGATTTTATCACTTGCCATGATGTAGTCAGCTTTGCTTTTGTACTCAGATAGACTCTTCCATGTCCAATTTCTGCTAACTTTTTTTCTCATAAAATGAGTTCAAGATACAAAGTTTTTGTCCTTTAGCAAAATCTACTAATCTGTTGCTTCTCATTATCTCATTCACCACTTCCATACGGGCCAGTCACTTTTTCTCCAGGTATTTTTCTTCCTATTCCTGCATTAAAGTCACCTGTTCATATTTTGTATTGGCATTTTTCTTTGTCTTGAAGCCAGGCCACATTGTTGTAACACTCTTCAACCTCATCATCATGAAAGCTTATTGTTCTCATGTAAGATTGGGTGATTTGAAGCTTGTATTGTTTGTTCAATTGAATGATCTGTTGGACTACTCTGTCTGATACACTTTCAAATTTTAATATAGAGTCTTTCAGCTTTTAGTTGATGAAAAAAAACCAACTTTGCCACATTGTCCATAACAGAACCTCTAGTGTAGGTAATGCCCAATCCTATCAAGTTCGACTAAAGTTTGGAATTTTTGTCATGTTTCCCATAATCCAATGATATCCCAATCATATGGTTGAGTTCAGTCAGCAGTTCCAGTTGAGTATCGGTTTTCATTGTTCTAATGTTGGCCATTCCTGCATCCAAGTCCAAAAACAGCTTGCTTTAATCTGATGATTCTTAGCACCCTCTGTTTTTGGGCAGATCTTCCCACTGCCGTGGGTTGTTGCCATAGGGCCTCTGGGGAATGAAAGTGAAAATTCTACTGGAAAATGTCTGGATATATGTCCATGAATTGATGCTCAAGACAAAGTGAGTCATGCAGTAAGACAATGACCCAGAACACATAAGCATTTCAACCAAAAAATAATTAAAGTAGAAGAAAGTTATTGTTTTGGATTGACCAAGTCAAAGTTCTGATCTTAATTCTGTAGAAATGTTGTGGAAAGACCTGGAGTGGGCAAGTTCATGCAAGGAAGCCCACCATCATCCTTAAATTGAAGCTATTCTGTAAAGAGAAATTGGCTAAACTTCCTCCAAGCAAATATACAAGACCGGTTAACAATTATCAGAAACATTTGGTTGCAGTTATTGCTGTCCAGGGAGGTCACACCAACTATTGAAAGCACAAGTTTATATACCTTTGCCACACACAAGTATGTAGCTTTGGATCATCTACCTCTATAAATTAGAAAACATGTAAAATGTTTTTGATTCATTTGTTTTGTTGAACTCTTTAGTTTTAGGATGTAATCACATTTTATATAATTTGTACAGCAATATTGAAAAAAGCTTCAAAAATTTTAAAAATACTGTTGTAAAATGCCTCAATTATATGAAAAAGATGTTTGTATCTCACAGTTTCATATCCAAAAGTTATAATCACACTATTTAAAAAAAGACTGAACAAATACACATAGGATCAGAGTCTACTAATATTTATGATTATTTATTACTTCTTACAACATTGGCAGTGTGTCTTAAACGGGTTTGTGGAAAGTGACTATAAAAGGGTCTATAGCTTTTCTATCTGAGTTTGTGAGCTTTCCAAATGCATCCAGATGGCTGATCTACTATGATTACTTATTGAATAGATTTAGTCTAATCCTCCTACTAATAGTCCCCAGAAGAGATTATCAAATGTTTATCTAATGAAGGCAAAATTTTAGGACTAATCATGAAAAGACAAATGTAATTTGAAAGAAAAACAACCTTAAATTTAAGGTAAAATAAAACTATAATTTATTTGTCCTCCTAAAGAAAAGGATGTGAAATGATAAAAAGTTATTTTCATGCTACATGAATTACTTTGAACAATTTTGCCTATATGTGCTCACTTAAAAAATTAGCTGTTGGTCATAAATTTTAGTTTCTTTCTTAGGTTTTTCAATAAATATATGAGGTCAGAAATTTTACAACTGCTACTAACCAACTCATTTGCTTTAATTAAACCTGATTTATCTTTCTCTAATGTCATAGTGGAAGGTATATCATTTTGGCTTTCTTTTTATTCTTTTTAGATTTTTTTTAAAATTCTTAGGCTTAAATGGTGCCTGTACTGTTAACATTTACACAGCATTAGCAGTGTCAATATTAACAAATATAACTACATTATATTATTATAGAGTAAGCAATCAGCAGCAGTCAATCACAGTTTTTGATTAAACAGCCAATAGTCACATACCCAACCCATATTTGATTTTCATCAAATGTCTTTGAATTGCTATGTTGCATTACAGTTCCAGATTTCTCAGACAACACAATCAGAATTACAGCATATCTGGGAGAACATTGTACTAGTGAAGTCTGAATTCATTATTACATAATGTACTGTAGATACACATTTTTAAAAATAGTTATGTATAAAAAATGTAGAACTAGACATACAGTGCTACGATATAATCTTTTTGGCCTGGGGACCAATAGGGGACTTCGATTGGAGGTGTGGAGATTAAGCTGGAGGTGACTGCTAGATTGATAGCAAACTCCATTTACCCTTCCCACCCCTGCTCTCTGCTCCCCACTCATCCATCTTTTTGGTTACCATATTAATGTATTATTCTCACTGCATTCCTTTTTCATTGTTTATTTTATCTATTATTTTATTTCTGTTCTGTTTATTTATATACTTTCAATTTTTATTTCCTTTTATTATTGTAAACTGCCTAGAGTAATCCCATGGTGAAATAGGCAAGAAATAAATTTAACAAATAATAATAATCTAGTATGTATATTTAAATTTTACATCTACCGCTAATATCAACAGTATCAGCAGTAGAGACTTTCAAGTTTCTAGGTTCTATATCTCCAAGGTCTTGAAATGGACATCTAATATTAGAAACATAATTAAAAAGGCACTACAAAAAATGTTCTTCCAATGTCAACTCAGAGAGCTCAGATGCCAAGAATCTGCCGATACAGTTCTACAGAGGAATTTTGAAATTGTCATTTGTACCTCTATTAGTGTCTGGTTTTGCACAGCAACCAAACAGGACTTCAACGGATAGTTATCAACTGCACAAAAACAATCCCGACCAGTCAGCCTTCCACTGAAGATCTGTACTCTGACCACAACCAAATCAGGTTCTGACCAAAAAATTCACAAAAAATTTTTTCCCCACCGCCGATTTCCCCTTTCATGCCATGTTTTTGTGAGCACCAAATTTCTAAAATTAGATTTGGGTCATAACCAAATCGGTTTGCAATCAAAATTATGAAATGAATTATGGTTGTGACCAGAGGTTCTACTATATATTGCATGAACCAGAAGACTGAAAAAATATCTAGAGACCCCTCATATCCTGAACATTCTGGACATAATTTATTTCAATTTCTCCGCTTAGGATGCCACTATAGAGCATTGCATACACAACCAGGCATATAGTTTTTCCCCCTGTGCCACAGCACTGTCTCATTTCTCATCTTTTTTCATCTTCTCATATTTCCTATTCTGTTTCCTATAATTTATCAATTGTTATTTATAATTTATGATTAATGATTGTAATTATGGTTATGATCTATTACTTACTGTTTATATGTACACTGTGAGCATATGCAGATAAATTCCTTGTGTGTCTGATCACACTTGGCCAATAAAGAATTCTGGTCTGGTCTGGTCTAATTTTCTAATCTATTTTCAATATTGAATCACTAATTCTTTGTGGCTACTTTCAGAGAGAATCTCCCAAGCCGCTTCAAATTTAAGGAGTATTGTCCAATGGTATTCCGAAATCTGCGGGAAAGATTTGGGATTGATGATCAGGACTATCAGGTAGGGAACAAACTAATGGCTTTTATTGAGATATGTCAATTATATGAATAATTGAGATATTAAAGTATTTCTGGCTTTGTTATAATTGGAAACTAATCTTGTGCAACAATAACTGGTATCAATGAATCAGACTGAATTATTTATTATATTGATTTCATTTGTATTTTCCTTGAAACAGATTGTATATTTGAAAAAAATGGTAGATAGACAAAAAAAGATGGGTTTGGGGAGAGGATGATGAAAGTATGAGTGAAGAAAGATAAAAAGAGGACAGAAGAAACTTATACTAAAGAATAGATATTGTATGTAAAACAGAGTTCTCCAACCTTTCTGGCTTTATGGAATGGTAGCAGGGAGAGGGGATTTTTCTGTCTGTGTGGTGAGCAAGCGTGTGTGTGTGCTCATGCAGTTCCATTTGCATGAGCAGTGAGCACGCACGCCTGCCACTTACACAAATGAAGCGCTGCGCGTGCATGTGTTTGCCTACTACTTGCGCAAATAGGGGGTGTGCATGCTTATCCATCACTTCCACAGCCTGGTTCCAAATGACATAAGACCTGGTAGTCTTATGGGGGGTTGGAGACCCCTGATGTAAAGAAATGTTCTATGCCCAGAACAAATACATTGTGGCACAGAGGTTTAGCAGAACCATTGAGTGGGCCAAATTAAAATCTGGAACATCCTGTTTCGGGTTTCAACTGAAAAAACTCAGGCCTGAGATGTGAATAGAGAAAGATCTTTGTGATGTTATGTAAGAGTTTCCCAGCCAGTCTCTCAATCCCTTGCTCCTTCTCCCACTCAGCAGCAGCCACTTACCAGCCTGCTGGAAATGGAAATTAAACTGTCCAATGGTCCCTGCCAGATTCCATTAGGAAACTCAATGGGGAATCTGGCAGAAAGTTGGAAGTTGCTCCTACTCCCTCTGTTTTTTGCCTGCCTTTTGTTGAGGTATGGGCTGTCTAGTTTTATACAATTGTGACATACCCAGTCAGTCTGCTCTTCTCTTCATCATCATTTCCAAGTATGGATTTTGTTCTTCTCTTATCTCCACACAGAATTCTGTGACCCGGAGTGCTCCAGTATACAATGATAGCCACGGGCGGTGTGGTGTTCGCTTCCTTACCACCTATGATCGGCGGTTTGTCATCAAGGCAGTGTCAAGTGAAGATGTTGCAGAGATGCACAACATTCTAAAGAAATACCATCAGGTGAAATATACGTAGGAAGAAAGTATACTGTTTTGGTGGGCATTTTAGTAGAAGCTCATATTTTGGGGGCCAATTTTACAGAAATTATCCTGTTCTCTCCCAGCAAGAGAAAAAGAAGAAGCTGAAAAAAGAGTTTGCTTCCTTCCAGTTTATGAGATTATGCATGCATAACCTATGAATTATGCTGCATTATTTTTATTTAGAAGAGACTATCAGATACAGATATGCCCAGAGCTATTTTCCTCAATTTCTTTTTCACTTTCCAGTTATTGGAAAGACCTGCCATAATTAACTTACATCTTGTGATAAAGAAGCAACCTTCCAAATGGAGGAAATGGAATATCAAAAGAAAAAGCTCATTAAACCCTTTTACCATCCAAATGAACAGATTTTGTTTTGTATCGTGGGGATATTTTTTCTTTATTCTTCATTTATTTTATCCTGAAACTCATTTTCATTTTTTTTTTTTTTTGATTCAGGATATTGTAGCTGCATTATCAAAATGTTCTAAACCAATAGTTTCTCTTGAACAACTCTTACTTGAGTTGATTGGTCTATTAAGGACAGTGGAAGTTTTAGGCCAATAATTAGAAGATAACCTAATTGCGGAAAATGAGGCTTTTTATGATAACTGAAGAGATCTGAGCTTAGAAAAATATGGCTGCAATAATTATTTTCTTGTAATTATCCAATTTCATTCTAGCAAAATGAGGCTCAGAACTATGTTCTCTATTTCTAAGATTAATCGTTGTAGCAAAACAATTATGCTTTATCAATGAAATAATTCTCAACCATTATACAAAATAAAAAGATGTTGTCCGTTTGTTTTCATTTAGTATAAATAATTTAGTATATCAGGTTATATTATGAAATATTGGTACTTTAAAAAGTGCCTCAGGTGCCCTTCTAAATCTTCCTTCTGTGGCAACCTCAAAAACCTGTCAGCTTTTAGACTACACTAATTGATTATATATTCTTTCCTTTTTTCCCTTATTCCCTTTCAGTTCATTGTGGAATGTCATGGGAATACACTTTTACCCCAGTTTCTTGGCATGTACAGGCTTACTGTAGATGGTGTGGAAACCTACATGGTAGTCACAAGGAATGTATTTAGTCACAGGTTGACAGTGCATCGGAAATATGATCTCAAGGTGAGCATCTCTGAAGTTCAACAATATCACATTCTGGCCTCAAAAAAGGTGCACGCTTGTAAGTTTAGAATCATAAGCAGGTACTTGAGTCTTGAAGTTGTGAAAAAAGGAAGTATTGTTTGAAAAATACTATTTTTGTGTAATTCACATGGCTACCACAGATAGTCCTTGACTTACAACCATTTGTTTAGTGACCATTTGGAGTTATAACTGCACTGAAAAAAGTGACATGACCATTTTTCACGCTTAGGACCATTGCAACATCTCCATTATCACATTTGGATGTTTGGCAACTGGTTCATATTTATGATAGTTGCAGTGTCACCTTTTGTGACCTTCTGATAAGCAAAGTCAATGGGGAAGCCGGAATCACTTAACAACCCTGTTACTAAATTAACAACTGCGGTAATTCTCTTAATAACCTTGGCAAGAAAGGTCATAAAATGAGGCAAAACGCACTTAACTTTTGTCTTGCTTAGCAATGAAAATTTTGAGCTCAATTGTAATTATCAGTCAAAGACTACTTTTATGTTCACAAGGTTTGGTTTCCTTGTATAAGAATGTTGGTTTTCTCTGCGGATTGAGTCCAATAGACCATGGCTACACTGAAGCATTAGGCCTGGTGTTAATTTTGCGCTCAGTATGAGTTTTATGCTGGAAGAGGAAAGCTCTCACCACGGAGGTAAAAGGAGAAAGATTATTTCCAGATTTTCTGTATGAAATGAGATGTGGTGGTGTTCACTAGTTGTATCGTAGTGTTTTTAATTCCTGTAATTTGCTAGTAGAGAAATCAAATTTGGTATTCCCTATCTCCCTCCCCAAATTGGGATTTCTAACGGACATTGGAGAGTAAAGTAAATATTTTGTTTTGAATAACTGACTCAGAAATTTTTAGACTAATTCTTAAGAAATATTTTGGTTTCAGGTAATCTTATGACTATTTGACAACTTCTATTTGCATATAATGCAAAGAGTAGCTGACAATCAGAAGTGAAATATTATTGCATATATTCCTGCCTTACACATCCAAAAAAATGTCATACAGTAGTGCATTGATGCATTTGATTTCCTAGATCAAAGACGGCGATAGTTTTAAGGCAATTAGTTTATGGTTCACTGAGATGAGAAAATTCAGGTGTTGTTTTAGTATATTGTATAAACTTGGCTATCCATAAAACCATAAGTGTTCATTCATTGGACATATTACAAACATAGCAGTTCTATTTTATTTTTCTGGATTAGATTTAGCATGTTCTTTGAATCCTGCTATAAACATTCTGCTTTCAGCCATGGAGAGTAGATGCCTTCTTGCAGGAGAGGATAATGTGATCCCGATGGATCCGTGTGATTCATGATGATCACAATAGGAAAGCGAGAAGAAGACTGTTGACCTTCAATAAGTCATTTCTAAATCATAGAATCATAAAGTTGGAAAGAATCTCAGAGGTTATAGGTCCTCTTTTTCTGTGCAGCATCAGTTAAAACTAACACAGTAAAGCTGACTTAATGTATTCAATTCTGGCAGTGGTGGTAGTCTACCAGTTCAGCCAAACAGGTTCACTCCAACGATCAGCTACTGGGCCCACCTGCTCCAGCTCTATTCTAACTTTTATTTCCTGATTTTGAAGCTCAGCTGCTTCACATGGCACAGCAGATTGCTGCTCGTCAGCTATTGAAGATGCAGGGAGAGTGCAGGATTGCAGGAGAAAGTCCAGTAGCAAACCCAGTGCGTGCACGCAAAGCACACCCATCAAGCCACATCCATAGAAACGGTGGTAAAAAGATTTGAATCCGACTGCTGAATTCTGGGAAGTGTTAATATTTTCCCAGATTTTTGGTTTAAATGTTTATAAAACAAAATTAGAGTAAATAAGACAAAGAAAAATGCATTGGCTTATGGTAGCCCTTAATTTATAGGTGCATAATCAGTTTTTTAAAAAAGCTTTTTGCTTTAAATAAATAATCACTTTCTATTTTTTTCTTCAGGGTTCAACAGTAGCAAGAGAAGCCAGTGACAAAGAAAAGGTAAAAGTCAATGTTAGAGAAAGATTTAAAATAAAAATCTTTGTGTTTTGAATAAACCTATAAATTGTTACTTCTGTATAAGTACTTCTAACAGGATTAGACAAAAGATCCTATGTTATACAAGTACCCAACTTAACCCAATATCCTCCCAGAGAGCATGTTGGAAATTGTAGTCCAGCCTCAGATAGGGAATTATGACTGTTCACTTAATGGTGGTTTGAATTAAAGACGGCCATGGAAAGGATGCCATCCTAACCTTCGCAGTACATTATACCACTTCCTTAGATATAAGTATCTCTCTCATCAGGAGCTGAAAATCCTGCTTGGATTTCAGCAGAGAGGGTTTACAATTTTGGAGCAAAGAGACACTCACATGTGGCCTGCACTGGATCTCCTAGGTCCTCTCTCATGCCCCTGAGACAATCTTACCTGGGACTCTGTCCACTTAACAACCTGTGAGATAGCTTAATGACCACAATCAGGAGTACCGAAACTCTGGTCATTGAGTGAAGCAATGAAGTGACATCTTGCTTAATAGCCACTTTGCTCAAGATTCCAGGTGCAGTTAGTCATAAGTCAAGGACTACCTATATTATAAATTATATGGGCAATCAACATTATTTGCATTTCACTCCATACCTCACTATGAATTCAGCTGTCAAATAGCTCTACAAGTCACTCTGGATTCTCTAAGACAGAAAGTGGAAATTGCAGGTATTAGCAGAAAACATAGTTGAAAGGAGTAAAGTAGGAAATGGGAGAATTGGAGGGGAGTTCTGGGGTGCATCTTGAGGGACCACTGAAGACATATGTTGGCTGAATGTGCCACCTAAAAGAATCCATTATTATTTATTTATTTATTTTTGACATTTATATACTGCCCTTCTCCCGAAGGACTCAGGGCGGTATACAGCCAAATCTACCCCAATACACATACAGAAGTTAAAATGAAATTAAATAATAGGCTGTTAGAATTAAAAACCAACCCTCCCCCCGAACATATTAAAACCCTGAATTTAAAATCCAAATTAAGAGGAGACAATTAAAACTCGTGTCAGCCCAGGCCAGCTTGCTCGAAGAGCCAGGTTTTTAACACACGTCTGAAGGTCCTCAGGTCCGTGCTGGTACGTATCTCAGGTGGCAGACTATTCCAGAGGGCAGGGGCCCCCACAGAGAAGGCCCTGCTCCTAGGAGCCGCCAGACGACACATAGAGGCCGAAGGCACCCGGAGAAGGCCCTCCCTGTGGGAACGCACCGGTCTGTTGGAGATCACCGGCAGAATGCGGTCCTGCAGGTAGCCTGGCCCGATGCCATGGATCGCTTTAAAGGTCAAAACTAGAACCTTAAAGCGAACCCGGAAAACCACCAGCAACCAATGCAGCTCGCGCAGGAGAGGTGTCACATGGGAGCTACGCGACGCCCCCATAATCACCCGTGCGGCTGCATTCTGCACCAGTTGGAGTCTCCGGGTGCTCCCCACAGGGAGCCCCATGTAGAGAGCATTACAGTAATCCAGGCGAGAGGTGACAAGGGCATGAGTGACCGTGCGGAGGGCGTCCCGATCCAGGAAGGACCGACCCCTGAGGCACCCCACAAATAAGGGGCTTAGAGGTGGACCTCTCCCCCCCCGCCAACACAAATTGCGAGCGGCTGGAGAGGAAGGAGGAGAACCACTGCAAGACAGTTCCCCCAATCCCCAGCCCCTCCAGCCGCCGCAATAAGATACTATGGTCGATAGTATCAAAAGCCGCCGAGAGATCTAATAGGACCAGGACAGAGGAAAACCCCCTGTCCCGGGCCCTCCAGAGATCATCAACCAACGCGACCAATGCTGTCTCGGTACTATGGCCGGGCCTGAAGCCCGATTGGAATGGATCAAGGTAAGTCGCTTCCTCCAGGTACTGAGGGAGCTGACGTGCCACCACACTCTCAACAACCTTCGCTAAGAAAGGAAGGTTGGAGACTGGACGATAGTTGTTTAAAACAGCCGGGTCCAGGGAAGGCTTCTTGAGGAGGGGCCGCACCACCGCCATTTTCAGGGCAGTAGGAAGCGACCCCTCTCTCAAAGAAGCGTTGATAATCCCCTGGAGCCAGCCTCGTGTCATCTCCCTGGCGGCCGAAACCAACCAGGAGGGACACGGGTCCAACAAACATGTGGTGGCATTCAGCCCCCCCAGCAGTCTGTCCACACCCTCAGCGGTCACAGGGTCAAACTCCTCCCAGATAACATTCTCAAGAACTGCCCTGGACACCTCCCCCGGGACCACCCAATTGGAGTCCAGCCCGTCCCGAATCTGAGCGATTTTGTCGTGCAGGAATCGGGAAAACTCTTCCACCCTACCCTGCAAGAGGTCATCCCGCGCTCTCGGCTCAAGCAGAGAGCGGGTCACTCTAAACAGGGCGGCGGGCCGATTTTCTGCCGACGCAATAAGGGCGGAGAAATGCGAACGCTTCGCCGCCTCTGTCGCCACAAGGTAGGTCTTAATATAAGACCTCACCTGTGTCCGGTCAGACTCAGTGCGGCTAGCACTCCAAATACTCTCTAGACGTCTTTTCCGGCACTTCATCTCCCGTAGCTCCTCCATAAACCACGGAGCCAAATGGGATCTGTGCCGGGTCAGAGATCGCAGAGGCGCAACCCGGTCCAGAGCCCCGGCAGCCAACCTATCCCAGGTGGCTACCAGGTCTCCAGGCGAGTTGTGAGCCAGGGCCTCAGGAAATGGCCCAAGCTCCCTCTGGAACCGCTCAGGGTCCATCAGGCGCCTGGGGCAGAACCATCTACAAGGCTCCGCCTCCCTGCGGTGGGGGGTGGCGGTACAGAAGTCCAGTTTAAGGAGGGAATGATCTGTCCATGACAAGGGTTTGATGACTAAATCCCCAAAATTACAGTCATTCAACCACTGACCAGAGACAAAAATCAGGTCCAGCATGTGTCCTCCTATATGAGTGGGGGCAGAAACTAATTGGGTCAGGTCCATGGCCGTCATGGAAGCCATGAACTCCCGGGCAACCCCAGAGATTTCACCGAGCGATGGCAGGTTGAAGTCCCCTATGACCAAAAGCCTAGGGGTCTCAACCGCCAGCCCGGCTATCACCTCGAGGAGTCCGGGCAGGGCCGATGACATGTGGCAGGGAGCCAGGTACGCCATCAAAAGGTCCATCTGAACCCCTTGTCTCCACTTCACAAAGAGAGACTCACAACCAGCCGTCTGAGGGACAGTGGCCTCCCTAGGACAAAGGACCTCTTTAATAAGCACCGCCACCCCTCCACCCCTTATAAATGTAAAAAGCTACAACAGTATTTATTCTTTCTCTTGCTGTTCTGAGCTTCTAATTATGGTACTATTACCACCATATCCTTTAATGAATTATTTGAATTAGATTGATTTCTAGATGCATCCATCTTTTGCCCTATCCTCTCTTGCCCCAGGTAATATTAGTGTGATCCCATAGTATATAGACCCTTAACTGACTCAGTTCTATAGTTCATGAACCCAATCTTTTTTAATAAAGAAATGTTATTGTTGTTATTATTTACAACCTCATTCTGAGATGGAGCAATAAGGCTTCCAAATGTTACAGAATAAAAATACTGAAATACTATTGCACTGTTAGACATAAGCAACCTAGGAAGCCAATAGGATAAGATAAAGATGGTATATCTCACTGAAATCTGAATCTGAAGTTTACTATAAGTAGAGAACAAGTACTTTCAAGAGCAATAAATATGTTTCCTAATCACTTAATTGGTGAAAGAGAGCCAGTTTGGTGTAGTGATTAAGACACCAGCTAGAAAACATGAGACCACTTCTGTCTTAAGGACAAAGCCAGCTGAATGACCTTGAGGCAATCATTGTCTCTCAGCCCTAGGAAGGAAATAATGGCAAACCACTTCTAAAAACTCTTGCTGATAAAATTGCAGGAACTTGTCCAATAACAACAAAAACAAGGACATGATTGATCGGTCTTTGTCGTGAACTAGGAGTTTTACAACTTTTCTAATTATGGGAAATTTGATGTGTATGTATTTAAAATGGATGATATCATCCAGGAAACCCAAAGATGCCCTTAATATGTAGCCCAATCAAATAGATCAGAAGAACATAGGTTAGGAAGATGGGGCATTTTTAAAAGACAGTTAATTTAGTATAGGTGTGGCAGGAATAAACGTTTCTGGTTTTATCACAGATATATCTTCCTGAAACCTATATGGCTTTGGCTTCTTGATTTGCCAGCTGTGTGAGGCTTAACAACAAAATGGAAAGACCAATTCCTAGGAGGAGTCTCTTTTTGAAATGCTTTCTTCAACTGGGCTGTGTTGCTTTTCTGATCTAACCTGCAATCCTTCCTTACTTCCCACAATCTCTCACAAACTTTTACTTTTAACTTAGCAGTTTGTCATCAATATTTTCATAATTTTTTAATTATTTACTCAAAGTTGATTGTAATTGCCTTTGCCCTAACTTCAGCAAACAGGATATTGAGCTGCTTTGGATTGTATAATATGGAAGTAATGTTTTGCACTTACTTGAGTTCAATCCTTCTCTCTAGGCGAAAGATTTACCAACCTTTAAAGACAACGATTTTCTAAATGAAGGCCAAAAGCTCCATGTTGGAGAAGAATGTAAAAAAAATTTCCTGGAGAAATTGAAGCGAGATGTTGAGGTAAGAGAGCTACCATATTTTTCGGAATATATGATGCTTCAAAATATAAGACGCACCTAGCTTTTGGGGAAGAAAACAAGAAAAAAAAATCTGCCTCTGCCTCCCACCTCCCAGCAATTTGCCTCCTTGCACCAAACAGCAAACAGCCTGGTCAGATTGCACAGCCTGATTTAGCATAAACAGCTGATTCTCGGTTGGATCTGCCTCCTGACAATCAGCTGTTTCAGGCTGCAGAGATCGCCATTGCCTTTTGCCGCTTCCACATGCCCCATTTTCAGCTTCTGCATCCCGTTTTCAGCTTCTGCTTGCCCCATTTTAACCTCCGTGTGCCGCATTTTTGGCCCGTTCCAGGCGGTGGGGATCAGAACAGGCCAAAAATGGGGCATGTGGAGGCCGAAAATGGGGCACGCATAGGCGGCAATAGGCAATGACAATCCCTGCAGCCTGAAACAGCTATTCGTCAGGAGGCCAATCCAACCAACAATCAGCTGTTTGTGTTAAATCAGCTGTGCTGAAGTTGATCAGGCTGTTTGCTGTTTGCTGCAAGGAGGAAAATTGCTGTGAGGCAGAGACTGATGGGTGGGCCGACAGGTGAGTGGGGCTTTGGCAACATTCGCTGTATAAGATGCACAGACATTTCCACCCACTTTTTTGGGGGGTGCCTCTTATACACAGAAAAATACAGTAAGTTGTTAATTTTTGGGAATCGGGACAAAACTAAGTAATGTGATTGACAGAATCTCCACTGTTACAATAATTTTCAAACTCTTTAAAAACTAGATAAGGTATAGATGTCTGTTAGACTCTGTCTCAGACTCTAAAGTGAATTTAGAAGAATTTAGAAGAAGTGAATTTTTTAAAAAAAAAGCATACAAAAAAGTTTTATTTCTCTTGCATTCACCTTGGAGATTTCCTCCTTCACCTTCTCCAGGGTAACTGAGTTTTCCATAACTTAAGATCAACAGAAGTGAGAGTTACTCCTACACATTGCAGAAGGAATCTGGTAGAATCTTCTGTGACTAACAAGCTTTATTGGATAGTTCAATCATTTTAAATTTAAACAGAATGCAGGCCTCAGAATGGAACAGATCTTAAAACAAGGGTCTTCAAACTTGGCAAATTTAAGACTTGTGGACTTCAACTCCCAGAATTCCTGAGCTAACATGACTGGAGGGGGAATTCTGGAAGTCGAAGTCCACAAGTCTTAAAGCTGTCAAGTTTGAACCTCTGTCTTAAAATGACCATTTTGTAAAAGTTCAGGATCATTGAATGAAAAATTTATGAATTCATAGAAAACAAAAAGTTTTAGGCAATATTTCTGCAAATACAGTGGGTTTTTTTAACATATTACAATTGTTAATTGATTCTATACTTGAAGTCTGTCTGATACGTAACCTGCATATGGATAACTAACTAGTCTTCCCTTCCACCTCATCCCATTTTAAATCTTACAACAGTCTAGCCATTCTATGCATCTGATGATGTAAGTTGCAACATACAACAATTCATTAAAAACATTTTTTTCTATAACTCTAATCCCAAGAATTCCAAGCAATCATGTAAAAATGTTTTGAGATTTATGAGATTCAATACTTGGAGCTGGTGCCAGGTTAATGAAAAATGGTTTAACTCTAATCCCAGAGGTGATAGAGAGACTTTGAAAATGAAAAGGATTTTTTTTCTTCTGTTGGCTTCCAGTTTCTTGCACAACTGAAAATTATGGATTACAGTTTGCTGGTTGGAATTCATGATGTTGATCGAGCTGAGCAAGAAGAGATGGAAGTTGAGAACCGGACAGAAGATGAAGAGTGTGAGAATGATGGCATAGGTGGGAATCCAATTGGTTCCTATGGGACTCCACCTGACAGTCCTGGTAACCTTCTCAACTTCCCACGTTTCTTTGGGCCTGGGGAGTTTGATCCATCTGTGGATGTCTATGCTATGAAAAGCCATGAAAGTAAGTACTGAGATCTGGATGCTGGTAGTGGGAATGGAAGACAAATGTAAAATTATGAAAGCCAGTCTGACTGTAAGCATACATGGTGGTTATTTGAATCACATCATTTTCTCCACTTTTTTGGAAATCTTAAGACTGTTTGAGTCCCTGAACTACAATAGTGTATCCAGTAAAATTGCCTTAATTACAGACATGACTTCCAGTTCAATTTTCCTTATAGTGTGCAGCCACTATTTGAGAGCCAGGTGATAGAAAAGATAACTTGGATGTCTTCTCTAATATACAAATGTCCAGAAGATCTTCATGTCCTTTAGGAGCTTTGTCCTGTATTCATTATGCCCGCAGGTAGTCTTGATTTACAACCATAAATTTAGTAACCATTTGAAATTATAACAGTCTTGAATTAAATGACTTACAACTTGTGCCCAAAGTTATGTCCATTGTAGTCTCCCTGTGGTTATGTGAACAAAATTTGGCAGTCTGTTTGCAGATATGACTCCAGAAGCAGATACAGCTTCTTCCCTGCATCCTCCTATCTACCCCCAACCTCTGTAGTCCATTAGCACATGGAAACTTTCCGCAGCCTGGGAAGCCTTGATTTGCTACAGGGCCCATTAGCATGCAAAAAACTGCCATAGCCCATCAGCATATGCAAAGCAACCCATTTATCCTCACAGTTTTTTTTAACTGCTGACAAGCACATCATTCAGTCCATTCGATGTGCAGCCTTCCTCTTAAGGATACCTTGCACCATTCTCCAAATAGGCTCCATTCTTTGGAATTCTCCTTCTCCAAGTTGTCCAATTTGGAGGAGGAAGCTTCCAAAGGATTGTGAGAATAGAGCTGTCTCTCATGGTGCTTTAGAAGCATCCCAAAAATGTGCAATTTGGTGTGTCCTGTAGCTTATAAAGACCTCCTAAGCTCCCCCCGCCCCCAATCCTTATCTTTGACTCCCTCTGTTTAACAACCAGTAACCTCGCTTAACAACCACAACTGGGAGTGCTGAGATTGCAGTCATTGAACAAAGCAGTCACATAATATCTTGCTTAATGACCCTTTTTCTTAACTGAGATTCCAGTCTAATTGCGCTCATAAGTTGAGGACTACTTATATTTATCTTGATTAGGGACTGGAATCTTGTTGAATGAAATGGTTGTTAAACAAAATGCCCACGTGACTGCTTCCCTCAACAACTACAATATCAGCTCTCCCAGTTGTAGTTGTTAAATTGACAGAGCAAAAGAGTTACCTGCTGAAAGAGGACAGCTAGCACCATTCTGTGCGTGAAAGGGAACCCATGCACTGGGCTGTAGAAATCAGAAAGATCCTCTCTTTGCACAAATACTTCTCCCCTCCATGTATAGAAGGGATTTCGTGTTGGGCAGGAAAGACAAGATGGGGATTGTAAATATTCTCCTTTGTCTCTCCTGTCCAATGCACAGCTTCCATGAGTGGAAGGAAATTTGGGTGTTGCACTGGAAATATGATGCAGGAATGGCAAAAATCTGACCTTCAGTTCTGCAACCTGATTAAGGATTTCCAGAACAATTTCTACCTTGTATGGAAGGAAATGTAAATCCTTCAGCCAGTGGTAGCAACTGCTAACCTTCCATGCCAATTTCTGAAGAAGCCAGCAGAGAAGATTATAAATGGCAATTGCATGATCATGGGACACTCAACAACTGGTTGTAAATGTGGACAGGTTGATCAGCACCCACACAATTATGTGACTATGACTGGGGGGCGGAGGGAATGACACAATGTTTTTATGATGGCTGGAAATGCTTTAAGGGCCATAAAATACCCTTTCAGAGCTGTAACATTAAATGGGCATTAAATGACTGATGTATATTGAGGATTACCTATATTCCAAAATTTTTCAAAACTAATACTTACTCTCAAGTCTAACATAGTTGAAGAGAAATGATTTTATTATATGCTCTGCATATAATAAAATCATCCACTTCACCTTCCTCAATATTTTCACTATTTTAAGTGCTGCCATCTGCTGAGTAAAAATCTACATCTTGGACCATTTATTTAACATAAAAAATTCTGGAGTGCTTTAGTTGTGCTTGCAGTTCAATAAGAATAGCAAATCCTAAAAATCGTTCTGCGTCCTCCAGTGCTGAAAAATTTCTCTCTCTTCTGTTTTAACCAGGTGCCCCTAAGAAGGAAGTATATTTCATGGCAATTATAGATATCCTTACACCTTATGACACAAAGAAAAAAGCAGCACATGCTGCCAAAACAGTGAAACATGGGGTAAGAAAGAACTGTTTGTTTGCATTTATCTCATTTTGCTTAGCCAAACAATACCACATTTTATAACATATTTCAGAACAACTGAAGCCACAGCTGGCTGAGCAGTGATCCAAAAATGTGAAAGGGAGGCAAGGATGCAACATTAAATTGATGGGGCTAAGACTTCCCTGGGTTTTAAAAAATATATATTTCAGGATATTATATTCGTTTGTACTATACTTTTTATGTGTATATCACTCAAAAAAATGATAGCAATTTTTCAGGAATTCTGGTTGCAAAGGGCTTTGGAATTTGCAAAAGATAATGAAAAGCTGGAATATAAAATTTGTTAAATAAAATAAAAGCCACTTGCAGTCAGAGAAACTTAGCTTGTCTATCTCTAAAACTGATATTAGGTTTCAGTAATTCAAGTGTAATTGGATTACCATTTTGATTTAAGATACCCTGTTTCCCTGAAAAGAAGACCTATCCCGAAAAGAAGTCTAGCATCTTTTTATGAGTGTGCCTAATATAAGCCCTCCCCCTCCCCCCAAATAAGCCCTACTTAAGAGCCTATATAGCCAGTTGCCTGCCCATTCTGTCTGGTTGCTCACGGTGCCGCAGCCACAAGATAGGGCAGGGGGTGGAGCTGTCCCACACCCCCCACACTGGCTTACCTCAGGGCCCCTGTAGTCAGGCCATCTATGCCCTGACACCTGCCTCACAGCAGTAGCACCGGCAGCCATGTGCAGCAGAAGCTCACGTGGCCACCAGCCTCTTCGTCTGCTTGCTCATGGCCACAATAGAGAAGGAAGCCGAGTGGTGTGTTGGTGCCATGGCTAGGAGGTGAGATAGGTGTTGGGGTGTGGGTGGACTGGTTGCAGGGGTCCTGAGGTAAGCCAGTGTGAGATGAGTGGGGCAGCTCCACCCTCACTGCCTCGCAGTGGTTGCACTGACGCACCGCGCAGTTCCCTGCGTGAGCAGGCAGAAGTGAACATGGGAAAAAAAGACACCCCCCCAAAAAATAAACCCTAGTGGACATAATTATTTTGTGGTCGGGGAAACATGGGTATATCATAGCCTTTCATCTTCTAATCATTTTGGTTGTTGTTTTCTGACTATTCTGCAGTTTCTAAGTAAATACATCAGGAATATTTTAATATGACCATACCAAAGATACATTTTGATACGATTTTTCTATTGCTATTTATTGATTACTCTGTTCTTTCTTCTGTTTCTGTCTATTCCTGTGTCTTTTACTCCCCCCTCCAAAGGAATCCCCCCCTTTCACTGAATCTCTTGCCAGTGTACATGGCTTCCTTCTTAAATAACTTTCTCCAGTTCAGCTCTGCCCGTCAGGACCTCATCATTCAAATCATATGTTACAGAATGCTAAATGAGGACCACTATAAAATTACTGCAGAAGAATCTTTGGACATTCAAAAGCTAGAGCTGTTAGGATAACAATGCTTCCTTCTTCCAGTCCCAATTTATCTGTTCAAATGGGCATGATCCAATGCCTTTCTGCTCAGTTTTTATTTTGTTCTTTTCACCTGCCTTAGCAATAATTTTAAGAGGACTCTTGGTTTCCTGATAATTTATTTCCAATAAAATGCTAATTCCAGGTTTTCTCCTGGGTTGTCTTCTAGCCTCAGCCCTTCATCCTAATTGAACACTGTAACAATATACTTTTGTGCAGGTGATGAAGTCACTGTTGGGGAGGCAGTCCTATTCTTTCCATAATCCTAAGATAGGCTGCATCATCTTTCAGGCAAGTGCCTTTGTTGTTCCTCTGCCTGCGCAAAAGGCATGAGAAAGAGACTGTAACAATAATTAGAGAGATTGTAACCACATTTTTCTAGTGGCTATTTAAGTGTCTGTTCAGATGTTCTGCCTTTCTGCTGCAGGTGATTATTTGGCTCTCTAAACTGAGCGGAAACACAGGAAGAGAGCTTTGCCCTTGGGACATTCAAACAGCACTGGGCCTGGAGAGCATTCTCTACTGCCAAAAAGGCTAGGATAGTCAGAAGATGTTTGAAACATCATCAGCTGAGCAATTTTTCTTCATAAATATCCATGGGCAATATGTAGATTGTAAACTCTTTTCTCCTTCAGATGCTGAAGAGGATGAATCGGTACAGAGCCATTTGCTGCCTCTCAGAGTTTTAAAAACTTGGAGTAACCTCTTTAAAGAAATGATTTTTATGCTTGAATGAAACTATATGTGTTTTAAGTTTTTTATTTTGTTTTCTAGGCTGGAGCAGAAATTTCCACTGTCAATCCCGAACAGTATTCAAAACGCTTCAATGAATTTATGTCCAATATCCTGACATAGTTGTCTTCCTGTTGTTGGCAGAAAAGGAGGGAGAAGAATAGTAGAGGGTGGAGGGAGTAGTGTTTTCAATTCTACAGGAATGCAGCCCAGTCTGCTGGATATGGTATTCTGTGAGTGTGTGATGACAGTCTGACCTAGCAGAAAACTAACCTCTAGATGTGGGCCTCAAACCTGGTGGAAAATGAGACTATTACTCTCTTCTATTTTGGTTGCTACAATAAATATCCAGACATAAACCTGAGGAATAAAGTAGTGTTAAGATTTGCACTTTTCTTTGAAAAGCATCAGTTTCCAAATGGTCAGATGTTAATGTGAACACATAACAGAAGATATAAATGATGGTTTCCTTCGATTGAACTATGGCTGTTCTCTCAGAGCAAATTCTCTTTATTGCTTTCTCTAAGGATTGGACAAGCGATGCCCTGTCATTTCAAGGACAAGAACTGCTATAACAATTAAGGAAAGCCATTTTAAGTTAGTTGAACAAAGACTTTTTACTTCCGATCTTTTGATATCCCACTTTCATTTTGCATTGTTACTTCAAAAAAAGGTGAGAATATGAGGGAATTAGATGACTGCTTAAAATTTTATGCAATCAAGGGAAGAAAAAAACAGTTTCAGAAGAATCCACATTTCTTAATGAAATATGATACAATTTCTTGGTGGAGATCATGAAGAGGTGAGATAACTTCATGGAAATAATACTTTGATAAGCTGCAGACATGTTTGTACTGAGTTGGATTATAACTTGGATTAAGTTATCTTTAATAATGATCTACCAGAGCTAAATTATTCATGGTTCAAACTTTTATACCTTGATCTGGTTGTAAATGGTGTAAAATGATATTTTCCTGTTTTAAAAAAGGTACCACTTCTTTGTAACATCTTATGCTGTGAACCATTGTGTTAGAAATATTAGCTTTTGATCATTCCATTTGGGAAGAATCTAGTTTCAGAATATAGGGAAAATATAATAAATTGCTGAAGGTGACTGCTTTTAACCACTAGGATAGATTGTCCTGCTAATTCAGATTTTTGGAATAAGTTGCACTAGTTCAGTTTTTTTTAAATAATCCAAACTCTTCTTGCCTCATTTGAATTACAACTTTTTCTTGTAATCTACAGACTGATGTTGGATTTCACAACTGTACTTGTCAAAACTGAAGATTTTGACTTCATTGATTCCATTTTTTCAATATTCTTGTGAGGATGGATTGTTTATAGATATTTTTTAAAAGAAGGATATGGCAAATTATGAACCATCAACTTGCAATCAAGACCCTTTGCTTACTCTTTCTGAATGTGTTTCTTACATATGCTTTTTTTTTTGTATGTGATTGTTGGGGTGTTAATGTCCTGTGCCTTCTGCTTTGTGGATTTTGTCTTTTTTGGAAGTAAGGTAAATATTTTTTTTCTTTCTTTGTTGCCCTCAAGTATGTGTATTCTTTTGGATGGGATTTTTCACATTTATAAATAACAAAATGCATAATGCATTCCACGATTCCAAAGTCTTATTTACAAGGCTTAAAAATCATGGAATATGCTGTACATACCATAAGATTTTTTTAAGCATAAATTAAATTACAAATTAGAGATTTGAACAATTTTTTTCACCTACATTTCAAAGCAGATTTCTTTTATTAGAAGCGACAATGTTTATCTTTCCCAATTGATTATATCATAAAATTAATGTGAATTTAGGAACTTATTTCAAAAGGCAGGCATGGATATGGATATGTTGATAGGTTGTAATTTTTTGGGAAACTAAAAAGTAAATGGTGCACTTAAAAAGTTCAATGTAAAATAGAAAATTTGGTCTACCCCTGCCTTAACTGGGAATTTCATTTTTAGCTCCTTTTATTTAAAGTTTGATTAAAATTGGTAAACATTAGCTTAAAATGCTCTGTTTTTCACCATTTTTACAAATATTTGCCAACCTTAATCTATTTAGGAGTTAGTCAGTGTATAGTTTTAAAAAATTATGAAACGATGTGTTACCTGGTTGATTCATTTATAGAAGACACTTGAAACAACCAATAATGGGCACTCAGGCAGAAAGAACAAACTCTCAATCTTTGCCTCCTCTTACTTTCTCTTCTCAGTCTTCTCTGGCCTTTGCCTCTCTTGCCTGTATCTGTACTCTGTCCAATCCCTCAATCCACTTCCAACAGAAGTTTTTCTTTTTAACACCTTTAACATCCTGTTCTTTTGTCTTCAACTGCCTTCATATTCTGACAAAAGCCACCCAACCATCTAAGTTACTATTGATTCTATTCCATGCTCATTGTTTAAAGTCCTCTTTGATATATATATGTTGTACTTGGATGTTGAATTTGAGATTTACTCAGATTCTCTCAAGAGGATTCAAAATATATCCCTAAACTCACCTTTAGTTCCCTGTTTGATTTTTGTTTTCTGTCATAACATGCCATTGAGTTGTTAGTCCTTATTACTAAACATTTTGCCCAGTATTGGGATTCAGGTTTTTTTATTACCAGTTCTGTGGGTGTGACTTGGTGGGCGTGCTTTGGTGGACATGGCAGGGGAAGGTTACTGCAAAATTCCATTCCTCCCCACCCCACTAACCTGATTTCCAGCTCTGTTCTCCTGTGCAGGGCAACCAAAGAAGACCCAGCCAATTGGTTGGGACTTAGGAGGCAGAAAATAGATGGGGGTGGGGCCAGTCAGAGGTGATATTTGCTGATTCTGCAAACTACTCAAAATTTCCGGTTCTCCAGGACTGGTCAAAACCTGCTGAATACCACCTCTGATTTTGCCTTGTTGATAACATATCCTCTTTGCCATCTGCCACTCCCATATTTGTGCCTTTTGCTTTTCTGCCCTCTATCAGGAACTTTTAAGATTTTCATCTGAATCCATCTTAAAGTCCTATATCAGCAAAATTATAGCTGGCTTTTTTCTCTAGTCCCATTTTATCCTTTCTCTATTCTGTTGGCTTAATATTCAGCCTCTGAGCTCTGCTCTTGGGTGGTGCTCAAACCCATATGACCCATGTATCTATTAACAGTTGTGGAATTTTGCCCCCCCCCCCCCCCCCCAATTATTTGCTTAATAGAAAAATTGTTTAATAATTTGAAATACTCAAAAGGTACAGAAAAAGCCGGGTGGGGAGGTCAAGAGTGATGTCATCAGCTTTTTTACCTCAGGTTTCCCCAAACCAAATATCCTTGAGGTGCTTTCGTTTACGCCACTAAACATGGGATTTGTAGACATTATACATCTGGAAGATATCTTTTGGGGAAACTGTTGTTACTTACATCCATGTATGGACACTTGAAATTTGCTCTCTGGGAATTTCTACAACTTTAACATTCCTGTTTCTTTCACACTCAATTTTTTAATCAGAAAATGACATCACGTGGAAACCTTTTGTTTCCACGACAGTATTAGAATTTCCCCCTTCTTATGGACATTAAATTGACCTGGCAATGTATTGAGAATGATGTACAGAATATATTCTGATCAAAGCATTGCCTGTAATGCTACAAGAGAAGTGGGGAAAAAGGAAGACATCCAATCTCTTCAGAGTATTGTTAGTTTTGACAGAGAAGAGCTGTGATTAAATCTAGATCTAATCACGTGTTCCCATCTTCTATATCAGTGATTCTTCCCTGCCTGGTATCCTTAAATACATCACTTTAAAAATAGTTTGTGGATGTTTTCTCCTGTAACTCTAAGGATAGCACTGGCAATGCAATTTTATTTCCAATTCAGTACATTCAAGAGTCCATTTAAAACTCATTCATTTGCTTTTTTGCCCCAAGTTTCATTCCTATAAAGGGCATGCATATTGGCACAATTTATCCCTCAGTTTAGTCTGAAAATTGTTCCCATCCTTTCTTTTGTTGCAGAAGAGCCCATGTTGGATCAGAAGTAGATAAATACTAAACTATTTGGAGATTTAGCAGTAATGTATGGCCATGGGGGCGTCGCGAAGCTCCCATGTGACGCCTCTCCTGCGCGAGCTGCATTGGTTGCCGGTGGCTTTCCGGGTTCGCTTTAAGGTTCTAGTTTTGACCTTTAAAACGATCCATGGCATTGGGCCAGGCTACCTGCAGGACCGCGTTCTGCCGGTGATCTCCAACAGACCTGTGCGTTCCCACAGGGAGGGCCTTCTCCGGGTGCCGTCGGCCTCTATGTGTCGTCTGGCGGCCCCCAGGAGTAGGGCCTTCTCTGTGGGGGCCCCTGCCCTCTGGAATAGTCTGCTCCCAGAGATACGTACCAGCACAGACCTGAGAGCCTTCAGACGTGTGTTAAAAACCTGGCTCTTCGAGCAGGCTGGCCTGGGCTGATATGAGATTTTAACCATCTCCTGTTTTAATTTGGATTTTAATTTGGGGTTTTTAAATATTTATGGGGGAGGGTGGACTTTTAATTTAACAGCCCAAAATTATTTAATTCATTTTAATTTTTGTATTATGTATTGGGGGAGAATCGGCTGTGCACCGCCCTGAGTCCTTCGGGAGAAGGGCGGTATATAAGTGTTTGATAAATAAATAAATTGATGCATAGAACTAGTCTTCTAGGTCAAGTGCTTTGTTTGGAAATCAAACAGATTTCAATTTATGCAAGGGAATGTTAGTTTTTATTGCCAGTATGCATCATTACAGTTGCAATGACTCCAAGGTATAGATAACACATTACAGAAAGGAAGTATTTTTTCAGTACATCTATGATTTATCACACACATACATACATACATACATACATACATACATACATACATACATACATACATACATACATACATACATATTTGGAGCAGATTTATGACTTAAGAAAGTTAGTGACCTATTCGGAGGATTTGGGGGCATATGTGTTAGTCTTGTTCCTAAGTAGACTTACACATATTCATTCTCAGTTGGATCATATCTAGCCAAAGAATGTGTGTTGATGGTAGTCTTAGCTTTCTTCATCTGTTTTGTGGAATGTATTTCCTCAACCCTCTAGATATATTGTAGCATACTTCCCAGCATTGTTAATTAACAAGCCTATTCTAGAGTGAGATGGAACTCATATTCTAAAAGAAGTTTTTGTTCGTCATCTAAAAATATCTTCAGGGGGAATACTAATAGTTAAGAGTTTTGGCTATCATGTTTGAGGAAAAAAATCTCAAATCCGTTCAATGTATAGTAACTTCCACTGCAATTATTGATGTACCCCAGTCTATATTGTTAGGTGGTTACATCCAGTTAAGATGGAATTTCCTGCACTGGAAAAAATGTTGAATGTGGGATTTTTAAGGGCTAAACTGCAGTAGATGGTGACAATCATCTTTAATCATGTCTGTTATGTTCATATGTAGAGGAAGGGCTTGGGGTGGGTATCATTGGAAAGCATTTGGGTGAAAATGGAATCTTATAAACACACATATTGATGGTCAGCTATAAGCCACATGGTCAAATAAAGTTTGCACTTCTTCATTATCTAAGTCTTTGACAGTCTGATGAGTGTGTGCAATGCCATCCTAGGCAATCTTTCAAAACTGTATTGTGAAACCGTATATTATTTAAAAAGATAAAGGAAACAAGACATTTGTGTTCCAGCCATTGTCAATCTCTTCCTAATTGTATGCTTGAATACCATGTGAATATATTCAACATATTAATATATATAATCATATGGCATAAATGTATTATAAAAGCTGGTGCATAATGGCAAGCAGGCAATTACAAATTTGAATCTCCAACTAATAAAAAATAATTTTGGTTTTTCATACCTTTTCTAAAATTAAAATTTAAAATCAATGTGCTTATAAAGTATGAGACACTGTTTTGAAATGCATGTATGTTAACAAGATGTAAAGTCTCTCAGGTGGGTTGAACAAAATAAAAATGAATTTTTTGTGTAAAACTGCTCTCGGGATTTTTTTCCTCCCCAAAATAAAGTGTTATAAGAATGAAAAAGTTGTTTAACTTAAAAGACTTGACTCAGTGATGCCAGTTGTGATTCTTGGGTGCAATATCACATGATCATTTCAACCTTCTACTAGATCTACCTGCATGCCAGATACTGGCAGCAAAAGTTACAAATGGCAATCTTGTGCGTAGGGATGCAGTGATTATCATAATTGCAAGCTGCTTGTCAAACACCCAAATCAAAACTATGGGACTATAGGGACTCATAATCACTGAATAAATTGTCAGTAACTGAGGATTAGCTGCATATTTCCAGATAAGCAAGAACATATCCACAAAATTGTGTTCAGTTTATTTGCAAATGGGCTTCCATGCATATATAAGATCTATTGATCCAGTTGTGTTCACTTACCCTATTAATAAGACTTCCCTCTAAATGCTGGACTTCTGCTTGCCCCACCACTTGAAAGTTACAGCTATTTCTTATTTTCAAAAGAACTTAACACAAATTGAAGTCATAGCTTAGTCTAGAAAAAAGTCCCACTGAAATGAGTAAGAGGCTTAATGATACTACTTATCTCTGCTTATTTTATAACGTAGCATTTGGGGTTTTCAAAGTTATATATTGTCTAGAATATGAGATTTTCCATTTTAGGGTTTGGAAAGCTAAATATGAGCTGTCTTATGGTAGGCTCAAGAGATATATATACAATACCTTTGAAGTTTTAAACGTGTTGAAATGTGAAAGCAAATAAATATGCTCCAAGCATAATAAAAAATATTCAGTTATGACATTTGAAATTAACGTCTTTTGTTGAGCTGAACAAACATTACCTTGACCTTGTCATCATCTTTTTTGGGTGTACATTAATTCTTCAGCCTACAGATGTACAGCATTTGGTCCAAAATTAGGATGCACCATTACCCATGAGCAGCAGCTCCTTTATGACTACCTTGCCAGTACTACCTGAACTCAAAGGTATGTTTTCCTCAGCAGTCTGCAGCTGACATGGAAAAGATGGCCAAGTCAGATCTGAAGCACTTTTGCTCACTTTAGATCTGATCTCACACTGAATATCTACTGCAATCCTACTCAAGTCCATGTAATAGGACATACTGAATTCAGCAGGACTTTTCTCACATCAACAGTAGTATTTAACATTAACAAAATGAGATCTGCCAATTTAGGTGGATAACATTTTTTTACATTTACAATTTACAGATCAATTAGGTATGACAACCAATTATAACATCATCTGAAAATTATATTCAGAACAACCCTTCATCTTTATTTTAAACAAATCAGAATACAACATCTACATAAAAATGAAAAAGGTATGCTTTTAGAAAAAGTTTATTCCATGAATGGTACATTATTTCCTATTTTGAAAGTTTTCTTAGTAGGAATTTAACTTAATCCATGCGAGCTTTCAGTGTCCGGGTAGTTATTTTGTCTTTCTCACTGGTGAAAAGGGAAAAGGGAGAGAATCAAAATGAAAATTATACTACAGTTAATCCTCTACTTACAACTAGTAATTTAATGACCGTTTAGATTTATAACAGCCTCAGAAAGAGTTTTTTATACATGCAATACATTTCCAGCCATTGTGAAATGTCAAGTCATACTCCTTTAAGATCACATGACTGCATTTCAGGTATTTTGGCTACTGGTTTACGATTGGCTGCAGCTTCCTGTCATCATATAACTATGATTTGTGGTGTTTTTTGCTGATTTCGCCAAAAACTACAACTACTTAATGACTGCTATAAAAACAGTAGTAAAATCAGCCTGTCACAAGATGCCTCAATTTACGACCATCATGACATAACCAAAATTTCAGTCCCAACTGCAATAAAGTCAAGAACTATCTTATCTCTATTGATTAACAGTTAAATCTCACTTTTATCCACCAACAGGTTAAAAAAGATACCTACAACCATAACTGGTTTCCCAGTGGTTGCCCATAACAACAGCACTATACCCATCCAGAGGGAAGGACAAATTAGTTGTGCAAATTTTTAATAGCTTAATCTTGCTTGCTGCTAATTATAGCTATTGTCCTTCCAGGCAAGCCAGGGAAATAAACCAGAGAAATACTGCCCCACATTTTTTTTTAGAATTGATCTTTACCCACTCAGTTTCTACTTACATCACATGCACTATCACTCCCATACCAGACACAGCATCTCTGTCCACAGCATTGAGCATGGACTGTCCTATGGTTTCAAAGAGGTGGTCAGGGTCCTGCATCAAAAAATTTAATTATAAAGTTATTTTTAAGATCTATTCAAACTTAAGTGAATGAATGAGTATAAAAAGAATGTGGACTGAAACAATATAGCAATACTGTTTCTTTGAAAGACCCTAAAGAACAACAATTTGATGAGGATGGAGAGGAGAGGTATTACATATTAGATCTCTATTAAGATAATGTATGAATACAGCTATGAAGCTTCTCAAACAAGTTCTCTCTGAGCCACATCAATATATTCATGCATTCAGCATGTAAGGATAAAGCAAAATTTGATGCAAAGCAGCACATGAACAAGCTATTTCAAACTGAAATAGAATTTTTGTGCTGAAAAGAGGTTTATAAAGTGAAAAATACTGGGAAGTACTTGTACATATGCCCTAAAGTCCTATTCACACCTACTTTTTGAAGTCCAAAGCCTGGCTTTTATTAAAAGTTCTATTAAAATAACTAGCTCTTCTATATTTCTTATGACCAGTTGTATATTTTTTCTTACCATGTCTGGCTCCCAAAGTGACTCACACATGCCATACATTTGCTCTGTACAGGTCCCACTGACCACAAAATCATCTGTTATCATTGGACAACCAATCAAGTCTAAGGAGCAGATAAAGGGTTCATAAGTGACTGGGTTTAATCCAGCAATTACTGGTTCTGTATAATAAGGTCCAAACCTGAAAGGAGCAAGAAAAGATAGGTAGCAATCAAATTCATTTTTTCCAAGTAATAAAATACATATCATTACAATTAACTGCATTTTAAAATTATAAATTTTCCTTGGCGTGACTAGGAAAGATTTAAAGTATGTCCACAATTTGTCTATCTCCAACACTAAGAAGCTGGGAAAAAATCCTAATCAGTTTTGAAGATTACCTACTATCATCTCAAGCAGAGAAATATTGCTATTTAATTGCAACTCCCATCTCTCTCAGTCTTAACCATGCAACTGATGGGAACTAGAGTTCAACTAAATCTGAAGGAGCAAAAACTGCCTGCTAATTTAGCAAATAATCCTGATGCAATTCAGGAAGTAAATCCTGGGGTGGAAAACATTAAAAGTCAAATAAAATAATTAATTTGTATGCTGCTCACAGCCATGATTAAAATGTGCTAGGAATGATTTTGTTAGTGCTAGGCAAGAAATACACCAATTTTAATATTTATACCTTAATCTATATATCATAGCGGTTCTTAAAACGTTGCAGTAATGCAACAGCTATTAGTGAGGAACAAAGCCTAGAATAAGTTCTGACGCTTTGTCTATATGAGTCTCATCAATTTTAAAAATTAGTGCCTATCCAAGTAAGTTGCTCCTGACTCCTTCCTAAGGTTCCCAGATTCTTAGTTCAAAATTAATTGCCTTATCAAACCTACTACTGAATTTTTTAAATAATACGAACTATATCCAGGTATCATGAATGCTTGACTCTTTACCGTCTTTCATATAGGAGGTTAGACACCATGCTCATTAGGGTCTGTGGTTTAATTTGCCTCCCTTCCTTCAGTTCATAAAGGTTTAGTCGAAATTTGAGCCTTTGAGCACTATAAGAAGAAAAACAAACCAGTTTCAAATCCATGTTAAAGCAAAATGACCATTCTCTTCTATTTACCATCCAAGTGGCACAGAAGCATAATTTAAAGCCTACTAGTTGTGCCTGCAAGTAATTATAAAATAGAAATCTGATGAAGACAAATTGCTTTAGATTTGTTATTTCCCACTAATGTGATTAACATATAAACACAGTCTAGCATCCTTTACTACAATCAAGGCAAAAAGTCATAAATTAATAGTAAACCACAGTTTATGATTCTGGAGTATCAGGGGAATTTTACTTAGTACCTTTCTGTTTTGTTAAGCAATTAATATGGTGTACCTCACTTTTCACTGTAGAATTTGAAATTCATGTAAGCAATCTAGAGATGATTGCTTGGAGGCTTTTAAAATAACAAGCAACCATTCTTTAATTCTGTGAAAAGGATATTGAAATTTAGGAAATTAAACCCACATTTCTGAATAGTTTTACATTCTATCTCATATCGCATACAGAAATCATCAGGGTGAGCACTCTCCACATGCCTTTATTTAAAATGTCCTGAGTATACACTGAGACTGCAAATTTATTTTGAATATCAGAGCAGTCAGCTTGTAGCTTATTTCACATAAATATTTATCCCTAGATACTGCCAGATGTTCTTTATTTTAGCTACTTACAGGTAGAACTGTATAACCACAGTTGGGACCGGAATTTTGGTTGCTAAGCATATAGTCATTAAACAAGTCATAACATGACTGAGGCTGATCATTTTTACTATGGTTGTTAAGCAAATCAAATTTCCCTGATTGACTTTCTTGTTGGAAGCTGGTGAGGTTGTAAAACATGATCACATGATTACAAGATGCTGCAACTGTATATGTGACTTGGTTGCCAAGCCCCTGCAATTGCAATCATATCACTGTGAAATGTTTATAACTTTGACGATAAATGGTAAGTCATTTTTCCCAAGGCAGTTGCAACTGTGAACTATTGTTAAAAAAGTAGTCATGCTGATAACTATTTGTACTTTAGGTGAAAAAAGTAATTATATTGTTAATACTTTAAAACATTGTATTAAAAGTTAACTTATTTCTGCAAACTCCTGATATTTTGAAGCTGTCTTCCAAGAGCCATTTTAGCCATTCCTTTGATCCCAGTGACTCAAGAACCATAATCTAATTTACCTCCCTGCCTATCACTATAGATACGAACAACTGGACTTAGCTTCAACTTTTCAGTAACTTGGCCAATTATGACATATTCTTCATTTCCCTATGTTGGAATAAGAATAAGAATAAATGAGAATAAACTAAAAAATTAGCAATAAGTTAGTTACAGCTCTCTATGAATATTCTAGTTTTCTAGTTGCTTATATCTACTTAATACAAAATACTTACACTGTCTGCACATCTGTGGCAAGACCAGCTAAACCAATGAATAATCTGTCTCCCATTGGAAATATTTTCTGAAAGTCTGTGGCCACCATCTGAGCTTGAATACCAAACCTGCGATCGGCTGCAATAGCCACACAGTTTTTCCCCTTCATGGCCATAACAGCCCCTCCATTATAGGACATAATAGACTAGAAAAGAAAAAAAAGTTTAATTGAAATATGTCAAAGGCACTTTTTTTACTAGAGGCTATTAAGATGTGCACATTAATGTTTATCCTTATGAATATGAAGAACATTAGTATAAGCACATTTAAGCCATAGTGCAAATTAAATTCCAAATTTTAACTGCCATACTGGACACAGAATGGGCTAAAAGAAATGTTCTATTTTGGTTCACAGAGAAATTAAGAGTTTTTCTCCACTTCATTGTAATCACGGTACAAACAAGCTCTGGTAAACACTTTTTTTTTCACGGTTCCCATGATGTTGCTTTCATCCAATTCCTAATCCATGCTCCAGACAGCATTAAGTTGCCCTTAGATTTCCCATTTTAAAAATGTTTTTACCTCTAAGTAGTCAATTACGAATATAATTCTACAAATCCAAATAAAACTAATGGTACTGTAAAATCACCTTATGAAAGTGGAATCAGCCTGATGTCTATTGGCCAGTATAGGCTTGTGTATTCTCCCCTCCAGTTCTTGGACACCATCCTCCAGAAACAGGGAGGGAGAGGGAGACTTCTCTCTGCTGCTTCAACCCCCATCCTATCAGTAAACTGTTACTTGGGCTATCAGCAATTTGGGCTAATCTGGGTCTCTAAACCAGTGATAATTTTGAAAATCTGGTGAATAAAATGTTTCTCTCCTTACACTTGCCATTTCTCCTAGGCCATGCAGCTAATACCCACTCTGGGGAAAATAGCAGTTGAAGCCAGGGCAAGTTCTAATAAATGGTCAATATTGTGGGTGTAGCCTTTTGTCAAAATCATGTAAATTATCTGACAGTGTCTCACTGGATTAAGAGGCTGCATAACTTTGACAAATAAGACAAAATTCCAGTCGTACAGGAATGGGCAAATCCAATTGGTGGACATTAGGAAAGTGAGGAGATGTCAAGATCCCCTTGCAGAGCAAATGACAGCATCATTGTCTTGCCGCAGAACAGAAGCAATTTGGATTGGAAACGGAGACAACAGAATCTATGCCAATTTAGATTACTGCTGACTCAGAGGTGGAAAGAAAGCATTCTGTAAGGCTGAGTTATAATCAAACAGTCCCTGATTTAAATCTCCCCTGATATAAATTAACTACAGTGAACCACTATTATCCAAATCACTATTATCAAGTGCACAATGTTTTTGATAACGATTATATTTTCCAAGCAGAGTTCTCCAAAATCGTTAGTATTAATCCCGAGGGATTTTCCATTAGATAATTATTTGTAAATCTATTAAAATAGTTTTATTATTTTCATATAATAGATGTTGAGTGGTGGTGGTCGAGGAACAATCTGAAACAACATAAAGGAGTCAGCGTGCTGATGAGTTTGAGGAACCCTTGCTTTAAAGCATGGTGAAAACGACTGTTTAAACAGATTTTTTTTTAAAAAAGGGCGCAATGATCACGCAAGGCCATGCAGGCAAAGCGCTTTCACTATGGCCTCCATAGAAATTCAGGAAAGGAAGCAAAAGTCTTCCCCCCTCCCCCTCACCCCGCAGTCAGCTTCTGTGACAGGCACCGCTGACAAGTCCATCCCAAGAGTTGGGGGCCACAGACCCGACGACCCCAGTATTTTCTTCTCCTCCTCCTAAGCACATTGTCTCAGATCCTGGGGGGGAAATCACGCACTGCCATCAAGAAGAGTGGCCAATGACCCCACCCCGGATTTTAGCTCTTTCTCCTTCTCCTTTTACCTCCGTCTCCCCCGCCCTTTCTTTCCAACATCAAGACTCACCATGATGAAAACCTCGGGGAAAGAAGAAAAAAAAAAAACTCTTTCTCACGCACCACCACCGTAAGACCAGCTTCCTTCCGCGGCTGTTACTAAGCCCCGCCTCTACCAGGACGTAGTACTTCAACATAAACTCCTGCGATTGGACAGGCTGCCCCTGCCAATCTAGGACCGGAGATGGGCTTTCTGTACAGGAAATGAAGAGTCATAGCTGTTTGTCATAGAGATAAAATATAAGAGTAGTTCGTTGGAGTCTATAAACACTGGATTTGTAGATCGAATTTTGAAGGGCATTTTTAGATAATCCCTACTTTCCCAATTCGGAAATTAAAGTTCCTCTTAAAGGAAAAATCGAGCCCCGATACACGTAACTTTTCTTGAAAAAAATAAACTGGAAAATATGCCACAGAAAAATAAAAGATAAAAAGACAATTATGTATTAGCTCATTTTATTATTGAAAGTCTCATTTCTGATTCTTTGGAAATAAGGAAATTATTATTCTCTATATTTAATAAGCAATTCTTTCTTCACTCTACAAAGACCTTTAAAAAAAACAGTGAGAAGAAACAAATCAAGCAAAGGAAAATTGGGAAGCTTGTGTGCATCTATAATTTCTTTGCTCCTTCGATTCCGAATGGAATGGAATGTTTTTCAGACCTTGGGTTCCACATAGTGTAGGAAATTAGCACCCACCCCTCTCCTAGAAAATTGAAATATCCTAGGAAATAGTAAAAAGGCAGAATATTCCCCCTAAAAAGAGTAGAAACTCAGAAGCAGAAGCTCACCCCCACCTTTGTTAATGGATGGGCCAGAATTCTTTACATAACAAAGATCTCCAGGTAAAGCTATAGCAATTGCCCAAGAGCCCTTTCAGTGCATCATCATCCAGCAAGGCTCAATCAAGCCTGGAACTCAGGAAAGCCTACAAAGTTAGCTAAGACCCGGCCCCTGGGAGTCTGATAGCCTATGGGATATATTTCTTGTACAGGAACAGGAAACACTAAGGTAGGGCCCAACAGAGGGTATATAAGGGTCTCTCAGCATCTTGGCTGGCCCTTTTTTCTCTTTTCCTTCATCTTGGAGCATGTGATCATCCTTCGTCAGAGCTTCAAACCATGTGGTCCTGGCTACCATTAAATCATCTTTCCAAATAACCTCCATGTTTCCAGTGTCTTTTTCCCCACTTGGAACTGAACCTAGAAGGATATTTCTACAAACAATAGAAAGAACTGAAGAAGTTTCTTTAAGAAGCGAAACATTTTCAAAGAAAAAAACCAAGGAAGTCCAGTTGCCTTGTAGGAAAGCATCTTTGGGACATCTATGAAGTACATAATTGAGATTCTCTTTAGACTAAACATCCTTTTTATGATCCTGTAATCCCTTAATTCAGGATAGAAAAAAAATTATAGAGGAAGGTACTTGCTAAATAAGAAATTGTTAGAAGATAATTACAATATAATGGGAGAGTTGCACCAAGTGTACTTATGCCTTTAATACTTTTTAAAAGTCTTTCATGTAGACTAATGTATCTCAACTTTAGCAACTTTGCTATATTAAGGCAGATTCGAATTGCAAACATTGCAGTATACAGATGACAACTAAGAGGGTTTTTTGTATCTGTGTTGCAGTCTGGATACAAAGGCCTGTCCTATAGTTTTTTGCAGCATTACAGTCCAGATTGGCAGCCTTATTAAAGCCAGCACTAAAAAGGGACATATCTTTGCTAAGTTTCTATTGGTCTGAAAATTTTATTTTGATTTGATTTGTAAATATTTATAAGTCACACTGGCTGATAAAAGAGAGGGAACAAAGGGGGGGGAGAACTAAAGATCAGACGGAAGAATAATTTATAGTTATGTTAATATGGCAGATCAAGCTGTGATTCAAAAATTTTGCTCTAAAAGCTATTAATATTTCAAATTTTGAAACAGCTGACCTATTTACAAGATAGTTGTTCATTTTGCAGACAATGTTACAGCATCCAAATATTGCAGAACAATTTTAGTGTTTCAAATTTTATGTGGTTACTAAATTTTAGATGAATATATTGAACTCTTCCATAAATAATGGTTTTCATATTGCAACAATCATTCTTTTATGTCTCTTAAAAGCTCCATTTTGAAGAGAAGATGGCAGTTGTTCTGACCAATAGGGTCTTTGCATGGATACGTCTTTGACATCACATGCTGAAACTTATGAAGATCATAGTCCTGTACAGTTGGAAAACATCGAATCTGGAATAGTTTTAATACAATGCCACTTTTCAGCAAAATAGCCATTCATTATATATCATTTCCAAGAATAATCATACCATAAATATATTGGTCATCTTTATTTCTAGTCTTTTGCTTATAATCTGTAGGATGAATATTGTCTTTTCCCTTGTCAACAAATATTGAAGGAATTGTGAATTACTTTATGGGTAGAATGGATGAGATCCTGCAAAAGAGAAGTGAGAAGCTAAAGGAATGAAAGGCATTGCTGGAAACCCTCTGTGGAGATGGTGAAAACAAGCATGCAAGACTGTAAACAGAGGTAGTATTCAGCAGGTTCTGACAAGTTCTGGAGAACCATTAGCAGAAATTTTGAGTAGTTCAGAGAACCGGCAAATACCACCTCTGACTGGAGATTTTACAGGATCCTTCCCCTGCCACACCCACCAAACCATGCTCACAGAATCGGTATTTAAAAAAATTGAATCCCACCACTGTGTGTAAACTATAATGACAAATAAAATAACAGAAGATAGATAACAATCTCACAACTTCTGGCCTTTTATATGTAGGTTCCAATATCAGATGCAACTATATAAACCACAAATTGCATTATAAAATCACAGTGCACTGGCTTCCTACTTGCAGACACCTAAACTAAATTGAGGAATATCTTCTTTTTACACTTTTAATTTATTTGAGTCTCTTACTTCTTTTCTTTTGAAAGCATTGCCTACTAAGAAAGGGTGTGATGACCCAGAGTGTAACACAAAGGTAACAAAATCCAAAACGCAAATAAATGTTCTTTAATGCCTGCAATTTGGCCCCACTGTTCAATAATACATACTCAAAAATGGTCTTCAAAAGAAAGCAATACAGTCCGAATTTAATGAGCAGATAGAGATGAAATTAAAAAAAAAAACTACAATGATGAAATTTCCACAACGGAACAAGAGAAGTGTTTACCAAATTCAAGGAGATAACAATGCACAGTCTATTGGAAGGACGCCAACCAAGATAACTTCAGACCAAAAGAAAACATGCTTTGTTTCCAGCGTTTGCCAGTACACAGGTCCAAATTCTTATTCAGTTGTCACACCTGCATCCCATGAAGAGGATCAAGGTCCTCTCCTCCTGAGGAAACCATGCTTCTCCCTTATCCTCTCCTCTCTGCGTGCTCTAGGATGGATAGGGGATGGGCCTGGGTCCTCCTCTGACTGCTCAGCCAGCCTCTGCCCTTCCCCAGCCTCCTCCACAACCTCCAGAGCCACACTTCCACTCACTGTCAGCTGTTCCTCCTCTCCTTCAGAGTCAGTCTCCACCAGGGGCATGACAAAGGAATTAATGTATTGAGTAAAAGTGAATGTGTAAACCACAATAGCTGGTCCCCACAAAACAAAGTGCATTTGGCTTAGTGCAATATGTAAGTCTAATAGAGCACTTTTAAATTCAAGGGAAGGTTGCTAAAAAAACACAAGACTTTAATAATGGAACACTAAAGGGAATTGGAATGAACTGAAGATTACAGTTACAAGAAGAGCACATTCAAATTCATCTTATAATACAAAATGAAGCAAATATTTTAACATTAGGACATGAGGATATTTTTGAATAATAGACTCAGGTAAATTTTAAGAGTCTGCCTCTATAAATAGACTGTGTTTAAAAGATGTTATGGAAGAGGAACAAGTTTTACCTGACAAGATTGAGATTGATTTGAAAATCAATTTAAAAATGACAGGCTGAAAGAACGACATTGAGAAAGATATTACATTGAATGTATGAAAGAATTCAGCTAATGTCTTAATAATTAAACAGGATATAGAAATAATAACCCAAGAAAGTGACCTGGATTATTTCCCTATATTGAATGTTTAAAACAGACTTCTTAAACCTTTAGAGAAATTTTATGAGATGGGAGAAAGAAAAACAATGAAAAGAAATCAAATTCTAGCACCCTATTTTAAGGAACCAAAAATCAAGATTACTAGAAGTAAAAGGAAGGAATGTATAGTTGATCTATTTGATCACAGTTAAATTGTTATCCCTGATAGCCAGGGGTGGGATTCTCCTGGTGTAACAACTGGTTCGCTAATTGCGCACTTCACGTTTGTACGCACATGCTTTGTGCGCATGTGCACAGCTATTGCAATTACTTATTCAGGGAAGTAACAGCTGAGACACGGCAATCTGTTCTGCGCACGAATCAGCTGAGCAGATATAGGTGAGTACAGCGGAGCTGATCATCGCAGCTAGGGATTTGTCTGAACCAGTCCAAACTGGGAGAATCATATCCCTACGGATAGCCCTTAATGGGTTTTTGCCGACACCAGGACTAATATGATGATCAATTTTATCAATTTTTATCAATTTGTTTATTGATAAGGGATAGGATGTGGGAAGAGGGGATATTTGCTGTGCTTTAAGAGAAAGTGATAAATTACTATAATTGTTTATACTCGTGATGAAGGTAGGAAGTCACTTCTTTATATATTTTTCTTTTTCTTTACACTCTTATTTTGTCTTTATTTTCCATTTTTATTTCTATTTTTTCTTTTCTGAGCCTTTTTTCTTTTCAGTGTTTTAGTATGTATTAGTAATTTTTAATAAAATTACTATAAGAATTAGTACTAAAATGCACTTCCAATGGAACAAGCAGAAGCTGGTAGGTTGGGCTATGGACAACAAAGAATTCTGAGGACCCTTTATCTTTCATTTTGAGGGAACTGAAATTAAGACAACTGGAAAATAGATACCAAAAGTGACATTAACCGTCCCTGGGTGGACTCGAACCACCAACCTTTCGGTTAACAGCCGAACGCGCTAACCGATTGCGCCACAGAGACTGCTTTCGGCATTTTCTTTTTGTTGTGGATAGCCATTTCTAACCTGAAAAATGCATTCTACATCCCGCCACCAGAGGCAGAGTAAATCGTGAGGAAGACAGGGGGAAGATACGAAGAAGAGCGGAATAAAAATAAACAAAAGGTTTCGTTTGATTTCGACTCCCTTTCCAAAGGAGACGACTCCACGTTATATGCACGGTTCAGAGCCCCCTGCGGAACTTAAGTGATTTGAAATTGCCCTGCAAATGGCACTGCCTCAGTCGTCTCTCCGCTTCCCTCCCTTTACTGAAATACATGTTGTTTGTTTAACCCTCTCCCGGAAAAGACGGGGACTCTCCAGGCTCGGTTTCTTGAGTTTTCCGATTGGAAAAGATTTATTCAAGCTATAGAGAGAGAATTCGAAAGCTTTGCCCGCTCTTTGGGCAACTGTCAATCTTCCCATACAAAGACTTCGCGAACAGTGGCGGTGGATCGTTTCTTGAAATAAACCGTCATTTTAAATTTGCATGGAGTCAGAAGAGGATACTCGTTTTATAAGGATTATGGTGCCTGAATGGGTGACAATATTTGGGGAAAGCCGTTCCACCCCACAACGTGAGCGAAAATCTGCCGGTGGGAAAAGTTGTCTTTGTGAGTTTCGTTTCTTGTTTCGCTTCCTGTCCCCAATAGCGAGCGTCTGACTGGCTGGGCTGCCCCTCGCTAACCAGGGAGAGCGGCTATCGTAACACCACATACTCGGAGAGCCCAAAACTGATAGGCCGCTTCTTGACAGCGACTGAGGCGCCCCGCGCAACACCTCAGACCAAACGCCGCCAGATTTGTCTGGGGCGCTGCGTAACTGTGTCCCTCTGGGGCATTTCTTTGTCGCTTCCACTTGCTTTCCTTTCCGCGAGAACTGGACGGGCTGGATCCCGATGGAGCACGGCCAGCGCAAGGATCCCCAAGGGATTCGGAACTGTGGGTCTCTTGTTGTTTCGGCGCTGTTTGACTCTTTGGGTTCGGATGCGAGTCGTTGGGGCTTTTTAGAGCAGACAGGCGATATCTTTGAGAGAGGCACCCTCAGAGTGGTATCAAGATATTCAGGATTAGGCAGAATTCTTACTCGGAAGAAACCAGTAAAGGGGAGGAAGGGTTCTGGCCAAGGAAAAAAAAAATTGGCATTGGCTTCCATGAGCCGGAAATGAGAGAGGGACGTGGGAAAGCAAGACGGCTGTTGCCGAGATATCTTGAGAACCAGCAACAGCCAATGTGCTGGGGTTCTAAGTGGAAAAATCTTAGCGACTTAAGCGACCCTCTATTGGGAACCGGCGAAAACTAACCAAACGGGCTGGATTCATCACTCCGCCAAAACACAAACCTAACCCAGATTCAAAGAAGCCAATTGTGCATTGTGCCATCGCAGCCGCTAGGTGTTTCTCCCAGCCGTCGGGCGAACACAACCAAGACTGACTCTCTTTCGGATGAAGGATAGAAAAAAGGAGCACCTGTCCCACTCAAAGAAAAGAGGAGAACTAAGTAGAGCTGTATAATTATTATGACAATTTATATTACAGCATAACTGAATTTCGAAAAGGAACCAGGTGCCCCATCAACAATTCTCCTGAACCCTCTCGGGTTTCTCACTCGAATCTAACCTTTCCTACCAAGGCGTCCGATGAAAAATGTGGGTCAATCATTTTAGTGTCTCCAAAGAGCATCCATTTTTCTCACAACCCGAAGAACCGGATGCGGGCAGTAACGGGACTTTTGCCCCGCAGTCGCCTTTCGGCAAATATTTGGAAACTTTCTCCATGAACTCCAAAAGAGTTTGTCCTGAAGAATAATACAGGACGGCGCCCAACACCCCTCCCCCCCAAGATACCTCTCCTCTTTCGTGAAGCAGATCCCCAGGCCAGCAGTTTTCAAAATTCCTGTACAGACCTGTTGGATGGAGCGGGATTTTTATTTATTGCAAGACGAGGAGAGAGAAAGAATTTAGTTTTTCACGATTTCCTCTAGACTGTTCTATCTCGGTTTCGGAATGAGATTGCCAAGTAAATTATAGGAAGACTAATTTCTGCGGTTAGGCGGGAGGAAAACATTTTTAAAGGGAAGACTGGATCTCTTTGTGCTATTTTCGTTTTCTGAGGAGCGATGAGTCGATACTCTCTGTTGTAACCCAGAGATGTCCAGAGAAAATCTTTCTGTAGGACTCTGTTGAAAATACACAACCACGCTGATTCATCGGAGAATAAAGTTGAAGAGGTTATTGTCCTGCCGGTAGTTGAGAAGATTTTAGATTCATCTTATGGATGCATCTTAAAATGGGATTAATAATAATAGCCTATATAATCATTTAAACTTGTTAGAGAGTTAGAAATGAAATCCTTTAAAACAATCTGATTTACAAAAATGGGTTAACTCAAATGCATTTTTGTCCAATAAAATAAAAATTCCAATCTGGAGTCTGGCAATAGTGGACAAATCAAAGTTCTGACGAGCCTATAGGAACCAAGCAGTCTTAAAAATACCTTGTGTCTGTTATTCTGTTAGGAAAACTCTGTTTACCAGAAATCCTGGGGGCACTTCATTGAAAACAACCTTCTTTCATCTAAGTTAAACTTAATGAGCTTGTTGACAAACTTACTCAGGGTTGAACTACATGTTCCTGGGCAAAAGGAAAGACATGAAATTATACTTTTTTCATCATGTATAATCAATAGTTTTAACCAAAATACCTTATTTTTCTTGTCTCTAGAGAAAGATGAAATAGTGCTGGAAATATCACATCTGAATTATTTAATAAACAGGATTATTATATTGTCCTGGAAATTTCCACATCATTAGGAGTTGCCTTTTCATATTGCTATTGATGTGTCTTTTTTCTCAGATGTTCTCAGTGAAAGAGCTTTATAATTGCCATGTGTGTAATCAGTTGCAAACAACTTTCAGGCCATTTTCTCACTGATGATTTAGAGCAGTAATGCTCAAATGAAGTAAATTTAAGATGTGTGAACTAACTCCTAGAATTCCCTAGCCAGTATGTTGAAGTCCATATATCTTAAGTTGTTGTGGTTGAGAAGTACTGATTTAGAGTGTCACCCAACCATTATTTTGGAGATATAAAGGTAATTTGGCACCAGGTTAGAAACTAGGAGATTTAGGCACAAAGCCAGCTTGGACAGTCATTCATTCTCACCCCTAGGAAACAAGGCCAACCAACTTTCAAGATCTTGCCAAATAAACTGCAGGAAATTGTCCAGGCAATTGCTAAGTATCAAAACTGTTTTGAAGACATTGAAATAAAAAGGCAATGCTGTATCAGAACACCTGTAATTAGGTAATGTTGTGAATCATATTGTTCACCAATAATGGCTCTCCAAATTTTGAGACTCAGTTTGGCCTAATCGTTTAAGTACCATGCTAGAAACCAGGACACTATAAGTTCCAGTTCTCCCTTAGGCCAGCTGGGTGACTTTGGGCTAGTAACTTTCTCTCAGCCCAGTTCAACTCATGGGGTTGCTGTTGTGGTGAAAAAAGGAGGAAAGAGTATTATATATGGCTTGAGTTATTTAAAAAATAATAAAGAGAGAGAATAAATAAATATATAACTATCCCATTTCTTATCTAGGAGAACTGAGCTGTATTTCACATATTATATATTATATAGAGGAAAAAGATCAGCTACAGTTTTCTTCATGTTAAAGTGGAGTTAAATGTGGAAGGAACAAAAGCAGTGCAGGTTACAATTTGCTTTAAAAAAATTTATTTGAACATAAGTTTTCAGTACTTTCATTTGTTCCTATATCTTTAGTTCTATATTTTAACTCTGTTGGAAAGGAACAAGTTCTCTAGGCAGAAAGTGGACAAAAAATCTGCTGAAAATTTTGGTATAGAAAAATTTTAAAAAGCACCATCTTAAAAAAAATTTTTTTCCACTTAATTCAATTTAGCATATTGTACTAACTCTTAGCATAACTGGAGTTAGGAAATATAACAGATTTCTGCAAGATAATCACAAAGGTGATTTTGTAGTTAAATTTGGGAATAAGCTCTCTTGGACCCATTGAACTTGTAAGCCTGTATAAGGATCGTGTGTCATAGTCTCTTGCAAATATGCAAAGTTTGGCATTGCAGGGCAAACTTTATTTTGCTTTATGTATTACCGATAGATGTGTCTAAAATTGTTCCTACATAACTTGTATCTCTGTGAAAGAGAACAAACATCTTGTGTGTTGGGAATAGGGAGCAACGGATTATTAATGTGTCCCCTTAGCTTTCTGGAGTTTTATTCTGTCTATTTGACCAGCAGTAAGACTCTGTTAATCTCGCCTAGACTAATCTCTTGGGTTGAACTCTTAATTCAGGTTAGTGCGCACACCTAAGAAAATGCAGGGTTCGAAAAATTAAACTGAAGGCTGCAAAAAAAAATCGACATCAACTCTGAAGCACGGTCATCTATTTGCTGTGAGGGGAACCTGTTTTTGTGCAGCAGGATCGCAGGTGCTTTGTTGCAAGTGGCCGCTCCCTCCACGAATCTGGTCCCTGACTGGAGGTTGCCACCTTCCACCTACACTTCCGCGCTCAGTAGGTGTGTGTGTGTGTGTGGGGGGGGGGTCCTGTGCTTTTGAGCACCGGCGCAGAGCAAACAAGAAAAGGTGAGAAAGCCTCCTGTTCTAGATTTTAGTGACCCAGCCGCTCTCCTGATCGCTCCTTCCTCTCGATCCAGGCACGAAGGTCGAGACTTCAGTGGGTCTCCAGGCGAGGCTCTGGTCAGAAGACGACGCGGTGTTCTGAGAAAGGATGGGAAAAGGCTGGTTGGGCTACGCTGTGTACCACGGATAGGGCAAGCCGCATCCCAGATCATGATTGAATATTTGAAGAAACACCAAGAATCAGTTCATCCCATTCAAAGCGGCGGGACTAAATTAAGCAGTAGAATCCAGAAAGATTTCAACTTCTGAGGTTTTTAATATATATATATTAAATATTATATATATTGGGCCATTGATCTAATGAAGGAAGGAAACAGAGAAAAACGTGGCTTCGATATACGCTTCCACCACCACCCCCCGCCGCCGCCGCCGCCGAAAAAAAGAATCAGGGGAAGCGACACAAACGACTGGCCCCTGCCTTGTCAAAACGATAGGACTCGCAGTCCAAACCCTCCGGAGGGCACTGGCTGGGGAGGAAATCTGGCACTTCGAAGAGAAGAATCGCTTCTCCCTGATCCACTCTCTTCGCTTTCAATTGGAGACCGAAAAGATATGTGAAGGACTAGGACGAGCATGGAAGTGACAAGATTCGAAGGGGTGGTTTTTGGGTCTCGAGATCGTGACAGATCTCCAGGTAGGTTCGCTGGCCTGGTTTTCTAGTGAGGAAAGGGAGGAGCTAGAAGGGGGAGCGGAATTCCTTAGCAACTAGCTGGCTCTACTCCGGCATTGATGCGGGGGATCCTGTTCTTCGAAGGAAGTGGTTTTCGGCTATTGGTCTCTCTGAAAGCAACTCGGGGACCCCGCTTCGATCTCTTTTCAGGTGCTGACGGTGGAATATTCGAGGGCTAGAGAAAAGAACAGCTTCCCCCATTCAAAAACGCTTGCCAGGAGTAGTGACATCTGGCTGACGTGACTGTTCGTCCAGCTCGAGTGCGCCCAATTGGCTGCGGCACTTGGATCTGACTGCGCCCGAAGACCTTAGACGCTCTAGGGCTGCGCGGTCTCAGCAGGATGCAAGGCTTCCGGTCGAGCACAAGTTCCTACACTGCGGAGGAAGGGTAAAGGCAGCTATTAGTGTGACAGTAGTTCGTAAATAGCAGCGGCGCTATATATGTATATAAATAAATATACTTTATTGCTGAGAAGAAAAAAGTTAATATGTTCTAATTAGGCCGAAATAAAGTTCCGAAGTAGCTTTAACTGTTCCGATTCTTATCCCTTTTTAATCAGGATTTATGATTCATTCATCAGCCACTGGATACATCTGAAATCCGCATTGCTCTCCCCAACTATGTTCTTGAGTCGCCGCCAGGCAAGGAAAGAATCCGTCTGATTGTCCAGGAGCTTACTCGGTAGTGTAGAAAAAACACGCGCGAATAGGCGCGGGGCTTCGCTACCAGGCAGGCAGCAACTAAGTCCAGGAGGCCCGCATCGACCACGTGCAAATTGACTACACGAGGAAGGATTTACTTGTGATATGAGTAACTTTTCATGGAACTAAATAGGGTTGAGGAATTTGGCAATAGACAGTAGAACCACAGATGGATAGATTTTAGAATGCCACCAACTCTTCGCCGTCGTTACCACTAAAGAGAGTTACAAAATGTGATCCGTTCAGGAAGCTGGTTTTGAACTGACCAGGCCATCCTGAGCGCAACAGCCATTGAACTATCCTTTTCTATCCTCTGGAAAGAAAGCTCGAAAGCAGAGCTGGGATCAAAAGTCCCCAAAAAACAAGTTCTACTGTCTATTGCCACTCCTCAAAAGAGCTGATATTCGGAAGCCCAAAAGAAAAAAAAAATTAATCATATTTTAAATTTAACTCTGCTCATAAAATATTTACCGTTACTTCTAAAAAGGATCATTTGTGACTGACCCAGCAGACTCCCACAGTCCGAAATCCTGAACTCCAGATTGAAAAGCAAACTACTTCCTGTATACTCCTAGCCTCACTATATCTTTTAAAGTGGCCTGTTTGCAAAACCCATCTGGACTGGTATCCCGCTGTCCCTAATTTTTAGCTGGTTCATTTCTCACTGTCAAGAAAGATAATCCATAATATCCCGCTACTCGGTTTCTATTTTGTGTTTTGTTTTATTTTCGTTATTTCTCTCATAATCATATCTCCTTAAGCTACCAAGGGTATAAAAATTGGATCGTGTGGATTTAGGTTTTCAGAAAACTATTTACTATTAAGTATGGAATATGGTGTCTTAAACATGCCCCAGTCCAAGAACATGGGAAAGTACGGTAAATTACTACTGTATTTTGTTATTCAGATACTATTCCCTCCTTCGCATTTTTTCTCACATTCGTAACGCGTCAGGTTTCGTAAGTGCTTCGACCTATGGAGCGAAATTGTCGCGAAATGCTATATTGGGGGGGGGGGGTGCATGGTTTATCCACGCGGCAATTGTTCAGATTTCATGTAAAAGTCCTGGAATTCAGTGGGGCTGGAACCGGGCAGAGTTTATTGTCGCTAAATTAATCTAAGGCTGTAGGACAGGAGGCGCGCGTGTTTGTATTTGTGTATTCAATATCCAAAGACTACTGGTGTTTTTTGTTTTTTGCAATTTAGCAGATTTTCCTAAACGTCTTCTCGATCCTTCTTTTCTTCTTCGCCTTCGCAGAGGCACCTCTTTTCTCCAGCCGACGCCAGGGTTGACCGGGCGAAGGGACTAGAGGAGGGGGGAAGGGAAGGGCGCATCAACGCCTCGGCTTTTGTTTCTTCACCGGTACAGCTGACTATGGCTGGCTAGTTCCGGTTCGGTTTTGTTTCAGCTGGGCAGAGGAACTTGATGCCTCTGTAGTCTGGCTTGTAGCTTGGGGGCTTGGACCGTTGAGCAGCTTTTTCTCTTGTCTGGAGGCGGAGAGACCGAGGAGACCCATTGATTTCTCTCCTGCCGTCCGCCGCCGCTTCTATTTATTGTTTTTTAAAGGGACTTGGCTCTTTGGCAAACATCCTAAGGAATGGTATCACGTGGACACAAAGGGGGCGGGGCTTGCTGTCCAGAGGACGTGGGGGGGAGGGCCCTTTTGTTGATTCCCCTGCCCTTCCTCTCGTAGTTCAGCCGCAGGAGGAGGGACGGCTACTCCCAGAAGCTGTGCTTGGAGTCTGATATACATGTGTATATATTTAAGTTGGAGATTGAGCAGTATAAACGGGGCGAGAGGTGTGCTTTCCCCCCACTCCTTTCTTCCGTCTCGTATTTTGCTGCTTCGGTGCGCCCCTAGAAAGGATCCTCGATCAGGTAGGGCTGGAACACTTTCTGCTCCCAAAACCAATCCCCCTTTCACCCGGGAGAGCTTTCTCTGGCCCCGGGCGGTGCCCTTCCTCTTCCCCTTCGCTTCTCTCTTTGTCACTCCGTCGCTTCTGTTCGCCGTTTTCTTCCTTTCCCCCTCCTCACTTCTCGGTGTCCCTTTCAAAATGGCCGATCTCTCTCTCTCTCTCTCTCTCGAAATTTGTCAGCCCTTCTCGGCTTTCTTTGTTATGGTGATGGTTGTTGTCGGCGGGGGGGTTTATTCGCTGTTGGGAGGGAGGCTGCGGAAGATTTTCCAAAGTAGCCTCTTCGGATTCCCTGATTTTGGAATCATAGGAGCCCCTTCCCCTCGCCGCCCTCCCCCGCCCGGCTTTGCAGCTAGGGCGCAGGGCGGCAGCTCCAGTGGTTCTTTCGCTGGTGCCTTTCGGCAGCAGCTGGGGGCTTTGAGACCCTTTGAACTCGAGAGGCTTTTTCGCCAAGAGCCGGAGCGACTGGAACTGAGCTCGCTTGCTACAGAGCGGAATATCCAGTGGGCGCTAGAAAGCCCATTGGGCTGGGACTAAGCCTTGACAGGCAGCCGCCTATAGACTGCAAGCTGGAATCCAAGGCTCGGCCGGGGAATCTCTCCTTTCTCGGTAGAAGAGAGTGGCAGCTTGCGAGATCCAAATGTCAGGCGAGCAAGTATGCGCGCAGTTTGTCCTAGGCCTGAGTGATCTCTCTCCCTCTCTCTCTCTCCTTCCCCCCTCTCTCTCCCACCCCGCGCGCGGGTGGATTTGTGAGGTGGGGAAATGTTATCAACTCTTTTAAAAAGACGGGTTTCCAAAACTCGTGCCTTCCAGAACTACAATACCCATACTCTTAAGCCATCTGCATAGCTGGAGGAGCGTTTGGTCTACAGCGCATGGAATTGCCAGGATGGGTTGGATTTGATAAACGGGCGCGGAGGGGGGGCTACAACCACAATATGGCGCATTACGTCGAGAAAATGGGGGAAGGGAGAAGGAAGAATATAAAATTTCGCTTTGCGTTGAAGTAGAAAATTTTGTGATATGCCTGCCTGTCTGACTTTCTTTCCTTCTCCTCGGGTCGCAACGGGTTAAAATCTGATCTGGAAAATCTAGACTGGAGCGAGAAAGGGGTGTGTGTCTGTCATTCCTAAATCACGTGGGAACACGCTTTTCGGAGAGGGGGTGTACATGAGGGATAAAGGAAACTTCCTGGGGATTTTATGGGGAAGACTCATGAAAGAAGCGGGAGAAGGCAGCGTAAGGGTTTACCGTCGCGAGGTTTGCCGGCTGAAGGTAGGATGAAAAGTAAGGAATGGGAGAGAGAAACACCCCCCACCTTCTCCCTCCCCGCGTCCCTGCCTGGAAGACCGGCTGGAAGGAATAAAAGAGAAAGAATGGCTCAGTGTGGGAGGGGCTAATGGAATTTTTTCAAGGGCGCCGACTTTTAATGTGGGTCCGGTCGCTGTGTGCTGTTGTCCTTCGCTCCCCCCCGCGTCCCTCAGATATTGTTTGGGGTATGACCGCGCTCGTTCTCAAGGCCAGAAATGGATGTGAGTTCTAATAAATCCCACCACAGAGAAATTCCGAGTGGAGAAACAGAAGTAATATTAACAGAGGTGTGGGAACAGAAATATTTTATCTTCCTAAACATGGGCTATCCATTCCTCCTCACAAAATTCATTTCCTGTCTTGGATTCAGATCCTTTTTTTTTTTTGCCGAAGTAGTAACTTATTATGGAAAACATATTTTGTTTGTTGCAACAAGTTAAGGAGTAGAAATCGATCTTGTTTTCTAGTATTCAACAAACAGTTTTCTTGCATTGAAAGGGGGCATACGTGCCCATTTTTTATATCCTTGGATATAATAATGGTTACCATCTTTCAGATTTTCTTTGAAAAGTTAGGGGCTGTTTTAAAGTTTAGAATTAAACAAGGAATTATGTGCCTACAACATCCTAATTCAATGATTCCCCTTAACTTGAAAGAGGGGATACATTTGAAGTAAATGTCCTTGAATCTAAGGTGCCAATAGGCTCCTGTTTAACTTTCAAAGGAAAATGTTTTGGGTAGTTCCCCCATCTTTTGCCTTAAATTTCAAAGGAAGAATTTTCTATAAAGTCTTTTTAGACATCCTCTGTAGAAAGAGCTGTTTCTCCAGACATTTAAAAAGTTTCCAAAATTCCAGCTGCCACAAGTAAATCTGTGTTTAATGAAGATGAACCCATATTATTGTTCCTTTGTTACTGTGCCCCCAATATTGTCTCAATTCCATCTTTTCAGTTTTGAAGAACAGGTTTGTTTAATAGCACCATCCCAGGTTTGTTGCCGCTCTTGGTATTTTCCTTATGTCATGAATAGGATTCCACCTTTGAACCTGCTGTATGAAAGCTGGGGGAGAAAAGTAGAAGGACTAGTGCTCTAGATTGACAGATGATGTATTCAATTTTAATTATTGCGGGTGCCTCTTCTCTTGCTCTGTTTCCCCCTTTCCCTTCCACTACAAGATCAAACAATCCCTGAAAATGAATGGGTTCAGCTATACATGCACATGCATGCACACAAACACATAGGGGTAACCTTGTAAGTAGTGTTTGTTTTGTATGGTGGTTTGGGGGAGATGGACAAAGAGGTAATTCTAGATCTGGAAAGAAGACACGGAACGTTTACTGTACTCTGTTCTGGGGTGAGACAAAAAATGATCAACCCTTCCCCAATCTGACACCCTCTACAGGTTCTTAAACTATCCCTCCCATCATGTTAGGAAACCAGGGCCGTGGAATTGGTTGGAACTCTAGACTGACACCTATGGAAATCCATAAGTCAGGGAAGTGAACAAGGGTTTAAGGTTTGATGGGGGAATAATTAAGGAAGTGACGCTGTCAATCCCACTCAGGATGCGCGCCTTCCAGGAAACAATAGGCTGTTAGTTTAAAGCAGCTTTCTCCAATCTGGTCTCCTCCAGATGTGTTGGGCTACTTGTCCATAAATCCAAGGTCGCGTGGCGATTGGAAGGCATCAGATTCGGGAAGGCTAGATAGAATTCTTCCAGAAGAATAACTGAGGTCGAGGCTGAGATAGCCGCGGCTCTGCGGCGGGTGATTGATTTCACAGATGGCGCAATGCACATATTGCGGAAAATATCGCAGTCATATATGCTCTGAATGAGGGGCTTCAAAATCGAGATATCCATCCACACAATGATGAACGGGAGGATCAATCCGAGTGGAGATCAATCAGAACCAAAGCCGGTGGAACTTCAGTGTTTAGTCTTCTCCCGCCAATACACCTAGCCGCGCATTATTGGAGTCGGCACGACGGCCAGGTTAGATGAATATGATCCCAGCCGCGGGTCAATCGTCTCCCCACCCACGCGTTGGCCGACCGATTCTACCCTCCCCACTTGGCTGGGAGAAGTAGCCAATAGGAAATGGGCATCTCTAGAAGTAGGAGAGGATGGGCATCACGCAGTACTCGGCATCGGAAGCTTACCAGAGTTGTGGAAGGAAAGCGGTATTTGGAGTCAGGCAGTGGATCGCGCGCTGGGAGAAAGAACTGCTGCTCTCCCTCCCCCTCAAAGGGTTTCCGCTAATTGCCTTTTGGCTGCGAATCACTGGGGAGCGGGTACCCGAGAAAGAGGGACCAGCCAGCCTCTTGGAGGGGGCATTTCGGGGTCAGACCCCCGTCTCTCGTCGCCGGGTTTGTCTGTATCGGGGCGAGGCACACAATTCTACAGGGAGACGCCCACAAAACGCCAGGAATCGGAATTCTGGTAAGTAACTCCAGCTCTCCTTTCCATCACCCTCCCAAGAAAATCAGCCGCAGCCTCTTCCAAATCCCTTTCTCCACGCTGGATGAAATAACCGCGATTTTTCAACCAATTACCGGTAGCTCAGCTCACCGACCTGAGGTCTCCCCCTCTTCATTGAAAAACGTTCACAGTGTCAGGGCGGGCAGGGCCGAGCAGCCAGGTGCCTTCAGACAGGCTAGGTTGCCGCTTCCCTCTCCTTGGTGAAGATTGGAGAGGAAGAAGATCAAACATCAGGAGAGCGCCAACTTTTCTACGGCGCCCCTTGGCCCTGAATCAGCCCAGATAGTTCCTCCCCCTCGTCTCGCCCTGTTTAACTTTCGCTTCCACGGGACGGGAGTGGGTCGTATGTTTGCTGATTTTGAGGAGTGCACTTCGCCTTTCAATCCGACAGCTTTCCAGGTGAGTTAGGCCAGAGGGCAATACTATTTAAATTTGGAATTACTGTCACTGGATATAAATCCAACGAATTACTCTTTAGTTAACGGGTTCTTTTAGAAACGGGTGCAATCCAAGAATGGCTCCCTTTTCCTCTTGCGGAGAGTTGTATATGGGGGAGTATGTACTTGTTTGTGAGACAATATGTACCATCTTGGGCTGAAGATCTCGGACTTGGCTGGGTTGAAAGCAAATGCTTTCTTGAAAGCAAATGCTTTTTCGCCATTCGATGCTGAACTTGGTTACAATTGAAAAAAAAAAAAAACGAATGGAAACTGAGGAGTTTGATGATCTACAACTAGGGACTGTGAAGTACCACCATTTTTCTTTGTTGTCAACAATATTGTACTGGGAAAGGAACTTCTCTGCCTTTCAACAGGGGTAATCTCTTCACTTTCTGTGTGCATTTCCAACGTTCTAAAGTGAATTCTGTTCTAACAAAACGTTTTCTCCTGGAAGGGGAAAAAAATCTTAGCATCCCATATTTGGTTTTAAAAGAGGATATACATTGTTTAGTCCAACATGGCAAATGTGCATGTTTGATTAGGGAATGCATAACTCAGAGATACCCCAAACAAATCCACCATAACATTACTTCCCTTCGTTCAGAGCATCTCATTTCTTAGATCCTAACTAATCAGTTTCAGTGAAACTAAAACCTGACATCAAAAGAAGTAGATATCATCAGAAGGCCGGATTGGACCTCTAAAGCCCATCCTTTCTTGCAGGTAGCCTTCTTTAACTTATTAGGTGCTTTTCACTTCCAGGCCACAAGGTCAAGTTACATTTTTTTTCCATTACTAAGCTGCAATCTCTTCACTGCTTACTCTGAATCAGCCTCTGGGAGTTTATTCCTGAGTAAAAAGGTCCCGTAGGGAAACAGCAACAGCAACTTCCTTATTTATTTATTTTTATTTCTTTAGATAGAAGGAAAAAAATCCAATGTGCATTTATTTGCAAGTAAATGGCACTGGATTTGGGTGCATATTTAAGAAGCCTTTTGAAGCAGTTTATGGAACAATTATAATTGTGAGTTTTAGTTGAGAATGAGGGTTTGTCAGGTGTTGATGGGAGAAACGAATTGAACAAAGAACTGGATGAAAATAACTCCAAACCCAAGAAGGTAAAGTGCTCCCAATGAGTTGAACTACCATGCACATGACTCACAAGCACCTTCTGATCTTGCTGGCCTGTTAGAGTAATCCTAATCTGTCTCAATCTATTTTCTTCACAGGTTGGGAAAAAATTTCAGGAATAATACTGGAAATATTAATTGTCTCTTAATGTACCTTTGATGGCTTACAACCTTTTCATCAAACCTGGAAGTCTAGTCTGGAAAGCTTGGTGTTACATATACATATAACTATTCTGGTGTGCACATGCACACATGTTGGGGGAAAAGGAATAGTAAAAGATAAATAAAAGTAAATAGTAAAAAAAAAAAGAGGGAATCTATGAAATTTACGCACTTTAAACAAGCAGTCATAAAGTATGAGAACAATATCCTGAGCACATTTTATGTGATAGGACACTTCAAATTTAATCCACAAAAAATGAGGTTGAATCTCCATATGTATTCTAGCGAACTTGTTTTGCAAAGAAAGCTGCCTTTATTATTCTTTGAGTCAGCCCCTGAAAACTGAAACATTCTCCCATTTGTTTTGTTTGAGCCCAGGATGTTGTTATTTTTGGTGCTAAACTAATTTTCTTCTTCTTCTGAGTTTGTAAAAGGTAGATGGTGGCTTATAAAAGTGGGAAGAATGGGAAAGGATCTGTTTCTCCCTCCCCAAAAAAACCCCATAATTGGGAAAAATATTTTCTGTATCTTAATTTGAAAACTTTTCCAAGCTGGCAATTGGAAGGTTCTGTTAATTGGAAATCTAGTCCCATAAAGAAGGATAACACCAATGCCTAGCCAAAATCCTTTGTAGGAGCAGAGGAGGACTGTGGCTTTTTCAGAACAGATGTGCAACATTTGTAATATTCGTTTTCTATAAAAAGTTCTATCCTACTTCAGTGGTTATTCCAGAACAGCAATTGAGATCAATTGACTATATTTGTAAAATATGTAGGTTAAACACACACACACACACAATATCTCTCTTCCCTTACATTAATCCTGGAAATCAATATCACCCTTACCTATAAGTAAGCCTCAGTGAATTCAAGGCAGGGAGAGAATCCCTGTGTGGGGAAGAGGTCAAGATATTGGTCTAGGATGGGGAAACCCAGATTTTGTTTCATTCTCAGCCAGTGGAGAGGTCTGTCACTCTTTTTTAACCCAACCTATGCCACAAATTTGTTCTCATGAAAAAACAACAGAAAAAAGATTCCTGGAGGCAGAGTATCAATCAAGTAAATATCACTCTGCTGTGGAAAAGTAATTTTAAATCTGAAAATGATTGATTTGTTGATAAGGAAAAAGGAATTATTCACAGTTTGAAAGTATGCTTTAATAAATAAGTATTTTAGATTTTGCATGATGATGAAATGAATATGAATATGGGTACTATACTGCAATCAGTCCTTGTGTGGGGAAGAAGTCAAGATGTTGGTCTAAAATGGGGAAACTCGGGTTTTGCTTCACCCTCAGCCAGTGGAGAGCCAGAGACTCTTTTCCAATTTAACCTACCAGCAATATGCTTAGCACATACTAGAAGCAAAAATAATGAGATGAGCCTATAACATGTTTTTTGAAATCAGGCATATTGTGAGCAGTAGCACTTCTAATAGCCTGCAGTTACCTAGACCAAGCCAGGGACTGGTACTGAACCCATCTACTTTTCTAATCGCTAGAGCCCCATGACTTTCTGCCATAAGGTACCATTGATTCAAAGGGGGAATGATTGTAGTACAGTACCCATATTCATTTAATCATCTGGCAAAGTCTAAAATATTTCACCCTTGAAGCATACTTTCAAACTGTGCTTAAAAGGCACAAAAAGAGAACTGTCATTTTCTAGTTTCCTTCCTACCCATGCCTCTTTGGAGATTGCTTTGAGATCAAAGGGCCACTTGCCTCTGAGTAGACTTTCATTAAATTGCCCCTTAAGTATTATGTGTATTGTGCTCAAATCCCCGGCCTGGCTTTTCCCCCCTGCCTAATTAGGGGTCTACTAGAAAGGAATAAGTGTATCTTGGCTTTCTTTGATAGCCTGGTTGGGAGTGCAGCCTATAGCTGTGATTTTGTTCTTTAAAGGCAAAATTTTGTGAGAAATGCTAAAGATGGGGGTCAGAATCTCAAGCTCTTTTCAGTCCTCTTTATTAACCAAAACATTTATCTATTATCGTTAGAGGCAGGATAATTTTAGGTATGTTTATTCAGAAGTAAACAGTAAAAGGAAGTCAGTGGGACTTTTTTGCAAGAAAGAACTTTGGGAGTATGGTTTCTTCCTTATAGTTCATTGCTATATCTAGAAGGGAAAATTGTTTGATTTTTTCAACTGTGGCTTGAAAGTTGGGCCTGGGTTGATTGAACTATATTTGAAAACTATATAAAATTAATAGGTTGAGGATGCAGGAAACCATTATTTCTGCATTTATGGGAGGGAAAGTGATTCTTACAATTTCTAGCAAAGTTTTTGTGAGACACCTTCCTATTTTAATCTATGCAGCAATCCATCCTTTTACTTGGCCAAATTTTTCATTTTTTTCTGCATACCTTTCTTTATATATGTTATTCCTTGGTTGATAAAGGAAGGTTCTTTATAGCAATTTTAATTAGTTTATTGCCTGGGCGACAACTCCCAGCAACTGATAAAAACCTTAGTTTAAACCATTACATGTATTACAGTTTTGGGGATTTAAAAAAAAGTTTATAAGGCCGTTTATAATACAAACCTCTTTTACAGACTGAACTATCAACTAATAATCTAGATTAGATTTGTATAACATGCTGGCTAAAAATATGTGGTTAAATAAGTATTTGTAGGGCATCAGAATGTAAATGCTGTGATTTATGTATCCCAAACACTGGAATGCAGGATGTAAGGCTTTGCATCCAAGTATCACCATATATTTATATATTGCTAAAACTCCCATGTCTGTAATCCTTAGCTGGCTGAAACAGTGCCTCACAGGGCAACAATTTTTGAATCAAGATAGCTCAAATAGGCTAACTTTCAGAATAGTTCAAAACCCAGGACCCATGTCTCCCATTGAATTGAAATTTGGCAAATTGTATCAAACATTTTATGACATAAAAATTTTTACAAAGCATTTTATGACATAGCATAAAATATTATAAAACATTTCCTAAACTCAGTTCTTGAAGTTTAACTTGCTGCACAATTCAGCATGGACTATTTTCAAGGCAGATACATCTCTGAGTATCTCCTTGAATTTTAAAAAAACTTTTCAAATAAATTACAAACACTGCATTTGTGAAATCATTGAGGAATCTGGTAGGAAAATATTTCTGAACTGATGACCCAAAGAATCATGGATTGTTTATTGTACATATAATTCTTGCATCACTCTTTAATATGAACACTATTGTCTATCTTGAATTTCAACATACCTTACAGTTCAGCCCTTCTGTGTGCATCCATGGAGGATCAATGAATTTTCACTTTCTGTGGATAAGGAAAATTGAGATATTACCCCTTCTTGTCTCAAATGCCATTTCATAGTTAAATCTTTGTGCTGGGGGCAGGGATCCAACCTTAAATCTCTGGTTTATCATAAAACTTACTGGAGGTCTTGGGTCAATAATAACCTTCTGCCTTCTTTCCCAGAGATATCAATGATGCTTGGAACTAACTGAAGAAAATGCAAATTTGATAAATTTATTGAAAGTACATTCCATAGAAGTAACACAATGTTTAAATGCATAAGAGACCTTTGCGAACCTTGACTGCTGTGGATGTCTTTTAAAATAAAATTGGTGTTTTAGAATTAACATGTAGATTTAATATTACTGTTAATATCTTTTTAAAGTTTGAAGAATCAAATTAACTTTTATTAGATTGCTAAAATGTTATGAACTGGTTCATTTAATATTGCAGTTTAGTTTAATGTCTTTAGAATATTCTCCTATGTATCATAGCAATATAGTTTAAACTTTCTGTGGTAATAATAAATAGAACACTATTTACCCTTTGCCTCTAAGAGTTGGAAAATTTTATTGAGTTAGGTTCGATCGATTCTTCTACCAGCATCTCCAAAATTCCTCATATCACCTCCCCCTAAGGGAAACTCCCCACATTTCTGCTAGTGCATTATTTTCCAAATTGGCATTATTAGCATTATTTGAACTTCTAAGTGACGGCAGCATAAGCACTGTTGATCCCATATGTATTAAAATAACATTCAGCACTCCTTTACTAAAGCCCTGTTGGGTAATATCACAATAAAGAAGAAGATAAGGTCGTTGTTAAAGAGAATTCAACTATTTTCTGACTCAGGATTTTTTAAGGATTAAATGTTTTACAAAGATACCAATGATGGATTTCTGCAATATACATATTGTGCTATTAATTTCTCTGGCACTCCCATTTTATTCAGGAAGAAAAGCAACCAACCAAAAATTGATACATACATTTCTGGGCGAAATTATAAAATTTCTCCCCAAATTGGAAGAAGCACATTTAGCATATTATACCTTTTTTCCAGAAAGGAAAAAGAGAGAGAGAGAGAGAGGAAGGAAGAGAGGAAGGAAGGAAGGAAGGAAGGAAGGAAGGAAGGAAGGAAGGAAGGAAGGAAGGAAGGAAGGAAGGAAGGAAAGGAAAGAAAGAAAGAAAGAAAGAAAGAAAGAAAGAAAGAAAGAAAGAAAAGAGGCTAATACAATTCATATTCAACCTATATAGTTAAATACAACATAGAAATTCATTATTTATTTTATTGTGAACAACCACGTGCTTTTGGGTAGTAATTGTTAAATAAGAATGAATTTGTTATGGAGAAAGGTGATTATATGTTTATATGTATGCTATTGGGAGGATGGTGCAGGATGAAATCAGGAGCAATTCACTGACCCTCACCATTTTTTTTTAGAGGGAAACATTTAAAAATATTCCGGGTGCTGGGAATGAGATTCTGAGTTTGGACATCAGGATTTTATTAAAATCAGCTTGCTCACAGTCTTTTGGCTCATTTTCACTGTTTAATTTTTATTTCAAAAAGGAAAAAGTTAGAATTGGCATTCAAACCATATCCTTTGAATTGAAAGCCCATTCCCTATCTACAAATGTATCAGGGCTTAGGAAAAAATAGTCTGTTCATTTAGTTCCCTTCTGATGGGAATTGATAGAGAGGAGCAGTTTTCATAGGTTCCTCTTCCCAAAAATGTAAAATTTAAGCATTAATAATTCTTTTTTGGTGTTGACACTGGGTCATCAGGATCAGATACATAAACTACAGAAACCAGATCACCTTCTTTCAGTAGCCAGAAAATGCAACCTCACCTGGAAACAAAGTCACAAGAGAGCTACTTGTAGATGCTGTAGAAGAGAGAGAGGAGGAAAATCCCTACCCAACATTTACCATTTTTGGTCCCCATAAAGTGAAAGTAGGAATTACATGGTAGAGAGGAAAACTTCTGTGTTGACCTTTGATGAGAACTGCTCCTGCATAAGGCCAGCAGTGATAAGGTGGATGCATTCGGTTGTTTTATGTTCTGGGTATCACATAGTTCATCAAATGATTAAACATTACTTACTAGACCAAGAAAGAAATACTTTTAAATTTTCTCTTCCACATAGAGATAAGATAGGATTAGGTAAAGCTAGAAAGATTTATTTTAAATGTCTCTTATTTCCATTATTCAGAGTTGTTTATTTCTCCCCACTTACTTCTCTTTAACCAGAACTTTATTCTCCAAAGCAGTATTTCTCAACTTGACAATTTTAAGATATGTGAACTTCAACCCTAAGAATTCTGCAGCCAGCACGCTCTTGAGGTTGAAAAACACTGCTCTAAAGAAAATGAGAAAAAGAAAAGAGTGGGAATAATGGCATAATAAATAGATTTTTGGCTTCTTCTATTGGAAATGTCATCTTCCTCTTCTTCCTGTTGTGGAGCTTTTTCTTTTGAAAAATGGCTTTTGGTCATGACATTCTAGGAAATACCCAAACTCAAAAGAGACAGACTATACAAACAGTCTCTGCCCCCCCCTCTCTCTCCCTGCTTCTGTTCCTCACTCCTGTACTTGAAGTAGGGACAATATTATGGTCTTCTGTAAGAAATGAATGGGAGTGAAAATATTGGCAGCGAATGATCAGAAATGGGAGATGATCTTGGAGTTTGTGCTTCCAATGACATTTTGGGGAATGATGAAACTAATGTTATAGATACAAGGGGTGTCAGTCATGGTATCAAACAAAATACGCAGAGGTGGGCTGCACTTTTGGTGGCAAGGGTTTGCTGGTTGTGAGCACTCACACATGCTGCTTTGGGGCTGAAACTCAGCTTCAAACTGGCAGCTAATTGACTCAGGCAGCTCCGGTGAATATATATGTGTATGTGTATATATATATATATATATATATATATATATATATATATATATATATGTGTGTGTGTGTGTGTGTGTGTGTATGGCATGGAACTCACTTGGGTAGCCTTGGGGGGAGGGAGTTAGTTATTTAGAGAAAGCATAACACAAGGGCAGGCGGGTGGGCCCAGACAGAGATCACAGCTAGAAGTTCATCGGAACCTCACTGACCATCCAGCAGCCCACTACTGAAAATATATGCCCCCTTGGCTTTACCCTCTACATTTTCCATTCTCCAGAGCCTCACTAGAAGCTTACAGCATTAGCCATTGTTGAAGTGATATAGAATTAATTTTTTAAAAAAATGTTTATCTGCAATGATTTTATTAAAGATTACAAACTATGAAAAATATAAAAAAGAAAGAAAAAGAAAAGTCAAAAAAGAGAAAATGATGAGACTTTTATGATAATTTAGTAATAATTTAATGATCATTTAATAATAATTGGGGAATGATTTCTTTAGCTTTATTTCTTAGGAAAGCAACACGTTTGGATTTTTTTTTGGATGAACACTAAAATATAAACCTTATAGGTAGTCCTCAACTTATAACAGTTCATTTAGTGATGGTTCAATTACAAAGGCACTGAAAAAAGTGACATGACCATTTTTCATATTTAAGACATTTGACCTCATGATTATGTGATTTGAAATTCAGATTCTTGGCAACTGACTCATACTTATGATCATTGCTGTGTTGCAAGGTCATGTGATCCCTTCCAACAAGCAGTCAATGGGGAAGCTAGATTCACTTAACAACCACGTTACTAACTTATCAATTACAATGATTCAATTAACAACTGTGGCAAGCAAGATTGTAAAATGGGGCAAAACTCACTTAACAAATACTTAATTAACAACAAAAGTTTGAGCTCAATTGTAGTCATAACTCTAGGACTATCTGTATTATTTCTGGAAGGTCTTAATAAACTTTTGCTGATTAGGGTTGAAAGATTAGTTTTTGCAGTTTTAATTATCGATAAAGCATGAGATATGAGAAGAAGAGTGGTTTTTTTAACTGAAGTACCAGAATGTTAAGATATTTAACTGTTTATACTTGCTGGGGTGGAAGGGGAGTCATATTTTACATAGTTTATTACAGTTATTTTGGCACAAGGATAGTTGGATTGCATTAAGTTTCTAGTGAGGAAATCAGTCCTTCCAAAAGGAGATGTACACTTAGGCTAAGGCCTACCTTGACAATTGAAAGAAATCAATAATAATCTCATAGAAGATACTGGAGGAATGTTTTTTTTTTAATGTGTTTGATTTTTTTTAAAGCAAAAGTTTTTTTCATTGAAGAATTGAGAGGCAGATTTACAGTATGTGGAAATTTTCCAGTCCAAACAAATCCAAATACTTCTTCCCTGTCTTAATAAGGTTACACCTGTCTGTTTTTGCTTTCTTTTCTAATAATCCTGCCTTTGAGATTTGCTTCCTCCCTATGGGTGCTCTCCATCATTACTCATTTCCAAGAGCTTTTTTTGCATCCACAAAAATAATAAATCAACCATCATGGTTGTTTCTTGGAAGATACTGACTGGAAATCCACACATTGTGTGTTCTTAAATAGGGGCCTTTCTTTGTTTTCATTTGACACTATTAAGATTGAATCATCCAGCCTCAGAAAATGTGCAGATCTCAAATCAATTTGTAAACCAAAGACGCTGCACATGCTTAGTTGTTTGCCCTCATTGTCCCCTTTTTATCCACTCCATTTTCCTTTTTTTCTACCTTGGCAAGTTGTAATAATATTCTGGCTCCTTGCCAAGTGTAAAGGTTACTATGGAAACAGTAAAGCTGCCTGAGCAAGCCAGAAAGGGTTGTGGCTTCTCATATCTCTTCTTATGTTCAAGTGTGCCAGAGAGAGGGAGAAAGAGAGAGACAGACAGACAGACAGACAGACAGACAGAAATGGTTATAGAATTTACACCATCCTGCATTTAATGGTACTAAATGAAGAATGAATTTCTTACAACAAAGAGAGGAAGGAGGGGAAAGAAAAACATACCATATTCTCCTGCCACACCCTTTTGAAAACATCCAATATATAACTATATTTTTTATCAACTCTGAAAGGGAAATAACTTGCTTTCTCTTTTTTTAATGTATTATGGGAAGAAAAACTTTTTGTGTTTTTTTACATCATTTATACCTTTTCTGGGATTTTGTAAAACAATGATCTAGAGATTCAGGGAATTGCTACTATTGTTCTATGTGTTTGTGCAGAAGTAGTACCTAGTTGCAAAGTTCCCTGTGTTGGGGGGCAGTCTATGACCTAATTTTCATTAAAGGTGGCTAAAGTTATTAGGGCCACAAAAAATTAATGGCAATGTTTTGTTCTCAGGCTAAACATACCTTAGAGATTTCCTTTCTGCCATAAGCCAGAGACTCTATCCTTGTACTGAAATCCTCCCAAATGTGATACTGTTCAGATACATTGAAGGTACAATAGAGCTCTCAGAATTCTCCAGTGTGCTGAGCAGAGAATCCAAAGGATGGGTTAACTCCACCTTTCTGCCCAGAGACTGAGTCCTTTTAAACTTTGTAGCCACACCTTTCTTGTCTATGTCCCAGTTTTGACTTAGTCTTAGCCCAAGAGAAATGAATTTAACAAGAGCTCCTCAGAGCCAAAAAGGCCTTGGAGCTCATATTGGTGGAAACCAAAGACAGGAGAAAGACCCTTGTCTATACAAATGAGCTGACCGTTGCTCCTCACCTTACTTTCACAGGCCTTCCTTTCAGCCAACAGACACCGGATTGGGCCACTCCCAGAGGACATACTCCCATAGAGCTGACCGCCAACCGGATAGAACCGGATCTTGGGATAGGAACAGATAACAATTCCAGGCCAAGAGACCATTTCATGGCTCTGAAGGTCACCCCTTCTGTCGCTACAAGTGACCCTAACCCTCCCATTGGTAGCCTCCTAGGCTATTCACAAATCAGTGGGAGGCAACCACAACAGAGATCTGGGTTCTAAACATGGTAAGACTGGTATCACACTCAAATTTCTTTCCACACCCCTGAGATTCTTCATATGTTGTCCCATATCATAAAAGACAATACAAAAAGAGGAGGTCGCAATCCAACATCTGTTGGCCATTCAAGCTATCCAATCAGTTCTGGTGGAACAACAGGGGCAGGATTCTACTCCATCCTATTTATAGTCCCAAAGGCCTTGGGAGGGTGGGGGTGGAGAGCAATTCTGGACCTGAAAAGATTAAATGACATGTGGTTTACAGGAAGTTCAAGATGCAGTCCCTCCAATCCATCCTGGAGAGCATCTGGGAGGGCGATTTCTTAACATCCATAGACCTGACGCGCATGCCTCCATATACCATCCTCCTGTCCCACCACCAGTTCCTCAGGTTCTATTACAAGGGATGTCATTATTAGTATAGGCCCTACCATTCAGCCTGTCTTCAGTGCCCAGGGTTTTCACCAAAATACTGGTGGCGCTGGCAGGGTGATCCTAATCCACATCCAGTGTTACCTGGATGACATCTTAATCACTTTCACTTTCGGGTGGCAGAGAATTTACAACTCACAATCCAGATCCTTCAGGACCACAGATTCTCCATTAATTATGAGAAGAAGTAGCCTTGGTGGTGCAGGCTGTTAATCATCTAGCACTTAGTGCAAGCTGCCTGCAATTAGTGCAGGTTCGAATCCCACCAGGCTCTAGGTTGACTCAGCCTTCCATCTTCTCGGGGTAGGTAAATTGAGGACCCAAGATTGCTGGGGGCAATAAGCTGACTTTGTAAAAATGCTGCTTAGGGGCCAAAAGCCCTAGTAATAAGCAGGCATATACAATGGAATGAAGGCTATTGCTGAGCATTTAGCATGGTGCTCCTTAGACTGTAAGCCGCCCTGAGTCTCCAGAGAAGGGCGGCATATAAATGTAATTAAAAAAAAAAAAAGAGCCACCTGGGTCCTACCACCCATTTATCACCACCTGGGAGCAATCATAGCTATCTCATTATTACCTATCACAGGAGCATCAGGGCAGCATAAAAACATTGGTGAATTGGATCCAAATGATCCAGTCAATCTCCTCTCATAGCTCCTGGGCAAGATGGTATCGTCCCCTGGGCATGCATACATGCCAGAACCTTACAGTGGTTTCTCCTACCCCACCAAAGATCCGACGAGCAATTCACCTACCAAGGTTCAGATTCCACACAGGGTACTCCAGTCTTTTTAGTGATGGAAGTCCTGGGCCATGACAAAGGGATGTGCCTTCAAAGAGTCCAGCCACCTGACCATCATCACAGATGCCAGCCTCTTTCAATCACAGATGGCACAGGGGCAATAGTCACAGAACGACCTGACAAACAACACCAACTGGCTGGAACTCAGGGCCATCCATCTGGCCCTCAGATGGTTCCAGAGCAAGATCTCTGGTTATCACATTCTTATTCTGATGGACAATGTAGCCACCAACGCCCACATCAATTGTCACGGGGGCACCCACTCCAGATCTCTCATGTGAGAGGCAGACCATTTAGGTCTCTGGGCAGAGAAGCATCTTCTCTCCATCAGGGTGGAACACATATCAGGGACAACTAATGTACAGGTGGACTGGCTAAGCAGAACCACAGTCAACCACTCGGAGTGGTGCCTGTATCCAGAACTGTTCAGGGAACTGTCAGAACAGTTTGGGACCCTGGTCCTGGACCTATTCACTACCCCGTTAAACAGCCAGTTGCTGAGGTTTTACTCCAGATTTGCAACACCAGGGGTGGAGGTGATCAATGCACTCTGCACTCCATGATTTCTTATATGCCTTCCCCCCACTTCCCTTGATGCCAGGGGTAATCAAGAGGGTTTTGGTGGAGAAGGCAGAAGTATTACTCCTGGCTCCCCCCTGGCCCAGACGACCATGGTTTGCAGATCTAGTCAGGCTGTCCATATCCAGGCCCTGGAGGATTCCACAGGGCAAGATATCCCTCAGCCAGGGGGCTCTAGTCCACCCAGAACCACAATGGTTTCGACTGACTGTATAGCATTTGAGTAGAGAGTTCTGAGACGGCAAAATGTTTGCAAGGATGATACGGATAATCCAGGCCTCCAGGAGTTCATCAACTAACAGAATCTATGACTTGACTTGGAAGGCCTTCTTTATCTGGTGCTCCAAGAGCAACTTTGAACCCTTTTCGGTATCCGTAACCCAGATCCTGGAATTCCTTCAGGACGGGCTTGACAAGGCCTATCCCGAACATCATACGCAAGCAGGTGGCAGCTCTGCTGTCGGTGTTGTCATGCGGGATCTGGAGTCACTGGCACAACACCCTATTGTATGCAGCTTCACTAAAGGAGCAACCAACTTAAAGCTTCTGATGGTACATAGGTATCCCACCTGGGACTTACCCAAGGTCTTGTAGGCATTCTCCTCAGCACCCTTCGAGCTGTTACAGGCAACCAGCCTGCACTTCCTCATCTGCAAGATAGCTTTTCTCGTGGCTATTATCTTGGCCAGACAGATTTCGTAGCTGGCAGCCCTCTACATAAGGGGAGGACTTGTGTGTATTCCATTCAAACAGAGTGATTCTCCAACTGGATCCCTTCTTTCTTCCCATGGTTAATTCCTTGTTCCACCGGGCACAGGAAATCATTTTGCCAGACTTCTGTTCAGACCTAACCCATGCCCTGGAAAAGAAGTGGCACACCTTAGATGTCAGAAGGGCCCTCTGCATCTTCATCAAAAGAAGAGCTACTTTTAGGAAAACAGAGTCTCTATTCGTGTCCTTTAATTTGATGACCAGATTGTCATCACTGAACAAGGGTGGCATTGCACTTCTATGGTCAAAGGGTTTATGACTTGGAACTGATTTATCTTCTTGTGGTATGGTATTTTCACCTTTATTAATATTTTAATTGGTTATTTTCAAACAGTTTATATAATTATGTTAAATTTTATTCAGTTTATAATCCTGCATTTCTATGTGAGTGCTTAAAGTAGCTATCGAAACAATATAAAGATTATTACAGATAAATAAATGGCAACTATTTTTATGCATTTTGTGTAGTATCTGGTATTGGTTTTTTATGTTGCTGTATTTAAACATTCTATTGAAAAGTTTATGGTAGATAGCCTGAGTCTACATGATGAAATAACAAAGTACATGTAGCTAAAAGAAATAAGTAATAAACTGTGCCTAATAAAATAAGTAAATAAATTGTCTATGTTACAGTTTCAAAATAATTACCAAATTTTATATATTTTTTATAAATGTTGTGTCTGTGTGTAGCAGTTTGGCTTCATGTATTTTATTAGGCACCTGGATTTCCTTTTTGTGAAGAGAAACGGGATTTTATTAACTGAAAAAAGAATTTGGTCTTGAGAATAGCTGACAGAACTTCTGTGCTTATCTTATAGGAATAGTGTGACAGAAGTGTGACATCTAAGGCCCTCTGGATGTTGGAATGACATTGTCCTTTCCATGTTTTATCTGATAGCACCAATCAAAGATTATGTGGAAAAGATGAAAGCTTTTTCTTAGCCTAACATCAGATAATCCTTGCCTTTGAGAAAACCTTGTCATAGTAATCACTATCTATGGGATAACAATAATTATCTTCAATATTACAGCCTGCTATTGTTCATCAGTTTATAAACTGAGATTTCTGCCAAACCATTATTCTCTCAGAATGAGTGAGGCTGTTTGATTTACTCTTGTGTTATTATTTCTTTTCTTTTCTAGAGACAGTTGCCTGAATTCATCAGGATGCACAGAACCACCAGGATAAAAATCACAGAGCTGAACCCTCACTTAATGTGTGCCTTATGTGGAGGCTACTTTATAGATGCTACAACTATTGTGGAATGCTTACATTCATGTAAGTGTCAAATAAGGAAGCTCCCTATTTGAATTTGACAGAATCTCTGGACTTTCTCGTTGACAAAGGTCCAATTCAAATGTGCAGGATAATCATGTTGTCCATTCAGAACACAAATTCCCTTCACTACAGGATAGCTAATCTCCCATTCTTCAGATTGTCCTGGTAACCTTGATTTCCTTGATTTTCAAAGTATTCTCCATCTCTACTGTCCAATAAAGATAATTGTGTGAGCAAGACTGGACATGTGTGACAGTTAAAACAGTAAGATATTATTTTAATGCAATGAAAGATGAGTTAAGCTAAAGGCTAATAGTCTGAAGATTCCTGTTGGCAAGGTGCTCATAGTTAAAATTATGGAGCAAGATTTAATGAAGTCTGACCTCTCATCTTAATCATTTAATGCTACTTGCCAGTTAGTCATCAATGAATGAGAAAAGAGGCGGGAAAGTTATCACTTAGCACAATATCAGATACCCTTGCTTCTTATTATTTAATATTTTATATACAATGCATGTCTGAATATAGTTAAATGTCAGTTAGTGATATAATTAAGGCTCTACTGTATGAAGAACAAGTAGTCTAAAGATGCCTTCAAAAACTCTTGAGATATGAAGTTAGTATTACACACTCATTCTCTGGAGTACAATTTCTCATTCAGATTCATAGCAAATGTGCTTATATTCTTAGCAAAAGGGGTTGTATGATTTTAGGAAAGTTAGTAAAATCATTGTTTCAAAAGTGAAAACTGTTGCAATTATAGATGGTCCTCAGAATAACAGAGTTGGAATGGTCCTTGGAGGTTTTCTAGTCAACTCTTGCTCAACCCATAATATAAAAAAATATCCTTTTTTGATATTTGCTTCAGAGCACACTGAAGTTCACTGTAAAAAGTCCACTTCTATCATCATCTGAATCTACAGTTGGAGCGTAGATTTGTAGTATAGTGATGCTGAATGATTTGCCTCAAATATGAATAGCTATCATGTGATCACTGTATGCTCTGTGATTCTTAACACATTTAGCCATTTGTCTGCTTAGGCAGAATGCAACTCTTTTCCATCTGATGATATCATTTCCAGAAAAATAAAACATAAATTCTACTGATTTAAATTCATCACTGAATTCAAATTTGTCCAGTGTAATTCACTGATGCCAAGGATATCTATGTTCACTCTAATCATTTCTCTATTTACAATTTTGAGTTTTCCAAGGGATATGCTTTTAATATTCTATATTCCAATTTGATACAACTTTATACAGTGTAGGCAACCTCTTTTGTTATGGGCATCTTCTATTCTTAGACTTCACAAAAACAGCAATCCAACAATGCCATGAAAACATACTAAAAACTGGCCCTTGCTTTTTCCCAGTAGCTTGCAGGCTACTATCCAGCTTGGAGGTGCCATTGTTGGGTATCCATACCTGAATCATGTTAAGTTATTACCATAAAGTGTTCTGTTGAGTTTTTTTTTTTTAACAGGATGTTCACCATTGCTTTCCGTAGCCCTCCTATTTATCTGGGTTTGGGACCTGCATATGGTTAATGAATCAACCATTTGTCTAGATTTGAGTAGACAATTTTTATTCATACCTTACAATGCATGTCTAGTTTCTGTCTTTGTTGCTCTGCATTTAAAAAAAAAATCAGACAAAGGATTCCTTTTATCTACAACTAATATAGCAAAATCTGCAGCCCTGGAATAATTTTTGACTCCAGACAGTTTTCTAGCTAGCTTGAGTGACCACTGTTTTGCTTCATAGTAAACCCAGATTTCGATAACTCTTCATTTCATAAATTCAGATTAATTTTCCCCTGCGACTCCCCTTTTCTACCAATGTTTTCTTTTCTTTTTTTAGTTTGTAAAACCTGCATTGTCCATTACCTGGAAACCAACAAATACTGCCCAATGTGTGATGTACAAGTTCATAAAACAAGGCCTCTTCTCAGTATCAGGTATTATATATTGTTTTATACTCCAATTTAAGACTATTTGTATTTACTACAGATGGTGTCTGGTGGAGCCATATATTGGCTTGGAGACTTTGGTCCTTTCTAGGTTTGGTTGTTTGATTGCAAACATTTCATTACTAGAGTAAGTAATGAAATGATGTTACCTTGTGTGGTAATAAAATAACTGTAAGCAAACAATCACACTCAGAGAGCATAAAAGACTCTGCAGTTCAACCCTGATTACACACAGTATATTTTCTTCAATTGGCAACATATAGTAGTAACTTAAAAGCTTGCAATATTGTATCTACCATACTGTCTACAATGGATTCTTGTGTACTGTTACAATGCAGGAGTCCAATAGTACCAATTCTTCATTTTCCTACAGCTCTGCATGTCTGGAATTGAGAGATACATGCTATGTTTGTTTTGTTTTCAGAAAAATTTTCCCAGAATGTCATATCTTTACAATTTAAGATGTTTGTTATTTAGAAATGTTAGATATTTCCTCTGCTTTGGCTATGACTATACCTTTCCGGATCAGCAGAATGCAGCCCTCCTCTGCATTCTAGGTGTCCAATTTCTGAAAGGAGCTTACAAATATGTTGTTGGATATTTTTCCTCTCAGCTAATCCTCTCTTAAAAAGATTGTTTCTGAATCTGACATTTTATAGACGAGCAGATCCAACTTCTCCAGGTAGAAATGGGTAGGGATATTGAGAGAGGAGGCATTTGTATAACCTTGCTATGTTTTTCTATAGTTGGCAAACTATATAAGATAAAACTGGAATATTAATTAAAGAGCTCTGCAAATTATAGTCTAGACAGAGCTCTTAAAGGAGTTTTTAACTCTCACATGAAACTACAATAATTATTTAACCTGAATATAATTGTGGTTTATGATATAGTGATCTATTTGACTTGGAGCTTTTATATTAACCTCCTGCCAGAGGCATGCTTGCAGCTTGAATTTTCTTTCCTAAGAAATAAAATCCCAGAACAAAAGTCTGAATAAATTATTCAAATACAAAATATATGTACAGCTATGTCTATTTATATTAATTTATTTTCCTTTATTAAACTTATGGATGGACAGATGACTGTACAGGGCAGAGAGACTTGGCCTGTCTTTTAGTTTGTCCAATTCCTTGCTGCTTTTTGAGGAGGGAATCTATGGAGTTAATATTGACTCCTGGTGACTGCCTCAATAAATCCCTCAGTTTTCTTGGCAAGGTTTCACAAGGATTTGCCATTTCCCCCATCCTAGGGCTGAGAGAGATGAATTGACCCAAGTGGCTAAGATAAGATTAAAACTCATAGTCTCCTGGTTTCCAGCCTGGTACCTTAACCATAATGGCTCTTTTGTAATGTTAATGATGATGATGATGAAAACAACAATAATGACAACAATAATAATAATGCTGCAGTTTTTAATTCTAGATATTTGGCTTGATTGTAAAACTTCTTTATTTTTGTTTCTTAGTAAACTACCTCTGTTCATATTCGTGCAACAATTGAATCAAGCCAACACTACTTTCTCTTGTGGCCTTGAATGGCAATCTTACTGATTTCCTTTAAAGCTGGGTTTTGGGGAAACCAGATGCACTTTAATGAACTCTAATGATGGTTGGCATAGAAACCAAGTAGGCAACCTGCCACAGAAACATCTTTCTGAGTGTATTTTTAGCACACAGTCTGTGTAAATTAATTTGTCTCGTAACACTTGAGTCTCCCTGAGAAATATTTACTAGCCTCACTCCAACGGCTCTTTCATGAAAGGCACCCAAAACATTTGCTTATTCAGATTTAAACTCCAAAGAGGCATGAATTGCCAATATGTAGAAACAAGTGGTGGGGGGAAGGAGGGGGGAAGGGAATCAACAAGCAGGTTAAAAGTGCAGCAAAATGTCAGTAGGATTTAATGATCAAGGGGGAAAAATAAAACCCAAGTAAAAATAGCAGTATCTTATTAATGTCATATGTGTTACTAGAGCAGCTTTCTGCCTTCTAGTATCCTTTGTAATATTGAGATGTCAAGCCAGTAAAGCTGTACTGAAGAATTGTTAAACCTTTTTCTTATTGCAAAAAATGTGATTGCAAGTGGATTAATGATTACATTTCAGATTTTCTGTAGTTCTGTAGTGACTGCCTGTTTTCAATTGCATCTTATCTGAATCATACTTGTACTTCTCTATCCATTATTTTTTCATACAATAGCACAGATATACAAATGACATTTTGAAAAATGCTTTCCTCTAGTTTCCTTGATACTACAATGTTAAAAGGGTACCACCAATTTTTCAACTTTATTTGTGATCATGAAGGCAAACATTTTTTAAAATCATCTACATTATAGGAAGACAGCGTCTAGTTGGTTGTTAGAAAAAAAATCCTAACAATAATGACAGGTCATCACAGTAACTATTTATCAGGAGGTTCCTTCCTTCCTTCCTTCCTTCCTTCCTTCCTTCCTTCCTTCCTTCCTTCCTTCCTTCCTTCCTTCCTTCCTTCCTTCCTTCCTTCCTTCCTTCCTGTTATTGGTGTCTTTCCATATTCCGCTAAGCCAACAGAGGGTAACTTGAAAAGGCTTCAAGAGGCCTTCAATAATAATAGTGTAGAGGTGTCCCAAAAGGGGCAGAACCTAATTTTTTTAACTGTTTTGAAGCAGTTGTGGTGATTTTAAGGATAATAATAGAATGGGGACACCTCTGAAGACAAACTGGGCCAAAAGGAAAAAAAATGAAAACATGTCAATGGATTTTTCAGATACTCCAACTGGACACCCTTTCCTACATTTATTTAAGAAAAGGGAAATAAAAAGATGATACTGAAGTAGAGCTATTTTGCTACTAGATTTCCTCAGTACTATTTTGTAGTAGCAGGGAATACAAATGGCAGCTGGTGGGCACAAATACTTCCTCAAACCACATTATGGCTGAGTATAATCTGTGAACCCATTCTTACATTGCCTGCTTTCTCACAACATAAACTAATATAAGATGGATAATTATCATGCAGTGCATATTTCAGTTTTGGGGGAAAATTTTAGAATAGGAATTTTAATAGAATAATTCCCTGAGTTAGTTAAGAAGGTTATTTTACTAGGCTAGAGAGAAAGTGGGAAGATGGGGAAGAACAGAGGGAGCAGGTAAACAGAGGTTTTGATGAAATCAGTTTGGAGGATTGAATCAGTTTGAACTAGTTGGTATGGGGAAAATATTGAACAGAAAGAAAATATTTTCTTTAAAAATAGAATGAGTTGGGGTGCAGCATGGCACAATGATAGGACCAGGTTGCTGGAAACTGCTAGCAAAATGATAGGAAAATGTTCTTTTTTCTTTTAATACACTGAACGCACAATCTTGTACTTGGTTGTCAACCATGATTATTGGCTGAGTTCACAGAGTTTGCTGGGCAAACCCATATAAATAAAATGATGACTTAGTGCAGGTATATCAAGAGGCCTAGGGCTGGATTCAGCCCATGGGGTGTTTAGATCTGGCCCATAAGGCTGCCCTGGAAACAGTGAAGGACTGGCCTACGGTGCAGAGGTGGTATTCAGCAGGTTCTGACCAATTCTGGAGAACTGGTAGCGGAAATTTCGAGTAGTTCAGAGAACCAGCAAATATTACTTCTAATTGGAGATTTTACAGTACTCTTCCCTTGCCACACCTACCAAGCCATGCCCACAGAACCGGTAGTAAAAATTTTTGAATTCCACTACTGCTGCGATGCCTCTGCCAGCAAAAATGGAGTTCGGGCTCTGTTTTTGCTGGTAGAGCACTTGGGCCACATAGGCACACCAACATGAGTGACATCGAGCTTGCCACACCCACATGCCCCCCCTCCCCGAGGTCAAATACAACCCTGATGTGGCAGTCAATGAAATCAAGTTTGACACATCTGATTTAGTGTGACATGTAAACCAGGCCGAGAAGCTGCTGTGGACTGAGTCCCAAGCCTATATGATTCATTGCTCTTTGTTGCACCTTAGAAATAATAGTGCAACTCTGATTAAAGCACATTAAATGAGTTAAGACTCAAACAAACATAATGGCTCTTCTTATAACCCAGTTGTCAATCATGCACCCATTTGGCCAACTTATTTTAATTAGTGTGCCATAAATTATAAAATGTCAATACACATGCAATAAATAGTATTACAAAATTAGATGAAGTGGATAGGATTGCCAAATCGTGCTAGCAATTATGATAGTATTATGAGGGGAACACTGCTGGCCTAAATAAAAAGTACCTATTAAATCAAATCTTCAATATTTTTCAACAGAAATAATTTTTGTTTGCTTTCAGCCCGTCTCTAAATTTCCCATAGAAGCCCTACATAATAATAAGTCTAAATCTTCTAAGATGCCACACATACATAAACCTAAATACCTAAAGGTTCCTAAAGACATAACTAACAAGAATGGCTCTCCATTCTTTCTCTATGCATTCTTAGTTTCACAGCAAGAAAAAATGGAAATGTAGGATTCCTTCTCATATTCTCCTAACCACAGTATAAACATGGTCTGATAATAATTTCTTATGTAATAGCTGTAATGATGTTGCCTTTATTTTATCCCTAGTCCATTGCTGAGTCAGTTTAAAAACATTTTTAGTTTTTTCATGGTTTTTTTCCTTGTTCTCTTGATATATTTTTTTGCCATTGACACAATTTAGGGTGCTTAATCAAGAATGAGATTGCTGGAGTGGTCGTGGGAAGAATCTGCCCAGTTCCTATTAACTACTTTAGGGTATTAGCACTTAGTCCATTCTTATTCCATTCTACTCACTGGAAACTGCCCTTCACAACTGTTTAGGTTTAGACTACAGCAAACACTTGGTTTCATACAGAGATCATGCAGACGTGCTCATACACATGTCTAACCAGTTTCCTAAAGGTATATATATATATATTCCCAATGCTTTATTGGATTTTTTATTTATAAATAGTATCATTACTTATTAAACAGTGTTGTGACATTATATATACATTTATGTGCCCTATCCAAACTTTCAATACACACTACTTCCATACCCTCATATCTATTATATCTATTATTTACATTTTCTATTCTTATGTCTATTGTCAATCCATATATACCATGTTTCCCATATTGCATTGTATTCCATGTCTGCTTTCCATAGTTTTAGTTCCATAGTTAATTTATCCATTTATCCATTTCCATAGTTTTAGTTCCATAGTTAATTTATCCATTTCAAATATTTTTTTAATTATTAAACCTTCAGGTAGTGTGGAGTTTTTGTTCTAGTACTGTGCATAAGAAATTCTTGCTGCTGTTAGTACATGTAATATAAGATGTTTTATCTTTCTGTTATAATTTCTTTTTATTATTCCTAAGAGAAATAATTCCAGGACAAAATCAATTTTGTTTTCAATTAGCTCTTCTAACCAAATTTGAATCACTTTCCAATATTTTTTCGCTTTAGGGAATATCCACCAAGAATGAAAGAAGGTACCTTGTTGTTGTCCACACTTTCAGCAATTTGGTTTTAAATTTAGATAGATCATAGCCAGTCTTGAGGGTGTCATATACCAACGATAGAACATTTTATAAGCCACCCATTTTGTTATTTTTATAATTCATATTCCAAATCTTTTCCCACTCCTCCAAATCAATAGTATGTCCAAAATTTCTACCCCATGCAATCATTGTTCCTTTCACAATTTCTTCTGCTCTATCAAATTCTAATAAATGTTTATATATCTTTGATAATAATTTCTCATCTGGGCCAATCAAAATTTTATCTAGTTTTTGTAGTTCATTGCCTATTCCAAATTCTTCACTTTTTAATATCTTGTTTGTATTTGTATATAAGTCCACCAGTCCAATTTTATTCCCTGTTCTTCCAATTTCTGTCTACTCTTTAAATTTCCTTGTCAGTTTCTATATTTTTAAGAAGTCAATAGATGATGCATATAAGGAAGGCAAAGGAATCCAGAAAAATGAACCAGTCACTTTTCTTAACTGATCCCATCTTAAAACATTAGAGAAAGCAGTACAGAGTCACTGTTAGTTTATAGAGAGAACTTTTAAGGAAAAAAAAAAAGCAAGGAAATGGATCTATTCAACAAATTTGAAGTGCAACCCATTGGGAAAGGCCAATAGGAACAGGAAAGAAGAACAAGGATCCTATAATTGGGGCATTGGGACAGTGAATGTCACCATTGGTAACACTAGGAACTTTATTAATTATGTTTTTTCTATAAGCTGCTTAGATTCTTACTGTTTGAACAAAACATGGAATAAACAACAAACTATTGTAGGGAAAGCATGTCCTGGTAGCACAGTGGTCAGAATGCAGCACTGCAGACTAACTCTGTCATTCTTCCAAAGTCAGTAAAATGAGGACCCAAATTGTTAGGGGCAATATGCTGACATTATAAACTAACCAGAGTGTGTTATAAAGAATTATGGGGTGGTATATAAGTCTAAGTGCTATTGCTATAATGTGCTATATAATTACAGTAGTCACCTTGAGAGGGGCAGCAAATAAATGAGTTTTACAAATTGGCAAATGATTGGGAAGGGAATCTTATGCCTTATTGCAGAGATCTATGAGTTTGTACTTTACACTGCTTCTGATCAGTAGAAATCTAGATGATCCCACAAATCCAAATCTTTTTAAAGAAATAAAGTGCATTTTTAAACTGAGATTTAAAGTGTTAGTATGTTAAGCCATGTAGCTATGCATAAGATAGTTTTGTCTCAGGATTTTTCTCTTAACTTCTTAAAATGGTATGATCTAATTGAGGAGAGACAGTACAGGAGGAATGCAAGCTTGATTTCTACATTTAAATGCAGTGTTACAAGGGACAAAAATGCTTTTTTCTATTTGTACAACAATAAAACAGGTTCTTTTTCCTTTTGGAGGAATTTAGTTTATATGACAGTGAAGGTTAATTCTCCAAATTTGTAAGTTGGTTTCCAAATGTTTTATTACCGGCCTAGATAACATCACCAGCTGAGTTTAGGGGATATCATTGTACTTCTATTTATAATGGCTTCAGGTGTGGGTGTGTCAAGTGAGGGTCTTGTGATGGGTCAGATGTGAATCATCAGTGAGTCTTGTGACAGGTTTTGTGATAAGGAGGTTATATAAGGCCGGTGTCATTGGGAAGTGAACTGCTGGTGATGATGGGGTTGCATGGGTTGGTTGAGGGTCAGTGCTGTCTCTGGCTGGCTGTGCAGTTGATTTGGATTTTGAAGGGTTCATAGACTGGTTGTAGGTCAATGTGTGTCTTGATGGAATTGCTTGTGGATTGCCAGTCTTTGATGAATTCATGACTGGCGTGGATGGTAGCATGGCTGATGATTTTTGTGTTGTTCCAATCAAGCTAGTGCTGTTTGGTGTCAGTGTGGGTAGAGATTAAGGATTTGGGGTTGTGATGTTTGACTGCCAGTTGGTGTTTGTACATCCTGGTTTTTAATTGACATTGTTTGTCCCCACATAGGTTGCAAGGGATACCGCTGATTTTGTAGTTACATTGTTTCTTTCATCCCTCTGTATTTTGTCTTTGGTTCTGGATAGTTCCTATGGAGTGTGACTGTGGGTTTATTGCTATTCCTAGGGGTTGGAAGATTCTAGCTGTCATTTCTGACACCCCAGATGTTATTAGATGTTACCTAGCTTGGTAATGAAACTTTCGGAAACCAATCCACAAACTTGGAGAACAAACCTTCACCATCATCCTACACCTCAGCTAGAGATATTCGCTTACTATAGTTTTTATATTTTTATTTACTTCCAGTTAAATATTTGTTGACTGTCTGCTTATCTTATTTCAGATCAGATAAAACTCTACAGGATATAGTATATAAGCTGGTGCCAGGACTCTTCAAAGGTATGCATATGTGACTGATGAGAATTTAATAGAATTTGGGACAGAGTTTCCTAGCTCACATAGCACAATGCAACAATCTTTATTTTTGATTTTTAACATGGAGCTGATAAATAATAGTACATAATTATTAAGTAGGATAAAAGAATTTTGAAATGAATCTTTGGATTTAATGCAAACCAGATTGCAGTTCTTTTTTATAATTCATAATTGATAATTGTTTCTGAATAATAAATATATTTACAAAATTAAAGAGAAGAATGCCACTAAGAATGCCATCTTTGCTTTCATTTATAGATGAAATGAAGAGGCGACGTGATTTTTATGCAGCATATCCCCTGGCAGACGGTATGATGTCTGTTTCATTTGTCTTCTGTTGTATGTCAACAGCAATATGCATTTTAAAAAAAAGTGTGATTTTCATTCCCTTTCTTTACTTGTTTAGTTCCCAATGGATCCAATGAAGACAGGGGTGAAGTTTCAGAACAGGAGAAAGGGAATCTAACTGATGATGAAACTGTCAGCTTATCCATAGAATTTTATGAAGGAATCAGGTAACCATTTAGGGAATATAAAAGAAATGATATTTTGCTGATATTTTTTCTGACATTACATCATTATAGTTTTAATATTTTTATCTGTTTTCTGTTACTTGAAAAGTGGTTTAGTGTCATTTAATTGCCCACATCATTTTGGTACAAGTAGTCCTCAATTTCTGATCATTCATTTAACAATGGTTGGAAGCTATGATGGCTCAGCAAAAATAATTTTCAACCTGCCCTCAAAGTTATAACTGTTGTGCCACCCCTGTGCTCATGACTGCAATTCGGAGTTTTATTCACATTTATAATGGTTAAAGCATGTTGCGATTGTGTGATCATAATTTGTGATTTTCCCAGCCAGCTTCTGACAAACAAAGTCAGATTAGTTTAATAATCATGTGATTTGTTTAATGACCATGTGATTTGCTTAACAATCATGGTAAAAATAGTTGTAAAAATCATGCATAATGGATGCATGATGACTCACTTAATGACCACACCGCTTAACAATTGAAATTCAATTATGGTAATAAGTTGAGGACTATCTGTATATCATCTTTGTCTGTATTCATCTCAGAATGTGATACATGTATATATAGGTTTAGAATTAAACAAAAGCAGACCCAAAGATTTAAATGTAAAGATTTAATCTTTACATTGAATTCTTACATTTGTTGAAAAGAATTAGTTTTAACAAGAAAGAAAGTGCTAAAGCAACAGGAATGTTACAATCTGAAAAATTTTTAAAGGGAGGAGGGGTAAATGGAGCACCTGGGAAAAGCTGTGGATACAGTACACAAGAAGATAGGCTAAAGATCCAGATGGATCTCAACAGACTTGAAACTGGGCCCTATCTACCGTGTTTCTCACAAAATAAGGCAGGGCCTTATTTTGTTTTGAGCCCCGAAAAAATGGCTAGGCCGTCTTTTTGGGGGTGAATTAATTTCTCTCCCCCCCCAATCAGTGGGTGGGCAGCAGTGGTGTTCCAGCCGGCATGACAACAGCAGCAGCGCCGACAGAAACGTGGAAGCGTTTCTGCTGCCGCTCAGGTGTGTGTGGAAGCTCCACACACACCCGAGCAGCGGCAGAAACGCTTTCCACGTTTCTGCTGGCACGAGAACAGCAGCAGCGCCGGTGGAAACGTGGAAGCGTTTCTGCCGCCGCTCGGGTGTGCGGAAGCTCCGCACACACTCGAGTGGCAGCAGAAACGCTTCCATGTTCCCACCGGCGCTGCTGCTGTTCTCGTGCCGGCAGGAACTGTGGAAGCCATGGAGGCAGCTCTCCGACATCTACGCGCCGCCACCCGCCTGGTGACCTGAGCAGCTGGTTACGAGGCGTGGCTGCCCACAGGGCACTGACAAAGGCAAGTTTCCTCCCCCTGCCCTCCCCCCCAGCATGTTTTAACTCCCGCCCTCCCCCCCCAGCATGTTTTAACCCCTGCCCTCCCCCCCAGCATATTTTAAACTAGGCCTAAATTTGGGGGGAGAGGCTTAATTTCATTTCATGCTTAGAAAACATGCTGGGTCTTCCTATTGGTGGAGGCTGTATTGTTGGAGAAACACGGTAATAAAATGAAATTCAATGGAGAAAAAAGTAAGATTTTACACTTAGGCAAGAAACAACAAATGTATAGGTACATATTAAGTAAAACTTAGCTCAGTAGCAGTAACTGCAAGAGGGATCTTGAAATTCTAGTGAACAGTCACTTAAATATAAGCCAGCAGTGTGTGGCAGCCACCAAAAAAGCCAATCCAATCCTAGGCTGCATTAACAGAGGGATAGAATCAAGATCAAGTGGTGTTAGTTCCCTTTTATAAGGCCTTGGTAAGACCACACTTGGAATATTACATCCAGTTTTGCTCACCATATTATAAAAAAAATGTTATAGATTCTGAAAAGTCTGCAGAGAAAAGTAACAAAGATGATTAGTGGGCTGAAGGCTAAAACATATGACATAAGGACAAGCTTTCATTTCCTTCTCACATCCTTTTAGAACACAGGATCATTGGAAGCAAAGGACAAATAAGTATTTAGATTGATGAGGTTTTGCTACTGTGCAACAGAGAAAGTTTTCATGTCCATTAGATTGTTTAACACACTATTATCAATGCTGACTGGTTTCATCTCTCCAGGGCTTCAAGAATACTTGTCATTTCTTTTTGGAGATTTTGGTTACTGAACTAAGTATCTTCTGTATATAGAGGCTTTTCTAACTATCCATCATCCACAATTAACAATCTTTATTTATCAAATTACGGTAATTGTAGCCAAACAACACACTGTTTACATAGACATTGAAATTATTGCTCTTTTTTATATAGTAAAAATAAAAAATCTATTTAAAACAACCTTTATTTCTGTTTTACAACAGGATTTTTTTGAATTTGTTTTTATCCTTTTTTTCTTTGTATGTTGATATCTAGTGAGCAAATAGCGAAGAAGTGATTTAGAAAAATGAAGTAATTCTGGCCAAACCTTACTATTATTACATTTATATTTACCAGATACAGTAATACTTAAAAGTTTATGAACCCTTTTGATTTTTCAATATTCCTGCATAAATATGAATCGAACATGATCTATGTTTCACTCAAGTCCTAAAACTAAATAAAAATAACTCAATTAAACAAATGAGACAAAAACATTACAGTGTAATTATTCATTTATTTATGGAGGAAAATGATCCAATGGTACATATTTGTGCATTGCAAACTATGTGAACCTTTACTTTAAGTAACTGGTATGCTCCCTTGGGGGCAGCAATAAAGGCAACTATATATTTCTGATATCTCTTGATCAGTCCTGCACTGATCAATAGGAGGAATTTTAGTCCATTCCTTCTTACAGAACAGCTGCAGCTGAGGGATATTTCTGGGCTTCTTCACATGAACTGCCCACTTCAGGTCCTTTTACAACATGTGTATAATATTAAGGTTAGGATTTTGACTTGTATATTCCAAAGCTTAACCATTCTTTGGCTTATGTGGTTTGAATTGTTTTCTTGCTGCATGATCCATTTTGTTTTGAACTTATGGACAGATACCCTGATGTTTTCTAGTAGAATTTGCTTGTACAATTCAGAATGCATAATTCCAGCAGTGATGGCAAGCCATCCTTGTTAGGGTGAGCGAAGCAGGTCCAAACCATGATGCTGCTATAGTTTTGGCCTTTTGCCAAACATGAAGTTTATCATTCCACCAAAAGATTCAATATTGGTCTCAACTGTCCACAGCAGTAGTGGTATTCAGCAGATTCTAACCAGTTCTGGAGAACCTGTAGTGGAAATTTTGAGTGCTTCTGAGAATCAGCAAATATCACCCCTGACTGGAGGTTTTACGGTATCCTTTCCCTGCCACACTCACCAAGCCACGCCCACAGAACCGGTAGTAAAAAAAATTGAATCCCACCACTAGTCTACAGGATAGTCTTCCAGTGGTCTTCTGGCTTATCTATGTGGTCTTTTGTAAACTAGCTGAGCAACTATTTGTTTTGGAAAGTAGTAGATTTCTTTTTTCTGCCATGTACACCATCACTGTTTAGTATTCTTCTGATGTTTATCTCATCAACACAGACATTCACAAGAAGTAGCGATCTTTGGTTTCTTAGATATTAATTTGGCATTCTTTGAGATCTCCTAGACCAAGGGTGTCAAACTCAAGGCCCAGGGGCTGGATGCAGCTTACAGGGTGCTTAGATCTGGCTCATGGGGCTGCCCTGGAAACAGTGAAGGACTGGCCTATGGTGCCTTCCTGAGCTCTGTTTTCATTGGCAGAGGGTTGCAGGAGGACATCATAGCCAAAAATGGAGCTCAGGAACTCGATTTTGTTGGCAGAACACTCAGGCCATCATAGATGCTCCCGACGACCATTCCCACCTGGGCCCCCTGAAGTCAAACACAACTCTGATGCAGCCCTCAATGAAATCAATTTTGACACCCCTGTTCTAGACCATTATACCTTGCTCTTGATGTGATCTTGGTTGGAGAACAACTCTTAGAGAGGGTAACAATGTCATTGAATCACTTCCATTTGTACACAATCTTCCTATTTCTTTGGAAATAGATTGTAATGTTTTTCAGCTTGGTGAGCACAAAACAACTTTTTCAGAGGTCCTCATAAATATCCATTGTTCAAGCCATGCCATACCTCTTTTGCAAAGAAAATGAAACCCTAGAATTCTGTTCTTTAAGTAAGGCAGGATTTCCAAACTGTCATCTGATTACCATCTTATTGACTGAAACATCTGTCTCTAATAACCCCTTCAAATGAATTGATAATCCTAGAGATCCACATACTGTTGCTATACATAGATATGTAGTGTTGGATTATTTTCTTTAATAAATAAATGAACAAACATAATGTTTTGGTTTTTGACTCATTTGTTTAATTAGGTTCTCTTAATCTATTTTAGTACATGAGAATAACAGATCGTGTTTTAAGTCATATTTATGTAGAAATGTTGAAAATTCAAAAGGGTTCACAAAGTTTTAAGCATTAACGTAGAAGGTTATATCCTTTCTCAATACAGTTCTTGGCCTCTTCCTAATTCTTATTATGTCTTATTCCCTATCTTCAGTTTGTATCAGTTTGTACTGAGAGTTGGCTAATTTATATCCCCCAAGTTAATTTAACAGGAGGTTATACAGCTTCTCTCTTAGATGCAATTTGGCAAACAGTGATTTGTACATGTATATATTTGGCTAGCTCTTTCTGAAAAACAGAAATACTAACTAGGGTGAAAAGACAATACTAATGGTAGAGTCATCAATAGCATATGTCCCATTGCTTCCTTTTTCTAAAGATAGATCCCTATTTTCTGAGATTGCTTCTTATAAAGTCTTATGCCATTAACACCAAAGGAAGATGTTTTGCTGCATAAGCCACAATCACAGTGTTCTCACCCAAATCAAGGTGTTTAGTCTTTAATATTGATAGCTAATACTGGTTTAATAAAATTGCCTCACTCTGGAAGTAAAAATGCATCATCATCATCTTTTCAGCCCTTTGCAGCATGCAAACCCAGTTCCTCCAAATAGTTATTTTATTCTGCCTAATAATAGTTTATTATACGGAAGGTTTTTTAATATACAATTAGAAAAAATTGTATGCTCTGTAGCTTATATAACTAAAATGCATGCAGAAATAATCATATTTCTGGATTCTGGGTGACTTGGGTATATTTCACGTACTAAATGAATTAACTTCCTAGCTATTCCTTTATCTCTACAGTGGTATCTCGGTACTTATTGCTAATTAATTCTGGGAGGCACAATGAATACCAAAAACAATGAGTGCCAAACAAATTTTTCCCATAAGGAAAAATTCTAGTGTGTGCATTGAATACTAAACAAATGATGAATACCGGGACAACATTTCACATCAAAATATATTGAATACCAAATCTGTTGAGTTTCAAACCAGTTGACTACCAAGGTACCACTGTATCTGTATTGGTATATATAAATATGTATACCAACTCATTTATCTTCTTAATTCTTCAGAGACGAAAATAGAGGGACTGTTGAAAATGGAAACACAGAAAAAGATAAGGTGAGGTACATCATGGTTTGGGTTCTTTATTAAATTTAAATAGTTATATGTTCTAATATTATTTGAATAGGCAAGAAATATATACATTTTATTCAATCCCATTCATTGTTCATGTGTTATGACAGCAATTATTTTTAATTGGGTGGACTTGTCTAAAATCTTTAAGCTGGAATCCTTGTTTTATGTAAGATTCAAGTGGCTATACAAAATGGCATTTAATTTCATTGTATGAGGTGCAATGACAATAAAGTATTACTCCTCCTCTTTTTTAATATTAATAAAGGCGACCATATCTCACCTGCAAAAAAGTTGACAACCTTTAAAGGAGCGAACAGCTAACTATAGTTTTCTATGTATAATTGTTACCATCTAGTGGGAATTTGCACCCTCAGATTGGGTAGCCTTAATATTTTATTATTTGGAAGCAAGTTGTAGGATATGGAGTAGATGTGGAGAAAATTCTAATATGTATAAGAAACTTAAGCTTAAATCATATTATTAAAAAGAATCCTGAATCTGGGCTTAAGTGAACTCCTAGGCATACAAATGTCAGCATTGTTTACTTTTGTTTCTGCTACTTTCTTTTCCATCAATATTATTTCCATATTTTCTTTTTTTCTGTTTTGTTTCTTTATATTTTCCCTTTCCCTTCCCTTTCCCACCCCTTCCCTCCCTTGAAGACTCTCCTTCAAAATCCAGGCTTCATTTTTTTTTCCTTTGCTATATACCACAAAGATATCCAAATTACATCTGGTGGCTTTTGCCTGAGACCTTCTTGCACTCCTCCTCCAATCTTCATCCCTTAGTTTCCTAACCCCTTGGCAGATATACAGTTACTTCCATACCTATTTCAACTTCAGTCTCCTGCTGTGCAGTCCATCCTGCTCCAATTAAAACCACCTCTCACTTTTCTCACATTTCTCTGTAGAAGAACAGCATGAGATTCCTCCGATGTCCTGCTGCTATGACTATCATGCACCTGGCAAAGTTCCTCCGGAACAAGATGGATGTTCCCACCAAATACAAAGTAAGTTTCAGGCAAGCACCCACCATTTTCTTGGTCCAAGGGCTGAGGTTGCTGCTGGACTTTTCTATATTTAAAATTCTTCATAGTTAAAGGTTAAAACAAAAAACAAATTAGCAGCTCCTCTTACTAGCTTCTATAAATATTAAGTTGGCTAAGCTCAAAAATCAAGATGCAAGAGTTGTAGTCTGTATATTCTCTATCTCTTCCTTCACCCAAAATCAAAAAAGTAGAATAAAATTTGTTATTTTAAGGATTTAACAAAAACTTCATACAACATTGTTTTCCTAAAATATTTATTAAAACAATGTGGTTAAATATTTCCATGCACATGGAATCAACCAGAATTTATTTATTCTCCTATTGGATCAATAATATTGCATCCCATTCATCTGAACTAAGCCCATTGTCTAGATTATTGTGGTGCAGACAAGATATGTATATGCATTTTCCCCCCAAACTCAACCCACATTTCTTTTTTTATAACTCCATATGAAATTAAGCTGAGAACTACACAGTGGCTTACAGATTTCCTTATCTTCACAGCTTGACAAGGAGAGGGGAGGGAGTAGGGGGGAAGAGAGTCATTAAGAAATGCAGGTTACTGGATTGGACTTCTTGGGAAGACTGGTGGACTGAAGATAGCTTTCCAAAAAGCGGAGACAATTGCAGCGGAATGAAGAGTTGGCAAGTAACCTGCCTCTTTATTAATTCTTAGTCAAGGAGAGGACTTGAGATCACCCACAAAGCTGCTCCAGAAGGCTGCTTCTCATGAAGAGACCTCAAGACAGCAGACAACAGTGTTTTTAGAGCTCTGGGAGACAAAGGAATGACCAATATCTTGGTCAAATTACATTTGGTCTTTAAAAGGCCAAGGGGTTTGCATAGATATTTTTCTAATCACTGTTTGGTAACTGGTTTTCTGCCTTTACAAATTTTCATTACAATGTTTAATAACAGCAGATGAGTTTCTTTCAATCATTATCAAAAGAAGTTTTACATATAAGTTAAGGGATTTTGTAATAAACAGTAAAAGAATGATTAAAATTTTGATTTTAGAAATTTAGTAACATATTAAGGGTCCAGTTAAATTTGAAATAAGTTTTTGGAATTAATTATAGTGGGACTTTAATGTGGGAAAAAGCTTTTATTTTGAAGGCTTAAAAACATAATAAAACTTCAAAAATTGGATGCTAGAGGATACTAGGAGAAACTAAAATTTATCTTTAAAGGAGAACACCATTCAAACTCAATTTATTAATTCAGAATTAAGCAAAAATATTTTAACATTGGGCATTCTGAATGATATTTTTGGACAATGAATCTAGAAATTGATTTACTGAGTGTCTGGCTTTACATTTTGACTGTATTTAAAAGTTGTTATGAAAGAGGAACAAGTTTTACATTACAATATTGAAAGTGACATGAAAGTGGATTTCAAAACAAATATGATTGACATAGAAAAAGGTAGTGCATTGGACATACAACAGAAATCAGCTGATAATAATTAAAAGAAATATATCAAAGAAATAGTACCCTGACAGGTGCAAGGAAGCAGGAAAACACAATGAATGGATCAGAATGATACATTTATTGCTATTTTTCTATTGACAGGAATCTAGCTAGAATACTGCACTCACTATGGAAATTGCTAGATAAGCAATACAAGGTTTAGGAAAGATCTTCTTTCCATCCATCAACAGTTCAAAGCTAGCCAATCTTTTCACTGCTCCCCTCACTTCAGCTACAAATTCCACTCTACAACACAAGAGAGTGACCTGGATAATTTTTCTACACTGGATTTATCAAGGAGGCTTGTTAAAACTTTGAAAAATTTTGTAAGACAGGACAAAATAAAAATAAATCAATTTCTAGGACAATTAAAGGGACTAAAGATCGAGATTTTTAGATGTCTGTGAATATAGGAGAAGGAAGGGGTATAAAGCTAATCTATTTTATCAAGGTTAAAAAAGATGTTATTCCTGCTAACACTTAATGGACTTTTGCTGACATTAGAGCCGAAATAATGAGGTTTTATTTATAGATAAGAGATGGGATATGGGAAGAAGAAATCATTTGTTATATTTTAAGAAAAGATGGTAAGTTATTAAAATTGTTTATACTTGTGAAGAAGGTGGGAAATATATATTTCTTTTCTTTTTCTATATTCTTATTTTGTCCTGTTTATTTTTCTTTCTATTGTTTTCTTTTCTGAGCCCTTTATTTTTTTTAATTCTCTCTTTTTAATTTGTTTTTATTGTGTAGTTGTGAATTTAAATAAATTTACTACCAAAAAGAGATATTCAGGTTACTGAAATCTGTGGCAAATATTTAAATTTATGCCTGTGTCATATAATTCTGCATGTCTTAAACTTTGTTTATTAGGTGGAAGTTCTCTATGAAGATGAACCTCTAAAAGAATATTACACTCTCATGGACATAACTTATATCTATCCTTGGCGAAGGGTTAGTAAGAAAAAAAATCCTCTACTTGAAAAAAATTAACTTGCATCATCTTAATGAGATTTAATTTTCACACTAATGAGCAAATTTGGAAGATTTTTAAATTTCAACCTTTCAACATGAGAATTAAGAGCCTTAAAATTTTTAAAAACATCTGGGACTGTATTAAAACATGTTCATTAATGGAGAAAAGGGAAAAATAACTAACAGCTTAGTCAGCCTTTTTAAAGTTGGTAACCCTATTCCCCCATTGTACTTATAATTTTAGTTATTTTGCTTACACATAATCTACCATAAAGCTAATAACATTTTGAACTACTCCATAAGATTTTGCAATAAAATATACTATTGTCCAGCCTTTTAAAGCTGGCAAACTCAAAAAACAAGAACCACTTGGATCTCTTGAATGATTTTTATTACAAGTAAGGTAATATAACAGAATATCGGAAGCCTGCTTCACATTTCTTTTGCACACTTTGCCCTTCCTCTGGACTGAGGGATCATTTCAGGAACAGACTTTCTGCATCCTCTTTGTCTACAGTGTCTGTTAAGGATTCTGTCACAATTATAGTAAAATACAATCATATTTCACTAAATTGTTTTTAGAGTGATACTTGTCCATGAAGAACATAATCCACTGGGTTTTTTTAACAGAATAAAACAAAGCCAATCCATGTGTTTGGCTTATCTTTACTCAGAAGAGAAAAATAACAGGTGGGAAATTTATTTATTTTTATATAAATTATACAAAAAAAAATCCAACAACTCTGAAATTTTAGCCTTACTTTGGAATGAAAATATGAATTCTGTGAATTAAAGCTCTGATGGATGCCAGATTCAAGAAGCTTTTTAAATACATACTAGATATAAACTGCACTTTCTTCTCCATTCAAAGACAAATCCTGAAATGGGGAAGGAAATAATTAAGATTCAACTAATTTTACTTTTGTTTTTTGTTTTGTTTTGTTTTGTTTGTGCCTTTAAGTCAATCTTGATTCTTGATGACTGCCTGGACTAATCCTTGCAGTTTTTTGGGAAAGATTTTGGAAGTGGTTGTCATTGCTTCCTTCCTAGGGCTGAAAGAATGGGTCAAAGTCACCCTGATAGCTTTATATCTAAGGCAGGACTGGAACTCACAATCTCCCAGTTTTTAGCCTAGCACCTTAATACAATATCAAACTGTCTCTTTCCAACTAAAAAACATATAACTTAATTGTAGACTCAAAGATGCTTCTTTTTAAAAACTGCAACTGGGCTGTTTTTTCCTTGAGAAAGAAGAATATGACGTTTAGCTTCTCATCCAAAAAGCTTCAACAGTTTGTGAAGCTTCTTGGATGAAAAGCAAAATATTTTTTTTCTTCTTCCTCAAGGAAAAAAACACTCCAGTTGCCTTTTTTTTGGGTGGGGGAACACCTTTGAGACAACTATGACCTGGATGACTTGAATCTCTATAGACATTAATTGTTGGCTATTTAAAAATTTTATATATGTAAAAAGAGCAATTAGTACTTCCGAAACATATTCTAGGTTTAGTTGGAGAAAGCTTTTATATGATCACACTAGGAAGTTTGGCTTAGTATGTGGTGGTTCTGAGTAGATACATAGCATCATTCAAATTAGGCCATAACTTGGTTCCTGAGCAGGTAAGAGCTAGAGCAAACTATGCAGTAGGAAGTGGGACTGTGGGACCCATAGTTTCAAGAGATAAATTCTCACTGTAGTGACTTCTTTGTTTTTGGTTTTGGGGAGAATGGAGGGCAAATGCCACATATTTAGTCTGAACCAGTGGTGGGATTCAAAATTTTTTACTACCGGTTCTATGGGCGTGGCTTGGTGGGGGTGGCAGGGGAAGGATACTGTAAAATCTCCAGTCAGAGGTGGTATTTGCTAGTTCTCCGAACTACTCAAAATTTCCGCTACCAGTTCTCCTGAACTGGTCAGAACCTGCTGAATATCACCTCTGGTCTGAACCATTTATTGGTTGGCATCATCAGACATCTTTTTGTGAAGCTATGCTGCTGCCTTTTTGACCTATAAAGTATACTGTCCACTGATTTGCAAACACATCCTATCTTTTGTGGGGAGTCAGTCTGTGAGGTATGAAAAGTACCAAATAGCTTAGTATTGCTCACCTTGGTAAACAGAAAAAGATTAAAACCTGGTGCATGAATTGGACCAAACTGGATAAATAACCTCATTGGAGATGTGTCTACTTGGGGGTGGTGGTGATTATGGGACTCTCTCTACAGCCAGTTCTCAAAAATTCCTGGTTTTAAACAAAAGCTTATGACATCCATCTGTCCGTCAGCCAACTAATCAACCAATCAACCAATATTTATATACTGTCCCAATCCAGTAGATGCAATAAGCATTGTGTAGAATCATGATGTTTTATTAAAAATAGTTGTTCACTCACAATCCTTCTGAAAGACCAAAGGCTTGCTTGACACAAAAGTATTTTCAGTGTTTTTAAAAGTCAGCAAAATGTCCAGGTGTATCTTTGCAAATAGTGCATTGCATGAAGAGCCAGCTTAAGACCAAAATTAGGGCCAGAATTTTGTGTTGCTAATCAAGGCAGTTGTTAAATAAGTCGTGTACGATTTTATGACCTTTTCACCATGAATGTAGCAAAGCATTGTAGTTGTTAAGTGAATTATGTGATTATTAAATGAATCCAGCTTCTCCACTGACTTTCTTCATCAGAAGCTGGCTGGAAAGGCCACAAATAGCAATCACATGAGTCCAGAATGCTGCAACCATTGTAAATACATGCCAGTTGATAAGTGCCCAATTCTAATCCTTTGATCATAGGGATGTTTCAATGTTGTAAGTGCAAGGACTGATTTGTACGTTATTTTGGGGCTGTTATAATTTTGAATAGTTGCTAAATGAATAGTTGCAAGTCAAGGTCTACCTCTATTGGGAAAGCTTGGCTTCTGGATTTCTTATCTTCCATGAGGTGGAATTTGGAATAGGGCCTCTCTGTGAATGTACCGGTAGCAAGATCATATTTAATAAGATGGTACATGGTTATTTACATTGGTATAATAACTGCCTGAGGACCATACTACTAGGTCAATATTAAAATATACTGACAAATGTTTTAACTGTTATACAGCTGCAATTTTATGCCTTTTTTGTTTTATAATGTTAAAATCATGTCTGATATTTTACTGTGCTTCTTTGCCATTTTTTTTTCTTTTGGAGAAACAGCAAGTTGCAAGCTGCTAATATACACTGTTTCTTTCCTCCAATAGAATGGCCCTCTCCCACTGAAATATCGTGTTCAACCAGCTTGCAAGAGGTTAAAACTGTCTTCTCAGCCTCACAACTCAGAGTGTACCAACACCAGTGGGGCTTCAGAGTGTGAATCTGTCAGTGACAAAGCTCATAGCCCAGCCACCTTGCCAGCTACCACCTCCTCCTCATTGCCAAGTCCTGTCACACCTTCCCATGGCTCCCCAAGCTCCAATATCACCACTGTAAGCATTCCAACCCACCCTGCATCTGGTGCCATGCTAAATGGCACCTCGAACTGCCACCCGATACAACCTTTGGCCAGTAGGGGGCGCAAAACAATGGTCAATGGTAGTCCAGTCATGTCAGCCTTGACTTAAAAGGAGCATCATTTTTATTGGGTCCTGAGTTTTATATATATTATGTATAGATAAGGACTGTGGTGGATGGAGTGGGGAAATTATACATACTTATTTTCTATCAACTGATCTGATTTAATTTAAGAAAAATCCCAAAAATAAGAAAAAAAATCCAAACACTTTTTTAATTTTTGAAATCAAAATTGTGGTCTTGTAACTGCATGGTGGCATTTGTATAAAAACTAAAACCCTTTCTGGATGATGATTATTTCTTTTATTATAATTATTTATGTCCTTGATTTGTAGTGAGATTTGGTGCACAGTCTTAGAGAGAGAAAATGCACAGTCCCAAATCAACCAGGCTCTTGTAGAAGCACATATGGCTTTCTTGGCTCCTTTTGTCAAAAGGAGCCAGGAGACTGATTATTTCCTTCCCCACCCATCCCCAGTCCATTTTATGCATCTCCATTCCAATCATGTAGTTTTTAGTCCTATATTTTTATCCCTCTCTTAAGGATCTTAGTTCCAACTTGTCAAACCAAACTACTGTTAAACAGAAGGTAGTAATAGACATTTTTGTGCTTGGAAAGAGGCAACAATATGCTAATTCTTTGCAATGTTGTGCTAGACATCGTAGATATGCACTGTATCCAGAACAATAACATGGCCTGGAAAAAAAAAGGGTTAACAGCAAAAGCAGAGGGAAAGGAGTGAAGGCAAGAAGCAGAAGCTAATAAGATCAGTGCTTAATGGTTGGATTGCAGATGAGGATGAAGATGAACTGCTCTAGTTCCCATAATGATAGTAATTACTTGTTCTTTTCTTAAATGGTAGCCTATAGAAATAGATTCTAAAGCGACCTCTTTGGTGGCATCAGGTTCCCCATTAATGGTTTAAGACCACATCTTCTGTAATCATCATCAATTGATCCTGTATTAAAACAACAATATTGAGGGTAGGTTTTTCATCTCCACAGCAATGGAGGAGGATGCTGGAAGACATAATAAGTTACAAGAAGGAATCCTATCAATGTCTGAAAAGGCTTTGGTCTAGGAATTAATTCTAATGTTCCACTTGTTTTTCTGTTCAGAAAATGCAGAATTGCAGTTGAAAGCTGAAGGGATACAGTGCCTTCGACTGGCATAACATCACTAGCCCTTCGTGTGGAGCAGTTTACATCATTAATCACTATATGGTGGCCTTGGCTAAGCACTTAGTTGCTGGAATAATATGTCTTGAAGCTTCACCTTTTATTTATATGCCCTTTCTTACATGTGTCATGATGTCACTGTTTTCAGAGTACATCTTTGCTCTGGTTTTAAATCTTTTCAGTCTTACATTTCCCTACCGAACGTTTTGGGGACAGTTTGCACAATAGCAGTTCTTTATCAGAGATCTCTTTGCTGTTTGCAGACATTGGTTCTCAGGACCTGGCTAGAAATGGGCTAGGGACCATTTAGAAAATTGATTACTTGCATGTGACTTTCCTAAGCAGATTTGGCTGACTAACGTAATAGGCAAATGATTCAACCATACAACTCTTTGGCCTTTATTAGAAAAGTAGTTTTGTAATCCTGATAATTCTTACTCTAAGAGTTATGATATTTGATAGTGGTTTAAATTTGTAGTGTAGTAGAACTACCATATTAATTTCCACAATTTGAATTCATGAAATTCCTGCTGCAATTCTCAGCATTCAGTTTATAATATAGTATAGATATTTCTCGAATTCTGTGGACCTTTGACTGCCTAAAATAATTAATACATGGGATTTCCTCTCTTCCACAATAAGGTAGCCCTCAAACTACGACCACAATTGAGGCCAAAATTTATGTTGCTAAGCAAGACTGTGAGTTTTGCCCCATTTTATGATGTTTCTTGCCACAGTTGTTAAACAAATCATTTCAGTTGTTAAGTTAGTAATATGATTTCTAAGTAAATCTGGCTTCCCCACTGACTTTGCTTGTCACAAAGTCGCAAAAGAAGATCCCATGAGCCTGGTTACACTGCAGCTATCCTAAATATTAACCAGTTGCCAAGTATCTGAATTTTGATCAATGGTCATCAGTGTGAAAAATGGTAACAAATCACTTCTTTCAGTCTTGTAACTTCGAACACTCACTAAATGAACTGTTGTAAGTTGAGGACTATCTGTATTATTAATGGTGGTGGAAACATCTATTTTTATTAGCAGCTTCCTAAAATGCCGAGTATAGTGGTGCATTCTCTTCTTGGCTTGAAGAGGCCCCTGACCATGCATGTTTTCTCATCAGTCATGCACTCTGCTTGGTGTAACTCCTCCCCTCCTGCTTTCCCTAGGAATTGGAGCTCTGCAGTCTTTGCATTCCCAGCTTTCCTACTTTTCCACCATTTGGCAATCCAGAAATGTATAACATCTCCCCTTCCCTCGCTCTAATCCACTTGGTAATCACGGCAAGCAGATCTGTTTGGGGAATGCCAGAATTATCTTATTCCAAGTTCTTGGAATGAGAAATATTTTTGTAGTCTTTATTGAAATCCATTCTGCATTTTTTTTAAAAACATGTTTGTTTAATCTTGTAAATTTGGGTTGGAAAAATAAATACAGTGCCTTTCCAAAACAAATTTTACTAATGTGCTAAGGTAATGAAAAGAGATTTGTGGTTTAAATTGATGGGGATGTGTGGGTGGAATCTTTGCTTTTGCTAATTTGTGCTTTAAGACAGCAGATAGAAATGCACAGCTTCCAAAGGGAAGAGATTTCTTCTTCCGCCACTTTCAATCTTTTCCTTTAGAGAAAAACATGGTACCTAGAATTACTCCTCTTCTTCCCCTTCCCGTCTTTTCCCTTCCCTTCCCTTCCCTTCCCTTCCCTTCCCTTCCCAGTAGGAAGGGCTAACTAAACACAAGCACATTTTGTAATTTTGAAAGTTAAATCCCAGGGATTTTGTTTGTTTTTCCTGTAGTTGTTTCTCTAAAAAGCAGCTATTCGCACAAGTGCAATCCATATTTGGAAATAAATTTGCCTGGATAAGTCAGTTGTACCAGGAGTGTAGAAAGCAGCTTGCCATGGGGGCAAAAAGATGGAATGGGTCCGAAAAGAAAAATTAATAGCCTGTGGTGGGTTCCTTTCAGGCCTTTCTTTTTCTAACCTATACTTTGAACCAGATCAACTGCCAGCACAATAAAAGCAGTTTTAAACCTGCTCCTACTCTCCAGCTACTATTTTAAGAGAACTGGTGGATCTTGCACAACAAGATGTTTGAAGTATAATGTATTCTTTCCCTTTCGGCTGTCTCTTTATGGTTGCTCACAGAATGAGAAGAAAGACTCACTGCCCTAAGAAGAACCCCCCGCTCCCCCCCCCAAAAAAATCTCTTTTCCACCAGACCCTTTCAGAGGCAAGACTATATGGCTGCTTTGCTGTCAAGCTGACTCTTTCCATACCTGCTCCTCTTAATTGTCTCCTTGTTGCTTATTCTGTCTTCCAAGTAATGCTGAGCAGTAGCTATCCTTGAATTAATTTTCTTGACTTTTTAAAATTTAATGTATAAAGAAGAGGGGAGTCAAAGTTTTGTGCTTTCAGCATCATTTGTGGTAGTGCCATAATGTCAAGTGTAAATGTATGCAGAGGAAACATGATAACAATGCCAAGCATAAGTAATCTGTTACTGTGGAAGTGGCAAGTCCCATGTGATATTTAGGGAAATGGTTTCCAAGCAGGATGATTCTAAAATGATTCTGTTCACCAGTCCAGTCCAGTCTTTTTTTAAATATTTTTTAGAAGAATCACCTTTTGTTACCCTAGCATAACTTGCTGGCAAATTGTTTTGCATCTCTTGCCACTGAGTTGGTAAACTGGAAAAGGCATTGTCTCCCATTGGGCTGCATTTAGTCCTGGGTTTCCAGTTGCTCCTATAAATTTATTAATGTTTTGTCACATCAAGGTACTGAAGACTCAGAAAGGGTAAGGTAGTATTACAGCAGTTTTCCTGAACCCAGTGCATTGGATTATATTGTCCCCAGCCAACATTTTGCTTATTCTAGTGATCCTTTCTTCTTATCCTATTGGCTGAGAGTGAATTTGGTACTGCCAGGGCATTAGATCATGTTAAAAAGTTGCTGGACTTGGACATTGGGAAAGTTTTTCTGTCTTTGTATATACTGAATAAACTGACCAAGGCAATTAAAATGCCTAATGTTTTCATCCCCTTCACTACTTCCCCTTTTTTTGTATTTTTTTTAATATGGTACAAACCAAATTGCTATGTATGTTTGCAAACCTATATGATGTTTTAATGTGCTGTAATATATTCTGATATTCATATATTGTTATTGGTTAAAACATTTGTATCAATAATGGAGTTTGTAAATGGTAATAAATGATACAATTTTGTCCTTCAGTCTGTGGTCTGGAATATTCTGATGGCTTGTTCTGTGTTGCAAATTTCACTTTTCCCTCAGATTCCAAATTATGCAAAAAAATCATAAATTATTGCACTTACAGAGGAAAAGCTCATTAAAGGCAAAATGGTGATGGATGGGTATTATTTTAGAAGTGGTGGTAGAATCTAAAGTGCTGATTATGGTATTATGACCCTCTAATCTGATGCTTTTGTGTTGTAATGAGTATAAGTCCTTTTCATTATAAAAGTTGTTATGTCATTAAATCTGAAGGGTACTAGGAACAGGAAGATGATAAAAAGTAGCAATTTAAACTGTGATTTGACCATTTAACATTGTCATACTTGGATACCCACTATTTAACATTCATATTTTATCCTCATAATCCTTGGCACCTCAATTTGCCTTTTTAATGTGTTGCTCACATAATATGGATGGGGTGGGTTTTTTTGAGAACTGAATTAAATATGGTAATAAATGTGTTTCTTCTTTCAACTGCACATTTTAAACATAATGCATGTGGTTGCTGTGGAAGATAATGGCCTTTCTCAGAACAGGCAGGTAATGCAACATTTTGAATAAGGGGAGAACACACCTTGGCAGCAATAGGCACCTGCCCCAATATAAATACTTTTCAAAGATAGACCCTTCCTCTACAGCATAGAAGGCCTTTCCCCACTTCCTAATTAATGGGATGCAGATTTTAAAAAGTCATATCCTCTAGTATCTGTTAATGTATTTTTTAAGGGTGACAATAAAAATGCATGGAACTCCTACCACTGTGACCTTGGGTATACTTCCTAAATCCTGTTTACTCTTTTCAAGCTACTACTTGTAACAACATTGAAGTCCAATGAGAGTTGAACATTTGCCAACTGATATAATTTCTCTTTTTGCAAAATCTAATATTATGAGGTCAAATTCAGCAGCCTTGCTGACATAAACTTCTGAAATTTCAGACAGCATTGATTTAAAGCCAATCCTAGGAGAATTGGATAATCTGGAACTGAGATGTTACCACATGTCCCAGAATCTTATCGAGGAATGGGATAATGGGTGACCAGCTGGAAAGCATCCCAAAATTAAAGTTCTTTAAGCAAGTTCTCTCTGCTTTATCATGCTGCATAAGAGATTCAGACTTTGGCCTCAAGAAACATTCGCCTCCTTTAACACTAAGTGGCTGCTCAGTCCTTTCCTTCAAAAAAACAAGGGTCAAATAACAGATAATCAGAGTTGGAAGGCACCTTGTAGGTCATCTAGTCCAACCCCCTGCCCAAGCAGGAGACCCTACACCATTTCTGACAAATGGCAATCCAATCTCTTCTTGAAAGTCTCAAATGATAGCGTTCCAACAACTTCCGAGGGAAAGCTGTTCCATTGGTTGATTGTTCTCACTGTCAGAACGTTTCTCCTTATTTCCAGGTTAAATCTTTCCTTGTTCAGTTTCCATCCATTATTCCTTGTCTGGCCTTTGGGTGCTTTAGGAAATAGCTTGGCCCCTTCCTCTCTGTGGAAGGGCTTGACCCCTTCCTCTCAAATATTGGAAGACTGTTATCATGCCTCCCCCATCCTTCTCTTCACTATACTAGTCATGCCCAGTTCCGGTAACCGTTCTTCATATGTTTTAGTCTCCAATCCCCTAATCATCCTGGTTGCTCTTCTCTGTACTTCTTCTAGAGTCTCAACATCTTTTTTATAGTGTGGTGATCAAAACTGGATGCAGTACTCTAGGTGTGGTCTTACTAAAGCTTTATAGAGTGGTAGTAGTACCTCACTTGATCTTGATTTATCCCTCTATTAATGGAACTTAGGATTGCATTAGCTTTTTTGGCTTCTGCTGCACACTGTTGGCTCATATTTAGCTGGTTGTCCACTAAAACTCCAAGGTCCCTCTCACAGTTACTGTTACTGAGCCTGGTTTCACCCAGTCTGTATGTGTACTTTTGGTTTTTCTTGCCTACATTAGGACTTTACTTTTCTCTACATTGAATCATTGGGTCAAGCACACATAAAGTCTGTCTCATTTGTCCAAGATTCTATTTGCATCCTCAGATAAAATGATACAAAGACCATTGTTGTATCCACCAGGACAATGAAAACAGCAGTTCAATGCCAATCATATTTATCAGGCTTTATTTCTCCTGCAGTAAATCTAAATCCCAATAGAGAGTGGGATATAGCAATCTTTCCCCTATTTATCTCGATTAACATGGAAAGACAGATTCAACATCTGTCCAGTTGAGTGTTTGGGACGAAACTGAGTTTAGTGTGGGGCTAAAGGAGAACAATGGTGGATCAATAGGATACTTACTTTGGGAGCAGAATTTCCTAACAAGGGTAGTAAGATTCTTCTTGCCTAACTCTAAAGAGAAGATGGTTAAGAGAGTTATTGTAACAAAACTATTAAAATACAAAAAGAGGCAGGATTTATTTATGAAACAAATTTGTGTGGCCACCCATCAGAAGATACTTTGAGTGTCAAACAAAATAAAAGCACAATATTGTACAACAAAAATGAAAATTTTTTGGGAGACACAAATAAAACCCATATCCACCCACTAATCACCCTATGCCAGTTCTATCTGTACCCAAGTGCCTGGGGAAAAGTCAAGACTTCATTGATTTCTAAAGTTCAGTAAGATCTTCATCCATATCTTGGGGAGGCTGGCTGATCCATAAGGCAGGCCCCATAAATCATGAATCTGAGCTTCACTGGGTGACTTTATTTCACCAAGAGTCTACCTTGCCAAATTATTATATCTGCTAAGTCATAGCAAAAAGACCCCACAGGTTTAGGGATGTCTGTGGATGAAAGGGGATTCAAGATGGCAGCTGTGATTGTGATCAGAGCCCCATCCCTTTTCTATATACAATGCCATTTACCTTCACTACTTCCTGTTCACTAAACCATTTGTCTATTTTATTTAAGATTCAATTGCTTGCCATGTTAGAGTCTGGTAATCAGTTGCTTCAGGAAATATGCAATAAATGGTGATGTCCTTTTTGTTTCTGTCAGGAACTGAATAATACCTTTTTCTTAAACATTAATTAGATATAAATAAGACTTCCAATTTGATGTGCTGTACCTTTATCAAGGCTATATTGAATATCACATTGTTTTCAGAATATCATGATAGTGAGAAAAATACTGTTTGTATCCTAAGTTTTAGAATTTAGGCTTAGGTCACCTTCCAAGGATTTTCAACACAGAAAGTTTGCCAAGGAATGGCCTAGGACAATTAAACATGGCAGCCTGGCCACATCCACTTCATGGTGGGGTCCCCCACCACAGCCAAACCATCGTGGGTGTTTATCCTCAGCTGGCCCTCCACCAGCACTTTTCTCCCACTACTGATTGCCTCCTATTGGTCCCCCCCTCCTCCTGGGTGATTCATGGATGGACATTTGTCTCCAACTAATTTGCTCCACAGGACAAATTGCTGTGTGGTGCAATGGGCTGCTCCTCTCCACCAGGTGCACTTTCCCAGGGGCAGTACAACGCCCTACCACCCCAAAAGGGAGGGCACTGGGCTCCACCCCAAAAGGGAGGGCACTGGGCTCCACCCCAAAAGGGAGGGCACTGGGCTCCACCACATAGCTTCTGCTGCTGCCACAGCTCATCACATCCTGCCTGGCCCTGCTCTGCACCCAGATTCCCTGGGACAGAACTGGGTGCAGAGCAGAGCCAGGCAGAACACATCAGGCGATGGCCATCTCCTGAAAGACTGGGGACAGGAAAGCCTTGTCCCCAATTGCCCCCTGCCCCCACTAGGGTAGGCATTAAAGCAAAGCTTAAACAATTACTGGGTGCAATTAATAATGAAGTCCACTTGCATTTTAATGGGAGATGGAGAGGGGTTATCTTCTCTCAAGCCTGTAGTTCCCCTTCAGGGCAACAGAGACCAAGTCCCGCAAAAGTGCCAACAATGTACAACTGCGTCTTCCCGCTGTCTCCGAACAGGGTGCAGGTTCCTATGCCTTAAAATGCTAGAGGGGGCGGGCTGGTTTTTTGTGTCTCACTCCGACCTCCCACCCTGTGAGATAATATTCTCTAACCTGAAGAGTTGGGGACAAGTGTGCAAAAAAATTGGCCCTGCTTCCCTCTCAGGCCCTTCATTGGCTGTCTCAGAAGACCAGCTCTCTCACTGGCTTTCTCAGAAGACTGGGTTCTGTGTGCCCCAGGCCGGGAACGGGGAGCAGGCAGAGTTGTTTCCCTCATTGCTCTCAGCTGTCCCTAGTCTTTGAGGGGGGCATCATATAGCCTCTGAGACTCAGCCCAGCTCTTGCCTCCTAGCCGGATGGAAGGAGCTGCCTGTCACTGCGTTTATTTTGGATTTGTCTGGTGAGTTCCCACAGAAGTTTCCAGAATGGCTATCACGTTGCCATAGTAACAAGATATGAGTGTCTTGTGATTTTTTATTTACTGCGCTGTGTGCAGGGGAGGAGTTTTACTTCACTTTACTTCATTTCATTTTATATTTCTTTTGCTTGCTTCTCTGAATGTACTGCGTTTTCTTTTGTTCCTAGTTATTTGTAAATAAAGTATGCTGGCAACAGAAAAACACAATTCATTTCCTCTAATTTATAAAGCTGATTTTTTTTTGCTTTGACACTGCCTTCTTATTTTGAGTGACTTGTCCCCAAGAACTTGCTATTATCCACTTCCCCAACCACATGTTACTTTTTCGTTTCTGGAGATCTTGGCAAAAACACATGTGAAGAAATCAATTGAAGGAAGGGGGAAAAAGATCTGTCCCATTCTGATCTGGAAAACTATGTAGGCCTTAGGAATTGCAACACAAAGAGCTACAATAGTTTATATCAAGTTATGGCCACATGATGGCAACAAAACCTAACACTTCTGAGCATTCCAGAGGTTTGAAACAACATTGCAATGTCCTACCTGTCAATGAATACTTCAGCTTCAACCATAACAACACAAGAGCAAACAATAGATACAAACTCAAGGTTAATCGCACCAAACTTGATTGCAGGAAATACGACTTCAGCAACAAAATGGTCAATGTCTGGAATACTCTACCTGACTCTGTGGTTTCTTCCCCAAACCCCAAAAACTTTAACCTTAGACTGCCTACTATTGACCTCACCCCTTTCCTGTCTGTAGGGGACGTGCATAAGCGCACCAACGTGCCTACCGTCCCTTTCCTATTGTTTCTTTTATATTTTATTTTTCTTATATGTATCCATGTATTCATAACTATGTTTTACTTATACCTATTATCTTGTAAGCAATTGACAAATAAATTAAAAAAAAAAATTCTTCCAGATGTTGCCAATATTATCCCAGCAATCCTAGCTAGTCAAAACTGCTGGGAACTGGTCTTCAGATATATGTAAAGGACTCTGCAATCCTCCAGAGTCATCACACACACACACACACACACACACACACACATACAGAGTATATGTGCACATGCAATACACAATCCCTATCTCTTTTATACATGCCTATTCTTGGGAGCAGCAGGGCTTAATTTAGGTAAGGAAGCCACTCTTGAAAAGAGTTTGTTGTAGCTAACAGTCTTCACTCTGGTCCACTGTTAAAGCGGGAACCAGAGCAGCCTCTGATTGGCTGAGACGCTTGACAGCTCGCTATAAAAAGGGAGCTGTCAAGCGGGCTCAGCTGTTCGCTCCTGTCAGCCAGCAAGCCGGCTGAGATTACTAAGTGGCAAATAAAGTCTGTTAGCCTTAGCTTTGCCTCTGTCTCTGATTCCCTGCGCGCCAAATACAAAACTGGTGACGAGGGTGGGATTGTTAGCTTAGTGAGACATTCTGAGGCAAAAAGAGCTGAAAGTCGCAAAGAGCTGAAGCGACAAAAGAGCTGCTAAAGTCACTGAGCTAAGAGCGCTAACTAGACTGCCACAAAGCTAACCCAGATAGCGGCACCTCCGAACTTCCTTCCATTCCAGCCAACGGCACAGACATGGACATCCTACATCAATTGCTTCGGATGTGTCATGGATGCCACCAACCTGACTGACATACCCGCGAACAGATTGAAGGCTTACTTCCTAAGATTCTGTGGAGCAGCTGTCTTCGACACTGTCATGGCTCTACTAGCTCCACAGACAGTAAAACAGATCACCTGGGAAGAACTTCAAGAAATCCTCAGCAACCACTACGCTCCCAGACCTTCCCGCATCGTGCACCGCCACACATTCTGAAGAAGAGTACCAGTGGAGGGAGAATCCATCAGCGAATACATGGCAGCACTCAGATCGGCTGCCCTTCAATGCGGATTCAGGGACCACCTCGATGACATGCTTCTGGATCAACTGGTCTGTGGGGTAAGAGACCTCCGGTTACAGAGACATCTCCTAGCAAAAACAGACCTGAACCTGAAGCAGGCAATTGAGAAAGCCCAAGCTGCGGAGCTGTCAAACCTATCCGTGGCTGAAATTCAAAACACTAACAGTTTCCTGGGAGCCAAAACAAATACAGCCATTCACTATGAAGATATGTTCGAAACCCAATATGGCGAAGAAGAAGAAGAAGAAGATATAAACCGCCTAAGAATGCCTCAGCTTCCACAACGAAAAAACAACCCAACTGAGAGAAGACAAAGCATACCACAAAACATCTGCCTCAGCTGTGGGGGAAACCACCCTAGAGCTACCTGCCGCTTCAGAAACATGGTTTGCTTAAAGTGCCAGAAGAAGGGACACCTGGCAAGAATTTGCCAAGCTGCAAGAAACATGAACCAGGCACTATCAAACCATATGCCAACAAAAACCTTCAGAACCAAAGAGGATTGCTTTGCAGTTACCAAAGCATATCCCAGAGCTGAGTCACTACCTAATTGTTTTAATATTAATAAAATAAATGTCAATCTTCTTTTAGAAGGAAAGCCATACCACAGACTCCTCCCTCTCCATCCTGTCTTGGGACACCCTGAAGCAACTGGTTCCAGACATCACCAAACAACAATTGACACCCTGCAAGCTAGCCTTGAAAGACTACCAAGGACAGAATATTCCAGTCATCGGGACAGGCAAGTTCCACATACAATTCCATCATTTTAATGGACTTTTACCTCTAGTTATAGTAAATGGGCGCCTGCCAAGCTTGCTAGGGTTGGACTGGTTCAATTCCCTAGGATTGCAAGTAACTGCTATAAATGCTATTAACACTTGCAATTTAGAACAACTACTTACTAACTTTTCAGAAGTTTTTGATGGCAAGCTTGGCTGCTATAATGGCACACCCATTTCTCTAAAGTGACTCCAAGTGACTCCAATAAGACTAAAACCAAGGAGAATTCCCTTGGCCTTACGTGCAAAAGTGGATGCCCAGTTGGACAAACTGATAAGCTCAAGGGGTGCTAGAACCCATTGATTTCTCCAAATGGGAAACACCCATAGTCATACCCCTTAAACAAGATGGTTCAATTCGCCTTTGCTCAGACTACAAGTCAATCATTAACGGGGCTTCAACCCAACGCTTACCCACTACCCATTATACAACATTTGTTACATAGCCTGGGCAAAAGTTCCATTTTTACAAAACTTGATATGACACAGGCGTACCAATAGTTCCCAGTAGATGAACAAACTGCACAGGCGCAAACTATTATAACGCACAGGGGAGCTTTTAAGTGCAAACGCCTCCAGTTTGGAGTTAGTGTAGCCCCTGGTATTTTCCAATCAATTATGGAAAGTTTACTATACAACATACCAGGGGTCATTCCCTATTTTGATGACATTCTTATTGCTTCAGATAGCCCTCAGGAACACTTACAACGATTGCAAAAAGTCTTACAATGTTTCCAAGATACGGGACTCAAACTTAATAAGAAAAAATGCATTTTTGTTACTTCCCAAATTGATTTTTTGAGTTATCACATTGACTCTTCGGGAATTCATCCAATTGAATCTAAAGTCAAAACTATCCAAGATGCTCCAACCCCTACAAATAAGACTGAGTTACAGGCTTTTCTTGGTTTACTTAATTTTTACAGTTCATTCCTTCCTCACAAAGCCACCATAGCTGAATCTCTACACAGACCGTTGGACTCTAATGTTGTATAGTCATGGGGGACAAGGGAGCAAGCCTCTTTTAAGGCTGTCAAAGCCCTACTTTCTTCAGATTCTGTTCTAATGCAATTTGACAAGGCCCTTCCTTTGGTATTGGTGTGTGATGCCTCTCCTTATGGTATAGGGGCAGTTTTGGGGCACAGACTATCCAATAGGCAAGAAGCCCCTATAGCTTATTTTTCAAGGACACTTTCTAAAACAGAACGAAATTACGCCCAAATTGACAAAGAGGCCCTTGCAGCGGTAGCTGCAGTTAAGAAATTTCATGAATACTTGTAAGGCCACCATTTTGAGCTAGTCACTGATCACCAACCACTCCTTGGTATATTAGCAGGGGATAAGCCCAGCCCACAAATTATGTCTCCCAGAATGACTAGGTGGGCCATTTTTCTATCAGCATACAACTACAAATTGCTTTATAGACCTGGAAAGCAAGTAGCTCATGTAGACGCTTTAAGCAGATGCCCATTACCTATTTTTGTGAAAGACCCAGCACCCATAACAACTACTTTCCTAATTGAAGATTTGCAATTACCCTTGAATGCCAGTGACATCGCTCACTCCTCCTCCAAGGACCCCCACTTGAATAAAGTTTTGGACTGGATGAGGAGGGAGTGGCCCAGGGACCCTGTGCCAGTGGATCTCCGCCCTTTCAAAGCTCGCCATCTAGACTTGAATTTACTAAAGGGCTGTTTGTTGTGGGAAATAGGGTGGTCATCCCTCGAGACCTAAGACCTCATATTATAGATGTTCTACACAAGGGGCACCCAGGCATCACTAGGATGAAGGCCCTAGCACAAAGCTATGTCTGGTGGCCAGGGATTGATGAGGCGATTGCCAGAAAGGTACAGAGCTGCCAAGCATGCCAATTATCACGACCTGCACCCCTGGCTGCCACTACTAGTGAATGGGAGGACACAAACACTCCTTGGTCCAGGGTCCACATTGACATAGCAGGACCATTCTAAGGTAAATCCTTCCTAGTTGTAGTGGATTCCTACTCCAAATAGGTAGAATTAGCTCTTCTTAAGCCCACTACTACTGAAGAAGTCACCAGGGTGTTTGATGCCCTTTTTGGGACACATGGGTATCCTGATACCCTGGTGTCAGACAATGGCCCACAATTTACTTCCTCTCCCTTTGAACTGTTCTTAGCCCAGAGGGGCATCAGACATGCCCTAATTTCTCCTTTCCACCCAGCAGCTAATGGGAGGGCAGAAAGGGCTGTAAGGTCAGCAAAGGAAGCCCTGGGGAGAATGACTGGGGAAAATTGGTCTGCAAGGATTGCCTTATACCACCTAACACAACATATCACTCCAAATGCCCAGACTAACCTATCCCCAGCAGAACTCCTAATGGAAGGAGGTTAAGGACAATGCTAGATAGACTTCACCCAACCTATGCTCCCAGCACGCCTCTACACTCCCATAGCAGATCAAGAGGTTTTAATCTAGGGGACCCGGTCTACATCCAAAACTATGCTGAGAATCCCCTATGGCTGCCAGGTTGGGTAGAGAAAATAGCAGGCCCAAAGTCTTACAGGGTACGATTAACCGATGGAAGACTATGGCGCCGGCATGTGGACCAGCTGAAAAGCTGATGGAAGACTCCTGCTGATCCACTCCTAGATACCGACGAAGCAGCCGGGACCAACGAAAACGACCCACCTCCCGAACAATGGCCACTCACAAGAGACTTACCCACAAGAGACGTTTCGCCTATAGCCGAGAGGACCCTGCCGTCCAGCGAGACCTTCCTGCTGCCGAAGGTGGACACCCGGCCGACCGAAGGAACCAGCCTGAGAAAGGTTCCAGCATCAACTGAAGACAGCAGCGCCCGGGCCGATCCTTCCCCATCGACGACGCCAGTCACACTGCAAAGATCTGAAAGAGCGCAGCGCTGGCCCGCCTATCTGGAGCGCTACGCATGCGCATTACTGGGGAGAAGGGGTGTTGTAGCTAACAGTCTTCACTACGGTCCGCTGTTAAAGGGGAACTGGAGCAGCCTCTGATTGGCTGAGCCGCTTGACAGCTCGCTATAAAAAGGGAGCTGTCAAGCGGGCTCAGCTGTTCGCTTCTGGTTACTAAGTGGCAAATAAAATCTGTTAGCCTTAGCTTTGCCTCTGTCTCTGATTTCCTGCATGCCAAATACAAAAGAGTTTTTAAGCTTGTTTGTTGTTTAGTTTCAGGCAAACACTGAACTGAATACTTATTTCTCTTTTTTACAGACATGCTTGAGATGATTGCACAGAAGAATCCAAACCATCTAAATGCCCTGACCACTTCCAGTTATGAAATATCTGCAGATCCCCTCATTCCTATTAGCATGGGGGTGCACACAACAATATAAGCAATGAGATAGATGGAGAAGTTGTCAGGGTCTGCAAATCAAAGTCTTTTTACACTTTTTAAGTACCAGTAGTTGCCAAATCTGTCAATATTGCTCCTTTTTATTTAATTGAGCCACAATTATAATCCGGCCCCCTCCCCCATACCTTCATTAAATCATGGATAGCAAAGCTAACAAGACTATATTTTTGCCCCATGTTTCCATGGCATTCAAAATATTGAGTATAATAGCAAAAATAAATATTGATCCAATATAATACTTTCTAATTTAATTCACAAATGTTTTCCCTCAAGCAGAACATCCAAAAATAATATTTGATCTGAGTGCTTACAGCTATAATCAACATACTAATATTTTGTCTCCCAAGGCTGTTTTCTCTAGAATGAAAAAGGAAAATTCTCACCCAAACATCTTTTGTAATGGGCTAGCAGCTGAAAACTTTTGCTTAACTTCTCAAAATTATCGTCTTTTTAATCTTCCTTGATTGGATTGCCCATCAGAGATTTGATGCAATTTTCTTTGAAAAACACATTGCTGACATTCTCCTATCATGCTAATTCTGCAGCCCATAAAGGAGACCATTTTCCAAGGCAAGAATTTCTTACCACTATACCCTCTGCTTTTTAGAAAGATCATGCATTCAGCATCAGTCCTGTACAGTATAGAATTTCTGTCGGAAATCAGGAAAAATATTGTATCACTTACTCTGTTTCTCTTGAAGTTTATCATCTTATCAAGGAAGTGAACTCCATATTCTTCAGTTCATTTATGTATTTCTAAGCAGATTTTCTGCTGCCATCACCGTATTCTGAAAAGCTTTTGAATGCAGGTTTGCTGTCATGTCATCACAATCACAGTCATTCTGAGTAAAACTTTTGAACATTGGTTTACCTGCTGGGAGTTTCAGAGAGTCAACCTTTAGAAAACAATTATTATTTGCAAACCAAATCATATAGATAAATGCACATAGTAAAACATGGGCTGAAGAGACAAAAATATTAGGAAGTTACTTTTTATATTTTTCATGTGGATGAAGGAATGAAGAAATTTGAGCTCATCCAAATCCAATTCCCAGGAGGAGGATTAGGTCTTGCAGGCAGCCTACAAAGCTACTTATTGTAGCTACTTGAAAGGTGGCAATAGTTGATTAGCTGATTAATTTTTCTGAGCAAATTTTAAAAAGATATACATATCAATATTTGTAGCATTAAGTTATAGCATATCATAGTAAGATTTATTGGAAATTTCCTTTCAAGCAATTACAACAGGGCATGCTTCCCAAGATAGAACATATACATAATTTGAGGTTCCTCATGGACTCTAATTCTTGCTCCATGCACAAGTGGAAACTATGACCAGGAAGGATCTTTGCACAAATACATTTTGTATGGTAGTTACATCCTTTCTTGGATTAGAGGCAGTCTTGCAGTCATTCATGCCTTAGTCACTTCTTACTTGGACTATGGCAACATGCTCGATGTAAGCTACTTTTAAAAATCTCTTAAAGATATAATTGATCAAAAATATGGCCACCTAAGTAATTAAAGATGTCTTTTGCTTTTCCTGCAGTAACATCTTTTCTCTATAAGTTGCATGGTTAAAGTGTGGTTATCACTTATATAATCCAACATGATTTATATCCTATCTTTCTGCTGTTGTTTGTGCCCACCTAATAAATTCTAATAGATTTAATGCATTCTAGGTCCCTTCGACAAAGCATGGTCACCTTGTGGGACTTCACCTTCTTTGTAGCTCCAGCTGCCAAACAGAATACCATTCCTTCTAAGTGTGAATAGCTCTAATCCTAGTCAATTGTTTATAATGTTCTGAAAACCCAGTTCCTAGATGTTACGCTTTATTCTCTGGTATCTTATTCTGATAGTTAAATTCTTCTGAGTTGGTTATCCTCCTAATATATGGGTATGTACTATTTTTTGTTTATACTTTGTACTGCTTTGTTTTAATCCAAATGAGTAAGCTGATTAGAGTTATTTTAGAGTGTGTTGTAGCAAATAAATAAATATATCCTTACTATACCACTTTTGTAGTGTGACTTAAATGCCTATCCTAATTCAACAAACAGTTGGTTCTGATCACTATCCCTGTTTACAAGAACAGCAATGACCAGGCCTTATTTGGGTTGATGCTGCTGCTGAATCCAGATGACTTCTCTCTCCTGCAACTGAATTGACACAATTGCCCTGGAAGATAATGTCCAGTGACCATAAGGGAGAATATGCCTGCAGCAGCACACAACAGTCTAAAATAATTGATAGAAACTAGGCTTGGTAAAGCGTGCCAGATTATATCCATACAAATAAATCTCAATTTACAACCATTCATTTAGTGATGGTTTGTAATTACAATGACACTGAAAGAAGTGACTTTTGTCTGTTTTTCACATTTATGACATCATAATGTCATGTAGTAACCCCCCTTGTCATGTGATCAAAATCTGGACATTTGGCAACTGGCATGTATTTATGATATTTGCAGTGTCCTGAGGCCACGTGATAGCCTTTTGTGACCTTCTGGTTTTGAAAAGCAAAATCAATGGACAATCCAGATTCACTTAATATTGTTTTACACATAAAAAAGAAATTGCCTGGATATATTTGTGACATTCAGAGATGCAGACTAGGAAATGTCCTAGGTTATGTGTTAATCAGCTTCTAACTCTCAAATCACACACGGTTTATTAAAATAATCCTATATTCCAGGATAGGAAATTCTTGTTTTAGTGGTACCAACTGAAATGACGCAAAACCTGAACACAATTCTGACTTGTCCAGAAGTTTTCCTGAAGATATAATGTTAACAAAAATAAAAACAAAGGAAGATGTAAGTATGAAGCTTCTTGGATAAGAGAGCTCAGAGCTGAATAAGCTTCTTGGATGACAAACAAAACATCTTCAAAGAAAAACTCGACAGTCCAGTTGTTTCTTGAAAAAGCACCTTTGGGGCAATCATGATTTGGATGACTGAGAATCTCCATAGACATTCTAAGAAATAGTTTTATTGATCTAAAATAACCAGTAGATTCTAAACTTTTGCAAATATTCAAATTGTTTATGGATTTATAGTATGTATTTTTGTATTACAATATTGTTTGCATGAACAAATTGCAATTATTCTTGCACTATTTGATTAAACTTTTATTTCAATGTAATAGAAGGCTGAATAATAAAGTTGAAACAGCATGGATTTTATCACTGATAAAAACAGCAATGGCAGTTCAAATGTCAATATCTATACCAGGGTTATAAACTTAGTTTCTGAAGTTCCTTTTCTAGCTCTTGCTTCTCTACCCGAACACATTTTTAGTACCAGCTTTTCTCCAGACTTCCATAGTAATAGAGAAGATTCCCATTATTCTATGTAGGAAAGAAAAGAGGTGTGTTTTCTTATTTATCATTTTTTAAAATTATATTGCCCCTTCCCTGGACTTGTCAGCTTCAATCAATTTATTTCACACTCTGTCTCAAGTAAGAACAGTAGCTTCCCAACAGCAAAGTTTCAAAACTCTTGGGCTTAAGAAAAGTAATTATGATTTACTTTTTGATGAATGTAATTGTTTATTTACTTCAACTTTCACCTGTCATGAGATAGTACCTGTACATATTTCATTTTGAAGTCACCCATTTACTGGCCTGCTGGGTAGTAGCTGTGTGTTCTTACTTTGTGTTTGGTTCTCTAGTTTACTTTAAAGTTTTCCATCTTTGCTTCTATTTGCTCCATGCTATCAATTCTTAATGCCTCGCTTCTTGTTTCTGTATGGTCATAAATTTTATTCTTTGAATTTTGGCATACGCCCATTTTTGTTCCCTTTGGGCTATTTTTATTGGAATTTATAGATCTGTAAAGATTTTGTTTTTAATTGTTCTTGTTGTTGTCAATTCAAAGGCCTAACATGGGAAGATTACAAGCTTCATGACCAATGCTTACCTAACATTTGGGCAATGACTCATGCCCTAAGCACATTCCAGTTGCCCATGGGAAAAAGTTGCATCATTTCATTCCTTGTATTTGTTTTTATGCTTCTCTAGGTTAGAATGAAATTGAGCTTCTGGCTTTATATAGATTTTATCATAATAATCCCCACTCTTATGTTCTGTCAGAAGAACATAAAGATCTGGCTTTCTCAACCTGCTTGGGATCCAATTGAGGCCAGTTGGTGGCCTGAGAGCACTTTTTCCTGTCTTTTTAACTTTTGTTACTTTTTGTAAGGATCTTATGGTTTTTATAGGTTTTTTAATATTGTAACCACTCATGCTCACTAAGACAATGAGATGGGTGGTATATAAATTTGATTAATAAATAAATCAAATAAATAAAGCACATAAGCCTATATTTTACCCAGCAAAATCATTCCTCATTTTACTATATATGCTTTGGTAGTATTTTTAGTAACTTGAGCCTAAAAATATACAAGAACGTCTGTGTTTCCTCTTTTCTTCCAACATACTACCAGTTTCCTAAGTGGTAAGAGCTTTGGATCAATTATTTCTGTTCATTTGCACAGAAGAACTGATTTTCTTATGTTTGTATATGGGGCCGCTGCCGCCGTCGTTGGGGCCGCCGCCACCGCCACTGAGGCCGCCGAGGTCGTGGCTGTTGCCGGCCCCGCCGTGGAGGCCGCTGCCGGCGCCGGAGCCCCCGCTGAGACCGCTGTTGGTGCGGGGGGGCCATGGGGCGGCTGGAGGACTACTGCGGGGGTCGCTGCGGGCGCCGGGGCAGCTGCCACCGCCGTGGATGGTTCTGGGGCGGCGGTGGGGGCTGGGGGCGAAGTTGGAGCCGCGGTTGTTCCTCGGCTCCTCAGATTTGCTTCCCCCAGCCGTGCCATCTATGCCATACAGCTGCTGAGGTGGAGGACGGGGCCAGGACTGGACTCAGGACCGGAGCTGCTGCCGCCGAGGATCTTGCGGGCCTCTCGGGCGGCGGGGGCGCTGTGTGGCCAGGCATCGGATGCGGTGCCTGGTGGTCTCCATCCCCCGCGAGGCCGGATGTCAGCTGCCAGTGGGGTGCGATTGTTCCAGCCTGGACTTGGGTCCCGCTTGGTTTGGCCTTTGCCTGGTCGACGGCAGTCAGGGAAGATCCAGCCGAAGACACAGACGTTAACATATTCTTCGGAAGACCTGTGGGCCCTGAGATATGTCCCCCTGTCTCAGAGTTGGCCCTCTTACCTCTCTAAGACTTATCTCAAGGACGGATCTTGGGATCCGGAGAGATGGTGGGGTCGCCGGAAGCGTGGGAGGGAGGGTTATTTAAAATTTTTAACTAGATTTTTAAAGGGGTTAGGGTTGGCCGGGCGGGGGTTGGGGGACAACCCGCCTGGGGCTGGGATCGGGTCGCGGGTTGAGCGTTGCCGGGAGGGTTTGGGGTCGGATGGGGCTCTATTGAGGATGGGGGGTTGTCCCAGGGAGGGTGATATTAAAGCTATTAGTACGGTGAGAGGGAGAGGCAGATTTGGCGGTTATAGGGGGCCACACTCTGTTTCGGGAACGCGTCCCCGCTATTTGTCTGCTGTGGCGCGCTCCGACCCCCTTGTCATCTCCCGTTCCCCAGGGGGTCTGAGCAATCGGGCCCTGGGCCTTCGGCTGATGTTATGCAACGCCAGGTCCGCTGTTAATAAAGCCCCTCTCATTTACGATTTGGTTTGTGAGGGGGGTGCAGACCTGGTGGGTGTCACCGAGACCTGGCTGGGCCAAGAGGGGGGAGTCCCTCTGGTGGAGATGTGCCCAGCCAGGTTTCGGGTTTTTCATCGGCCGAGGGCCCAGGGGAGGGGAGGGGGGGTTGCGGTGGTTATTAAGGAGGATCTGTGTCCGAGGGAGGCCACTGTGTCTCAGACGACCGGGTGTGAGCTCCTTTTCGTGAAGTTCGGTCCCAAGGTTCAGGTGGGCTTGCTGGTCGCATACCTGGCTCCCTGCTATGCGGCAGCGGCCCTGCTTGAGCTCCTTGAGGTCATAGCTGGCGTGGCACTTGGGACCCCCAGGCTTATGGTCATGGGGGATTTCAACTTGCCTTCTGCCGGCGGTGCCTCGGGGTCTGCTCAAGAGTTCATGGCTTCCATGACGGCCATGGGCCTGACCCAGTTAATTCGGGACCCTACTTCGGGACCCTACCCCCAGGGGGTCACACCTTGGATCTGGTTTTTGTCTCTGATCAGTGGCAGAGTGATCTGGGTATAGCGGATATAGTTGTGGAACCCCTGTCATGGACAGATCACTCGCTCCTGAAGCTCGACTTCCGTTCCGCACCCCCTGACCGCAAGGAGGTGGGGCCACTAAAATGGTACCGCCCCTGATGGACCTTGATAGGTTCCTGACAGAGCTTGGGCCATTCCCCGAAGCTCACACACACGACTCGGTTGAGGGCTTGGTCGCCACCTGGGATAGGGTGGCTGCTGGGGCCCTTGACTGAGTTGTGCCCTTGCGGCCTCTGACCCGGTGCCGATCCCATGTGGCTCCCTGGTTTTCTGAGGAGCTGAGGGAGATGAAGCGCCGGAAAAGACGCCTAGAGAGCAGTTGGAGGGCTAGCCGCTCTGGGTCTGACCGACCACTATTATGATCTTATATCAAGACGTATTTAGTGGCGATAAGGATGGCGAGGAGGTCTTACCTCTCCACTCTTATTGCGTCCGCGGAAAACCGCCCAGCCGCCCTGTTTAGGGTGACCCGCTCCCTCCTGGAGGTGGGAGCGCGGGAGGACCCCTTGCAGGGACGGGCTGAGGAGTTTTCTAGGTTTCTGCAGGACAAAATCGCTCAGATCCGGGACGAACTGGACTCCGACTGGGCATCTCCGGGCGGGGGGGCGGGGGTGGATATCGGTGAGGTCAATTGGGTTGAGTTCGATCCTGTTACTGTGGAGGACGTGGACAGGATACTGGGGGGACTGAATGCCACCACCTGTTTACTGGACCCGTGCCCCTCCTGGCTGGTCTTGGCCACTCGGGAGGTGACACGAGGCTGGTTCCAGGGTATTATAAACGCTTCCTTGAGAGAGGGGCTGTTACCCGCCACCTTGAAAGAGGCGGTGGTGCGGCCCCTCCTCAAGAAACCGTCCCTGGACCCAGCATTGTTATCTAATTATCGTCCTGTCTCCAACCTTCATTTCGTTGCGAAGGTTGTTGAGAGTGTGGTGGCACGTCAGCTCCCGCAGTACCTGGAGGAAACGAGTTATCTTGACCCCCTCCAATCGGGCTTCAGGCCCGGGCACAGCACGGAGATGGCGTTGGTCGCGTTGGTGGATGACCTCTGGAGGGCCCGGGACAGGGGTTGTTCCTCTGTCCTGGTCCTGTTAGATCTCTCAGCGGCTTTTGATACTGTCGACCACAGTATCCTATTGCGACGGTTGGAGGGGTTGGGGGTAGGGGGCACCGTGCTGCGGTGGTTCACCTCCTTCCTCTCCAACCGTTCGCAATTTGTGTTGACAGGGGGGCAGAGATCGGCCCCGAGGCCCCTACTATGTGGGGTCCCTCAGGGGTCGGTGCTCTCGCCCCTGCTGTTCAACATTTATGTAAAGCCGCTGGGTGAGGTCATCCGTGGCTTCGGGGTGGAGTTCCATCAGTACGCTGATGATACTCAGCTGTACATCTCCACTCCAGGCCACCCCAGCGAAACCATCGAAGTGATGTCCCGGTGCCTGGAGGCCGTGCGGAATTGGATGGGTCGTAACAGGCTTCGTCTCAACCCGACCAAAACCGAGTGGCTGTGGTTTCCTGCGCCCAGATACAGCCAGCTGGTTCCTTCGCTGGCCGTGGGGGGAGAGGTTCTGACCCCCGTGGAAAGGGCGCGCAACTTGGGTGTCCTCCTGGACGTACGGCTGTCTTTAGAAGAACACATTGCAGCCGTCGCCAGGGGGGCTTTTTATCAGATTCGTCTGATTCACCAGTTGCGGCCCTTTCTGGATCTGGGCGCACTTCGCACAGTCACTTCCGCCCTCGTTATCTCCCGCCTGGATTATTGCAATGCTCTCTACATGGGGCTCCCCTTGAAGAGTCTCCGGAGGCTACAGTTAGTCCAGAATGCAGCCGCGCGGGTGATCGTGGGTGCCCCTCGGAGCTCCCACGTTACACCGCTTCTCCGCAGGCTGCACTGGCTTCCTGTGGCCTTCCGGATTCGATTCAAGGTGGTACTGATGGTATTTAAAGTGCTCCATGGCTCGGGACCTGGGTATCTACGGGACCGCCTACTGCCATCGTCTACCTCCCGCCGCCCAGTACGCTCCCACAGGGTTGCCCTACTTGGGGTACCGCCGCCTGATCGTTGTCGGCTGGCGGCCCCGAGGGTGCGGGCCTTCTCTGTGGGAGCCCCCTCCCTGTGGAATGATCTCCTCCCGGAGATACGAGCCATGACGGACATCCTGACCTTCCGGCGCGCGGTTAAGACCCTATTTTTTAAACAGGCTGGCCTGGCCCAGTAAGGGTTTTTGGGGTTTTATACCTAATTTTGGGTTTTAGTTTTTAATCTTCCATTTTAAATTTTTATTAATCCCGGATTTTTAAATGTGTAATTGTAGTTAGACGGGATGCAGCCGGTTTATCTATTTAATTCAGTTTTAAATTTTATTTAAATTATATTTACTCTATCTATTTTTATTAGGCTGTACACCGCCCCGAGTCCCTTTTTTGGGAGAGGGAGCGGTATAGAAATATAAATATAAATATAAATATAAATAAATTGTATCATTATTAATCTTGACATTATCACTTAATAATATCTAACTGAAGTTTGGGGGGTTATATTTTAATATGCTATTATTATTATATTTATAAGGATGTGTTCTGTTGGGGACTAATGTAATTTATATGGGCTGCTTTTGGAGATGACCTGAAAACTGCAGCTAGTACAAAATATGGTAGCTTGATTGTTGGTGGAGTAGTTGGTATAAAGTAACTTTGATCTTAAAGTTGATGCATTGATTACCAGAATGTGTCTTGGCCAAATTCAAAGTGCTGATTTTTATATTTGATGGAGTACATAGCATAGTATAGCACGAGAATGTTCAAGCAACATCTTCCAGAATTGAATCTGTCTATCCAGGTAGGCATCTAGAGATACTCATAGGCTTGGACCTGATAGAGGCCTTCTTGGCATGCCTATTCCATAAATCAAGGTCAGCCAGGACTTCCTCCAAAGGTTCATGGAGCTCTACCTGCTGGTTTTTCAAAAACTAGTACAATCACTACCATAGCATCTCAGTGTGCCTTCGATCCTGGCTAACCATGGAAGGTAATTGCTTACTTTTGATTTTTTAAAGTTGTTTGTTATGTATATGATTAATTAAACCATTTTGTTAGTCGTCCAGAATTATTTTGGTTTGGAGTGGATTATAAATATTGTACAGTAGATCTTGAGTTTATCTTCTGGGGTGTTGGCTATTCCTGCCAACTAATGTCATCTGCAAAATTGATGAGTCCCCTTCTATTTTCTCATCTAAATAATTTATGAAGATATTGAAGAGTATTGAATCTTAAACAGAACATTGCAGTACCTCACTGCCCACCTCTCTACATGTGGATTTAATTCTGTTAAGCACTACACACTGAGTACGGTTTGTCAGCCAATTACAAATCCATCTGGTGGTGATGCTGTCTGTCCCATGTTTTTCTAGCTTGCCAAGAAGTAGATTGTGGTATATTTTGTCAAATTCCTTATTAAAATCTAAGTATACCATATCCACAGTATTTATTTGGTCCACTAACTTAGTCACTTTGTCAAAGAATAAAATAATATTTGATTGGCATGATCTGTTCTTGATGAAGCTATATGTTGGCTTCTGGTTATAACTTTGCTTGCTTCAAACTGTTCACAGACTTGCTGCTTCATTATCTTTTCCAGAATTTTCCCAGGTATTGATGTCAGGCTGATCGGTCTATAGTTTCCTGGATCTGTTTCCCCACCTCTTTTTTGAAGATGGTAACTACATCCTCTCTTTTCCAGTCCTCAGGTAGTTTCTCAGTGCTCCAAGAACTGAGTAGTGGCTCAATAATTTAGTGATCATGTTTGCCAATTCCTTCAGAACTCTGGGATGCAATCAATCAAGAAACGGTGATTTGAATCCATTTAGAACTGACAGGTATTCTATTCTATTATTTTTGCTTTTCCCGTGTAAGATTGAGACTATCTTGGCAACGTTTCAACGAGATCTCACTCGCCATCTTCAGGCTGGTGTTTTCGGCTTTGTGTTTGTGCAAGCAAAGCGTGATCTGAGCTGCTGTCTCCCTACATATATTGGTGGGGAGGTTGGCTGTGTTGTCATTTCTTGATTGGTTGATGGAGTTGATGTTTGCAGATTGGCTGGTTTTTTCTTAAGAACATGTGTGGCTGACACACAGCCAATACCTCAAGCACACATGTTCTTAAGAAAAATCCAGCGAATCTGCAAACATCAACTCCATCAACCAATCAAGAAATAACAACACAGCCAACCTCCCCACCAGTATATATAGGGAGACAGCAGCTCAGATCATGCTTTGCTTGCACAAGCACAAAGCCGAAAACACCAGCCTGAAGATGGCGAGTGAGATCTCGTTGAAACGTTGCCAAGATACTCACTCATTCTCTCTCTCTCTCTCTCTCTCTCTCTCTCTCTCTCTCTCTCTCTCTCTATATATATATATATATATATATATATATATATATATATATATATACACACTTTGTATTACAACACCCTGTTAAGCCCCAATTAAGGGAGAAAGCATACTGCTTTCTTTTCTGTCTTTCGGCTCATCACCAGAGACCATACCGACAGAAAGCTATTTGTTAAAAACCTTACACACACACATATATATATAAAAGAAACGCCCCCTACAGACCTCTTAGGAAAGGGCTGAGGTCAATAATAGACAGTCTAAGGTTAAAGTTTTTGGGGTTTGGGGAAAAAATCCATAGAGTCAGGTAGAGTATTCCAGACATTGACCACTCTGTTGCTGAAGTCGTATTTCCTGCAATCAAGTTTGGTGCGATTAACCTTGAGTTTGTATCTATTGTCTGCTCTAGTGTTGTTATGGTTGAAGCTGAAGTATTCATTGACAGGTAGGACATTGTAATGTATGATTATATATACTATACTTAGATCGGACCAAAGGTGGCATAGTTCTAGGTTTTCTAGGTCTAGAATTTCAAGTCTGGTAGCATAAGGTATTCTGCAACTAATAGAAGAGTGGAGAACTCTTCTTGTGAAATATTTCTGGACTTTCTCAACTGTGTTAATATCAGATACGTAATGTGGGTTCCAGACTGATGAGCTGTATTCAAGTATTGGTCTAGCAAATGTTTTGTATGCTCTAGTTATTAGTGTAATATTACCAGAGAAAAAGCTACATAAGATTAGGTTAACAACTCTTAATGCCTTTTTGGCTATGTAGTTACAGTGGGCTCTAGCACTTAGGTCATTTGAGATGAGTACTCCAAGATCCTTGACAGTGTTTGGATCATCAATAAGGTCTTGACTATTCAGCCTGTATTTTATTTTCTGATTTTTTTTGCCAATATGTAGGACAGAGCATTTATTTGTTGACATTTGAAGTTGCCATTTATTTGACCATTCTGATACATAGTCAAGGGCTTTTTGAAGGATAGCAGTATTGTCTCTGGTGTTGAATAGCTTTATATCATCAGCGAAGAGAACGCAGTTGCTCTTGATATGATCACAGAGGTCATTTATGTAGAGTATGAAGAGAGTTGGTCCTAGAACACTGCCTTGGGGGACACCACTATTGACAGGTACAGAATTTGATAGGATGCTCCCAATTTTGACCATTTGTTGTCTGTTTGACAGGAATGCTTCTATCCAGTTATGCAGGTGTCCAGAGATACCGTAAGATTTAAGTTTTAGGAGTAGTTTGTCGTGTACTACTGAATCAAAGACTTTACAGAAGTCTATGTAGATTGCATCTATTGCTTTGCCCTGATCGAGTTGTGTAGTTCATATGTTTTGGCAGTGTAAGAGTTGCAGATTACATGATAGTTTTTTCCTAAAACCAAATTGTTTATTAGAGAGTAGGTTGTTTATTTCAAAGTAGAGGATGATGGATTGGTTAATAATTGATTCCATGGCTTTACAGGTGACGCAGCATAAAGAGATTGGTCTGTAATTTTCAACTAAGCTGGGGTCTCCCTTTTTGAAGATGGGGATGACCATGGCTTGTGACCATAGTTTTGGCAAGGAGCTGGTCCTGAAAGATTTTTCAAAGATTATGCTTAGAGGTTCGACTATGGCAGTGGGTAGCTTTCTTAAGAAGTAGGCACATATTCCATCTGGTCCAATAGATAGAGATGGTTTTAAATTGTGCAGTGCTTTTTTAACAATGTCTTCTGTAAAATCGATATGCATTAGAACATTGTAGTTGTCTGTGGTTCAACTAAGAAATACTGGGCATGATCCATTGCTGTTTACAAACACTGAGCCAAAGAATGTGTTAAAGAGGTTGGCTTTAATAGTGTCGTCGTTGCAGTCTTTACCATTAGGTCCTTTCAGGGGTGGGATGGATCTTGAATCTTTTAGTTTGTTGTTTATAAAATTGTAGAAAATGCGGGTGGAATTGGTGCATAGAAGGTTTTCTTCTTGTTTAATGTGAGAATTGGTGCATTCAGTTTTTATCTGGTGGCATACATTTTTGTATCGGCTTTTGAAGTTGGCAACGTGACCAGATTTGTTTTTCCGCCAAAGTGATTTCTTTTTGGATTGAAACTTCCTTATTGATTTGGGTAATTTGTTTTTTCTGATTTTGGGAGTTGTTAATGGTACATATAGTTTGATGACTCTTTTGACTTCAAGTAAAAATATGTTGTAATGGTCTTCTACAGTATTGCATCCAGAGAATAGAAATTGCCAATCAAGGGATGAGAGATCATTGTTTATAAGATCATAGTTGCCTTTTTTGAAGTTATAATTGGGGATTCTGTCGTGATGATTTTTGTGTGGTCATATGTTGAGACAAAAGTCAATCATGTTGTGGTCACTGTTGGAAAAGGGTTCTTTAATTTGTATTCCGTAAATTGAATTCAAACTATTGCAGAAGATGAGATCGAGGCAGTTGTTAAGTCTAGTGTTGTTGGTTACTAGTTGTTCTAGTCCCAGATTTGTTACTGCATTGTAGAAGGTTGCATGTGTAGGTTCAGTTGTACATTCATTAAGGGTCCAGTTAATATGAGGTAGATTGAAGTCATCAAGAAAGATAAAAGCGTGTGGGCAGGTTGCTGCCCATGTTAGTAGTGTATTTAGCTTGTTTGTATGTTCGATGTCATAATCGGGCTATGTAACAAAATAAGAACCGAAATGTGATATTTAAGGACAGTTCACAGATAATGGTCTCAGGAATAGCAAGCTCCTGGGTAACTTGGATGTTTTTTAGATGTAGGGACTTTTTATAGAAGATAGCAACACCACCTCATCTACGGATTTCACGATCTGATTGGTAAACATGATAGTCTCTTACTGTGGTAATGGAGTCAGGGAGAGATGCATTGAGCCATGCTTCACAGACAAATATAATGTTGAATTTAGCCATATTTAGTAAGAGGAGAAATTCAGGTATTTTTTATTGACAAGGCTTCTTGCATTGAGTAGCTTGCATTTAAGGCCAGTTGTGGTTGGAATAAAAGTAGTTTGGGGCGTGCATGCCTAGTTTTGAGTGATGTTGGATTGGATGGGGTGGGGTTGGATGCAGAGTTGTGGGTTGTGTGACTTTCTTTTGATGCAATCAGCTCTGTAGTCAATGTATAGGTCTTTTTCTCCATTGTCTAGACGGTTTTTGAGTTCTGCATGGAGTTCACGAGAGTGGATTCTTTGCAGTATGGATAAATCTGGTCTTGAGCAAAGTTTTTTGTAGTTGGGATTGGTTTTTGCAACGGCATTTATTGTATGAATGAATATGGGTTTACTAGACTTATTTTTGCATACAACTCTACAAAATCTTGGGGCCATATACAAATTCACAATAGGAGCTTCAGAATATCTGAAATATAGAGAGAATATTGCTTTGGGAAAGAAAACATGATTTTTTAACAAACTACAAAAGTAAAAAAATGGAAAACAAAAAAAACTGGATTAATGTTAAATGTAAAGATGGACAATGTGCTGGAAAAGTAATCAAGAAATATTCTCAATCAGCTAGAGCTAGACCATGGTTATCCCAAAGGTGCTTTCTCCAAAAGGCAACTGGACTTTCTTGGTATTTTTTTCCTTGAAAATGTTTCACTTCTCGTCCAAGAAACTTCTTCAATTCTGAAAAACAAAGAAGCTTCTTGGATGAGAAGCAAAATATTTTCAAGGAAAAAAACAAGGATGTCCTGTTGCCTTTTGGAAAAACACTTTTGGGATAATCAGGAAATGAAGTGAAGCAGTGGCTACAAGAAGCAGGAGTACTACATAGCATGAAGCCAAAGAGCACATGTTTGGGCTTTTACTGTGGGCTTCTACTGTGGATGCTACTTGGCTACTGCTGCTTCTACTCGGCAAGTATCTTCATCACTCTGTAACTATATCTCTCCATTGTTGCATGGATGTATTGAAGATGCTGTATTGCTGTTTTACCTACTGACTATGATGGTTAGTTATATATTCTATTGACTGATGAACTGTGTATGAATATTGGACTGAATCTTGGACTGTGCTTATACTCCTGTATATAAAACCCTTTATCCTTCAACTTCTGTGCTTGTGTGACTCTATACTCACTCCTACAATTTTGCACACTACTTCCGTTCGCTGCATACTTCTTGAAGACAAAAAAAACTCTGCTAATACTTATCACCTGTATTCTGTGTGAGAGAAAGAGGATGAAGAAAGCTCCTCCCTAATAGAAGGTATGCTTGATGTAGCTGTAGAGTGCTTCAAGTATAAGTGTGGAACAATAAAGAAATCTGCTTGGAAGAATCATCCCTGTCCTTGATTTTTGGACTTGACAAAAGCAAAATATTGAAAACTGTCAGAATATATTCACAGGTAGATTTATAATAAGTGAATAAGTTGAAGCCCCTTCAAACCACCTCCTTTCCACAGCTATTACATAGCTGGACTATGTAATAGCTGGGCTGCCTCTTTTCATATTAGCTGTACTCTTCTTCCCCACCTGCTTCCTGGAAACTCAGACAACCCAGCTGTAGAAGAAAAATGGATTGTCACTAAAGACAGAGTGAGATGGCAAACTCCATATAGTTTAGGCCTTTCAAACTGGCAGCCACTTCCATCCTGGCTCCACAAAGGCAAGAAACATTGGGATACATCATGATACTGATGCAAACAGGTTAGACACCCCTGATATAGTCCATATGGTGGCTTGGAA